>OX439044.1:31711206-33094909 GCA_949317995.1 Acholoe squamosa
TATCTACTCTTTCCAGTCAGTTATCTCTCACATTGTACAATCTGGGGTGTTTGGTCCCATAAAGAACATGCCCCCCTAAAAAAGTTTGTTTCGGAAAAAAATAAGCAAAATAACTTTTTTAACTAGCGTCACAACTCGTCAGATTTTATCACATGGCACCGGGAAATTGAATAACTTTTTCATGTGTAGTGTGACGACAGGGCCACCACCCTGCTGGATTTACGAATGCACCCGGGGACAGATCAGGGCCACTCCATCAGCCAATCAATGCGTCCGCCTAACTGCCTCAGCAGCGTAGCAGCCAATCAAAGACAGGGACCGCAGGGGAGGGAGGGAGCGTTTCGGTTGGGCAACATGCATCTAGGGCAGACTGGACAGTGACCAGACCAAGGGGGGTATGAGCTCCCATTCTAATTCAATGTAAGTTCGCTCCACTGGCCAAAATGACCAGTCAGGCCCCTACTATAGCCGTCTAGACGGACGACAAGGGTGGGAGGGGAGGGAGACACCAGTTGGATTCTATACTTGATATCCAAATACCCCTATACAAATTCTTTATGGTTGCTGAGATAGAGTGCATCATGCCAATCTGGGCATGATGCACCAATGAATCAATGCCTATTTCTCAGCTGTTTGTCAACAGATTTCAACATGTAATACATCAATTTCAAGGTTTTCAACCATGCCGATTCCATTTTTTTAAACTTTTAGATCCATATTCCTGATGGATTCAGAGACAGAGTGCATCATGCCAATCTGGGCATGATGCACCAATGAATCAATGCCTATTTCTCAGCTGTTTATTGACAGATTTCAAAGAGTAATATATCGATTTTAATGTTTTTATGCATACTGATTCTATTTTTTAACTTATAGACCCATGTTCCTGATACTTGTTGAGTTAGAGTGCATCATGCCAGGCAAGGCATGATGCACAAATGAATCAATTCCCATTATTCTGTAGTTTATTAGCAGATTTGGACATGTAATATATCGATTTCAAGATTTTCAACCATGCCGATTCCATTTTTTTAACACTTAGATCCATATTCCTGATGGATTCAGAGATAGAGTGCATCATGCCAATTTGGGCATGATGCACCAATGAATCAACCCACACTGTTTACCAATAGATTTCAAAGTGTAATATATCAATTTTATATGGTTTTCCACCATGACGATTCCATTTCTCAAACTTTTACATGCATATTCCTGATGGATTCAGAGATAGAGTGCATCATGCCAATCTGGGCATGATGCACAAATGAATAAAATGACATTAATCTTTTTAATGTCAATACTTAGTCGCTAGGTGTCAGTAGTTTATACTTGCAAGCATATGAATTCTATAAGAGACCAATGGAACATATCTATATTATATTGAACAGTACCAAGATACTTTATAATTATGCTAATTATGTAAATAATATGCGCGGATATGGAATGTTTGGTATCAATCTGGGGTGTTTCGTCCCCCTAAAGAACATGCCCCCCTAAAAACTTTGTTTCGGAAAAGAATAAGCGAAATAACTTTTTTAACTAGCGTCACAACTCGTCAGATTTTATCACATGGCACCGGGAAAATGAATAACTTTTCCATGTGTAGTGTGACGACAGGGCCACCACCCTGCTGGATTTACGAATGCACCCGGGGATGGATCAAGCCACTCCATCAGCCAATCAAAGAAAGGGACGCGGGGTCAATGCGTCCGCCTAATTGCCTCGGCGGCGTAGCAGCCAATCAAAGACGGGGACCGCAGGGGAGGGAGGGAGCGTTCCAGTTGGGCAACGCGCATCTAGGGCAGACCGGACAGCGACCGGACCAAGGGGGGGATGCGCTCCCATTCTAATTCAATGTAAGTTCGCTCCACCGGCCAAAATGACCAGTCAGGCCCCTACTATAGCCGTCTAAACGGACGACAAGGGTGGGAGGGGAGGGAGAGACCAGTTTGATTCTATACTTGATTTCCAAATACCCCTACACAAATTCTTTATGGTTGCTGAGATAGAGTACATCATGCCAATCTGGGCATGATGCACAAATGAATAAAATGCCATCAATCTTTTTAATGTCAATACTTAGTCACTAGGTGTCAGTAGTTTATACTTGCAAGCATATGAATTATATAAAGGAGCAATGACACACATCTATATATATATGGAAAAGTATCAAGACACTGCATAATTATGCTCATTATGCAATTAATATGCGCAGATATGGAATGTTCGGTATCAATCTGGGGTGTTTTGTCCCCCTATAGAACATGCCCCCCTAAAAAATTTGTTTCGGAAAAGAATAAGCGAAATAATTTTTTTAACTAGCGGCCTTCTCGGCCTAAGCCGGTCCACCTGTGCCCTACCTCCAGCCAAAACCTATCTATTTTAAGTGTCAGCGGCGAAAAAGGGCGGGTTTGAGGAAGGAATGGATCGAAATAGAGGGTTTTTTGGGATGCAGGAGCAGATGCCAGTCCAGGCACTGGCAGAGAGGTCCAAGAACTGGCAGTTTTACAAAAAAATCACATCTCCCTTAATAATATGAGTTTCCCATAGTGTGACCTATAGGTTAAGGGTATCTCGAGCTGGCGAACGTCATTTTTGGCCTGTACAGTGATGTTTTGAGGGTATTCATAAAAGAATGATACAGACCTGTTCTCGGACCACCAATCTCGGACCACCAACGGGGCTGCGCATTATGCGGTGTCATTCTTTGTTCAAATCTAACAATTTCCTGCAATTTCTCGGCACCATGCGGCAAACAAGGACGAGTTGTGACAATAATCCGTATGAACTGCGACAATAAAGCAAGATTTCTTTCAAATAACAACACATTTGGGCCAAAAACACCAACACATTGTCACATTGTAAACAAACAACACTTTTGCTGGTACTGCAGCTGTACCAGCGAACACGTGGCTGCAATCCAGTCTGCCCTAGATGCGTGTTGTCCAACCGAACGCCTCACTCCCTCCCCTGCGGTCCCCGTCTTTGATTGGCTGCTACGCCACTGAGGCAGTCAGACGGACGCATTGACCCCGCGTCCCTTTCTTTGATTGGCTGACGGAGTGGCGTGATCTGTCACCCGGGTGCATACTGGTCCCGGGAGACTGGGACAGCGACCAGACTGGGGGGTGGGGGTGGGGGAAGGGGGTGAGGGGAGGGGGCTATAGACCAGTTGAGGGTAGGGAACGAGGGTGCGATTGGTACATTGATTTACAGTGGAGGGTAAAGCTCAGGGCAAAGTCTATGGGCCGATGCAGTTGCAATATGACCACTTACGCTTAACAGCGGAAAGTGGTCAACAAATAGATGACCACTGCCACAAAGGGAGATATGTGTAATGGTGTTCAAGGGCCAATTTTTATAGGGGAAAAAGAAAGCCGAATTTAAACAAAAACATTAGGTCAAATATAACATATTGAATTCTATTCTATATAGCAGGGATAGTCTATAGACTATAGTATTCTGCAGTAGGTATGTTTGCTATTGGTCCAAGAATTGATTGAGAAAACTGTATTCAACCAAAGTAAACAAACTTACATGCCTGGTAATATGAAAGGTAACACATATAGTTTGCAAATACAATAAAAGCTCAGTTCTAAGACTATAAAACTCCACATTTATGGTAAGTTTTATAGTGGCGGTCTGGTGGCTATTGACCATGTCTTTATTGCACAGGGGAAGCATTGTAGGGTAGGCGAACTGACCTATTGTGCAAACATAGGCTCTCAATATGGTGTACCACTGACCAACAACACTATTATACAGAGGGAGTCAGGTGCGGACCTGTCTAAAATCACAACCTACCTAATGTATAGGCAACCCAGCCAGCCTCCGTCTGATAGCGGTCATTCCAGTAACTGTGTGCCTGCCATTGGGATAAAGCTCCATTCAGGAAACTAACGAAAGTTACAAATAACAAGATCCACTTTCTTCCTTCTGCCACCGCCATTGCTGCTAACGACGGTGGTCTCCTTCTTGAAGGGGGAACCAAACAAGTCAAGCCGGGCAACACTGGGGCCACAAGCACAGCAAATAAAAAGTGCGCCACTGCGTTGAGTAGGCTGCTTTATGAACAAAACATTATTCCTCCGTGACACGCTCCCGCGTTTGGAATTCGATTAGGGTGTAAATGTCGTCTTCTTCTAGTCCCGCGTTGTTTTAGTCCATTTCTATGAAATATTAGGGAGGTGATGTGCCTCCCGGGTTGTAAGCTTATATGTATTGAACTGTATCCGTGGGGGGCTAAGGCTAACAGGACTGATTAGAGGCTGGTGTTGAGTGGCTACTGCCTGCATTGGTCAATGCTTACACGGTTATACCTCATCCAAACTCAGCTATTGGAGAGTGAACTCTGATTTAGAGTTTGTGTTCTGGGGCACAGAGGCGTAGGAAGCAAATCTTCATTGGGGGGGCCCAGTGGGGGCCCCACCTCGACAACCTTGAATTGTCGGCTCAAGCGCAATAGTGCCTATACATACCTATATAAAATTTGTATAGGAAAGTAATTTTTGATGAATTTTAGATCTGATTTGAGGCCCAGGCCCCCATTTCCCTATCCCATCACTATATGAAACTGATTTGAGTTTTAGCTTCTTGTTCAATTCATTATGAATTCTGGGTAAATTTTGGGGGGGGGCCCAGACATACTCAGGCCCCACCTCCTTTATGATTGGGGGGCCCAGGCCCCCCTGGCCCCCCCATTTTCCTACGCCCCTGGGGCATATAAGCAAATGTCTACGACCATGGAATATATGAATGCGATGCAAAAATGTTACATGGGAGTGGGCATTTGCATTTATGTCATGGCCTATGGGGTTAATTTGCTCTAAAATCCCTTTTAGTTTTTTTGCCACACTTAGGTCTGGATAAAGAATAATACACGTCTACCAGTTGCTTAAGCACTCAGCTTTAATCCGCTCCTAAATCTCATTTTCCCATAATATTAATAGGGTATGAAGCGAATTTAGGTGTAGAACCACAAACCTGATTACGCAGAGGGTTCACTTTGTTACCTTAAACCCAATAATTACCACTGCGTGTGCTTTTCGTTGGTTATGGATAAAGGAAGTTCTCCGGTATATAGCAAGCCCCGATTCATCTGAAGGAATTATGATGTTACTGAACATGAATGATTCTTTGTGAAATAATTATATGCAATAGGTTATTGGGTAGGATTAAGTACTCAACGATGTACATCAGTGTATACATGTCTATCTACAATCCAGACTATTGCCAAGATTTGGTTTGACGGGGGTGTGGCTGATCTGTTTTCTGTGGACTGATAACCATTCTCTAGTTTAATGAGTGCCTGTATACTAAGTAGAGAGAAACATGCTCATGAGACTACCCACCATCATATTTTGTGTTAAATTGTTAATTATTATTGGTATCGCCTTTTACTGCATTGTGATTGACGTATCGATAGGGATAGAATGCAAACTGTTTTGCTGCATGATCTCGACATTTTGGAAAGTCTTAATAGGGAAGATTAACCTAAAGACGTCCACACACCTTGAGACGTCCACTCACATTATCACCAGCAGTATAGGTTCTGCTGCTGGAGCAATACTACCAGTTGATTGAATCAAAGATTTAGCAATATTGTTTCAGGAAGCAAGGCCAGTTCTATGGTGATTTTGTTGGGTAGACGCCTCAAAGTATATGGACGTTTTTACTTTAACCTACCCTATTGCTTAAGGTTAAATTGGTAAACATGCCAACCCGGGCATGGAGTGAAACAAACTTCTAACTTATATACAGTGTTCGATATGTATACTTTAACTTCTTATAAGTCATTAGGTAAGGTGTGCACTGGAATGTGCAGGCTTCATACAATCAGAAACATGGGCGTTAACTTACAAGGAGCGGAAGCATAGAGGAGGCGTGGTAGTAATAAGGGTGTCCAACTCGGAGGCACAATGGCCACAGGGGACTACGTAGTGTCACCAGTTTGAACATAATACATACCAATTTGATGAAATAAAATTCACAGGTTATTTAGTTTCAGTAAACCAAGATTACTTGCAGAAGTGTGGCAGGTGACACACAAGGTAAAAGAATAAAAGGGTGTAAATTCCTGCATCAAGACTAGACCCCTGTGGCCATTGTGTCAACAATGCAGTGCAACCTGGGAGTCAGAAGCACATGGCTGGTAGGAGTGTGCCTCCTCACTTGAAACAGTCATGTTCTAAGTAAATAACTTCATATTGTATGTACCTAAATACTGGGAGGGGTCCATGTGCCCTAGATATACTATGTCTTCTTCATAATGCATAGCTGAGAGCTTTAATTACTCTGATTCCACAGTCAAACATGCTTTTGTTTACATACAGCCACAAGGCAGAAGGGATTCCCCCAAGCCTCGCTTTCATATTACCTAGGTCAGCAGGGAGTGGTCATTTATTGTCAGAAGAGGTGGGGTGGGGGTAGTGTTTAATGAGTTTTGAGATAAAAAAAAAAAAAAAGAAATCGACAGCTTGGGGGGAAGGGTGAAAAATAATAAATGAGTTCTGTAAGGGGATGTTGTTTTTTGTTCCTCTGGCATGTTGAATACCCCATCATGAGGGGAGCAGGTGAAAAATAGTACTCATCACAATAGATAAATCCATGCATACCACTACCAGGGTGTCCAAATTTTTTATTTTAATACTGGTATTTTTTATTTTTCTTTGGCGAGAACATGCCGTCTCCGTCGAGACGTGCCTCTCGTGCAGCGTTCCGATGGCCCATTCCCTCGAAAGCAGCGCTTCTCCCCGAGCGACTGTAACGCAGCCCGCAAATCGTGATTCTAAAGAAGCCCTAGTAGTGCAGACTCGCGAGCGTCACTGTCAGAGTAAATAGCCTTGATCCAATTTTTATAAACTAATAGTTTTGGCAAAAGTAGTTCTACAGCGTAGGGACAGTATCCTTAGCCCTTTAATTGTTTCTAGTTCTATTAGAGTTTAGAGTATGTAATCATGGTTTGTACAGACTTACTTATCTGGATCGAGATTAATGCTAGATCACGTGACTAGATGAGCTGTACCACGTGACTACGTGGACTTCTTGAGGTTGCACGCTAGCCAACCCAGCCGTAGGACAATCTTCTCCCCTCCCATTTATTTCCCCCCTTGTAAATTAAAATTTAAGCCATAATAGGCCTACCATAAGTTCTCTCGGATAAGCCACACCCCTTGTATAAGCAGCACCCCGACTTGGGAGATATAAATCACATCTATGGATTTTTAAAAAAGACAAGAGACAAAGGTTTCAGGTTGATCATGGCATTTATTAAGAGATTTTGTACATCAAAGTCTTGGAGGGTATGTGACATGGCATTTCAATACTATTTTGACTTATTTGTAATAAATGGGAAACTTCAATGATAGGGTGGCTAAGTCATGTCATATGACAGCCCAGTCCGTGCGCAGCATATCATTGCCTGCAAACTTAAAGGGCCTGGGACTTTTTTTTTTAGGCTTTGGATAACTTTTGAAAAGAATGAGTTCAGCAACAAAAATTCCATGAAATATTGGTATTTTGAGTTCAAATGCAGAATCTTTTATAACATGGTTTTTCATAAGACTTGAGTTTTGTATCAATAGCATTTCCTTTGTATCACATCACAGAGCACAGATAAGATAATTCATTGTAGAAAAAGTATGAAAATATATTTAGAAAATATATTTAGAAAGATATATTTGATTAATATGATGGCAGTGCCACACCAGGTAGTAAGAGTGTGCTGTGCTGAGGTGTATTTCCATGTTTGCCCACCAGATGGTGCTCCTAAACACCTACCTATAAGATCTGCTACATCAGATTGGTCTCAGTTGCCACCAGACCAGGCGGTGGATGACACAGACGGGTTGCATCAGAGTAGGGAAAATTAAAATAAAGTGTGCAATTATGCCCAATTTGACTTAATTTTCTCCGGTATACTATAAAGGCCAAAAACAAAAAGGTTTCTGGCCACCATGTCTTCAGGACTTTTTTCTAATTTTTTTTTTTTCAAAGTTTTAATTTTCCAAATCTTTTATTCAAATTATATACAACCTATGGACCTCAAATTTTTTTACCATATTACCAGAAACATACATTTTTTTTTGCATAAATATGAAGAAAAAGTACCACTAAGTGAAAAAAAATTGACACAACGCTGCTATTTCTTTATTATTTCTTGAAACACATCCACATCATTCATAATTGACTGCATTAATATCAGTATGTTTACCATGTATAGTAGGCTTACTTGAAGAATGGTCATTTTTTAACAAGGGGGACAAGTAAATTCAGACTCTTCTTAGGGATTGGTCATTATTTATCAACAGGGGATGGTGGTTTTTCATGCGGAGGCGCAATAATCTTTTACGCCCCCCTTGGCAGCAATCAAATTTTTTTGCGCCACCCCCTGCACCGGAGGTGCGGAGAGTTTTCGCGCCCCTCTTTGATCTATAGTAGCACGCGGGCTTTTTTTGCTAAAAAGAGGGTGAATTTTTTTAGTCCCCCCTCAAGAGGGGTCAAAATTTTTTTAGCCCCCTCCTCCGGAGGGGTCTGAAAATTTTACGGCCCCCCCCTCAAACCCACCACCCCCCCCCCACTGTTGATAAATAATGACCGCTCCCTTATTTGAACCTAGGCACTAAAATGGCCAATTTATCATATTGATATGAAGTTTTGAAAACGACACAGGCTCATTAGGCCCTGAATCATGTGAATGCTCCTGTTGAAAGGGGTTGGTTCCATTAGCACACAGCAAGAAGGTGACAGTGGCTTATGTCAGCGTTGGGTGAGCTGTCTCTGGTACTGTCCGGATCCTCACTGTTGGAAAATGATATAAGTAGTGTGTCAGGAAGGCTTATATGAATATCATAGCAATGATTGTAATAGTAATAGAAACTTTTTAACAGAAGGCCTTATCGGCCTATGTGATACCTACACTAATATATCAGTATTGAGTAGACTGTAATTATGAGTCATGCAAAGTGTAACAGAATAATACCATGAATTACTGTAAATTACCATGTATAAAGAAATGAGAACTCCCTATGATTATAAGCCACACCCTCATAGCCTGTAAGTTAATAAATAAGCCGCACCCCCACCTTTGATCCATTAGGCACATTATATGACCCCCCCCCCACACACACACACCAGAGATAAATGACCACTCCAGATGTGGCTTGCAGAGTAGCATTGCTAAAATAAATGACATGTACAGAGGATTTAATAAAACAACACACATTCTTATACTAAACAGGCTGCTTGAGAATGTTCAGTGATGCTGCACCTACCACTATTTGTTCTACAAACCCTAAATATTGGCCCAGAGATGGAATTGTGTACTTCTGACAGTTCTGTGTTGTTGTCAAATAGAAAAACATGGAGGTTGTGGTTGTTCTAATTATAGGATGGGGGAAGCCCTTTTAGTGGCTCCATCTAGTGGTTACTACTAGAACCATAATATGCAAGCTGGCCCCAAACCCCAGAAGATTGAAAGCTAGTAGCTGAGTTGGACACCCTTATCTACTACTGCCTCTCTACTACGCTCCCGCTCCTTGTAAGTTAACGCCCGTGATCAGAAAGCTACTCTTGGGGTCGACTATCATTTAAGTTGTTCACATGTCCCACCTATTGGTGAACAGATGCACTACAGCTGTGCACATGGGCAGGGGTGAGAGTAGTTCTCCGTTGATCCAGAAGGTGGACTATCTGTAGGTATAGGTTACATGGACGTAAATGCTGCCCTCTCGTGAGTCATATGGTATTCAGGCCTGCACTGAAGGTGATCTGGGTGCTGATTGGCTTAGAAATCATATGCAAGAAATATTGGTAAAATTATGAAAAAAATCACATGTGACCCCAAATAGTTCCTAAATGGAACAGTAGATGAGTTTTTATATTTTGCTAAGGTTTGGGAATTTTATCAGGTCTGCAAATGTTCATCTGGCCAATGGAGGTTTTGAGGCCCAAAATAGGGTAGAATGGCACTTGCTGTATGTATCGCTCCCTTAGTTAAGATTTTCAGGGTTAAGCCTATCCTATATTCTAACACATTGTGTGTGAGAGATGGTTTAATCTTGCTACGGTCGAAAATATTACCAACGAACATTACGGGGGGCTGTTTTTATGTGTTATGCTATATAGAAACATAGAGGAAATGGAATTAGTTCCACGTAACCTATAGGATGATTGGACATTTGACCTGCCTATTTCAAATGCCCTCTTAATGTCATTTTTCTGTTACAGCAAGGATGGTTTTACAGGAATCTGGCCAAATTAGTCACAGAAATGGTGTGTAAATAAAAAAAATAGGAAAACCTTGCTTGCGGAGGTAGGGTAATTCACTAAATATTGCAGTTTCTATGAATCTCCCAAAACATAACTTTTTCTGGACATAAACCACCTACAGGGTGAAATTTTCAGCAGAAAATGACATTTTAGCCTCATTTTAATCTTCCTAGGGTTATTGATGCACAGATATCCATGTAGGGCCTACCATAGGGTCCATTGGAAGTTTGGTCGGGTTTGCGGTGTTTCGTCAAAGTTTCAGTGAGAGCGCAACTATCTAATTAACCAGTAGTAATTTATCCCCCAGTGCAAATATTAGTACAATATTGATAACAGGTTTTCTTGATGCATGTAACAGAAAAGGCATGCCTTAAAAAATGATCCCCTGGTAAGATATGATCTGTAAAAAGTGGGATTAATTATAGGCCTAATATTAATCATTTTTCACCAGTTTTATCATGTTTTTTCATGATTTTGTGAGTTTTTCTGGCAAAATCCTAACAATATTTTGCATAATCAATGCCCCCTTCATCATCAGGTGACTGAATTCAATGCAAATATGCAATTTGACAGCTCTAGAACTGCTGCTTGTGCAGTGCATAGATCTTTGATGATAAAAGTCGCTGCTCGGAAATCACATTGAAAACTGGTAGGAATTTCAGTGTGAATTGCACACATCAATCCCCTCATATCATAACATTGAGAAAGGCTGTTGCCACCAAACTTTAGGATTTTATAGGACAGACCCTAAGGTTTGATAGGAAAAACATTTTAGTTTTATCTGAAGACCCTACCCCTAATTAAGGTTACATGGACGTAAATGCTGCCCTCTCGTGAGTCATATGGTATTCAGGCCTGCACTGAAGGTGATCTGGGTGCTGATTGGCTTAGAAATCATATGCAAGAAATATTGGTAAAATTATGAAAAAAATCACATGTGACCCCAAATAGTTCCTAAATGGAACAGTAGATGAGTTTTTATATTTTGCTAAGGTTTGGGAATTTTATCAGGTCTGCAAATGTTCATCTGGCCAATGGAGGTTTTGAGGCCCAAAATAGGGTAGAATGGCACTTGCTGTATGTATCGCTCCCTTAGTTAAGATTTTCAGGGTTAAGCCTATCCTATATTCTAACACATTGTGTGTGAGAGATGGTTTAATCTTGCTACGGTCGAAAATATTACCAACGAACATTACGGGGGGCTGTTTTTATGTGTTATGCTATATAGAAACATAGAGGAAATGGAATTAGTTCCACGTAACCTATACTTGTACGTTTTATCACCAAACTACAGTTTAAAAAACCGTTGTTAAACTATGGTCACACCTTAGAACAAAAGAATCTCACCCTGAATATACCACGTAACCTGGTGTATAGAAATCATTCTCATATACACTAGGTGTGATAAACTTGGACCATAGTTTAAGTTAGATAGACAATGGGTTTTTAGCAGGTTACGTAAGATATACCCGGCTTATAATATAACGCCGAGTACATCTTCACGTAATCTGCAAAACCCATTGTCTATCTACTACGTACATTTTCGACAAAGTCCATCCAGCAACTCTGAAGAAAGGAAACCGAATAAAGAATGCCCTTTTATTTTAGACTTCTTTTGTGATGACCACTACAACTAATGCATAGGCGGAGGAAAGGGAAGTGTTTTGGGCCCACTAACATTTCAGAAAAGAAAACATTCAACATTCCAAATCTGTCTAGAATACAGCAATCTAAAGATAAAATTTCAAAAATTGTCCAGGGACTCTTGCCCCAAGAATCTCATCTACGGGGTATGTATTTCTGAAACCAATATCCGTGGGGGCCTAGTCCCCCCAACCTCAAACATGTACAAATGTTCCCTGAATCAATGAGTTTAACCCTTAGGTGCCCAAGCGCGCTTAAATGCGCGGTTTTGGGCTTAAATACATGTACATTGAAGCATAATTGTCATTGAGATACTTCTACTGGTCCAATCTGCAAGTTTAGACCCTCTATAGAACGGCCATGACGTCACAATTCCAATGAGATCATCCATGTGACTGTCTCTTTATGAGTTCAGAAACAGTAAGTCAAAACATGAAAATATATGGCCTATTGGAGGGTCAGCCTGCCAAGCAACAAGTATTTGACAAGCTACTGCTGGCTTATATTACCCCAATGATCCCACAAAAATTAGAAGTTATCCATTGTTCTATGTTATTCATTGATTGAAATCTTTCTGATCCATAACAATCTTTTCATGGTTTTTACCATAATCTATTTCCTAAGTACTAGGAACAAAACATTGACAAGCTTAGGTTAGTATAGTCATTCAAGCTTAATACTTGATAGGAATATGAAGATTATGCACATAATGGCCTAAATACTTTCAATTAACAACAAATAGAATGTTTAGTTGCTATGGCAACCAAACTCAACCTGATATCTCATATCGGAGCTGAAAGACTAAAGCAAGGGCATTCAGTTAATGTGATAAGAGGCCCATATCAAAACAGAAGATTGGAATAGCATATGGTATTCAATGACAAAGAGTGGTATACATGTGAAATAAGTAGAAAATTGTCAAATAATTCTGGGCACCAAAGGGTTAAGGTGGGTCGCTACCATTGAAATTGAGCCTACTGCACAGGTTTCTGTGCATGTAGGTTATTTGAATCAGAATTAAATCAATATTGGTAGGCACATGCCTATACATGACCTAAATGTCTACAAAAAAATTTGGGGGATTTCGGTCAAAATTGTTCATTTTATGACAATTTTAAATTTTTTCATATTTACATCTGAATTATTTTCTTCATTCTCTACCATTCATTTGGACCTTACAATTATACCCCTCATACTACTTAGACGATGCTTTTAACATGATGTGCTGCTCACAATGATTGAGGGCATATAATGAAACATTGTTTTGCCACAGATTTATATATTTTACCCATCATGCAGTGTTTTGAATATGGATTATGGTCAGTTTTCCCAATACATGTGTACTTTTTTATTTCAAATGGCCAAAACTCCAAAATTATGCATGGGACCCCACATCAAAATTACTTTTATTTAAAGGCAAATTATCTGAACAATATGTAAAAAATGTTTAAGAAAAATCTAGGAACTAGAAATAGGTGGTCTAATTGTTTTTATTATAAAATAATAGGAAATTTATCCCCTTTTTGCCAAAATGTGATAGATTTACCCATAATGCCTTGTAATTGGAGAAAAAAAGAACAATTCTTGATAAATAAGGATATTAGAACATTCACCATGTGAGTTTTCATATTTCTGTGTTTGATAGTTGTGAAAGAAAAAAATCTCAAATCTTAGTCATTTTTTTTTCTGATTTTAGGTGAAAATGGAAATACTTTTATTTTTCAAATTTCAATATAAAAACAAGCAGCATGGGACCCCCTACTTTTCTTTTCATATTCTGATTCTAGATGATTTTAGCTACCTCTGAGAGAAAACTTACGTAAATCTAGGAACTTTGAATCAATGGTAGCGACCCACCTTAAAAAGTTTTATGACCACAACCCTTCTCCCAGTGCATGTCTATTAGTTACCTTAAGATTATGTGATTGTGATTGGTTGGCAACAGATCCTTCATTTCATTCGTTTTCTTACATTCTTCTTTCTCCTGCCTACTCTCGTTATTTCTCTCAGTCTCTCTCTATCTGCCTGTCTCTCTCTCCCTGTTTTCTCATTTTCTTCAACGTTCTCGCAATTTTTTTTGTAGGCATTTCCTGTGCAAAGACCTATCGTCCAGTGTGTACAATATTTGTATCAAAGTTGACAATAAGTATGTATATCAACAAGGGAAAAGGGGCCGCCATACGGGATTTTCAGTACTAGTTTTAACCACCAGGGAGCTCCACAAAGTGGAAAAATCATCATAGGCCAATTTCCTATGCTGAATTCGATGAACCTGTTAAGAAAGTTCTATTCTCATTGAAAACATTCCATTTTGGGAATGTAAAAAGAATGTTTTACAGCCAAAATGGCTGCTTTTGTTGATTTGTGTTGCCATGGCAACATCAATTTTTTTACAAATTGCAGAAATCAAAAATCCACTCTGAGAAATTGCCCACAGGGATGATTTTGGTAAAAACAGAAAGAAAATCCCATTTCTAGATCAAAAGTTATGAGCAAAAGTGTAAAAAACCGATGGTTATGAGCATGCTAATTATATGGAATAGGCCTATCTCCTCAATAACCAGGTATAGAGCTTATTGGCAACAGGGATAGAATGATGGCTACCCAAATTTGATGCCATTTCTTTAAAACTAAAAGACATGTCGTCTAATGTGATACACCATTGGAAAGCTTGTTATCTCATGTTTAAAGTACATTTTCACTTTGGGGTACCCATTTTCCTTGGTTGACGGACCAGTATTCATCTTTGATTTAATGTTTTGTGCCCCCGGGAGGAGTATGATGTATTTGTGCAAGCAGGAGTGTAGACTGTCCGTGTAGATTGCCAGTCGCTACTGGACGATGCTCTCAAACAAATGAGAATAGAAAAACATTGCACCTTCTATAGCTACACTGGAGGAAGCATTCCCCGTGAATAACTTCCCGTCTTATCGACGTCTATCCGCACCTCCGCTTGGCGGCGCGGTAAAGCGGGCGTCCGCCTCGTTTTCGATTGGTGGTGGACCACCAGGGGATGCTCGTGTCGTTTTGATGTTTTCGTATGCTGGTTCAGGGGCTGCACTGGCCCTAAATCACCACCAACAAGCCATCGCCTTGTCACACGTTTCCTCCAGAGACTGCTACTGAATGCAACAGTCCAGTCTTGCGGAATAACTCGAGACCCCCGAGGTGTCTAGGAGTGATTGAAGAAATGAAATGGTTGGTAATTTAGCGTGGCAGATGAATTTATGGGTAATATGAGAGGTAAAATGAGGTCATGTACGCATGGGGAGAGATGTTCTGACTTATGAAGCTTCCGATTTGAGTAGGGGAGACCGGGGCACAGTGGGACATGTGGCACAGTGGGACAGTGGGTCCTGTGACTAAGAATAGCAAGGGAATCATTAAGTCTCCTCACCAAAAGAAGTCCCCTTCTTTCTATACTAGACTCTTGTTTACACTCTGGTTCACTTGACCTGGGTGGCTATTTGTCAATTTTTTGGGGGTAAAAGTAAGATTTTACCAATGACCTTTCCGTCTCCTCTTCTCTAAGCTTTTAAAGATATGGAGTTCATTCTTAATCTTATACATGTACTTATGTATTACCCCCTCAAAATGTCACCTTTGGCATGAGCTTTGCAGCACCAAGTTATGTGTGCCATAAGTTACATTTTTAAATCCGAAGGAAGGTAGGCCTCGGGCACAGTGGGACAGTAATTTTTGGGCACATTAGGACACATCCCATTATGACCTGGATGACAGAGTATGTCCCAAACAATCTTCTCCCTAAGAATTAAGCTCCAAATATGTGATTTATACATTGTTTATAGAGATATTTTCGTGAAGTTATATCCAGAGATAAATGCATTCCCTGTTTCAATGAAATATTGCAAGGAGTGTCCCACTGTGCCCCAGTGATCTCCGCAATTAAGGATTTCTCTGGACAACATGTTCCTAATAAGCAATTTAGAGGATATCCAATGGAGAATAATTCTAATTTTTAAAGATGTACATTTTGGGTGCTTAGTAAAAGATATTTGATGTTAAAAAAATATGTATATCAACTCCTTGATTCAGCATTATCCACCTTCATCAGAGTCTCCACTTTTCATCTCTTTTGCAGAAAGGGGATGGGTTATCAGACTCTAGTGTAATTGAAAAGTATTAAGGTTAAAGTATGGTCAGTGATGTGGAGCTGGACAATAATGTAGCCAGATTCCTGTCCATTGGGGGTGCTGTTAGACAGCTAAATACAGTTTAGGTTTATTCATCAGCTGAGTCCTTTCAGTGGTCAGTGAATACATTGTCAGTTTGGGGACAAAAACTGCAATTTACAACAAATTGCACAGTTGTAAACTGATGATAATGATGTAGAATAGTTTAATGGTGTTGATAATATTACATTAAATTGATGGGAGGGGTCATGGCAATTTAGGGAGTTAATGTCCCATTGTGCCCCATGGAGTGTCCCACTGTACCCCAATACCAGGGCACAGTGGGACATTTTATTTTTTTCAAGAAAAATTCAATTCCATGAAATCCCTTTTTATTAGAAATTCATAACTACTCTATGATTGTAGCCAATATTCAAGGGTATTGTTTGAGAGCATTACTTGTTTGATTCAATTAACCCTTATTTGCCCAGAATAGCAAAAGTGCGCTCTTAAGCATGTATGTACGTTTATCAGACCACCATTGGTGTAATAATAATCAGATTAAGATAATATTAACAGCAGAAGACTCGTAACATTAAGGGCTTTCCAATGATACCAAATTTCGCATGGTGGAGTAAGTATCTAATTATACATAGGTGTTATTTCAGAAAATAATGAACTAAGAATAGGCTTAAAATACATTAAAAGCGTGCGCTGTAGCTGTGAGAATATAGGGGAAAATACAGAAAATTCACTAAATTTACAGAAAATACTGATAGATAAACCAAAAATATGGATGAAATATTTTCCATGCAATTTTCCCCAATGAATCCAAAAACAATACTTATTTTTTTTTCAATTTCCATCAGAATGGACGTCTTTGAAATGTAAAAATAATGCTTTATGAATTCAAAACAGGCTATTCCCCAACAAAATAAAATGATTAAAAATAAAACATAATATTCTGGCCACTTTCATCAATCAATCCATTTCAACTTCTTGGGCCGTCAACATTCACTATTGATTTATAATAGTCAAGCAAATGTAAATGTTTTATATTACATTTGCTGAGAGCTATTTTGCTGCCTTTTTTGTTACCATTTGAATCATTTCTTTAATCTGGACATGCTACAGGTAATAGCCTCTATTATGTCAAGTTCGTTGAATAAATCACCTTTCTCAAAATATTCTGGGCACGAAAGGGTTAAGTATCTGCTCAGGAGAGTAAAGATGTCCCAGTGTGCCCCGGTCTCGCCTATATAGATCTTTATCTCACCAAGATGGGGCCAGCGCCTTCTCGTACACTTAGCAATCCTGTGCATCTGATGTAAACCTTTGATACAGATCCCATCCTTTCTGAAACATGTTGGTATTGGTGGGCTTTATGCCAAGGTAAAAAAAAAGTTTGTTTCCGGTCACCCGACCGACCTCAGCTAAAGAGGGCCGACCTCAGCTTTTTTTCAAAATTTTCGAAGATTCATTTCCAAAATTGTTATTTGACATGTATGCACTGATTTTCCAATGGTTTTCTAATATCTCATGCAGGAAATGAACATTTCTAACACCCACCAGTGAAAACCCAGCAAAGAATGTCTATATGAGACCTTGGACCATGTTACCGAAAACACAGCTTTCTTTTTGGGGCCCAATGGGAAATCAGAAACATAATAGCTCGTGTATCTCCATGGATTATGGTTGAGGCACAAATTATAAAGCTCATTTTCCTTTCAATTAGAGCAGGTCTGCCTTAATAGCAGGTGGATTTCCACCTATGTAAAATCAGTCATGCATAGGCTAGTCCAGCTGGGTGTTGCTTGGAGGAAGTGAACTGCTGATTCCGAAGTCTACCTTGGTCATTCACAAGCAGTGCCATACAACTTCCCCATTCAGGGCCCGGGATCCAGGGATATCGGCCACACTATAATGCATGGATGGCATCACATTTAATGGAGTTCAGGTTTTGTCACCGAACAGAGGGATTTAAATCCACAATCTACATGTGCCTATATATGGGTGGTCAAAATTTTCAGGATGTCACACCGTCACTTTTTTAGGAAGGATGGAGCGTCACTCTGTCACTTTTTATGAACTTGACAATGTACTGGGAACCTTTGAAATTACCACCGTCCATCATTTTCTAAAACCCCTCCGTCACAAGCGTCACGACCGTCACTTTTTACCCATGTATAGGCACCTACATCTCTGAGCAAATGAACCAAAATATGGTCAAAATTTTCAGGATGTCACACCGTCACTTTTTTTAGGAAGGATGGAGCGTCACTCTGTCACTTTTTATGAACATGACAATGTACTGGGAACCTTTGAAATTACCGCCGTCCATCATTTTCTAAAACCCCTCCGTCACAAGCGTCACGACCGTCACTTTTTACCCATGTATCTATTAGGCACCTACATCTCTGAGCAAATGAACCAAAATATATTATTATAATGAGAAAACATTAAATTGCCAATCACCATTGCTTTTTCTAACGGAAAACACCAGACCTCTAAAATGTCTAATATTTCTCCCTCTCCTGCAAATACTATTTGGGACGATAACGCATTATTGTTACACTCCGCAGCCTCCCATTGTCTTCATGATAGATACACACCATTATGTATATTCACACTTTGCTGCCTTCAGTGTACTCCCATTTCCTCATTGTGGTTCCCCACTTCCCATCAGGCTGTTCGATGGCGGACGCCATGCCCGCACACGCCCCCAGGTGGATGGAAATGGATTGTAAACACGCTCTGGCGATCCATCGTATTGAACTACCGGTAGTCCTCAAAACGTATAAGGTCTCCATGCACTCTCTTTCTTATGGCAGGGTTATCATGGGCCTACAGAGTATGAATTAAGAGGGGTAAACACTGACGGAAGAAAAGTAGAGTTTCTAGAGAGAGAAGGCTTTGAATGGCGTGAAAAGAAAGGCAGGAGGTCTAGGGAGAGGCTTTGAGAGATAATGGGTTAACCGTTAAGGTGGCTGGCGGGGATTGTTAGTTCTTTATTTGGAGACCAGGGGTGTCTGTGTTACATTGGCATTATGGATAAACGAATTTTGCAAAATACAGTAAGGCTTGGCAAGGACTTGAACCCTGGGTTTCCTGAGAGCAAGACAAAGACGTTACATATGAGCTTTGGGGGCTGCTTTATATGATCACCTAGAAGAAGCTACAATCTACATGTCACTATCCTAGCTGCATCCTTATAATTTGTTATTTCAATCATCCAAAACATAAGAATAATTCCCGGGACCATATGTCAATATTATATCTACTGCAAAGATATAATTAAAATCTAAGTGCTGAAGAAGTTGAAAAAAACTAATTACTTTTGGATATGAATCTGGGGATTTATGTGACAAATCACTATATAATCCTATATTTCTTTGAAACAATTAAACTTTATTTGGTCTAAACGGTACAGATGTGGTTAATATGACACAATCCAGATGATAAAATTAATTTTCAAAATCATCGCAATACAGTTTCAATAAATAGTTCTACGACTAGTCCAATACCTAGGGTTGAATTTTCTGTATCTCAAAAATATGCATGGTATCCCCTCTTATTTTTACACATATGAAAAGGACAAATCATTTTGGGACTCTGGTGAGAATATGGCGAAAATCTATTGGTTCGCAGAGGGACAGAGTGTAACAGACGAGTATATGGACTCGGGCATGCTGTCCTAAGACGCGGCCTATTTATTAATAAAAAAAAGGAAAAAAAAAGTCCAGCATAACAGCAAACAGCTCACAGCCAATATGGAACCTGATTTGTATGACATCACAAACATGTGACCCAACTGTGGTGTCCTAGTTTGACACCAGAGGTAGTGCCAGTGCCGAGACCATATGTCCCACACACTCACCAATACACCATTCAACCTATGTTTGGTTGAATGGTAACAATTATTTTAGTCTATCCCCGCCAGCCACCTTAAGCCTACAATGTAAAAAGATAACTGTTGAATCTACCAGGGATCCTTGTAAAAATGAACAGTGAACCATTATAATCATTAAGCAGGGATTCAGTTTAATTTTTACAAGAACCCCCAGATGGCAGTATGGTGGTACAAGGTATCTCTGTGAAAATAACGACATCTCTGTGAAAAAAACAAAGGATCTCTGGCAACTTTGGGATGAGGAACCCTTCGTTATTTTGACAACATTTTCTTTTACAATGTACATACAATTGTGATAGTTATTGTTCAGTTGAACCCATTTTTGGCAGATTCGTTTCTTTCAGCAGTCCAAGTATTCTCTGGATACTCATATAGGGTAAGGCCAAAAAAAGGGCTGGTTTCCGGTAACCCGATCTATCTCAGCCAAACAGGGCCGACCACAGAATTTTTGAAGAAATTTTTATAATTTTTTCATTTTTTTTTATATTTTTCATATTTTTTTTTCAATATTATTCATAATTTTTCACATCAATTTCATATTTTTAGTATCTTAAGATTTCCCTTCCATCCAAACAAGGAATCCTAGAATTATACTGAAGCTTTATACATTTTGGCAGGTATAATAGCTAATATTGATCATTATCAATGATAAAAACTCAATATTTCGGCCAACATATTTATCAGCAAAAAAATCCGATCTACCTACCTCAACTTTTTGTACCATGTTACCGGAAACTTACAATTATTTTTTTTGGCCTAAGTTAACCTAAAGACATCCACATACCTTGAGACGTCCATCCCAGGAAATAGCCAAAACTATTGGGGTTTCTATTGGATCTACATTACCAATTGATTGATTCAATGCTCATCAATGATTTGCTAATGTTGATTCTGGAATAAATCCACTGTATATGGCCAAATTATGGGGTGGACGTCTCAGGGTATGTGGACGTCTTTAGCTGTTTAGGTTAACTATCCTACATAACACAACATTCTACCTACAGTTTTGCCCATTTCTCTTTTTTGTTACCTAAAGGGGGTCTATCCATAATGTAGAACTTAAAATTAGTGGGACAGATAACTCACTGTCTGCACCTATGATATTGTAAGAATCAGGCTAATCCAGGCCGCACGTATCCACCTCTATGAGCTGTCTGTTGACTTTGAGGCATAATATAAACCCATTGTTTCAAAGGTAGAAGTAGATTGAGTAGGCCTACCTCTAATAGGATAAGCAAGTACATGTAGCATACACCGGTATAACCGTTTACAGCTGGGACCAGGTATATATTACACAGTATTAGAATAGATAAAATGACTGCCTAGGGAAATGCTCAGATCATGTAAAAAAAGAGAAAAAGGTCCCGACTTGCAGAGGTCATCGTTTCCAACCGACATAATTCCTAAATCGTTAGTGTGAAATATATCTTAATTTCTAATTCTCTTTGATAGCTACTAGTATTTGCAGACGATAGCCTCGTACACAGAACGGAATAAATGACATTCTGATCACGCCATGTTCAAATCTACACTGCTCCACTGCTCATAAAATCCTCAACTGTCCAGAAAAAAATGAGTACTTAAACCTTCTGTCAATGACACAGGAGCCCACGACCTAAACCGACATATTGCTGGCACACAGTCATGATATGGACATATTCATGAGTGGAGCACTTGCTGACGTTGCCCTGCTGATTAGGGGCGTTAATGGGGCCCTTGATGGGGGGGGGGGGGTCCCGATGTCCCATGTCGATTTTAAGAAATGGGCATGTCACCATGTCGATTTTAAGAAATGGGAATGTCACCATGTCGAATTTAAGAAATTGCCATGTCACTGTGTCGATTTTAAGGAATTTGCCATGTCTCATGTCACTAGGCCAAAATGCTCATGTCACCATGTCGATTTTAGGGGTCTAGAGCCATGTTAATGCATTTGCTTTCAAGTAGGCCAAGTAGGTTAGGATTTCTGATACCCCCTAGGAGTACACCGTGGTCTACACATGAGTTAGCAGGGTTGTAAAACTGTCATGTTGCCGTCACAACGCTGTCAAAAGTGTGTTTGTTGACAGCAAATCACTGGCACATATGCCATGTGCTGATCGCTTTGCCTCCTCCATTGTAAGACAAGGGTAAATATGGGATAAGATAAGGACCACCCTGGGGGATGTCCAATGACCCTTACAAAGCTTTTCAATGAGGACTGGTTTAGACAAATCAGAATGAAAACTGTGACCAAATAGTAATACATTATCGTATGTCAGTATGTAGGCTGTCCAGTATACATGGGGTTTGCCATCTAGCAGCTACTCGGGTTGGAAGCAAAAGGTCAAGTG
Organism: Acholoe squamosa; assembly: GCA_949317995.1. Taxonomy (NCBI): domain Eukaryota; kingdom Metazoa; phylum Annelida; class Polychaeta; order Phyllodocida; family Polynoidae; genus Acholoe; species Acholoe squamosa. The sequence goes on from OX439044.1 coordinate 31,733,496, forward strand.
TAAAGTTTTACATATCAGATGTTAGGGATGTTGATGTGTTATCATGCAGATTCTACAAAACGACAGGTGTAGTACATGTGACTCTAGATAACATCTATGATAAGATTAAGCTTATGTCGCCATACAGGAAAAAGCCTGTATAACTCAATCAATGTTGATTCGGTGTTGATACATTCGTCAATAAAGCCTTCTTACAATACTTCTTTACTTTTTAAAACAAAAACCTGTCTGGTGTTAGTCTGTCTACCCTTCATCAGTAGGGGGATAGAACTAAAAGGGCAGGTCCATTGGCTATAGCGGGTATTCCATTACGTCGGTCGGCCGGAAATTCCGTAATCCGACTGATGCAATTCCGTCAGCCGATTTTCTTTTTGATTGGATTATAAAAATCTCACTAGTCCGATCACTTTTATTTTTTTTTAAAATGATCGGATGAGAAAATATTTCGGCCAATCGACCGCCGACCGATGCAATGGAATACCTGCTTATATAGCGGAGACTCCACTACGCGATTTTTGCCGAGAAGCGGAGCTATTCTCAGAAAACACAGACGATATAATGCTACTCTTATTAGTGCAAAGTAGAAATCTAATGTCGAGGAAGCTTTTTGTCCATGTGGGGATGCCTTTGTGTACATTTTCAGATGTTTTTGTTGTCAAAAGATGTTTTTGTTTCTGAATCAAATTGAACTAACGTAAATATTGCAGACTTTCACACAAATGAGTCCCTACAATAGAATATAAGACAGGTTTGATTTTGACAGAAGTCCCTGAGATTTATGGGAAGTTGCTGATGGACTGCTGTGTTGTTATTTATATTGCTGTGTTGATGTTTATATATATATATATATATATATATATATATATATATATATATATATATATATATATATAGTAAAAGAGGGCCACCACATCTACTTGGTTACAGTCACATTATTTACCCTCTGTGCTGTAACAAAAGGTCATTGCAGGTGAAATGTCATGTTTACAATTTTGAATCTTATGTTTACAGTTTACATCCTATACCTTAGACATTGACTGCGTAGCATTTTGTGAGAATGTATCAGAAAATCGCGTAGTGGAGCCTCACCTTATCGATAACTGCACAATTATATCAATATCGCATAATATGAACGGTGCAAGAAGAACTGATATCGTTCCTTCTGAGTCCCAAACTTATTTATGTTCATAGAGGCGGTGGCTGTTATCTCTTCTCATTCCCTGGTTTCCTTTGGAAACAAAATTGATATCAAAGAAGCCATAGGGTAAACTAATTGTCCTCATCACTAATATCAAATTTAAATACTATCTGATTAATCCTGTGCACAATGCATAGGGTTTGACATAACGCGTTCATTAATCACTGCAAATCTCCTTTAAGGAACCATCATTAAAAGTCTGCTTGTATACACAGGTCTATGAATTTCATGGGAGACTTATCCTAAAATAGGTAAATTAAACCAGCTATTTAGAAAATCATTAAAGTAGGTTTGCAAAAGTCACACTCCATACTGCGATAATAATGCTTCAATTGATTATGATCACACAGTGATTAGGCTATCACTATTTCATCAATGATCTCGGAAAAATAGCCAAAAAAGAGAACAGCAAATCATGAGAAAACATCGTCAGGAAATAAATGAACTTTGGCAGGCTTCAATTTGTCAGAATATTGGACATTATTTTGACTTTATTTTTGAAGTCTTAAGGAAATCATCCTGGCAGCTGCCAGTTATTCCTCCAGTGGCCGGAACCCAGATGCCTTCAGAAAATATTGAGTTGCACATTTTGCATTTGAAATGCTACTGGTAATGCCAAATAACATGCATTCATCATTTCCCAAACTGAAGGGAAGATGACTGTGATGTTACTCTTATCTCGATTTATTAATTGACATGAAGTTGAGTTTCAAGCCCTATACTAAATTGGACACTGCACGGACACAATATTTAACGTTAATGATTTTTTCCCAGGCACTTAAAAGAAATAATGTATCAGATTGGAATGAAAGTGCAGGCATTTAAAAGAAAAAAATGTATCAGATTGGAATGTCAGGGTTATCGCCACATTCCCATCACGGTGGCGTATTTCACAAGATGCTACGAATGGTTCCTCTCAAATCGTATAAGAGTGAGCAACGATGCAATAGATTAAGTGACAGAGAAAAGTAAGGAGAGATGGGAAGACATTTAGACATGCCAGGTCGTCAAAAAGCATTAAGTCTTTGTCTGGTCCCCCCTCTCAGTAAACCTTGGCTATTTACTTAAACTTCTACCAGATAGACACAGCTGATGAAAAGGCCAGGGGGATAGAGAGGACCCTTGCAGATGTAGTTGGATTCGAAAGGGGCTGGGGTCCCAAATATTGAAGCGTCATGCCCTTGAAACAAAGACAATTACTTACAGGTACCGGTATATATTGATGTCATTACTTTATGATATGACATTGTGTCAACCTTATAACTATAGTTAAGATTCTATTTCCATTGTAAATAGGGTGAATTTAGAAGGCAAAAGGTTCTTTTACCATAACTCAGCGTCTTTGTTTACAGTTGGTTGCCTTTATTTAATTCTGTTAGCATATTTATTTATATGGATCACATAAAAATTAATTTCCCTGCCATAAGGATTGTGAAACTGAAAAAAAACCGGATCATTCTCTCCAGATAGAAATTTATGTTAAACCCTTGATTTACATAGGTATAAATCGTATTAATTATAAAGGCGCTATATATATAGTCTATTTAAATTTTGTCCGGATCCCATTTTTGAGATTATCTTTCTCTAAAGATTGGGTACGTCTTCACATGAAAGATAACAAATTGTAGCAATCGTGAATTTTCTGTTAATGCCACCATTTGCCAGGTTTGGTCATAATCATTATTGTATAATAATAACCAGTGTTCCCTAACTTGTCATATTACAACCGCCATGATGACATATCCTACATGTAAAACAATAATTCTAGACGGTTGACCATGTTTGATGGCATAGAAAAGCTGGTGTATACAAATCTATTTACAAATGGGTGTAAAATAGATGCAGTTGGGAAGGAAGCGTTTGATTAGTATTGATCATCATCACACATGGAATTCAAAAACAATTCATTGTACAGGAAAATTTCACGTTGCAAAACACATGACCAGGGAACAGTGGCATCGCTTTTTTAAAAGACATCTTTTAAAAAAGGTCCCATAGGTAGCCTTTCCAATTACTGGTAATGACATTTAATTCCACCTGGGAGCCAAGATGCGCGCAGTGTACAATGTGTACATACTGTAGTAGAAAGTGCCCTATTGTCGATCATACTGGTATAGAAATTCAGATGGGAATTAGGTGAAATGAATGAACAAAACATCTCATTACTCCTAATACCAGGCATATTTCCTTTGAGGGGAGACACTTTTTCTACACAATCGCCATTAATGGCTTGTTTTGTCCCCTTCCACCTTTTGATTCTTCATGTCTTTCCTTTTTTCTAATGAAAGGCACTTTAAGCAACCTTTGATTTTGATTGAGCCTCTTTTCTTTCCCATGCAGATTCTTCATCAAATTTCCTCTTCATCCCATATTCTGCGGCTTAGATTTGAAACCATCTGTCATAATCCACCCCGCCAATCCAATTCCAAAACCCTCAAATTATCGCCCATCGATAGGGAAATTCCTTGGATTTACTGCACCAAGCTATCATAAACGCATAGCATCTCCCCCCCACTACTATCACTTGCCATCATTATTCTGACGGGGGAGACAGATTTAGTGTTTTTAAAGGACAATCTCAGAAAGCATCTCTCACATTTCCTCCTGTCGCTTCCCTCTGCAATCTCAGCATTTCGGTCTATGACTTCAAACTTGGTCCCATGAGGTTTCTTCCAAGATTGGAATACGTCTGTGGTGCCCACTAGGTGTGTTGATGGTTGAACATGACGGCCATTTTGGGTTGGGGAACTGTCATTTTCTGAAAGGGAGTTCCAATAACATAATCTCAGACATGGGATCTCCCTCCCCGGCCTGGAAAATTTAGAAGTCCTGGACGGGGTGACTGGATTCCATTGTCCAATTGCATAATTAGATTGTATGCACTGGCATTCAGATGCTGTGAGTTTCGTCATTGTCTGAGTGATATCGTGTTTTTATCAGTCCAAAATATTCATTTTGTCTTCAACAATATACGAGCCAACAGTCCCTGGGCTTCAGACAGGGTTGGGCTTCTTCTGAGACGATTGAATAAACCTGGAAAAAACCTCCCCTATTACATCACACACATCACATGCCTCTAGCACGCAATGCTGATCTCAGAATCCCATAGCGTTACGGTCCCTATGAGATCAGTCCGTGATGTTGGAGGCATGTGAGCTCAGGGATGTCAACACAACAAAACCACTGATTCATGGCCAACTGACAGCCGTCAGTCACTGACAGAAGGTGTAGGGATAGTATCCTTAGCCCTTCAATTGTTTCTAGTTCTATTATAGCTTGGAGTTTGATTATTTAGTCCATTATTAATCCCTAATCGTTTTAATTCCACTATCACTGCACACCAGCGGCTGTCTTCAGTCGCCAGCGGGCCACCATCACTGCGTGTGATGTCATGACCTCATGACCTAATTGGATATGAAAATGAGGCTCGCTAAAATCAAGTGCCTCTAGCATCATGGACTGATCTCATAGGGACCGTAATGCTATGGGATTCTGAGATCAGCATTGCGTACTAAAGGCATATATTACTCTCTGTTCATAGGGGTCAAGAAACCTATTTTGTCCAGTTTCTTCCAGGGAAAAAAAAGAAATACCAGAAGAAACTCAGGGTTTCTACTTGGTTTTCTGCCCTGGATGGAAACCACAGGAAAGAATGGGAAATGGGTTTCTTCCACCTCTAGGCAGAAGAAATGCCAGAAGCTGGACAGATGCCAATAATAAAAAAAAATTGTGAATGGTACCAAACCCTAAATCAAGACTCAAGAAATTAAAAACAAGAAGAACCGTCAGTGACATGTTTGTGTCTTGTCTGCAATGACCTTGTGTATATCTACAAAACCAGGAGAGCAACATTAATTTCATTCACTTTAGAATATAATTATCATTCATTAAAATTTCTTCGATCATATTTTCACAATACCTTCATAATAATACTTACACCCCACTTCAAAACAGATACTGGATAAATTCCTTACTGATGAGAGGATTAACAAAGTTATGATATTCAGGTTACAAAATAATGACATCAATATAATTTCCCGATTTTTCATTCAAATTTCTAAAGCAAAAATGTGATGAAGGGGTGCAGGGCGTGCCCCAAAAAGCATAAAAAAGCGTGATACACTATATGGATCAGTCCTAATTAAGTGTAATGCTCAGGATGGTAACCTCAGGTCTGATTATAAGAACCTTTTGGGAGTTTTGAACAGTTTAATATCTCTGACGGCAACATAGGCCTCGAATTGTGGAAATTTCCACTATGTGACAGACATGTATGTATACAGACCTACAACAGAGTATACTGCTATACGACCACTCTACCATACGCTATAGATGTACATGTACATGATTATGTAGAGACCAATCTTGGGAGGTAATATCTGATTACATCTTCAGTTAATTTTAAGCTCGTCATGTAGTTAAGCTGTAAGAAGTTTATGTTTTATAACAGAGATGTCTCTTGTAAACTCGCAGGGGAAAGTGCTGAAATACTGTAATGCCAAGGTGTTGTAGGTGTAGATATATGTGTACAGTGAGTGATCCTGTATAATTACTCTGTACACAGTATGCCCTAGGCCAGCCAGTCACCCTAGTGGCCCTTCAAAGGGTTTACCAAAATAGCCCTACATGTACTTTCCCCCACTGGAGGCCAATAGTATACCATATGTTTAGTATGTATAGTCTTATATTGCACACCTCAATCCAATAATGTCCACAGAGCTTAATAATGAATTACAATATGATAATAACCTCAACAGGTTCAACCTAGCACTGTGCACCAATGGTATTGTACAAGGTTACCTAGGAAGAAACTAGGAACAACTAATAATATGCATACATGACACCATAACTGTGTCTAAATCTGAAATACAAGTCCCTGGACTCTGGGGTTGGAGCTAGCATAGGCCTACCTGCCTTTAGGTTATTTCATTGTTAAAACTGACTGACCATGGAATGGTTTGAGTGAGATGGTTCTCTACTTCTCTTACCCTCAATAGTGCCTCACTTCATTGGGATTGGAGACAGTTTTGTTTTCATTAGGCATGCATGATTTATAGTAACAATGCATGCATGGGACACACACATAAATGATATTATGGGGATGATTACCATGAACTGACCCCAATAGAAGAGTATATAGCAATGTCTTTTATAACATACCTGTACACAATACATTTGTTGTTGATTAACAGAACCCCTTGCTGTTATTCTACAATTTCTGTAATTTTACAGCAATAGTTGCTGGAACCTAAGTTGCCAGCAAAGGTTTTTGTAAATTTACATTATATTTTATTGTTCATTTACGGCAAAATTTGCTGTCCATTCAGAGGAAATATTACTGTTTATTTACAAGAAATTTCTCTGTAATTTCACATCATATTTTTCTGTTAATTTACAGCATATGTTTCTGTAGAACTGATTGATCTTGCTGTATGATCACAGTGGCTGTTACTGTATGATTATTCTGATTTGTTTTGTAAAATTACAGTGATTCACCTCCTGTAGATTTACAGCAAAATGTTCTGGAACCAAAGTTTCCAAGGGATTTTGCTGTAAAATAACCCTGCCTACTTCTTACAGTGTATATTGAAATGAGACCCTTGCCTTTTCATCTGCATTATGATAAGTCACTTAGCTTTGCAATTCCATGGAATGTCCAATGCGAGACCCAAAATTGCCTCCTGCGCCTGCAATAATACAGGCTCATACAGCTACAATATAATATTATGCATGGTCGATAGATAGGAGGGTCGGTCTGTTAGTGAGTCCTTGGCCTGATGAGTATGCTGCACTCTACCTTATGCAACAGTCTATGACACGTACCTAATGGTCCCTTATCAATGGCATAAACACTCTTAACAGGGACCACCTCTCCTCTTATCACATGTATCAGGAGTTGATGCACAGTGACACTGTATCTAATGCAAGAATAATAACCAGACATTGATAGAGACAGAAAACACTCTTCCATGCACATTTCTTTCTCTTATTTGTGGAACTGACTTTATTCCTGTGCACTGTACCCACCCTGGCTACAGAGTTCTGACTGCATGATGTGAAATTAATAATTTGAGTCACAATGCACTGGTAGAATTTTCACCAAAAGATGAAATACAAAAGGTTGCCAAGCCTGCCAGTCCTCGCGGGGAGGCCACTTATAAATATATACAGGGTTGCATTATACATAAAGGAAGGAGGAAGTTTATGACTCATCAAACTTTCAGTACTAATCCAGTTTGCCAAACATCTGCCGAAACCTTCCTCACCCTACAGCTTCCTTCTTATCTATTCATTTTTCAGTACTTCATACACCCTTCTATACCCTCTTCCTATGACCCCAGCATTATTTGATTATATTCTGACAACTCAGCACTTTTGGGTGGGTGGGTAGGTTGGGGAGGTGGGAGAGGGGAAGGGTGCCTACCATGTTGGTTGCATGTCACATTAATGACAGAATACCAAGGCCATGTGTCTCAAACAGCCCTGACTAGTTCCATCACATAGAGATAGGCTGTTACCATGGTTACGGTTCAGTCACTTAAAGAGTATCCAGCGCCTATAATATAGGAGTGAAGCAGGTTGGCATCTGGAGGGAAGCTGAGGTGGTGATTCCTACACAGTCTACCACATATTGTAGCAGGATTTTATGTGTCTATATGGTTTTCCAGTAGCTATTTGGCCCATTGGCAACATGGTACCCAATAAATGATAGCCACGGCCACCGTCTGCATTAATTTTACACTTTTTGTGACTTCCCCCAACCCAATTAGCAATGGAGCAGTGGCCCATACTTGTCGATGCTTGGCCGAATATAAGCCGACATTGGCCCAATGTATCCTTGATACCTGGGAAGGTGATGATAAGCGTAGTTGTAGTATGAGGCATTTGAGTATGAATCTTGAAAAAAAAGAGTCAGTGCAATGGCATATCTATTAGGTACTGTGAGTATGTTTACATCTAACATGTTAGTATGACTTGAATATCATTATTACATGATGTAAAATTAGTGGAGATTAGTTTGAGCAAAAAGGATAGGCCTGGCAGCAATCTCGTTTCTCGAAAGAAGGTTTCCGATGTACTTTCTATCTAACAGTAGAAAAGAATGTAATGTGGAGAACTGCAATATACGCAAAGGGAAATCACATTAGTAGCACAGTAACAGTGCATGGCTAATGTCAGCAACATATAGCACTGCCTGCTTTCTTTTTTTTGATATATCAAAGATAAGATCCAAGATTCCTGGGATAATAAGGTGTTAGCAAGAGCCATCACTCTCCATCCCATCGCCAGTATAACGTCATTTACTTACTTTTATGACTAATCAATATCAGTTAGATGTGGCAAGTAGGTACTGACACTCACATTTAAAGTGTTCTTCACTTGAATGTGAAATTAAGACCACTAGCTCTATCATGTAGCACCCATTAACATACATTACGATACGACGTCCATTTTATGAATGTAGACTGCCTAAATTACGTTAATTAAAAAGGTTATAACTTATATACCAGAATAGTATTGCACTTTTAAGTAATATGAACGAGCTGAATGACACGGTCTAAAGGTCAGTGCCTTTCCATTTTGCAAAAACAAAAACAAAACAAAAACATTGCTTACTTTCTGCTTCGTGGTGTGATGTTGGCTCGGCAGATGAATCCCGATTAGATGAAATCACTATTTGCATACTGTGCTAAGATATGCTAAACCAATACATATCAGTAATATTTTAAGTATAGCATCAGCTGACAGATGTTTGATATCCTTCTTCTGTACGAACGACAAGAAATGCAGTTTCCTTTGTTGGCACCTAACAAAAACGTGTGATACAGTAGGAAAAGCTGGTTCTGAAAAGGGAGCTTTGCTTTGTTTATGAAAACAGAATCCTCTCTAGATACCCTCGCGCTTTACAGTCACTGAAGGGTAATGGATGATATAGAAAGAAGGGGTATGTACATTGGTGCCTCTCAGGGTTACACATCCCCTTAGGATCCATTTGCGGGGTAGGAGGTACAGCCGTTGAGATTAGATAAGCTCGAGATAGATCCTCATAGTGTCACAAATGCTTCTGCATGTTTTTCTTCCATCTACATAAATAATATATTATTCTGAGTACATACCAGGAGATCTAGGTCAAATCCCACTACACGAAATTCTTTAGTTTTCAATAGCTTGCCATACAAATGTAATGACATCACACACATAACTCCCAAGCCGTGCTTTTGTACAAAAGATTTTAAATAAAGTAGTTTGGATAGTCTCGTATTATGTCACTCTTGAATTTTTGCCAACATAGTTATTAATGTGTACTGAGCTTTTAATTGATTCCATCTTACTCTAGATTTATAGTGAGCACTTCTCAATACAAGTGGTTTAAAGCAATGAGGGATTATCAATCTCTTCCCTGTGTGTAATTGAGTTGGTAGTTGCCTATTGTCAACATATTCCCTTTTCTGTGCCAGCTGAAAAGCATAGAAAAGCAAATGCTGATCTCTTCTTACATATAGTTCAGAGCAATTACTTGCATGTCTAAGCTCAACAGTCGTCATAAGAGGATTTTCTTCTAGTTTTACCATATAGGCTACTTTTAAAGCCCAGTTCTGTAGAAGGTGGAGTTCTTTAGTCTCACCTCTATGGTCCCTGTCCCATATAAAGTCTCCATAATCAAAACATGGTAAGATCATCGACTTATAAATGTCAACAGCAGTGGTAGGATTTATAAACTTTCTAATCCTGTAGAGTTGGTGTATTCTATGCTTTATGTTTCTAATAGTGTTATTTCTATGCTCAATAAACTTGAAATCAGTATCCAGAGTTATTCCAAGATAAGGAAAACTATATACTCTTTCCAATATAACATCATTCAAAGTAAAACCACTATTATCATGGTGGACATCATTATATAACATCCATTTAGTTTTCTTTTCATTAATAGTCAAAGAGTTTTTTTGACACCACTCCTTAATTCTATACAGCACTACTCACATTTCATCAGGAGATGTGACAGAGACTACTGCATCATCAGCATATAGTGTCATGTTACAGTCACATGCTTTAGACAAGGAATTAACATATATAGAGAAGAGGACAGGACCCAAAACGGAGCCCTGAGGCACCCCATGTGGAATTAGTTTAGAGCTTGAACAGTTGTCATTAGCTATTGTTGTTTGGGTTCTATGAGATAAGTAGTTCTTAAAAAAATTACAAGTCCAAACATCCAAACTTCTTAAGAGTGATAAGTTTCCTAATAATTTTGAGTGTGAGACAGTAACAAAAGCCTTTTTATAATCAAGATATAGGCAATAAGTCGGCTTATATTTAATAATATTGTTTATAATAATACTAAGGTGCTCAGTAACTGCGTTTAGGGTAGAACGTCCCTTTCTATACCCATGTTGTGTAGGACATAAAAGGCTATTGTCTTCCATGTACTTCTGTAGTCTATGACAAACAATGTTTTCTAAGATTTTACCAGGGAGCTGTAAAAGGCTAATCGGTATTAAATCATTAACATCTACCGAGTTTGGTTTCTTGTGAAGGGGGACTATTGTCCCAGCTTTCCATTCCCTGGGGAAAATGCTATGTTGTAAGCACACATTGTACAAGACCAAAATTATATCAGGAATAGACATGAAGGCATCTTTTATAATGAAAGATTTACAGTGTTTAATAGCAGATGGTTTCTTGATATTGATAGTCTTTATATATTTCATTAAGTTAAGATAGGAAATATTATACATTAAATTAGTATCAGGTACCGGTATACCATATTGATTCTGCTCAGGGGTATGTGTAGTTGGAGGAGGCAAAGCGTCAGCTAGTTTCTTTCCTATGGTGGTGAAAAAGCTATTAATATATTCAGCACATTCAGTCGGTGGGATTATTAGACCATTCATATTATGTCTTAGCTTAATTAATGTACTACCAGTTTTATTAGGGAGCAATTTGCGGATAGCATTCCAGAACTTGACAGGGTCAGTTTTCTATATTCTAAAAGTTTTCCAATTTCCTTTTTTTGATTTTGAAAAAATGCTGTTTTTACAATATGCTTAAAGTAGTTGGCAAGTCTCCAGTTGTATTCAGCATTTGTACTTCTTGCTTTTCTATACATCTAATCTCTGACACGCATTAATTCCAGAATGTCATCCATTAGCCAGGGAGGGGGGTATATTCTGGGATGGTGATGATTTTTATAGGGCACATGGTGTCGAAGGCATTATTGATAAATTTAAAATGGTTGTCCACAGTTCATTTGGAACCTGTATATGTACTACATCTTCTCAGTTGTACCTAACCAATATGTTTTTAAAAGTTAAGAAATCATATCTTCTATAAGACCTTGCCCTAACTCTTTTTCTTCTTCTTAATTTGTGTTCTTTCACATTTTAAAACCATATAGATGGGAGTGTGATCCAAGACATAGAAATCAAGTAGCCCTTGGTGAGCCACATTGTGTACATTGGTATAGATGTGATCTAGTATAGTACCAGATACCGGTCTAGTGACAGAGTTTATCAGCTGGAAGACTTCATTTTCAGTACAAAATTCATCTACTTTGGTTTCATCCACATCTTTTTTTACAAAGAAGGTTGACATTGAAATCACCCATGAAGATTAATTTTCTATTTCTAGTCCCATTTTTCCTAATTTCCCCCAGTTTTTTATAGATAGCATTTTCATCAATATGTGCATCTGGAGGTCGGTTGATGAGGTGCTTTGTGAACCATGTGTTAAGAAATTCAATATTAAAATTCTAAACACCTAAAGAAGTTGCACTAAACACAATGTTTAGGCTGTGGATAGAAAGAAAACTAGATGTTTAGCTTATAAACACATGTCTTTTGAGGTGTTTAGATATATAATATACACCAGGTGGCAGGAGTACCCAGAAATGGGTTTCTGCAGACAGTTACCTATCAGTCATATATGTTGATATATTACCGTAAGGCACAGTTTCACATAATAAAAATATATGCCATGTCAACAAACCTCTGTGTCTCAGTCGTATTTGTTTATGAATCTTTGATACTTTTGTAATGGGGTTCAATACAACGTGGGGGAAAAAGCTGGATAGTGTCTACAAAAACTGTTGTGTCCTGCAGCCTAAGGAACACTGATCCCTCCAGAGAGAGGGCATGGATGATTGTGGGTGCCTAACCTAAGTGCATTCGAAAGCCAATTCCCAAATGCTACATAACTCATCCAAAGGCAGAATCAAAACAGAATCCCTTAAATCATGCATTGGCTAAACACCTCATATTTCTAAACATTTAACAGGTGTTTAGGAGGATATTGTGTTTACAAAAACGTTGCAAGATTATGTTTAGGATTGTGTTTAGGATCAAAACACCTTTTTTGCAGTGTAGGCACTATAGTTTTCCTCTAAATCATAGGGGATTTCATTATATCACAGAGATTTTCAGCCACTTGTGAAGGAAATATCAAAAACATTTGATATGATCAACTCCCAAATATCAACAATTTGGCAAGGCTTCTTAGCTATTATACCTATCCCTTAGACAATATTGCCACCCCAATATCGGCTAAGGTACCATACTTTCCAAGAACACAAGAATTCCCTGATCATTTTCGCGATGCAGGATTTGGCCTTATAGAAACAGGGAAAACTGTAAATGTATACAGAAAATTGGAAAATACACATAAAACCAGACACAGTCAATATGAATTAAAAAGTCGTAATTTTGTTATCAAATCTTTATAGTAGGACTGGCTGTAGTTTTATCAATGCATGTAGCGATCAACTTTTCGACTCAGTTTATTAGCCTTCATCAGGCTGAATGTAGTTTTGTGCAACTACCTTTGTCCAAAACCCAGATCGTGTGGATAGGTCTAGGAATTGTGGGATGACTCACACAATTGGGCCTCAATTCTATTGTGGTCAGTGATAAAAAGAGTCCTGAGCGATCAGCTGGTTGTCACATGTGTCTGCCAAAATATGACGCCCCCTTATTTTACATCTACCCCACGACTCAGGCAGGTGGTCCAACCTTAGCATGTTTTCTATCCAAGCAGGAGGCTGAGATAGGAGTCGCTGGTATACTGGAGGTCTGGTTATATCTGGAGTCTAGAGGGCTCTTAGACTGTTGTTCTGTATAAGAGTGACAGAGTGGGTATGGAGTAGAGTAGAGTTCTTACGTATGAGTCCCAAAGTGAGGGCTCTGTCAGATAATGATGCACTTTAATATACCCTCCTAAAGGGCTTCGGCGATAATCGTATCCCATGATCTTAATGACAAGTGAGGAATCCCTGTCTACAAATGAGGAATGCCTGTCCCCAGACACCATTATGAAACCTCTAAACCGGTTTATGGCTTCTACATTCTCCATTAGGTAGGCAGAGAATATCATTATAACTCTATGAGTGAGAGGAGGAGTAGATTTGAGCTATAACAGTGTAGTTTCTATGTTACTCCCAGATCGACACAAACTCCTATTATCCTAAAGTATGTACAGGAATCACTCATAATTATGTAGGGCAGGGCCATAGGAAATGAGGGTCCTAACCAACAGCAACACTTAGTAGCCTTCATACATAGGATCGGGATCCGAACCCAGACCTTTGACACTTACAGGAGGTGTGTAACCCTATCATGAGCCTGTTGAGTTTGTAATGACAGAGATTTGACAGTGCCGACCCTTATATTGTGGATCATTGATAAGCCATAGAACCGAAAGTACCAAAGGGCCCTTATACTGATGGTGATGCTGTGCTCTTATCTATATAACGTCCCCTAGCCTCCAACAATGGTCTCTTATCAGATGATGCCAGCATTCCTACCAAATGCTGCTCTCCTTGTCATCCCCAACAACAGGACCTGGAGAGTGGCACTGTATAATTTAATGTTATGTGGGGAAGATGGTCAGAAATCGATGGAAAAAGTAGAAAACATATAAAATGATAGATATAGATCGATAAAGAAGCGTCAAATTAGATATACTGTAGGATCCCGTGTATAAGGCGACCCCATATATAAGAGGTACTTAGACCTTAAGGGAATATCATGGGACAAACATGGGTCAAGTCTAATGTAATACCAGCCGTACCGTTGCTGTGGGACAGCTCTATGAGTCTCTCATGTGATCAGTTTCACGAATAGTTATAAGGCTGTACAACCACTATCTGTGTAAAGAGCTTCTATCTTCAGTACTACAGTTAGAGGCTGGTCATACAACCGCTATCTCTGTAAAAAATAATGCTATATTATCAAATTCAGTCTGTAAAGATCTGATATCAGTATTAAAGACACATTAGAATACCCCTTATCTTAAGTGTATCAACATTGTTTATGTGACTTAACATGTTGATGGAAATGTTTCTACAGATAGCATTCATTTACACAGATAGTGTTTAGATGGTATACTACAGATAGTGTTTATTTTTACAGATAGTGTTTGGATGGCCAGGCTCTATGCATTATACTTCAGATAGCGGTCGTTTACACAGATAGTGGTTGTACAAAGGCTCCAGGTGGGATTGGTGCAGGTTCTAGCAACATGCCCTGATAAGAGCTGACGAGGTCGGGGCAAGGTTGTCCCTGGAAATGGGCGTTATCAGTCATGACATGACTTATCAGTGTTTTTGCCACTTTTTGGCCGGCCAAAGAAAATTAATCATGGTGGATTCACTTGGTATTGGCCTAAACTTAGTACATCTGCGCTTTTGTAAATTGTGCACATGGTCTCAAGGGTCCATGGGTTGTTGTTTTCCTTCTGATATTATGTTATAAAATGTTTTATATGATAGCAAAAGAGGGTTTTAGCTATAAGGGTAAAAGAAATTGTGATACCAATGTTAATACATGGATGCCTAAATGCTATACTCTCAGCCCCAATTGTAAATGGGCTATAGAGACCACTGTACTGGGTACAGGGCCACATCGGGACATTGGACTTTGACAGCAACTACTACTATTTTCCAAAAAGAAAGGAAGCACTCTACTGTAAAACCCTTGCTATGAGGGTATGCTATGATTTCAATCCTGTTTGTTCTTGAGTCTCTATATTCATGCAGAGTTAAACAGAGATGGGAGGAATCAACCAGCAGACCTTTGCCTAATCTAGGTCTCATAATTCAAATCAACCCGTCCTTCCTTCCTGCCATGTAGTTTCCTTTCCTATCACCCCACCCTCTTCCAGACTACAAGCTTTAACCCCTTCCCCCCATCTCATGAGACAAGCATTAGTTGAAGATTAACCTCTTCCTCCTGCTGCACCTCCTCTTGCAGCCGTAGGATTTGTATGACTCAGCAGTTTTGAGTAGCAATGATGGAGGTAGGAGTGTTGGGGTATAGGGGAAGGGTACCTACCATGACGGCTGCCTGTCACATTGCTGGCAGATTGCCGAGGCCATGAGTCTAGGACAGCCTTGTCTGCCTCTATAAACATTAGATGACTCCATGATTATTGCTTATCCACTTGAAATTTTATCCAATAGTTGGCCAGGAAAGAAGGTTGCTGCCATGTGGGAAGGCGAGGAGGTGGTCCTGATGTTTTTGACCATTTTTAATTTAGTAGGGTGATATATGTGTAATCGGTTATCCTGCTGCTAGTTATACATCTTTAATGCACTATTATGTTTTGCCAGCAGGGCCTCCTACCCCGGGCCTCCTACACAGTAGAGCCGCATTCATGTGTGTTCACCGTGTTTTTGGAAGCAAATCTGTTATAATCATGATTTAAATAGCTGTAGCCACACTGTCAATGCTTTTTGAATAGGATTTAGGGACGAACTACGTCAATTGTAAACGGCATATACTCGGTCAAAAACGCTAATGCACACTGAAAACCTGGAAGATCCGAAACTAGTCAGTGGTGACGACTTTAGGTCCTCAGGTTGACAATACTTAAAACAACTACCTTAGGTGGTCAAAATGATGACCTTCAGTTGTCAACCTGACGACCTAAGTCATTATCCTGAAGACTTAGGTCATCAGGTTGACGACCTAAGGTTGTCATTTTGACCACCTAAGGTAGTTGTTTTAGGTATTGTCAACCTGAGGACCTAAAGTTCACAGAAAAAAATAATTCCCAAATGTTAGTCATATACGAGTCGAATCGTCTAACTTTCTAGCAATAGTTAGTCAAAACGCTGTCTTTAAACGTCCCTTTTTTTCTTGGTCGAATATGACTAACCATTAGACAAAGTGGCCAAATTGCCTTGGCTTGCCTGATTTTGACTAGGATTCCTTGGTTGTTTTGACTAAGTACACTACTTGATATTTTTACTTCAATTCAACTGGTGATTGTGTTAAGCTCTATGTAGGATTCATACCTGACAGATCAGAGTCTCCTTATTGAGGAAGCATTTGAAATGCCTCACACCATATTCATTTAGAACCCCTGAGCCAAAGTACTCTGTGTTTCCAACAAAGAAGTAGTAAGTATGCTTTTAAAACCTGACACCCCTCGGAGGGTGTACGGGCAGGACCCATAGTCTGAATAGGCGGGTCCGCAAAGAGGCAAATTCAAATGTGGATATTGTATTAATCTAGATGACCACAGAACAGGTGTTCCTCTCTGACTACTTATTTCATTTGACAAGGCATCAACCTATTTGGTACATTTGGCCAAGTGTAATGTTAGATTGAATTTTGAAAGCCTCAAATACATGTCGTTTCTGAAAAATTATCATAATTTTGACATCCATGGAACTATTTATTGTACCCACCCACCAGAAAAATCCTGTTTAAAACCACACTGTCATCTGGTGTGTAAAGGTAACACTATGTGTCTATCCCTTAGTCAAATTTACTAACGGTCCTTGGTCAAAATTACTAAGATCTCTCAGTGAAAGTGACTAAGATATGTTAGCTTGCCTGAAACTCCCAGCAGAAACCCTGTTCAAGATAGTGCTCGGAGAGTGAAACTGATTTGGGTAGTCAATATGACTAAGAAAATTTAGACCTCCATGGTCATTTGTTAGTCATAAGAACTAAGTAAGAATAATAAGTCACTTTGACTAAGTTTTCTTAGGTACATTTTTTTTGTGTGTTGTCACTACTGACTAGTTTTGGATCTTCCAGGTTTTGAGTGCAATATTACCACATAGGATGGAAGTGATCGTCCCAGGAATCTGAATAGCCATTCTACTAATTCCCAATGATAAGCAGTTTCCTATTTTGAATTACATCTGGATATATACTGTCTACATCAGGAAAATGACAACCAATGTCGTCAACATACTAACAGGAACTTAATTTATGTTAGACCTATCGATATAAATATGAGTTGTATTCATTTTAGAAAAAATCGAAATGGTTTTATATCTTTTGTTAAATAAACAGCTGCCACATAGAGAAACGTGCAACACACAAAATATGGATATCCAACTATATCCCATCAGCACATATGGTTGGCTCTTTCTTTTTGTAACAGCATAGTTAATGAAAAAAGCTGACCGTTATACCTACTCCACATAATACTACCATTCTAACTTATAGTGTGTTGTAACTTATCTGTATAGTATCAATACATGTATAATTCACAAGGAAAAGACACCCTCGCTGGAACAAACACAAAACAACAATAACAAATCAAACAACATGCACTTAGTGAATTTTCCAAAGTTGCAGCTAATGAGCTGGTATGTTAAGATTCGACTCTCTGGGGTATATGACAAAATTTGATGTGAACGACAAGCAGAAAGGAATATTCATGCGAGGATATACGAGGGCGCCTTTCTGCTTGCATATAGGGAGGATACACTGTAATCGACATCAATGCGATATAGCGAGTGGTATTCCAGCTGTTATGATTACATCGGAACAATCGAATTGATTAAACACATAGATTCACCATTGACGGATTAGTATCTAATCTCCAAATATACATGGCTACTGCTTATTTGGTTTTGAGATGATACTGACTTAAATTCAAAGTGTTGGCCACTGCAGTACCCTATATCAATATCAGATCTATGTAATATAACTAGCGAGAACTGGTTAATGCTACATGTATAAACATAAGGTATGAAGGCGGTTTGATTGAGTTGAAATCACAAGCTCTTGGGTTAGATATAATCTATTATGAAGTAGTAAGCAATGTTATGCTCCCAATTAGATCACGACTTCCTCATGAGCAATATAGGCTTAATGTTCTTTTGGTTCAAGGGAATGTCTTAATTTTATTCAATGGTTGCAAGAACTGTACAGATGATTTGATGAATCTCCTCATTTACGAGGAAATACTTCTTCTGTGAGGCCCAATAATGGCAACCTTTTATTTAATTTCCTCCCGAATTGTAAAAATGTAGAACAGTGGTTGATTCATGGCTGATTTCTATCCTCATAGAACAACAGTAATGCAATTTCCCTGTTGATATCTTATAAAACCGTTTGGTATAGTCAATCCTGGATTCTCATATGGATAAGAAACCTTGGACTATTTTATGAATACAATATCCCTTGTAGATACCCCTGTACTTCAGGGTTACCAAGAGGTAATGAATAGTGCAGATAGAGGGGATATGCACTCCTCTGTGCCTCTCAGAATTACATTGCTCCCCAAGGATCCATTTGCAGAGATGGAACTACAGTCGGCGAGATAAAATAACCTAGAAATCATCCCATTGTCACAAATCCTTCATATTTTAGCTCTACACTTAATACATGCAATTATGTAGACTCTAGGGTATTATTATAATTTGGTATATATGATAGGCATAGATGTCACTATCATAACCTCCTGGAGTATAGAGCGTTGCTGTGAGGGCCACACCAGGTAATTGCCAGCATAAATTTTTTTTATTTGTAAAAGACATGAGGAAACTTAATTTCAGGATGTTACCATGAAACCTTTCAGAAGTATAAATTGCAATCCCGGGAAGTAGATACATTCCGAAAGATCATTAAAAGGAAGCCTCTTACTGTCTGCTGGATTAGGGTAGTTCAATGAAGTAGAGTGTTGTTATCTTGGCAGTGCATATTCATAGGAAGGGGTAGAAAAAACAAAGAAAAAAACATTCATAAATATACCTTCGACTTCCATATAACCCAGATACTGTAGAGAATTTACAGTCGGCCAGGAAATGGCTTTGTAAAGGGAAGCCGCACAGCTGTCAGCAAATTACCACTAGGTAATGTTGGACAATTACCAACATTTTCTAAATGATAGGAAACACATTCACAACGCATCAACCTAGTCCAGGTCTCCCGATACCCTCAAACTTTTCAACCTTTCTCATCCCAGCCATGTGGTTTATTTCCATCATTCAACTCTCTGTCAGATTATAACTTTAAACCTGCCCCGAGCCCATCATCAATTATTGGTGATTAACTTCGTTCCCCCTCTTGCACCTGTCAGCTGGAAGGCGACTCAGCATTTCTTTGGTAGGATGGTTGGGTAGGTTGGGGCTCAGGAGAAGGGTGCCTGCGATGAAGGATGCATGTCACATTAGTGACTGAATGTCAAGGGCGTGTGTATGGGACAGCCAAGACTAACCCTGAGGACATGGGTTGTAACCATAGTTACCACACTGTTAATTTGATGTTTAGCAACCAAACACCAGTGTTTAGGATCTAAACACATATAGCTAAACACATTCTTGTCCCACATTTAACTTTAAACATGTGTAGGTAAATGGTGTTTAGCTCTTGGAGGTGTTTAGCTTTGGGAAGTGTTTAGATAGATAGTGTTTAGCATTAGGATGTGTTTAGACAGATAGTGTTAGCTTTAGGTTGTGTTTAGATAGATAGTGTTTAGCTTTAAAAAGGTGTGTCGATAGATAGTGTTTAGCTTAAGGAGGCATTTAGATGAATAGTGTTTAGCTTTAGGTTGTATTTATATAGATTCTTTTGGCTCAATACTTTATTTCTCCTCATTTCAACATCATTTATTATCATCTCTTTGTGTAATTGAAGTACATCTGCCCTATAGGGATAGAGGATGGACTGAGGGGATAGGCGATGGACTGAGCGGCTAGACAACGGACTGTAGGGATAGAGGATGGACTGGGGGATAAGGGACGGACTGAGAGGGTAGAGGATGGACTGAGGGAGTAGAAGCTGGACTAGGGGGAGGTAGAGGGCGGACGGAGGGGACAGAGAACAGACTGCATGTAAGGATATAGGATGGACTGAGGGGATAAGGGACGGACTGAGGAGGTAGAGGACAGACTGAAGGGGTGGAGGATGGACTGAGGGGATAAGGGATGGACTGAGGAGGTAGAGGACAGACTGAAGGGGTGGAGGATGGACTGAGGGGATAAGGGATGGACTGAGGAGGTAGAGGACAGACTGAAGGTGTGGAGGATGGGCTGAGGGGATAAGGGATGGACTGAGGAGGTAGAGGACAGACTGAGGGTGTGGAGGATGGACTGAGGGGGTGGTGGACGGACTGAGGGGGTAGGGGACACACTGACGAGGTAGAGGATAGACATAGGGTGCAGAGGACGGACTGAGTGAGTAGAAGATGGACTGACGGGGTAGAGGGCAGACTGAGGGGATAGAGAACAGACTGTAGGGATAGAGGACGGACTGGGGGGGGGTAGGAGATGGGTGGAGGACGGACTGAGGGGGTGGAGGACGGACCGAGGGGTTGGAGGACTGACTGAGGGGAAAGGGGACGGACTGAGGGGGTAGAGGATGGACTGAGGGAGTAAATGACAAACTTAGGGGGTGGAGAATGGACTGAAGGGTTGAAGGACGGATTGAGGGAGTGGAGGATGGACTGAAAAAGTAAATGAGGGGGTAGAGAATGGACTGAGGGGGTAGAGAATGGACTGACGGGGTGAAAGATGGACTGAGGGGGTAAATGACAGACTGAGGGGGTTAAGGATGGACTGAGAGGGTAAATGACGGACTGAGGTGGTAGAAAACGGACTGAAATGGTAGAGGAAAGACTGAGGAGACCTGTGATGGAGGGATGTTTAGGAGAATGGACCATGGTCTCCTTTGTGACTTCTGATTTCTTCCTCAGCCATCTACAGGTTGTGTCCTAAATGTAAACAAGAGAGAAACATGTATAAGTATACAGTGAGGTGGTCAATGTGCAAAATGACTATGATGTATAGGTCTCTAATATTATTTATATTTATCATATATCTATAAACAAATTCATACAATCCAAATAATAATTTCTAAACAAAAAAAAAGTATATATAATGAATTATAACAACCATATAGCTACATGCACTTACCCCATGTCTCAGTGTGCCAAATGCCACCTGTGCTCTGCTCCCATTGGCTGAACTATATATATGTCACAAGTTTGTGGCTCTGTGGGTCAAGGTGTGGGGGTGTATGACATCTTACATAACACTAGGTGAGCGTAATATATGGGTCAACCAGACTGGAGCCATTGTACCCAGTCACACATTGGCGTTCCGGAACAATGGGCCTATTATAGGGGTCATTCGTAAATGACTAAATGGTACATGTAGCACTGGTGGTACTAGCAGCTAGAGACGCATGTGTATTTCATGAAACCATGTAGTATAATGGGAGTAGTGTAGGGGTAATAGATAATAGATACCTTAATATATTTATAAAGGTGGTACCTTCTCTCCTTAGTCTTACTCCTCCCCTGCCCAACCAACTCCCCCTGCCTCTCCTACCGTGCACCATGCATCTGATGCCTTCCATATCTCCCTACCCACTCTCCCCCCCTCCTACCATGCATCATGCCTCTGACACCTTCCCTATCTACCTACCCACTCTCCCTCCCCCTCCTCCCGTGCATTATGGATCCTTCCTACCCACTCCTCCTGCCCCTCCTCCCATGCATCATGCCTCTGGGCCTCCCCCTACCTCCCTACTCACTCCTCCTACACCTTCTCCCATGCATCATGCCTCTGAGGCCTTCCTTAACTCCCTATCCACTCCTCCTGCACCTTCTTCCTTGCATCATGCCTCTGAGATGTTAAACACCTATCATATTAAACTTTCAAATATGTGTTTAATACTAAACACATAGAGACTGGATGTGTTTAAACCCAAACACCTAAACACTATGGTGTGTAAGTGTTTAGGTGTGTAAGACGTACGGGTGTAGTTTTCAGGATAAGTGTTTAGAATCTGATGGCATTTAGCTGAAAGTGTTTAAACCCCATAGACGATTAGGAATCAAACACCATCTAGATTATATGGTGTGTATAATCAAACACCATTTTTGCAGTGCACACATCCACTTAAGATTTTATGAAATGCTTGAGCAGCTGTTAATGAAGGTTATCCTCCTGTCCAGGATGATACGCATATCAAAGGGCTATTTTGTTGCCCATAGAGGATCTCTTATTTTACACATTGAATCTCTCTATTTCCCTTTTGGAGGATCTCTTCCGGTATTGATACTGATAGAAGTAACTCTTGTAGTGGAAAATCTAAGGTATGTATGGGTCGTACATTTTCAAGATTTTGCTTCTTTTAGTCTTAACCCCTCCCCCATGACTCATTGTATTGTTACCCCATCAGCTCGTGGACCACTGACACTGACTCTCTGATAGAATACACAATTATTGTGATTCAGTTAGCTAAAATTGATCAAGAAAGGAGGGAAACCACCCGAGATTATTCATATCTTCCATTACACAGCTTGATGAAACAAGGAAATTGGCTGTTGCTAGGCAATGGAAGCAAGTGAAATACCGGTTGCTAGGCAAAACACTGCCATGATGCTATTGGTAGGCAACAGAAGCGTCCTGGAGGAAATCTGATGACAGAAATAGAATCCTTCGGATCAATATGGGGGGGGGGGCGGGTAGAAGGTGTTCACTAGAGGCCTAGGCCACCTAATATGCCTGTTGCTAGACATTTTTGTTTATTTATGGATATTTCTGAGCAACCTGGAATGACTAAAATGCTCAATGTTGGTCGGCAGCAGGCAAATTCTGTACCGCCGTACCTATAGTTGTCCAAAATCAATCAAAAAAGCTTTGCTATACTTTGGTGCAAGGTATAGCTCCTTGACTAAATAGACTCTTAAGTATAAACTCCAAAATAGTATTATACCTGAAATAGATTCCTTTTCTGTTTTCAAAATTAGATGCAGATGTCCACTAGATATAGGACTTGGCAATCTCCATTTTGGCATTAGTGCAAGAACAAGCATCCTCTATGGTTACCTCTAGGATTAATCTATACCACTACATGATGTAGTGATGGAATCTTAATCTATACACAGTCATGATTACATTGTTGCTGACTGCTCTTTTTGTCAGCTAATAAGTACTGAAGCAGTGCAGTGTTCATTTATTTACCAGCAATATATTGTGCGGCCCACAGTGACCCATTTCTATGAATCTTGACTGCCTTGTACATGACCTCAACAGGGTTCAATAGTATTCCCTTAAACTACTCTTTTCAGTAAGCTGCAGCATTTTCAATTAATGCCTGGTGTATTTGCCTGGTCCAAATAAATAAATATAGCATCTATTTACAGAGTTTAAAATAAAGAACCAGCAATAATTAAAGATCCTGACGTGTGAGAAATCCTTCCACCGTCACAAACACCTTTAAACATTTTCATCCTCACACATTTATGATAAGATGTCTCGGTGATAGAACAGGTGCTAGCTGAATTGTTTTTATGAAGTATAAACAACTAAAATCAAAGATCCCCCAACATTTCGATTTCAATTCATAGAATTAGTTTATTATGTCTCAACATGCACTGTATGTCGCACACACTCAGAGTGCTGCATGAGATTCACACACTATTCAACATACAAGCAAATAAAATATTAAATAAAAATCAGTTTGGTTTTAGAGCAAACCACAGTACCGGAGATGCGGTCTTTGCTGTACTGACGGACCTATATGATAGTAGAGATGAGGGTCATGTGACTGCTGCCTGTTTTATAGACTATTCCAAAGCGTTCGACTGTGTAAATCACTGTATCCTCATCAGAAAGTTAGATGCACTAAACATACACCCGTCGTTCAAAATATGGCTTCGAGGATACTTGTGTAACAGGTCTCACTCTACCTTTGCTAATGGTGTCAAATCAACTCAAAGAACTGTCAAATTTGGGGTTCCTCAGGGGTCGACTCTCGGCCCCTTGTTGTTTATTGTCTATGTAAATGACTTGCCTGATGTAATTATAAACTCAAAATGTGTTATGTATGCTGATGATCTTGTTGTATATGCCTCGCACCGCGACCCCACAGAGGCAGTCAGGCTGCTACAGGAGGACCTAAATGGAATTCATACCTGGTGCTTATCAAACTATATGACAATCAATGCCAGAAAAAGTACTGGAATGTTCTTTGGCTCAAAAACAAACCTAGCACCTCTATATGGTCCATTCCTCAAGATGGGTGCCTCCGACCTATCGCACTGTGACTCATATAACTACTTAGGTGTAGAATTGGATCGATGTCTTACTGTAAACAACCACATTGCTAAGGTGAAAAAGAATTTTGGTAACAAATTGTATAAGCTTAATAAGTTACGTAAATATCTAAACGCAGAGCATTGTATTGCTGTATACAAAAGCGTGATCGCACCTGCACTGGAGTACTGCTCTTTCTATACTGGGGGAGGCCTCTCCTCTCAGTTATTAAAACTGCAAAGAATGCAGAATCAGGGATTGAGAATATGTCTAAGACAGAGAGTAAGAGGCATGTCAATAATTGAACTACATGCGGCATGCAGAGTCCGCATGCTCTCTGACAGGAGAAACATACAACTTGTCACACTAATGTGGAAAAAATATTTAAACGGGGAAGGGATTGAGCAGGTCAATATCAGGACCCGAGCGGATAGAAAAATCAAGTTTGCCCACAGAAGGGCAAGAACTCGCCATTATGAGAAAAGTCCCTACCTAAGGGGAATAGTACTTTGGGATCAGCTGAGCCATGCAGAACAAAGGACAAGAGAGAAAAGTACCTTCAAGGGAATAGCTAATAAATTCAAGTTTAAATAATACAACACAATAATAATTTTACTGAACTGTTTATACATATGAATAATGCATTCCTATGCACCAACAAGCATGTAACCAACTACTGTACTACGAGGCCTGAAAAAGTACTGTAGGGCGCGCATAAAAACGACCTCTTATGGGGACGAAAGCGTTAATAAACACAATTACAATTACAATGCACACTGCATTTACTGCAGTTGTGTGTCAGGACAAATAAAAGTCCCCTATGAACACTTTGTATCGCGCCTCAAGCACGGCATTAAGTGATGGAATTCGGGCCTTAACACTATGGGGAATTTCGTCACTGTTTGAGCTACAGGCAGCTGATGGAATCTTTTTATACAAAACAAAGCAAAGTGATGGCCAACAGATGGCTGACTGATGGCCGTCAGTGACTGACGGATGGCGTAGGGATAGTATCCTTAGGGTCCCAGGCTTCCTAGTTCTATTAGATCTTGAAGTTTGTTATCTTGGTTCACAATTAAGCCCTAATCTTTTAGATTCCACTATCACTGAACACTTGGGGCCGACCAGCGGCTGCCATCACTGCGTGTGAGGTCATGACCTCATGACCTAATTGGACTCAGAACAAGGCTAGCCGTCATCACTGGCCTGAAGCACAGCATCAGTGTGTCGTCAGCTGACTCAAAGCATGTGATGCCATCGTTACCGGTGTGCTTCAGGCACTGATTGCCTGTCTGTAGGGTTGAATGAAAACATTGTGACGAGACGTTTGCTCATTTAAGACACATATTCAATGCTTCAATATCCCTGTATTCCTGCACTTAGTTGGGGTTGGCACTTACTTTTGGATCCTAGTGCTTATATTATTTTATGTTCCAATGCAGTTAGCCTGCAGTTATAATAATCCAGCCTACACATTAACTATATAATCCATGTTAAGTCTATCTTTTGGGGGTCGTTTTTTAAGGCACAGCATGACATAATGTGTCATACAAGAGGAAATATGGTCTTGGACTTTACACATATGATAGGAGAGTAATAATAATGATAGCCAAAGATTATATATCACCATCAGATCCAGCTATACTTAAGCTTTAAATTGGTACCACTATTGTTTTTGTGCATACAATATTAACCATTCTAGAAACATTTTCATGAGAAAAAGTGTGATTTTATAAGGTTTAATTAAAATGTTCGGAGATGAAAGTTCAGAAATGAAAATTTTATGAAAAATCTCCAATACAGTTATTCAAATGTCTTACTTAACCCTCTGATATCCCTCTAATAATTATAATTGAGGGAAAGTTGTATTGCAATTATTTCTTTCACTGAATAACTGGATGTGACCTTAATTAACTATTTGGAAATAAAACCCTTAAAAATCTAGTTTTTTCACAACATTACAATACAGTCATGATTTACTTACAATGTACCCCTTCGCTAAATGTCATAGGTCATTAGGTAGTCTGCTCTATGTATTTTTGTTCTATCTAAATACAAGTAACTTTTGGTTTTCAGATCATATATTTAAGGCATCCTATAATTAATCGTTCGGAAATGAACTGAAATCTGACATCATAAATAAATTCATAGAAAATTGTCTACTTAACACAGGCTCAAAGTTCAAAAAGTTTCAAAAAATTGAAATGACAATGATTTCATCTATTCACATTTGTGAGGTATTACTATCAAAGGTCATTTTAAAATTATGCTTCTAAAATGAAAATTTGAGATGAGGACAGGCCCTTTTGACTGTTTGCAGTTGTGTTATCTTGGTTCACAATTATATACATATTACAAATATATATATATATATATATATATATATATATATATATATATATATTACATAGCATAATATGAACTAATTGCCTCCGAGGACATGGAAAGATAGACTTAAGCTGGAATGTGCATACTGAACGTTGTACAGGCGGGTACGGCTGTGGCTCAAATATTGATCACCAGTTTCAGTAATGCTTTTTGCATTAAAAGTACTTGCTACAAACAGGTTAAACGTGTTAAAATCCGTAAATTGATTCAGTTAAGAAATCATTTAGAAGAAAAATCGGTTATGATTCAGTACTAGGAAAGGGGATATCAGAGACATGAAGCTTAAGGTCTAAACCTTCCTCAAGGGATGTAATTTTCTTTTTATTCCTCACTTTTGCCCATAGAAGTTTTAATACAGAAAGATGTTTCCCCTACAGCATTGGGTAATTGGAAGAAATTAATGGGTTTCCAGGGTAGTTCAGCGGAAGACAAGCACTTTGTCCAGAGGGGAAAACCACGTTCAACAGTTAACAACACCATCGAAATTCAACGACAGGAAGGGGGAGGAAAGAATACAAATAAAACCTGTCTCGTCTGCAGTCGGCGCTACGGTGTACCCAAAGTGTCATTTCCTGTCTTTCCCTTATCAACAATATCAAGCTGTAACTCTCTCAATATACATGCATGCGAAAAATACGTTCACCTATATACGATGGTATCATCATATAAATTCACTAGTGTATTATTTTCAGTAGGGGCCTAATTACTTAACCTTAAAAGCCCTCTCATAGCGAAATGATATGTAATGTCATCGTGGAACTTTTTAAATCAACTTGCTGTACCAGAAAAAAGAACGTTTATTTAGATTAGAAAACAAAAAGGTAACAAAGTATACATGCAAAAGGGTGAGAAGTTTATGTGTCAGTACAACATGGCATTTGAGCCACCGTAGGTAGTACAACAGTGGCTAAGATTATACCAAAGGAAATGAAATGGCACATAATACGGCTCTGGATGTAATTCAGGGTCACCTGTAATCCTCTTCTTCCTGCCCCTCCTATGTGTACCTCGGCTATTGCCACTAATGTGTTTGTAACTAGCCTCTCAAAGCCTTCCACACCCTGGAGGACACTGGCTCTGGGGAACTGCTGGGTGTATTCAGAAGCACCTGTGAGGGAAGGAGCAGGTGCCTCTCAGTCATTTATTGGGAAGGGAGTGGTCATTATTTATCAACAGGAGGGAAGCGCAAAACCCTCTATAGATTAAAGAGGGGTGCAAAAATTCTTCGCACCTCTGGCTTAGGGGGGGGGGTGCAAAAATTTGACCGCCGTTGAGGGGGGGGGGGTGCATGGAAATTTTTCGTGTGTACGCGCGAAAACCCACCACCCCCTGTTGATAAATATTGATCACTCCCTAAATGTATGTGGGAGGCTGTGGCATGGACAAGGGGGTAGCTAGGTGTGGCACCACAGGGTTGATGATGGGGAAGTGGTGCTGAGAATTTCTGGTTATTCATTATAGGGTCAGCGTATTCTGGACATGTAGACTAAGATATTATGCACATCGTGTGGGGCAAGGTTAAGGGGGTCACGGGAAGAGGAATGGTTTAGCATCTGCTATGTTGATCAGGATTTGCAAAGAAAGGACATATGAGGAAAGTATTACAGAGCAAATGACTTCGGAGGTTTTCTTGAGGATGTCTAGGGATGCATAGTAAGCCATATCGGACACAGCCTCACACAAAAAGAAACAACAACTGAAAAGACAAGCCATGCAGGAATATTGTATGAAATAATTATGACTTTAATAGGTCCCTGGATGGGCAGCTACATAGTACTACTAGTAGCTCAGGTGGAAATGAGTAATACCAATTAAGTGGCAAGATGGTCAGTCTGACCTGTGTTATAGCCATAGACCAGTAGGGCCCCTGTCTATTGCTAGAGGCTACCATGGATGGGAGAACCTCCATTTTCCAAGAGTATTTCTTACAGGGCCTCCACCTTAGTCCCTGAGCAGTTTCTGCCCTGGAGGAGGTATCTGTAAGCCAAAGGGGTGGGTGTGGGTGGTGTTTGTTCTGCTGCCTTATGGGCGGCGCCCCCTGGAGGTCTATCACTGG
This sequence comes from Acholoe squamosa, assembly GCA_949317995.1. Lineage (NCBI taxonomy): Eukaryota > Metazoa > Annelida > Polychaeta > Phyllodocida > Polynoidae > Acholoe > Acholoe squamosa. The sequence continues at coordinate 31,762,422 of OX439044.1, forward strand.
GAGAAACCTCCAGGCTCCCATAGGTGTCTACTTGATCCTGGGGGATCGGAGCCCATCCCAGCAGCTCTGTAGGGCTCACAATGCTGGAATGGATTGAGGGTGTGAGCCATGACAGAAAGGGTGGCAGGTCAAGTCGTTACTTGATATGAAATATCCAGTATCATGTTCCCCTATATCAATCAGGGCAAATATTCTGGAGGAGCGGATGGAAGGCGGGGGGGGGGTGCTTGGGGTTTGGTACCATAATCAATTTATCAGAAATTTATTTCAAATAAGAACAAATATTTTCAATAAAATCTTGGTTCACATACATGGTAGTAGCATGCAAAAGCTTCCACGCTGCACTGCTACCATACATTTTCCCAACTATAGACATATATGTATAACCAGGGATAGACACTAAGGTTTTTAGCAATTTACCAATAGATCTTCGAGCCAAACTAGCTTTTTATGTCTTTTTTTCCAGAACGATATTGGGCCCGGGCCTAAAATCATGGACCAATGGCTACTGAGCCAGAATTAGTGTCTACCACTGTGATACCTAACTACAAATCAAGAATAGCAATTGCCATACCAGACTAGAGTGATATCCTAGCCAATTGAGTAGACATGTATTTGGGTTTTGTTATACAGTCTACTGTACAATACTGAACAGGGTGTCAAGGTACAATTGTGGTCCAACCATTGATCACAGGTTTGCTACAAGAACATTAATCTGTTGTGGTTGCTTGTGAACAGTGAGGGACTATTTATTGAAGTACCTCATGATGCACACTTGTTAACATGATACATAGATGCAGCTTTGCTGAGTCTACTTACCAAGGCTGCATTGCTGTGTCATGCGAACCCACATTAAGGTTGGCACATTCCTAAAGGTTTGGTGGAAGCATGGGTATAACCCTGCTGAATATGCTTGCCAAGGCTACATTCATGTTTTTTTTAAGGAACAATTTAACTTTATTTGGCATTTGTTCAGATGTGATGAAATTACATAAATTCTCTTCGACATTCTGTCGGGTTGGTCCATACATTTATAATGACAATTACAATAAATATTTAATTAATAGTGTATCACAGTTTTACAAAGTGTATTTACGTAAGTACATTGCTGTAAGTATGTATTTTATCACAATATTAGAAAAGTCAAACATCTCAGGATTTTATACATTTGTACTGTGCCAAATAAGTTAGGAGGACACTTCAGTGGAACTGATGTTATGAGTCCCCCTTGTTAGTATTTTAGATAAAATATAATCAAAATTGATTAGTAATTAATCAAATGATATCATGTGATTTGGAGACAGAGGAGATTTCTATTTGAAGATTTTTGGAAATCATAGACTATTACTATCAGTTGTACGCACTCTATATAATAAATGTACATGTACAGTCAGAGGGTGGACCTCAAATATAGAAAATCCCTGAAACTTTTTCAGAATTACTTGTACCTTCTTTTACAAATTGGTCAATGAAATAACACATCAATACCATCAAGCATTCATTTAACAGCATAGAATCATATGTTTTAATGGCAGCTTCACAAGTCTACCCTCAAATATATAAGTTTCTTACATTTACTGGTATAGTTTTGAACATAGATAGCTTACTCTTACATTTGAAATCTTTCAAGATCTGACAGTACAGAAACATATGCCCCAAGGGCAGCTTCACAAGTCTACCCTCAAGTATATATGTTTCTTACATTTACTGGTATAGTTTTGACCATGAACAGTTTGCTTTTATATTTGAGATCTTTCAAAATTTCACATCAATACCATCAAGCATTCATTTAACAGCATAGAATCATATGATTTAAGGGCAGCTTCACAAGTCTACCCCCAAATATATAAGTTTCTAACATTTACTGGTATAGTTTTGAAACATAGACAGCTTACTCTTACATTTGAAATCTCCCAAGATCTGACAGTACAGAAACATATGCCCCAAGGGCAGCTTCACAAGTCTACCCTTAAGTATATATGTTTCTTACATTTACTGGTATAGTTTTGACCATGAACAGTTTGCTTTTACATTTGAAATCTTTCAAAATTTTAATTTCTTTTAAAGTTATATCCATTTCATTCCATAATTGTGCTGTCATAACTTCAATCGATCTCTCGTAAGCAGCTGTATTTATGATATTATATTTTAGTACAGGATATTGCTGTAATCTAGTATTTCTCGTAAGTGGTTTACAAAATTCTTTTGTCTTAGTTCTTTTGAAAGCTAAAATTCTTAAATGATGTAATCTTCTATTTACAATATAGGGAAGGCCAGCTTCTTGATGGATAAAATCAGTTGATGATAGTACAGGCAATTTTAAGCAATACTTTAAACATCTGTTTTGTATGGTTTGTATCAGGTTCAAGACAGTATCGTTTGATCTATGATATAATACATCTTCGTAATCAATTACTGGTATAATATAGGATTTATAAATTTGTAGCATGTATTTAGTGGGCACATAAGATTTTATTCTGTATAATAGATAGGATTTAAAAGATATGGACTTAATCATCTCTGAAATATGTTGTTTAAAACTGAGATCATAGTCTAAAGTCACACCTAAATATTTGAAAGAAGGAACAAAGTGTAAGCGTTCACCATTTACTTTAATTTGGATATCCTGTAATTTAAGTTTTTTATATTTCTGATCACTTGTAAAAAGCATTAATTTTGTTTTTTTTTTCGTTCATTGTTAATTTGTTGGCTGCTGACCAATGGGCATAAGATAACAAGCCATCTTGTAGGTATGGTGACACTTCTAGTATATTGTTCCCACTTACATACAAAACTGTATCATCAGCATACAATAAAGTCTTCACACTGTTATTATCTACAAGTATGTCATTGATATATATTAAAAAAAGAAGAGGGCCTAAAATACTACCCTGTGGTACACCACATGTTATAGTTAAACCAGTTGATATGTGCCCATTTGCTAAGACTTTTTGTGTTCTATCGTTCAGGTATTCACTTATTAATAATAGATTTTTTCCTTTAAAACCATATTTTTCAAGTTTTTTTTTTCAAAATAAAGTGATCAACACAATCGAAAGCCTTTTTTGTATCTATGAAAGCAGCCAGGGTCACATGACCTTCGTTTCTATTCCATAATATATCATTTGTCAAAGTACTAATAGTGTCTACTGTGGATCTTTGTTTCCTATATCCTCCTTGGATTTTTGTAAGTATTTTGTTTGTTTCTAGGTGGTCTTCTAATTGGGTGTGTAGAATCCTTTCTAGGACCTTGCCCGGTATTGGAAGCTGACTTATAGGTCTGTAATTCGATACATCCGATAAGTCACCTGATTTAGGTAACGGAGTGACCTTGGCTGCCTTCCATGATTTGGGTATATAACAATTGTTAGTTATTAAATTCAACAATCGGGTGAAGCGTGTTATCTGGGTTTTCACTGCTAATATGAAAACATTAGATGATATATTTTCTAAGACAGAGGATTTGTTCTTATTCATTGTATTCAAAGCCTTTAGTACATTTTCATCAGTAATAGTAAAATCATTCATCACTTTGTCACAAACCTGACCTGTAAAATTCCATGGGGTATCTATTTTGTTAGCTAAGTTTGGGCCTATGTTTGTAAAAAACTCATTTATAAAATTAGCTGTCTTATCTTCTTTAATACCGTTACCTTGATCATCAATAAGGTCAATGGAAGAACTTTTACGTTTACCCGGTATAAGGTTTTTCATGGCTGCCCAGAATTTTCTTGCATCTTTAACATTTTTATTGAGTTCGGAAACAATAAAGGCTTGTTTTGCCCTTTTTAAATTTGTACTGCAATTATTTTTCAAGATTTTGGCATTATGCCAATCCAAAATATTATTTGTTCATTTAGCTTTTCTCAGTGCATTATTTTTTTCAATGATTTCTGAAATAAGTTCTGGTGTTAGCCATGGTTCTTCCTTGAATTTAATATTGAAATTCCTAATTGGGCATAGAACATTGAGAATACTGTTAATATTATCTTCAAAAATCTGCCAGCAGGATTCAATGTCATCGCAAGTATCAAAATTTTCCCAAGACATTTCCATAAAGTTCTGTTTAAAAGTATTTTCATCGAATTATTTGTATGACCGTCCACTAAAAGTTCTTTGTTTTCTCTGTATACCTGGTCTCTTGAGGCTGACATACACAGGTAAGTGATCGCTTTGATTTAAAGTGGCTACTCCAGATTGTTCAACTATGGTTGAGTTTGTAAAAATAAGATCAATACACGACATTTGTCCCTTGTTTTTTGTGGATTGATTAATTAATTGCAGTAGTCTAAAATCTTGTAAAGTGGAAAGCAAGTAATCTTTTGACAGAGTGTTTTCAAACATGTTGATGTTAAAGTCTCCAATCAAAAATACTTCACAATTTTCAAGATTTTCAATTTTTGTCAATGTGTCTTTTAATATATTCACAAAGTTGTACTTGTTCCCTTCCGGTGGTCTATAAATATTAGCTATCACCATTGATTTGGAGTACTCTCTCGATATATTTAGCCATTGTACTTCCACATCGATATTGCTTACATTAAAATTTGAAAATTTTTGACTGGAACATGTTATACCTTCTTTAATATATGCACATAAACCTCCTCCCGCTTTATCGCATACTCTATCAAATCTATAGAGGTTGTAATTATTAAAAATGTAGTTGTCACTTTTATCAGTATCGGTCAACCAAGTCTCAGAGAAAAGTATAAAATCTATACCTTGATTTTGTAATTCAATGCGTAGGTCAACAATCTTATTTCTAATGCTTTGGGCATTTAGATGTAAAATACATTGACCATTAGTTTTTATAAGAGATGGTATGTGATTATACAGTACAGGTATTCTTATAACAACAACATGTAGGACCACCCTTAGTCTCCCCAATATAACCAAAACAACCAATACAACCGTTCATTAATACCTTTCTACGACAGTTTCTTCTCGCAGGTAGTGAACCTTCGTCATTGTGACAGTTCATACCAGTTGTTGCTAGCAGTACAAGATAGCTTGTGGTGGTTTCAATGCTCTATATATATTGGGCTAGAGTCTTCAGGATTCAGACATGTTACAAGTCTAAAAATATGTTAGCATTTGAAATACAGTAACTCAGTAGTAATACAGTTTGAAATCAACAAACAAATCAAAAAAAGAAAAATTTTGTACATTTTTACAAATTACGATCAATCTACTGGGACACAGATTGAGATTCTACAAATTTGTAGAGGTAATGGAATCATTAGGATCGGCTTTTGAATTCTCACTATCAAAAGAGTGGTTGTCATCAGATTCACCATTGTCAGTAGTTTCACGATCTGAATTTTTGTCAGTTTTTTTTGTATACGATTTACCAGTCTCTGGATTTTTTCCAGCTTTTTTCCTGTTTTTCTCGTCTTCAGGAGAGGTTGGTGGAGGGTAGATTTTTGGACGTACATCCGGTGTTGGTAGTAGTCCTCGATCGCCTGCTGCAATAGCTGGTGGTAGTGGTGGTGGGTCTGGAATCGTTTCACTGGGTGTAGGTAGTGTTGAAGGTTTTCCAGGATCTGGAGTCGGAGTTGGTGTTGGAGCTGGTGTTGGAGTAGGTACTGGAGTTGGTGTTGACTTTGTAGGTGGTGCAAGTATTTCCGCCCTTACTTTGGCCAGGAGTTTCCCCAATATATTACCACCTTGAACGTCATTTTCGCACAGGCTAGCAACATTTCCCATGTGTCTGCCTACCCCATAAATGGGGTGATAGGTACACTCATACAGGTTCCCTGTAGTACTTTGAAGATATTTGCTACACTTGTCAACTTTAAACTTTGACTGAAGGCATTCATAAATGAGGCCAGTAGCATTCTTAGACCATTCTGTAGTTGGCTTGATCTGTTTTCCTATTTCCATCATTTCGAAGGGATCATTAGTGTGTAGAATATCACTAGCTGCCTTTTTGTCATCAACACTTAGGGCCTTGGTATGCTGTATTGCCTGTTCAACTGAACTGTATGTTTGACCCTTGTATGTGATGTCACATGTATACAAGTTATTTAGGATGTGGTGGGGTCCTTTGAAGGCTATACCGTCTTGAGTTTTGATCGTGTAGGCTTCTAGCAAATTTAAGCCATATGGTAGGGCAGTGATATCATGGTGTGAGTATGATTTTTTTTCAATAATCAGCACTCTTTGACGAAGTTTGATATCAGTTATCCCTTTCCTTTTAGCTAGAAAGAAGAGAGCCCTGAGATCATTGTACTGTTTTGTTTCAGTTTTTGTGAGCTCGTCCATCAATGACACACCTTTCCAAGCAGGTAAATCTTTCAAATTTGAGATTTTCCTATATACATCTGCTTTAATGCCTCGATGTGCCAATTTGAAGACTATAGTTCTTGGCCTAGTTTGTGTAGGATCATACTTCCCCAATCTATATATGGAGTCTACTCTTTCGTTGCCATATTTGAACCCTAAATCTTCAAATAATGTGTCACAGACTTTGCGAAGGTCTTCCTTGTGATTTTCTGGGAACCCATCCATAAGTAGAGTTTTTTTCCTGTCATCTTCCTCGAATTTTTGAGTAGTTTTCAGAAGTGATTTAGTAAGTCTATTTGCAGTATTGACTGAAGTAGACATACAATCAACCCTCTCTTTCATAGTGTCAACTTTTTGGATAGCCTCATTGGCCATAGGCTGAGCAATGTCTAGTCTATCTGCGAGAGCCTTAAGAATATCACTTGTAGTTCTAGCATTTTTTTCATTTTCAGCAACTCGTTTTTCAAGAATTTCATAGTCATCTTGGAGCAAAACAGTTTTTTCTGAGGTTGAATCTTGGTCACCTTCAAGTTCTATTAGCCTTTCTTGCAAGTTATTTACAGCTTCAATGAAGTCCTTTACTGTGGCTTTGTTTGGCAGATTTTTAATACGAGCCCTTCTGCGTGGTTTCCCCATTACGACGGCGGCCAGTTTTGATTGACCTTGCTACTGTTGTACTCCCGTGCAGATATGACTCACAGGTTCCATGGTTTGGTTGGCTTCCCGTGCGCTATGCAATTTTTTCATCGATGCACACACACTTGTAAGAGATATTTCCACCTCCTCCAAATTTTTATTGACCTTGCTACTGTTGTACTCACGTGCAGATATGAATCACAGGTTCCATGGTCTGGCTGGCTTCGCTACTCCCGTGCGCTATGCAATTTTTTCATCGATGCACACACACTTGTAAGAGATATTTCCACCTTCTCCAAATTTTTATTGACCTTGCTACTGTTGTACTCACGTGCAGATATGAATCACAGGTTCCATGGTCTGGCTGGCTTCGCTACTCCCGTGCGCTATGCAATTGTTTTCATCGATGCACACACACTTGTAGGAGATATTTCGGCATTCCTGTCTATTCCAGTGTATTCTCTGTCTGTACATACAGATAACTGTCCATTTTGAGACTTGTAGCTCCTGTCAGAATATAGTAATTCAATAAATTTCGTCAGAGCTCCACCTCGCGCGTTCTATTCGACGGCGGCCATCTTGACCACCAAAAGTGGCAAATGTGCTAATGGCCTATCTTGTCAATGAAGGGTTGGCTGTGCTGCAATGAACCATGCCCAGGATGAATTAATGCAGGGTTGGGTTCTCAGCTTTAAGTAAGAGGATGCCATAGGAAAACATTAGTGTTTGTATTGCCATGGCTATAATGGTATTATCACAGTGTTTGGAACACAACATAAATATTCTTGATTGCAAAGTCATCAAATACAGAGGAATACCTTTTCAATGTAACAGCGTTATCTGAGTATTGTATCAAATCGTTTTTTATCAATGATTACACCGCCGTGTGGTGCAGAAAAATGGGCACACTACTCCAGTCAGGTGTAAGCTTGATAAGACAGTTGAGAAATTAAAGTGATTACTCAGACTTACCCTAATGACATGTACAGCATCTAACAATTCAGCAAAGCTAATAGAACTTCGTCCAGATCCAAACATTGATATCACTCGAAAAGTGATACATAATTGAATCGTAATGAACCATTTGTGTGAAAGCTTGACTATGAGTCATAGAAGAGTAATTCAAGATATCACTATATGCCTATCCGCACGTTTAAATTCAGTCTATTATATTGCCTGCTATTATGGAAAAGTATTACCATTAACCCCTTAAGGAAAGAGGCCACTTGAGTTATCTGGAGGGTGTTGCTTCTATAGTAAAAGGAAGAGCTGGCTAAAAATGCCCTTGTTTCCAGTCCTTTCTTTTCATGTAGCGATAACTTGTCCCTTTTGTTGCTCACAAGTAGACATTCAAATACGGTGGTAAAAAAGGGGGATTTGAGTAGGTACCTAGTTGGGAGAAGTCAGTCAGTATAATATACTATAGAGTGTGTGACATGAGTAGGTACCTGGTAATGCAGCTCTCTCTGTTTTAAACAAGGCAGGTGACTTTTCAGACTCATGTGGTGAGTGCATGTTGAATAGTGAAGCAGAGCGTGACTTCTTTTGAAAAGAGCGTACCTACTGACAGCTCTTTTTACCATAGGAGCAACACGCTCCCGGCCGTGGAAACTGCCTCTAAGAAAGTACATAATCCCTAGAAGGACGGGCCTAATTGCAGTTCCTATACAAATTCTAGATAATGAGGATCGACTATAGTCGACGTTAGGGCTACCATGGTATTTACTATAGTTGACGCGAGCCCCATCATAGTGTTGGCTAAAGTCAATGCTAAATTCTGTCATTAAAGGGTTAAGACTAGATACTAAGCCTGGTCCAGCTGCATTTGAAGGGTGTGACCAATGATACCTGGTAGGATCCCCTAACCCTACCTAACTTGAATTAAGGCTTTATATTATGGATTTGTGGCCAAGGTACACTAATGCAGCAATAGCAAACGAGCAGTTATTGTGTTGGCAGTGATGTCAGCTTTTTTTTGGAGTATATCAACCTCATCAGGTTGTATGTCAACCTCATCAGGTTGACATGGGGAAAGGATGCAGCACAGGTGAGTTACTCAGCAGGGTTATATTGATGCATCATAGCCATGGTGGAGTAATGCTGCCCTTAAAGGGTCAAGGGGCCATCGGGAGCAGCGTGGGGCGGCGTTAAGGGAATGGACGGTGCTGTAGAGGAAAACCAAGGCACATTTCCAAAACACGAGCAGCTGAATTAACTCTTTCCATCCCTGTTTCCCAAATATAGTGCGATAGTACTTCATATAAGAAATATGTAGTATAGGGAATTAAAAGATTAAGAGCAGCTGGAGGTGATCTACTGCCACAGATCATTATAGTTTGTATTTTTCCCTAGATCTGACCATTCATATTTACAGGTCTCTTGTCTGGTATTGATGACATGGTATAAACATTACTTATCATTCCCATGTTCCCTACTCTCCCTACTAGCAGCTGGTGCCTCCTGACAGATGTGCAAGGCCGAATCTTTATCTCACCTTCCTGAATAAATTTGGGAATCCATTACCCAACGTGTGTGTATTGAATTTGCATTTAATGAGTTCATTGTGCAGTAGTTGATTCCACATATCATGCACATTGCACTTCATTATTGTGGGCAGATTAGGAAAGAGGTACCTTGATTAATAACACGATTAATTAGGATTTATATACTGACAGGAGTGTGTTGATCAATACTATTTCTATATCCAAAGTTATGAACAAATGTATGAACAAGGTCGGTGATTTCTTAATTAAATGATTTGCATCATTATACAAATGGTGCAAATTAGACACATGATATACTTTAAACAATAAGAGATAGAGGTTATCGACTGTAGCCATATAATTGCATCATCCTATGTTCATAAAGCAATATCTCCAATCTCATTTTAAAGCTGATGACTTCAATTTTGAATGTTATATTCCACCTTATATTCTCCTCATCTGTTCACTATTAGGGTAGCCCGCCATATGGGATAAATGCGATTGAGACCACCATATAGATCACAAGTGTTTCCTGTCATATTACATTTTTTTTTGCGAATATCCAATTATCATTTTCCAGATTATAAAGATATTGAAGGGTGATTAGGGACCCATCTTACAGTATATAACAGGTAATAGGTCAGCACGTAGTAAATGGCCAGTATTGGTTGTGTGGCTATTTTTAGTTACAGGTCAGGAAAGGTTATTGGCCAGTGGCTATTATTATCCTGAGCAATTGGTGCAGGGCTGACCCAACGTGACCCTGTCGAACCTAGTGTAATACAAACTGACCACAAATATTACCACTGTTTAACTGTAAACCCATTCTTCTCTATAAATGTAATTGGAAACAGGTCAGCCTTCTATCACTCAGAGGATTCTGGTATATAGGTGTAATCAAGAAGTTCGCCATTTTCTCATATACAGAAAGAAAATCTAAAACTTGTCAAATAACAGTCAATGAGTCTCGTTCATCTCTATCATTACATTGCGGTGGTCGAAAGCCAAGACCGTTTAGCAACAGTCTTCTAAACTGTAAAAAATGATTTTGACCATCGCATTTAATGCCAAAAGTAAAATCGATTAAAGGTGTTATAATACATGTCGATTCACTCCATCGTAGAGCTGATGTACTTTGGTAGAATATACAAGAGTCATCACAAAGAATGCGACAACAGGAATGTTCGACAGACTTATTCTATTCTAACTAGTGGCTTTGCCACTTGAGTTTAAAGCAATAGAACCTATCATGGGAAACATGTGCCTATTCACGGAAATCTATGGTCTATTCCCGGATCTGTAGGGCCATTCATACACTCCTTCAGTGCAGCCCCCTGGTGTCTTACACTAGAAGCGCTTATCTTAGCGACGCTTATCTTAGCAACGCTTATCATAGCAACAGCAAACAATTCTACACTCTCCCAGCAGATACTCTCGGAGGGTTGAGTTTTGATTTTCTCTGGATCTAATGATCAGATCTTAACATATGACCTATCAAATTAAAGCCCTCAACGAGTACAATCTAGATCTACAAAGATCGAGAGATTTCCATCCTAAATATTTTCAGGATGGGTGCAAATCTATCTGGATTGAGATCCAAAATGGCGGCCATTTCAGCATGTCTGACGATTTTTGAGGCTATAAAACATTTCTCCAAAATATAGATAACCAAATCTTTAAGAGTTAAACATTAGGAATAATCAAGTTGGTAAAACACTACAATGTTTTGAAAATATTTTTGTTTAATTGTCTATACTTCAGATCGAGTTAGCTGGCACTTTCCTCACTGCTTCACAGCCTTAATTTTTTGCTTCATCTGGTACCCCAAGGGTACTGTAGGCTGAAGCAGTGACAATTTCGAATTTTGTAACCAACGATCTAGGAACCCATTTTTATATATAGTGTAATAATTCACATAGGCAATACAGTCAACTCTCTACTTACGGTCACTCTCTAATGTGGTCACCTCGCCACTTTGGTCAATTTTGCAAAGAATCGAATTATTTCCCTCTTTCTTCTAATGTGAGGAACTCTCTGTAATGTGGTCACGTCTCTAATGTGGTCACCTCTCCCTGTGGTCACGAATTTCCAGTTAAAAAGTCACATTTTCTCTCTCTAATGTGGTCACCCCAAAATTTTGATGTCTCTGATTGAATCAGTTATTATTGTTTAGCACCATCATATTTCATGAGAAAAATAGAATAGGTATAACTTTCACAAAGAAGGACTAGTGCCCATGTCTGTATACTATATATGGACATCAGACACATGTAGTAGGGGATAGGAAAGATAACATAGAGGGAAGAATGTGTGCTTATTCATATGCATATGGGCACTAGGCAAAAAAGATGGATATGGGGTGGTAAAGACCTGAAGGAAGACCTGGTAGGTATTGGGATGTCTGTAACAGCCCCCTCACTCCCTTAGGTCGGTATGGGGATGGGGAGATCTGAAGGAAGTCCTGGTAGGTGTTGGGGTGCCTGTACCCACCCCCTCACTCCCTTAGGTCGGTATGGGGATGGGGAGATCTGAAGGAAGTCCTGGTAGGTGTTGGGGCGCCTGTACCCACCCCTCACTCCCTTAGGTCGGTATGGGGATGGGGAGATCTGAAGGAAGTCCTGACCAGTAGGTGTTGGGGCGCCTGTACCCACCCCCTCAATGCCTTAGGTCGGTATGGGGATGGGGAGATCTGAAGGAAGTCCTGGTAGGTGTTGGGGCACCTGTACCCACCCCCTCACTCCCTTAGGTCGGTATGGGGATGGGGAGATCTGAAGGAAGTCCTGGTAGGTGTTGGGGTGCCTGTACCCACCCCTCACTCCCTTAGGTCGGTATGGGGATGGGGAGATCTGAGGGAAGTCCTGACCAGTAGGTGTTGGGGCGCCTGTACCTACCCCCTCAATGCCTTAGGTCGGTATGGGGATGGGGAGATCTGAAGAAAGTCCTGGTAGGTGTTGGGGCACCTGTACCCACCCCCTCACTCCCTTAGGTCGGTATGGGGATGGGGAGGTCTGAAGGAAGTCCTGGTAGGTGTTGGGGCGCCTGTACCCACCCCCTTAATCCCTTAGGTCGGTATGAGGGGTGGGGATATCTGAAGGAAGTCCTGGTAGGTGTTGGGGCAGCTGTACCCACCCCCTCACTCCCTTAGGTCGGTATGGGGATGGGGAGATCTGAAGGAAGTCCTGGTAGGTGTTGGGGTGCCTGTACCCACCCCCTCAATGCCTTAGGTCGGTATGGGGATGGGGAGATCTGAAGGAAGTCCTGGTAGGTGTTGGGGCGCCTGTACCCACCCCCTCAATGCCTTAGGTCGGTATGGGGATGGGGAGATCTGAAGGAAGTCCTGGTAGGTGTTGGGGCACCTGTACCCACCCCCTCACTCCCTTAGGTCGGTATGGGGATGGGGAGATCTGAAGGAAGTCCTGGTAGGTGTTGGGGTGCCTGTACCAACCCCTCACTCCCTTAGGTCGGTATGGGGATGGGGAGATCTGAAGGAAGTCCTTACCAGTAGGTGTTGGGGTGCCTGTACCCACCCCCTCAATGCCTTAGGTCGGTATGGGGATGGGGAGATCTGAAGGAAGTCCTGGTAGGTGTTGGGGCGCCTGTACCTACCCCCTTAATCCCTTAGGTCGGTATGAGGGGTGGGGATATCTGAAGGAAGTCCTGGTAGGTGTTGGGGCAGCTGTACCCACCCCCTCACTCCCTTAGGTCGGTATGAGGGGTGGGGATATCTGAAGGAAGACCTGGTAGGTGTTGGGGCGCCTGTACCCACCCCCTCAATCCCTTAGGTCGGTATGAGGGGTGGGGATATCTGAAGGAAGTCCTGGTAGGTGTTGGCGCACCTGTACCCACCCCCTCACCCCCTTAGGTCGGTATGGGGATGGGGAGATCTGAAGGAAGTCCTGGTAGGTGTTGGGGTGCCTGTACCCACCCCCTCACTCCCTTAGGTCGGTATGAGGGGTGGGGATATCTGAAGGAAGACCTGGTAGGTGTTGGGGCACCTGTACCCACCCCCTCAATCCCTTAGGTTGGTATGGGGGGTGGGGAGATCTGAAGGAAGTCCTGGTAGGTGTATGGGCGCCTGTACCCACCCCCTCACTACCTTAGGTCGGTATGAGGGGTGGGGATATCTGAAGGAAGACCTGGTAGGTGCTGGGGCAGCTGTACCCACCCCCTCACTCACCTAGGTTGGTATGGTAGGTGGGGAGATCTGAAGGAAGTTCTGGTAGGTGTGGGGTGTCTGTACCCGGTGGGGAGATCTGAAGGAAGGGGGTGGGGGTGCTAAAATGATATTATACAATTTATTATTGCTGGCAGATAATATAATTCACGTGTGATATTTCCTCTTCTAATTATTTGTTTATATAATGTTTTGATTTGCTTCTTGTTTCATAAAGAAATAACCAGAAAACACCATATGTGACCCATCAAGGGAGAACACCCCTCCGCGGGGGATTTTTAATTCCCCATTTGGCCACCAGGGGGCATTGGAGGGCAAAGTTACTCTAAAATCATGATGAATATACATTAAGCTAATTTCTCATGCCGAATTCAGTGGTTTCATTTAAAATGCACCATTTTTGGTAGAAATGGCTCATTATTTGGATGGTAAAATGAACATTTTTCTTGAGAAATCAACCTATATGCCTGTTCCCAGTTGCCATGGCAACCATTCCAATAATCAAAAATTGCAGATTTTTATACCAATTTTTGGGGACAATTACCAAACCCAAAACTGAAAACAGAAATGGAAAATTCCTTCTAGATCAAAAGCTATGATAAAAATCATTGTACTATTATGTATTTTATATGAAAAAGGCTGATTTATATTGTGTTTTTAGACATTATTATGGTTTACAATGTATTTGGAGCTTAATCATCGATTTCAAATATGAATAACGACCTATGTTCAAGGAGGGGTTCTGATATAACTACTAGGAATATTTAACCCAATGATGTCTCATTTTAAAGATCTTGAGATGAACTTTGATAATGAATTCCCTGCAGAGGGGTGTTTTTGCTTGCCTGGTCACATATTATGCCTAAGCTTTTGGCACTATTCAGGGGTTCTTTTTTAAAAACTACATTTGCAGGAACTCTCTCTAATGTGGTCACCTCGCCAGTATGGTCACTTATTGAAAAAAAAAACGAATGGTGACCACGTTGGAGAGAGTTGACTGGACTTGCTTTACTTCGACTAGCTCTAAAGTCTACTCCTTGTAAAATAGAAATGACAACATAATAGTCTCTTTGCCTCATTTTGGCATTGGACATCTTTGTAGAGACTCCATTATATCTGATGAGATATCTAACCATCGATGTTATTGGTAGATAGGCTCTATTATAACTAAGCAGAGAGTAAGAGTCCATTCAATGTGTTAGAGGCTACTTCAGAAATATTCCCTATAATGTGACCTTGATTTACTTGATCACCAATAATCGTTAATCCAGAGTCCAGCCAACCATCTCTACACCTGAACCCACCACCGTCCACTTAACACTGTAATGGCCACACAAAACATCAACTCTTCATGCCCATATTTTATATTAATTCAATCATGCAGCTATGATGAATCTATACTTGTGGGTTCTACGGTACACATGGTACACCAGTGTTGACGAATAGACTTAACATTACCACAACACCATATGTGTATTCTGAAGAAAAATTTATATTTAATTCGGAATCATCATGTGATAAATCATTAAAGTGTTTATTTATGTCACTATACTGATATGAACACTTACTTTGCAGAGAAAATGAAACTTAAAAACACTGACTCGTTTGGCAGTTGCTGGTAACACTATGCTGTATTCAACATTAAGTTTTAGTCTAGTTCCTGCTGTTTTGTGCAAAATCTGCTGACATCATGAAATATTTAATGCACCCCTCGCCCCTGGGCAGCAGTCACAGTGCATTGACCAGACAGAGTGTCCAGATGACCCTTGATGGCTCAGGGAGGCAGTGGTTTTTGGCCTCATCTATAGGAAAATCACTTAGCTCTGGCCTTGACAGAGTGCCCCAATGTACAATGGGTTAGGGTGCTGTAACCAGATGTATAGTGGGCCTAGCCCAAAAGGGTAGATTCACCTGAAGTCAGCCACATACCATGAGTCGGCCACCTTAACTATAAATTTCCTGATTTCTTACATGTTTCTGGGCAGTAAACTACAGCAGGGACAAGACTTCAGGTCTCATACGTCAAACACAATTAATTGTTTAGTGAATATCCATTATTTTCATTATGTAAAACCATGGAGAAGTACCCCTGTTTGACTTGTTTCGAGAAGGATGGGTTTGTCCATTTATTCACAAAGGGTGATTTTGGCTGAAAGTTGTAAGGATCCATCTTCATGTCAGATGGCAAATGAGGTGTATAGGGAGAGATTCATAGGTCTAGCCAATGAAGGATATGTATGTACGTTGAATTTTTATTAGGAATATGTGATTTTAATTATTCTCTTTGACCTATCTATTTCACCCCAAGTCATCCACAATATCACCCCAAGTCGGCCAGCTTTTACCCCAAGTCGGCCACTGCTTGAAATGGCCTTTTCTGCCAATATGATTAGTATGAATATGCCAATTTTTCTATGTACAAAGAATATCACCCATCAATTTATTTGTTTCGATCATTTGTGTAGGACGTACACTATATGATACCACTGATAACTCCATCAACTTAATTTTTTGATTGGAATAACCAGGTTTCTAACTATAGTGCACTTCAATAGCTATAGGTGGTAGCACTGAGCTGTTAGCATATCTGCAGGTCTACCATCTCTGTAGAGAAACTTAGTGGCCGACTTGAGGTGCATGCTGGCCGACTTGGGGTGAAAAAGGAATAAATAAAAAGTTCCAATGATTGATGAAATACAAATAATAGAAAAGCTTATAGGCTGCAATAACATGACAGATATCATTCTTCTGATAGTTATCTAAATACCTCGACATAAAGTGATCCTTTAGCATAATAAGTCTATGAGATGTAGAGCTATCGACATCACATATGACAATTCTGTACAGGAGCGGCTCCTCGAGAGGGGCCTGAAATTTTTACGCCCCCTCCTCGAGAGGGGTCTGAAATTTTTATGTCCCCCCCCCTCAAACCCACCAGCCCCCCCCTTGATAAATAATGATCCTAACTAATGATCCTCCCTAACACTGGAATATCTAGTGGCATCCAAACATTTACATGGGTACAAAACCTCTAATAGTGTGTTTTTTGGGTGTTATTGATAGCGATGACACATCATTTTAGATACTTGCTCAGAGTATGGTAATATGGTGTTTTCTATAGGCTCCCCTGTTGTATGCCCTATACTGGCTGCTGTTAAGGCTAAAGAGCATGACCCATGGTGAGACCCATGGTGATGTGAGTAGCTGTTGTGGCCTACCCCTGCTTGCTACTTAAATTCAGCTGATTGGACACTCAGGAATGATTGCCTTTTGGGTCCCTAGGGCACCACTAGTGCCACCATCAGGCCCCACCAACCTTTACCTGCCCTTCACCGTTGTACCCTGGCCCCTCCAGTGCCCATCCTAGCCATCTATAGAACCTCTCCTTCACCACACCCTACTATTAAGGCTCCCACCTCGTCCCCTCTCAGCTTTCACGACCTACCACTAGAAGGCGCGTGCGTAGGAGTGGTACACATGCGCAATGATGGGCCATATACATGTCCACTAACGACCCCTGGTGGTGACCTTAGTGTAACGAGATTAAGGTCGCTGGAAGGTCATTGCAGCAATGTTGGATACTTGTCTATGGTAGGGGATGATCTATGGGGCCTTAACCCAGGGGGTGATAGCAAGAGCGTGAACAGAGACAGTTGAGCCTCTACCAAAACCAAAGCATAATTCCTCAAGCAGGCCTTAATTGCTTGTCAGTTACCATCATCTCTGAGTATTATCATTGTGACTCTAGGGAAACCTCAGGAATGAGAAACAACTCAGGAGGTTTGACACCTTATCAAACAAATGAGTTCATCATGCGGGTCAAATCGATGGATGCAGAGCAGCTGGGGTTTTCCTTGAGTTAACCCTGAGAGTTTTCGGATTTTCTTATATCTGATTTGGGATCGGTAGGAAATTTTATTGTATCATAATACCATGGGGAAGACATTAGATCAATAGTTGTCTATTAAGTATGATCTTCAAGTGAACCGTAGAAACTCAGTAAGCAACTATCTCGCCACTTTTCCACTGAAAGGTCAACGCGTCAAACACACCTAGGCACATGCGATATATCTATGTGAGGTGGGGCTGAAAAGACCTCACAGCTAAATCAATTTCTCTTGTATTCTATCATATCCTTCCATTCCAATCTATCACATACTGTATTGGACAAATAAGTAAGTTATTGAATAAGTGTATGGTTAGAGCCTAAGCAAGGGTATCAAACTGCAATATGCCTAAAAGGTTTAGGTTTCTGAAACCCATATTGAAGCTATTCATCCAATGAATTATTGCTTTGAGATGGTATCAATACCACATCCACCACCAAACAGAAGTCCCATCACTTTAATATTTTATAGATATTGATAGGACAAATGATCTGTCCACAATGGAGTGTGTTACGATAGAGTGTTTACCTATGCAGGTCATGCATTGCCATCCTCCAGCCGGACAAAGGATTGCCAGATAGGTCAACAGGTACTCCCATACAAGCTGACCAGGCCAAGTATAAGACGGTTTGTATCAATGATGTATATTGATTCTATCATCAATTATTAATGTTATATAAGCCTTCATACTCCCTAGCAGTTTAGGGGGCACTAAGCCCCCACATACTCTTCAAGGTATGAGAGTGACTGAGAACCCTTGTGAAAAAGTGGTTATATAGCTGTTTAGGACAACGATTTTAAAAGAGATACCATGAGAAAGACATCTGTACCGCTCAGACCAAGCCTAAACTTTACCAATGACAAGTGAACTGGCATAGGGCGCTGTTCATGATCATCAATAACTATCTCAGGTATAGGTAATAGTGAATCTGACGGTAATTAATTGTGTTACTACGCGTAACTTGTTTTTAACGCCCGCGAAGGCACAGTCAACAGCCCCTTTATCAATTGAATATGGTTCCAATTTGTCACCCTGCACATAAACCTGATCTAGGTCTGAGCAGGCCTGGTGGAATCTACAGAATCTGTGTACAGAACCTAGACACAGGGCTGCATGTATACATACGGAACATTAGGCATAAGATTTTTCAACTAGCATGAGTGAGAAAGTATATTGATCATTGTACAGCCTTAGTCATTTTCAAAACCATTATACTGCCAGCTTTTGAATACTGTGACTTTGTATGGAACAGAGATTACAGAGGAGAAAATGAGGAGCTCCAACTCTTACAAAATCGGGCTCTTAGGCTGGTCTATAAGGTTAAATTAGAAGAAAACCCCACTATGACTACGTTACAAAATAGAAACACCAGTAAATGTATAAAACTATGTGATAGAAGGGATCAACATCTTCTTTTCTATGCATATCAACTGTGTAGATGTAATGAATTTATAGACAAAAGAAATATCCCTACTAGGTTCCACATAGGAAGACGCCTAACTGTACCACACTGCTTGAAACCAATTGTTATTAAAAGTGCATACTATAGAGCATGCGTAAGGTGGAATCAGCTAAAGGCTTCATACACCACTATTGAGACCCTCTCCAAGCTCAAAAATGCCATAAAAAAGGATTATCCGAATTGTTTTATGTAACAAATAAGTGTACATCTCAAGAAATTCTCCTCCTCATCTCATCTCATCACTAGATCGCTTTATACACTTCTGTCTATTATGTAATGGTTTTACTGACATACCATTGCCCTGACTAAGTAACACAACAAAGCACCACCGGCTGCAAAAATTGTGAATCTATATTATATACTATGTAACATGGAGGGGGCTTGGTATAACTACCACAAAGCGTGGGCATCGAGTTTAATTGCACTTACTTTGTAAATGTAATTTCCCAATAAACGACTTCAAAAATGAGGGGAAAGGATCCCCCAAGGTTAAATATGAAATTTAAAACTGATGTTATCAGCTTTAAAATGAGGTATAACACTTGTAGATAGCCCGTCTAGTCTTGGAGGTATTGCTTCATGTTAATGGAATGACATGACTGTATCAATACAGCCAATAAGCTCAATTATTCATTGTTTTAATTAAATCAGGTATCTAATTAGCATAATGATGTAAATAATCAATTAAAAAGGACCATCTCTTTTCATACATTTTGACATAGCTTTGGATCTAGGAATGGTATCTTCATGCTTTTTTCAGTGTATGAAACGCCATGAATCATTCTATAAGTTGACATAATTTTTTTCTATTTGGAATAAAATGTTGGTTGCCATAGCAACCAATTTCTCTGAAAACCCTTATTTAGGCCTTGGTTCGGATTCAAAACATTCCATTTACATTCCAAATATACAGGAAATGCCAGGTAAAAGAATGTTTTTTGAGAAAACTACCTTTTTCTGTGTAAAAAAGCACATAAAACCTATTGTTGGTCTATTTTTCACATTTTTAGCCTTTGTAGCTTCCCTAGTGGCCAAATCCAGTACTAAAAATCCAGCAGGGAGGGCCATTTCCCTCATCTGCCCACAGATTTGCATTTAAAAGAGGGGCTGGGGATGTTTGAAAGGTATTAGCTGGGCTCTATAGGATGGGGAGGGACACTGGCATGGGAGAGGGAGATAGATACAGAGGCAGCAGGAGTGGATGGAGGAAGTGGGTGAAATGGGCGTGAGAGAAAGCTTTAGTGCCAATAGTGGGTGGGTGTCCATTGTTAGTGGCTCAAGTCCCTTCTCTGATTACCGGCGGTGAGAGAGTGGCTCCCTCCCATTCAGTGTGTCAAGTGTGTGCAAACACGCGAGGTACCAGCGAATCCCACTTCCGTTGCTGCCCTATACACACTCATTTTCTGTCTGCTGGCTGGGAACCGGCAAGCTGTTGCTCTGGGATCAGGCCAACACGTAGTGGAATTCTGCTGAGTTGGCGGATATTTGGCTGAATGGAGGTGGAGTTAAGTGGTCTTATGGCCACCCGATGGCTCACTGGGCTAAACGAACGGGCCACCATGAATGGACGAACCCTATTTTGACTTTCCTGTCAGGAAGCATTGGGCACTAATTCATCTATTTGTCAACATCTTTTTAGGAATGCAGCCTACCTCTTTGTCTTGTAACCCAGGCCATTTGGCCTTCTCCATTTCCAGCAATCATAATAATCAATCACAACAGGGAACTAATCGGGGGTTGTTTAAGGAATTTTTCGTCGTCATCATCGTTTGAACTTTGAGAAAATATAGGCTAAACCTATTTGATATCTCATTGAGTTACAGTCAGTGGATATCTTATTTAAATTATGTTAATTTATGAGACATTTGAGATAACCCCAAGAGCTTCAATTTCATGTAAAACATAACCATTACATAACCACGTGCTAGGGAAAGCATTAATTTGAACACTCTGTCTGCCTGAGCCGTGGCCGTGGGAGCTTATACCTAAGTTGATACAGCCTACCACCGTATTCAATTACCCACTGTCACCGACCTGACTACAGTGCATCTGAATGCCTTCAAGAATAACAACATCTACACTAACATACTCTCATCCCACATCTTCACATCCAGGTGCATCTACACCATAGATGTATCATACAGCATACTTATAGTTAAACTTCCCTCCATACCGCTGTAGAGTAATGGGCACTGCATGAGTGCTCTGACTGACTGTCCCTGTCCACAGTCCCAACATTCCGGCTCACTAGATGCCCCCACAGTCCCACATCCCTGTCTGCTGATGTGCCGTCACCATGGGGACTCGTGCAATACAATTCTGTGCCCGCGCCAATTCACGCGAATTCCCGTCTCGACAGTGAGACACTGCTTGCAAATGCAATACTCTGCTGCCGGAAGTGGCGATGATGCCCAAGTGGCCTTCTGGGGGCGGGCGGGAGTGGGTAGAAGTGGGCGGGAAGGGGAACCGACCATTAGCGGTACTGGTGCAGGAAGCCATTGCTGTATGCTTCATATAGGTTCTGTATGCCTCAGCAGGAGGCCCAACGTCATTCACTCCCAACTGATTCTTTTTTACCTTTTTCCATTTTGCATACACGCTTTAATTATACTTGGTACGTGGTTCCTGTTGTTTGAAAAAAAAATAAAAATCTCAGAATTTTGTAAAATTTATGGAGTCTCACTAGATCCCTAGTAGGACAAAGCTGACTTCATGAAAGAATCTACATTCTTGTTTAATCAGGGGAACAGAAGGCTCCTGCTTCAAATCCCTCTTTCACAATACTATCCTATATACTTACCGTCACCAAAAAATGCACACACAAGGGAAACAGCAGCCCCAAAAAAACACCGTTTATAGCCAAAAATAGGGGATGCCAACTGTTTGAATACATACATATAAACAGGAAGTATCTCTATGTAGTCTAGCCCTTTTTCATCAGCCTCTAGGTTAAATTCAAATCCTGTAAAACTTATAATGAACTAATTGCATTTTCAGCTTGGGTCTGCATGTAGAGGAGGGTGGCACTTGTACTATGAGAAGGGTCGTGAGGTCTTGTCCTTCCCCCACCACTCAAATAGCTCCTCCGCCATCCTTGGTCATTGTCATTGTTGTTACTCATCTCTCACGTATACATGTCTGTCATCATTTTACATTTCCTTCTAAAGTCTCCGATACTGGCTACGTTCTCCTCTCAATTCCTTCCGGCAGAAACTATATCTTAACCACACTTATAGATAGTCACACCAAGTGCCCCTTTACCTGGTGCCATAATCCCTTTCATCCATGTCCCTACACCTTATAGCAGCAGTATCAGCCTGTATCTGCCTTCATACCCTGGTGCTCTACGGACTACTTTTAGAGTTAGGCCCTTTAGTGATTCTCCTCACGCCTAGCCCCTATATTGGGCTCTTCTAAGTTCTAGCCATTGGTTTCCCTTTACTGCCGTCTTTAGTGCCCATCCCTAAGGGTCCACTGTTGCATCCACCCTCCTGCCGCCATATATCCCTTACACCCACTGGCTGTGGTTCATACCTCAGGTACACAACTTAATGGAGATATTTAGTTACATGTGTCTTTCTTTTTCAAAGTGTTTTTTTAGGTCTAGAGAAACAATTACAATAAAGATTGTGCCTCTCCTATAGCTACCTTGCGTTAAGGTTTTTAAGCTAGGTCTCATTACATATAACAATAATGGCAGTACAATTACATTTATTACATAACATATAACAATGATGACCTCCAGTGGTAAGTATGATCAGTTTAGGCTGTCCAATAACCTAAATAATCTATCACTAGGATTAAAAACTCAGGGGTAGGGGGTGGGGGTTATGATGAGATGAGATGAAGTATGACTATTGTACGAAAAAACATTTACAGCAATATATCGCCTGTACATGAAACAGTATACAGGGTAGTCTTTTCTTAATGCTAGACTTTAAAGTGTAGTATTCATTAATAAGCGTGTAGTTAGGTTTTAGCTGGTTCCATCTTTCAATAGCTCTATATAAGGCACTACATATTACATTAGATTTTAAACTTCTAATGACTTTTAATCTTTTACCCTGATGATATCTAGTTGGGATAGGTCTGTCATCAACATAGGCTGGGTCACCAGAGATTTTATAAACATACAATAATTTAGGTTTATATTGCATCTATTGGCCAACTCATGACAATTGCTTGCCACCTGTATTTCCTTGGCTGTCATTCTAGGATTTTCGTCAAGTTTGACCAAATAGGCAATCCTTAAAGCCTTATTCTGTAATAACTGTAATTCCTTATTTTCCCCTCTATTATCTTGATCTCAAATAAAATCACAATATTCAAAGCTAGGTCGAATCATTGATTTAAAAACATCAACTGCAGAAACTCCATCTAGATATTTTCTGGTCCTACCAAACTGGAATAACTTATTCTTTATATTTCTAATACAAAGGGTCCTGTGCTCAATAAATTTGAGCTCAGGATCCAAAGTGATACCCAAATAAGGGAAGGTAAAGACGCTCTCTAGTTCAACATCATTGAGCTCAAATTTGGGATTATTTTCTTTTCCATCATAAACCCTTTAAGGGCCGCTACTGCCCTCAAGCAGCATCTGGAAAGCCCCTGAACTGCCGCTGCTCCCTTAGGGCAAAATCAGTGGGCTGCCCAAGGGCAGCACTACCACATTGCTGACATCCCAATATAAAAGAATTGTCATATTATTTTACCTATATAACAGCTTTTCTACATCAATATACATGCATCCTTGTCAGAAAAGTATAATATCTCATAGGTGGTTAATCTTTTCATCATCCTTAGATGCTAATTCAGGGCAGTATAATATGCCCATCCTGCTGCCCAAGGGCACAGGGCCGGCAGTTAAGTCCCAAATGACCTTTTTGAATGTCGTCAGTTAAAGGGTTAAAACCATCCATTTTGTTTTTGTTTCATTTACAGTAAGTGAGTTATTAATACACCATTGAGATATCACTTTTTAAATATCTATACATAGCATTCTCGTCGGAGGTGGCTACAACTGCGTCATCTGCATATGATACAATATTGAAGTTATCAACCTTGGCCAATGAGTTTATATATATGGAAAAGAGCACCGGACCCAAAACCGATCCTTGGGGTACACCATATGTTATTAATTTCATTATGGAAATTTTCTCTTTTGCCAGAGTCTTTTGGTATTCTATTAATTTTGTCAAATAATTTTCAAAAAATTTGCTACTATTTTCTTTTATTAATTTCGAGTGTGAGACGGTGTCAAAAGCCTTTTAGTAATCTAAATATAAGCAATAGGTGGGTTTATCATTGATAATATTGTTTATGATAAGAGATAGATGTTCAGTTATAGCAGTTTGGGTTGAGTGCTCCTTTCAATAGCCATGTTGGTGCGGACATGATAATTCGTTTTCTCCATATAAGCCTGCAGTCTTTTACAGACAATCTTCTCTTAGATCTTACCTGTAATTGGCAGAAGGCTTATTGGTCTTAAATCACTGACCTCTATTTTTTTTAGGGAGAGGTACAATGGTGGCAATTTTCCAGCTGTCAGGGTAACAGGATTTACGCACACACAAGTTGTAAAGATATAAAAATTCATCAGGTATAGATAACACGGCATCTTTAATTACATAAGCTTTGCAATTATTAAATGCTGAGGGTTTCTTTATATTAATAGCTTTGACAAGTGTAATGAAATCGATGTAAGAAAATGTCCTCCATTAGATTTGTATTAGCCTGCGGCCTACCATGTGCTGCATAATAATTGGCATGTATGTTACCAGGTGGCAGTGCATTGGCAAGTTTTTCACCAATATTAACAAAATAACTATTGATGTAATCAGAACACATGTCAGGTGGGATAATTAGGTTGGTTGTATTGTTTCTTAGTTTAATGAGTGATGAACCAGTTTTAGTGGGGAAAAGCTTTTTTAATGCGCTCCAGGATTTTGCGGGATCGTCTTTCCTGAAAACCAATAAATCACCAATTTCTTTTTTCTTGTTTTCAAAGATCTGGATTGAAACTCTTTGTTTATAAAAATTGGCTATATGCTAGTCATCCACTGAGGATGTGTTCCTAGCTGTCCTATACCATTTATCTCTTAGCCTCATCAGGTCTAAGACAGTATCTGTTAATCAGGGTGGGGTAAATCCCAGAATGACAATGTTCCTGATTTTACACATGATATCAACTTCTGTAATTCTTTCCATTAATCTATTCCAAATGATGTTTGGGTCATCATGTAGTAACACCTCTTCCCAGTTGTAGTGCAATAGATGTTTTTTCAAAGTTAGAAAGTCATAGTTTCGATATACCCTAGCCTTGACACATTTCTTTTTAATCTTGCTTCGCTCACATTTTAAAATCATATAGACAGGGGTGTGATCAGCCAGGTAAAAATCAATTAGGCCAGATGAGGCAACATTATGAGCATTGGTATACATATGATCCAGCAAGGTGCCCGATACAGGGCGTGTGATGGAATTTATAAGTTGGAAAACCTTACAATCTGTACAGAAATCATCCACTCCCGAGGCTTCAATATCCTTCTTATCAAATACATTAACATTGAAATCAACAATATAAATCACTTTTCTGTTTTTTGTTCCTGTTTTTCGTTACATTCCTACTTAGCATCTTCAATTTATCATATATAGCTTGTTTACTGACATGTCTATCTGGGGGTCTATAGCATACATACACTTTGTATTTATTAACTTTTATTTCAACATCAGCACAGAGTATCTGATATTCTTCATCAATAAATACCGATTGTAAATCAGCTGTTACAATGTAACTGTCCCTTGAATATATAATTAGGCCTCCTGCTTTTTTATCACTGTTTGGACATCTATCAAGGCAAACACATTGATAAACTGGTATGTAAAGATCTGCTTCTGGTATTGATGGATTTAACCAGGTCTCAACAACACCTGTAATATCAACACTGCTTATAATTCTAAAAGCATCTGTTCTTTTACAATGCAAAGATCTAGCATTAATACATGCAAACTTTAGGCCCTTCTTTTGGGCAAATTCATGTATAAATGTCATTTAACATTCAATAAAATTAATACATTAATGCACATGATGATAAAGTGAAGTGAGTGATACCAAGTGTGAAGATGATCGCAGTATTGGGTCCCTGATTGAAAAGGCAGGCAATCATGCATATAGGGGGAGGGTCAATGTGCTCCATTTTATGTAATAAACATATAATTGATACATTTGGTTAAGTTTGATAATAATTATTGGTTGTGAGTTGTCTAGGCAGTGTCATATGACATATAGTAATAAAATAAAATAAGATAATAAAATTGATATAATAAGGTCTGCAAGTACTGTCTCATTATACACCGTCTTGATTCCTATATACATATCCAGTCAGCTGGGCTCAGTCACCGTGTCAGTGGGTCAAGGTGATGTAACACTTACAGAGCTAATAGCATCCCCTCTCAAGTGGTCGTGGTTGACTTACAATAGGTATAGATTTCATTTGGGCACTGTAGCGGTCAATGTTAAGCTAATCATAACACTATTACTACTGCAGTGGCTATGTTCTCTAGACAATGTGCATGGGGAAATTGTACAACAATAAAAATGAATAACATGTTATATTGTGTTCAACCCTTTTTCAGTTAACTCCTGTCATGTATTTTTTTCTGTTAATACAACACAGTGCAAACGTCTCTTTTTATAATATTCGTATGAGTTAACCTTTGGGGAAAAAAGAACTCCTGTCCTATTGCTAGGTGTACATGCCACCTTGTTTCTTAGGGAAAAAGAGTCCCATCATTTTCTCATGGAGGGACTGAGATTCAAAGCTCATATTTGGCTTACTTTTATTGTTCCTTTTGCCTTTGGAATGGTAAGGAGTTTCTATAGGTGTGTGGATGGCTGTAGTTGTGGTTGTAGGCACTGAGATGGCTGCTGCTGCATCCTGCTGTGCTGCTTGGAGTTGATCTATAGTAATTCTATGATGGGTAGTGATCACTGTAGCAGGAGGCGGAGTTTGTTGGCTTGTAGTTGTTGGTGATTGATGTGCTAAGGTGACAACAGGAGTTTGTTCCTGCTGAGGCTGTTGCTGTAGTGGTACTTGTTGCTGCTGCTGGGCAACAAGGGGCGTAGGAACTCCTCCTATTGGTGGGGGTTGGGGCTTGTCTAATTGGACTGAAGTCAAAGATGGGTTGCTGTTGATGGGTGGGGATGGGCGTTGTTACTGTGGTAACTACTGCACCAATAGAGGGAGGTGGTGATTGTGGATGTCCATACTTTTCATGTAACTGGCGACGTGCCTCTATTAGTACAGCCCCTCCTCTATTACGTCCTATGTAAGTCCCATCCTTTACATGTTTCGAATGTAGGCCAGCGGAAGTGCCCCACTTTTCTGAGCCTGTGCATTCCAGAAGCCTACGATTACCGGTCTGGAGTAGTACCTGGAGAAGGTTTTTATCACTTTCAAATTTGAGAATGTTTAGGTGCAATAGCTCCTCTTCCTCCCTAGGTCTCCACTCAGGACAGTCAAACTTAGCTAACTTCTTTGCTCCCAACACTGTATCACAGTCTAAGATTTTCTGTGCCTTATCTTGTCTTCCTGCAAATACTGCCTTTTTATAGGCATAGGCCTGTTCAATACTCGTAAAGTGCTGTCCATCTGTATAGATGGCACAGGGGAAGAAGTTAGACAAAGGTGCCAGCTCTGTTATGACTGTTTTCATGTTAGCTAGCTTTAGTTGTACCAGTAGGTCATCCAAAGCATGGTATGGTAGTACCTTCCATCATATGATATACCTCTCCCCCTAGCCTTAATTCCAAACCTGCGTCCTGACCCATCTTAGCTATAGAGACTACATCAGCTCTTTGCTTTTTGATAGCTGTGTCTTCACTAATAAACACATTTCGATACTGGGTGTTTTTTGATACCCCTTTTTTGGATAAGGTATCTTCCCTGATGTCGCCTTTGGTCAATACAACAGTAATGTTTCTGACTTTCTGATGGGGAGCACCTTGCTGTAGGCATAGTCAATCGAGAAATAATCAAACGGTCACTCAATGGTGGTCAAGATGTTATAGGCAACTTCTTTAGTTTTTTCACTGACTGTGAAAGTGTGGCCTTCTATCAATAAATTTCTCCCTCTCAAGTTATTGTACAGAATATTAACTTGTTGTGTAGTTTCCTTGATATCACACTTATTAATTCTCACTTGCCTTTAAGCTTGGTCTAGTCTAGCACGTAAGTTTCCCACCTCAGTTTCTAGGTTGGTATTACTAGTCTTTAGGGCCTGTACCTCCTCCTGCTTCCAGACAGTCGCTTGTGCTAATGCTTCTGTCTCCTCTAACAAATACTACAGGGCAGAGCCTATCTTCTCACCTCCTAGTGGTTCCTTATCTGATGCTCTGGTTTTACCATGTATGCTGATTTCAGCAATAACTTTCTTCACCTCCTCCTTTACACTGTCCTTGTTAGCGGCCATTTTGTCTGTACTCCAGGTATAGTATATCAGGTGGGAGTCCAGGTGTGTGTATACATGTGTATATGAACAGGTGTATACCAATGGCACAGATGCAGCTCACTGGTGCATGACCATATGGGTGTTGTATGGCGTATTAAAAATGACTGTAGTTTCCAGTTAAACACATTTCAATATATAAAAATATCACCTGATTGAACAGAAATAGTTCATATGCTCATAGTCTAATGTAGAAGACCGTAGCCAAATGCTGATATACTAAAATCCTTGAATTTGCTAGAGTGCGCTGGCCCGTAACTCTCTACGCGGTGATTGCCATGTTCTCCTGGTTCTATGTCCTCGGTGCACTGCAAGGGGGAAAATACCAACATTATCAAAAAGTATACTTCGCTGATGGCGAATCGGAGATGGAATAGATAGGTAAACTAGTCCTTAATACAGATTGAAACATCCTTGGATTTCTTCCTCAGCATTGAGGTCTTTTTGTGCCTATTCACACAGTCTCTTCACATTGCCAGTGCATTGTATGGTCACATAACAGATGCTTATCCAATTATTCCACCCTTAGGCACACTGCACTATCACTGTTAGGATAATCCCTTGGGTTACCCTTAAATCCTTGTATTTCATACTTTGAACGCTGTGGACACGCGGGTGGGCACACAAGGTAGATTTGAGATTATGTGATTACCGGCATATCTATATGTGACAGTTCTCGGGGTTGATTACCGTTTGGTTTAACTCAACTTGTATATAAATACATTTCTTCAACATTGTGATGCTTGGTGCTATACTTTCCTATCCACAAACTTGTGGATGTAACTCAACACTATGACATTATGCCCAAATAATGCCTACCGTAATAACTTGAATAATGCCAGGCCTATAGGTAAGGATGCACTAGGTGCACCTTATAGGATGGAACTTGGGGTGTGCCTTATACGCGAAGTGTGCGGAGCATTATAATACTCAACATTGCAAATTAGTAAGATGTCCCAGTACCTTGCAGCATAATACCAATACTGACATAGATATATGTCATAGAATGATGAAAAGTGTCCAATTATGAGAATAGCCATTTAGGAATTTATCATGAGACTGATCCTCACTTGATCTATATAGAACGCATGCTCAACATGAACAATCACGCCCCTAGGGCAAGGACAATTACTTTACTGCATCCAGGCTTACAGTAAATGCTTTTTTTGTGGCGCCCATGCTGATAACTTTGCCAATATTGACCCTGCAATTAATCCAATTTGTGGATGACGCTCCCTCTATAAAGCTAATCTCACGCCAATTTAGACCATTGCTGTCTTAACCTCCCAGTAAATCGATAGTGGTTAAAGGTGATAAAGGAGCTTGTAAAATGTTAGGGAACACTACCGGTCAGGTTAGCCCTGGGCATATTAAGCAAGTAAGTTTCTTGGGGGGGGGGGATTGGACCCCCTTGAGGAGGGGGGACAAACAAAATACATTATTTTTCTTTAACAAAAAAAGAAGCAATCTGTGTGTTCTCTCAGATAATAGCGGTTGGCGGCATGAATTTGAATCCTGTAGGGGAGGCAAAGAGATTAAAAGAGATCAATATTGGAAGAGCAAAGGGTTGAATGAAACAAAAATACGTTCTGACTACGATAATCTTTAGTACCACAGTGCCGCCGGGCAGATCAGGATTAGTGATATACAAGAAGAACATTGTAATCACTTTGTAAAAGGATTATCTTGATAAAATGTTCATCAACCAGAGCAAGGAAGAAGTGCAGACAGTGCAGAACTATACAGGATCATGGAGTAGGGTAATTTAGCTGTAGGTGGGTGGAGAGGATTAAGGTAAGAGCTAAGCCATGGAGGAGCCATGTTAATCCATGGATTATTGGGGAGCCACAGGGTTGACGATAGTGCATATTGCGTAGAGTGTGCTTGCTGTCCTCAATATAAATAGCAGATGACAGTGGTGGTCACATAGTGAAAAGTTGCCATAAATCTTTTTCTGGTTCTCTGGATCCTCAAGAGAGGGAGCAATTGACTCCTTAGACATGGCATCTAGCACCTCTGAGCAACTCAAGGCATGTAATATCAAAACATACATTTATGAGGGCAAGGAATGCAATGGAGAAATTGCCGATATTGTAAGGGACAGCCATTTTGAATTTTTAATGAGGTAAGCAATTAAACAGGCCCTGATTATATATTCCTGCAGACATTAAAGGTAAAATCTCATCAGTGGTGTGAGATTGGATAAAAACCATATAATCTGATATTAATGAGGATATTTGTATGCTATAGAAGAAAGAGGAATGGTCATTTTGACTATTTATCATGCTCACATCATAAATGTCTCAAGCAATAGCAGAGGCATTGCATTATATGAACAAACGAGCAACGTTTCATCTCAATTGCCAAGGAGGTTTTTCCTTCCTTTTTTTCTTTATTAGATTGATGGCAACATGAACTTGTACCTGGTTTTAAGTTTTGAAAATATTTTCCAGGCATGTAAAGTTATCAATTCCAAGATGGCTACCAAAATATTGGAATTACACCCTATGCCATTAATACTGTGTCTACCATACTTTTTGCAAACGCTAGTCCCAGCAAAATGGGTAGAAAGGATTCATTTGTGTTATGGACTTGTTGTGAACTTGGAAGTCTAGCAATTGCTTAGTAACAACACTTTTGTACATCAACAGAGTGCCAGCATTGTCCATGAACAAAGGTATGTAAAGAACCATTGAAATAATGGACCAGAGGAGTGAGGTTTATTTCCATCTAAGGTCAATGAATAAGACATGTAGAATGCATTAAAGCAATAAGGGTTTCATCTGAGCAGTCACTCCCCATAAAACAGTATACTTCGGGCCGACCCAGATAGATAAAGTCTCACTACCATTGATAAATACATGTAAAATGATTTATTTAAAAATAGCACCAACATAGATACCAAGAATATGACCTATCATAATTGTCCAAAGTTTTTATTGTGGGCCAAAATCACTGGTAAGTGGAAATGGGGTCACTTTCCTATGCTCTACAGAGGAGTGTTTGTAACCCCTACTCCCACACAGCCATGACTGGGCAGCATTGGAAGGGGACTGCTCTTTCACATTGCTGCTTATACTAGAAACTTGCTTGGCATCCTAAGATACAACCAACGAGGTGCCCAATATCTATAGATTACTAACATAACATAATGTAGAAGTACGTCGCATACATGGCACACTGTGAGTTGAAGGAAAGCCTGAAGTTGAAGGGAATGCGTAATAATGAATTGTTTGCGGCTTATACATAAGGTATTCCGGTACATTAGGGTTTGGGTGGCTTGACAATTTGGCCACTTACAGTAGTGATGTAATATGCTGCACACATAATGCGCACCTTCTACACAAGAGTGGATCCCTAGTCACTGCTAGGGTGCCTTGTAGAATCAGTTGGGGGCACACCTTATGTGCAAAAACTTTGAACGATAGATCAATACTGAAATTACCAAAATATGATCCCAAGTGTGCCTTACAGGATTGGCCTGAATTGGGGTACGCCTTATAACATATGCGGGGCACATCGTCAAACTTCCATTTGAATAATGGAGCAGCATTGCCGAAGCATTGGAAATAATAACATTAAAGGAAATACCCTCAAATGCTCTAAATGCAATATCTAAAGAGATATGACCAGAAAAATTAAAAAGTTCAAAGAAAACAATCTAGAATAATATTTCTGAAGTAACTTATTTTGTTTTAGCCAGGATATATTTTTATTTTAAAATGGTCGTATTTAGAACCCCAAAAGAACGTTTTTCCTCTAATTTAGCACATTTGTTGATTTTTGGTTGCCATGGAAACCATTATTTTGTTCATTTCCAATGAAAATAAACTGCATTTTATCTACCATTTCCAAAGGTTCTCAAAACTAAAAGAGAATGAATTTATCCCTTCTAGATACTAAATGATGAATAATTATTTCTGAAAAATGCTATATTTTTCAATAATGGCATGTTTTTGAGTTATACAGCAATATATCAGCATCTTATTGTGTTATGGTCAATCCTGAATTCCTGCCTGTCACTGACATCCTAATGTTTGAGATCTCAATTTTCTGTAGATATTTGTGACACGATCTGCGAAAAGGGACCTTATTTCAGGGGGAACAAGGTCCCCTTTCCCATTAGAGGTCACAATTCTGGTGTATTTTAACATGAAAGGTACCAAGATGTAGCTGGAAACATTAATTTAAAAAAGGGTATTTTTCCCAAGGGTACGATTTCCCATGCTTTGTCACATTTTTTATCAGGCCAAATACATACAAAATGCCTATATTGCCCTCCCACCTCCCATATGCGTTGCTAGGCTGTATTGAAATAACAGTGTGACCCATCAAGGGAGAACGCCCCTCTGCAGGGGATTTTTGAATTTCCCCTTTGGCCACCAGCTTAAACCCAGGTAGCACAGAGACATTGCCATAACATTGGGCCGAAGTCGGCCCAACCATCGGCTTTACATAGGCTGCCCATCCTGCCTACATAGGCCAGACGGTGCCAACCAAATGCCAATATAGGCCCAATGTTGGCTTTTGGTCGGCAAACATCAGCATCGGCAAATGGTCGGCCAGGGGCCAACCATTTGCCGATGTCCTGCCAACATTGGGCCAATGTTGGCATTTGGTTGGCAAATGCCACTGATCGGGCCTATGTAGGCCTGATGGGCAGCCAACGTTGGCCCAACGTTGGCACGATGCATCAGGTCAACGTCTGCAAATTTTTATGTGCTACCTGTGAGGGTGCATTGGAGGGGGAAATTACTCTAAATTCATTATAAAATACATTAAGCTAATTTATTATGTAGAATTCAATGGTCTCATTTAAAATGCTCCATTTTAGGTAGAAATGGCCCATATTTGGATGGTAAAATGAACATTTTTCATGAGAAATCAATTTATATGCCTGTTCCTCATTGCCATGGCAACCATTCCAATGTTCAAAATTTGCAGATTTCTATGCTATTTTAGGGAGATATTCACCAAACACACAAAACTGAAATGGAAAATTCCTTCTAGATCAAAATCTATGATAAAAATCACCATAATTAATATGTACTTTTTTATTGTGATTTTAGACATTATTATGGTTTATCATGTATTTCAAGCTTAATCATCGATTTTCAGATATGAATAATGATCTATGTTCAAAGAGGGGTTCTGACATAACTACTAGGGATATCTAAGCCAATGATATCTCATTTTAAAGATCTTGAGATGAACTTTGATTATGAATTTCCCTGCAGAGGGGTGTTTTTGCTTGCCTGGTCACTTACTCCTGACCAGGAGGTTATTTCAAAATGATGCAAGTTTATCACTATTTTGAAATACCCTCCAGGGTTTAGAGCTCTTTTACGGTCATTGTTCAAAGGTACTTAGTATTCGCTGTTGACACAGAGGGAACCCCCATAATTACACTTACACTTCATCGAAATGGGAATCAATAGAACAACAACCCTACCCCAAGTCTGTTGGCTGTGGTACAGAGGTATTAGTGGAAGGGGATTTAGGAGTAAGTCTATAGGTAGCCTGTAAGTGATTGACATTCTTGTTTCATGCCAGTGCCTAATGAAATTGCGTGTAAACCCTGCGGCCTGATGAGAGGTGACTTGGTTCAATATCTATTTAGCCAAAGAATTGCTATTTTTCAGTGTTTCAAGGGTATTATAGACAATTACTCGGGCATCAATGGTTTAGTACACCTTATTGCCCCTTGGCCAGTAAACATAGCGGAAGGGGGAGGTGCGTCATAGAACCGACCTCTACAATGTGACCCATCTGGAGAAAACATGCATCGGGGAAGGGGGGGGGGTTAGTTCTGCTTTGGCCACCAGGGAGCAGTGTATGAGTAAAACACTGAAAAATATACTAAAAAATGCCTTAGATAAATTTTGATGGGGAATCCAGTGGTATGCTCATAACCATTCCATCTTTACTGAAAACATTCCATTTATGGAATGCAAATTAAACATTCGTTGCCATGGCAACATAGAAAATTGGCAGATATCGCAATATCTATTTAAGTCCCATGTTATAGTATGCCAAAATGTACCGACATAAATGATATTTGTAGGTGCAGCATTTTACTCTTATTTTATCCTGATTAAATTGTATTTTCAAACCTTTTTTATTTTTGTTAGTGATTTCCCGAGCCCATTTTGTACTCGGACCAGGGCTGTAATGTACTCGATCTGTTTTTTTTCCCAGTGGTACCAAGAGTCTGCTATCCTTTTTTAGTGAGAGGTAGTCTCTGAAATAATGCCCGTATAGCAGTCCAGTGCTGCGGCACTAGTAAGAGGCCGTATAAAGTCTTACCAGGAAACAAATGTCATTACATTGAATCGGGAGAACAATCTGACGGAATCAAATTGCCCTGGCTACCATCGGATGACCAAAGATGGCATTGATTGGAAAAGGGTTATAAGAAAATCAGCTCGAAGCCCATACTAATTTGCAAGTTTTATTTTCGCTGTCCCTTCATTTGATCAGACGGGCAATATTGAAGACATCTCTGATTAGCAAGACCTTCCTTTTCCGCAGATCGATTTTTAAATTCTGCAAAATAACAACCCACTAATTATGGATTGTTTTTATGTACACCATGCAGGCTTGCCTACTCTGCTGGTCAAATGCAAACCATGCATATCCATCCTAAATGCTCCTTTATGAACACTCGTTCCCTTAAACCACCCAACGAATCCCCAAGGTTCACCGCATATTTGTCTGCACGCACCTGCACACTGCCAACATATATTTAAAGCTGGAAAACGAAACTACAAAACAGCAACAACAGAATAGATGGATGGATTGACTTTTGCTTTTCCTTTTCATCCTTTTTGACATTGATAATATGAGGTCCTATGGGATCTGCACACACTTATAGAGAGGAGACTGGTGCCACTGCCTCCATGCAAGCTTTCTGCATTTTTCACAGTTTGCATGCATGCGTGGCTGGGGCGTACTGTGTATTTTGAGGATAGATACCTATATATCTCTTTTATAGCAAGGACTGCATTCCAAACGTTTAATACGAATATAGTCCTGGCTGGTAAAAAGATATTCTCCATTGATTTTTAAGTAGACCCTGACACCATCATGTTGTAGCTCCGGTGTAGCATTGTTCATACCAACAATATTGGGAGTAGAACATGTTCAGGTAAGTCTATACATTCTTAATGAAGGCCATATCAACATTGATTCTTATAATGGTACTTCCCATAGCATTTAGTGCTTTCTTATTGAGCGAAAATAATATACTTTTACAGCATTGGAGGTAGTCAATTAGATGAATGATAATATTCTTTGCAAACATCCCTCGTTGTCTCCAGCTAGCTTTATAGGGTGCCCCTCTATGTACTACTTCTGGCAAGGGCCAAACATGCTTGTCACTATGCTGAAGACATATTCAAAATGTAATGGCATTAGAATCTTATTCTCGCTGGTAATTATAAAACAGTAGATAACAATGATAAGAAAAGACAGGTTCATAATAGAACGAGGACCTATTAGCACAATTTGGTGGTGCTCAAAAGAACTACGTTTATCAGACAGCTACCTAATAATGATAATATCATTGAGAAGGGTGCATTTACATTCAATATCATTGCAGATATAAAAGTATGTGGAGGCATTCCAGCATGTTTAAATTTATAATGGGACCCAAACCTGGTAAGATATGAAATAGTAATAGTAGTAGGTGTCAACAAGCACGCTTGACTTCTACTAAATATTAATGGAGAGGATCCCAGTATGACTGGTGCCAACTGTATGCACTAGGGACAAGAGTGATTCTGCATAATTCAAAGGTCGTTCATTCTCATAAAGCGTTCATTCATAGAGCATAGAAATGTAGGTCTACCGCACCTGTTGGTACTTGTAATGTTTATTGATGTTTATGGGATTATGCAGTGGTTTCGCTCGCTTTCCTCTTGCCCCAAAAATTGCAGTCTGCGGGGACGGTGATCAAATCTATATAGGTAAGGATGGAAATCCTGCCATCATATTGTAGGCAATTGGGTAGGAATAGCTTATGAGTATAGAGTAGAAAGTACCTCATTTCCAGAGTTATTGCATGATTGATCCCATTTCTGATATTATCAAGGATTCATACCTTTTCTGAAATTTTCTAGAAGGCTTTCTCTATGGAATTCATAGGGAAGTTAGGAGGGGGTTGCTTGTATGTTATATAGAGCTGGGAGTAGGTGCCCTCTTTTCCGAAGAAGTTATGCTCTGCTTCAAAATTCAACTTCCACTCACAATATTTGCATATAAGTCTGAAAAGGCACCTGCCTCGCTTAAAAATAGTGTCTGCTGCACTATGAGACACCTACTTTTGTCACGCACTCTTTCAAGTCCTCTTGTATGAAATACAAAAGAAAAAGTTAGGACTACAAAGAAAGAGACTGGAAACATATCGGAATGGCCCCTTATTCCGGACGGTAGAATGGCCTATCTATAAACCTGGAAAATAACCAATGAGAATTGTATTTAGCTTTGGAGTCTCCCATTTCCATTTGGTAATTATGGGAGTGGGGACCTGAGCTCAAATACTCATACTGTACATAGATATGCAATAACAGGTTTACCGGGGGGGGGGGGGGGGTTAAATCATAAATTTAAAATAATCTTCTTTCATTGTATCAACCAGGATGACATAATCATCTCAGACCCAAAGTAATACTTTCATTGAAGCGAAACTCTGTCATGGTAATCGTTTGTATTTTTCCATGGTAAATTCAATCCAGCATGTTGTGAATAGCATCAAAACGATGATTAGTATTTTTTTGTTAACAACCTGATTGTTTCCAAACGAAATCTATACTTGGTTATCGTTTGTCGTTCCAGTATAAGTTATATAAGTCAGGCTGTAGGCCTATCTATATCAAAGGTTGTATGCAAATTAGTTGCGCTTTAGGCTAAGAATAACATTAATTTCTCGGTCATATTCTATTATATTGAGAAGTACCTAAAATGAGGGAACATACGGTATACCTGTATAGTAATATTTAAGCAATATTTCAGATCTGTTAACTTCTCGAAAAATATTGTTGCATATAATGCACATTATATAAAGGTTTCCATTACAATGGTATCATGGTAATGTCAAGCAGACTTACTGATGTCATGATACCGTGACCCTCTGTATATACTATACACTGCAAAAATGGTATTTAGATTTTAAATGTGTTTAGGTCTAAACATGTTTAAAACCTAAACACATAGGTCAGATAGATGTCTCATTGACTACACATTTAGGAAATGAACACTTTTATTCTAACTACATAAACATTTTTGCTAAACATGTTTAGATGTGTAGAGGTACGTATTGTTTAACCATAGAGTTGGGTACCGTCTGACGTGGCGGGTGAGTCGAGTCGTCGGACGTTCCTCAGGTTCCGGATAGGTGGCAGCACCGATCCGGGTCTGTGGGGACATCTGACGACGAACACCTGGGTCCTTATATAAAGCCCAGGGCTCAGCCGCTACGTCAGAGGCCCTTCTGGCCTCCGCAGAATGTAGATCACCATTAATCATTATTAGCTGCCCCTTCTATACTATCCGGCAGCCATGAGTGTGCATTAAGTAATAAATCTAACCGTTGGCATACACTTGAAACCCTGTCTTACTCTTTCTTTCCGAATCGTAAGACCCGAACCCCCAGGTCCGTAAGGCCACAACCCCTTACACTGGTGCCGTGACCAGTTAATTCTGGTGTATAGCCCGGACTTTATAACGTCCGAACGGCTAGTACATGGGTTAGATAGCCTCGCGGAAGCTAACCCAGCAGGGCAATTAGTTGCCCAGGAGAATGGCAATGGATCATTAGTGCTCCAAACCCATTCGAACTCCCAAGATGCGGAATCTGCATCTTGGAGAGATCCCGAACCCCACTATAATGATAGTGAGGAAAATTTACCAGACTCTGTACGATGTGAACAGTCCATACAGAGACAGGGTAACTTAATAGGCCAACAATCACTTGTTGACGAGTTAAGTAATTCGATGTTCGAAGTTGGTGGTAGTACTAATCCAGAACATCCGGCACCAATGCCAAAAAGGGTAACATTTGGAGAACTACCTTATAGATTACCCAGACCCGGACTACCAATATTAGATTACAGCGCTATAGATGGCGACTTAACCTATGCGGTACCGGAAGGGGAGGAATTTAAACGACCGGATGTCCTGTTGTTAAATGAAACCTATGTAACTTTGAACGAGAACCTAAATACCTTGTTCAAAGCCAAAGATGAAGTATTCCATGAAAAACTTCAGCTGGAAGAGGACCTGACTGGCATGCGATATGAATTCGAAGCCAGAAGGAGTGAGTACATGAAGGAACTCGAAAATGAAGAACTAAAACTTCAGGAAATGAGAAAGTCATTCAATAAAGAATATGACAATAGACACATTTGTATCCAAACATACATAGATACGAACGATCAACTAAGTCTTGACAAGGCAAAATTCGAATCCGAAATATGCCATTATCAGAGTGAGTTAGAGAAATTGAAACTTCAGTGCAGTAAACAAGCTGAAGACAATGAAACCATCCGGGTAGGCATTATAGCTTACAATAAACAACTGGTGGAAGATAGACAGAAACTCACGAATGAGCTTCAGGAATTGCAGACTACTGCAATAACCTTAGACAAATACGTAGAAGCCGCCCAGCTGACTATAGGTACTATAGATCCAGCTGTGGTGTCTACAATGTTTGAAAAACATCCAAGGATGCAACTCCAATTAGATACAACCCATTCGTTGATGATGGGGCTGATAAGAATGTAATATCCGGAATCTATAAGAAACCGGATAATACCGCAGGTAATGGAAACGCACCTACACCAGCAACTCCTGTGCTGGATACAATAGGTCCGGCACCACCTATACCAGATTTGAGTCATAAAATTAAAGCGACTCACGATATTGCTACTGGAGCTAACAATAATACACCCGTAGCACAACCGAGAGCACCGGGACCACCGAGACATATGTTAACACCACCTTCATATTTCTCCCAACCCGGCCACAGTACACCAGCAGGTCCAAGATTACCGAACCCATCTTCGGGTCAAGGTAATGGTCCTAATGACGGAAGCTTTCCAAGACCAAACCCGCCACAAAACAATGTTAACAGCGGTATGTACCAACCTAATAAAAAATAATTCTTACCCTAGGTATGCATCTTCCGGAACAGCTGGAAATGCCGGTTACAGTAGTGGATACCCTAGCGGTTCATCCGGACACTATCCTAACAACGGTCCACCAAAAGGAAACCCTCCGGGCGGCCCAGGAGTACCCGGATCCGGAGGTTCAGGATCGGGAGGAGATGGCAGGAAGCCAAACAGAAGAACTTCTATGCCTGCAGGGATGCAAACCATCTTTGATAAAAGCCAATGTATCCAAAACCTTGGCATTGACTGCTACCGAAAGGGAGCAGATGGCATGGAAGTCATGAACTGGAGCATGCGAGAGGCAGATAGACTACGTGGATGTAATAATCCGGCACGTAGACAGGCAATTGTAGTGGCTGGACAAAAGAAGAAGCTCTGCCCTATTTGATCTGTTGGTTGAATAAAGGTGGAAAAGTAGCCCTCAATCAATGGAGAGCAGCATACGGAATATACGGCACCTATGATCAATTGGTCGAATGTGCTGCATACCTATTCGGATCAATCGTTAGAGAAGATCCATGGGTAAGCTTCAAGAAAAGGACACAGAAACCTAAAGAATCTCACAAGGTCTTTGGTTTGGAGCTACAGGACTTGCTATCAAAAGCACGTCCGAATTGGGCTCATGACGATGACTGTTATCTACAAGAGTTGTTTATACAATTCTACAATGGATTGCGGGATCCAGATCACAAACAAGTAGTTTGGGATTCTTGGAAGGATGACACTTCCTTCAGTGACCTGTTCATATCAATCGATGGACATGACATGAAGAAATGATTGGTAGGTCTAGGACCTAACCCGGTAAGAGCAGCTCCATTTCAATACGGAGGTACACCTGCTCCGATATATGAAACTTCCCAGTTAGCCCCGGTGGATTCTCATGAGGCTGATGAGGAGGATGAATATGTCTCCGATGAAAACGGAGAATATATTGGATCAGTCCAGGTAGCTGGAAAGTATTACCGCCAGAAGCGGTATAGGAAGGTACATTCTAAAGGGAGGGGAGGATCCGTTGCTGGTAAAACAGCTTCCGGACCGACTCAATCTGGCAATGTAACCTCTACGGCAAAGCCAACTGTGGCAGCCGCTGTTGCTCCGACTAATATAATGGAAACATCAATAGCCGGATTAACAGAAGCTCTAAAGAGACCGAGAGTTGATAAATCTCAAAGGAGATGTTTCAGATGCCAGAAACTGGGGCACTACGCTCCCGAATGTATGGCTGAGAAACCTGTCCCTCGTAGACAGGAGGGTGTCTCTGGAATAAGTACAGAGGAAAACTAAGGAGGGGTCTCCCGATGGGCAAAGAAGGGGATCCCAGTGACAAATCTTGCCATGATATCACCATCCGTAATGATAGTTCGCATGTAGTAGCAAACTCGCCTAGCACCGAGGTGGTTGTAGACACCCGGAAGGTTAGGGAAGCTGATATAACAGGTGCCACGGGAGCACAGGGGAAACCCAATATCAGTAACGAGGCAGGCGGCTATGAATTAGCCAGGGTTGGTAATGCCCACCTGCCCCCGGGTCATCCTTGTCTGGAATACCTGAAAGGATGTGGATCGACTCCAGGTGTGAACAATGACGTTCCGATCATCACGGACATGCCCTCTGTTTTAAACGGAAGGCGGTGGTATGTTTGCCTTACTGTTAATGGAAGATCTGCCGAATTTCTCATGGATACGGGAGCTAGCCACTCCTGTATCTCCAAGAGGTTCTATGATCTTATACCGGATGAACATGATACTCTCAAAACGGGAGGAAGTGCTCAGACGGCCGATGGCAGTACCTTGCAGACGTATGGTAGAACTTGTGTGAAGCTACAATTGGATGGAGTACATGATAGAACCGGATGTAGCTACTCTGTCAAGTATCGGATTAATATCTGTAGACACTATTGTAGCAAATGCATCCTGGTCGGTAGTACCTGTCTCTAATACTGGAAACAGTACTATCTATTTGAAAAAGGGACAAGTTTTTGGAAATGTGACCCTTTCGGAAACTGTAACGGATAGTAAGTTAAACTTACAAAAGGTTACAGGAAATGATGAAATTTCGGAAGACTTATTCAAGTTGTATGAAGAAACTTCATTAGAAAATCCGGAACACCGGAAAGAGTTCTATGATTTGCTCTGTCAGTATAGGACTGCCTTTGCCAAACCTGGTGAGAAACTAGGTACGACAAATAAGGTAGTACATAAAATAGATACTGGAGATGCGGAACCCTTTAAAATACCGTATAGACGGTTGCCTTTAGCGAAAAAGAGAGTAGCTGAAGAGGAAATAAACAAGATGTTGGAACAGGATGTAATAGTCCCTTCCAATAGTTCATGGAGTAGTCCTGTGTGTATGGTAACAAAGAAAGACGGTACTATCTGCTTTTGCATAGACTACAGGAAGCTGAATGGATTAACGAAAAAGAATTCATATCCATTACCGAGAATAGACAAAACCATTGACTCCTTAGGAGGAAACAGTTGGTTTTGTACCCTAGACTTGCAATCAGGTTACTGGCAAGTGGGGATGAATCCTTCAGATATGGAGAAAACTGCATTTTCGAGTCATATTGGGTTATTCCAATATAACGTAATGCCGTTTGGTTTGTGCAATGCACCAGCAACATTTGAAGCAATGATGGAAACAATCCTAAGTGATTTATTGTGGAAAAGATGTCTTGTATACCTTGACGATGTCATAGTCTTCGGAAAAACATTCAAAGAGTGTTCTAATAACCTAAAAATGGTACTAGAACGTATTATCTCTAATGGTCTCAAATTGAAACCTAAGAAATGCCACATGTTTAGAAAGTCCATAAATTATTTGGGCCGCATCATCAGTGATGAAGGAATAAAAGCTGATCCGGAGAAAATCGAATCAGTTACGAATTGGAATAGACCTAAAACACCCAAAGAAGTGAGGTCCTTTTTAGGATTCTGTTCCTATTATAGGGAATTTATTCCAAATTATTCTAGAGTCAGTTACCCATTACAAGCAATAGCTAACTGGACTCCAGGAAGTACCAAGGAGAAATTTCCTTGGACGCATGAACAGGAATCTGCTTTTCAAAAGCTAAAAGACCTGTTCACGAGTACTCCGGTATTACAATATCCGAATGAAACGGACCATTTCATACTGGATACTGATGCTAGTAATGATAGCATTGGTGCAGCTCTCTCGCAAGTCCAAAATGGGAGAGAGGTACCTATTGCCTTTGCCAGCAATACACTGAGCAAAACTT
This sequence comes from Acholoe squamosa, assembly GCA_949317995.1. Classification (NCBI taxonomy): domain Eukaryota; kingdom Metazoa; phylum Annelida; class Polychaeta; order Phyllodocida; family Polynoidae; genus Acholoe; species Acholoe squamosa. Next base: position 31,805,263 of record OX439044.1, read on the forward strand.
AGCGCAATTACTGCACAACCAAAAGAGAGTTGTTAGCAGTAGTCGTATATACCAAGAAGTTCAAACATTTTCTATGGGGAACGAACTTTACTTTACGTACGGATCACTCCTCTTTAAGATGGCTACTGAACTTCCGAGATGCTGAAGGAATGTTAGGCCGATGGCTAGCCCATCTATCAGAATATGGACTTGAACAGCACCAGATTCAGCATAGACCTGGAGTGAAGCATTTAAATGCTGATGCTTTGTCTCGAATACCAATCCGGAAATGTGATAATCCGGATTGTACTGATTGTGGAGCTCATAGGGCAGTGTTAGCAGGGATTCGAAGACCATTCGAACCCCTAGTTGCCAGTATACTGGATTGGTCTATGGATCACATACAACGTTTTCAGGAAGCTGACTCGATAACTGCGCAGCTACTGCAATTAGTACCAAAGGGTATACGTCCAGTTAGACCTGAGGTCTCTCTGGAAAATCGAGAAATGAGAAGGTTTCTTGCTCAATGGACCGAGCTTGAAGTCCGGAAAGGCGTGTTATACCGTTGGAAGCCATGTAATAATGGTGAGAAAATCATGCAAGTGGTGATACCACATGCCATGAGACATGACATTATGTACTTCTGTCATGGACATCGGACCAGTGGTCATTTCGGAAGGAAACGCTCGTTAGCATGACTTTCCAAGAAATACTACTGGCCTGGCATGACAAGAGACTTGCAAAGATGGGTAATCACCTGTCCGGATTGTTGTAAAAACAAACCCGGACCCGGGATGGGCAAACTTCCCCTATCCCAAGAACTTTTCGGAGTTAGATTCGCAAGAATCGGGGTAGATATCATTAGTGGATTGAATACAACCGCTAATGATAATACCTGTATGATGGTAGTGTGTGATTATTACACAAAATACACTAAAGTATTTCCACTACCGGACCACAAAGCGGTTACTTGTGCCGAAGCCTTTGTAAAAGGTTGGGTACTAAGTTTCGGTGTACCATTAATGCTACACAGTGACCAAGGCAGAGAATTCGAATCAAATCTCTGGCAGGGTATGTGCGAATACTTAGCTATTTGTAAGACTAGAACCAACCCGTATAGGCCACAAAGCGACGGATTGGTAGAAAGGTTCAATAGAACCCTTATCCAAGTTCTAAAGTCACTCGTCAATGAACATATGGACGACTGGGATGAGCAATGTCATTTTGTGACACATGCTTATAACAGTACGGTACATTCAAGTACAAATTGTACCCCGAACCTTTTAGTATTCGGAGAGGATCTGATAATGCCTGCCGACTTAGTATTTGGAGTCGTAGGGATGGACCCGGAACTACCTTGCCATGTAGTTTTTGTGGAATGTTTAAGAGACAGATTTAAAAAAGCATATGAGTCTGTCCGAATTGATTTGGAGAAAAGTGCCAAATGGCAGAAAGCTGGATATGATACCGATCTAAAGCATCGGAAATTCCAATCCGGAGACAGAGTTCTAATATTACATGAACCACTTAGACACATAAAATTAGCGTCTAATTGGGATGGTCCCTTCACGGTAACACAAGTTATCAGTGATTGTACCGTAATTATTAAATCTGACCTTGGTCGACTTTACAAGTCAAACGTAGCTAGACTGAGGAAATGGTCTGGGAGGGAGACCTCCACAGAAATGTATGGTGAAGGTTCCGGGAAAATCCTGAACCAGAATCGTATAATAGACCAGGTAAAGAACACTACAGTGAAGCGAGGCCGTGGTAGGCCTAAGAAGTGTTCCGAATCAGTGGCACCCACGCCAACACCGATTAAGCGTGGGGGAGTTAAAAAAGTCTCGGCAGGTGAAGACAAAAAGAAGAGGAAAGGTGTCTCAAAGGCTAAGAAACACCTAGAAAAGGCTCTTCAGACTGTCAGGTCCGATAAAGAACTATCCGAGAAGGGGAGATACGTTCGTCGCAGCCCTCGAATTGCCCAGAGGACTGCAGTGACCTAACCTGTATACACAACGGATGTAATGTTTACATTTAGAGGAACGGATGACAACTGACCCGAAAGGCTTGTTTGTCGCCGCCGCATGATGTACCAATGGGTAGTGGACGGATAATCCGGTGGATTTGCTTAAGCTTTCCATAATCTCCACTTAAATCCCCAGACGAGTCATCGGCGTGAGCGATAATTACCTAAAAACAATCAGTTTGTTGATGTTCCGTTAGTAGCACGTGCGTTTCCGCATGACGTCACCGCGTCCAGTCTCGGCTGACCTCTCGTGACCTCGCGAGCCGCGGGGAAATGACGTCACGAAAGCTGGCCTGTCGCCATATTGTTTTTTCGGTAACGTCCAAGGCGGTCGAGCTCGCTCCCTTCTTGGATTTTACCGGCTAGCAAACTCCTCGCTGCTCCTCCAGAGTCTGCCTCCCTGTCTCCTACTATGCTGACGGTACACCAGTTAGGTTGGACCCGAAGGTGAGAATAGCTATCGAGGGGGTCATGGCCCCCGACCAGCTGGATAGGACGCCTCCCGAATGGCTCCGAGACTGGCCGTGGTTCCAACGGGGACTCATGGTGGACGCTGCTTTCCGCGAAGTAGTGTACGAAGCCAACAGAGCTTTCCTGCTCGGAGGATATCCGAAGCCAGATAAGACTCTGTGGAACGTCAAGGCGACGAACATTGATTGGGTAGGCTGCATCTCGGAACCCGAGGGGCAGACTTACCCACGTCCTTGTGCCACCCGGCCCCAGTACTGGACCACAAAGGAGTTTCGGGAAGCCGCTGCCAACTTTGAACAGTGGGATGATGGTTACTACATAACCGAGCAGGAGTTAGTGGATGTCCAAAACAATTCACTAACAGGTATGAACCGAAGTGCAGCCCTTCGGACGGTTCTCGTCCGCCGAATGACTACAGAACAGGAGGCCCAGGAAGAGGCTAAGAGGGCAGCGGAAGTACCCGCACCTCCTATCCCCGACCTGAAGCTTGCCACCCGAAGCACAGCCGGTTCTGCATCAGCCACCGGCAGTACTACCACCCCAGTAGAAGCCTTGACCTCCAGCGCATCCGGAACCCAGGAACCGGAGGAAGACTGGAAGGTCAGTAAGAACAGGAGGTCCGCAGCTCAGAAGCTCAAGCATCTACCGGATTCTGTTAGAGCCGAGCCGAAAGCTAGCACCTCAGCCACTGGTAGTACTGCCATGGAGGTTGAGTCGTCAGACGAGGAGTCAGTGCACGAGTCCTCGGTTGAGTATGATGAGAAGGCCACTCCATCTACTCAAACCGAGGCTGAGCGATGGGCTAACGCCAAATCCGGATTCAAAACCCGGATTCCGACGTGTTTCTCCGACTGTGCCTACGGAGTAAAAAAGGACGGCTCTACCCTATATGCCTGCCCGGACTCAGTCAATAAAAATAATGAGTCAGATGATGAAGATTGGATGCGTCTTTCGGACGAGGACCCCAATCCAGGCAAAGCCTATCGAAAGATGTGGCTTATGCTAAACCACAGCGAAGGGTACTACACTTATACCCAGAGGAGAAAGCTGCGTTGGGCTCTTGAGAAGTGGTACGGTGACAACCAGAAGTCCTCACAGCTAAAAATATTTTTCTTGTTTTAAGAAAATAAGATAAATTATCTTACGTGGCGGACAAAACTACCAGTTTTAAGAAAATTAAAAATCTTAAAACCGGTAGTTTTGTCCATCAGGTAAGATTATTTAAGATTCCAAGAAAATTATTTTTAGCTGTGCTGTCCCTTCTCTATCTGCCAGGATGCGAGTGATGTCTCGGTCCGGACCTGGAGTACTCCAGCCCGGTTCCAAAGGCATCTGGTAGAGGCCCACTTCCACCATCACCCGGTTTACATTTGTGATCCGAGTTATGGTAAGAAGGGCAAGAAGTGTACTACAAAGGTTCAATATAGCCGACGTAGCGATCTGGCGAGACACCAGAAGAAATGCCACGCAGAAGGTTTAGATGGGGCTCGGAAGCGTATCATGGAGCTTCATCAGGAACTCATGAAGGAGTTCGACAGTCTGAGCGAGGATGCTTGGTCTAAGATCCGACCAGGGGACCAGGTCCTCTGCGAGGTTCCGAAGACCAAGGATTCGAAACTCCACGCAAAGATAGTCCTGACTCCTGGAAAGGGTAAGCTGGACATGCACGAGTCTCTCTGGCAGAAATGCGAGGAATCCGGCAAGGAGGGAAAGAGAGCTTGTGAAAGGAGCAGAAGGGATCAGAACCGTGGTGGTAACGGTAATGGTCAGACCACCACTACTAAAGTCAGAGCAGATGACCGCTCCAGGTCTCCTCTGGCTCGGCACCCCCACGAGCAGGTTCAGGGCACTCCGGTGTTCAAGAAACCCGAACCTACCGGATACGCTGGCGCCGTATCGAAGCCTGGGAAAGTTAACCCCCGTAACTTTCCGTCCTTGACCCAGGGACCTGGACCTGAGAGCCAGACCCTGGTCGTTGGAAAGGGTGGTCGACTTGTTCCCAAGAAGACCTCAGCACCTGCTGCCGCTGGATCCGCATCCGCTCCAGCCGCCCTCCCAACCAACTTCACCCAGGAGCAATTAAGCCTTTACCTGCAAATGGGACTGAAGCAGAACCAGCCTCCTACCTACTGTATGCCAACAGCAGGCGTGTCCGGGAGCCCCACACCCGGAAGTGGTCCTCAGGCCGCATCGACTCCCCCCAAGGCTGTCGCTGCACCAGTGAAACCAAAAGATGCCATTACCATTAAAACCGGTAATGCGGAAGTTTGGTTCGAGAAGTCTTGCCAGGGGGAAGCAGATGTCCAGAAGGCCATCTACACCCACTGGGAGAAATGGGTCCGTGAGAAGGCAACAGAATTCCATCAGGGTCTTCTTAATGATACCCTGTTGTGCATGAAGGAGGTTGCGGATGCTGAAAAGCAGCGCCTCGAGACCCTCATTCGGGACGATGTAAAGTCCCAGGAGGAGGCTGCCGCAGCTGCCCAAGAAAAAGAAAGCTATGGACGTACACATCTTGGAGAAATGTGCCAAAGAGGAAATTACCCGGAATACCAACTTGAACACCAAGTTCATGAGGGTATTCGGAGTTGATCTCGACGAGTGGGACGGCACTCCCGAGTCGGCTCTAGCTCTTCTTAAGAAGAAGCATGCGAAGAAATCCGCCTAAGTATGCTACGGGTTATTTTCTAAAAAATTTTTCTCCACTAAATAACCAGATATAGTCTTTGCGGAACCCTACAGGTCTGCGAATGTCCTTCATTAGTATATGAACACCTGTTCTTTGTGTTCCGGGTTCCTTTTATGACCAGCTTATTGTATAATTCAGGCCGTATAATTCTTATTGTACCCTGAATAGTCTATTCGGATTCAGAACTTCACTTACAAACAATCCGATAGTAGACTTGCTGCTGTCAGACCTATCCGGATGCCGGTTCCAGACTTTTGCTGCTATCTGTGCTAACCACTATACTAGGATGGACTTTACGATTTACCTCTACATTTCACCTATACTCCCGAATGGACTTATACTACATGTTACTACTACTTCCGGATCAGCCTATATTGGACTATTTACTTATGTCAACAATACTTAAATGGATTATGATTCTACACTGTTGACAAAACCAGATCTACAGTTTACTTCTACTCTACACCATTCGGATATACTTATGAACTATAGCACTTCCAGAGGATTGTGGGTAGCTGCCCCAAATTCATCTACCGTGTTCACTCTAATAACCAGGAATCATAGACTTTAGCACGTCCATCCCGTGGTTAGCTGACCACACTTACCTCCTAGTACCCGGAAAACTACAGCAGCAGAAGACTCCAGCAGCATCTACCATTTTTATATTGTACATAATGTCAAATGTCTATTTTTCTATAATGTTATTTGTATATGCATACTGACATTGTAGTCATAACTTACTATATATTGTGATACGGGTATATACATATCTATTAGTACGGATCTCAAATTACTGTTCATATTCATAATATAAGATCCGGTAAATTACACCAGAACGTACATATTATTGTCCTGCGAGACATATTGTAACATAAATATATTAATCTGGTGTTATATAGGTTATTTGGTACATGGTGATATCATATATATTATCATATTCATTACTACACCGTGATTTTTTTTCTTTTTCAAGTGTATAATACAAATGGTTCTACTCGTACTACTCACGGAATCCTTAACGGATTCATATGGTTATATCATGTTATGAGGATACATGATTATATGTCATTAGATAGTGTAGTTACTTTTAAAGTCTTTTTCAAGACTATACAATCAAATATGTTATTAATAACTACAAACACATATGGATGTTATTATGTGATTTATTTAATATCAACAGTTCCGTTACACATAACTGTTACTATCACATGTATACGAATGATGATACTTGTCCTATTTCTTATACCGTAAACATGATACGTTGTCCTAAAGGTATAATACGCTAATTAACAGTTTCGATATATACAACTGTTATTCATTCAAGTAATTCGTATCATATTACAACATCCGATTTGTTATTATGTAACTATATACACTATCAATATATGTATATGACATGCGAATCATATTTAACTTGGTGTTAATGTTATATCTATGGTTGTACCTCTATTACTAATGGTTTAGACATATGGAAATGTTATCCTAAGTAATATTACTATAACTATAACACCCTCCTAAATGTCTGGGGGAGTGGTGTAGAGGTACGTATTGTTTAACCATAGAGTTGGGTACCGTCTGACGTGGCGGGTGAGTCGAGTCGTCGGACGTTCCTCAGGTTCTGGATAGGTGGCAGCACCGATCCGGGTCTGTGGGGACATCTGACGACGAACACCTGGGTCCTTATATAAAGCCCAGGGCTCAGCCGCTACATCAGAGGCCCTTCTGGGCTCCGCAGAATGTAGATCACCATTAATCATTATTAGCTGCCCCTTCTATACTATCCGGCAGCCGTGAGTGTGCATTAAGTAATAAATCTAACCGTTGGCATACACTTGAAACCCTGTCTTACTCTTTCTTTCCGAATCATAAGACCCGAACCCCCAGGTCCGTAAGGCCACAACCCCTTACAGATGTTTAGAGTTTAAACAGTTGAATAGTAGGTGTTTAGATTTAAACATCATTATGTTTAGATACATGGATGTTGAATCCACACCAGGTACCAACACTACCTTTGAATGGACTATCTTTACACAATTATAATCAATTTTTGTGACAAATGTACCCAAACCCCATGTTTGTTATAGTTTCTATTCATTGAATGTCATGAGAAGAGAAAGGGCAATGGAAAGTTGACTAGATTGACCTTACACCACCATCATTAGCATGAAATAATCAATAAGCTCAATGACTTACACCTATTTCATGTTATTCTGGAATAGACAAAGCAATTTCCTTCCTGCCAAGCTGTTGTACTTTCTCAAGTCTCTCATTCTGATGCAGTGTGTACATACATGCACACATAAATAGGTGTGGCTGACATCTTTGGAGACTTTGATATGTGAATACCCCCCCCAGTAAATGAGAAAACAAACAAAAGACATTTTTCTTTTAAATGTATACATGTCTGCACACCCTAACTCTCCGTCAAAGCATTTAGACATCTAAACACAAAAATTCATAAACATCTAAACACAAAAATTCATAGATATCTAAACACAAAGTTTAAACCTAAACACCTAGATTTCTAAACACTTGAGCTAAGCATATTGTTTGGCTAAACATGTTTAGGACATTAATGTGATTACAAAAACGTTGCAAGAATATGTTTAGAATTGTGTTTAGGATCTAAACACCATTTTTGCAGTGTAGACTACAGGTATACTGTCAGCAGACGTATTGTGTACTTGTAGGATAAGCAAAATACATCGAGAGTCCACTTGGCCTCTTTCGCAGGAATTGATATGGGAAATGTATGGCTCAATCGTGCTATGGGTTTTACCTGCCATTCGCAATGCTCCCGTTTCAAACTCCTAAACACAGTTCTATCATGTAAAACCCATAGTCAACTTGTCTCAGCTGTCACACAAATGAGCTATACAAACCCTATATAAAATCTGGCGACATATGCCTAGTGGATTATGATTATATATCACTACAGACCTAAGAGAGAGAAGAGAGAGAAAGAGAGAGCGGGAGAGAGATGGAGAGTGGGGGTGCTGGCAAAAGTGGAGGAGATGATCGGAGAGAGATGGAAAGTGGAGGTGCTGGTAAAAGTGGAGGAGATGACGAAAGGGAATGCCCATAGAAACGGAAGCATTATAAACCACATCCATCCACAGAATATTGATTAGGTTGGTGATATACTAGCTGGGTGAGCAGAGTTGGTGACAGTGAGGTGTGGCCACAAGTGTAACCTGTTGTCCTTAACATGAACAATACGGACAGCTACTGTCATGTGCTAGACGACTGTCATCAATATTTTTCTGGTTTACTGCATCCTCTAGAGAGGGAGTAATTGACTCATCAGACTGGGAAACTCAGCTTGGAACGGCTTTAATCAACTCAGGGCATGTGGGCATATAATCGAGAAGGGACAGTGTAAAGTGGATATCAGATTATATAATGCTCCTCTTTGCACAAAGGGATTCCACTAGGCCTCTGTCACCAAATTTTATATAGGATTTGTATGGCTCAATAGGCTGACAGATGCCTAGTGGACTATGTAGTGCAGGGGCAAGTGTCAGGATTTTGGCTGTCATGGGAAGTGAACATTAATTTCCTCAACATACATAAATATGTTCTGTGGGTATCTAAGCTTCCAAAAATGTATGTTGGGAATTTTTCTTTTCATGTTGGTTACCATGGCAACCATTTTCTATGGCAACACTTAAAATGAGCTAAAATGATCCCTAAAGTGTATAATACGCTGTCAAATGATAATACCCCTACCCCCTCATATCAAACCTATTATGTCTACTTTACATATATTCTCAAGTGATGAAATAGGTCTTCCTATCACCTTAATGCCATGACCAATGGCTACATCATTTCAAATACCAATTGTAACTTAGCAACTACAACTAATTCCCAGATTTACCTAGCAACAGGCTTACTATTGTATTGTTCTACCATAGGCGGGTATGTAGGGCAGTTTGATCCCATAGATCTCAGTGTTAATGAAAATGAGGCAGCCAGGGCTTAATCTGTGGATAATGCTCTCCACAGTTGCTATGCAATTCAACATTGTTGCCATCCAATATGGCGTAGTTGCTAAGCAATATATGACTTCATGCATTGGCACTTGCACTTCCAGTAACAACAAAAGGATGATGGTGTGCATGAATTTTCAATGTTTTCTTTTTAATGTTTTGACTGGAATAAAGGTTAGTTCACTTTACTATGTGATGATGTTTTACAAGGTGATGTTGACCTATGGTAGAAGCTAAATTGAACCTGCTCTGTCATGGGACAATATGCTACAGTCAAGACTCAATTTCTTATTTCAAATTTACTGGTTCATATGCCCTAGGGGAGTAGAATGGGATTAACATGCTGTCCTCAGTTATTAACTTAAGAGGATAAAATTATCCATGAGAATGGAGTCTTGTACTTTTCTGACAAGGGTCTATGTGCATTCATATAGGGCACATAGCCATCCATGTAAGGAGACAGCCATTTTTAATCATTGACTGTCCCCGACAGCCATCTTGTATTCAGTAGTGAATTCTGGGTAATAACTGGGAAATAACCTGTGCTCTCTTTGTATCTATACTAAATATTTTGGTTGATATTGCTTGACTGTATTATTAGTCCAAGAATAAATGTAGTCAAAAATGCATCTTATAAATATTAAGAATGAATATTCTGGGCAACATTATGTTGGTAGCCAGTCAGGGGCTTTAAGAAAACTTGACTGACAGGATACACATGCTGGGGAAAATAACTATGGAATTGATACCATGTTGCTAGGTAAATTGCTAACATATATTGCAATTGTTAACTAACTATATTGGTTTGGAAAATAATTAACGATAGACCTATGCATTTATTTACTTTTTTTTCAAAAATGGGTGTAGAGCACACATAAATTTACACTTGTGTACAGATAATTCAAAAGTGAACTGCTTAGTATGCATCCAAATGATACAGTTTCCTAAGTATGTCACATTACCTGCAAGAGTATTGAGGACAATGTAAAAATAAAGTTATACTTAGGGATAGTCCTACCTTAGGGGCGTATAGAAGAACCCCTTGTATAGGGGAAAGCCCCTCTTGGGTTATCACACAAAGTACAGCAAAGTGCTGATATCAGTGTCTTCAACAGATTGACCAGACCTACTGTGTTATAAGTCCCTTGTGATCTTGTTAAAATAAGGTGTTTATAGAATTGTGACAGGATCTGCGAAAAAGGCCCTTAGTGCAGGGTGCATTAAGGTCCCTATTCCCAGTGCATGTCACAGATTATGAATATAATTGAATTTTACAATGATTTTGAGGATATTTATCATTAAGTGTTCGTGGAAACCACTAATACTCACAACGGAATTACTGTGATTGGCGAAAATTATGGTGACAACATTAACCAATCAGAAAAGGGCTGGGGTAGCTGTTAAACCATAGTCAACCCTTGGAATGTCCAGCATGATGCAGAATGGCATTGCATTGAACTTGTTGCTGGGGAAACCATTTGAAATAGCAGAGTCTGTGACAATTTTATCAAGCTGATAGGAGTGGCAAATCTATCATTTGGTAGATCTACAGGTCTTTATATAAGGTGTCTATGTCTATGTCTCTCTCTGTAAAGGGATGGGACTGTTGCTGTTGGAAAATAATATCAAATGGTTGTTACTATATGACTTTGCTTTGCTTCTGATAGACCTAGGGCACAGGGGTAACTCATAGAGCCAGCTTGAAGGAATACTTAGGTGGAAACATGCTGATTAATCCTGTGTTAATGCTTTTGCTAAGGTACATGTAATCCTTTAAATAGCTGATGTTGCTAAGCAACCAAGGCCCATAGATAGCAAATGATTGTTGCTATATGACTTTGCTTTGCTTCTGATAGACCTAGGGCACTGGGGTAACCCATAGAGCCAGCTTGAACAAATACTTAGGTAGTAACATGCTGACTAATCTTGTGTTAATGCTGTTGCTAAGGAAATTCTTTGAATAGCTACTGTTGCTAAGCAACCAAGGTCCCTAGATAGCAAATGGTTGTTGCTATATATGACTTTGCTTTGCTTCTGATAATTAGGGCACTGGGGTAACCCATAGAGTCAGCTTAAATGAAACCTTATGTAGAAACATGCAGAAAAACATTATATTAATGGCGATGCTAAGGAAATCCTTTAAAACCAAGGCCCCTAGAAACAATCAATATGTAAAGTAGAAACAATAGGTGTGATAATAGGGGGTAGGGGTGGTTAGTATTATCATTTGACACAGTATCATACACTTTAGGGAGCATTTTAGCTAATTTTGAATGTTGCCAAAAAAAGCGGTTGCCATGGTAACCAACATGAAAAGAAAAGTTCCCAGCATACATTTTTGGAAGCTTAGGTACCAAGGGAACATATTTATGTATGTTGGGTAAAATTAACATCCACTTCCCACGAACCTACACTTGCCCCTCTACTGGTGAAAACCCAGAGTCCACTTGGCCTCTACCGTGCGATTGAGCCATACATTTCCTATATGAATTTCTGCAACAGAGGCCTAGTGGACTATCAATGTTAGGGCTAGAGTTTGTGTAACTATCGCTAGTAATTATTGGTATTTGAAATATTAAATATCAATTTCATTATGATAAGGATAATGTGTGCAGTAAAGACTGCACATGAAAGAGTATAATATGTAACTCATTACTGTTTTTTTTATCAAGTTATCACTTTGAGAATGCTACTCAATCCTTCCATTGCCATACACGCTCTGCATGTCATGAGTTTAGAATAGCCGCAGTCAGTTAGCATGGCTCAAAAGCCACACAGCTGGTGGCCTGATTGGTGATGTACTGTTGTTTTAGGGTCATTGTCCATTGACGTGCCCTATTGACATAGAGGCAACCCTCCATAATTAACCCAGCCAGTCCACTAAGCCAGGGAATCAATGAAACCCCAATCCCCCTGTGGGGCCTTTACGCCACAAAATTGCCTTTACACCACTAAAAGGTATCATTTTGTGGTATAAAGGCTCACACAGGGCCTTTATGCAACAAAGGTCTCTACACCATAAAATCCTTTACACCCTGGGTCATTTGAATACCCTGCCTTTACGGCCCAAAAGCTGTATAGTGATATTAGGACACCCTGTCTTTACGGCTCAAAACTTATATTATGGTATTATGTGCCAAATAAGGTTATTGGAACATCCTGCCTTTATGCCTCAAAAGCTATTTAATGGTATTATGTACCAAAATGAGACTTTTAGGACACCCTGCCTTTTTGCCTCAAAAAACTATTATGGCATTATTGGCCAAATCAGGTCATTTGAATACGCTGCTTTTATGCCTCAAATCCATTCATTGGTATTATTTACCAAATAAGGCTATCAGGACACCCTTTACACCTCAAAAAGCTATATAGTCGCATAATGTATATGGTCATTGGAACAACATCCTGCCTTTGTGCCTCAAAATCTATATTATGGTATTCTGAACCAAACAAGGTCAGTTTAATACTCCATCTTTATACCTCAAAACCTATATCATGGCATGATGTGCCAAATAAGGTTATTGGAATACCCTGACTTTACTCTTTAAAAACTATATAGTGGTACCAAATAAGGCTGCATAATCACTTTATAGGTTTGAGGCATAAGGGCAGGGTGTTCCAATAAGCTTTTCTGATACACAATACCTATATCGACTCTATCAATGTATAACTTAGTTGGAAACTAACTGTACCAATGCATGTTTTAAAAATCAGTTGTAAGTTCAGGGGGAGGGAAACAATTATTATTGTACTTAAAGTAGTTTATAGTGTCCCAAATTGTTCAAAATATTGTTATTATACTTTTATAGTTCTATGAATACTGGTAAGAATTTAAATGGCCAGATCATAACAACATTTTCTAAATGACGATCTGGTCATTAACTGTTTGGTCATGTTATTATCATGATAAATTACCTTATAACAAGGGTAATTATGTAATATACCACCGTATGTACATAGGTAACTATACAACAATGATATTATATTCATCGGACTGAGATATGCACACCGTGCATATGACTACATGATGAATGTACCTCTAGACCAAATAAAGTTTAAATCTGTTCTAAAAAAAATACCACTATATAGGGTTTGAAACATAAGGGAAGGGTGTTCCAATGACCTTATTTGGTGAATAAACCCACTATATAGGTTTCAAGGCATAATAAAGGGTGTTCCCTTCTTTTTTACTATTAATACTACCAAATAGGTTTTGAGGCGAAAAAGGCGGGGGGTTCTATAATGACCTAAATTTGGTATAAAAGGCAACAACTAATGTTTTGAGGCGTAAAGGCAAGATGATTTTCTGGGGAAGAGGATTTGTGGTGTAAAGGCTTTTGTGGTGTAAAGGCTTTTGTGGCATAAAAGCAACTTTTGTGGTGTAAAGGCCCCACATCAGCATTTATGCCACAAAATGATACCTTTTTGTAGCGTAAAGGCAATTTTGCATAAAAGCCCCACACCCACACAGATTTGTGCATTGTTGTGAGTGGATGGGTATTAAGTGAGAGAGGATATAGCAGTAGGGTGGACCATAACAGATTAATGGCTTTTATTGGTTTGAGAGTGATAGGTTAATAATGTATAATTAATCATGATTATTCTGACATAAAAAAAGCAATGGTGTGATGTATATCTGGTCGGTATTGCTATAGAAATAGTCAAATATAACGTTTCAGAAGCCATCATCTAATGGCCTCCATTCTGGGGTGTCTGCGTCAGCCGAACTAACTGTTCAGAACTATATACCATGCTTGACTCCCGGGCTTGACTGCATTGTTACGCTCATGGGTCTGGGGAGTGGGGAGTGGAGAGAAAGAGGTGGGGGTATGGGGGCAGACAGTAGAAGAAAAGTAATGCAAATGTGGTCTGTCAGCAATTTTTAGCACTGATTTTGGTCACTAGGGGGCAATACATATGGGCAAAACCCTGAAAAATATACCCAAAAATGACTATGCCCAATCCTTTATGGGTAGGCTAGTGGTGTAACTCAAATTTCATTGTCTCTGAGGCAAACATTTCATTTTTGAAATGCAAAAAAAAGACGTTTTTCAGGGAAAATAAGGCTCTATGAAGCTTTCTGGTTGCCAATGAAACCAGGAAATTGACCAAAAATATTATATTCTTCCCCTGATATTTTTAAAATCTCATAAAAACAGACCTTGACAATTACTTTTAGACGACTTTTCAATATAACTGAATCTTTACTGTTTTTTTTTTCTCATATGTTCACTCTAAAGCATTTAGAGCTTATTTGCCATAATTTATTTCCAGTTAAGCATAGCAACCCATGGTTTACAGCTGATTGCAGCAATACTACTTGGAATAAAAAATTATCTTAGCTCAAGACATTTCAATTCAAAGCCTGTGACCTAAATCTTAAAAAAGCTATTTCCCACCAAGAGGCATCTTATTCCTCGTTTGATCACAAATGTGAACAAGATGGAGGAACTGAAAGAGCTAGTGTGAGGGAGAGCTAAAAGCTGGCGTCACTATCCTAGGTTCTTTTCTCGCTAGGATTAGGAATTCGTCTTCTTATAAAATGTTGAATAGTATGGAAGATGAGTTTATTTTTATGCTTGTACCTGCTCAATTTCGGCTGGGAAGTGGGTCTATAATGGCTGAGGTGGATCATGTTGCATCTAAATTAATAAATCAATATAGGGGCCGCCCTTGACAATGGCACTGAGTATCCACTAATATGGAAGCTTATGTAACACAATCAAATCAAATTAAGCTCATGGACTCAATAAACAGTATTATCATCAGATCTAAGCAGATTGATTCAGGAGTTCCCTATGCTGTGGAATGCAGAAGCTATATTGGTGTTTTGAATGAATCGTTGTGGAATCGATTTAGTGGGCTGGGACCTACTTTGAAATTCATGATTTACAAAATACTATGAGGCCGGGCGAATGCAAGTTTGAACACACCAGCTTATAGCGCATTTTAAAGTGTGCTGCTAAGATGACTATGCTGATATTTGTTCCTTGGTTAGTATCATCGCCACAGAGCAAAAGAGTATAATCTGGAAGAATGTGCATGCAAAGCAAACCTAGCAATGATTTCTGCCAATTTCCTAAGATCCTCAGAAAGATACTTGCTAAGTTTAATACAACTAGTTTGAAGGTTAGAAATTGGTTGAAACTGTTACTAACATATTGGGATTCTGTTAGCCTATTCTAGCACGGTTATTCCAAATTGATATGTTCCTCAATTCCAATTTGTCCATCAATATATTATATTTTAATAATGTTCAGCAGTATCTGAACAGCTTGGAAGCCATGGAAGAGATGTTTATGAATGAAATGAGCTTCGACATTACAATTAGGACATAGTAGAATTGCTAGATGAAACCGAACCTATCATGCTCCATCTTGAAGGCTCCTAGTTATTTTCTTTTGTATGCCCCATAACTGATGGCCCAGTGGGAGCTATTGGTTAGGTCTATACACCCACTGCATAGATGTAGAACATACACCTTTGTGCATCACATTCCTGTATACATGAGCCTCCCCTTAAGGGACGCCCATTACACTAACATTATTTGTACACTGACACATGTGGGAGGCATTAAATCTGTATGAAGCCTAATTTGCATGAAACCCCAACCGAATCCTCCGATAGGCACTGTTTTGTCTGTTGGCTCACACCTGCATACTGCAAACATCAAACCCCACCGAAAGGAAGAGAGGATTACTGTTGATTTCTTTTTGATTTAGATTTTTAACGTTGCCTTCGAGGATGGATGATGAGTGATCCGGAGGGATCTGTACACAATGATTGAGGGGGGCATCATTGGTGCTTCCCCATTTATATTCTAGTGTTTGTCTGCAAGTGCGGCTGGATCCCACTGTGTATTTTGGGGATAGCTATCTATGGCTTTATCGAATTATGCACACACCCAGAGGGAAGGACTATTCCCCATATTGACCATGAATATCTGTATTGGCGGTATAAGCACCAGCAAAATGTGCAACATTGATTTTGCAGCAGACACAGACTGAGGATACTGTTTGCCCATAGAAAGAAAGGTAATTTCCAGACTGACACAATGACATTGTGATAAAATGTGGATATAGGAGGATAAGACAATTGTGAGAACCTACATTTTAAGAAACCATTAAATTGATTAAGACCTGCCATACCATTTTGATGTATTCGTTATAGCGAGGAAGCTCTTGTAGTTATAAAAGAATGATACTTTATCGATTTTTTATGCAACACGTTCTATATGTAAATCCAACTGTAAATTCCTTGATATCTTTACACTTGATTTTAATTAAAATATAATCTGATACTTCATGTGCTTTGACGGAATTGTCCGATTATGGTTATGTAAATAGTGAATTTGTGACCGAATGTAACAAGGAATAGACATGACTGTGCCTTTTTAGCTGAATGGTTGGCTGGAATGTGGCTCACTGTCCAATCAAACTGAATTGATGGAGATAGGTATAATACACTGTGTCAGGTAATGTAGTCTTACACTTTCTTGTATGGTATTACTTTCTGGTGATAGTTGACTTGCTCAAGTCCATAGATCTTGCTATGAGAGATTTGAAATAGCATAAACCCCTCCAATGGGACAATGTGTTGACGCCAACGGCGTCACGTGACATCACTGATACAATAATGAGGCATTTATATGATATCTAACTCATCTACAAGGGAGCAGGTGGCCATTTATTAAGGCACTATGGTTGCATACAGTCACTACGATTTGAAACCCCAAAACCTAGTGTCAGTAATCGTAGGTAGTGCCCTATGACTGCTCTATATGATCAGCACTTACGCAGTTACACATTGGGAGGCATTTCTATACACCAGGAGGTTAATTCAAAAGGTCCTGGGATCGCTACTTCTCCTTCTCACAAGGGTGATTACACAAGCGTCCCCCCCCCCTATATGAGCCACTTATAGAGTATAGGGTGCAGTTGACCTCGTACAGTTATCAAATGCACTTCATGCCTGCGTAGCCTGAAGAGCCCTCAAGGACTCTCAGCAAAACATCCTCCCTCCCCTCTATATGTATACAGCAGGGGCATTCACTCTTGGGAGCAGGAGTCTTCCCTGTGAGTGCTCCTGTTCTCAGGTGAAACCACAATGCAATTATTTCACTAAGATTGCAGTGATCTTAGCGCTGGAAAAGGAATAGTGAAGTGATCTCAGGACTGCCTGCAACCACTGCATTAGATAGGGTACATTGGCTAGGTCTTATGATATGTGCCTACACTAAGATCACAGGGGTAGAAATCCCAGGACCTTTTGAATTAACCTCCTGGTTGCGGTTATAAAACTCACCATTTACCATGGATATAGATCATAACATGCAGGAGGAAGGTCATTTGGTAGGCTAGTCCAATTACCATTGTATGGATTAGACATTTGGAGTAGCTCTCATGCTGAGAAAACGTTTCGTCACCAACTCTGGGGCGTTAACCTATGTTCTGGAAGTATCATTTATGTGTGATCACGTACATCTACTCTAAGAAGGAAAATGTCACAAAGAACTGCGAAATTTAAGCTATTTTAGTGGTATTTTTCTTTCTGAAAGTAGCTGACCTGTGTGATGTTATGTGAAATGTGTTGGCTGTGGGAATATCTCCTGCCATGCAGTTGTCATGGTGAGAGAAAACGGTAGAAAATCTAACTATGGGAACAGGGGGAATGTAATGCATTATGCTTAGTGGCATAATCGCCATTGACACAACCGTCTCTCAACCATAATAACTCTGTTTTGAAGTACACTATAGTTCCTCAAAGTAGGGAATTGGAAATGAAGGGGATAAGGGCACTGGTCTACTCTAGTTGTGTCTAAATCACGTGAACCAAAACTGAAAGATGGTTTGAAAAGTTGATCTTAAGGGCTGTGTGGAGATTTGCTGATAAAGGCTGACTTAAGCAAAGTATTTATGACAAGGTAGGACAAATACATCTAGACCATAGGGAAGCCAGCGGGATGTCTATAATGAGGGTATAGAGAGAGGCTAGGTACTAGTTAGACCAGAGGAGGGAGGTGCAGTGGAGGGGGAAGAAGAAGGATGTGATGGACTGTTTGACCCAGTGCTCAGCGTGCTCATCCTAGGATGGGTCACCCCTGACCCAGGAAGTGTAGCTCTGAAAGGGGCAATGCACTCATTTCCTCAGCCTCAAAGTCAAGGACTCATGGACAGCCCATTTAAAAAAACAAACATCCATGGAGCCCTGCTCTTCCCATGGATAATGAAAGCACACTGAGTGTTCTTACCTCTGCTGTTTCTGTTCATATTTGAATACAACTGCATTTACAGGAGAATGTATTTTCTCATTATTATTATTTTATTGAAGCGGACTCATTCCAAAGGAACGGTTTTCCGCAGCCATTTGCAATTTTAACAATTCCAAATTGAAATTTTGTGCTTATTCTAGTACAGGTTTAATTTGGCAATTGCAATTTTGAATTTCCCTTTTGAGGTCAGTTTCTGGGTGCTTGCATCAAGCTTGTCCCACAGTTCAACCCCGCGGTAGTAGGGGGACTTTTGATAGAAGCTGGTGCATGCGTGGTGCTTTGCGAATTTGATCTTATTATCGCCTCTGGTTCATATGTTATATATTATCTGAGTGTCCCCTCCATGTGCATTTTTCCACATGATCTGCAGAAGTAGTAATTTTCGCCTTCTGTCTAACATATCAACTTCTGACATTTCATGTAGGTCCTTAATGCTAATATCCCTAACCCTTCTCCTTAAACAGACTCGTAAGGCAGTGTTCTGCATTCGCTGCAATTTCAATAATTCACCAATATGACCGCTGCCAGTATAAAATGTGCAATAGTCAATTACAGGGCATATCATAATCTTATATATTTTTAGGCTCACATTAGTTGTCATAGATTTTCGTAGTTTGCATAATTTATATAGTTTATTACCGAAGGATTTCTTTAGTTTACCAAGATGTGGAGCCAGGCTCAGGGTACACCTAGGTAGGTATATGAGTTACAATTTGGCAATTCTCTGTCCCCTAAGAACAATTTTGGCTGGTCCTGATTTTTTAATCTATGACTGGATCCAAAATGCATGCACATACTCTTTTCTTTATTGACAGTCATAAAGTTTTCATTGCACCAGGTATTGACACAGACCAGGTCTTCTTGTAGTAAATGGTCAGCCTCTGCTATAGTATCAGCTGTGCTTTAGATTACCACATCATCAGCGTACATCACATATTTGCAATTTTGTAGGCACTCAGGTAGGTCATTTATAAAGAGAACAAAAAGAAGAGGACCAAAAATTGAGCCCTGGGGTACTCCAAATTTGACATCTGCTTGTTTCGAGGTTTTGCCATTGGCTATAGTCTCATGGGATCTGTGTGCCAGGTAGCTCATTAACCATTTTTTCAGTTTTCCGTGTATATTTAGGTTAAAATCTTCTGTATTAGCTTTGGGTGATTAACACTGTCAAAGGCTTTGCAATAGTCAAGATAACATGATGTAGAAATCTTATTGTCATCACGGCTGTCATAAAAATCCTTTGAGTAATGAAATATAGCTTCTGCTGTACCGCGTTTAGGCCTAAAACCATATCAGTGATAGCATAGGACATTTTCAGTCTCTAGATGTGCCATTAGCATTTTGTGAATTAAGTTCTCAAGATTTTTACCTGGGAGTGGCAGCAGGTTGATTGGGCGCCAGTTTTTTATATTATTTAGATTGCCCTTTTTGGGAATGGGGACGAGGGTCCCCTTTGCCCAGCTCACAGAGAAGACGCTTTCATTTACTGAATTTATAAACATTGTTCTAATTTCAGAGGGAATTACCATGAAATCATCTTTCAATACCTTGCTGTTTATCCCTTTTAGTCCACAAGACTTGTCAATATTAATTTGATTACCGGTCATAGGTAACCCCGTGAAAAGATCATGTCCAATATTTGCAAGGTAGTGGTTAATAAAGTCTGCTGTTTCATGCTCAGGGATTATTTGCGTCAGTTAGTTCATTGGTTAGCTGTATAGTGAGATTCTTGGTGACTGGGTTAACTAATTCATTTATTTCCCTCCAGAATTTGGTGGGGTCCCCCTCAGCTTGATCTAATAAATTTATTGTATAGTCATTCATGCCATTATCTAATTGATGTTGTGTATAATTTCTAATAGTCCTTACCATTTTTAGTAGGGCCCTGTTATTAGTGTGATTCATTTCAGATAAAATGTGCTGTCTATCATTAATCAATTCGATAGTTTCATTAGATACTGAAGGTTTGGATTTTTTGCGCACTTTGACAGTTTTTACTGGGCATGTTATGTCCAAGTTTTCCTTCAATTAATTGCATTGGGAATGTTCCTTTCTCGTAAAGATTTTATAAAATCGTATTTTTTACTGTTTGCAAAAACGTTTAGTTTAGGGTTTTAATGTTTTCAACGTTTTTTTAAACCTAACATAACAACGTCAAAAACGTTTGTTGAGTACAAGTTTTGACTTTTTTTAGCGTTTAAAACAAACGTTTGGACAACCTATGAACATTTAACGTTAAAAAATGTGGGGTTTTTTGCCAAGTGGGATATGTATACAATGGCAATCTCAATGGCAGAACCTATAGAGATCCAGGGTACTCCCGAAAGTCTTCTAACTACATCTTGCAGCCCAATGAACCTGCCTACTTTGTTTTCAATTACACGAATAAGAATAATGATTTTATTTTACCAGCAATATTCTGAATGTAACAATAATAGATTTTTCTCACGATATTCGATAAAACAAGTAAACCTTCATTGTCATTTATAGCCTAGCTAGATCTAGGGCTAGACAAGTGCTATAAAACAATACAAATTGAGATAATAAAGACACATGCCTCCCACTAAACTGCTAATAGACGAGATTTTCATGTATGACATGTAAAAACCATAGGCACCTGTGACCAATTGGAAGCGAATGGATGTGGATTCCTATACTTGATTCAAGAGGATGTGTATACAAAATTATGCTATCAACAGAACCTACAGCTCTAAGACACATTTTCTGAGTCTGTAAGAAGAATGGCAGTTAAGGCATGTTGAGAGATGCATGGCAGCTACCTTCCTGCTACCATGGCTACTGAGGGTACGGTGACATATTGAACAAGTAATTAATGGATAATTCATGATGCGTGGGTGTTATCAAAGGATAATTAATTGAGGGTGCAGCTCAAGTTTATCTATCCTTTGATAACACCCACAAGTCATGAATTATCCATTAACTACTTATTTCATTACACGACAAACCCTAAAAATGTTTAAACTGCAGGGAGCATATATTATATATTTAGTTCTCAAATCGATTCCCGCCCCAAGTAATATCGCTATGGATTATACAAGAAGACATAAGACTGTAGTAGAAAAGTAAAGAAATAACTTTGATAATTAATAACAGAAAATGATTTTTGACAAATCCTTTGAGGCATCACATGATAATAAATAGACAATATCAAAGTACATGACCGATTGATGACACTTTGTCATTTACGCATTACATGTTAGTCAGTTTGAATACATAAACTCTCTATCTGGATATGTTATTCATGCTGACTATGTTTGTGACACCCTTGACTTAAGCCTTGATGATTTTTTTCCTTTGGATTATAAGAAAGCATTGCATATTCATTTCCTTCTTCGTCGGATTTGAACACAAAATGATTTATCATTAAATTGTGCATGCCCTCTCGAGCCCTTTCCCGAAACGAAGTGTTTTGGTGAATCGTGCGACAATACATTGGAGGAGTACATTAACGCTTGATCTGATTTAGTAATGGCCTCATAGTGCATGGACACATCTAGTCCCTTTTCCTTGTTGGATTTAATGTGCCCCTTTAAAACGTTATACACACTTGTAAACTGCGGATCTACCATAATATTGAATCCCACATTATGTGGGGGCTCATTTAAGTGCTGCTGGATGCAGGCTCTGATGCATAAAAGACTCTTCTTCGAATACTCGGTTCCCTCCTTTGTTCTCACACTTGCGAAGAAACGCTTCAGAAGGTCTGCAATAACGGCCTTATCTTTCATCTCAAAGTTGGCATCTTCTTCTACATCTATGAGCCAAGCTGCAAAAAATTATTAAATATTTTAAATTTTCTATTGAATGTGTCCATGCTCAAAGCGTCAATAACATATTCAGATAGAGAGTTTATGTATTCAAACTGACTAATATGTGCCCACGCTCAACGCGTAAATGACAAAGTGTCATCAAGCGTTCATGTACTTTCATATTGTGTATGTATTATCATGTGATTCCCAAAGCATTTGTTTTAATATATATTAATTTCTACTATTTTATCATTGATCTATCATGTCCAAACAGAGCGCTATAACAGTACTGTGGTAACTAAAAAGGCCAAGAAATTAATAAATGATCCCTGCGTCATGCGTTCTGTGATTTCGTATACATGTTCCTGGCACGGCCGCTGGCGCGTCCTGGCAACATGTATAATAAATTTGTATCGACCTGTCAAAGTGTTTAATATATAAAAATTAATGGAAATTAATCACCTCTAAATATCTTCAGTACCCAGGAGGTGTGTTTATGTGTATTATCAGATTTTGAAGCAATTTCTAGTTGTTTTACCTTCTCAGGATCCACATTCTGAACCTTTTCTCTTTCTTCACAGCCGGCGGGGCAGGTATTCACCCAAATCTAGTTTACTTTTCTTCATGGATATTGCAGGTGCTGGGGAAGTACGGTTTTAAAAGTATTCTCCCACATTTGTAAGGTGTGCCTGTTATCCATGGATAACCACACTGGGGGCCTGTTATCCTTGGATAACTGCACACCTTACAAAAGTCATGATGCATGCATCATGCCATGCAATATCGACAGGTACGTGTGCATGGGAATATCCAGGAAAAGCACTCAGAATCACAGAAATCGTGTAATAAACCACACTATTGTGGAAGCTCTTATATGGTATGTACATGATAAACCCCAAGTGTTTGTCTGTAAGCAGTATATTACCAGTAGGGTCTGTCATACAGCTCCTATTGTTACTATACTACCTACACACAAACACAAGGGGGTTATCCGTACTTCAGCCACTAGTGTGCTGTATGCAATATATAAGAGGTGTGAAATCCTTTGTTCTACGTGTCCACTGTAGTTTAATAACTCATATCCTCAGCTTGGGCTACACTCACACTCAAGAAAACAGGTATCTTTAAGAAATGCTTACAGGTGGGCACTAGATGATAATTATTCCTAATGTATTAATTCCACAGCTGATTTAAAGAAGGGTGCATTGTGAACAGAAATCAAATGCTGCATTAATGTTAGTGATTCTGTAGAATCCCCACACGAGGTTGAATTAAGCATCTATCTTTTAAGCACATTTACCTATGAATAAATACCTAACTTCTTATCTAGCCTACAGCTTTAAAATATCCAATACCATTATCAGTAATGCATGGATGCAATGGTGTCATTCGCATGTAAATAACACCCATGCATGCAACACCTTGTCAAAGGTAAGTCTAGACCTATGTCCACGTTCGACCCCTAGCACCATTAGATATTGATCTATTGATCGTCCACGCAGGGGAATTCCGGTTAAGCCGAGTGTCGTTGGTGTGTGTGCACACAGTAACAAAGGTATTTTGTCAAAGACGCCTCTAACCATTGAAAGCACTAAAGCATACATGGATTGTTCTAAGCTTGACCATGGTATTTATTATCTCTTGAACCATCCACTTGATGTCTTTCACTTTGGGCATGTGTTAACAATGATAGTGGTGGCATGTCCCTGTGTGTTCAGATTTCAGACATGATACACTCTCAGTACTTACAGGTTTGGCTGTTGCAGTTGAGCTTAAGGCTATACTCATAAAGCCTACCATAAAAACTAAAATTCTCAATGAAAAGTTTATTTTACAATGCATGACAATGACCGACGCACATTAGGGTGTCAGGAGCTTAATTCAAAAGATCCTGGGATCCCAACCCCAGCGATCTTAGTGTAGGCACATATTATAAGACCTGGCTGGTCTACCCCATGTAATGCAGTGGTTGCAGGCCTGTCCAGAATAGCTAGTCCTGGGATCACTTCACTATTCCATTTCCACCACTAAGATCACTGCGATCTTAGTGAAAGAAATGCATAGTGGTTTCACCAGGGTACAAGAGCACTTACAGGGAACACTCCTGATTGAAAGAGTGAATAGCCTGCTGCATACATAAAGAGGGGAGGGAGGACGTTTGCTGAGTGTCCTTGAGGGCTCTTAGGGCTACTCATGCGTTAAGTGCACTGTAATCATAAACATATTCTTTATACAAATTGTACATTCAATAGACTTCATCTTGAAGGCATTTACATTTTCATGGATTCCCTCCTGTAGAAACCTGAAACCAGTTTAATTTGATGAAAATAATCATATCAAAAAGGGATTTCAATAGATATCCGATTTTAGTGATACAATTATAAACAATAATTATTGTCTCTGGTGGAATATGGCTTAAGAGAGAAACATGTGTAGAGCAATATCTAGTAGACCGTAGCCATGGGAGTGCTGTTTGGGAATGTTTAAGAAAATCACTTCAGGTAAAGTGTTGTAAATCTGGCTGTCAATGACCATTTCAGTGGATTTGATGATACATACTTTTGTCTACCACCTCAACCCTCTGCTCCGTCTCATTGTTCATTGATCTTCCCAAACCACTGACCATTACATTTGGGGTGTGTTGTGGTGAAGGCAGGGAAGGGAGAGAAGCAAGGGACGAGTCCTAGAGACGGACAGAGATAAGAGTTAGAGAGTAGAAAAAATAGACAGATAGAAGAGGGAGGGAGAGAGAGAGAGAGAGAGAGAGAGAGAGAGAGAGAGAGAGAGAGAGAGAGAGAAGCAATACACATTATTATGTTATCCGGGATTGAGAACTGTTATTCCAATGAACCTTTTTCTGGTGACCAGTATCTGTTGAGTGGGGAATTCGATATTAGGTGGCCTTGGAGACATTCGTAGGCTCCGTATATGATGGATTATCACATTAGAATCCATACATTGTTTACCCTGCAACTATTGAATAATTCAGCTTGATGATGCTGACGATACGAGAATATACATTGTAGTCCTTGGCTTCGGGGAGAGTTCACAACCAACACCAAAAAGCTTTATGATTCATGGATGCTTTTAAGGAGAGCAGCTCATGACTGACCCAAACCTATCTCTTCTGTGAATGCTGCCTCGAGGGTCCCCTTTCCAATATGGACAGATTAAACATTAAGCATATGAACTGTAGTAGTCTTTGAATTCAAGCTTTTCCACTAAACAGATTACAGTGATGGATTCAACCCTCTTGATGCAATAACCTGATTAACACGATGAAAGGAAATCAACTGTCTATAGGCCTAATTTTGTTAAATCCCATTAGGGGTTATGTTAAAGCATTGCAAGTCCTCATGAGGGGTGATGTTAAAGCATTGCAAGCCCCCATGAGGGGTGATGTTAAAGCATCGCAAGCCCCCATGAGGGGTGATGTTAAAGCATTGCAAGTCCCGATGAGGGGTGAAGTTAAAGTATTGCAAGCCCCCATGATGGGTGATGTTAAAGCATTGCAAGTCCCAATGAGGGGTGATGTTAAAGCATTGCAAGCCCCAATGAGGGGTGATGTTAA
Organism: Acholoe squamosa; assembly: GCA_949317995.1. Classification (NCBI taxonomy): domain Eukaryota; kingdom Metazoa; phylum Annelida; class Polychaeta; order Phyllodocida; family Polynoidae; genus Acholoe; species Acholoe squamosa. The sequence goes on from OX439044.1 coordinate 31,831,029, forward strand.
AGCATTGCAAGCCCCCATGAGGGGTGATGTTAAAGCATTGCATGCAAGTCCCCATGAGGGATGATGTTAAAGCATTGCAAGTCCCCATGAGGGATGATGCTAAAGCATTGCAAGCCCCCATGAGGGGTGATGTTAAAGCATTGCAAGGCCCCATGAGGGGTGATGTTAAGGCATTGCAAGTCCCCATGAGGGGTGTTGTTAAAGCATTGCAAGCCCCCATGAGGCGTGATGTTAAAGCATTGCAATCCCCCATGAGGGGCGATGTTAGAGCATTGCAAGTCCCCATGAGGGGTGATGTTAAAGCATTGCAAGTCCCCATGAGGGGTGATGTTAGAGCATTGCAAGTCCCATGAGGGGTGATGTTAAAGCATTGCAAGTCCCAATGAGGGGCGATGTTAAAGCATTGCAAGCCCCTATGAGGGGTGATGTTAAAGCATTGCAAGCCCCCATGAGGGGTGATGTTAAAGCATTGCAAGCCCCCATGAGGGGTGATGTTAAAGCATTGCAAGGCCCCATGAGGGGTGATGTTAAAGCATTGCAAGGCCCCATGAGGGGTGATGTTAAAGCATTGCATGCAAGTCCCCATGAGGGGTGATGTTAAAGCATTGCAAGTCCCCATGAGGGGTGATGTTAAAGCATTGCAAGGCCCCATGAGGGGTGATGTTAAAGCATTGCATGCAAGTCCCCATGAGGGGTGATGTTAAAGCATTGCAAGTCCCCATGAGGGGTGATGTTAAAGCATTGCAAGTCCCCATGAGGGGTGTTGTTAAAGCATTGCAAGCCCCCATGATGGGTGATGTTAAAGCATTGCAAGCCCCAATGAGGGGTGATGTTAAAGCATTGCAAGCCCCCATGAGGGGTGATGTTAAAGCATTGCATGCAAGTCCCCATGAGGGGTGATGTTAAAGCATTGCAAGCCCCCATGAGGGGTGATGTTAAAGCATTGCAAGTCCCCATGAGGGGTGATGTTAAAGCATTGCAAGTCCCCATGAGGGGTGTTGTTAAAGCATTGCAAGCCCCCATGATGGGTGATGTTAAAGCATTGCAAGCCCCAATGAGGGGTGATGTTAAAGCATTGTAAGCCCCATTTTTTATGCCATCCCTTCCTCAATTCATGTCCTTCATAGTTTACTGAATCACTATGATATCCTTCCACTGTTCCAAATCAGTTTTCAGCGAAGTAACAGCCTTTAAGGTCTCTTGGTTCCTAGAGTGTGTAACAGGGAGGATCCACTTACTTGACAAGACTTTGATAAGGATTGACTCGAAAATTCTGTCTTATCTGTCCCTCCATGGGGAACACCAAGCATATTGGGCGCTTCTTGAACCAATGAGGCACTATATAGTTGGAAGATGGTGGCATGTTCAATATGTCGCAGCAACAATTTTAAATATTATGACACGCGATTCATTAAAATGACATTTTGTGTAGTGTAAGAAATGGTAACGTTTGAGACCAACAGTTGGAATTAGAAATACAAATACAAGTAGACTGATATTTTCACTGGTTCTAGAGTATATAAAAAAATATTGGGTAGATTTTGCTTTAGCTATTGTATCTGGGGCAACAAGTTACTATCAATAAAAAGATTGGAAACATCTGTTCAATCTTATAAAGGTAATAATTCTTCTGTCATGTCTGTTGCCATTGTGTATTTGACCATTGCTTGCGCTTTGGGTTGCAGGAAGCAGAGAGAACACACCGTTTCAGACTGTTTGTTGACATCTAACAGTGGCGGATCCAGGATCTGGAAAAGGAGGGGGCGCGGCCCCCAAAGAGGGGCGTATCCCATATTTTTAGCAAGATTTTGGGTCCAAAATATGTATTTAAACTCTTAAGTACTGGGAAAAAGGGGGGTGCATTTGCACCCTTTTAAATCCGCCACTGTCTAAATCCAAACTCCACTACCTTTTTTTTTTTTTTTTATAGATTTACATTATGTATCATGTTTTTTTGTACATTCAATTTCTTTGTTCCCCTAAGCTTTTCTTTTACACTAACATCACAGATCCCTAACTCATATCGGGGGATTTTGCAGAAATTCCCATCTCATCTTGATGTAACCCTACTCCAAACTCCAAAAATTGCTCTGCATTGTTTCTCCTCTGACACCTGCAAACATCAAACCCTAACGAAAAATAAGAGAAATTATTTTGTTATAGATCGATTATGAGTGTCCAGAGGGATCCATCAAAATCCCTAAGGAACGACTTGCTTAGTTCTATTATGGTTTATACCACGATTTCGGGACTTCCGGTGGGTTTATATGCAGTTTAGCCGTGCATTATTCTGCATATACCACCCTTGTGCATTTTTGAAATTTTTGGTATATACTTTTTCGGGATCAAGTTGGACTTAGAATATTTTTGGAAATGTGTGGCAGATATACAAGTTCAATCTGGCCATCTTCAATGTTGAAAAATCGTCCCAACTCGTATGAGGATTGAACCCCGGCCGCAGTGGTGGTAGGCGAAGGCCTTAGCCATAGCGCCACACTGAACGGTGATGAAACACAATGCCAAAATAAATAAGTTCTAACCTGACGTCCTAGTGGTATGTTTGCAGTCAGATTTCGTCTTGATTCCAATCTTGTCATGTTATAATATCGAAATCCCAACAAGTTTTCGATCCATAGAAGAGGAATGCGTGGTAATTTTCTCCATTTTGTTCGATATAATTAAGAATCCATTGGTTTTCCCAAACGTTCAGAAATTTTCGGCGTGTTCCTCGTACGACGAGCACTTGACCTATATCTACAGGGTGCTAGCCGGAAGTGACCTATTTCTATTCTACCTCCACTCGTGAAGAATCTTTCTGTCAACATGGCTTCTACGTGGCTGTCACGGTTCAAAGTTGGACAATTTGTGGAGGTAAATAAGGACGAAGAATGGATATGTGGGATAGTAACCAATGTAGTACACAAAGGTTATTATGAATACGAGGTGAGACTATTCACAGACGGCTCGTATGTTAAAGAAATGGCTAGAGATATGCGAGAAACTCCAGTGGATATGAGCGATGAGACTGCACCCGAATTTGAACCTCCTACCGGTACGAAAGACGACACAAAAAGATTTGTTTCCTTGCCAAATGAACATCTAAATACCATAGAAATGGCCTCTAAATCGAAGAACACGCACAAGGCTACGAAATGGGGTGTAGATATTTTCAAAGGTAAGGATTAATAATATTAAATCGAGTTTGAAAAGTCGAAAAACTTTCATATACATTATGCAGGGCCTTATAGCGGGCCGCGACCGGACCATGAATAAGCATGATGAGTGCGCAGGGAGCATATATTAATTTTTTCGTCATTACGTGCTACATATGAACGTGCGTTGTAGAAGTGGAAGTAGAATATCAGTTAATTTTTTTTAATAATTTATTAAAAATGTAATTTTTTCTCAAATAATTTAAATTTTTTTTGCAGCTTGGTTGGTGCAAAATGAGGAACAAAGTGATTTTGAAGATTTCTCCAAAGAAGCTCTGGCACCCTTGTTGAGACGTTTCTACGCAGAGGTTAGGACAAAGGATGGTCAGGAATACAACAAGAGATCTTTGATGTCCATAAGAGGTGCCATTCAACGGCATATAACTTCTCCTCCATTCAATAGAAATTTCAATATAATGACTGATCCTCTCTTTGTTCAATGTAACAATATGCTGAAGGGAAAAATAAAAATGAACAAAAAAAGTGGTCTAGATGTATCTAAGCATTACGAACCTATTACAGAAGAAGACAAAAAAAAAATGTACTCTTCAGGGGTTCTGTCAAATGACAACCCTTTGTCTTTACAGAACAAGGTTTTCTATGAGATGGTGTTGCATTTTGGTCGAAGGGCCAGAGAGGGTCTACACGATTTGACAAAAGACGATTTTGTTTTCAAGAAAGATTCTGATGGGCATGAATTTGCTTCTCTGAGGTTTAATTCCACAGAAAAAAATCATCAGGGCATGACCCAGGATGCCCGAGAGCATGAGCAGAGGATGTACTCCACAGGCACTGCCTCATGCCCTGTGAAATCTCTGAAGATTTATCTGTCTAAATTGAACCCAAATTGTAAAGCTTTCTTGCAAACCTACAAGAAAAAAAATTACAAGTTGAGCACCACTTGGTACACTGTCACTCCCATGGGTGTAAATACCATAGGGAAAATCATGAATCGTATATCTTATGCTGCCTGTCTGAGTAAAATATATACAAACCATTGCATTCGTGCTACATGTATAACCACACTGAGAGAAAAGGGTGTTCCTGCCCGTGATATAAAATCTGTAACAGGGCACAAGAGTGAACAATCTATAGATTATTATTCCAAGACTCCAGATGCCCTGAGGCATGTCATGTCCCTGACCTTGGCAGGTGAGAATGCCTCAAGGCATGAGAAGTCTGCCACAACCACCAAAGCTTGTGCCACAGTATCTAAACCTTGTGCCACAACCAGCACAGCTTCTGTGCCATGTACCACCAATATCATATCTTCTACCAAGAATGATGTAAAAATGGCTGAAATCCAAATCTCTGAGGTACAAGATAAAACCACAGTATTCAGCCATGTAAACTTCACCAACTGCACTGTTCATATCAATATGAAATAAATGATTTGTGTTATGGGACATGTAAAATTATATTGGACATGTCCTTTCATGTATGCTTTGAGATTTAATTGTAATATTGTTATATTTACCTGTATTTAAATAAAATTGTTCTGTTTTCCTACCTTTTGTGTCGTTGTACTATTGCTATACCATTAGAAATTACAGGCGGGAAACGCATTGTACACGTAGAAAATAATATATGCTCCCTCAGACCTTAAAACTAGGTCAGCTTGGCGTCTTCCGGTCCAATTAACGTAAAGTGAAGAACAAGATGGCGATTTATTTCTGTCGAATCGAATGAAGAAATTTGTATTTTTCGGGACTTAAAAGGCTTGTAAAGGTAAGAAATTAATACAAAATGGAGGAAATGGTGGTATAAACCTATTAGGTGATGCATATCGGGGCCCCACGGGCTGTATATGCTGTATATACCCTCGCCGCTCCGCGGCTCAGGTATATACAGCATATACAGCCCTAGGGCCCCGATATGCATCATCTATTAGCTTAATCAGTGTGCATGGCTGGGGTCTACTGTGTATTTTGTGGATAGAATATATCCACAGCTTTATCGAATTATGCACACACCCAGAGGGAGAGGCTACCCCCCCCCCCCATATTGACCATGAATATCTGTGTCGGTGATACAATCATTGGTAAAATGTACCCCATTGATTTGGCACCATACATGGGTGCAAGGCCACCGTTTTCCCAGGGCAATGTGGACAATCTGCAGACAGACAATATGATATCACCAGAAGGTGGCACAACCCTCTTAAACATCTTAAATGGGACGAATCTTCAATTAATAGCATGGCCACTTTCCCCTCTTGCACTTCAGAGTAATCATTAAAATGACAAGACCTGATTCTACTTACCTGTGTCACGCATTAAAATTCTTCATGTGACACCTTCAGATTAGCAAACAACATTACACAATATACTGACATGAACACTGGAAAATATTGCTAACAACTAAACCTTGACTTAATTGATATCCCTACAAGAAGGAGACCCCATGGACATACTCCTATGGTTAGGAGAACAGAACTATAGCTTTGTTAAATTCAGACCTCAATGCTGTATGCCTTTGAAGTGTCGGTATAGATCGTGGTTTAGTTGATTTCAGAAAAAAAGACAAAAAATGATAGAATATCAGCATCACTAGCACACTTGATCCTATTTTACTCTAACTATAATTTATCACTGGTGGGGAGGAGGATAATGGTGACGAGGAGCAGTTTTAAATGGCGGAAGCCCCTTATTTGGTTCTGAATAGAGTAGTACTGCAGCCCACATGCAGACAGCTGAATAGATTTAAGCTGAACATTCTTATCTTTTAACATCGATGTAATCATTTGAAGAGCATAAAAGCTTTTTCTCGTGTTAAGGAGAATGTACATGACCAAAGGTTTACCCACAATATCATGATGATGAGAAAAGGTTATGAAGCATGGCAGAAAGACAGAAGGTATGATAACATTCAGCATACAGAGTGAGAACCAATGAAGGTTATGTTTGAATATGATAATTGTTCTTTGCATAGGTATTAAAATGGATTGGTCTATAGAACGCCGTTATGAGACGAGAAAACTGGCTCGGAGCCATACGAGAGGTAGAGCAAGGATCAGCGTATAGATATGCAATGTAATGGCAACGACAAAAAGGCAGATAGTTTGGTAGATAGGCCAGCCTGGATCTTGGAGGGAGGGAGGGAGGAGGTAAGCAGGTAAGGGGGTTAAATGCAGGGGATTGTGATTGACTGCCCAACCCAGCTCTCATCTCAGGATCAGTAGCCTCTACCCTGTAGACACGGCTGTGATGAAGATCATGTACTGTGATATGCTCGAACTCATAGAACAAGCAGTTTTAAGCAGTTTCAGTGAAAACAAATTCAGAAAGTTATGCCCTTCCCATGGTCATGGGAAGTTGCCTAATGATACTAAACTATAATCCGCTTTCAAACTATAATGTTGATACATGTGTAGAGGCAAGGAGAAAGGATGCTCCGTGGTAAGTCACCTTTAAAATTCAGATCACTAGCTTTACAGTGATATATTGCACGAGAAGATACTCCTGTTAGTTTTGGAGGAATCACTTTCTAAATATGGGCAGGTATGACCATTTCATGAATGTCAATAAGACCTACGGCTAATTAGTTGCATGAGATATACATCAATAATTAGCATAATCTATGCTAATTAGCTACATTAGCATAAATTTTCATTCTTTTGTCCATAAGTTTTGATTTAGAAATGGTATTTTCATTCTGTTTTGACCATAGTGGGCCTTGTGAAACATTCCTTCAAATGGGATCATTGATTTTCTTATTTAGAATGAAAATCATGTTTCCATGGCAGGTATATGGCAACAGAAATCAACAAAAATGCTCATTTTGGTCAGTGTCTCAATTAACAACTGACTGTTAACAAGACGCAGTTAGATCAGAGAACTGGCTACATACGTAATGCAGGTTGTACTCTTGGAAGATCACTGCACTGTTCTTGTGTCAGTAATTTACAATTGGCCCTTCCCTTTCTATGTTGCCTTACTGTGCTGTATAAAGGGATTTACATTTTACACCAATATGGTCTTAATTGGATTATTCTGTCTGCTCCCCCCCCTCTCTCTCTCTCTCACCCTCAATAGTTTTTGGTTTTGGACATCAAATCTCCCTTAGCCATCTTGGCCTGGGACCTTTTCTCTTTTTCAAACGACCTGGTGACACAATTATTGATACAGAGTTCTCTGCCATCCGCTTGGACACTCACGTTAGAGATGGAGGAGAATACAACACTATGATAAAAAGCTAGTACCACATCACCTCTTATCAGGGAATACATTATTGCCTAAGAGTATCCAATTTGTTAACACACATTAAAGCCCAATGCTCATGAGTAAGTGGTATAGACCTAATGAAAGACCCTGCTGAAGCCACCCCCGACATTACACAGCCCCGGTATACAGCCACCTTAAGAGATTGATCTTAGCGAGTATACAGCAGTGGAACATAACTATTTCAGGAGGGTGTTGCTCCTATAGTAAAAGGAAGAGCTGGCTAAAAATGCCCTCGTTTCCAGTCCTTTCTTTTCATGTAGCTATAACTTGTCCCTTTTGTTGCTCACAAGTGGACATTCAAGCACGGTGCTAAAAAAGGGGGATTTGAGTAGGTACCTAGTTGGGAGAAGTCATTCAGTATAATATACTATAGAGTGTCTGACATGAGTAGGTACCTGATAGTGCAGCTCTCTCTGTTTTAAACAAGGCAGGTGACTTTTTAGACTAATGTGGTGAGTGCAAGTTGAATGGTGAAGCAGAGCGTGACTTCTATTGAAAAGAGGGTACCTACTGACAGCTCTATTTACCATAGGAGCAACACGCTCCAGGGCCATATAATGTCTCCAGACTTGTTCTTCTTTGTTGTAATAGTGCATCAATGTATTGGCGAGTTAATCGCACTGGTGCATCATGCCAACCTTTCAGTCTGAATCTTAACAGTATTGAGGTCGGCATGATGCATGGATAGAGCGCAATTATTTTAGACTGCCCATGACCAAGGCCCGGTGACCAATGGGCATATAGGCCTATGTTTCATTCATTCACTATGTGGCACTTAAATAGTTAAGGCATGTTTATACAGGGCCAAAGCATCCCCTTGTTACTAGTGACAGAATAGGACCGGTTTATGCAAGTATTGACCTTGCTTCTAAGGGTTTTTCTCAGCCTCGGTGAAGCCAGTGAAGACAGTCCAACACTATGGACAGCCACCCGTATTGCAGTCAGAAAATAGAAGAGCACAAATAACAGTTAAAACTTCTTTGTCCATTTATTCCAGCTATGCCCTACTGGGAGGTTACAGTACACGTTAACTAGCTTTTGGAGGAACATAAGAACCGTGACAATAAAGGCATATAGTATAGGCCTATTATCACTACAACAAGACTCAAACCATAAGATATACTGGATTTATAAAACACATGTATTCATTTGAACATGCTTGATAATAATATCATTCAAGGAAAATAATGTCCACGCATACACTATGCATAAGAGTACAAAGCACCAGTCAAGGATTGCACTATGCATATATGTGACCCATCAAAGGAGAACACCCTTCCACGGGGGATTTTTAATTCCCTATTTGGCCACCAGGGGGCAAGATTACTTTAAAATTTCTTTAAAATCATTATAAAAATACATTAAGCTAATTTAAAAAAAAAAATTCAATGGTCTCATTTAAAAGGTGTCATTTTCGTTAGAAATGGCCCATATTCCTATGGTAAAATGCACATTTTTCATGAGAAATCAACCTGTATGCCTGTTCTTGGTTGCCATGGCAACCATTCCAATGATTCAAATTTGCAGATTTTTATGCCAATTTTCGAGAATACTGACCAAAAACCTAAAACAGAAATGGAAAATTCCTCGTAGATCAAAATCTATGATAAAAATCACCATATAGTTATGTATTTTTTATGGAAAAGGTTGATTAATTGTGTTTTTAGACATTATCATGGTTTATAATGTATTTAGACCTTAATCATTGATTTCCGATCTGAATAACGACTTATGTTTAAGGAGGGGTTCTGACATAACTACGAGGAATATTCAAGCCAATAATGTCTCATTTTCAAGATCTTGAGATGAACTTTGATGATGAATTTCCCTGCAGAGGGGTGTTTTTGCTTGCCTGGTCACATATATATTATTTTATGTAAATAACTTCTTCCCGTAGAGATAGCATTGCGGAGCCGATCGCCACACCCCCAGTGGCATAACGTGTCTCGATCCACCACAGCGGCTGATCCACCACTGCAGTCTCGTTCTGGGTGCATGTAAACATTCAAAATGGTGGACCGGCGCTCGTACGGGGAACTACGGTACCGGATTTTGATAATTTTTCCTTATTTAAACCTCTAAAAACATAAAATAAATATAGAACTTAACTCCCCTGGTGTCCTCAGTGGCTGATCCACCCCTCGAGGTGGATTGGCCACCTCGTACACCACAGTCGTTTAGTTCTATCTATTAACCAGACTATGCAACAGAAGGAAATATGACAAGGGTATTATGATGACTTTATCTAGACTGACCCATGTCATGATGTCATGACCCCCCTACAGACATGAAACTACAGGTGAAAGACAGTAATACTGCAGCATCAGCGATTTCTTGGCATATACATTAGCTTATAACAGAGAGTCGGTTTAACTTGGTACATCAAAGCTTATGGTTTATAGAAGAAGCCTTAAAGTCTTGGTATCTGGCTATAAATCAAGCCTTGTATAACCTAGAACAAAAACTTGCAAGTTTCCGGTACCATGGTCCAAAAAGGTGAGGTAGGTAGGTCGGATTTCTTTTTTTTTTTAATCTTTTTTTCACTAAACCATATTTTGGCCCATATATTCCATTGTTATTATTGATAATTGAGTCATGGAGAATCGATTTTTCTATCATACCAGCACAAAACTTAAGAATACTTGGCAAGAAGGTGGGATTCTATACTTGGACACAAGTGATCCTAAAAAGTATTAGAAATATGATATCAATGTGCAAAAATTAGGAAAAATATGAAAAATTAAAAAAAAAAAATTTCCTTGAAAAAATCTGAGGTCGGCCCCTTTAGGCTGAGTTAGGTCGGGTGACCGAAAACAAAACTTTTTTTTGTCCTAAGTAGAAAGCACACATACCGCAGCATCGCGTGTATAAGGCATACCCTGAGTCCATGTCTATAGAGTTCATCAAATGGCTTCATCTGGCGGTTTAAGTCTGAAGGTTTAATCTAGTGCTGTTCTTCATGATGTATATCCCTCCTAACCCATAAGACGCATCCCAACCCAGCTAGCACAACTCATGCAATTCACGTCATTTTTACGTGAAAACTCATGTGATTTACATAATAAAGACATCATTCGGATGAGTAGTGCTAGCAGGGAACTCTTGCTGATACTACAAGGGGCACCTATATTACAGTACCTTTGGTGTTTCTTTGACCACCAACAAAATGATATGGACGCAATGGTGACAATAACATCATAATATGGGTTGAAGTCCGTAATACATGTCATAGGTTGGCCACAGCAAAATCTTATATCAATTTTCATCACTACTGAATATTGACTACAATAATCGATTTTCAGCACAGGACTATTCTAGATAAGCTGTCAGTAGTTGTCGTGTGTGCACAGATATCAAATAGTGCCGAATCTGTTCTGTAAAGGCACTCCTCACCTCTGCATGCACACAAACATGTATTGTTTTAAGCTGGACTAGGTTTTATCAGTTTTCATGTCTCTCGTAGGCCCCACTTACTGTCATTCAGTGTGAGTGTCTGTTAACATATCACTGAAAACCTAGAAGTTCTGAAACTAGTCAGCGGTGACCACTTTAGGTCCTCAAGTTGACGATACCTAAAACTACAACTTTAGGTAGTCAATGTGATGACTTTAAGTCATCATCCTGACGACCTGAGTCATCAATATGACGACTCTGTACTGTCAGTATTCTCTTCCTTTCTAGACTATATGTCATATATAGGAAGCTCCCCCCCCCCTTTTAAAACGACTTCTCTATATCCATTTCCCTTGCCTCATAAATTTCTTTCTTCGTCCCCCTTCCTAGCTTACATTTGGTATTTATTTTATATTTCAATGTTTTCTGCTGAAATAGCCAAATCTCGCATTTCATGAAGACATTTTAGGGTCAAGTGCACCTGACAGGGTATATATAATTAGCAGAACCCCAGTGTAGCTCGAGAGAACGAGTTTTTCCTCTGCTATTTTTTACCTTTTTCACTGCTATCTTTTCTCTGTGGACCTGCTACCACTCTGCCCAGTTGTTTAATAGCTGCTTGGAATAGTGAAAGGAGGGCTGAGGCTAACATCGCTCACTAAAAAGTAGCTGGCTATCAGAAAGGAAGGCAGTAGGCTGTTGCTCCTATTGTAAAAAGAGCTGTGAGTATATGCCCTCTTTTCTAAACAAGTCGTGCACTGCTTCACCTAAGTACTTGCACTCACCACATTAGTCTGAAAAGTCAACTGCCTTGTTTAAAATAGATAGAGCTGCACTACCAGGTACCTACTCATGTCACACGCTCTATAGTTTATTTATAGTTTATAGTACTGACTGACTTCTCCCAACTAGGTACCTACTCAAATCCCCCTTTTTGAGCACCGTACTTAAATGACCACTTGTGAGCAACAAAAGGGACAAGTTATAGCTACATGAAAAGAAAGGACTGGAAATGAGGGCATTTTTAGCCAGCTCTTCCTTTTACTATAGGAGCAACAGCCTCCAGGAGCTTAATTCAAAACATCCTGGGATCCCAATCCCAGTGATCTTAGTGTAGGCACATATCATAAGACCTGGCTGGTCTACCCTATGTAATGCAGTGGTTACAGGCCTGTCCAGAATAGCTTGTCCTGGGATCACTTCACTATTCCATTTCCACCAATAAGATCACTGCGATCTTAGTGAAAGAAATGCATAGTGGTTTCACCTGAGTACAAGAGCACTTACAGGGAACACTCCTGATCGAAAGAGTGAATAGCCTGCTGCATACATAAAGAGGGGAGGGAGGACATTTGCTGAGTGTCCTTGAGGGCTCTTAGGGCTACTCATGCGTTAAGTGCACTGTAAGGTAATTCTTCCCTTCTCTCTCTTTGTCCTGGGGGGGCACAATGCTTCTAATAGGCAAGCATAAATCATACATTCATGGGAACAACTCTTGAATACTGTACGGGGGTCAACTGCACCCTGTGCTCTTTTGTTAGCCCATATGGGGACGGGGAACGATGGTATAAGCACTCTTGTGAAGAAGAGTGACTCCACACCTATTCCTTTATTTTGGGACTCTTACCCCTGTGCCTAGTCAGTTCGTCTTGGAATAGTGTAGGAGGGCTGAGGCTAAGATCAATGCGATCTTAGTGCTGGCTAGGATATGTGAACCCAGTCAACTCTTAAGATCGCTTAATAGGATAAGGCTGATTTATTCCTAAGATCGCTGGGGTCGTGATCCCAGGATGTTTTGAATTAAGCTCCTGGCCTACCTTACCATAGCAGTATAGAATATGGGAGGGAAATCACTAACATCTCATAGGTAGCGATGGCAGAGCCTTTTGCATTAAGCTCCAGGGAGACTAGTATCCATGATATCTAATGTACATCATCATTGTGATCGTTACATATATCTTCAGCCTCAGGGTTTATAATGCTACATCACTCGATTCTGTTATATAGTCATGTTCTAAAGATCTCTTTCACCCCCAGGACTGATACAGGTGAGATGCTCAAGTAACCTAGAACTGCTCTCGTGATAGATTTTGGAAATGATTTTACCACAATCAGCCAAAGATCATGGCCCTACCCAATACTCCTAAAATGTAGTCTTAAGTTGTCTTAAACCATCCCCTTTCGTGTCTGGTTGCTTTATTTAATTATATTCTGTAATTCTGCTTGTGATCAATATTCCGCTTAATTTGAAATCAAATGTTGGACCTTTTTCGAGGCTGGTCATCGCCTAGGATGCAGCAACTCAAAAGAGCAGCTCAGGCTGTTTGTAGAAAACTTCAAGGCAGTAAATTATAGTCTGGATGTGTATTTACCGAGCTATGCACACAGTTAACACATGGCCACTTTAGAAGCATGCAGCAAAATATTGACTTCACTTATGAGGTTACGTTAAGAGCACACGGAACTGGTTCCAACCTTCAAAGGAGTGAAAATCACTTCTCGCGCTTCCATCGATTTAGGAAAATAGCGTTTACGTAAACACACCATATTTTCTAGTTCAAATGACATGCACAGGGAAAGCAGAAATGTTTAAGTACAGTGGCAGATAAAGTAAGATTTGTATTGTTGGGTCCAAAAGTGAGCCTAATGGCTGAAATCAGACACGTGTAGACTGTGCATATTTCATTAACTGTGTCATCTTTCAAGAGAGAGAGAGAGAGAGAGAGAGAGAGAGAGAGAGAGAGAGAGAGAGAGAGAGAGAGAGAGAGAGAGAAAGAGGGCGAATTACATATATTACATACTGTTATTGCTTGCCCAAAACTTTGAAATTGTCAGCATGAATTATGAATGACAGTGGGTTGGTAGAATACGTCAAGAATGCATCAGAACCCATACTTGCACCCAGCTTGAACCCATGTAGGATTAAATGTAATTATTTTGAAAACAGAGTCATTACATCAATTATCATCGATTGCAAATCCATAAAATTCTGTAGGCCAACGGGGGGAAAAGGTGCCTCCAGGAGGGAGTTTTAGTACTGGCTTTGGCCATCAGGGGGCAGTATATGGGCAAAACACTGGAAATATGCCAAAAAATCCTTTATACCAATTTTTGAAAATGTTCTTTGGAATGCAATAGGAATTTTCATTCCCATGGCAACACAGAAAATTGACATATTATTTATATAACAATTTCTGGTTGCTATGGAAACCACCCATCATTATATAAAAGAGGATTTTTGGCACAAATCTGTTTGGAAATAGCTTCAGAAACTCAGAACCAAAGAGAAAGCTAACAAATGTCCCCTAGAACCAATTTTATGGTTAAAATCATTTAATTACATTTCTTTGGTTATTTTTCAGCAAAACTGTTTTTTTTTTTTTGCATTATAAGTATCTATGATAGGATGTAACACATTTATAGCTTATTTGCCATTTTCAGTTGCACATGGCAACTTATGTTTGACAAGCAATTACAGCAAAACTACCTGAGATATTTTAGCTCAAGATATCTCATTTTAAAGCCTGTGACTTAAACCTTAAAAACAATTCCCCCTGGAGGCATGTTTTCCCTCATCTGGCCATTAACACCTGATATTAGGCATTATAGTAGAAAAAACACACCAAAGCGCTATCTAGATATTACTGCACTGTTACAGCTGATCTTAGATGTAGCCTATAGTGTATTTCTGAATTTCAATACTACATTAAATTTTCTTATTCAAGACTAGTACAATTCAGAGACACGAAATTCGCGACAATATGGTATAAACCAATATATCACGCTATAATTCCAGTGGTATAGCATTACCCAAAGAGACTCGGCTGCTCTGGTATGTACGTGAGGTTGGAGCAGTATGCGAGCAGTACAGGGAGCAGGTCAGGTTAACTGGGTCAAGCTGTATAACTCCAAGACACTGCAGTGTGCATACAGATAGACCTATCACTCACCCTTCCACTGCCCTGCCTTGAGCTGCTCCTCACAAGCCTCTCTTTACTCTTCCCCTCTCACTATCACCCACATCCACTCCAGCTTGGTACCTGCAGCTGTCTATGTAATGCAACCCATAAGCTTCTGGCACAAAGCAAAGTGCGATTGTGGTGCTAAGCATCTAACATGGTGCTCAGTCTGGTCCATGCATGGTACCAGGACTGCTTCTGTGCATGGTAGCATACATGGTGCTATATGGAACCATCGTGCCTGGTGCAAAGCAGAATGATAAGTAGGAGCATATTGGGGCAATTTTGATACCATGCCCCATGTCATGTAAGGTGGAGGGTTAAACCTAATGTCGTTCCAGTTGCTAGAATCGCTCCCACACCTGGTGCTAAGCATAAGCATGGTGACAATCTTGACAGCATGTCTGATACTTGGTGGTGCCAAGCATTTGTCCCCTAGTCAACTCCAGCTGCAAAGCTCAGTCCCAAGCCTAGTACAAAGCCTGTCCTTACGACAGAGCACTCATCCTTCTTATTTTGCAGGCATCTGGGGAAATCTCCCAGAGTATTCCTCATCAGTTTGCTCTATTGTGTCTCATGCAGTTCTCCCCTTTCCCTTAATGTGCTGATAGTACCCTCCGGTCTTCCCATCGCCTGCAGCGAGCTTAATCTCCCACCTCAAATGCGACCATGCCACATTGCCTGGTGGCCATTAGGGGTACCAAATCTGCAGGAATTCCCAAGACTATTTGCAGATGTTAAGGTAGAGTAGGGAGGATGATGCGGGTGATGGAGAGGGCGCCACTTGACAAGGATTCTGTGTTTTATGTGTGTTCACCACGACGACGCTATATAATAATTGACAAAATGGTGCAGAATTCAAGGAAGGAGATGGTCAAGTGGGATATGCAGAGATGACCTTGTCATATTTCATTTCATTTACATATCACGTTGCTCCATCTTCGTGTTTAAAGACTGAGAAGTACTTTCTAGGGATTTTCTCATTTCCTTTTTCGTATTTGCATATTTCTATATAAAAAAATGAGCACTGCTACATAATCAAGTAATATACAGTTTTTGGTCTAAGGCGCCAATATTGCCACCTTAGATGATTCACCCACAGTAACACTTTTAAAATGTTCCTTCAAAAACGTGTGTGAATTAACAAGCAAGAGTTATAGAAGTAAGCACGCATCGTCATTATATATTTTCAAGCAGCAGTTTTGATCATTTGTGTAGGACGTACTCTATATGATACCACTGATAACTCCATCAACTTACATTTTTGATTGGAATAACTGGGTTCTAACTAGAGTGCACTTCAATAGCTATAGGTAGTAGCACTGAGTTGTTAGCATCTCTGCAGGTCTACCATCTCTGGAGAGAAACTTAGTGGCCGACTTGAGGTACATGCTGTGTGAAAAAGGACTAAATAAAAAGCTCTAATGATTGATGAAATACAAATAATAGAAAAGCTTTTAGGTTGCACTAACATGACAGATATCATTCTTCTGATAGTTATCTAAATACCTCGACATAAAGTGATCCTTTAGGATAATAAGTTTATGAGATGTAGAGCTATCAACATCACATATGACAATTCTGTACAGGAGCAGTCGACTTCAAGTGAACCTCCCCTAGCTATTTTCAAAGCTCTTGACACCAGGATTCAATTTTTGACTTTGAACTAGCTGTCATGGTATTAGGAGAAACTTTTTAACCAAGTCAGTATAATGCTAAAAACGGGCTATTACGGTAGTTATTAAAACAAAGCTTAAAAGAGTTATACACATGAATTTTGGCTATGTTGCACGCATTCTATCTGAACGTCCATCCAGCATAAGCAGGACATAACGTTTTAAGTTGTTTTAACATTTGATATCTACCAATTTGCTATACGCTGAATCAAGTATGATGTCTTCTGTGTATCCGAGGTAGCAGGTTGTGGCAAGGGCGCAGCCATTGCTGGAGCTTGTTATCAGCGAGTTCTACCGATAAGAGCTATCAGATGGGTACCAGTTGGCCCCCGAGTGGGCCGCAGTGAAAAGTTGGAATCATCTCATTGGCTAATAATTAATCCTTCTAAGTCCGTATATAGACAGCTGAAGGTCAGTCTACCCTAATGGATGAGTGGGATTGACCAGTCTAGTGAGGGTGGGATGACTAGAGACATTTGTATTGCTGAGGTGATAGAGGTTGTCGACTGACTGTTCCCCCAAAATGCTTTGTGGATAAATAATTTAACCAGTTTATGGAGCCAAGGAGCACTTGACAATACACATTCATGGTTTTTGATAAAGCGTCTTTGGATGTCCATAAAGCATCCGTGGACGTTCATAGGATATCTATTTTTGGCATCTAATTAAGTAGAATCACACTGTTGGATTGAAAGAGATAATATATAAGTGGAGGCAATAAATGCCATGAAATTCTCCCATTATTACATAAATGTGTCTCTCTGTCTCTTGTTAAAAAAAATTATGCTAACTGGGTCATTTTGGCGTTGGTTGACCAAAATACTGCAATGACTGGTACCTGATTTATTGGAATATAGGAAACACTGGCGCCACCTATTTGGTCGAGGTTTGTGCTCACAGTGTCGACTGGCAAACATGTTGCTGCATTTGGCTTGTTGGTACAACAGGGTGGTGTGATTACAATAAACATTTGGGAATGGTTAATCAATGTGTCAAAATGGAGAGCTGGGTACACAAGGTCTATGTAAACTGGGTTATTAATAGAAGTATGCTAATAAGATTTATTACATAATACATTGGAGAAATAACCATTATTCTATTCCATAGAGGGGATGGCTGTGCTACAGACCAGCTGTTCATTAATGAGCCACCATGAGGTAAATGGATGAGGAATTTAGTCTACTCTACACTACACTCATGTCGTGTGTACCTATACATAATAACAAAACAAAAGACCCCAACATAATTAACCATGTAAGGCTTTCTCTAGGAATGCACAGCTATTTGGCATGAGGACTGTTTATGGGGTTGTAGCACATTGATTATGGAGAACACATAGTGATGGGAGTGTCTGAACAATAATGCATTGCTTAAAGATATGTGAGAGAGCTACCTGTTGAACAGCACGACCTAGAATACACGTTGCAGGCTCAAAGGTCTAATCTTATGCGGCCTTAATGGGGGACTATGACCCTAAAATCCCTATACCCATGCCCTCTCCCCAAGATGGACTTACCGTCTTTATGAAAAGATCTAGACTGAGGGGGTAGGATGGTAAAAGAGGGAGAGGTGGTGGTGTGTCCGGCAGCACTGACTAGTAGCACCCAGGAGGATAAGCTTACAATGATAAAGTGTGTGTAGAAGGTTTGGCTGGTTTGAAGGGTGGCTTCCCCAATGAATCCTCATACTGCCTGCTCCTGCAGCGTCTAGGCTTCTCACACAGCCTCCTAAATATGGGGTTAGGAGCTGGAGCACCGTCCTGGTTAGGCTACTGTCACTACAAATCCCTGTGACACCTCCGGTTTATCGCCCCCTGGCGGTCACAGACCCCCTCCAGGTCATGCCCAGGCTGTCCTCCTGTGAGATTGGCTGTGAGTGCACCACGTGTTCCTCCTGTGAAATGTGTGCGCAGCCTGGGGAACATCCTGTGGGTGCTGTGGTGAGTAAATACAGAGGGACATTGCTAAAGGAGATATATATCACGTAAACCCTATATATATATATATATATATATATATATATATATATATATATATATATTGTAGCGCACTTCAAGCTCCTCCGGATAAGAGAATGACGACCAGTAACACGGACAAGTATAATTAACGTGAATTCTTTATTGCCTGGCTTGCTCTGCCACACCAGCTAAGTATATCTCTATCTATATGCCGCTGCTCCTCCTCTCTGGTGCAAGTGCCGGTGCGTCCTATAGCCACCCCAAGCTCCGACTGCCTGTCCGGTGGGACACCTCCAGTATTTATACACTTGCAAGTCCACCGGCGCTGGTGTATGTACAACATACACCGCCGCCGAAGACGCTACTCCGAATAACACAATGCTGACGTGACTCCGCCTCCGCCGGCTTCCCCCCGCCCCCATGCCAGGATGGTTTCGGGATCCACCGACGTCGGCTCGGTCTACGCCACACTCTCCCCAACTAATTAACAGTCGTACTGGGAAAGAATGTCAGAGTACCCTCCTGCAGATGGGTATCCAATTTTGAATAAACAATTATACACCATGGCCCCTGGGTGTTTGTGATTATTACTTTTAAACAAATACATTGAGCAATATAGATAATCATACAGTATACACAGTATCAATACTTATAGCATGCTCCAACGGATAGCTTCATAATTTACAAATGGTTTAACTATTATACAACCGCTGCCTTCAAGGCCAATACAACATCACTGCCACCGCCGAGATGCCCCCGACTCATCCACCGAGCCGTCCACCGGTCCTCCAAACCGTCCACCGACGGCCACCTCCCTCCGGTTGTTGCCGTTTCTCCTCCGCCTGCCTCCGGATGCCGCCCCCCGCGGCTCGACCAGGTCTGCAACACAAGGTAAGGCACTTGTACTGCTTACCCCACCGGAACTGATGCATTTTGTCCTTCATTTAAGGTGCTACTGCTCCCCCAGCCTGTACTGGCTTACACCCATAGATTACTCGGGTGCATTCCACGTCATCCCAGCTTATCCCGCAGTCACCCTCCGACCCGGCTGCATCACCGCCCTCCCTCCTTTTCCTCCCACCGACCTCCGCCGGCGCCCTCCTGTACTGGAGTTTCCGTTTCCCCCGCCGTAGGTACACCGGAAGAGACACTTACCCTTTTTACTGGGTGCTCGTAGAGGCTTCCTCCTCCTGTCTCTCCTCCTTCTCCGGGGCCTTCGGGGTAATAGGCCATGGCTGCCCGCATCTGGAGCACAGTCCCTCCCTGGAAGCCTTGGCGTACCTGGTTCGGGTCACCTGAACCAGTTCCACATCACCGTCAGCCAAGCTTTGCACTGCCGAGCTGCACACACCCCCCGGCACCACTCTCATCTCGGGCCCCAAGTTCCCCGGGTTCCGCAAGCGCCTCGTATACTCCTGCAGCTCACGGGGGCCTGTGAAGTCCTCATTCCAGGGCATCAAGTTCTCCTCCACCTCTACCCTTTTTCCAGAGTCGGGAGCCGGGGAAGGGGCAACCACCACGTGGCTTACGGACACTACTCCTTGTGTGGGAGCCACGCCCCCGTCAGGTATGGGTACCACCTGGGCGTCTGTCACTATTATAACACGTTCGGAGGTCGGTGGGCCTAAAGGGTCCTCATCCTCCACACTCCCCTGCACCGTCTCCACCCCCTCCGGCACCAACACCATAGTCTCCATGTGTCCCGCCTCCTCCCCAGCCTCAATTTGTAAGAGAAAGTCCCCCTTGGGAGACTGCACCACCAGCCCCTCCAATCCAACAGTAACCGTCCTGGGGTAATGCACTAAGTCAGGCCTCCCTTTTGCTCTCCCGGCCATCTTGCCTTTTTGTTGGGGGGTTACTCCAACGGGTTCCCCCTCATTGTCCCTGGGTTTGCTGCCGGAGCTCGTCTTTGCCGGGGTCTTAGGGCGCTGGCCCGTGGGAGTTAATGTACTCAGTAATATTTCCTCAAGGCTGCGCCGCGTTCCGGGGGTGGGAGTCTGGGGCACCACTGGTGGACTAGCCTTTTCCGGGGTCTCCCCCGTGCGCACGGTAACCTGCTCCATCAGTGTTTCTAATCCTGTTTTCTGGCTACTCTTTCCCGGGCCTTTCCCTTTTCCTCCTCTTGTCTTTTTAGATTTCTGTTCTTTCAAAGCTCTTTCCTCCTCCGCCACCCTGGCTTCTGCTTCTTTCTTTTCCTCTATAGCCTTCTGTCTTTCCATTTCTCTCTCCTTCTCTAACCTCTTTTGTTCCTCTAACTCCTTCTGCCTGGCATTCTCTCTACCAGCTTTGATCATCGCTGCATACTGCTCCTCGAGGTCAGGGTAGCCAGCCACGCCGGGGGGGTATTCAAAGATCTCTTCATCGACTTTAGCTGGAGCGGGGTCTGGTTTACCTGGTCCCCTGTCCTCCTCCTCCTCCGGGGAGTCGGGGGTGGAGGTGGCCCCTTCCTCAGCAGGTGTGCATAATTCCGGTTCAATGTGGGGCTTGGGGCGGTCCTCCTTTAAGGTGTACTCCGGCAGTTTTTCAGGGCTGGAATCGAGTCCCCCGGAAATTTCGAATGCCTTTCCTTTTTCAGGGCTGGACTCCTGAGCTGACTGTGAACCGTCGTCTGTGACGTCATCGTAAGTCCCAACCTTTAGCTGGGTTCTTCGTGTTGGTATACCCGTCCTAGCCGCCTCATATTCCTTTTCTATTTCATCTACGTCTAGTGTGCCCACCGGCAACTCCTTCTGGAGTCTAGTTAAGGTTTTGGTCGGGGTCTCCCCCTCCCTACTGTACCTGTCCATTAGTAATTTAAGAACAAAGAGAACCTTTCCCTCCTCCTCTGGCTCCAATTGATATTTACCGGTAACGGGGTCCGTTATCATTTCTGTAACCCGGCGGACAGCTCCCTCCTTACCGGGGGACCGGCGCACCTTTTTGTCAGGGGGCTCCTCCACTGCCTCCTCGGACACCCGTTTCCGCCCCTTTCCAGTACTACTCCGGGTGGCCACCCCTTGTGCAGGTAGTCCCTGATTGGGTGGAGTTTTCAGTCCCACCAGTTCCTCTAGATATTTGGCCGCTGCGGCCACCTCCTCCATTTCCTCAGCCCCTATGCTTATCCCGGGGGACACCAGTGACGATATGATAGAGGCGCTGCCCGGTGTCTGGCTGGAGGGCACCACCGCCTCCGTTTTAGAAGTGCTTGCGGCGGCGAACTCGGCCGGCTCCTCTGCCTTCCCAGCCCCTCCTTTTGACGTGTGGACCTTAACCTTCCGGGGTTTGCCTTTAGACTTGGGTTTTGTAGACGTGGAGGTGCCTGGAGTTTGTGCTGGAACGGCCCCCGCCTGCTCTTCACTAGCCAGCCGCAGTTGCTTGGTCTCTTTCGGGGGCACCCATCCTTTTATGTCCGGGTGCTGTCTCTCCACGTGGCGCACCAGGTCATTCTTGTAATCTTTGGCGACCTGGTATTCACAGCCGGTGGAGGGGCACTCGTATCCTTCCTGCACGGCCTCATGCTTCCTCTGATGGCGTTTTAAAGCATCGCTGCGTCCAAAGGCATACGGTTTGCCCTCCTCCCTGCAGATCTCACACCTGTGCTTTGGTATCTGCACTCCCCCTACCCATACCATGGGCACGGACTTCTCGTCTTCGTGTGTCTTAGGCATATTACCGAGTTCTAACTGCTTCTAATCGATGGTCGATATTCCCGAATCCCGGGGATGAGTCCTTCCTTTATACACCCCCGGCCCGGCCACACCCCTCCCCCTTGAGTTGTCTTGGCCAATTAGCAGCCAGGAACCTTCCCCGCACGCCTGTGCCACCGGGGTTTCCCCTGTCACGAGGCCGTCACCCGACCGTGAGAACGTCCGCTCTGCTCCTTCCTCCGAACGTTCCGGTGGGTAGTGGACGTGGGAATGGGTTCTTGACCAGCTGTCTTTCGCACGGTCCTTCTTCCTGTAGGGTTTGTTGTTTACTTTTCGGTGGACTGTCTCCTCGGTGGGCCGTTGGCGGTGTTTATTTCTATCATTCTCCCTTCCCCCATGCCTAGGGCGGCTGTGGGACCGTGAGGACGAGGATTTGGGTGGAGATCGGCCTCCTCTCTCCCTCCGGCGGCCCTCCCGGTGAACCCCGTCTTTCTTTACGCGCTCCCTTGGCCTTTTTTTTTTCTCCTCCCGCCCGGCTTGTGTGTCCCCTGTTACACCATTTCTACAGCTCTCCTCCACCTTCCTCATTACAACACGTCTGTCCTCCGCCATTTCTATCGGGAAAGTGACTGTTATCTTCAAATAGTGGTCGTCTCCCTCCTCATTGACGTCACTCGCATTCTGGTTTCGTAGCAACACCGGTTTTGGCGGGGCTATAACTCCGGCAGAGGGCGCGCTCGACGCTTTAGGCGGAGTTTTAGGCCCGTCCCCCGAGCTAGGCGGCGTAGCAGGCCTGAAGGCGCCCGGCGGTGCCGTGACCCCAGCCTGTACTAAGTGTAGACACGTAGGCGCAACCTTAGGCGTCTCCTCCGCCTTAGGCGGTGTTTTAGGCCTCCGGGGTAAGCGACCCGGGGCTACTAGACGGCTCTCCCTCTCCTCGTTCCGTTCGTTATCGTGCTCTGCCTCCTCTAGCATTTCATAGACCCGCCACCTCTCTGCATGCCTGCCTAAGATACGACATCTCTCTGGGTCCTTCCTCCGTCTGGCCCACTCTGCCCTCTTGAACTCGTTTCTTTCCCTAGTTTCTTCTGTCTCCTCCTCCAGAGGGGATAAATATTCTTCATCCAGGGGGGGTTCGTCATCTGGGGGTTCACCCCTCCAGTGGGCCATTGCAGCTTCTGCTCTCACCCGAGTCTCCTCCTCCCGCCACCATTTCCACCAGCTGTCCCCACCCTCAGCCATCTTAACAGGTAAGTATGCTTGGTCACGCGGCCCGGGGTTAGGGTCCCTTATTATCGCCCGTATCGCCTTAGCCCCCGGCGATCCATCCCCCGCTCCATGGTCGGGGTTGGCTACCTCTTCCTCCGCCGGGTCTATCTCCTTGCATTCATCCCCCAGATCCTCTTCCTCTGGCAGGCAGACCTCCTTTATAGAATCAAAATGTACCACCTTGGTTACACGGCCTCTCTTTATCTTGTACACTGCATCCCCTATTCTCTCCTGCACAGTCCACGGGCCGGTCCAATAACATTGCAACTTGGGTGACAGTCCTCTCTTCTTTAGGGGGTGATAGTAGAAGACCTGGGATCCCGTTGGCAGATGGCCCTCCTCCGCCCTCGCATCATAGTTACGTCGTTGGCGGGCCACCGACCTCCCTATGTTACTCCTAGCTGCCTCATACGCCCGTGCCATCTTCTCCTGGACCTCAGCCACGTATCCAGCCTTATTCCTCGGGGGTGGGTCCAATGGGTAGATCAGATGCAGGGGGACGGTTGTTTCCCTTCCCAACATCATCATGTTAGGCGATACTCCGGTGGAGCTATGCACCGATGACCTATAGGCGGCCATCACAAAGGGGAGCTGCAGGTCCCAATCCTGCTGGTCGGTGGCCACCACCGTAGCCAGTAATGCCTCAATGGTCCGGTTAGCTCTTTCCACCATTCCATCACTTTGAGGCCTAAAAGCGCAAGTCCTTGTTTGTTTGACCCCCAGCAAGGCTACTATCTCCTTGAACAACCCCGACTGGAAATTCTTGCCCTGATCGGTGTGAATCTCCACCGGCGCCCCTAGCCGACATATGAGCTCCTCCACCAACTTCCTTGCCACGGTGGGCGCTTCCTGATTGGGAATGGCATAGGCCTCCGTCCACTTAGTGAAATAGTCGGCCGCTACCAGAATGTGTTGATTACCCCGTGAGGTCGGGGGCAGAGGTCCCATCACATCCAGGGCTACCCTTTGGAGTGGTAGACCAGCCCCAACATGTCCCATTGGAGCTCGGTGGGGGCGGGGGCTGCCTTCCGCCGCAGGCACGGCTCACACTGCTCACACCACCGGGTGACATCCCTCCGGAATTCAGGCCAGTAATATCCTCCCTGTACCCGCCTGATGGTCTTGTTACGCCCTAGGTGTCCGGCCAGTGGTTCTCCGTGTACCTCCTGCAGCACATCTTTCCTGTTAGGCTTGGGAACTGCTATCTGGAAGTGGGCCGACCCCGCCTCCCCTATCCACCTCCGGCCCAACACGCCCTTGTGTATTGTCAGCCTCTCTCTCTGGGCATACCAGGCCTTCTTCTCATAGCTCCAGTCCCGTCTTACCGCTTCAGTGGGGACCTCTCCTCCTTCCACCCACCCCCGTACCTCCCTGAGAAGGGGGTCATCATTCTGCAGCTTTTCCCATGCCGGCCCCACCGGAGGGTCCGGTCCCTCCGCGGGGGATCGGTTCCCTCCTTCTAGCACTTGACTCTGAGCTCTTGTGAAGACACGACACCACCGCCTGTCTTCTTCAGGGTCTCTGCCGCATTGTTTACAGGGTGTCCTGGATAGGCCATCCGCATTACCATGGGCCTTTCCTGGTCGGTGTTGTATCACTATGTCATAAGTGCCTATGATCTGAAGCCACCGCGCCAGCTGGCCCTCTGGTTCTTTGAACTCCAATAGCCACCGAAGGGATGCATGGTCGGTGCGCACTACCACCGGCCGACCCACTAAATAGTGTCTGAATTTCCGGAGGCCAAAAACGATGGCTAACAACTCCCGCCGCGTAACACAATAGTTTCTCTCGGGTTTGCTAAGGGTGCGACTGCCATAAGCCAATACTCTCTCTTCCCCATCCTGTTCTTGTGCCAGCACCGTGCCCAACCCCGTATCACTGGCGTCCGTGTCCATAATAAGCTGGCCTTCTGGTCGGGGGAACCCCAGGATAGGAGCTTCTATCAATTTCTGCTTCAGTATCTCGAAGGCATTTTCACACT
Organism: Acholoe squamosa; assembly: GCA_949317995.1. Classification (NCBI taxonomy): domain Eukaryota; kingdom Metazoa; phylum Annelida; class Polychaeta; order Phyllodocida; family Polynoidae; genus Acholoe; species Acholoe squamosa. The sequence goes on from OX439044.1 coordinate 31,856,325, forward strand.
CCGGCGTCCACTTGAAAGGCCGTCCCTTTTCCGCCAGAGAACTGAGGGGTTTAGCCTTAGTTGAGAAGTCGGGGATGAAGGCTCTATAATACCCCGCCAGACCGAGAAAACTCGTCACTTCTGTGATATTCTGTGGTGGGGGCCACCCCCGAACAGCCTCCACCTTGCCTGGGTCGGTCCCTACCCCAGCCTCACTGATCTGGTGCCCCAGAAACAGTATCCTCCGGCGGGCCAGTTGGCATTTGGAGGGTTTTATCTTAAGGCCGGCCTCCGCCAGTCTTTGTAGTACCTCGCCCAACCTCTCCATATGCTGTTCAAAGGACTCGGCAAACACGACAATGTCGTCTAAATATACCAAACAGGTACGCCACTGAAGCCCCCGCATGGCAACCTCCATCACTCGCTCAAACGTCCCTGGGGCATTACATAACCCAAACGGCATTCTGATGAATTGGTAGAGCCCCCGGTGGGTGGTGAACGCTGTCTTCTCTCTGTCCTCCGCCCTTACATCTAGTTGCCAATACCCACTGGCAAGATCCATTGATGAGAACCAGGTGGCCCCCGCCATAGTATCCAAGCAGTCCTCCACCCGGGGCAGAGGGTAGGCATCTTTCACTGTAGCTTTGTTTAACCGCCTATAGTCCACACAGAAACGGGTTGTCCCGTCTTTCTTCTTCACTAGCACCACCGGAGATGCCCATGGGCTTACTGAAGGCTCGATTACCCCTGCCTCCAACATTTTCTCAACCTCCTCTTCCACCGTGGCCCTTCGGTGGGGGGCTAAGCGTCTTGGGGGCTGCTTTATAGGGGGTTGATCCCCCGTATCTATTCGGTGTTGGGCCATAGTGGTGTGTCCCTTATCACCCTTATGACACTGGAAGGCCGCCAGGTGTTGATTAAGTAACCCCGCAAGCTCCTTTCTTCTGTCTGGCTCTGTTCCCTCCACCAGCTCTCTTATAAGCCCTCTCTTCTCCTCCGGGGACATAGCCTCCACCCGACGGCACCAGCTTCCGGGGTTCACCCCCGGATCCTCTCCCGGCGTTTCCACCCGTTGGATGCCACCCAGAGTCATATCCTTGTAGACGATGATCGGTTCCAGCCCAGGGTTCAGCACCCTGACCCAGGTTTCTCTGTTTATTGGCTGGACCAGGCCTCTGCCCACCAGGAAGTGGGGTTCACCCTTGTGCCCGGCCATACTTTCTATCAGGCCATTCCCACCGTCCAACCACCGACCCATCACCGCGCCTTCCAGGAATGCTTCCTCCCCCGCTCCGACCACTGCTGAGCGGGTGCTCACCACTCGACACAACGATTCTGGTTGGGTCCAGATTAATCTTCCCCTGGCCACGTCCACCACAAGCTGGTTTTCTCGTAGAAAGGCGGCGCCCAATATTCCTTCCGTCCCTGTGTCCCCCACGATAAACATCGCGTTCGTGCTCCTGGTCCCCAATTGTAATGAAGCCTGCACCTCCCCTTTAAGTTTCAGGGGTCTTCCATCCACCGCAAAGACAACTTCCCCCGTTTCTTGGAGCGGCCGATCACCCCCATGTCGTTCCCACCACCCGTGGGAGATAAGGTTTAGTGAGGCGCCAGTATCTACCAGCATCTGTATAACGGCTCCCTCCAACTTGCCTTCCACTATTAGTCCTCCGCCGCCCCTCTCTCGCCTTCCTTGCACAATATTCATAGGCCCAATCCCCCCGACCTGTACCTGGCCTTGGGTAGAGGTCGGTTCTAGTTTCCCGATGGAATAACATCCTTTCCCGTCTCGGGGGCCCCCCCAGGTTTGTCAGTTCTCCTGTTGGGGCACTCCCGCTTGAAATGCCCTTCCTGACCGCACCCATAGCAGGCAGTACTCCGCCTCTTCTTCTCGGTGGAGAGAGGCTCCTCCATCTTCTTAGCCATACGGTCCATTAGCTCCACCATTTTATCCATCCTGTCGGTGTTGGTTTTGAGATGCTCATTTACCGACGCATCAGCGGTCCTAACCCTCTGCGATGTTTCCTGCTCCACCTTCAGGTAGGCTTCTGCCCCCACGGCTGTCATGACGGCAGCTTGTAGGTCCTTTGGCTGTGACTGATAGACCCATTGTCTTAGAGGATTATCCAAACATAGCAGGAATCTGTCCAAAACCAGGGTGTCTGTAGTTCGGGCGTCGGCCTCGGGGTAAGCTAGTCGGGTGTACTTCATCAGATCCTCCCTCAATTCTTGCAACGCCTCCCCCTTCCTCCGTACCCTGGTGCGGAGGACAGCTTTATAGGTCTCTTCTTGATTGGTGGGCTCGAACCTTTCGACCAGCGCCTTCCGGAGTTCGGTGTACCCTTCCGGCGTAGCAGGTTTTCTGCCGTTCAACAGCCTCCGAGCGGCCCCCGCCAAACTCAGCCCTAGGAACATGCCGGCCTCAGCCTCGTCCCATCCATTCACCTTCACACACAGGTCGAAGTGGTTGAGGTTATCGCCTAGATCCCCCGTCCCGTCGTATTTTGTGGGTTTAACCACCGGCTTTCCTTTTGCACTCACTTCGCCGTCAGCTCCGCCAGACAGGGACGGCAACGCAGGTAACCGGGTTTCATCCACTGATGGCTGCTCTCCCCCGATCACCTCTTTTTTTACCGTCATCCCCTCTCCCTTGTTGTCAGGGCCCTCCGTCCCTCTTCCTTCCTCCCGTCCCTCCGCTGCCGGTTTCATCTTCCTATGCTTTGAGAGAGTCTCTAGGAGCTGGTCCCACTCCTCCTCCGTCCAATCCTCTGACCCTTCCTCCAATCTCCTCCGAGTCATGCTTGAAGTATTTTCAGTCTTGCCTCTGGGTTGGCGCCTCCCCCGGCTAGGCCTCTGGGGTATCTCCCTCTCCACCTCCTCCTTCTCCCATGGCCATCTGAAGTCGTTTACGGGACTTGCACGCCCTCCTCCCACCTCTACCTGGTTGCCTTCCCCCGTCCAATTCCGATCCATAGGCTCCTCCTGCCTTTCGGGGTATGGTTCCCCAGGTCTGCTTTCTGTGGGTCTTCTGATTGTCACCTCCTCGTCCACTACTTCCAAGAGGGTCCCCCGACCAACTCCTTCTCCTTCCAATTTCAATGAGTCTGTTCCCGTTATCCTTGCCTCCGCCATCTCTAGTCCTGCGTGGATCCGTTGAAAACACCGCTGTCACCAATGTAGCGCACTTCAAGCTCCTCCGGATAAGAGAATGACGACCAGTAACACGGACAAGTATAATTAACGTGAATTCTTTATTGCCTGGCTTGCTCTGCCACACCAGCTAAGTATATCTCTATCTATATGCCGCTGCTCCTCCTCTCTGGTGCAAGTGCCGGTGCGTCCTATAGCCACCCCAAGCTCCGACTGCCTGTCCGGTGGGACACCTCCAGTATTTATACACTTGCAAGTCCACCGGCGCTGGTGTATGTACAACATACACCACCGCCGAAGACGCTACTCCGAATAACACAATGCTGACGTGACTCCGCCTCCGCCGGCTTCCCCCCGCCCCCATGCCAGGATGGTTTCGGGATCCACCGACGTTGGCTCGGTCTACGCCACACTATATATGGGACTATATACACCCGTGTATATATATATAATTAATATGTGCAGTGGTTGGATCTACTTTTCCTCCAGGGCGCGCATTGGTATGTATGACGTCACTGTAAACAAATAGCGCCTATATAAGCTCCGGGATCCAAATTAACCGTCAGTTGGCGGATTCTCCTCGAGCGGCACACACCACGCTGGGTGGTGCCAGAAATTTTAACCTTTATTCTTGGTTTTTTCGAATATTACGGTATAATACCCTGCAATATGGGTAGGAAATCAACGGGTGGGGCTACTGCCAAGCCTGGTACTAAGAAAATACCAAAGAATTCAAGGAATAAGGCCAACTCTAGGACTTCGAGCAACTCTGATCCAGGTATGGTTGACCCGGTGTCACCTGTTCCAAAAGCTTCAGGAAAAAATCTGGATCTAGCTGCTGATCAGACGTTCATCAATCTGGAGGAGAGGACTACGGTAATGGAAGACCAGCTTGCTGATATCAAGGATCTTCTGGAGACCATAGCGGCTAGGCAGAGCAATCCGGTAGAAGGGGCGTGTCAGGCGGACTCACATGGTGGTGTTTTGACGCAGGATTCGATAGGCGCTGTAACCAAGCAACGGGGGAGACGTAGGCAGCGCTCACCTAGTGACCGGGGAAGCCATAACAACAGGAATCCAAGATGGCGACGGGACCGTTCTCCTTCGTCGGGTTCGGATGAAGATTCGTCTTTCTCAAGAAGTTTCTCTACTGATACTACCCATTCTACACGTAAAAGACATCGGGGTGAGTTCGATCAGAAGAATTATCTAGAGAAAAATTCCAAAATTGATTGTATTGAACGGTTAATGTTGGTGAATGTACGTCTTGCGAAAGACAAGTATGAGGAGGGCGAGGATATTTTCCATTTACTGGGTCACCTTGAAATGTTGGTCGAAAAATCAAGTACAAGAATCTATATGGACATTGCTGTGGGTTCTATAGTGAGCATAATGAAGGGGCATTAAATGAAAAAAAAAATCTGTGGTTGTTGGTTGGAGGCGCTTTGCACTGGAGGACTTCCCTTGAAACAATTTCACGTGAATTCACCAGTAAAATCACGTGTTGAACTGGTGTCGTTCCCGTGAACTCCCGTGAATTTTACACGTGAATTCACGGGATTCTGTGAGCAGAAATTCACGTGATATCACGGGATCACGTGAAATGACAGTAAATTCACGTGATATCACGGGAATACTGAAAATACTTTTGCAAATAACCCCCACTTCTAACCTCAATTTAAGATTTGAAATTGATAGTTTGTATTCCTATGATGAGACTTTCCTCATTGTATTTGTCTTTGATGTAGATCTAGCCTTGAAATGCCATCATTTCGATTGATAGATTCTGAGGAATATAGAGATTCACACAAAACTAGACACATTGACTTATATTTTGATTTGAGCCTTTATTTGGATAATAAATACATCTAGAATGGGGGCAATAAATGGGGAAGGTGGATGGCGCCCATAGGCTAAATTTTCGCCAGATTTTCACCACGTTTGTAATTACTTTCTCTTTTTATAGTACAAAGAAAGCAGTCTTATAAAGTAGCATAGGGTCCCATGCTAGTTTATGAGATATTTATCTATGAATCTACCATAGGGTTATACAGTGTTTTGCCATAATTTGCATGGAATCTCATTAAAGAGTAGCTAATATTTTGTCTTACTTTCCAAGAATATTTTCATCACTTTTCTGCACCCAGAAAATCTATTACCATCATGTGATCCCATGCACTTTTGAATCATTTTTCCACATTGAAAATCTCCTGAAAATAATAGAATTACATCATGCAGGCTAAATACTGCTCATAAACCGCCACACAGCCAGCTGGCTTTGTGGCCTAACTAGTTAGTGTGCCTGGTGTAGACACAGAAGGTTGAGAGTTCACCTCAGCTTCATGGGCCTGCTATGATTTTGTAAAGTCGTTCACTAGCCATAGAGAAGTACACATGTGCAGAAACCTGCACAGAGAACATGATTGGCATTAGAGCCATCTACCTTAAAAAAGCCAGCATCAGCATATTGAATAGAGTAAGCTCCACCGCAATGAAAATATTCAGGTTTTTCATCACACATATAGTCTCGAGCAGGTAAACAGGATTGGTACCTAGCTGGTGCTAAATTTATTTCCTAATTTTGCCACAAGGGAGCACAAGGGAGCAAAAGAAATATTCCCCCATCCACATACAGTGGTAAAGGTGGGTGAAGGAAGCACTGTGATGGCTATTGGTTCTTGAATTTTGCAGCTCCATTGATTAGAACAAAACGTACAACATTTACATATCCTTTTATCATATTAGAAAGGTCTGGGTGTGCCTTAAATGTGGGGTGCACCTTATAGATAGGGTATTGGCACTACATTTTCTTTTGTTTAGAATTCAAGACTGCATGTCTGAATCTTTTTATTCAAATCTAAAAAAGAAGGCATGGTGAATCCAGGGTTGTATTTCCTTTTATCAACAATGCAAGCCTCTCAAAGTTTGGTTTCCCTAAATAGCCATAATTAATGTATCTTATGTCTGACAGAACATCTATGACAGCAATAAAAATATCATATGGGTGGCATCACTGTGCTGTTTATCAGCCAGCCCTCTTCTCTGGAGTACCTCTCTTAAGATGTGCTATCTAGCAGATTTCACCAAGCTCCTGTGTTGCAATTGACTACCTGCATAAAGAAAACAAAAGTACATGCCTGTGAGTTAAAGTGAATGTGTGGGTAGTAGTTATTTCAAGTGGAACATGAATCAGGGGCATAGGAAAAGGGGCACCAGCCTCAATTATAAAGGAAGTTTATCTGGGCCCCTCAAAATTTGCAAAGTATTCAAAATAAATTTAAATTAAACAAAAATTACTTTTCTACACAAATTCAAATAACCGATGCATGAGACCACTGATGAAAAATTTCACTTATCTTAAAACAAGTCATCTAAATAATATTTTTGGGAAAGTTTTAGTTTAAATCAGTTTTATTATGGAATGATAAACTAATCTACTACATGAATATCAATTTGTAAATTGGGTAGAAGGGTAGAATGACTTCTATATAATAATCATCATTAGTGTATTACAAATTATTGGATAATAGATTGTTTTCGTGTGTCTTTGATACTAACAGTGAATGACAGCATTTGCTTTTCATATTGATTTTCATCCATATGTAGTTGCCTCAAGGTTGTATCTGCATATTTCAAGTTTTGCAGGAGAGGGAAAAGAGGGGTTGCTATCTGTCTATATTTCAGAAAAACACATTCTATGATAGTACAGCTTAATAACAGGGTTAGTAAAAACCGTTTGATAGAGAGGGGGTTTGTCCCAGAAACATCAATTGGATGATGAAAAAATGTTGACAAACATTAAACAACGTTTTATGGTAGCCAAATTAAAAAAAAAAATTGAAATGTTCCCAAAATATTTGTATAGATGTGTAGAGGCAAAGAGAAAGGGTGCTTCATACTAGAAGTCAACTTTAAAATTCAGATCACTAGCTTTACAGTGATATATTGCATGAGAAGATACTCCTGTTAGTTTTGGAGGAATGGCTTGCTAAATATGGGTAGGTATGACCATTTTGTGAATGTCAATAAGCCTTAAGTCCCATTGGTCATGAGATATCTACATCTGTAATTAGCATAATTTATGCTAATTAGCTAAATAAGCATAAATTTTCATTCTTTTGCCCATAACTTTCGATGTAGAAATGGTATTTTCATTCTGTTTACACCATAGTGGACCTTATTAAATGTTCCTTCAAATGGGATCATCGATTTTCTTATTTAGAATGAAAATAGTGTTTCCATGGCAACAGAAATCAACAAAAATGCCTATTTTGGCCCAAAAACATTCTTTTTAATGCCAAATATGGACCCTTTCCCCCCAAAATAGAATGTTTTATAAAAAATCATTGGATTGTCCATAAAAAAAGTAGCCTATAGCAGTTTTAGGCATATTTTTCCTATTCTAGCCCATAGTAGTGCCCCCTGGTGGCTAAAACAGGTACTTAATCCTGCAGGAACCCTCATTTCTGCTTGCTGGCTCACAGATGTTCTTACATTCCCTGGCATAAAATAGAACCCAAGATCTCTTGATATAGAGTCAAATGTGTTACCACTTGGACTATATGTTGATACTTTATTCATTACAAAGATATGCTTATAATCTAAGTGCTCAGGAAGTTATGAAAAAATCTGTCAACTTTTGGATATGAATATGGGGAATAATGTGACAAATTACTGCATAATCCTATATAATATTAAAGGTTCTGTATCTCAAAAATATGAATGGGTCCCCCACCAGCAGTAAGCTACAAGCCTATCCATTCCTCCAGCACTAGCTGACCCCTCCTTCTGCCCATAGTCTAAGGGAAATGTTTACATGTGTTCAGTATGGACTATAGGTTGCAGTTATTATATGTACAAGTGACAAGTAATCAGGGATGGACTATAGTTTGGCATCATATAAATTTTGATGGCCATGCATCAAATGCATCAACTCACCAACCTGAACCACTACATCCCAACTCACCAACCATTACACCTCTTATGAGTTGATACACACACTGCAAAAGGGTCGGCATAATGCTCCAATTAAGTGTTGGAGAGCATGCAGACTCTAATCCCACCTTACCAACCACTAAAATATAGAACCAGCCTGTACATAGCAGTGTGCGATGCCTACCCCGGTACTGCTGACTGTCCAGGATCACCTTATGCTAAAACTCTAACCCACATTAACAATTACTAAAATAAACATGTATACATATAAACCCAGCCTGTAAAATAGCAGTGTGTGACACCTACCAATGACTATCCAGGATCGCCTTGTGTTAAATACCTAAAACCCAAAACCACCAATCACTCTGTATGTACCTGAAGTGACATGGAATGTGTAAAAATAGACACCAGTAAACAGAACAACAGCTGTGTAGGTATTACCAGTCTGCAACATGTGTATTTGTAGCAGTAACTGCTCCAAATATAACAATACTATGTGACTGGGCTCCTAATATGGGAATGACTTGCTTGTTTTCCATTCTAAGACTCTAATTAACCAATGCCATGTCACTTTGAACTCCTAATATGCACTTCATACATTGGTGCATCATGATGTCCAATGGACATGATGCATTAATGCATCAGAGGCCCTTGAAGGGTTAAGAGGTGTGTGCGGCCCTACTGTGGAGGAGGGGGTATGAGAGCTGTCAAAGTCGTGACCATTAGGGTGTGTTACAGTTAGGCCTCTGGGATGTCACAGGGTGGTTAGCTGCAGGCAGACATTGGCAACACATGGTTAGGTGACTACACTATGAGTAGAAGCTCCTCAATATATTAGAATATATTAGATAGGATATTGTTAGATGACTATATGGAATGATTGGTATGTAAATTACATGATTTAACATGTACAACAAGAGATTAAGATCTAATTGCAATGTGTGTATAGTTTTCAGGTAAGTGCATCCTAGTCATCTTACCCAAAGGTCAACTTAATGCATTGGTTTGTTTGCCCGAAAAGACCCATAAATATTAACAATCAGTAACTGTAACACATCCTATGAAGGGCCAAGTGGGGGGAGGGCAGGTCCTCTGTGTGTGTCTCAGTGCTATGGTCACATGACCAGTTCTGAAGGCCAGGTGTACGAGTCAAGCTGACCTGTTCACAGTTTGTTAGATGTGCTTGATACTACGGATAGCATTATTACATAGCTGTAATGGTTAAAGGCTATGGGCCACAAAAACCAAAAAAAAATCTAGGACTTTGCCAAGCATGTTGTAGAAATTCATTGTTTCTCCATACTATCAACCATTCAGTGATCATGGTCACTGAAAAGCAATTATTCTTTGCTGGGTTTTCACTGGTGGGTGTTAGAAATGTTCATTTCCTGCTTGGGATATCAGAAAAAATCATTGGCAAATATGTGCATACATGTCAAATAACAATTTTAGAGAACCTTTGAAAATTTTGTAAAAATCATATGGAGTAGAACGTGTTGTCCTCTTGAACCACTTAGTAGGATGTTGCCTCCAGGTCTTCATTGGTTCAACTTCATGCACCTATAAAGACAAATGGTATATCCATTACTCACTAGGTTATGCCAAACCAAACAGAAGGAGGTAGGTGTGGACGTAGAGGGAGCTGGGTGTGGACATAGAGGGAGGTGAGAGTGGACACAGGGGGAGGTGGGTGTGGACACTGAGGGAGGTGGTTGTGGACATAATGGGGATGTGTAGGAAGATAGAGGGAGGTGGGTGTGGATAGAGAGGGATTTGGATGTCGACATAGAGGGATTTGGGTAGACCCAAAGGGAGGGCGGGTGTGGACATAGAGGGAGGTGGGTGTGGACCCAGAGGGAGGTGGGTGTAAACACAGAGGGAGGTGGGTGTGAACAAAGAGGGAATTGAGTGTTGACATAGAGGGAGGTGGGTGTGGATAATGAGGGAGGTGGGTGTGGACACAGAAGGAGGTGGGTGTGGACATAGAGGGAGGTGGGTGTTGACATAGAGGGAGTTTGGTGTGTACAAAGAGTGAGGTATGTGTGAACAAAGAGGTCAGTGGTTGTGGACAAAGAGGTAAGTGAGTGTGGACATAGAAGGAGGTGGGTGTGGACATAGAGGGAGGTGGATGTGAACATACAGGGAGGTGGGTGTGAACATAGAGGGACATGAGAGTGGACACAGAGGGAGGTGGGTGTGGACACAGAGAGCTTTGGGTGTGGACATAGTGGGGATGGGTAGGAAGATAGAGGGAAGGCAGGTGTGGACACAGAGGGAGATGGGTGTGGATACAGAGGGAGGTGGGTGTAGACACAGAGGAAAATGGGTGTGGACATAGAGGGAGGTGGGTGTGGACACAGAAGGAGGTGGGTACTGTGGCCCACAAGGGTCAAATTGAAGTTGGAGCAAAGAGTTGACTTTCACAAAAAAAGTCCAAACGCAAAATCAATGTTCAAAGTCAATTTCATTTCATTGCTGTCAAGCTGTCAAGGTGTCAACTCATGAATGCAAACCCACTTGTGACAGGTATCTTTTGGCTTTGCATGGTACACTCTATGTCTTTCTATATGTCTATACCAGCAACTACTGGGTAGCTATTGGTTCCCTCACATAATAACTGATGGTTCCATACCAACTAGCTGCTGGTTCCAGCATCCCATAACTGGTGGTTCCAACCCACTGTAACTGGTGTTTCCACACCAATCAGCTACTGATACTGGATCCCATACCAAGTAGCTGCTGGTTCCCACACCCAGCACTTGGTAGTCCCATACACATTAGTTGCTGTTTCCTGTACCCAGTACATGCTGGTTCCCACACACAGTAGCTACTGCTTCCCACATCAGGTAGCTGCTGGTTCCCATATAAACTGGTTCCTAACCCAAGTAGTTGCTGGATCCCACACCCTTGCTGGTTCATGTACTCAATACCTGCTGGCTTTCACATAGAGTAACTGGTAGTGGTTCCCACATCCATTAGGTGCTGGTTCCTGCACTCACTACCTGCTGGTTCCCAAATAGAGTGCCTGCTGGTTACCACATCAGGTAGCTGCTAGTTCTGAAAACAGTAGCTGTTGGTTCCCATACAGTAGCTACTTGTTCCCATATCCAGTAGCTGCTGGTTCCGATATAGAGTAGCTACCGGTTCCCATACCTAGTAGCAAAAGAGTGATCTGGATAAATTCTGGATGAAAAAGGTCATATAAGTCAAAAATGGGCAAATTGGGAAAGTTGCGTGAAACTAGGTCATAAGCAGTCAAGATAGTTAAAATTTGTCGAAATAGGTCAAATTGGTTCCAAGTAGGTAAAATTGAATGAAATTAGGTCAGACTAGGATAAATTATGTCAAGTTGGTTGAAAATGGGTCAATCAGGTCAAATTCTATCAAATTAGGTCAACGGTGGTAAGAATAGATCACATTGGTCAAAATTAGGTCCAAGTGGGTTCAAATAAGTCAAATTGGTCAAAAGTAGGTCAATTAAGGTCGAATTATGTCAGAGTAGGTAAGGGTCGAAAATCATAGAAGGTTTGCATATGACGAATTTGGAGGTATTCCAGCCCCTACTCTTCGAATTTTAGTTTTCCCCTCTATTTCTTTGGCTCAAAGGGTCAGGCTGGATGAGATCTTCATGTTACATATGGGTTTTGATGGTCCCATATGCATATTTTAGGCTCCAGGGGGGTAAAATGTGCCCAAAATGAACAAAATTGTCTGGGCGAAATTGTGTCTGGGAGAATGACATTTGAGTTACAATCAATGTTGAGGGCCTAATTTCCTACAGAAACAATCTTCATACCTCCATGAAAATCTCAGGTCCAGACTAATCTGACCTGTAGATTCAGAAAATCACATTATCATTTATGTCAGATGTGTCCTTGCTATTGTAAAAGAAGCATACTTATTAGAATTCTTTTTCTGGGCACATGTCTGGGCGAATGACATGTAAGGCCCCATATGCACATTTTCTATGATTTGTGACCTAAGGATAGGTCAAATATAGCAAAAATATGTCAAATTGGTAAAAGGTAGGCCGATGAGGTGAAATCAGGTCAAATATGGTAAAAGTAGGTCAAATTGGTCAAAAGTAGGTCAATTAGGTCAAAGTAGGTTAAGATAGGTAAAATAAGTTCAAATTTTGTTTAAACAGGTAAAATTGGTCAAAAGTAGGTCCAGTATGTCAAAGTAGGCTAAGGTAGGTCAAATATGGCGAAAATAAGTCAATTTGGTTAAAGGTGGGTCAAGGAGGTTAAATCAGGTCAAATATGGTAAAAGTAGGTCAAATTGGTCAAAGGTAGGTCAGTAGGTCAAATCAGGCTAAGATAGGTCAAATTAGGTCAAATAATGGTGAAAATAGGTCAAATTGTTCAAAAGAAGGTCAATTAGGTAAGGATAGTTCAAATTGGGTCAAATATCTTAAAATAGGTCAAATCAGTCAAAAGTAGCACGATTAGGTCAAAGTAGGTTAGAATAGGTCATATTAGGTCAAATATAGTCAAAGTAGGTCAGATTGGTCAAAAATAGTCAAAGTCGACCTTATTCTGACAAATTTTGACATAATTTGACCTAAATGACCTACTTTTACCTATTTCCAGCATATTTGACCTTACTTCACCTATCATACCCTACATTTTGACAAAATTGACCTACTTTTGACCAATTTGATCTATTTCAACCATATTTGATCTATCCTGACCTTATTGGACCTAATTGACCTACTTTTGATCAATATGACCTGTTTTCACTATATATGACCTTAATTGACCCATCCTGACCTAATTGACCTATTTTGACCAATTTGACCTGTTTTCACCATGTTTGACCTAATTTGATTTACTTTGACCTTATCCAGTGGCTTCCACCATATTTGACCTAATTTGACCTATCCTAGCCTTATTGACCTAATTTTTACCAATAAGACCTATTTTCACCCTATTTGACTTAATTTCAACTATCCTGACATTATTTATCTACTTTTGACCAATTTGACCTAATTTCCCCATATTTACTCTAATTTATCCTATCCTACCCTATTTGACCTGCTTTTCACCAATTTGACATATTTTTCCAGCATATTTGACCTAATTTGACCTATCCTACCCTTATTGACCTACTTTTTATCAATTAGACCTAATTTCACCCTATTTGACTTAATTTCACCTATCCTGACCTTATTGACCTACTTTTGACCAATTTGACCTATTTTCACCATATTTACTCTAATTTGTCCTATCCTACCCTAATTGACCTGCTTTTGACCAATTTGTCCTATTTTCACCATATTTGACATAATTTGACCTATGCTACCCGAAAAGACATACTTTTGACCAATATGACCTATTTTCAACATATTAATTGACCTAATTTGACCTATCCTGACCAAATTGACTTATTTTGACAGCTACTCTTTTAAGAACTCGCAATTAACTGATGTAGGAACCAGCAGGCACTCTATTTGGGAACCAGCAGGAAGTGGGTGCAGGAACCAGCACCTAATGGATGTGGGAACCACTACCAGCTAGTCTATGTGGAAGCCAGCAGGTACTGGGTGCAAGAACCAGCAAGGGTGTGGGATCCAGCAGCTACTTGGGTTAGGAACCATTTTATATGGGAACCAGCAGCTACTGGATGTGGGAACCAGCATGTACTTGGTACAGGAAACAGCAACTAATGTGCATGGGAACCACCAAGTGCTGGGTGTGGGAACCAGCAGCTACTTGGTATGGGATCCAGTGCCAGTAGCGGATAGGTGTGGAACCGCAGTTACAGTGGGTGGGAACCACCAGTTACAGGATGCTGGAACCACCAACTACTTGGTGTGGAACCATCAGTTATTATGTGAGGGAACCGATAGCTACCCAGTAGTTGCTGGTATAAACTTTGTTCATATAGAAAGACATAGAGTGCACCATGCAATGCTAAAAGATACCTGTCACAAGTTGGTTTTCATGAGTTGACATCTTGACAGTTTGACAGCAATGAAATGAAATTGACTTTGAACATTAATATTGGTTTTGGACTCTAACTTTTTTGTGAAAGTCAACTCTTTACTTCAACTTCAATTTGACCCTTGTGGGCCACTGTAGGTGGGTGTAAACGCAGAGGGAAGTGGGTGTGACCACAGAGGGAACTGGGTGTTGATATAGAGAGAGGTGGGTGTGGACACAGAGGGAGGTGTGTGTGGACACAGAGGGAGATGGGTGTGGAGTGAGTGAGTGAGTAATAGATGTTTAACGCCATTTCGACAGCTAAGGTCATATTCATGGCGAGAACGACATTACGCAATTTCAGAGGAATGTGTCAGTGCCCGCGCATATGTGCACCACACACATCCTGAGGGGATAGGAAAGATGAGAAGCAGACCCTTTTAAGTGGGCTAGGGAAGCCCGAGATGGGTGTGGACATATAGGGAGTTAAGTGTGGACACAGAGAGAGGGGGGTGTGGACATAGAGGGAGGTGGGTGTGGACACAGAGGGAGGTGGGTGTGTATATAGGGGGAGGTGTGTGTGCACTTAGAGGGGATGTGGACATAGAGAGGATGTGGATGTGTGAGGGGGTGCATGTGGACATGAGGCATGTGAGTGTATGTGGATAAAAGGGAATGTATGTACATAGATGGATGTGAGTGTGGACACATATACAGACACATATGTAAATATACTGGGACAGAAGGGGAATCTGACCATGAGTGTTGCAATCTACAACAACCCTGCATACAAGTAAGTCACCTTCTGCAAGGTGCTTGTGTGAGTTACCCAAATTAGGCTGGCTGGGAATGGGTACACTGTATAAGAGGTAAGGTAATCAGTACACAAGGTGGGCCCACTATGACCTGGATTGGGAAAGGGTCTGACTGCCTCTCACACTTAGTTGTATAGTAGTAGTATGCAGCTGCAATAAGGAGGGCTATTTCTGAACACAGCCAGTGGCCACACAATTACATGTATAGGTTTGCAATCATGCCTTCAGATGTACAATATCACATATTATTGCAAATAAAGATCCAGTCAAGTACTTAGGATTTCTTTTATGGATCATTGCAAATGCTGGTAAAGTGCTTGAATTAGCCTTCATGAATATTGCACACAACAAGGTACAATGCCATTGGTAATATTGAGATACTAGTGTCATTTCCTATTTAGGATTGTAAGTGCCCTTATGAATAGAGCAGCAAGAAAATGGTGACCTTTGCATGTCATAATGAATAGAAAATGGTGAAAAATGGCAAATTTATGCTTACCCACTGTTACCCTCAGTTTTTGGAGACAGGTCTTGTGTGTATGTGAGCCAGGTGGAAATGACAGCTGAGGTGGGGCAGTGCAGCCCAAACTGGTTGGTCCTGTTGGTGTTTGGGAGTGTTCAGTAGGTATCAGCAGGGGGTGAGGGGGCACTGGGGTGGTTCTATTTCCATCTGATATGTCACATTCATTTTTCAAATCATACTTAAATATGTTCTCGATGCACACATGTCATAACATGGTATTTATGTGTTAATAGTCCATTAAATATCACATAGTTATAGTCCATTAAATATCACATAGTTCATAGTGAGTCTATACATGAGGTGTGATGGACCTAGGCATAAACCTGTTACAGTGTATTTTCAATGGATGGAACTATGGCATGCATCCCATATGAAGGAAGTCTGGTGTAAATTTGAGATTTCCCCAAATATTTTCCCCCAAAAATGACACAAAAGTGAGTCAGAAAAGTTTTCCATGTGAGTATCTTGATGCTCATTTTTGAGAAGATTAATTCTTGACACTCAGCAATGATTGCTGGTCTCATATAAGTACCAGTGGTTAGTGGGGGTGGGGAGGTGTTAAAATAACTCTTCAGCACTAAAATTTCATAAGTACCAGGGGTAAAGACCAAACCAAATGTCTGCGTATTTATTTAGTACAATGAATAAGGCACAGTGAGATTTTGGGCGCTTTTACACGGTTAAGTAGACAGCACAGACAGTGTTAAATGATGCCAGTATATTTTTCATGGGAGGCTGAGTTTAGATATGCTTTTACATTCACCCATTTATGTATCAGAAATCCCCCTCCCCATCTGACTAAAATGACCTGTTCTGTAAGTGTGTACCACAGGTGGTTTGCCTGCACCCTACCACCTTGACAGTCTAAATTTAGCTGACTCTTTACTTAGTGCCCTTAAACAACTTACCAGGCCCTATAATCATTGAGTGCCTATTTGCCAGGCCTCTAAATGCTACCTAACTCTTTAAGGTCTGCTGATGCAGTAGTGTAACGTGCCCATTGGCTGGCATGTTTTACCGATGAAGACTTGGGGAGTCTGCTTGCCAGCAGTTCATTGGGGCATCATGCTGATCTTCTCAAAGCTTAAGCATGACGCTTGAATGTAGCCCTGGCTGCATTAATGCATCATGACAACCAAAATGCATTATTGCATTAGGGTTAGCCCTTAAAGGGTTCAACTCTGTTCAAGACATGTCTAGGAAACATGCACATTTAGTGAGATATCAATAAGGGTCATAATTATTAGAACGGGAGAGTGAGTGAGTTATAAATGTTTAACGCCATTTTGACAACTGAGGTCATATTCATGGTGAGAACTACATTATGCATCTTCACAGATGAATGTGTCAGTGCCCATGCATATGTGCACCACACACATATTAGAATGGGACACATAATATTATGATTCAATCAACTTTATGTATCAATTTTGTCAGTAGCTTAAGTCAATCAATTTTCCTTTTTTTGGGGGGGCAAGGCCCTCCCTCTTTTTTTTCTGCCTCGCTCTCTTTCTATTTTGCTCTCTTTCTCTCTCTTCCCTCCCTCTATTGCCTTCCTCTCTTCCTCCCGTTTCCCTCTCCCTTTCTCTCTCTCTCTCCTTTCCCTCTCTCTCTCTCTCTCTCTCTCTCTCTCTCTCTTTCTCTCTTTATATCTATCTCTCTTGCTCTCTCTGTGCCTCTCTTGCCCTCTCATTTCGTTCCATCTCACTCCCTCTCTCTGTTCTTTGGACCAGACCAGGATTCCATGCTCACACAGAGGCCCCTTGTGGGCTCTGGCATCTTCACTTTATGCTGAAGAATCAGACTTATGTGTATAAATCTCACTAGAGGGCCCTGTTAAAAACTGGGGAATATAAGGGTAATTCACGGGATTGTAGGTACTATTCCCAGGATCTTCCCGAGAATATTTGCTCACAGATTCACCAGTCGTTCACGGGTTTTTCCCGTGTCTTGTTTCGAGGGTTATGCTCCTAGACTAGTGATGCTAGAGGTCGTGGTTTGTAGTGCGATGTACCCCATCCCCACTCCCTCCTATTGTTATACCTACATCGCAGCTCTCCTCGGGCCACAGAAGCAGTACAGAATAATAGACATGAAGTAAGTCCCCTCCTCACATTGCCATTCCTCCAGGGCCCTGGGATCCCGGTCCCTGCACGCAGATACCATTTTAGACACCATCATCGTTATGAAAAGCGCGGAATATAGGGGTGCTTGGTGACCATTAGCAGTGTCCTCGATTTTTTAGAAAAAGGGGTTAACTTTCAAGGGAAATCCATGGAAATGAGGAAAAAGGGGTACTTTAACCCTCATACAAAAATTGAAGTGAATATATCTGTGTTTTCATGTCAAATGTGATGGTTTTGGGAGCACATAAATCCACATTTATAGGAAAAAGGGGTGATCTTGTCAACATGTCGGTATTTCCTGAAATAAAGGGGGGGTTTTGGACCCTGGAAAATCCGTGGTTTTTTTTTTACATAAAAAGGGATAGTTTTCAACCTAAAGTCAGTGAAAAAGAGGGTCAATTTTAGAACCCCGTAACGATGATGGTGTCACATATGGTCTCTGAGTGCAGGGACCGGGCCTGGGGTGATGCCAGCTGTGGGGACACCCATGCAGTCTGATAGCAGCAAGGGGTGCCGCGGTCACCCAACCCCACCCTTTCTGTGATCAGACTGCTGAGGCTGCACTTTCAAGAGGAAAGACAAGGGGGGACCAACCAGACCAGCCCTTCCTCCCACCCACCCCTCCGCTAAGCACCACTCTCCAGCCTTAGCTTCTCCACCCCCCTCCATCCCCACCTGACCCCTACTTTCTCATTCGCCCCCTCCCAGTCGTACTCAAAGGACTCCTTTCTCCATTCTTTTGATGCGTGTGAGCAGACGACATTCCGCTGGTTCTTGGACAACAACATCCCCGGTAGCTTTCTCATTGTAACAGGGACAGTGGCCGTCAGGTGATCGGTGGGAATACATGGAAAGAGCCATTTTTAATCTGGAGTTAGACCGGATAGGTTTATTGTGAGCATATAATATAATCTCCTCTGGATTCCGGACCGCATCCTTCTGAACTAGCTCCTGGAGATCTGCACCCAAAATAAAAGCACAATAGGGGATGTGATTTTGACACTTCTGTGGTCATTGTGATGATCGAGATTGACCATGGATTGCGAGGCATGTATGGTGAAAGTGAAAGCTTGGAGAACATGACAACATTTTGGTTCTTAGATGGGGAAGCCAATGATTATATTATATGGCTACAGTGGAGGAATCATAGGACAATCATATTTGCTTGGTATTTGTATTTCAGAGATGATTCTGAGGCAACCTGCTCCTACTAAATCAGCTCCTATGACTTCAGCTGTATTACTCATAACTATTTCCGTTAATTGTCGCCTAACAACAGACATTCGAATCTGTTTATTTGCTTAGAGAATACCGAACCCTATTTTGTTGATAGCATATTTCAATAGTCTATATATTATGTCAAATAAAAAGATTCTGGTATGGTTTTTGAAACATATGTGTCACTACAGAGGAGAGCATTAGGTATACAATCATGATATATCTGATGACATCACAATTGCCAAAATGTATCATGCTTGTGCTTGCAGAACATTGCAAGTATGCAACTAGATCATGTTTGTAGCTTTTGCAGGCTTTGTTATTTCACTCGACAAATATCAATGAATAAACCACCAGAAGATCCCTGTGCAAATTCAATATCCTGCACCTTTCATTATTGTAGATATTAACGTTTTGCAATGCCCTCCATGTATTTATAAATAATGCTGCACCTGCTGCATTTTGGCAATTTTGGTGTCATGAAAATCATCAGATAATGCTACTGCTCTCCTCTATAGTGGAAAAACCTTGCCAAAATCTTTTCATTTGATATATATATATATATATAAATATATATATATATATATATATATATATATATATATATATATATATATATATATATATAAACATCAGAAAATATGGTAGGGGTTTTCTTTAGCAATGGTTCCAGATGACAGGAGCATTGCTAAAATCAATAGTCCATGATGAATCTATTGGATATTCTTTATTTTCAGGTCTGAAGAATCTGAATAAATTCTCCTCTGAGTATTTGAATGGCCTTAGGTATGTTGATAGATGTAGTGTGAGTGAGGCATGACTTTGGTGGCCATTTCGTTTTTGAAGGGCACAGGAACGTTTGTACTACAAAATGCCCCTTTGTGGAAGATTTGTCCATTTTCATACCAGTCTATACTGAGGGTAGAATGAAACTAAAATGTGGATCAACACGGTGAAACAGAGGAAGAAACCAATCATATACATTTGTTAGGAACTAGCACATAGAGCTAAATTAGTAGTAAAGGAATTCAGAAAATGGGGACACAACATCTATACAACATTTCATTCGGAGTATAGTGAAAGCCAACATGCATTCGGTTTAGAAAACCTGAGAATCTGAAGCCAATAAGGGAGTGGTCATTATTTATTAACAGGGGGGATGGTGGTGGTTTTCGTGCGGACGCACAGAAATTTTTTACGCCCCCCCTCTACGGCAGTCAATTTTTTTTGCGCCCCCAGTGCTGGAGGTGCGGAGAATTTTCGTGCCCCTATTTGATCTATAGTAGCACGCAGGCTTTTTTGCTAAAAATAGGATAAATTTTTTTAGTCCTCCCTTAAGGGGGTCAAAATCAAAATCGTTTTATCCCCCCCCTAGGGAGGGATCTGAAATTTTTACACCTCCCCTGTTGATAAATAATGACCACTCCCTAAGAGGTCTACATTGAAAGAATAGTGAAAGTCCGATACAAAAAAGGCCAATATATTATGCTGCATTTTGGATATAGGAAATCTGAGAGGGGAAAATTAATGCACAAAACTACTACACTATAGTAGTGGGGAATCCTACGTAGATATGGCTTTTCCTGCTGTAAATAGCTTAGCATTAATCTTTTCCCCGACATCTATTGCACATGTTCAAACCGATATTTCCAGTTGCCACATGAAATAGCTTACAGCAGACTGCCAATCCTCTTCCATTGCTATATACCATCTTCATCATGAGCAATGCCTGTAGGGGAGGTTCACCGGAAGTTGACTGCTCCAGTACAGAATTGTCATATGTGATGTTGATAGCTCTACATCTCATAGACTTATTATGCTAACTTTATGTCGAGGTATTCAGATAACTATCAGAAGAATGATATCTGCCATGTTATTGCAAACTATAAGCTTTTCTATTATTTGTATTTCATCAATCATTAGAACTTTGTATTTAGTCCTTTTTCACCCCAAGTCCGCCAGCATGCACCTCAAGTCGGCCACTAAGTTTCTCTCCAGAGATGGTAGACCTGCAGAGATGCTAACAGCTCAGTGCTACCACCTATAGCTATTGAAGTGCACTATAATTAGAACCCAGTTATTCCAATCAAAAATGTAAGTTGATGGAGTTATCAGTGGTATCATATAGTGTACGTCCTACACAAATGATCGAAACAATTAAACTGATGGGTGATATTCTTTGTACGAGAAAAATTGGCATATTCATACTAATCATATGGGAAGAAAAGGCCATTTCAAGCAGTGGCTGACTTGGGGTAAAAGCTGGCTGACTTGGGGTGATATTGTGGATGACTTGGGATAAAATAGATAGGTCAAAGAGAATAATTAAAATCACATATTCGTAACGTACATACATATCCTTTATTGACTAGACCTATGAATCTCTCCCTCTACACCTCATTAAATGGACAAACCCATCCTTCTCGAAATAAGCCAAACAGGGGTACTTCTCCATGGTTTTACATAATGAAAATAATGGATATTCACTTAACAATTAATTGCGTTTGGCAGTATGAGACTGAAGTCTTGTCCCTGCTGTAGTTTACTGCTCAGAATCATGTAAGAAATCAGGAAATTATTAGTTAAGGTGGCCGACTCATGGTATGTGGCCGACTTCAGGCCGCCGCCAAGCGACGGATCCCCTTCTACTTCTGGGGAAGGATGGGGAAGGATCCTGCCGTGAGCGGTCCTGGGGCAGGGCTGCATGTTCCTGAGTCACAGTGGTGCCACCACCCCTACTAGCTGCCTACCAGTGCCACACCGCCAACGCTACCTCAGGCTCAGCAACCCGGCACCGATACAGCATCGCCAGCGCCGGGGAGGAAGGCAGTCGGCCCAGCCAGCAGGACAGTGGTAGTAGTAGTTATAGTGGTAGTGGAGACACCGGCTCCTGCACGTGCCCATGAACTGATCTGAGCTGCTCCTTCATGCTACACCCTGGAGTAATTCCCTTAAAAAGTGTCCACGTGGGTGGAGACAGTGGCAGGCTTCTACCAGTGCTCCCTGGCCGAAGAGTGACTCGCGGGTTATTGAGTAACTCAGATCCACTCACGTGGAGCTGGAGTCAGTTACACGAGGAGTAAATTGGGTGCATGGGGATTTGCTCACCCACCATTGGATTTGCTCAGCAACGGCTCGGCGACGACGACCACAATACCTTCGGCCAAGTCTGGACGTGTCCGCTGGCTATTTGGCACGAAGTGCTCACCAGGGCCTGGAGGAAGCTATTGTGTGCATCTTTCCGTGGGCTCCAAGACCTGCCCTCTCAGATAGAGATTCCTAGGTGAGCCATCTGGTGGAGGGGAACTTTATTGAATGATCGCTGCCCTCCAGTCTCCCTTTGCCCCTGGGATCCACCTTGTCAGAGACAGCGGGTAAACCACTTGAAACGCGGGTCACTTCAAAGGTTCAGTAGGAGCACTGGCACTGGCCACTGGTCAATACATCCACCTGTCAGTTCATTTCTTTATTTTTCTCCTCACAAACCAGAGGGTACAAATACACCAGTGGAGGGGATACAAATACACCAGTGGGATACGTAGATGGAAAAAAAAAAGATTTAGGGAATTCCTGTTTACCCCACTCCATTGAGAGCACCTCATATATAGACACCCAAAACTTGAGCTGTTCATAATGTATATGATGTGGCTATTCTGATGTGCAGTGAAGTGAAACGAAGCTGTACATCAGCCATATTGATCATCTCCCCTCCCACCAGTCTAGTACACACTCGACCTACAGGAGGCCATACACTGGAGGAGGTCAAGTAGCCAGCCAAGCCTGACATCTCTCTCCAGGGTAGAACAGGTCAGGCAGAACGACACCAGTACATCTCATGGCTTACATGCCTCGATGACTGCAGTGACACACACTCCATTGCTGAGCCAGCCACAAACACCTCATGTTATTGTTATAAATGACTGCAATTGTGTCCACGCACCCTGGAAGGATAGTGAAGCCACACGTTGGGACAGGAGGATTCTGGTATAACTGCTCATTCTCCTTCCCACTGGAGGGACCACTGCTGGGTGCGCTCATACAGTACCAGGCGCATTTCGCCTGTACCAGTACTGACACATTTATGTGGGCCAGAGCAGGAAGAGGTACCAGCGGAAGATGCTGGTAGAAGAGTGAGTGGCATTCAGGAAGGCTGTTGTGGTAGCATCGTCATATTACCTACCCATACCAACAGGGAAGAAGAGTACTGCAGTCTCTATTTATAGTGGGGAAAATAACAGAGAGAATCAAGACGGTTCTAAGTGCATGCCTACACTACTGGAGGAGTAAGAGGTGAAATGGGGACAAGCATGGCTATTCCATCCTACACCGCGTCCCACCAGCACCGCCTCCTCCAGCAGGTCCCATACGCTGGAACCGTGCAGGAAGTGGAGGTGTGAATACAGCAGTGGTACCACCACCACCACCACCAGTGTCTTGCAGAAGCCAGTGCCACCCTCGCTTCTCTTCCATGAGCTGGCCCAGCAGTGTCAACAGATGTATTGTTTTCTGGCTGGATGCTGATTTACATTACAGGTACTGTTGAAAAAGAAACGTACTGTTTATTTACATGAAATAGGTAAACAGTGTCCCTACTTGCTTCCATGTTTCCAGCAGGAGTGGCTATCTGGAAATGGGTATTGTGATTACTCTAAACAGAGAACACATTTAATGTGTCAGCCTGTCCAATGGAGATACTGTTTAAGTGGAAGGTGCTGCATTTAGTATATTTTGAGGGTGGTGCCTCCAGGGTTGCTGTTCATGTTCTGTGATGAATGGAAGGTGAATGGACCGTTGCATAAGGGATCGGAGGAAGCTACCACTTACTGGAGGCATAGCCTAAGCGTGGGCTTGTCACGCCAAGGAGGATTCCTCCAGCGGGCTCAACATATCGGAGTAGTCCCCTCAGACCTTATCTGTCCCTCTGGAGTAAGAGATTTATGTCAGATGGGATTAGGGCAGAATGCATCTCAAGCTCTGACCCTTATTGCAGATGAAAGCAGTGAAGCGCCGATGGCTGATTTAAATGGCGCCCAATGGATTGTGAGAGATGAAAAGATCTAGGCACCCACAGCAGTGTTTTATTCACAAAGATATAATACCAGCAGAAAAGGAGCTGGGCCCAGGGTTGTGTGCTAAAGTAGTGACCTCACCGTAATGGGTTGACATCACGAGGAAAATATTGATTCTGAACTTGTTGCATGCTGCCCAGACGTTGATGGTATGCATCCTGGCCAATTGAGGCAATCTCTAGGATTTAATACATGGCCTGACAGCAGAGGCAATCAAAACAAGAGGCTGGAGTACCACAACGGACCAATGGTGAGTGATGGTTCTCTTGTGTTATTTGATGGAATGGTGCTGTTATTGAATAAGGCATATGCATGGGGAGGAAGAGGGCTGTTATTAGTAATCAGGTCTTCCATTATTTTCTGTCATTGGCAGAACTCTTCAGGATTTAGTAGGCTACTGATTAGCATACCAGGCTAGCATACTGCTAAATAATATCCCTTCCTCTCCACGTTACTATATTATACATGAATTCAATACTTGTGAGCATCTCAGGCCTAGGTCAGTCGTATCTGAAACCTCCCCAGCCGGGAGGGTGATGTGGGCAGAGGCAGTGGGGCTCTAAACCTCTGAGAAAATTCTGTCCCATTTTCTATTACCCAAAGTCACAAAATCATTGATAAGTTATAAGAAAAATTTACAGAAAATCTAAAACAAATCAGGAAATGACTTGATGAAATATAGAAAAAAAATCAGCCTATTTAGTAATAGAAATTACCACTTTAAGAAAAAACAGAAAGATTTGTAAACCAGGGGCCAGGAGTAGAAGGCCTCAATTGGAGCCTTATCTCATCTCTTATCTCCAATCTTCTCAAAACTACTCCCGACTGACCACCAACTGATCTCCCCAATATGGCATTCATTGACCAGTCTGACCATACACACTTGCCAATTCGATGGGTCTTGACACGACCTCCTAACCCTTCAACATACCTTATTCCACTATACCCACTTGTCGTACTGATGCATACATGCAGTACTAACCATATGTAACACCCCTACTTTGGACGAATGCATCACACCGACCCCCCAGGAGACCAGTTCTTGAGGTACTACGATCATTCACAGCCCTACGACTTCAAAATGCCAATGCTATTCCTATGGGGATTTTGGTACGACTTGAAGGGTGTAGTCGTAGGCTGTTAAGAAATGGCCTCCTGAAGGGTCTACGTGATACACCAATGCAGTGTGTGCAGTTGCTGCTGCATCACGACGATTAATCTGGACACAGCTTGTGGCCAGTATACACGTTGCCATATTTAATTGTCAGCATTGAGTGCTCATGTCCCAAACACTATTTTCAATCTCAAGTCTCTTATTTCCTTACCTCAGGATTCATTAATTTTGTTTTCTTCCCAAGAATTCCACCGGTGGCCAACTCACATGTCGCGAAGTCACGTCTTATTGTATAATATGCGTCAAATGGCTCTTTTTTTTATCTCCTTTTCTTCGTCTTGCCCATGTTAGGTCGTATCCATCAAGTCAGACTGCTCGGGAAACACGTCTTTTACCATATTTCCACTCGAGTTCTACTTCCCAATTGTCTTTTATGAATATCCCACATGCAGTCTACTGTATGGCTATCTGCCATCAGGCAATTATACCTGAACTGAAATATGCTGAGTCAGCATCGATTTTTTCCCCCTCACCAAGCCTATGGAGTAGCAGATGGTGGGGCTTGCAAGGGGTGTGTATGCCATTATTTTGGCTTGAAGATGAGCACTTATTTGACTATAATAGGATGGCACAAAAGGTCTCTTAGAAATCCTGGATCCAAAACTATAAATTCCAGTTTCAATTCCCTTCAAGATACATCTTCCTGGTCCACGTGCATGGCTAGACCGGGCCCTATGGGACAGGTCTATGTTCATCCAGACTAGAACCACGTGTAGACCGTCACATCTGATATGATCCATTCTCTATTGGCTTTATAAGGTTTTTGAGCAGTCCTTCCCTAACCCCTATGAGGATTAGCATCACTCATGAGATAGATGAGGGCCACAATTCTCCTGAATTAAAAATCCATCTGGGTGTAGAATGGAATATCGCCGCATTGTTTTTATTGGAATGAGGGTGGGTCTGTTCTATTTAATTCATTACTACCAGCTTCCCAGGCTGCATCATGTTATGTAGTTTTGTATGGTCGTAGCCGAACAGGCAGCCCTTGTGAGAGACATGTGGGTTGTTTTCTGGATGTTTTTTTTTTTTATTAAATGTACGAACCTTTCTGTGGAAACACTGGATGATGTTTTCAAAATGATGCAATTCCTGTGAGAAAGCTGCTAAAGTATGTAGCAAAATAAAAAAAATCCCACCTACTCCCCAAGCAGGACGTGTTAATTAAGATGCTGAAAATGCACATGAAAGCACGTCCGGCAAAGGGGGGTAAACTCACAAAAATGCGTGATTGGTATTTTTTAAAAGGTAATTCAAAGATTATTCCTAGTGCATCAATTAAGGTGCATTTATTTTTTCACTCCTCCACTCCGTTATCTATGACCACATTCACCTCCTCAAATCAGCTCACCCTAGATTTAGATGGTATGCAGAAGGCCCTTTCATCTGGTGGCTGTTGCTAAACCATTGGGAGTCACTTCTGTCGGAGGTGTACTTCCAAAAATGGAAGGCACTCATCTTTGGTAGTCTCTTCTCTATTGCATTGCCAAATGTGACTTCCCAAAAGAAGTGGTCCAGAAGTGGTTATTAACAACCCATCAACTGGAAGTTGCTTCCTACACTCTGTCGCATAAGTATATAGGCGGGGGCAGTCTGGGAAGCACTCAGGTGTGACCACTTTTCGCAACACAGTTTGATTTGTGGGAAAGTGACTACTTCTGGACTACAGTGTCTGAAGTGGTTCTGAGTGGTTAAGCAGAGGAGGGATGTGGGAAGTGAGGTACCTACCCTGAAAAGCAACAACTCAATCTTTTCACAACAGCCTCCTGTGCTCATCCATGTTGGGTCACCATAAGGTCCTTTAAAATTATACAAAGCTTCTACTCCATGTCCACCTTCAATCCCTTCCGTTTTCTCAAAACGCTCCCATCCATGATCTCACATGGCAGAATCCTACAGGACATCATG
Organism: Acholoe squamosa; assembly: GCA_949317995.1. Taxonomy (NCBI): domain Eukaryota; kingdom Metazoa; phylum Annelida; class Polychaeta; order Phyllodocida; family Polynoidae; genus Acholoe; species Acholoe squamosa. The sequence goes on from OX439044.1 coordinate 31,883,146, forward strand.
GTTTGCTTCTAACAAACTGAGCACGCATGTAGGCCGTCACATCTGATGTTATCCATTCCGTATCCATTCTCCATAATAGCATGGTGGCAATCCTATGCGGTCCTCCAGCAACACAAGCCCCCGGGAGTTATTGCTACTGATGAAGTACAGTAGATAGATGAAGGCCAACCCTTTGCTAATCTAAAAGGCACCTGGGTGTAGATTGGTATATCGGCAAGTTGTCTCTATGGAAATGAGTGTGGGCCTGTTCCATTCAAGTCATTATCATCCCCTTACCAGACTGCATCATGTTAGGTAGGTCTCCCATTGTGTTTGGCCATAGGCCTAGCTGTAGAGGCAAGTCTTGCATGTGGGGGAAGTTGGGGATGGTGTCTAAAAGTATGCATGAGACAACTCCCGTGGGAAGCCTCTGGGTGGTGTTTTCTTAGGGATGTAGCCGACCCTGTTTGATATGTCATAGACGTGCTCTCTAAAAGACTTGTGAAACTCCCATGAGAGAGCCGCAAATGCCGATAGGTAGTGTTAGAGCATATTGGAGAACTTATTGGGAAGAAAGCATTTTTTTTTGTATGATAATGTATAAAAATCATTTCCACAACATTTTTCTTCCTGCCTGCCTAATGTGTGTGTGTTATGATAGGCTAGTTCATTCATTTCAAATATTGGCAGAGCGTATTTCAAATCATAATATAGTAAAGTCATATCAATCTTACCTGTTTATATGTATGCGTCATTTGTTACCATCACCCTGGCAACAGTGCAAGAGCCAAGCCTCTGAAGTCAATGCATAATTCAGATCTAAACATTATTCAATGGACTACACTACCAGTCACTATAATTATATCATCTATTCTTACAAAGGCTTGTGAAATATGGAGACGCACCTAGCCTAAATTACATTAGAAAGCCATTCACAGGCTTAGTTCATTGCATAATTAGGTATTGTTTGCATTGGGGGATAATAGAATATTATACAAAGTGTGATTTGATTATTGTGTATTGAGCATGACCTTCTAATAAAAAGTTACTCATATAAGCCCAATGATTATTATGATGTTATCCTTGCGATGAGTGCATAGGACTTCATGCTACGCCCTCTGGGCATGAATGCATCCTACCAGGGCTGCATCCATGCATCGTATCGACCACTGGTGTCGACCAGTATGTAGATCTAGTTGGTATTATTCTGAATGGTTGGAATGGAGCAAGCGAATTATGAATGTTGCATGGTAGTACTGCATTTGTAGATCATGATGCCATTATAGGCATCAGATGATGACCTTAAGGCTACAGGTGACGCATAACACATGCCCCTTTTACATTATTGCCATCATACAAAAATGCAGCGATGGTGAGCCTATTTGACATCATTTCATTGATATGTCATGCACATCCTGTAGGATTGTCGTGATGCATGAATGCATCACTATAGCTCGATGCAGCAAGTTGGGAACCTGAGTGTTTTCCAGTTTTGGAGGCAGCTCTGCATGTAAAATGCCTTCATTCAAGGGACATTTTTGTATATGCAGCAGAAGACAAGTCTTGTGTATGATTCTCTCTCAAAAATCATAACAAAATATGAAAACAAAATCATTTGCTATGCATTATTCCCTCATAATACATGTCAGACTAGACAAAATGCCCTCCATAGGTCCCATATGGGCTGGAAAAGCACCATGCTCAAAAATACCTTCATCATTTTCAAGATAAGAATATCTGAAGACCTGAACAATGTGGACAGGTCCATGGTGCAAAACCCTTTTGTTTCTGTTAAATTCCATCATCAATTGTTGTTTTGACCTGATGACCCATTGAAAACCATATTGAAATGCTATTAGCACCCCATATTAGGCATGTTAGGCCTATTATAATGCACTATTGAGCTATTTAGCTGCAAATAGCAACAAAAGCGTTGTCGGCACCAAAGACTAGAATCATAAGATGGGGCTAATTCTTCTCACACTTATTGTATCACTTAGATATTTCCCATGCCTTTAAAGATGATCAAGTATACCATAAAAATGGATAATTCTGGTATCAGTGGGTGATCACGCATCCATATATGGTGATCTATGTGGTCCCACATCAAAAACCAAGCAGAAATTTTGCTGAAAATCACAGTTTTTGCAAACTAACAAAAATCACATGTATCCCATAGTGTAATAAGCCACCCTAGAGGTAGGGAAAAAAAGCATACTCATTTATAAACTTGATGGGTCAGTATTATGCACTATCTTTCAAAAACTGATGATTAGAATATTTTTTCACAAAATGTATAGGGCCAAACTTTGAAAAACAGCAATTTTTTCAAACTAATGATTTTTAAATTTATAATCCATACTTCAGTGGTAAACTGTGCACTATATTATTGTAATACCATCTACCCTGGCCTGAAAGCAATGAGTTTCATCTTTCATTTGCTGCAAACATTGTGTAAATCGGATATTTTTTGGCTAAACCACAGCATTTCTTAGCGGAAATTCAGGAAAAACTAAGTTTTAGGTTCCCAACTTGCTGCATCGAGCTGTAGCGACCAGACAGCTGTGCACTTTCAGATGTCCAGATCCTACTTCACTCACTGCCAGCTGGCTATATATTTCTTCTAAAAATAGGTTCCCACTTCTACACTTCCACTTCTCTTTTTTTTTATTTCTTGTTCATTACCATAATCATATTATTTTTTCACCTCTAAAGTTGCAATTTCGGAAGCAAAAGACAGATATTTGAGTCGTTCCTTCTCAGGCCTAGACCTCTGATGAAAATAGTCACTATAACTGTTAGAACGAGACTTCTTCCAAATCAGGACCTCCCACTGTCTCTGAGGTTGGCCCCTGCTGAGACTATTCCGACAAGATTAGCCCTCTCATTGGAGTAACGTTGATACTTATGAGACGCACCTGGCTTACAAGACGCACCCTAAGTTAAGCAACATCCTATTAGGCACGGTTAGGGTCAAATTGGTAAAACTACAAACCTCTGATGAAACTAGACCCACAGGACTGGACCTCTGCTGAATCTAGTTCCACTGACCTGGACCTCTGCTGAAGCCAGTTCCACCAACCTAGACCACTGCTGAAACTAGTTCCACAGACCTAGAATTCTGCTAAAGGTAGGAAGGTGGAGCAGCTGGGGTGAGGTAAGCAGCATTTACTTGGAGTAGCTCATGGTAAATACACTCCCTTCATTCCTGCATTAATGCCGTGTACGGCCCTTAGAGTGTTAAAGGACCGACGACTAAGAACTACTCCCTGTGGCATCTAATATTTACCTGAAGTGGGTTAGTGTCTTGATCAATGACTACCTGCCTAGACTGTGTGCTTGTCAACCCTCGTCACTGGCCTTGTGTGTTTGCAGCTTCCCTCGGCTCAGAGGCTCACCACTATATAATTGTGAAATTTATTATGTTGTATGATCAGTTATACTCAATAACTTATCGATGGCGCCCAGCAAGGCTTACACTATACTAGTGGAGGGATAAAGCAAACTGTTCAACTTCCATATTGTTTTTGTGGCAATGCCCGCGCCACCCTAGGTTTGCCCAGTATCATGATATAATACCACAATCAACAGTGGCACCCCAAAGGTGTGTTAAGTCGGTTGGTGGAGGGCAAAGTTTGAGTTTGTTTAGGGGATGGACCCTTTTCATGGTACTTGGGACACAAAGCCTTGCTATAGATTGATAACAATGGGGCTTAGTGCTCCTGTACTCCATGCCTTCCCAGAGAGTAAAGTGTGCGGCTAAGGCTCAAGCTGAGCATGTACTAGACCTTATGGTAGAGTTTAATAATGTGAACCCAACTTCCGAGTGAGTGTACCCAGAAAAGCTCTTAATGGGGGTATTGTTGTCCTTGTCATCATAACCATCATAACGCCAATACTTTTTAGCAAATGGGGATTAATTGGCTAAGACTATAGAATAGGGCCATCTGGTCCCTGGTGAAAGTTGTGATGGACACTACAATGTCATATGTTCAGTGGCTTTCTTGTTTTCTTGTTCCTGGTGTAATTCATATAGGAAGAATGTCAAAGGCATCTCTATAATTATAGTGAAACCTGTAAATTGAACACGGTTTTAGTTCTGTGATAAAGGGTAGCCAAGGACCCACATTAATTTTGATCCACTGAAATGAGAAACAAGTATCGAGTAAGGGATTAGGATCCTCAAGCTGTAACAGAAGCCATTGCAATTCTGTGTTGAGGTAGAGAGCATTCATTTGCTTAAGCCATTGTGTTAAACAAAGTACACACGTATACATACCATCACAATACCACAAACCTTACAACCAATGGAACTCACCCTTAGGGACTAAACCTTTTATGAATGACTCGATTCAAACAATTTCCTGTTTTTTGGTAATTTCAAACATTCTATAGAGCCTTCGAATTTCCTCTCCTTCCGATAAAAAGTACCATTGCTCATGGCAGTAGGCATTGTCCCTGTAGACTCTCTGTCACCTCTCCCCCCATCGCCCGTCCTCAAACTGGTCTCTGGTGCCAGCCAGGTTATTATTTCTTGGAGGGACTATGCATATAGGAGCTTTCATTCCTGTCCCATCACTTATTGTGCCAACATGTTTGATAGAGGCAATGTCTCCCTGGTTCCTCCTTACAGCCCCAAGGTCTCCTTCTCACCCCTGGGGGCGTCTGGAGCCCACAGGAGCCATTTCCCTGAATCTAAATCAAACCAACAGATTTCTTACTTTCTGTGTGCAGGAAAGCAAGGGATCGGGGTGTATGTATACGATGAAAAATTCTGAACGATTTTAGAGGTATGTCCTAATGGGAAGAAATCTTAAATGAGACAAGATTTTGAGAACCAGCATCCTTTCCTGTATGTCCTTCCCTTGACTTAAAGAAATCAGTTGAAATAGACCCATCAAGGTAGAACACCCCTCCGCGGGGGATTTTTAATTCCCCATTTGGCCACCAGGGGGCAATGGAGGGCAAAATTACTCTAAAATCATTATTAAAATACATTAAGGTAATTTCTGATGCAGAATTCAATGGTTTCATATAAAATGCACCATCTTTGGTAGAAATGGCCCATATTTGGATGGTAAAATGAACATTTTTCATGAGAAATCAACCTATATGCCTGTTCCTGGTTGCCATGGCAACCATTCCAATAATCAAAATTTGCAGATTTTTATGCCAGTTTTTGGGGGATAGTCACCAGAAACCCAAAACCGAAAACAGAAATGGAAAATTCCTTCCAGATCAAAATCTGTGATAAAAAGCACCATATTATTATGAATTTTTTTATGAAAAAGGCTGATTTATTGTGTTTTTATACATTATTATGCTTTATAACGTATTTAGAGCTTAATTATCGATTTCAGATATGAATAACGACCTATGTTCAAGGAGGGGTTCTGACATAACTACTAAGAATATTTTACCCAATAATGTCTCATTTTAAAGATCTTGAGATGAACTTTGATAATGAATTTCCCTGCAGAGGGATGTTTTGGCTTGACTGGTCACAGTTACTGCCTAATCATTATATTTAGTATTGGAATCATAATAACACTTAACGTTGTTTATTTCTATCTTACCAACTTATAAAAGGTGTACTAAAAAGTTACAAAACTGTGGTTTTACCTAATACATGTAATAATCAACCATTAAAATAGTCATCTTGAGCGTAGATCTAGTACCAAAAAAAAAACAACAGTTTTTGGGATAACGCGGTATCAAAGCTAGGCATGTAAAGTGTTAAACGTCAATTTAAAAGGTATCTACTTCTACTGGGTGATTATGGACAAAAGATCATATTCAGTATTCCTGCTTGGTCCAGGCTTCTCATACCGTATGCATTGAAAGCCATTTATTCATTCATTGTCACACATGGTGGAGCACAGGACACAATCTCCTGGGAGTCTCTAACTGAAAACAAAGAAAACTGCAATGTAGGCAGTAGTCAAAGGCTTCAGAAAGGGACATGATTTATGTACTACACCAGACCACCCGGGCGCGTGCAAAAAAAAAGCAAATTAATCCAACCCTTTCTGGGCCATATTATGCCTCAAGTTATTAATTTATTGCCGATGTACCAATGAAATGCATTACATCCTACCGACCCTTGGACCCTAAGTGATGGGACTCGCCAGGTCTGAATTCATGCATTCTTACCGATCAATGTGCATGATGCAGTATGCTGCCTTTACAGGTTTAAGCCTGGTTGTTAGATGCCTTCTGGGAACTGAGACCACTAAAATGTCTGCCATCGATCATATAAACTGTCAACCACAGTACCATGATCATAAAAGTAACAAAGAGGACATAGAATACACGAAGAATGGAGAAAACTGCGCCTTTGAAATCTATTGGAAAAACAGCTATTACCCTGATTAATAAGTAATGATGTTTCCCGTGATGGTCATAGCGTAGGTGCGACTGATACACCCTGGGGTTATAAGGGATAGTTACACACAATGTTCGAGATCTAACATTTTAACATATTGGGGATAGGTATAGCGACACCCGGCCAAGGCAGCCTAAAGCATCAGCACACGCGCACCACAGCTACGTATATAAGTATTAAGTATACAGGCTTAGAACCGATTTGTTCGAAGAGATGGACTGTTGCCGGGCCCTCTTGAATTCTGATTGAGGGTTCAGAGCTGGTCTTCCCCCAGTTTTAAATTGGTTCCGAAAGTCTGTCTCTGAAAGACAGACATACAGACAGCCCGACAGATGAGAGTTACGTTGTGGGGAAAAATTTGGTCTGGGCACTGTGGGGTTGGGTAATGGGTACAATCGATCATTGTGGGGTGCACATTTCATACATGTACATATGTACATTATGGGGTTAAAATGTCTGAATATAGTGGGGTCATATTGTTATTCAGGAATATATTTCATTAAATGGCAAAACAATAAAGTAGCTTTCATGGGCTTCGAAATGCACCTAAGATCAAGGCGATCGGACCAGCGGTTGCTGAGATATTTAGTTTTGAAAGTTTTAGCGGAAGTATCGTAAAAGAGTCCCTATTCAAAATATGAGTTTCTGGCTGTGCTATTGGGCGTGGACACTGGATCATGGCTCAGTGGGCATTCACTCTTGCACCTGCATGATGCAGGCTTCATCTGCTCACTGTAGGACTATTTGGGAAAAAGTGCCTCCGCTGCGTGATGGGGCTCGTCAAAGAACTGTTTGTTTTTGCTCTAACCCGTGAACCATTGAACTTAGAATTAACTGTCTCAGTTACTGAATACATGGGGTGCAATCATCTGTTGTTATGGGGTTACTGTGTCTGAAGATGTGGGGTGCAATGTCTGTCGCTATGGGGTTATTACGTCTGTGCATGTGGGGTGTTATGTCTGTGGTTATGGGGTCATTGCGTCTGAACATGTGGGGTGCAATGTGTATTACTCACTAGGGGGCAGTAGGTGGTGATACTGTCTGTAATATGCACAGACTAATGGGGTCTGTCTGACAGACACGATCATTGTGGGGTTGTACCACGATCTCTTCACGTGCACCCCACAAGGTCATTTTGAACCATTTTAAGGACATTGCTTGTGGGGTCAACCCCACAAGCAAGAAATGACCCCACAACGTAGTGTTGTACTTATAAAAACCCCAAAGTCGAGGATTTGGACATAATTCTGAATGTACCTGTCGCCATTTTCAAGGCTATTGTCTCCACTGTTTGGCTAGATGGCGACAGTTGCCCAGCCCTGGGTACACATGTCAAGTAGTGCTGCTGTTTTGTCACCAGATGTAACGCTGGTATTAGTGACATTATACAATAAGTGACAAGTACAAGCTCTGGGTGCAATCTGATTTTATTTTTCCCCCCCCCGCACATATATATTTACAGAGTTTACATGACACACCCCTTGGACACATGTCCATCAACAAGTGTAAGCTTCCCATTGGTCAATCCATGCTCCCACTCAACCCCTGCCCACCTGTTATACAACCCCTAAACCCTTTACTCCCCTCCCGCCATGTCGCCTATTGTAAACACAGAGGGCTTTGTCACTTAAACCACAAGGAGTTCAAAAGTGTACTATGAGCGTCCAATGTAATGCTCCTACCCATGAAGAACTCCTAATATTTTCAGTACTATCGATCAGGCTTTTTGAGAAGATAGTTGATATGAAAGGGATGTGATAGTGGGTCAGAGAACATGCGATTGAAATAACGCTCACCGTCATTTTTTGCTGATTTAAGAGGAATAGACAACAGCTTCTTAAGTTATTGACTGAATCTGGAGAGTCAGCTCGAACCTCAAGAATCTGATATCTTTCCTACAACCACTTCCAATGCTTCCATAGTCAAGTGAAGTGTAAATGATATGGAAGGACATGGCGAAGATTGTAATGTTCATCTAGATTTCTTTATACATGAGGTAATGTGACTTTTTGACCTGGCTTCCTGGCCACTCTGTGCTGCTCTCCAAGCAGTGGGCAGCACGTATGATATATTAACATGGGGAGAATCCGCCAGGAGATTGAGCTTCCAGAACGATGCATCCGGGCATTGCTGCTTCCGGCTCTCGCTGGGTCCCCGGAAGAGAGACATGACAGAGACAGCTCTGAATGGTGGGTACCATACCAAACAGGCAGCAACCAGCGGAACAGAGGAGAGGTCATTAATACAGGCTGATATACTCTTGCAAACTATAAGATGTGTTTGCTTGTGGTATCTATCCCATCCGTATTATGGATATCTTATTCGGGAAGATTATGTTTATTAAACCAAAATGGTTTCATATGGCATAGATCCATCAACCCATGATGAGGTTCACAAATGTCGCATGCCTCTGCCTTTTAATCTAATGTAGGCCTATACATTCATGAAAAAGATCAGCACATGTTACTGCACACATAATATTAAATGCAGAACCATAGACAGTAAGTATGCTGTAGGTTGCCGGACTATACCTACCCTAGAAATCTTTTAACATTTTTATCTCAATTTTCATCTTGACCCATTTGTATTATTTTCAAGATATTACAAATTATGAATTGGTTACTAGTTATACTTCCTACGATTTACTGAGAAATCGGGATAAAGGACCCGACCTTCCTATAAGTCTAAAACACGTGTTTTGCTATATCATGGTGGTATTGTTTCTTCAGATCGTAGTACCTTAAATCATTAAACAGTGCCGCTGGTCTTAGCTAGGTACCGGAAGCGTTCGTGCCCTGTATAATTGATAACCTCTCCCTAAAGGGGTTAAGGCTAACGGTCAGCAGCCGTCCTGGGATTCATATCCATATATATTGAAAAATTCATAAGAGAAAGATACAATGAACAGCAGACCATGACGAAGAATCAGTCAAAAGAAATTTCCCTTAAAAAATAATGATTATTGGACAACGGTAGGTGAAACACTTTTATTACTGTGTGGGCGTCTCACTACGAAATTCCCATGCTAAATTTAGGGATTTTTTTTTGTAACAGTGTAGAGTTTGCCTTCCACTGGTCTCTTGTATATCTATATGGACCTTGGGATTTAGTAGATTCTCTATTGGCTGATTTTAGAGCAGCGGTTCATGTTATTGACTGCTACCAGGGAACTAGGTCACACCACAAACCACACCTTCAACCACTACCAATGTCACCATATGACAGCTACAAACTGTGATGCGCATCTAGTGTATTTTATATCTAGAATGATTGCATTTTGGTCTAGATCCCTTGTCACATTCATGTTGTTCAATCACAAGTGTATGTTTTAGAATATACAAAGGGAATATGCTAGAAAGGTGGGCTTGTGACCAATATTGCATCCAGATATCTTGGCCGATTCGGGAGGGACAGGACGGCGTAAGAAATTTAGTAAAATTCTTACTAACCCATAAACTGAGGGTGCTGACCAAGAGTCACTGGCCCCTGTTATCTATAACTTATGACATCCACTTTGGTGAGACCAAATAGATAGCTGGGGGGGGGGTTATGGAACAGAACGGCTTTACTCTTTAGATTACATGATTACCACTGTACAGAATCAATTAACACTCATCACTTCACATTCATGTAGACTACTTTGTAGAAAGTAACCACCGTTTTACATATGATGTTTCACAAAGTGTCCCTAGCTCTTGATAAAACGGTCTTAATAATCTCACATTGTCTCAAGCTGTGTCTAGTGACCTGGTGAACACATTCATCCATCATTGAAGTCTAATGATTATGTGGATTTCTTGACCTTAGCTGTCGAAATTGCGTTAATTAAACAACCATTACTCTTTCACTCACACCAGATTTTACTGCTTCATCTCTAGGGGGTTGGCAGTGCATGATACCCTTTTCAATTTTGAACCCCCCCCTCGCCAAATATGGGCAAAAGTAAAGGCGGAGGGGTGTTATATATCTGGAGAGCATTACTCAATAATGCTAATTAGCATTATTAAGAAACGCTCTCCAGGTCCCCTTCTAAGGTTTATCGCTGCAATTGGACTCATAACATTATTAGGGCGGGAAGGAGGGTTGTGGCAGTAGGTGTTGGATGGCTCCTATATAGATACCACATTTGGCGTCTTGGTTCAACCAGCCCACCGCGTGAAGTGGAATCATGGGATGAACACCCCAGTGCATGCAACATCATTTATCATGGAGAGAATTACGTCGTGAATCAGCACCCTTTAAGACGTAGGACATACTAGGCACGATAGCTTGCCATCTCTTCCCGTTATATAGTTATTTTCTATGGACAGTCTTCCTCATATTGTTGAAATATATTGCTGACATAGATGGGTCAGCAAGTGCATTCAATCTAACAATTGATTGATTGATTGATTTGTTTAACGTCCTAAGCCCGTAGGGCCTCATGGGACTGCCTCATTGGTTACCAGACATTTAGTCCATTCTTTCCTCAAACTTAATTTGCGCATGTGTGTGTGTGTGTGAATGTGAGTGTGTGCGTGTGTGTGTTTGGGAGTCTGCTTGTAGCAGTAGGACACGGCTCGTAGCAGTGAGACACTGCTCGTGGCTCAAATATCTGTGGGAATTTCTCATTATAAAATCAAGAGTGAACAATGCCACTCGTGTCACGGGACTTAGGTTTTTGTTAAATTCAACAGATTACACTTTTAACACATTTTTTTTTTATTGAACTTGGTGACTATTGAGCAATAGAGCCTTGTTTTGCATATGACACGTCATCAGTCTAGATTCGCTTCAACATGCTGACATAGAGAACCATATTGACGAGCTAAGAGTAGCATAAGCGATAGACCCTGTAGATCATACTCCATTAACGTACACACGTGCACTCTGCGGGATCTACCCCCTTCCTCACAGCGGGTCCGGCCTCGTCGTCAATCAAATCTCCGCTGTCGGCTTGCGCCTGCAGTGTCCATCAGAAGCTAGCCAATAAAAAAGTGACCATGTGACCCGTGGTGCCTGGTCACGAGACTGAACGCATCCAAAAGCTAGTTTTTTTTTTCTTATTTCAAGAAAATAAGATGGATGAAATAACATGGTGGACAAAATTACGAGTCTGTCATTTTATCAGATCAGCACGGGAAATTATCTATGTTGTAAGAAAATTATTTTGTTTCCTTTGGACCTACTTGCCAGGGGTTGTGTTAGATCATAAGGGAGACGTTTACGTGTACGAAGGTGCCTGATGTATGAGGGCATAGAGGAGATGTTATGGGAGTAGGGCTTCATGCATAATGCATAGGGAGATCTGTATGCTAAAAGGTATCAGACCGACACCAGCTACTACACGGATTAAAGTGCTAGAGAACCTTGAGTAATGACACACAATCTCTATGCCTACCACTAGGAGGGCCAGTACGGATCAATGCTTGGAGCAGTAATAATGAAACCGGGGACGGTGGTCAATTAAAAAAATACAAGGGTCCTGGATGGGAGGTCCGCCATGTCCCCTCTTCATTTATAAAAATGCCAGTCGCATCTGTCTCTGTCAGTCAACAATCTTAATGCCAATTCTCAATATTATATTCCGAAATGTCCCCTGCGGATTTGAAGAAAATATTAAATGTATGCAGGCGTTTGTCCCAATGAGGCATTTAGGGATCCATGTACTCGTTTTAGACTGGTGAAGAGGAATTTGTCTCCATCAATTATTGCCATGCTGATGCAGAGAAACCCAAGGAAAGCGGGATGGAACCACAATGATGAAGCAACCCCCCCCCCCGACCCTCCAGAGAGCTAAAACCTAAAAGACATTCATGTATCTGTTGGGAATGTACCCATTACAGAATAGCTCATATTAGAACCTGTGTAAGTGGCTATTTGACAAGCTAAGATATTACAATATATTACAATTCATCAAGCTCTATCATGTATTGGTAGAATTATCTACAGTAAATTATGACGTAATATGATATCGATTGTGCATAATCATCCTGACCCTAATCCATCGAAGCTCGTTTACTGTGTAGCGTACTGTTGTTCAAACTATTGACATGTATACACATTCACATGCATAATATCATAGTTATCGATTAAGCGAATCTAGACTGATGACGTGGCATATGCAAACTATTAACACATTATCAGAACACCAAAAGCAATCTTCCTCTAAGAAAATGAATGCACCTGCAATGCAGTTTTAGATGAAAAGGTGTAACAGTGCTAGTCTCATTGTGTGTTTATCTTACTAGGATCGAATACAACCTACCACAGATGGTTCTACCAATATCGATGTTTACTTAGTTGCTATGATCCTTTCCCGTGTAGTCATGGATCCAACACAGATGGGAAAATAAGATAAAATCTGAAATAAAATGGGTACAGATGGAGTTATTGAGCTAACATGCCATAATGTTGACCATAGTTAAGCCTCATTTCATTTTACCACAGGTTATGTTTTGCTGGCAATAGTCCAAAGCTGACTGTTAGTGTCAGGGAATTCATTAACTGTGTATTTGTAACCCATCTAGATATGCGTGAGTAGCCGACCAGAAAAGGTGAACTATATGGGATGCATTAGTCACCTCTTCTGCTAGGTTGCTGGCACCGCATGGAAATAATGTTCTTCCCATTGTTTTTAAAAAGCAAATGTGTTTTTACCATCATAAATAATCTCACCTGGTAGACAAAATGACAATTTTAAACATTGTCAATTTTCTTAGAATCCGTCGGTTTGTACACAAACTAACATTACATTTATTATTTCATATTATTCTTCCTAAAAATAAGAAAGAAAGTTAATCTGTGTTATTGTAGCCACACAGAAAGTTAAATCCTCATACAATCACAGGGTATACCTTCCATTTGGTCACACAGATAATAATCTACCCCATTGCTTTGAACTATTTCAAAAGGACACGTAGCAATTTGTATTTGTAATCTGAACTACTTTTGCCAACCACAACACTCTTTGTATTCAATTGGTTTAGATAGGGGAATCATTTCAGGTTCGTTTTTTATAATTATTGTGATTTCGGAAATACATTATTTTATTATAGTTTTTGAATCGATTCTTGTACGATTTTGAAGACCAAGTATCTATCTGCCAGCAGCTATAAATTCTACATCAATGGTTATAATCATTTTTTGCAAGACCAGGCAGAGCTCTTAGTGGCAAGCCTCATCCTTTTTCCCAATCCTCTGCACATAGACCTCTCAGTACTCACAGTACATGTGCAAGTCATTACCATTCCTAGAGGTTAATTCAAAAGGCTCTGCCATTGCTACCTATACGATGTTAGTGATTTCCCACCCTTATTCCTTACTGCGATGGTAAGGCCAGGCTGCCTTCCTTTCTGATAGCCAGCTACTTTTTAGTGAGTGCCGTTAGCGTCAGCCCTGCTTTCACTATTCCAAGCAGAAAATAACTGTGCACAGTGGCAACAGGTCCACAGAGAAAAAATAGCAGTGGAAGACAAAAAATAGCATTGGAAAAACTCATTCTCTCAAGAGTGGTTACACTGGGGTTCAGCTAATTATATATACCCTGTCGGGTGCACTTGACCCTGAAATGTCTTCAAGTATGTCACCAACTAAAAGAGAGAAAGGAAGCATGATGTTACTATGCCCTTAACGCGTAAGTAGACTCAAGGGCCCTGAAGGACTATGAGAAAATCCATTCAAGTGCTCTTAACTCATGAGTAGCCTCAATAGCCCACAAGGACTGTCAGCAGGTGCATTCACTTTTGTGACGAGGAATGTCCCCTTACACAGGTGCTCTTGCACTCAGGGGAAACCACTATCATCTCTCAGAATAAAATAAGGGGTGGTGTTAGTACTGGAAGTGAAATAGTGAAGGACTGCAAAGTACTTCCTATTATTGACTGGCCTGAAACCACTAGCTATTTTAGGGTAGTAACACTAGGTCTTATGAGATGGTAAGAGATGTGCCTATGCTAACATCTCCTAGGTAGTGATGGCAGAGCCTTTTGAATTAACCTCCAGTCCCACATCGTAAGAACTGTCTCCACTAACAGATAGGAACCATCAACCCATACATCTACGCTTCTGTATTATAGGAACCAGGACCTACTGCCAGAGAGAGCATAATACTAGCACACCCTGCTTCCTTGATATTCCTAGTAGTGACCCATTTCTAGGGCTACCGTGCTGGCTGGAACCATGTTTTACTGCCGTATATCTCCTCAGATATCCACACTGGTAATCTGGTGAGGATTCAGGTTGCCAGGTAGCACTTATGTTATCTCTAGAGACACTTAGAACTAGGACACCATGGACAAATTTTAATTTTCTTTTAGGTACATGGAGTTGCTAGCACTAATCTATCTTATGACGTAACTCTTAAATTAGCATATCATGTACAGCACTCTTATATATCTTGTGGTGATAACTATTTTCATTGTATTGCTGTACCGTGTAGATTATATTATAATTAATATCATGTCTATGATCACACTAAACTTTAAAAAAAGAAATAAAATGGCTCGGCTATCAGTGGAAGTGTTTTATGCCAACGTTAGGTATAAATTCATGCAATTGAAAAGTAGTAAAGTGAATAAATGCTCTACATCTAGTAAGGAATATGGAAACCTTGAAGATGAGAGCTATTCCCACAGGAATTAAAGCTTAAACACCATTATGGCAGGGGTCTTAAATGTACACAGGTTTCGAATGAGTACTAGGGATGTGGGGATATTTAGGTATTAAGCACTAAATCACATCTTAGAAAAGTCTCACTGCATCTATGACATGCATTTAGAGACATGCATAGATCTATGACTTCTCCCCCAGGCTTCTCCTGCATTGTCCAGTGGGCGTATCAATTGCTGAAGCTGGTACTGGTAAGATATGGACTGATGAAAGCCATCACGAAGGATAGCAGTTGCTCCCTAAGAATTAGCAGCGAATTGAGGGATCAGACTCATAGGTCATAGGTCTATATCCCGCCTGACCCTATATTTTCTATAGCATTCCCAAAGATTAGTATACCTCCAGTCAGTCCGTAACTATTTTCCAACTCCCACGCACGCTAGGTCATGCTTACTCATCCCTCCATTACTGCTACAGCTAGTGCACTCTTAGTCTAGTAGTTCTACTCACATCACTGCTGTGGTTTGTCTGGTGTCTCAGAAACCCATGTGCAATGTTTCAACGTTTCTAAGCAGCACTAAACCACCCTAGCGAGCTATTTGGTGTGAGGTCCCTCAGCATTGAACCCAGACCTGTCATACTTGACTGAAGCAATCAGCATCTGAGTGGGGCAACAGTATACAAGTCAGGGGCGGATCCAGGATTTTCAGAAAGGGGGGGCATGAATCTGACCATGGGCAGCAAACATAGATGTGAGGTACAAGTGGAAACCTGTGATGTTGCGAGCGCAGCGCAACAGCTTGTTGGGGGTTTCTGGGGGCATGCTCCCTCAGGAAAATTTTGAATTTTAGAATGCAAATGGTGCATTCTGAGAGCTCTACTGACTGAAGTATTTGTGGGTTCACATAGGGTTTCATCCAGGTTTCTTTTTAAAGAAGGAGGGACTTCTCAGGGGTAGATCCAGAATTTTCGGAAAGGAGGCATAATTTGGGCCCTAGACATCAAGGAACAATTGCAGCACTGTGATGTTGCAAGTGCAACATAGCATCCCCTTCAGGAAATTTCTGAAATGTTGAAGGGGGATAGTGCATTCTGGTGGAGTCTGAGGGCTCTCCTGACTAAGCTATCTACAGCCATAAGTAAGGATTCCCCCCTCTGGGTTTCAAAAATATCTTGTAGAGGCAAGCCCTTAGAAAATTTTGAAATCTAGAGGGGAAAAGATGGATTCTGGGGGATTCTGATGGCTCTCCTGACTAAATATACCTACAGCTATAACGGGTAAGTGAGGCTTTTCCCCCTTCCCATTTAAAAAAAAAGAATTTGAAATCTAGAGGAGAAACAGTGCATTTTAGTGGATTCTAAGGGTTCCACAAACATGGATAAATATGAATAACCGTTCAAACCCATTTGAAAATGTTTTTTGCCTCATGAATTTATTTGAAAAAAAGACATTAAAAAAAGGTACCAGCTCTCCTATTTTACAGCCCCCTCCCCCTCTTCTCTTGTCATATCCCTATCTGGATCCTTTTTATCCTGATGGGCCACTAAATCCTCTCTTAAACTTCCCCCCCCCCCATTTCTCCTACCTACACACATCAAGGGGGTGCCCTGGTGGATCTTTAAAAACTGGGGAAAAGACTGAATGGTTTGTAGATATGCATACTCTTTTGTCAGCACCTAGTATATACCACAACCTGTCACAGTCCCAAAGGTCACATTCCCTATCCATGCCCCTAGTATCATGCACCGTACCCTATCCATTCCCTCAAGCTTACATAACCTGTCCATATCCCCAGTATTATGAATCATACCCTGTCTATGCCCCAAGCTTACATACCCTGTCCATGTCCCCTGTATCATGTACCATACCCTGTCTATGCCCCCAAGCTTATATACCCTGTCTATGTCCCTAGTATCATGTACCATATCCTGCCTCATGTTCCCTGTCCACGCCCCTAGTATCATGTAACAGACCCCATACCATGTAGCACACCCTGTCTACGCCCCCAATATAATCTAGCAGTCCCTGTCTAAGCCCCCAGTATCATGTAGCATAACCTGTCTATGCCCCCAATATTATGTAGCAGACCCTGTTCAAGCCCCCAATATCATGTAGCAGACACTGTCCATGCCCCAGTATCATGTACCCTTCCTAATACAATTCCACTTTCATTTATATTTTAAGCTGTAGAATCCTTAATAATAGTCCGATTTGAAAACTGTAAAAACTGGCATGAAGCTGAGAATTCACTGATTTCAAAACTTTCGTTGGAGGCTCAAAAGGGGGGGCGTACGCCGCGTCCGCCCCCCCTTGAATCCGCGCCTGCAAGTGATGACGGCAAGGGCACGTGAAGGGAAGGTGCAACTCTCATATTGTATAACCATAAACTTTGACTTCCAAGAGCTGCAAGTGTATGCACTGCCTGGAAGATGCTCCAACTCCCACTCAGCCAAGCAGACCCGTGTGTACTCAACAAGAGAGCCCTATCGAAGGGGTTGTCTACAGTAACCCCTCCATCAAGCGCCCACTTGTCTTCCTACACAGACAGTCCATTAACACTGGGTGAACCAGCCCTATCAGCTTTATATACAGCTCTATACAGGACCACTAAATACTACTTTTCCTGTCTCATGTATGGTCGACATAATGAGTGTGCATCAGAATTCGCTCTAGCCATGATCCATAGCTACTAGTGAAAGATATCTCATAATGGTTAAAGGGTTTGTTCAAGGATGATGTTTACAACTGTATACTGGACTTCCTTAGAACTGCTTATTTTAAGCCAGGTTTACACTCCCTCTACAACCACCCAATTGTACAGTAGTATATCATTGTGTTTATTGTAACATTGCTTCATTTCATGTGTTGAAGATGATACTAAAGAACTCGTGGATGGACCCCTTGAATACTATCGACTCAAGAGTCTGTATACTGCAGCCCATCACTCTTTCATTCCTTGATTAAATACCAATGATGATAGAAAGTCGGGTGCTTTCATCGTGATCATTATAATTGCACCTAACATGATGATAAATTTACCTTTCACTCATTCTCCTTAGGGCCTGCCGAATTAGTTCCTATTCACTCAGTTAAATACTATTATGCAACAATTCCTGGTGTTCTTTGTTGAATGGTGGACCAGAATGATTAATCGAATTTCGAAGTGCATATTGAGGAAACTTCTAAACATTTAGCTCACCTGAGGTTCGAACACCAATATCTATAATTTGTACTTAGAAGGGGGGGATGACCCCTAAGTAGGAGACGGGACAACCAATATATTTCTTTTTGTTTCAGCGAAAAAGCCAATGAGTGAAATATAAAGGGGGTAACCGGGACAGTTTTGGTCGCTCTGGGTGAAGGGAGGAGTGTTTTGTATGTCCATGCTAAAACCCAACCAACCCCGTTGTTTAGTAATGAGCATTCCCCTAGAAACAGTGCAACGTGCACTCTTGCCAAAAGCCAGCTTAAAGCCAGAGATCCACTACCGAGACACCAACGTATACATGTGTTACATGTGACACTCTAGATCGATCCTTTGTTCTATCAATCTTCGCTTTTGTATATTTCATTATGCATCAGTTCAGATGAATGGCATGGGAATTCTGGTCAATGTCACCACATTGATGCACCCATTGTCAAGGAGAACAAAGGATTTTGTGGTGTTGCATGTAATGCATATAATTATGCCTGTGTGTCGCTGATGGAACTCTGGAGTACTGGAGGTGTTTCTAAAAGATTGGCTTCTATCGGAGGTGCTATTCTGAAAATCGAACTGACTCACCATAGGGAATTGATTCTCTGTTGTGTTGCCAAAAGGTAATTGGTGAGAAAGTGGTTCAGGCATGTTCCAGAATTGATGTGTACTTCCCTAGTAAGAACCCATACCTGGCTAGTTCTTTACCTAAATTCCCTGGCCTTAGTAAGTAATATAAAATGTGAACCCTGAAGCATTCAGGTGTGACCAATCATGAAACCACTTCCCCCACCTTTCACACCAATGTCTAATTCAGAGTAAGTCAATTCCATTAAAGTATAAGGTGGGAAGTCGCTTCTCGGGATGGAGAAGTGCAAGGAGCGGATGGTGAGTTAGCTACAGTGAGAATTAAATTCCCAATCTTTTCGAAACACCCTGGAAATAGTGCCACTGAGCTGCACAAGTTGCGTCTGTAGTACATTTCTCTTTCAATATAGATTCTCAATAGTTTTGATTAATCAACATCATTGAGAAATTCATTCATAGAGGAATCTTATGTGTGGCTAGTATTGCATGAAATTACTCCTGCTCCCCAAACAGTGCCTGGGACCACGGGACTACCCTCGAAATAAGACACGGGAAAATCCCGTGAACGACTGGTGAATCTGTGAGCACATATTCTCGGGAAGATCCTGGGAATAGTACCTACAATCCCGTGAATTACCCTGATATTCCCCAGTTTTTAACAGGGCCCTCTAGTGAGATTTATACACATAAGTCTGATTCTTCAGCATAAAGTGAAGATGCCAGAGTCCACCAGGGGCCTCTGTGTGAGCATGGAATCCTGGTTTGGTCCAAAGAACAGAGAGAGGGTGTGAGATGGAAAGAAGTGAGAGGGCAAGAGAGGCACAGAGAGAGCAAGGGAGATATAAAGAGAGAAAGAGAGAGAGAGAGAGAGGGAGAGAGAAAGGAGAGAGAGAGAAAGGGAGAGGGAAACGGGAGAAAGAGAGGAAGGCAATAGAGGGAGGGAAGAGAGAGAAAGAGAGCAAAATAGAAAGAGAGCGAGGCAGAAAAGAAATAGGGGGGAGCCTTTCCCCCCCAAAAAAAAGGAAAATTGATTGACTTAAGCTACTGACAAAATTGATACATAAAGTTGATTGAATCATAATATTATGTGTCCCATTCTAATATGTGTGTGGTGCACATATGTATGGGCACTGACACATTCATCTGTGAAGATGTGTAATGTAGTTCTCGCCATGAATATGACCTCAGTTGTCGAAATGGCGTTAAACATTTATTACTCACTCACTCTCCCGTTCTAATAATTATGACCCTTATTGATATCTCATTAAATGTGCATGTTTGCTAGACATGTGTTGAACAGAGTTAAACCCTTTAAGGGCTAACCCTAATGCATTAATGCATTTTGGTTGTCATGATGCATTAATGCAGCCAGGGCTACATTCAAGCATCATGCTTACGCTTTGGGAAGATCAGCATGATGCCCCAATGAAGTGCTGGCAAGCAGACTCCCCAAGTCTTCATCGGTAAAACATGCCAGCCAATGGGCATGTTACACTACTGCATCAGCAGACCTTAAAGAGTTAGCATTTAGAGGCCTGGCAAATAGGCACTCAATGATTATAGGGCATGCTAAGTTGTTTACGGGCACTAAGTAAAGAGTCAACTAAATTTAGACTGTCAAGGTTGTAGGGTGCAGGCAAACCACCTGTGGTACACACTTACAGAACAGGTCATTTTAGTCAGATGGGGAGGGGGATTTCTGGGGCATAAATGGGTGAATGTAAAAGCATATCTAAACTCAGCCTCCCATGAAAAATATACTGGCATCATTTAACACTGTCTGTGCTGTCTACTTAACCGTGTAAAAGCGCCCAAAATCTCACTGTGCCTTATTCACTGTACTAAATAAATACCCAGACATTTGGTTTGGTCTTTACCCCTGGTCCATATCCAAGACAGGTACTTATGGAATTTTAGTGCTGAAGAGTTATTTTAACACCTCCCCACCCCCACTAACCACTGGTACTTATATGAGACCAGCAATCATTGCTGAGTGTCAAGAATTAATCTTCACAAAAATGAGCATCAAGATACTCACATGGAAAACTTTTCTGACTCTCTTTTGTGTCATTTTTTGGGGAAAATATTTGGGGAAATCTCAAATTTACACCAGACTTCCTTCATATGGGATGCATGCCATAGTTCCATCCATTGAAAATACACTGTAACAGGTTTATGCCTAGGTCCATCACACCTCATGTATAGACTCACTATGAACTATGTGATATTTAATGGACTATACCTATGTGATATTTAATGGACTATTAACACATAAATACCATGTTATGACATGTGTCCGTCGAGAACATATTTGAGTATGATTTGAAAAATGAATGTGACATATCAGATGGAAATAGAACTACCCCTGTGCCCCCTCACCCCCTGCTGATACCTACTGAGCACTCCCAAACACCAACAGGACCAACCAGTTTGGGCTACACTGCCCCACCTCAGCTGTCATTTCCACCTGGCTCACCTACACACAAGACCTGTCTCCAAAAACTGAGGGTAACAGTGGGTAAGCATAAATTTGCCATTTTTCACCATTTTCTATTCATTATGACATGCAAAGGTCACCATTTTCTTGCTGCTCTATTCATAAGGGCACTTACAATCCTAAATAGGAAATGGCACTAGTATCTCAATATTACCAATGCCATTGTACCTTGATGTGTGCAATATTCATGAATGCTAATTCAAGCACTTTACCAGCATTTGCAATGATCTATAAAAGAAATCCTAAGTACTTGACTGGATCTTTATTTGCAATAATATGTGATATTGTACATCTGAAGGCATGATTGCTAACCTATACATGTAATTGTGTGGCCACTGGCTGTGTTCAGAAATAGCCCTCCTTATTGCAGCTGCATACTACTACTATACTAAGTGTGAGAGGCAGTCAGACCCTTTCCCAATCCAGGTCATAGTGGGCCAACCTTGTGTACTGATTACCTTACCTCTTATACAGTGTACCCATTCCCAGCCAGCCTAATTTGGGTAACTCACACAAGCACCTACCAGAAGGTGACTTTACTTGTATGCAGGGTTGTTGTAGATTGCAACACTCATGGTCAGATTCCCCTTCTGTCCCAGTATATTTACATGTCTGTATATGTGTCCACACTCACATCCATCTATGTACATACATTCCCTTTTATCCACATACACTCACATGCCTCATGTCCACATGCACCCCCTCACACATCCACATCCTCATTATGTCCACATCCCCTCTAAGTGCACACACACCTCCCTCTATATACACACCCACCTCCCTCTGTGTCCACACCCACCTCCCTCTATGTCCACACCCCCCTCTCTCTGTGGCCACACTTAACTCCCTATATGTCCACACCCATCTACCTCTGTGTCCACACACACGTACTACAGTGGCCCACAAGGGTCAAATTGAAGTTGAAGTAAAGAGTTGACTTTCACAAAAAAAGTTAGAGTCCAAAACCAATATTAATGTTCAAAGTCAATTTCATTTCATTGCTGTCAAACTGTCAAGGTGTCAACTCATGAAAACTAACTTGTGACAGGTATCTTTTAGCATTGCATGGTGCACTCTATGTCTTTCTATATGAACAAAGTTTATACCAGCAACTACAGGGTAGCTATCGGTTCCCTCACACAATAACTGATCGTTCCACACCAAGTAGTTGGTGGTTCCAGCATCCTGTAACTGGTGGTTCCCACCCACTCTAACTGCGGTTCCACACCTATCCGCTACTGGCACTGGATCCCATACCAAGTAGCTGCTGGTTCCCACACCCAGCACTTGGTGGTTCCCATGCACATTAGTTGCTGTTTCCTGTACCCAGTACATGCTGGTTCCCACATCCAGTAGCTGCTGGTTCCCATATAAAATGGTTCCTAACCCAAGTAGCTGCTGGATCCCACACCCTTGCTGGTTCTTGCACCCAATACCTGCTGGCTTCCACATAGAGTAGCTGGAAGTGGTTCCCACATCCATTAGGTGCTGGTTCCTGCACCCACTTCCTGCTGGTTCCCAAATAGAGTGCCTGCTGGTTCCTACATCAGGTAATTGCGAGTTCTTAAAAAAGTAGCTGTCAAAAGTATGTCTATTCGGGTGGCATAGGTCAAATTATGTCAGATATGGTGAAAATAGGTCAAATTGGTCAAAAGTATGTCTATTCGGGTAGCATAGGTCAAATTATGTCAAATATGGTGAAAATAGGCCAAATTGGTCAAAAGCAGGTCAATTAGGGTAGGATAGGACAAATTAGAGTAAATATGGTGAAATAGGTCAAATTGGTCAAAAGTATGTCTATTTGGGTAGCATAGGTCAAATTATGTCAAATATGGTGAAAATAGGCCAAATTGGTCAAAAGCAGGTCAATTAGGGTAGGATAGGACAAATTAGAGTAAATATGGTGAAAATGGGTCAAATTGGTCAAAAGTAGGTCAATAAGGTCAGGATAGGTGAAATTAAGTCAAATAGGGTGAAATTAGGTCTAATTGATAAAAAGTAGGTCGATAAGGGTAGGATAGGTCAAATTAGGTCAAATATGCTGGAAAAATATGTCAAATTGGTAAAAAACAGGTCAAATAGGGTAGGATAGGACAAATTAGAGTAAATATGGTGAAATTAGGTCAAATTGGTCAAAGTGGATAAATAATGTCAGGATAGTTGAAATTAAGTCAAATAGGGTGAAATTAGGTCTAATTGATAAACAGTAGGTCGATAAGGGTAGGATAGGTCAAATTAGGTCAAATATGCTGGAAAAATATGTCAAATTGGTGAAAAGCAGGTCAAATAGGTTAGGATAGGAAAAATTAGAGTAAATATGGTGAAATTAGGTCAAATTGGTCAAAAAAAGATAAATAATGTCAGGATAGTTTAAATTAAGTCAAATAGGGTGAAAATAGGTCTAATTGGTAAAAAAGTAGGTCAATAAGGGTAGGATAGGTCAAATTAGGTCAAATATGGTGCAAACCAGTCAAATTGGTCAGAAATAGGTCGAAAAGGTCAAAGTAAATCAAATTAGGTCAACCATGGTGAAAATAGGTCGAATTGGTCAAAAGTAGGTCAGGATGGGTCAATTAAGGTCATATATAGTGAAAACAGGTCATATTGATCAAAAGTAGGTCAATTAGGTCCAATAAGGTCAGGATAGATCAAATATGGTTGAAATAGATCAAATTGGTCAAAAGTAGGTCAATTTTGTCAAAATGTAGGGTATGATAGGTGAAGTAAGGTCAAATATGCTGGAAATAGGTAAAAGTAGGTCATTTAGGTCAAATTATGTCGAAATTTGTCAAAATAAGGTCGACTATGACTATTTTTGACCAATCTGACCTACTTTGACTATATTTGACCTAATATGACCCATTCTAACCTACTTTGACCTAATCATGCTACTTTTGACTGATTTGACCTATTTTAAGATATTTGACCTCATTTGAACTATCCTTACCTAATTGACCTTCTTTTGAACAATTTTACCTATTTTCACCATTATTTGACCTAATTTGACCTATCTTAGCCTGATTTGACCTACTGACCTACCTTTGACCAATTTGACCTACTTATACCATATTTGACCTGATTGAAACTCCTTGACCCACCTTTAACCAAATTGACTTATTTTCGCCATATGTGTAGAGGCAAGGAGAAAGGGTGCTCCATGCTAAAAGTCAACTTTAAAATTTAAATTACTAGCTTTACAGTGATACATAGCATGAGAAGATACTCCTGTTAGTTTTGGAGGAATGGCTTGCTAGATATGCATAGGTGTGACCATTTCAAGAATGTTAATAAGCTCTTAGTCTAATTGGTCATGAGATATATAGCTAATTAGCATTATTTATGCTAATTAGCTAAATTTGTATAATTTTTTATTCTTTTGCCCATAACTTTTGATCTAGAAATGGTATTTTCATTCTGTTTTCACCATAGTAAACCTTGTAGGATGTTCCTTCAAATGGTATCATTGATTTTCCTATTTAGAATGAAAATCATGTTTCCATGGCAACAGAAATCAACAAAAATGCCTATTTTGGCCCAAAAACATTCTTTTTACATGCCAAATTTGGAACCTTTCCACCCAGAATAGAACGTTTTATCAAAATCCATTGAATTGTCCATAATAAAGTTGCCTATAACAGTTTTAGTCATATTTTTCCTATTCTAGTCCATAGTGGTGCCCCCTGGTGGCTAAATCTGGTACAAAATCCCGCAGTAACTGTCCTTTCTGCTTGCTGGCTCACATATTTGACCTACCTTAGCCTACTTTGACCTACTGGACCTAATTTTGACCAATGTGATCTATTCTTACCACCGTTGACCTAATTTGATAGAATTTGACCTGATTGACCCATTTTCAACCAATTTGACATAATTTATCCTAGTCTGACCTAATTTCATTCAATTTTACCTACTTGGAACCAATTTGACCTATTTTGACAAATTTTAACTATCTTGACTGCTTATGACCTAGTTTCACGCAACTTTCCCAATTTGCCCATTTTTGACTTATATGACCTTTTTCATCCAGAATTTATCCAGATCACTCTTTTGCTACTAGGAATGGGAACCGGTAGCTACTCTATATTGGAACCAGCAGCTACTGGATATGGGAACAAGTAGCTACTGTATGGGAACCAACAGCTACTGTTTTCAGAACTAGCAGCTACCTGATGTGGGAACCAGCAGTTAGAGTGGGTGGGAACCACCAGTTATGGGATGCTGGAACCAGCAGCTACTTGGTATGGAACCATCAGTTATTGTGTGAGGGAACCAATAGCTACCCAGTAGTTGCTGGTATAGACATATAGAAAGACATAGAGTGTACCATGCAAAGCCAAAAGATACCTGTCACAAGTGGGTTTGCATTCATGAGTTGACACCTTGACAGCTTGACAGCAATGAAATGAAATTGACTTTGAACATTGATTTTGCTTTTGGACTTTAACTTTTTTTGTGAAAGTCAACTCTTTGCTCCAACTTCAATTTGACCCTTGTGGGCCACTGTACCCACCTCCTTCTGTGTCCACACCCAACTCCCTCTATGTCCACACCCATCTCCCTCTGTGTCCACACCTGCCCTCCCTCTATCTTCCTACCCATCCCCACTATGTCCACACCCAAAGCTCTCTGTGTCCACACCCACATCCCTCTGTGTCCACACCCCCACCTCCCTCTATGTCCACACCCATCTCCCTCTGTGTCCACTCTCACCTGCCTCTATGTCCACACCCACCTCCCTCTGTGTCCACACCCACTTACCTCTTTATCCACACCCCACCTCCCTCTGTGTCAACACCCACCTCCCTCTGTGTCCACTCTCACATTTCTCTATGTTCACACCCACCTCCCTCTATGTCCACACCCACCTCCTTCTATGTCCACACCCACTTACCTCTTTGTCCACACTCACTTACCTCTTTGTCCACAACCACTGACCTCTTTGTTCACACACACCTCACTCTTTGTACACACCAAACTCCCTCTATGTCAACACCCACCTCCCTCTATGTCCACACCCACCTCCTTCTGTGTCCACACCCCCACCTCCCTCTATGTCCACACCCATCTCCCTCTGTGTCCACTCTTACCTGCCTCTATGTCCACACCCACCTCCCTCTGTGTCCACACCCACTTACCTCTTTATCCACACCCAACCTCCCTCTGTGTCCACTCTCACATTTCTCTATGTTCACACCGACCTCCCTCTATGTTCACACCCACCTCCCTCTATGTCCACACCTACCTCCCTTTGTGTCCACTCTCACCCCCCTCTATGTCTACATAAACCTCCTTCTTTTTCCACACCAACTGCCTTCTGTGTCCACTCTCACCTCTCTCTATGGCCACATACACATCCCTTTTTGTCCACACCCATCTCCCTCTTTGTCCACTCTCACCTTCCTCTATGCCCACACTCACATCCCTCTGTGTTCACACCCACCTCCCTCTATGTCCACACCCACATCTCTTTGTGTCCACTCTCATCCCCCTCTATTTCCACATACATCTCCCTCTCTGTCCACACCCACTGCCCTCTTTGTCCACTCTCCCCTCCCTCTATGTCCACACCCACTGCCCTCTTTGTCCACTCTCCCCTCCCTCTATGTCCACATCCATTTCCCTCTGTGTCCACACCCACCTCCCTCTATGTCCACACACCTCCCTCTATGTCCACACCCACTTACCTCTTTGTCCACACCAACTTACCTTTTTGTCCACACCCACTCACCTCTATGTCCACACCCACCTCCCTCCATTTCCACACCCACCTCCCTCTGTGTCCACTCTCACCTCCCTCTATGCCCACACTCACATACCTCTGTGTTCACACATCCCTTTGTGTCCACTCTCATCTCCCTCTATGTCCACATCCATTTCTCTCTCTATCCACACCCACTGCCCTCTTTGTCCACTCTCCCCTCCCTCTATATCCACATCCAATTCCCTCTATGTCAACACCCACCTCACACTTTGTTCACATCCACCTCCCTCTATGTCCACACTCACATCCCTTTGTGTCCACTCTCATCTCCCTCTATGTTCACATACACCTCCCTCTCTGTCCACACCCACTGCCCTCTTTTTCCACTCTCCCCTCCCTCTATGTCCACATCCATTTCCCTCTGTGTCCACACCCACCTCCCTCTATGTCCACACCCACTTACCTCTTTGTCCACACCACCTCACTCTTTCTCCACTCTCACCTCCCTCTATGCCCAACCTCACATCCCTCTGTGTTCACACTCACATCCCTTTATGTCCACTCTCATCTCCCTCTATGTCCACATCCATTTGCCTCTTTGTCCACACCCACCTCCCTCTGTGTCCACATCCACCTTCGTCTATGTCAGCACCCACCTCACTCTGTGTTCACACCCACCTCCCCTATGTCCACGGCCACCTCCCTCATTATCCACACCCACCTCCTTCTATGTCAACACTCAATTCCCTCTTTGTTCACACCCACCTCCCTCTGTGTTTACACCCACCTCCCTCTGGGTCCACACCCACCTCCCTCTATGTCCACACCCGCCCTCCCTTTGGGTCTACCCAAATCCCTCTATGTCCACATCCAAATCCCTCTCTATCCACACCCACCTCCCTCTGTGTCCACACCCACCTCCCTCTATCTTCCTACACATCCCCATTATGTCCACAACCACCTCCCTCAGTGTCTACACCCACCTCCCCCTGTGTCCACTCTCACCTCCCTCTATGTCCACACCCAGCTCCCTCTATGTCCACACCTACCTCCTTCTGTTTGGTTTGGCATAACCTAGTGAGTAATGGATATACCATTTGTCTTTATAGGTGCATGAAGTTGGACCAATGAAGACCTAGAGGGAACATCCTACTAAGTGGTTCAAGAGGACAACATGTTCTACTCCATATGATTTTTTCAAAATTTTCAAAGGTTCTCTAAAATTGTTATTTGACATGTATGCACATATTTGCCAATGATTTTTTCTGATATCCCAAGCAGGAAATGAACATTTCTAACACCCACCAGTGAAAACCCAGCAAAGAATAATTGCTTTTCAGTGACCATGATCACTGAATGGTTGATAGTATGGAGAAACAATGAATTTCTTCAACATGCTTGGCAAAGTCCTAGATTTTTTTTTTGGTTTTTGTGGCCCATAGCCTTTAACCATTACAGCTATGTAATAATGCTATCAGTAGTATCAAGCACATCTAACAAACTGTGAACAGGTCAGCTTGACTCGTACACCTGGCCTTCAGAACTGGTCATGTGACCATAGCACTGAGACACACACAGAGGACCTGCCCTCCCCCCAATTGGCCCTTCATAGGATGTGTTACAGTTACTGATTGTTAATATTCATGGGTCTTTTTGGGCAAACAAACCAATGCATTAAGTTGACCTTTGGGTAAGATGACTAGGATGCACTTACCTGAAAACTATACACACATTGCAATTAGATCTTAATCTCTTGTTGTACATGTTAAATCATATAATTTACATACCAATCATAGGAGCATTCCATATAGTCATCTAACAATATCTAATATATTCTAATATATTGAGGAGCTTCTACTCATGGTGTAGTCACCTAACCATGTGTTGCCAATGTCTGCCTGCAGCTAACCACCCTGTGACATCACAGAGGCCTAACTGTAACACACCCTAATGGTCACAACTTTGACAGCTCTCATACCCCCTCCTCCACAGTAGGGCCGCACACACCTCTTAACCCTTCAAGGGCCTCTGATGCATTAATGCATCATGTCCATTGGACATCATGATGCACCAATGTATGAAGTGCATATTAGGAGTACAAAGTGACATGGCATTGGTTAATTGTGATCCATCCTAACAAAGTGGTACTGAAGTCGCACATTTAGTATCCTAGATATAGGCTTCTTAAGTGGTATAGTGTCAAAAATATCAGATTTTTTAAAATTGATATTTTAGCATTTTTTTTAACCTATGGGTAGATATCTTTCAGAATCCTTGCCTACTAAACTGAATTTAAGCCCCAAATGCCTAGAAGACATAGCTATAGTTTTCTTGGTTATATAGAATTACATGGGAATTATATAGGATTCATAAATTATTACATGTTTAAAATGTCAATTATCTCAGTTTAATCGATTTTTAATTCATCCGACTAAATTTACAGACGGAAGATCCTGAGGGGACCACCTGGTTCAAATATGCAAGTGTTATATACCAAATGAGAGCTGTTGATGAGCTGTAAATGAATATGCCAATAACTAAAGATTTTGTATGTGCGACTTCCGTACCATTTTGTAAGGATGGGTCACAATTGGAGTCTTAGAATGGAAAACAAGCAAGTCATTCCCATATTAGGAGCCCAGTCACATAGTATTGTTATACTTGGAGCAGTTACTGCTACAAATACACATGTTGCAGACTGGTAATACCTACACAGCCGTTGTTCTGTTTACTGGTGTCAATTTTTACACATCCCAGGTCACTTCAGGTACATACAGAGTGATTGGTGGTTTTGGGTTTTAGGTATTTAACACAAGGCGATCCTGGATAGTCATTGGTAGGTGTCACACACTGCTATTTTACAGGCTGGGTTTATATGTATACATGTTTATTTTAGTGATTGTTAATGTGGGTTAGAACAGTTTTAGCACAAGGTGATCCTGGACAGTCAGCAGTACTGGGGTAGGCATCGCACACTGCTATGTACAGGCTGGTTCTATATTTTAGTGGTTGGTAAGGTGGGATTAGAGTCTGCATGCTCTCCAACACTTAATTGGAGCATTATGCCGACCCTTTTGCAGTGTGCGTATCAACTCATATGGTCGTCATGATGCATGAATGTAGCATTTGATGCATGGCCATCAAAATTTATATGATGCCAAACTATAGTCCATCCCTGATTACTTGTCACTTGTACATATAATAACTGAAACCTATAGTCCATACTTAACACATGTAAACAGATTCATTTCCCTTGGACTATGGGCAGAAGGAGGGGTCAGCTAGTGCTGGAGGAATGGATAGGCTTGTAGCTTACTGCTGGTGGGGGACCTATTCATATTTTTGAGATACAGAACCTTTAATATTATATAGGATTATGCAGTAATTTGTCACATTATTCCCCATATTCATATCCAAAAGTTGACAGATTTTTCATAACTTCCTGAGCACTTAGATTATAAGCATATCTTTGTAATGAATGAAGTATCAACATATAGTCCAAGTGGTAACACATTTGACTCTATATCAAGAGATCTTGGGTTCTATTTTATGCCAGGGAATGTAAGAACATCTGTGAGCCAGCAAGCAGAAATGAGGGTTCCTGCAGGATTTAGTACCTGTTTTAGCCACCAGGGGGCACTACTATGGGCTAGAATAGGAAAAATATGCCTAAAACTGCTATAGGCTACTTTTTGTATGGACAATCCAATGATTTTTTTTATAAAACATTCTATTTTTGGGGGAAAGGGTCCATATTTGGCATTAAAAAGAATGTTTTTGGGCCAAAATATGCATTTTTGTTGATTTCTGTTGCCATGGAAACATTATTTTCATTCTAAATAAGAAAATTGATGATCCCATTTGAAGGAACATTTCATAAGGTCCACTGTGGTGTAAACAGAATGAAAATACCATTTCTACATCGAAAGTTATGGGCAAAAGAATGAAAATTTATGCTTATTTAGCTAATTAGCATAAATTATGATAATTACAGATGTATCTCATGACCAATGGGACTTATGGCTTATTGACACTCACAAAATGGCCATACCTACCCATATTTAGCAAGCCATTCCTCCAAAACTAACAGGAGTATCTTCTCATGCAATATATCACTGTAAAGCTAGTGATCTGAATTTTAAAGTTGACTTCTAGCATGGAGCACCCTTTCTCCTTGCCTCTACACATCTATACAAATATTTTGGGAACATTTCGATTATCTTTTTTTTTAATTTGGCTACCATAAAACGTTTTTTAATGTTTGTCAACATTTTTTCATTATCCAATTGATGTTTCTGGGACAAACCCCCTCTCTATCAAACGGTTTTTACTAACCCTGTTATTAAGCTATACTATCATAGAATGTGTTTGTCTGAAATATAGACAGATTGCAACCCCTCTTTTCCCTCTCCTGCAAAACTTGAAATATGCAGATACAACCTTGTTGCACTGAGGCAACGACATATGGATGAAAATCAATATGAAAAGCAAATGCTGTCATTCACTGTTAGTATCAAAGACACACAAAAACAATCTATTATCCAATAATTTGTAATACACTAATGAGGTTTATTATATAGAAGTCATTCTACCCAATTTACAAATTGATATTCATGTAGTAGATTAATTTGCTATCATTCCATAATAAAACTGATTTAAACTAAAACTTTCCCAAAAATATTACTTAGATGACTTGTTTTAAGATAAGTGGAATTTTTATCAGTGGTCTCATGCATTGGTCATTTGAATTTGTGTAGAAAAGTAATTTTTGTTTAATTTAAATTTATTTTGAATATTTTGCAAATTTTGAGGGGCCCAGATAAACTTCCTTTATAATTGAGGCTGGTGCCCCTTTTCCTATGCCCCTGATTCATGTTCCACTTGCAATAATTACTACCCACACATTCACTTTAACTCACGGGCATGTACTTTTGTTTTCTTTATGCAGGTAGTCAATTGCAACACAGGAGCTTGATGAAATCTGCTAGATAGCACATATTAAGAGAGGTACTCCAGAGAAGAGGGCTGGCTGAAAAACAGCACAGTGGTGCCACCCATATGATATTTTTATTGCTGTCATAGATGTTCTGTCAGAAATAAGATACATTAAGTATGGCTATTTAGGGAAACCAAACTTTGAGAGGCTTGCATTGTTGATTCCTGGATTCATCATGCCTTTTTTGGTAGATTTGAATAAAAAGATTCAGACATGCAGTCTTGAATTCTAAACAAAAGAAAATGTAGTTACAATACCCTGTCTATAAGGTGCACCCCACATTTAAGGCACACCCAGACCTTTCTAATATGATAAAAGGATATGTAAATGTTGTATATTTTATTCTAATCAATGGATCTTCAAAATGCAAGAACCAATAGCCATCCCAGTGCTTCCTTCACCCACCTTTACCACTGAATGTGGATGGGGGAATATTGCAGAGACTTTGGGGGAAAATTTACTCCCAGAGAGAAAATGTACTCCTAGTTTTGCTGCATCTAGAAGATGCACCAAAGGACAATTCTTGCATATAAGACATGCCATATACATGGTGTATTACAGTATAATATTGCAAAGGCATTTTATGCTATGTTCCTGCCCCCTGGTGGCCAAGACTAGAACTTCAAATCCTCTATGTAAGAATGTATGGTAGTAATAGCAGTGTAGATGTAAGGGTGAATGGTTTTCCATGTTAAAAATCAATTATCAAATTGAGATCACACCTTTCAGTGTTATATTGCATAAGAAAATACTCCTGATAGTTCGAGAGAAATAGCTTGCTAGATATGAACCCATGAGTATTTATAACCATATCCCCAATCTCAATATGTTCTAGCTCTATTTGGCCTTGAAATACATCCATTTATTTCATTATAACTTCTGGTGTAAGAATGGCATGTTCTTTCTGCCTTCACTATAGTAAACCACGGGCCTCCCCAGCCCCAGGCCATCTTTAAAAGGGGTCTATGTCTTGCTTTTCTATCCTCTCTGAGTGTGGGTGGTGTCCATGTGCGCAGGCACTGGCACATATTCGTTCCTTGAATCTCCTCTTTCCTGTCCCCTCTTTCTTACATATGTCTGGTGTCCATATGCACAGGCACAGGCACATGTATTCCTTTGTGACGTGATGTCTAATGTACTTTTTCCGCCATGAATATGACCTTAGCTGTCGGCTTGGCGTTAAACAACCATTACTCACTCACTCACTCACTATAGTAAACCATGGAACTTTCCCACAAATGGGTTCCTTGATTTTCTTTTGCTCCTTTGTGCTCCCTTGTGCTCCCTTGTGGCAAAATTAGGAAATAAATCTAGCACGGGCTAGGCACCAATCCTGTTTACCTGTTCGAGACTATATGTGTGATGAAAAACCTGAATATTTTCATTGCGGTGGGGCTTACTCTATTCAATATGCTGATGCTGGCTTTTTTAAGGTAGATGGCTCTAATGCCAATCATGTTCTCTGTGCAGGTTTCTGCACATGTGTACTTCTCTTTGGCTAGTGAACGACTATACAAAATCATAGCAGGCCCATGAAGCTGAGGTGAACTCTCAATCTTCTGTGTCTACACCAGGCACACTAGTTAGGCCACAAAGCCAGCTGGCTGTGTGGGGGTTTATGAGCAGTATTTAGCCTGCATGATGTAATTCTATTCCATGCAAATTATGGCAAAACACTGTATAACCCTATGGTAGATTCATAGATAAATATCTCATAAACTAGCATGGGACCCTATGCTAGTTTATAAGACTGCTTTCTTTGTACTATTAGAAAGAGAAAGTAATTACAAACATCTGGCAAAAATTTAGCTACTTTTAGCCTATGGGCGCCATCCACCTTCCCCATTTATTACCCCCATTCTAGATGTATTTATTACCCAAATAAAGGCTCAAATCAAAATATAAGTCAATGTGTCTAGTTTTGTGTGAATCTCTATATTGCTCAGAATCTATCAATCAAAATGATGGCGTTTCAAGGCTAGATCTACATCAAAGACAAATACAATGAGGAAAGTCTCATCATAGGAATACAAACTATCGATTTCAAATCTTAAATTGAGGTTAGAAGTGGGGGTTATTTGCAAAAGTATTTTCAATATTCCCGTGATATCACGTGAATTTACTGTCATTTCACGTGATCCCGTGATATCACGTGAATTTCTGCTCACAGAATCCCGTGAATTCACGTGTAAAATTCACGGGAATTCACGGGAACGACACCAGTTCAACACGTGATTTTACTGGTGAATTCACGTGAATTTGTTTCAAGGGTATGTTCAGCTGAAAGGCAGGGCAGAGTCTTCCGTTTGCTCCCCACAATCAATTTAATTGCTTGTGGGCTTTCCATGCAGAAATCGGTTGGCTAGTACAACTATGAAATAGGTCTATTCTTACCACCCCCATAATGACAAACTTACATGTCACCCTCTATACAAGCCCCACACTCTGCCTCACCTCCTCCGGATCCTACACCTACCAGCAGCCCTCTTTGCATCTGACATGGCAGAGAACATGGTGCGCCAATATCCAATTGACAGTCACACGTTATGACTCAGCACTTTCTCCAAAATGATACACCTTCTTCTTCTGATCCCATAGACATCTAAGTTAGCTTTGGGAATTATTTATTTGCCAAGTAGTAGAGGCAAAGACTGTTATCCAAGATTAGTGTATGCGCTATCTAGAATTAAACTTATCTATATCTAGGTTGGAATGAGATGCTGAACTAATAAACATGGGAAAGGCTGATTCTAAAAAGGGTTTATGGAAGATGTACCACGTCCATCAAAGCTGATTAATAATGCCACCGTACCCCCAATGATTTGATATGTTAAAGGCCATGGCATACCCATGTAGCAAGCCCGCTTAGGGCCAATTCAGTTTTAGCTCAGATAAGCTGGTTCAAAGTGGGCATAATACTATTCATGGTTTTAGGTTGGGCAAATGGTGGGTTTCCAGTCAGGTCCACATTGGACCTGACTGGAAACCCACCATTTGCCCAAGACTGAACTAAGACTGAACTAAGACTGTTGGGCTCCCGACAGTTTTTGTCCTCAGCAAGTTGTGTGGGCCACTCAAGGCTAACTGATTTGGGCACAGAGCAGCTTCAAAATGGGCAAACACTTTGGGCAGAGATTGGTTTCAAAATGGGCACCCCGAATCAGGCATATATCAGTTCCAAAGATAATTCCCAGGACAGGGCTGAGGATGGGTTTGCACAAGGCATACTGAGCTGGGAGTTCTGAACTTTGACACTAGATGACCCCACTATGTCTGATGTACAGCTTTCCCCCCATGCCAGTATTGATTTTCTTTAGTATGAAATAACAGAAATAGGCTAATGAATCATATAAATCATTACAGTACACACATTTTCTCAGAGTTTGGATCTACTTGCAAAATAAATTTGAAATGTGCAAAGTTAGGTGATGTCAGCAGTTTTTAATGTGACTACACCATTCCTGTGGTAATCATTTTATATTGATGTATGCTAGCCTTTGGGAGGCACTATGAACTTGAAGGCTAGCATGTTACTGGACTAGGTCTGGTTGACATGCCTTGGCCAACTAAGTTTGAATTGATGGTTTAGTCTCCTTCCAACTATGGAGGCCAAGGGGAGGGGCTAGCACCTGGAGGCTAGCAGTGCATTTTCAGGGTTCAAAATTTTAGAAAATGAGGAAAAAATAGATTTTCTATAATATCTATAGAAGGCGCCACCTGATCAAAGTGGTCAGCCCACTTTCAGCCACACCAAAAACCCATGTTGACCCAAAAATGATAGATTTTGACCAGATGGCGCCATGTGATCAAAGTGGTCAGCCCACTTTCAGCCACACCAAAAACCCATGTTGAATCCAAACCCACTCTGAGACTGATCTGTGCCCATATTGGTTAGCCCAGTGTGGCCCACGCACCTGACTGAGGACAGAAACTGTCCCATTGCGGCCCACATCAGAAGCCACACCAAATAAAGTGTGGGCCACAGTAGGGCCACACCACCTTTGCTACCTGGGATACATAGAAAGATGAACCAAATTACCCAGCATTAATTCACATAACAAAGCTGGCTTGAGTGAGCTCCGCTCTTACTGTAATTCTATATCATCATAAATGTGAGTCCATAGGGAATTCAACTGAGAAACAGTATCTTTGATAACAACACTGTCCTTCCTAAATCATTACAATACCTACACTCTGAGCCTCAATTGTAAATATACAGCATATTGTCGTGTACTTGGTACGGGGCTAGTTACTGTATAGTCATTAGGTTTGTACTGACAGCACTTCTTACTGTTTTCTGAAAATAAAAGCAAAGTGCTGTAAATAGCCTGGCACGGTATTACAGTGTATGAATTACTTCATGATAGAAGGGAATGCAGAAGTCCAGGAGTTAGAAACAATGGCCTGAGATAATTAGGTACCTTGGGAGCAATATTCACATTTCTTCTAGAACTCAAAGACAAAGGTTAAAGAGTCTCTAATTAACAAAGCATGTTTTAAAACATTTCAGTCAAGGAGAGATTCAGCTGCCGATCCCATGGATAAGGAGCAGTGTTAATTAAAAGACTGGAGTTTGAACAAAACACGTTCTTTCTGTGACATAACTGCTGAGATAATTATGCTGCAGGAATTTCATTCAATATCAATTTTGTGTTGTCCAGAGAAGAGAAATGGCTGACCCTATGAAAATCAACCGTTTTCCGTGTAGTAATACTTTAACCTTGCATACTAGTAGGCAATCATTCACTCCGGAAGCAGTGAATGATTAACTTCTGGAGGCTGTGATAAGGACGTGGAATTAAGATAAGAGCCAAAAATTATACATGATTCTCCTAGACCTAGTTCTAGGACTCCAATATTCAAATACAAACTAGAATGGGATAGTAATACTATCTCTATCTGGCAGACAAAATAGTGGCAGTAGTTCGCTTGTAATATGTTAGTTAGGGAGAACCAGATATAACGAGAAATGTAAATCTGAGATGTTTCAATGGTTATAACCTCAAAGACTATCCTCCATAAAGTCATGATATTACACTGTTCAGTGTGACTTTAGCTGAGTTGAAAATGTCAAATGGGAATAGAATCCAAAGTTGTACAAAAGCAATACAAGCAAGACAATGGGAGAAATTATTATTGAATCTGGAACTTGAATGAAATCATTTTTTATGTAGATAATCTCCAGCTAGTTTATTTTAAAGCAGATTTTGCACAGAGCCCGCAGGCAGTGTAGCCAATATCAATGCAGGTTACCATGACTTTCATAATTGCATCCAGAGGGCAAGACCCACCCTTGTAGTATCCTGCAGTGGCAATCTGCTCGCCAATTAATGTTGCCTGATGATTGCAATAGAAAACCTCCCATTCTATGGAATAGCCGAATCGGGAATAATGATTGATGCAATGCTTGTGGGAGCAATGTATATGAGGGAATCTAAATGCCTTTTCTGAAGAACAATGCTACCAAATACTTCTGCTATGAGTTAGGATATCAGGAAGGCATTTCTCAAGATGGT
The DNA here is from genome assembly GCA_949317995.1 of Acholoe squamosa. NCBI lineage: Eukaryota > Metazoa > Annelida > Polychaeta > Phyllodocida > Polynoidae > Acholoe > Acholoe squamosa. The sequence continues at coordinate 31,920,594 of OX439044.1, forward strand.
ACGACTAGACCCCCTTCAAGTCGTAGTGAGATCCCTCAGTTAAATGCCATTACAGCCCTGCATCTAGTGGTCACTAATAATTGCGCTGGTATGACTGCCCTACTAAACCCTATGTAATTACTGCCTTAAGTGCTGATCGTACAGAGTAGTCATAGTGTGTTACCTATGATATTGATGGTTTTAAGTCGTACTGGTTTCTGACTAGTCGTACCATCTTGAGATATGCCCTCCAGGGCAGAATGTCAGCCTCGAACTTCCATTTCCCAGTTCCACCACAAGGGCTGCAACGGGACTGGACCGAAGTATATCAGTACTAGAATCCTGGATCATTTTCCAATGCTGTTGGACCTACTTCTAAGGGACGGTGTTGTTGCCGCTATTTCATTCTAGTGCTGCTAAACACTAGCTCCTGCTAAGGCTCATATCAGTGCAAATACACTTACAAATACATGAATTGAATAGAAATCTGAAAAATGCCAAAGTCCTGTTGAGCGTGTCTGTGTTCTGGGATAAATGTACATAAGTTAGGGTGTTATCTGCTTACCTTGTCTCCAGTACCACCGATGTAGTGGGCAGTGATATCACCAGAATCAGAATCTAGTGCCTGTAGCTAATTTACCAATACACGCTCATCTGTACTAGTCACGGAGCACTCGTGAGAGGTTAACTGTTAATCATATCTTTATTACCATAACCACAAATACCAACCAATGTTTCTGAACATACTATGAATACCAATTAGTCTGTAATGTTCACGGGGAATGCACAGTTATTATACTCTCATCTCAATACATGCGGGGTCCAAACACAGAGTCCACACTAGTCTCTACAGTCATATATATATATATATATATATATATATATATATATATATATATATATATATATATAGAGTGCCCAATGCAGTTGAGTCACAGAGTGGCAATCTCACAATCACTATCTCCATATACTTCCTAGTGAGCATATGTGAGATTAATCCAAGTTCCTCTCCTGTCATGGTGTCACAGTGCTGCCTCCAGTCCCACAGAGCAAATGACTACATCCATCATCTGAGCAGCAGTCTGTCTAAGCTTATAAAGCAGAAGGTCAAACCACCAAGTCATGAACCCCCAGGTCAAAGTTAGTAGTTCGTACTTGGGTCATACCTGTGTCATTCAGGGTTCATACATAAGCAGGTTGAGTTCATCAGGAGCAGAAGGTCAAACCTCCCACTCATGAACTCATAGGTCAAAGTTAGTAGTTTGTACTCGTGTCATCCCTTGGTCATCTAGGGTTCATACACGAGCAGTATGATCTCATTGCTCATCACTCAGTGTATCTTAGTATATAACACAATTATATACATATATGTAATTAAGCATTACTGTGAATTGTTCTACCTTAATAAGCTCAATCCAAGTTGTGAGTGAGTGAGTATTCCTGCTTCTCACACGTCAACAGTCCTCAAGCCGTCATGATGGGTTTGTGGTACTGTCATTGATCACAACATCCTAAATCTTATATGACCATTTCTAGTTTGTTAGGATTATAACTTCATCTTCAACCATTTCCTGCATATTTAGCATAACATCACACTGTAGTGCTGTCTAATCTACTGAAGAAAATGCTCTGATTCTACACTCAGTACTATGCAGTAAGGGTAAAAAGACACTCATAAAGGTAGTCTCTCATGTTGATGTCTATAAATGGGTTACCCCCAGCTGGTATTAGCTTTAGCCATGAACTCTTCCAGAAAACCCTAGAAATCAATCTGCATCTACTTGGATACCCCGCCTACGATATCCGATATTCGTGTGTACTTTCTGTTGTTTATCTATCGATCTATGAAAAGACCGTGACAATCCAAGCTAAAAAACAGTAGTGTAAGCCTGTTCACTAGTAGATAAGCTTGTTCCAGTTTGGGAATATCAACTCTTAGATGCTAAAGGCCCTATTTCACTTTTACGTGAGTACGAACAGAAGAACCCATATCCTTCCCAGGGTGGCATTTCTTAATAGCCAACTAGAGGTTCAAGTCTCTACTAGAGGTGATTTGCATTTCTCGTAGACAAATGTGGGTGAATAGTAGGACCCCACCCTTAGTGCAAAGATGATAGTTGGAGCCTCTAGTAGAGTTAAAACTTACCCATTTCATAATGTAATGGTAGGGGTAAATAGTACAACATTGTACTATATACTTTTCCATCTAACCTCTAGTAAGTGCCCTACGACTGCACTTAGCTGAGACACCATCAGAGGTCATCTCAATCTCCTGTTATGTCTTTACGCCCCCCCCAAGTGCATGTCTATGTATTTCATCAACATTGTTTGTAAAGAATTGTACTTTAAAACATGAACTTCGATGTGATGCATCCCATTTTCAGAAGGTAATTCCATAGTTGAAAATAACTACAACTAGCATAAATATAATGCAGTTATAGGTAACTGTGTTTGATAGTAGAGTTCCTTGATTATTAGCAAGTTATCAATATATTATCTATCAAATAGAGATCATACTTCTTAATCTCTCTTTGTTGGAAACCAAGGAACCAACTGGATAAATCAACTTTGACTGCATTATTATCACCTGCTCGTGTAGTGGCGCAGTCAATAAACACTTTTTGTGAAAAAAAGAATCAACTAAAGGCTTCGTTGCATAAGTCCTTAAACCTTTGGTGCCATCCAGTATTTATATGGACTCATTATTATTCTAGGATTGGGTACAATCATGGGTGTGGACTGGTTACCAGGTTGAGTCTGTGTAGATGTTATCCACATAGTAAGGGTGAGAAAGTAAAGGAACGGTATAAAAAGTGATCTGTACTATTGCTGATTGTGAAATGGTCATGCCTACTATAGGTGGGACCTCTAGTACAGTTACCTATAGTAGGGACATCACCATGGACTGAATAGTATGTTATTAAGAAATGACTTCCAGATGTGTACTATTCACAAAAGAGATCAGGAGGGAATTTCTCAAGATGGTATGAGTAGACCTCCTTCAAATCGTATATATTGTGATCCCTGAATCAAATACCATTACAGCTCTGCATCTACTCGCTGAGAAATGATTGCACTGGTACGACTGCCCTGCCAAACCCTATTTATACTGTATTAAGTGCTGATCTTACAAAGCAAAGCATTTGTAACCTGTGATCAACCACTCTAACTGTGGGTTTCAAGTCATAGTGGCTGTGTTCACTCATACCGTGTTGAGAAATGCCTTCCAGTATTGATGATTAAACCTGTGCATATGGACACTGTGAAAAATATTATTGTACATAGACTTTGCACTGTTGACTCGACTAGATCACCACTATGGCTATTCCTGGTGCTGATAATTCATAATAAGCATTTATAACCAATACCATGGGGCCTTGTTCACTGGAAGACAGTTCTCAAGATGGTACGACTACACCCTTCAAATTGTAGTGGGATCCATAACGGCCATGCCATTATAACCCTGCATCTAACGTTCACTAATGATTGCATTGGTTTGACTGCCCTCCTCCTGACTGGTGCATTAAAGATAGTAGACACGATCTACTCAAACGGCACTTGGTGACACAAAAAATGAAACTGCCAAATTTAACAATATTTGCTTATATTCCTAATCTATATGACATAACCCATCTTCCTCAGCCCTTTAGGTGTGATACATTGGTATTCTTCTCATTCTTGTCACTGTATTTAATATTTCCTGTATCCATAGACTCCCATACTAAAGGAATAAGTAATATATTTAGTTTATTCGGGAAAATTTCAATTTCCTCGTGACCCCTACTTTTTGCTTCCAAAACATTTCTACTGATCTTAGATATATATTTATGAGGTTTGGTGGAGAAATTGTTTGAAGATTTTTTTCTATGAAATCAAAAATACAAATTCTCATAGGCTGCCATAGTTAAGACCACCAAACTTCAATACCCTCCAGTGGAAAAACGGACCCATGACCTATGATTTTTATGCTTTCTTTATGTTACCTATAAGCATCAAACTAACATCCCTAAAGGTTACTAAGAAAAATTGTTGATCAATTTTGAACCAGCTGGATTGTATCTACTACCTTTAAGTCCTGATCGTACAGGGTTTGATTGATTGATTGATTGATTTGTTTAACGTCCTAAGGCCGTAGGCCTCATGGGACTGCCACATTGGTTATCAGACATTTAGTCCATTCTTTTCTCAAACCTAATTTGCGCGTGTGTGTGCGTGTGAATGTGAGTGTGCGCGTGCGTGTGTTTGGGAGTCTGCTTGTAGCAGTGGGACACGGCTCGTAGCAGTGAGACACTGCTCGTGGCTCAAGGCCCCTCTTTATCGTGCTGCCTCACCCAGACGCTGTGCCGCAGACTGTTGACACATCATCTGACCGGTCCATTATCCTGACACCGGCCGGACAGTCGTGGTTCTATACCAATCGGGCCAGCTTACCACGGACTGACGAGCATAGAGAGCCACTTTCCAACCTAGCTGCAAGATTACTCTTCCAGCCGGGCCGGAGGATCATTCCCCCAGCCCACCTGACCGATACTTGAGGGGAGGTGTTTCCCCCCCGCTTCAGAGCTTCTCGAACATCTTCACTTCCCTGAGGAAGGTCAGAAGTTCTTTCTTACCAGTGCTGGTAAACACACTGTTCATGGACAAACCATGAAGGTGCTTGTCCCTACTCCTCTTTGTTGCCTGACATGAGAGCACCAGGTGTTCCATAGTCAGAGGTACTTGACATCGCTGACAAGTGGGTTGGTTTTCACCCTTCATGAGGTGTCTGTGAGTCAGCAGAGAGTGACCTATCCGAAGACGGGTCAGTCTTGTCGATTCCCTCCTGGTCAGGCCAGTGTGGTCATGCTCTTTGCCAATCGAAGGTTCGATGGCTCTGAGCTTGTTGTTGTGGTCAGAACTCCATCTTTTCTGTCACTCTTTCTTTATGAACTCCTTGGCCATAGGGAGCAGGTCTGAAGAGGGGATGGGAGCCAAGCCGGGTTCCCGGCTCAGGGCTTTCTTAGCTGCATGGTCTGCAGCTTCGTTCCCCTCTATCCCAATGTGGCTGGGGAGCCAACAGAGGGTGACCTCTTTCTGGGCCTGAGTCAGGTGCGAAATAGATTGTTTCATCTGCTGCACCACTGGGTTTCGTGGGTCATGCTGGCATAGAGTTTGCAGGCATGACTTCAAGTCAGAGAATATGATGAAGGCATTGCGCGTAGACACCTTCATCCACTCCAGTGCACTTAGGAGGGCATGCGCTTCTGCGGTGAAGATGCTGCTCCTTCCATGTAGTGCTCCTTTGCGGACTCCGAAGGGTGTACAAGCTGCAAAGCCTACGCGGTTTCCGTCCTTGGAGCCATCAGTGTACACCTCAGTATACATTTGATGGCGATGGCAGACTTCTGCCAATTTCTCCAAGTACACCTTGTTTTCAGTTTCGCTTATCTTGTGTTTGCTCAGGTCAAAAAGGATCTTGGCTTCTGCCTGTTCCCACGGAGGGGACTTGGCAGGTCCTTCCTTCATGACCTTTGTGATGGGAATTCGGGCCTCTCTGATCAGGGTTCTCACCCTTACTGAGAAAGGCTTTGCCACGTTCTTGATTCTACGAAAGACGCTGTGGTCCTCGTAGAAGATGGTATGGTGGGTGGGGTTTCTCTCATTTGCCTTGACTCTGATGGCGTATTGCAGGGACAGCTTAGTCCGTCGCAGATCCAGTGGTGGAGCACCTGCCTCAACGCAGAGACTACTTGCCGGCGATGATCTGAATGCTCCCATGCAGAGCCGTAGGCCCTGGTTTTGGATAGGTTTTAGCCAATCCAAGTAGGACCTTGCAGCTGATGCATACACCACCGATCCATAGTCCAGGCGAGACAGGATATACGTCCGATACAGAGTCAGCAGAATCTCCCGGTCCGCTCCCCAGTCTGAGTGGGAAAGCATCTTCAGGAGGTTCATGGTCTTCTGGCATTTTTTCCGGAGGTTTTCGATATGGGGTTTGAAAGCGAGAATGCTATCAAACACGAGTCCAAGGAATTTCACCTCCTTTTCTACCTTTAGTGCGTTCCCGTGCAGTGTGAGGGCAGGAGCTTCCTTGCATCCTCGTCTACGACAGAAGTGCACACATGATGTTTTTGTTTCAGAGAATTTGAAGCCATTTTCCAGGCTCCAAGGTGGGAAAGGGTTTGCTGTAATCTCCTTTCTACCGTTGCCATGGAGGTGCCCCGATAGCAGATGACAAAGTCATCCACGTAGAGGCAGCACTCAACATTGTGGGCAAGGGTTTTTGCTATTTTGTTGATTTTAATGCCGAAAAGGGTCACTGAGAGGACGCAGCCCTGGGGGACTCCAGTTTCTTGGTCAACTCTCTTGGAGTGTGTGGCACCAAGTCGGACATTAAATGTTCTGTTTGAGAGGAAGCCTTCCACGAATTGTGGCAGTCTGCCTCGCAGTCCCATTTTTTCCATGTCTTGGAGAATGCCAAATTTCCATGTTGTGTCGTAAGCCTTTTCAAGGTCAAAAAATACAGCAACAACATGTTCTTTGTTTGCGAATCCTTTCCGGATAAAACTCTCAAGACGGACTAGGTGGTCAGTTGTACTGCAACCTTTTCTGAATCCAGACTGGTACTGGGTTAGAAGATCATTCGACTCCAGGTACCATACCAGTCTGTTGTTGACCATCCTTTCCATTGTCTTGGCCAGACAGCTGGTCATAGCAATGGGTCTGTAGCTCGAGGGCATAGATGGATCCTTTCCAGGTTTTGGAATCGGTACAACTAAGGCCTCCGACCAGGATGATGGGTATTGACCGGTGGTCCAGGTGTTGTTAAAGATGTCCAGGAGCAAACTCAGTTGGTGCTCTGGCAGATGCTTTAACATCTGGTATTGAATCTCATCAGGGCCTGGAGATGAGTCTTTTGCCTGCTCGAGAGCATGGTGTAACTCAGCCATTGTGAACAGCTTGTTGTATGCTTCCATGTTGTCAGAGTGCAGGTTTAATGGGTTCATCTCCTCCCTTTCTTTATGTTGGCGGAATTCGTCTCGGTAGTTGGCACTGGAGGAGACTTTGCTGAAGTGATCAGCAAGAGAATCCACAATCTCTTGTGTCGTCTCCAAAGTCTCATCACCAACCTTGATGTGGGTTGCTGCGGGAGTCGGTTTTCCATTGAGCTTCTTCACCTTTTGATATACCCTTTTCAGGGGGGTGGAGGTGTCGATGGTGTTGACATACTCACAGAATGACTCACGCTTCACGTTGTTGTACACCAGTTTGGTTCTGGCTTGTTCTTGGTAATATGCTAGCATATTTCCCAAGTTCATGTTGCTCTCAAACTTCCTCAGTGCCTTCCTTCTGAGTTTTCGTGACTCGCGGCACTCATCGTTAAACCAGTACGCCGGTTTGGCACGAGGTTGTTTGGAGGTTTTCGGGATGCACATAGCACTCACCTCCCTGAGGGTTTCTGTGAAGTACTGTGTCGGGTTGTTTTTCTCTTTGACCAGTTCCTAGGGTAAGAAGGACCTACTACAGGTGTCCTGGAATTGCTCCCAATCCGCCTTATAGGTCTTCCAACGTTCTGGTTGGTCTTCATGAGAGTTTGCCTTGATGGTGCTGAGTATCAACGGAAAGTGGTCGCTTCCCAGGGGGTCTGCATGCACTCTCCAGTTATAGTCACCATCGATATCTGGATGACAGATTGTAAGGTCTAAGGCTGATTTTCTGCCTGATCTACAGAGGAGTCCCTGTGTTGAGTAAACATAGTGACTTTTTATCGAGAAGATTCTCAATAGTCCGACCTCTTCTGTTTGTGCGGTGTGAACCCCAAATTGTGCTGTGAGCATTGAAGTCACCAAGCAGAACGTATGGGGGAGGCAGTTGTTCCACCAGCGATGTTAGTTAGGCAGTTGTTCCACCAGCGATGTTAGTTCCACCAGCGATGATCGTACAGGGTAGTCATGGCACATTGCCTATGATCACCCGCTCTAATTTTGAGGTTTTCAAATCATAGTGGCTGTGTTCACTCATACCATGTTGAGAAATACCTTCCAGGTCCTTTAATTTGAGATTCATTAAATTATTCATAGTGTTCATCTCTGATTAGTAGGACATTCATTATGGTATGTCAGATTATGAAACCCATAATACCACCAACTAATTACACGAGCCTCAGATAAACCAAGCATTACCGGTAATGCCATAACGAGTGTGTTTCCCCTATGAACCCAGCTTTTAACTAGCGTTGGCCCATTGTGATGGGACTACAATTCATCTTCCCTCTAATCTATTCTGATAGGGTACACTCTGGTTAGTGACATTTTGCATTGTATCAGGTACACCCATCGATTGCTATTCATTGTTATGCTGATGAAAATCAATGGTCAGTAATTTCAAAGTTATTTTAATGTAATGTGATTTAACTTTAATTACTGTCAGGATAGATTCTTGCCACTGCAGTGGGGTTAGCTTATAGGATATGCAGGTCGGCATGCTGAGCTTTTAATTTCACTGGTGACTTGTGGTGGGATAGAGTGCTTGCACGAGGGTCGGGCTAACCCCACTGCAGTAGCGAAAATATCTATCCTGACAGTAATTAAAAGTTATTTAACATTACATTAAAATAACCTAGAAATTACTGTCCAGGACAGATAATTTCGCCACTGCATAGTGGCGTTGACTACTTTACCACGTTCATGAAGTTCAAACTCAGGCGGGAGCTTTGCTATCTAATTTTATTATAATTTTAGCAAAGCTACAGTCATCACTTATATGTAGATGGTACATATATGATAGGTCCAGAACTTTATGTTCTAAGTGAGTATATATATAGACACTATAATATACAGAGTAAGACCACCCAGGTAACAAGAAACATTAAGTGAACGTTAATCAACGTTCACTGATGGTCAGTTGGTCTAACATTTGTTGAAAAACATTGCTTCAACATTTTTTCATAGATGTTGGTTTAACATTTAAACAATGTTCAGCAAATAACGTTTTTCCAGATAACCTTTGATGAATGTTGATCAACGTAGAGAATGTGGACTCAAAACAATGTTGATTTAACTGGTTTAAAAAATGTTGATTGAAAATTATTCTGTGGTTTCAGAATGATACACTAGATGGCAGGAAATGTTATGATAAGACTGGGCTAGATGATGCATACAGGTATCTGTCTAATGTAAATCATAATGATAATGATATCATAGTTGTATCAACCTTATTATCAAGATCCAATATCTAGATATATCTTAGTGAAGAAATATCCATAAATGAATGAAATTGTTTCCTACATTAAGGTCAATGGAATGGTAGACACCTTTATTGAAACATTTGGAATTTGTATAAGGCATTCCTGTTTTATTTCTTCTTATTAATCAATGCATTGCTCCTCTAACACATGAGGTACAGGGTCCCTTTGCAAAAGGGGATCCATGTACCTTTGGAGCATAAATATGCTAGATGGGGGGATGAATCAAATACATCAGAAAAGTAGAAATAATGTGAATCTACTATGGCAATATACAGGCTTGGTATGGAGTAAGATGAGGCTGTTTCAAGGTTAATTCAACATCATTTTGCTACATATTCACATGAGAATTCTTGTGTTGAATCAACATTTTTTCAACATTTATCAAATGTTGGTTTGAGTCCACGAATTGGAGTTAAGCTGAACCATTTTTGAACGTTTTTTCAACTCAGAAATGATGCTAATGCAACGTTATAATAACCTCATTTTGTTACCTGGGCATAGTATGATATAACAATAGTTATTTCAATGACTGTAGGGGTTAAGTACCTCCCCCCCCCCTTTTTTCTTACAGAAAACCGTGTTACAGCTAGTTTCAGTATGGCTGTAATAGCCTTAGCACTCAGTGTGCCTAGATCTGTCTTATGGCTAGAAGCAATGTCACCAAACCTGAATGGGTGTTTCTAATCTGCTAATACTGGAGTCTAGGATATCGTGTTTGCATAGATTAGATATGTTTTACTAGAATATAACCTACATAGTAGTTTATGTCTTTAGCATGTCAATGCTTCAAATGACCAAGATGTAAGGTATAAAGTCTGTAACTTGCTACACTGGTGGTATGTACAGCAGCCTGTTATAAAACCTGCCGAAGGTTGTTTCATTAGACCAACCCGCCAAGTTCAGGATATCTTGTACAGGCACATTCACTCTTGCTGCTGCTGATGTTGAGGCATGCCTGGCCGAGTATGCCATATATTGTTCTTGAACTCTCATATCAATCAGTGCTGTTTTTAACTGCTCTCTTGTGAAAACACAGGACTAAGGGGTTCTTCTCCAGATCACTTGTTTTGGTGCGTAGGGAGTAAGTTATTGTCACTGAATGGTCTGTCCACTCACAATCTTGGCACATCATGAGGTGTAGTGCTTGTAATCTCTAACCTGTTGCTAACAGTATGAGCAGCATGGTACGTCTGGATAGCTGTTCAAAAGTTAGGTCATGTATGTCAACCCAGCCTTGTAGGGCTAGTAATACAGGTTTTGGATCCCACACAAACTTGATAGTCTTTGTGGGTGGCTTCTGAACCTTTGTTCCTTTGACAAACCGAGATATGGTCGGGTGTTCCCTTGCTGGCTTGCCGTTAATTGTTACAAAGCATGACAAAAATGACCTGGATGTATTAAAAGCACTGTGTCCTACACCTGTGTCCAGATACTCTGTTAGGAACTGTATGCACTCCCTCACTGATGGCTGTGTAGGTTGCATGGCCTTGATACTTGTGTATGCTAACCATCTTTTAGCACATCCTTCATATGCCTTAGCTGTGTTTGGGGACCATGCATGCCATGGCCATGATTTTCCATGCATAGAAGGTGTAGCCTAGCATGTCACACCAAATAAACCTTAAATATGGATAATCAAGAGGCGTGATCTCCCTGCCATGGGAAACTTCCTTCCTGGCTCCTGTGGCCATAACAGGGTCATGGTAGTGATTGGGATTTGTAGCCTGCTGGTGTAGTTCTTCAGCTTGAGGAGGCTGGCATACCATGGCTGTGTTGACCAATCTGGCACCACCAGCAATCCCCTCGTCTTGTCTAGCTTAATCTTCCTCCGAACCCTGCCAATGAGAGAAAAGGGTGGAAAGATCAGTGAGTCATTATCCCAAGTACATGTGAATGCATCAGTGGCCATGGCATTGGCATCATAATTTAGTGACATGTATTTGGGGCAAAGTGCATTTTGGTATGATGCAAATAGGTCTACTTTGGGTTCATGGAATGTGCTGAAGATGAGCTGTTGTGTATTCGGGGACAGGGTCCATTCTGCCGATGAGGCAAATGCTCTAGAAGCTTTGTCTGCATGCACATTCAGTTTGGTTGGGCAATAGGAGAGTTTGAATGTGATGGTATGTTTCCATGCATAAGCAAAGATGCTTTGTGTGACCTCATTACATGTCAAAGAATTGAGTGACCCCCTACCTTTCTTGATACAGCTTAAAGCTGTTGTATTGTCTATGAAAAGGTGTACACACTGGCCCTTCACCCTGCAAAGTAGCTTCTTTAGGGCCATGAGATTGTCAGTCTTGTCGATTCTCTTCTGGTCAGGCCAGTGTGGCCATGCTCTTTGCCAATCGAAGGTTCGATAGCTCTGAGCTTGTTGTTGTGGTCAGAACTCCATCTTTTCTGCTCTTTCTTGATGAACTCCTTGGCCATAGGGAGGAGGTCTGAAAAGGGGATGGGAGGCAAGCCGGGTTTCCAGCTCATGGCTTTCTTAGCTGCATGGTCTGCAGCTTCGTTCCCCTCTATCCCAATGTGGCTAGGGAGCCAACATAGGGTGACCTTTTTCTGGGCCTGATTCAGGTGCGAGATAGATTGCTTCATCTGCTGCACCCCTGGGTTTCATGGGTCATGCTGGCATAGAGTTTGCAGGCATGACTTTGAGTCAGAGAATATGATGAAGGTATTGCACGTAGACACCTTCATCCACTCCAGTGCACTTAGGAGGGCATGCGCTTCTGCAGTGAAGATGCTGCTCCTTCCATGTAGTGCTCCTTTGTGGACTCCGAAGGGTGTACAAGCGGCAAAGCCTCCTCGGTTTCTGTCCTTGGAGCCATCAGTCTAAGCCTCAGTATACCTTTGATGACGATGACTTCTGCCAATTTCTCCAAGTACACCTTGGTTTCAGTTTCACTTTTCTTGTGTTAGCTGAGGTCAAAAAGGATCTGGGCTCCTGCCTGTTCCCACGGAGGGGACTTGGCAGGTCCCTCCTTCATGACCTTTGTGATGGGAATTCAGGCCTCTCTGATCAGGGTTCTCACCCTTGCTGAGAAAGGCTTTGCCACGTTCTTATGCGATTGGCATGCGCCACAGGCGGTTGTTGTATGTTTACACGCACCGCGTCTGCCGCCACCCAGGCTGCTGTCACCTCCTACCGGGTTGGGCCGGTGCTGAGGCTGAGGTAGCACCACCTGAGCTGGTATGCGCCCAAAATTAGTGGGCGGACGGTCACCCCTCCTGGGGGCTGATTGCCATGGCTCATTACAGATTGTGTTCCAGACTCTGTGCTACTGTTATTGTCATAATACACCATACTTTCTGACCCCTGTGAGGACTGGGTCATCTGCTGCCCTCTGGCGAATTTCAGGGCAAAGGCAAAAAAACACACACCTAATATGCCCTAAAAGTACACTCTGTAATCGAAGTTATTTTAATTAAGTAGAAGGGGTTTGGTAATGAAACATACTAACCCTAGGACTAGGCTATCTCAAACAAGAATTGCCGGTCATGCATCATGGGCTAGTAATTGAAAAGAAATGGAACGCTGCTGCCACCTACTGTTTCATGTTCTCTTACAGGTAGGGTTACAACCTTTACCCTTTTTCTCTTTGGTCACATGACTTCCTTGTTCTCAGCGGACTTTACCGCCACATTTCAAAAGGGTTCACTGGATTTCGCACGTATTTTTGACTCTCTGCCGTAACGGTTTTGTTCTCCATTGTGAAAGAGGATTCTTTCACCGCGTCTGCTAAGTTATGGCAGAAGGAGGCCTAGACGGCGGTAAGAAGAAGTCTGAGAAGTTATCAAAACGCCAATTTAAAAAATGGCGTCAAGAAGATGACGCTCGCGTGTCCAATATGAACGACAAGGTGGATAAAATGATGTCCATGTTGGAAAGGACTCAACCACTTCCACCACAGAACCCTGTGACTGCTAATGTCACCCAGCAACAGAACATGGATGTTAACTGCCAACCGCACTTTGGATTACTCCAACAGCAGTTACTCCCTGGGCTACCACAGCAGGCAGGTGCGGCGTCACATCTTTACCCGCCAATGCCGCACCAAGCCCCACTGGCAGCACAACAGCTGCCCCCCCCGTCACTTCATGCCACAGCATTCCCGGGCATTGGAATGATGACAAACCTTGGAGCCCCGTTCAACCTCCAGGCAGCCATGAACGCCGACCTGGCAGCTGACATGCAAAGACAACTGGCCGAATTTATGAAGACGACCATAGCGAAGTCGGGTAAGCCTAATCCATTGTTTGCCCACGCTCACATAACAAGATTGGACAAGATGGAAGCTACAAAATTAGCAGATCTTGAATTCTCAGAATACATCTTAGGATTATTAAAGATTTATGAGTCTGCCGCGACTCCCCACCCATATAAACAGTATTATCTAAGGCACACCATCGACGTCACCGAGGATAATGTGAACTACTACTGGCCAGACGTACGAGGCTGGAGTGAGTCCCTTATTGCCTCGACCTTACTGCCTGAGTCAGGTGTTACATGGGACAAGACTTATGATATCAGGATTAGTCGCTCCGAGAAGGCCCGTAAAGGGACGTGGTTGGACCCTAAGGCCAATACTGTGAGAAATGCAGGAGTCGCTTCATCATCATCATCTTCATAACAAGGCACTGCCAATACATACGGCAGAAAAGGAGATGTCTGTGACTTGTCGAATGAAGTCAAGGTAGCGAGAGCACGTCCACCCTGCAAGGCCTTCAATGAGGGCAAGTGTAGTCACGAGACCCACCACATGGAGAATGGAGAAAGGCGCCTCCATATTTGCTCGTACTGCCTCCCCAACTTGTGTAAAGCCAACAGCCACCCTCGCACTACATACAGAGCGGTGTCAGGAAATAAGTTCCAGTCAAAAAACGTCAAAGGTCCAGCACCCCCGCAGTAGGATGCTGGACCAGTGAGGACGATTCATCAGACGACAGCTCATCTAGCGACACCACAACTGGTTTATCTCCCTACTCTGAGGCACCCCAGGACTTCATCCCAGGTTGGTTCGTTGCCACTGACAAGTGGAAGAAATCACACAGCTCGAATGGCTCTGACGGTGATGGAATTACTGACTATCCCTCATGGGAAGATACTGATAAACCTATAAAAGTGGTTCGTTTTGATACTCATGCTCAGGTGTGAGCAATTGTAAATGATGTAGTTGACCTAAAAAATGTAATAACTGCACCTTTGGGGGTGGAGGTTTTGGAGGATGGTAGCGATTTCGATAGTGAATGTGATAAGGGAGCACCCTGATTGGTCCATGGGTAGTAGCGTGACTTGCTAAGGTGGGTACGTCTTACTCAGTCAGAGTCTTAAACATGCAAGGTGGGATTTGAAATGTGTTACTGAGGTTGGATGGGGGAGAAAATTTAGAATGGTGGTGATTCGAAATATACTGCGTGGGCTGTTTACACTATCCCAGCGCCGAAGGCGCTGGTTTAATATATGAAGATACCTTTGTTGGCCCCTCACGATCCGTCCTTTGCCAACAGATAGAACCTGCTAGACTTCGGAAGAAACAATTCTGGGGTAAAAGTGTTTGTAAAAAAGTTCTGTTGATTCAGAATTTTGATTAAATGTATTCCAACTTAGACATGGACATGGAAGTGTAGTGGGCACTGTGTGAGAGCCTGTATTGACATATAACCGGAAGTACCCTTTGCCTGACAGAGCCAGCTTGGGGGTGATTGCAACATACACGTCCGTGACTCAGGTCGGTCCTCCACCCCTACATTAGAGCTCTGTGGTGTGAGGGTATAAATACTTTATTTGCACAAGTATCATCTTGAATTGCCATCTCCAGCGTCCATTGAAAATATGACAGGCCCAGGGCATCTAGGTTCGAAAGATTACAAGGGGAACAAAGGGAATCATTCCAGTCACTGATCAGCATACATATTTATTCTTAGCAGCATTTTATGAATTGATATTGCAGTAGTTTCAAATTACTGTAGTGATCGAGTTGTATTGTTAATAAGGAGAAAAAAGATTCTATTCCCAGCCTTGAATTACCGTAATCTCCCGCGTATAAGGCGCAGCCTGCATATAAGGCGCACCTAGAGTTTTGAAAAATTTAAAAAAAAAGGAAAAATTCATAACTTTTGTTCTACTGAATGAATTTTCAAAATTCAAAAACCTATGTGTAGCTTGGGCCACCCCGGACCCTCCTGATCCCCTTTATTTCCTATTATGACCAAGGTGCATGTAAGATATCAAAAGAAAGGTCTTGGTGTCCCCCTTGTGGATCCAATGAGAACTAAAACCCCCCGTATAAGACGCGCCTTATACGCGGGAGATTACGGTACTTACAGTGTAAAATTCATTGTGACCAGTATACAAGGCATGTCTTCTGAATGGTCTGTTTAGAACTATATTTTGGGATTCATGCAAGGACTTTAACATATTATGTGGAAAAGAGGCGGAACAGATAGTTCTTCTACCCTCAATGTCTAAGACCAGTATTTTTTTTTTCATTTCCATTCACATTTTTCCTTTATTAAATGTTAAAGCATCAAGTTCCCATTTACCACAATACATCGGTACTTACTCAATAATACGTAACTGGACATTATCGCAGTACATGAGTAATACAAGAGCTATTGATTTTGATCAATATCTCCTTGTGCACTTCGATAATAATCATGTTGGTTACATCAGTGTACACCAGCATGAGCACTGGGTTACCTTATTGGACCAAACATCACCTATACACATCCTGGAATAGCCATTCTATGTGTAATTAAGTTCTGCTCAGCGCTAAGTCTGGGTGTAATTAGTACCACCGACCCCACCTAACAGTTATATATTTCTTACTGGGTTTATGGGCTATTTTCTTAATCAAGGAGGGCATATATACTCAATACCGAATTAGGGGATACTAGCTCGGACCCTAATTGTGACTTAGAGTTGTTTGACAGAAGCTACAGGCTTTATCTTAGCTCACTTGTCATTGAATTGAATTTGAGTTTTTATTTACAAAACATTCTAATGTCGCTGTTTTTTTATTCATTAGTTGTCAATAAGGCGCATACTGGTCAGCGTAATGCATCTGAAAATATATTATAAAGATAATAGATAAGGTACTCTCTGAAAATAGGACCATCAACACATCAGTCGAAGTCTCTCAGATCAAATTCGTAAATTCTCCATAAGTTGAACTACCCAAAGCTGACGTGGGACATGATCATCGTTTCTCAATGCCCTCATGGGCCGCAGTGCATTGTCAGGTCATTTTGATGCTTTACACATCAATCCTAGTAGTTGTGTCTGGCATTTTATTTTGTACCTTTGCTACGTTGCACCTAACATACACTTCATAAACATTCACATTTCTTGGTTCCATGATGCCTTAATTGCTGGGTTGCATGACGTGTATATATAGTACATTGTTTTGTATGAGTTAGGATTATTTCGCGTTAAATAACACTAACAACATGTAGTGTTTGGGATCGAGGACTACAGTGTTCTTATATGACTTTTGTATGTATGTATGTATGTATGTATGTATGTATGTATGTGGGTAGGCAAACAGGGGTATTTGATGGAGAAAGTAGTTATCAAAAGCCCATCTCAAAACGTTTAAAATGAAACATTATTGGTTAATCCTCGTCCCAAGGTTGCTAGAGATCCGGTGTATTTCCACAGAGATTTCTGCTTGAACATTTGTGTACCACCTTACTGCCACATTGGACTTCTTGTAGAACCTACACTGGGTCACTGCTAAACATTAGTACGGTGGTTCACTGTTCAGATTTACTGGTAGGTTCAAAAGTTATTTTTCACAGATCACTGGTGATTCAACAGTTACTTTTACAGCATACCTAGAGCAGAAAATGATGATTACGCTCTAAATGCATTATCAACCATTTTCATCTAAAGGGATTTCATTTTCTGTTTTGGGTTCCCGATCAAAATCCCCAGAAATTAGCCTCAAACACTCAATATTTGGCTTTGAATGTTTTTTGATGAGATCATGCATTTCTGCGTCAAAAGTTAGCATTTAGCACTTTCTATATGCATTTTGAACTCATGTCATCGCTGTGATGCCCCCTGGAGCCAAAATCCCCTACAGAGGGATGTTTTTGCTATAGGAGCGATATAATAAGTAGTCTCTGGTATTGCTGATTGTATGCTCACCTCTGGAAGAAGTAAACTACGATGGTCTTTTAGACTACTTGGCAGGCTAGATACAATACCCTTTTATTTACAAACACATGCAATGTTTTATACCAACTTAGTGAATCACACCTTGGAGTCATAATTATTCCTCATTATTAAAACCAATGATTATGGGTAAATCACATTTCTTACTCATTGATTGATTGATTGTCAAAGATGTCCATTTCTTACTCAAAAAGATATACACAATATATTCCTATAAAGTTTAAAGAGGCCATGAAAAGTGGTACTTTGGTCAACTTCAATCTCACGAACCATCAGTCCATTGCTATCTTGTTCAACCAGTTCAGCATCACGGATCAAGGCTTCTGAATCTCATGATCCCGTATGGCTCAGTGGACAAAGGAGTGGTGTACACAAAGACCAGTATCTAAACTGACCTGAGACCTGTTTCACAAGGACCATGTACGAGTAAGATTGGTGTACGAGCAAGATCACTCCTATGGTCATCCTAAGATTGATCTTAGGCTTCTTAGGCTTAGGGGAAGTGTTTCAAAAGTAAATGGGGAGTGAAACTTACTAGTAAAGGGTCAATGTAAGAGTGACTTATGACCAACATAAAGTAGCTGATTTATGGGGAAGGTTGAGGGTACACATAAATGTGAAAAATCCTATCAACAACATTTTCTAATGCATGAAGTCAGGTATATATCAAATGGAAATTCCCACTTTTAATACCATTTTCTATCATGGAATTATGAAGTAAAGCCATATTCTGCACCTAGGTGATCGATCTTACTAGCTGGATAATTGGCCTATGAGTGACCTTACAACTGATCTTGATTACTACCCCTATGTCTAATTGACAGCTGTTTCTAAAGGACCAGTCTTAAGTTCCAATATGAGTAACAGCTTGTTCTGAAACACTAGTAGTCATTCCCAAAAGACTGATCTTAAGTGGTCACTCATATATGAGTGACCACTTAAGACCACATATATGAGTGACCACTTAAGACCACTCTATAGAGTGGAAAGATCGATCTTAAAAAAAGAATGCTTATGAAACACGTCTCTGGGACTTGTTTCATGGTCCTTGTGAAACAGGTCTCTGGGACTTGTTGCAAGATGTGTGTTATTCGTGGTTAGAGGAATTTAGTGGAATATAGCCCTGAGTCCATGAAGCGAGATGCGGGATTACTAGGTGTAAGTCCATCCTGCTGCTGTTGTCAATTTGGTTCCTCAAGGAAATCCTCTTAAATCATGGAAATGATGAAACCATTCTATTACATGAATCATATCTCTGATTAATTGGATACAGTAATTCCGAAAGTCAAGGAAGACTATGAACTTCCTGAATATCACCTTGCTTTAAGAATTCTTAATGTACTTACTTACCCTGCCATCACTGTTCATCCAATATTATCCCAGTTGCCAGCACCAGCCCTATCACTGATATCAGTATACCAAAACACCTCACCCTATCCAAACATAGCACAAGCCCTCTTTCACAGACCACATCTCCTCTATCTACCCTCAATTCACATGTTCGTTCCCAGACCAAGCACGTATCTGCATACCAATTAGGTAATCCCTCTAACACGATTATGTCTCCCCAGTCTAGATATGAGTGGAGCCTTGTATAGATGAATGCACCTGCTACTGTCTATGAACTGGCGCCACCAGTCTCTGCAGGGCTCGGTTTTTGGTGGGCAAAAGGGATGCTTGCCTTAATGCATAATCGGGCTTGGATTTAATCAATTAATTGCCATTGATCCCAGAGGGAGTCATTAAGGCCAAGGTCGCCATAGCAGCCAAATTAACAATTTAACAACTAATATGATGTGTGCAGCCTCAACTGAAGCTCCATTATTACACAAGGAGCCCCCTCCCCCCCGCCAGCCAACTGCCAAGGTTTGTGAGGATGTGGGCATGGTGGGGGGAGGCACTTGTGATGTTAAGGGTATGGAATGGAGCTGGAATAGGAAGGAGAGCGCTATAAGGGTCATCACGTACTGCTTGTAGTATGATTCTCACATGGGAAAGAATCAATTCAACAGTCGTATGAACTAGGCTGGCAGCTCTGAAGGAATGTGTCAGGTCCCCAATTTGAAATTACAAAGTCCTGGGCAGTGGTGTTAGGAGGAGTGTAGATAAACTAGTGCAGAATCTGAAGTGGGGTAACTTATTCAACCAACTAACAGAGGACCAGATTGTAGACACGTCCTGTAGGTGTTTCCAAATCTAGAAAAAAAAAACACGAAAACAATAATAAAATTTATATAGTCTAGATTTCAGTGATTCAACAAATCTTGATGTCAATACATGACGTTTTTTTTTAAACAAGAATCACTCATGGAACACGCATAAGAACGAACAATTATTTAGAAACTAACATCCTCAGTAGCATCTACTGGTTATTCTTTTGTGAGGCATGTCGTACATAGCGGGATGGTTATCAGGGAAATTAAGGGAACATAATAATCTTTGCACTTGTTTTATAACATAATATGATGTAAGGGGGGTATCCTTTGAAATACACTTCATATCCAACCAAAGGAAACAACAATACCACTTAAAACACATGGTTTATATAGAATATTCCCGAGTACTATAGGCCTTCCCCATATATAGATGTACTTTGTGGACCACTTTCTTTTGGTCACTTTTCACTCATATATAAGTGCCTTACTTGTAGATTGTTATATACATCCCAAGTAGCAAGTGCCTGGTATGAGTAACATGCCAATCCCCGATCAATACAAGCTATGGTTGGTCATAGATGACATAATTTTTATATGAGTGATAAACATATTTTTGAACGATTGATAAAAGCGCAGATAGACATTGTGAACCAGCCAACACAGAAGTAGGAATAGCTGGTTCCAGATTGAATGAGTACAGGAAAAAGTCTCAACATAAGATACAAAACTTAATAAGAGCTTTTCCTTCTACACAGTTACTTTACTGATTATCATGCTCATAATTAAAATCTTGACATAATAGTCGCTCCTATGAAAAACATATCATGGAGATTTATGCTCTTACCAACATCCTTCTTTTGTCTGCTAGGTTACTCATTCGCCAACTACCCCTCTCATTGACTGTGCCAGCTGTGAGCTCAGCCACTGCTTCCGACATGGATCAGAACATGGTGCACCAGCATCCAATCGACATTTCAGAAAGCGATGGCTCAGCACTTTCCTGAAGATGACAAACTTTCCTCTTTGGGTGTCAGGGGAATCTAAGCTAGCTTTGATGGTTATTTATTTGCCAGCTAGGAGACATAAGTCCCATAACTCACATGTACTTGGCGCGACTATACATATGGTCCTCGATGGAAAGTTGGAATTTAATGAAATAAGGAGGGGGTGGGGGTGGGAGGAGGATTGCTAAATGCATTGGTTATTTTCCCTTCTTCATCCCAAATATGTTAGACAGAGTAGGTCTATTGATACAAAATCATGCTGCACAAAGCAGAAACACATTTGGGTGATTGTTGTGTCATCTGTCAGTCACCCCAATACAGTAACCTTTGCGGACATTTGCTATCTCACTGTGGACATCTATATATATTATTCTATTATCAAATTCATGGAACAGATTGATTGATGCTGCCTGATAACTAACATTGTTAGAACCATTCTTAAAGTCAAATATGCATGTTCGCCATACCAATACTGTCCTAGCTAACAGCAACACATCATGGAATGGGCACTTAGTGGGCCTAGAGGGTAGAATTCCAGAACATACAGAAACAATAGGCTGACATAATTAGTTACGTTTGGACCATCATTCATATTTCTTTCACTACTGAATGACAAAGGTTAACGAGCCTCTAATTAACCAAGGAGGTTTTAAGCATCTCAGACAGGCTGAGAAAGTCAATTTCATCTGTTGATCCTTGCATAACGGACAGTATTAATAGACAGAACTAAACGACCGTGGTGTACGAGGTGGTCGATCCACCACGAGAGAGTTGTCTCCCCCAAGGGCGTTAGCCGGAGGGGGAGACAACTCCCGAGGGGTGGATCGGCCACCGAGGACACCAGGGGAGTTTAGTTCTATATTTATTTTATGTTTTTAGAGGCTTTAATTAACTGAAAATTAGCAAAATCCGTTACCGTACTTCACCGCACGAGCGCCGGTCCGCCATTTTGAATGTTTACACGCAGCCAGAACGAGGCTGCAGTGGTGGATCGGCCGCTGTGGTGGATCGAGACACTGATTGATTGATTGATTGATTGATTTGTTTAACGTCCTAAGGCCGTAGGCCTCATGGGACTGCCTCATTGGTTATTAGACATTTAGTCCATTCTTTTCTCAAACTTAATTTGCGCGTGTGTGTGCGTGTGAGTGTGAGTGTGCGCGTGCGTGTGTTTGGGAGTCTGCTTGTAGCAGTGGGACACGGCTCGTAGCAGTGAGACACTGCTCGTGGCTCAAGGCCCCTCTTTATCATGCTGCCTCACCCAGACGCTGTGCCGCAGACTGTTGACACATCATCTAACCGGTCCATTATCCTGACACCGGCGGGACAGTCGTGGTTCTATACCAATCGGGCCAGCTTACCACGGACTGAAGAGCATAGAGAGCCACTTTCCAACCTAGCTGCAAGATTACTCTTCCAGCTGGGCCGGAGGATCATTCCCCCAGCCCACCTGACCGATACTTGAGGGGAGGTGTTTCCCCCCCGCTTCAGAGCTTCTCAAACATCTACACTTCCCTGAGGAAGGTCAGAAGTTCTTTCTTACCAGTGCTGGTAAACACACTGTTCATGGACAAACCATGAAGGTGCTTGTCCATACTCCTCTTTGTTGCCTGACATGAGAGCACCAGGTGTTTCATAGTCAGAGGTACTTGACATTGCTGACACGTGGGTTGGTTTTCACCCTTCATGAGGTGTCCGTGAGTCAGCAGAGAGTGACCTATCCGAAGACGGGTCAGTCTTGTCGATTCCCTCCTGGTCAGGCCAGTGTGGTCATGCTCTTTGCCAATCGAAGGTTCGATGGCTCTGAGCTTGTTGTTGTGGTCAGAACTCCATCTTTTCTGCCACTCTTTCTTCATGAACTCCTTGGCCATAGGGAGACACGTTACGCCACTGGGGGTGTGGCGATCGGCTCCACAATGCTATCTCTACGGGAAGAAGTTATTCACATAAAATAAATTAGGGGAATGCAGCTTGGTGTCTAATTGATTCCTTTGATGGTGGAATTAGTTAGGGTATAGGCAGATTATTCCCTACACTGATGTATCTCATCAGTGAATAGGAATTAGTTTCCACAATGGATTTATTATGGCGGAAGAGTTACACAACATTGATAATGGAAAGCTTTAAAATTCAAACATTTTTAGGACCACACTAGTGCTGCAATCTCATTAGAAAATATTTGACTTAATTGCATTTCAATGTCTACAGATGTCAGGTATCCAGTGTATGTGCCATATTGAAGAATGTCATTCATTAAGATCGTCATATACAACTTCACAGCCAATACCTCAATACCATTCCACCGCTCCTGGTTTTGGTTTTAGCTTTAGGGATATTTTTCTTTTGCAAGAGAAGCATAAATGCCAGAGGGAGGGACGAGGGACAACCTAGACTACATGGAGAGAGTATCAGGCAATGATGCAGTATCTATGCATATTATATCAGAACATCAGGATAGAAATTGCTAACAAAAAAGAAATCAACTATATCATCACCATCAATCATCCAGGAGCAACATGCAATAACAATCGTTGTTATGATTATTGTAAATTTGCCATCCATTTCCTAGTATAATAATGTATTGAAATTGACAATTTAGTCTTATCAAATGCGGTTAGACTGAAAACTATTGTTCAAAATGGCAGTACTGTAATACCCCACACATAACCCAGCAAATTGTCGTGAGTCCTCGTCAACCTGTGTGAAGTGGCTCACACATGTCGCTAGATGGAACACGACGTCTCTTATAGCACAAGATCACCAGGAATAGCAATTGCTATGCCACATGAGTCTAACACACCTTGGCGAAAGATGACGGAATGAGTTATCACTCAAAAAGGAGTTACCATTTGAATTTTTCTAGCAGATCCATAAAGTCTTGGTGCACCTTATATGCGGGGTGCACTTTATTTGCAGGGTATTACAGTAGCAAACATACGCTATAGATAATGGCAGCACCTGCAGAGTGATCCTCTAATTTGGACGTCATGAATTATTCATGGTAATGGCCCCTGATTATGTGATCTATCATGATGTCAGGTTAGGATATCTATGATACCACAAACCAATTACTGGAGGCCACAGAACCACCAAGCATGGCCTGTAATGAGGTAATGAGAATGTTACCCCACACCCCCTGCTTTTAAACAGCATTGCCCTATTGTGATGGGAAGTACAGATAATTCCTCTTCTAAGTATTGTTCAAGGGATACATATCAATTGCTTTTCATGGTTATGTCTATAATCATACTAGAAAGGCAGCAGTGAAATGGAGAACCTAATATAATTGTGACCAACAATTGTCATGCTCCAGATGGTACTAAGGCCAAAGAAAATTGTGTGTTTCCAGTTACATGACTAAAAGACCAAAGAAATATATGGGCAGATATGTCAGATTCTTTAAAACTATAATATGATATGAAATACTTACGAGACATGTGAGAAATATGCAAAAGATATACTTATATAAGCTCTTAACTGTACACGGAGTGATGGACTGTACACATGTGGTGATGTGGGACTCGACCTCATCACCCTCCCCAGCAAATTGTCGTGACTCCTCGTCAACCTGTGTGAAGTGGCTCACACATGTCGCTAGATGGAACACGACGTCGCTATAGGACAAGATCACCAGGAATAGCAATGGTGGTGATCACATGGCCTCACCTCAGATGGCGAGGATGGTGATCACTCAGACTCACCAGGGATGGCGATGCGGGTGATCACTCACCTCGCTAGATGAAACACGCACCTCGTCATAGCACAAGTTCACCAGGGATGGCGAGGATCATGATCACTCATCCTCACCAGGGATGGTGACATGAGTGATCACTCATCCTCACCAGGGATGGCGACATGAGTGATCACTCACTTCGCTAGATGAGACGCACACCATGTCATAATGCACATTCACCACGGATGGCAAGGATTGTGATCAGTCACCTCGCTAGATAAAACACGTACCTCGTGATAGCACAGGTTCACCACAGAGGGTGAGGATCTTGATCACCCACACTCACCAGGGATGGCGACACGAGTGATCACTCACCTTGCTAGATGAAATGCACACCATGCCATAGCGCATGTTCACCGTTGGCGAGGATCGTGATGACTCACACTCACCAGGGATGGCAAGGCGGTTGATCACTAACCTCGCTAGATGAAACGCGCACCACGTCATAGCGCAGGTTCACCATGGATGGCGAGAGTGGTGATCACTCAGACTCACCAGTGATGGCGATGCTGGTGATCACTCACCTTGTTTGATGAAAAGCTCATGATCATTGACATTTGTAATCATGCAGCCTCACATCTGCCAGATCAAAGTATGTTTTGCCAGAGAAGTTATTGCCATATGTATCTTCCCTCTAACCACAGACAAGGTGTTCATGATGATATTTCCCTATGTATTTTTCCTGTAACCAGAGAAAAGGTGTTATATAAATGGATAGTTGCTTTCATTTTAGAGATACCTCTATCTAAATTCAATTGATATTCTCTCTATATAATCTTGTTTGATTCAACTCTGAAGTATTACATGGAAATCAGTGTGAAACAAAGCACATTTGATACGTATGGGACTTATACTTCATGCCCACACTTCCTAGATAGGCTACATGTTGAACAGTGGTACTGTCTCAACAACTTTGGCAATGGTGGTGATAAGTTGCCACTGTGAGTGAGAGTGAGTGACAGATGATGCAATCCTCAGAGAGCATTGACTTGGAGTGACACAAATTCACGTATTGAGTGAGACCAATGTTGGCAATGGTGGTGATAAGTCACCATTTTGAGAGAAGATTGACTAGGAGTGATACACACTCACGCAGTGAGTGCGCAGTGAGTGAGAGCCATGTGGCAATGCAGGTGAAAAGTTGCCATTCTGAATGAGAGTTGACAAACAGTGGCACATATTGACGGAGTGAGTGAGATCCATGCTGGCTATGGTGGTGATAAGTCACCATTCTTTGTGAGGGATGACAAGGGGTGGCACATACTCACGCAGTGAGTGAGATCATGTTGGCGACTGTTGTAATAAATCGCCATGCCATGTGAGACTGACACACAGTGGCGAAAGATGACGCAGTGAGTTATCACTCAGAAAGGAGTCACCATTGATGACCAATCATGGCGACAGATAATGACAATTTGCTGGGTCAGTAGTTGGGTTAACGATGTAGCGAGCATTAAGATGCATCGACGATGACTCTCGACCGCAACACAGATAAGCAGTGACTAGAGCTAAATCATTTTTAAGGTTTTTATAATTATTGTTTCAATTCATACCAAAATACACATTAATATCTCCTCAAGTTACCGAACCCTATACATAGCCTATGCTGGCAGAATGTCGTGGATATAATTATTCTGCTTGATATGATTAGTTCAAATTGTCACATAAAGAAAATACAAACTAAGAAAGAGCCAAGTGAAGCTTTAGCGTGGTCAATGTAACTTCCATTTGATGTATGACCACCCTGTAGAAAATGTTGTCAGATAAATGGCGACTCTCTAGCAACTTTGGGGGAAAGATTC
Source organism: Acholoe squamosa (assembly GCA_949317995.1). Classification (NCBI taxonomy): domain Eukaryota; kingdom Metazoa; phylum Annelida; class Polychaeta; order Phyllodocida; family Polynoidae; genus Acholoe; species Acholoe squamosa. The sequence continues at coordinate 31,946,679 of OX439044.1, forward strand.
CTTGTAACACAATGCCTTACTGTACTGCCAACTCGGGCTTTATTGTAAAAAAAAAAAAAATCACTGTTTCACTGCATTATAATCATGGCGATGCACCGTTCAATTGTTCAAAGATATCTAGTAGATTCAACAGTAACTGTTACTTCTTAACGTGTGGCTTTGTATCGAGAATTAACAAAGTCAAAAGATATACACATGCAAATTTCACTTATATTAAAGTGGCATAGTCTGATAGTTGGAGCCAAAAAATCAATCTTCTCTAAAATGAACCAGGTTGATCATATAGGCGATACTTCCTATTGTGACTAACTTATTTGTTTTTCTTCCACATAATCAAGCTGATATTTGAGAGAACTGTCAGATTTATACCCTATTTCCTAGTTTTGGAGTGCATGCCAAAACTCCATCCATTGGAAATACGCTGTAAAATGCCTATCACAAGGTCCATGGGACCCCCTTTCTAGGTGTCTATGAACTTAAGATAGCAATAAATTGTCCACAAATGCCTAAATATGGTGTTAATACATGGTATAGAAAAAATTTGAACAGAATTTGAAAATAAAGAAAATCGGACTATGTCACTTTAATTATAATTAATAAAAGGGCACCATGTATCCATGGCTTTGTTTGCGGTTAACATAATTCCTATAATACATTTCCCTTAATAATGAGATCAATGAGGATAGCTTCATTGTATAAGGAAAGCAATAGAACATTAATAAGGAACACCCTCACATTCCTTTCCTGAGAATTGTATCTAAACCTAATCTAATTTACTCGCCTTCTTTCAACCTTCCCATTCCCAATTTGTTCAGGGGCTTGTACCACTGATTGGGGCTTCTGACTCTCTTCATCATCCTTGGCTGTGTGGACACAAGGGTCGTGCACCAAGGGTTTAGAACCATCTGCACATGACCATGGACAAATCTTACTTGGCCTTTGTGAAATCCTTGGAAGTGCATCAGCAACCAGGGGACAGGGATTTCGATGCTGACCAGTAGAATTAACTTGTCAATATGCATAGAACATTGAATTTGAAAAAGTAAAATCTGGTTGTTCAACGTTTATCGACTAACTTTCACCATCGATTCGACACCCTGTGCCCACTGTAGGACATATCCGACAGACAGAGGTACTAAAAATATCAATATATCACTGATTCTGGCAGCTCCAATATCTGTCCAGAAATAACGTTTTAGATACATTTATAGCATTACAATTGTGGACCACTGACCTTTTAACATGCATTTTGCGGACTGACAATATGATCTTACCATAACCTTTCATTTATACAGGGCAATCAATTGTATTAATCTTCCTAAACATAGTCTTGCCATAGAGTGGTCCCATTACTGATCTGCTAACCTGGCACTATTTTCTGGTTAATCCAGGATAATCCCTCTATCAGTACCACACAAACAGCTAGGCCTATCCACACAACTATGACCCCACACGTCCACACCCTCTGCCTCAGCCTCCCTTCTCTCTGTCCTGGCTTGCACAAATCCCCTCAGCATGTATGCCCCCAGGTCCAGCCAGTATCGGTGTCAGCATATTAATTCAGGTAATCCTGTTAACACGATTATGGTCTTTTGGATATGGGAGGAGTCTCCTCCAGTTGGTATAGTCAGTGCAGCTGACTACCATCAGTCTCTGCGATGGGCTTCTCAGGTAACAAATTGAGGTTATTTCAACATTATAATTAACGTCATTTCCAAGTTGAAACAACATTCAAAGAGGGCTCAGCTTAACTCCATTTAATGGACTCAAACCAACATTGAATAAATGTTAGATAAACGTTGATTTATGTCAAAGCAACAATGGATCAACCTGATCTGACTCCCTACTTTGCTAGTATGTTACAACAGGATATTTTCTTTATTTTCTATGTTTCTAAAGTATTTGATTCATTTCCCCTTGTCCCCTTGTACTTTTCCCCCTCATGCTCCAGTGGTACATAAGTCCCCTTTTACAAAGGAAACATATACCTCATATGTAAGAGGAGCAGCCTAATGATTCAATAAGGGATAACAGGGCAGGAATGGGTTATACAAATTCCAAATGTTTCAATACGGGTGTCCACCACACCATGGACCATAATGCAAGGAATATCTATAGATCTATAGATATTTTTTCACCTAGATATATTTAAACATGTGATTTTGATGATAAGGTTGTTATAACTATTACATTACCATTATTATGATAAAGATTTGACAGCTACCACTATGCAGCATCCATCCCAGTCCTATCATAACATTTCCTGCCATCTAGTGAGTCATTTTGGAATCATAGAATAACTGGTTAAAAAAATGTTGATTCAATGTTGTTTTGAGTCCACATTCTGAACGTTGATCAACATTCATCAAGGATTATCTGGAAAAAACGTTATCTGCTGCACATTGTTTAAACGTTGAACCAACATCTGTGAAAAAAACATTTCTTAAAAACCAAAAATCAACGTTGAAACAATGTTTTTCTATAAACATTAGTCCAACTAACCATCAGTGAACGTTAATCAACGTTCACTCAACGTTTCTTGTTACCTGGGTTGTAGCTGTAATCTAGGGGTTTTAGGACAGATAAGTGAGTGTGTGAGTAATAGATGTTTAACCATTTCGTCAGCTAAGGCCATATCCACGGCGAGAGTTACATTACATAATTTCACAGGGGGAACGTTTCAGTGCCCACGCATACATGCACCACACACATCTAAGGGGATAGGAAAGAGCAGATATAGACCCTTTTAAGTGGGCTAGGGAAGCCCAGGGACAGATAAGATGTAAAAGGATACCAAATTTATAACAAGCTGATTTAGAAATTTCTTAAGAGGATACTCATGAGAGTTCTCTAAATCCTCTTGTGTCTGACCACAGAAATCCATCCAAGATGGCATCCATATGACCTGAGCATTGAGTACAGATGATAGTCATTTTGTAACCCCCCACTCTAGAAAAAAAAAGAAAGAAAAAAGAAAGCACACCTGTTTGCTACACTTTATCTCTAAACTATGCCTATTTGCACAGTGGAATATAAATAAATTGGTAGAATTACAGTTCACAGGTGTTGAGGCACAATATCATGAGGTGAATACCAATTTAGTATTAACATTCAATATCATGTGATGAACATAGTTTGAGTTTTAACAAGTTTATTGGCAGAAATCATACATGTACGTTTTTCAGATCGGCCAAAACACGGCAACAGGAAAGAAATAATCAGGCTTGAAAACAAAATAATACCAAAATACAGCTTGCTATACACAACTATTGGTCAGAATGTATGTTTCTAATCCCTGCTGACCCTCTGCCCTTCACCTATTGTTCTGAATTTAGAATGGGACGAAACATACAACTATATAGAGACTTTTCTCAAATTGCTATTTATAAGTTCCTATTTACACCGCAAGAGCTAAACCTTTATTTCTTAAGCCAGCTATAGTCTATTTTGATTCATACTGTGCACATCATTGACTAGGCTGATGGTCCGGTGGATTGAGTACAGAGATTCAGTGGACATCCCAGGTGCAGGTCTCTCTCTAATAAGGTTTGTAGGATTTATTCATCTTATGAAGGTACATGTGATATATTCTGCCTTCAAGTACTTCTCTGACATAGAGGAAGACATTGTGTGATTTCTGTCTTTTGACACGGGACCCGTAGACTTATTGTTTGTAGTTAAGCTATATAAGTTATTATAACAGAAAGTGTTTATAGAAGAGGATGGGGAAATGCAAGGAATTGACCGTCCTGGATGCCATTTTGATTCCTCACCTAAACACAAGTATTATCATTGGGGAGTCTTTAATTCTAAACTTTCAGGCTTTCAGGCTTGTGGGCGGGATAATGTCTGCATGTCTTTATGCATAATCAGGCTTGATTTCAATCAATTTGTTGCAAGCTATTGATCAGAGGGAGTCATTAAATCCACTGACAGTAGCAGCTCAATTGATAATTTAACAACTAATATGGTACTAGCAGGCTTCACAGAAGCTCTATTATAACACAAGGAGTAATACCAGCCAGCAAAGTGAAGGTGTGGGAGAAGCACTATAGTTATGTTGGGGACGTGGAGACGGGAGGGTGTTGCTCCTATAGTAAAAGGAAGAACTGGCTAAAAATGACCTTGTTTCCAGTCCTTTCTTTTAATGTAGCTATAACTTGTCCCTTTTGTTGCTCACAAGTGGTCATTCAAGTACGGTGCTAAAAAAGGGGGATTTGAGTAGGTACCTAGTTGGGAGAAGTCAGTCAGTATGATAAACTATAGAGCGTGTGACATGAGAAGATAGCTGGTAGTGCAGCTCTCTCTATTTTAAACAAGGCAGGTGACCTTTCAGGCTAATGTCGTGAGTGCAAGTACTTAGGTGAAGCAGTGCATGACTTGTTTAGAAAAGAGGGCCCATACTCCCAGCTCTTTTTACAATAGGAGCAACACCCTCCTGAATAGGTAGGAGGGCCCTGTCAACAGGTCAAGGTCATCCAGTACTGCTTGTAGTATGATCCTCACACGGCAGGGGTAGACACTAATATTTTGGTTATTTGGCCACCCAGGCCAGTAGTCTGGTATATAGCTATGTATTTTCAAATATTTTACTGGCCAAATGGCCAATTTCAAAGGCGATCTAGAAAATAATCACTGACCCGCAGCCAAAAGTACTGGCCATTGGCCACCGGACCAGTTTAAGTGTCTACCCCTGCATGGGATGGAATAGATTTTCCTACCATAAGCACTGGGTAGGCAGCTCAGGTGAAGTGGGCTCTAGGGCATGTCAGGGCCCTAATCTAACATGGTGAGACTTGGGGAGGCAGCACACCGTTAGCTTAGTGTGGGATATACGTCACCATTGCATCTCAATAACGTGTCTCAGGGCCCTCTGACGTAACGTCAGCTACAGTTCTAGATAAACTGATTGGCAGGCAGGAAATATGGTTTTATATATATATATATATATATATATATATATATATATATATCCTATCCATTTGTGTTTTTAAATACAATACCCATTTCTTCTTATCCAGTGATTGATATAATGTCCAAAAATCTTTCATCCAGTGAAAATATACATATATATTCTAAAGATAGAATCCTCTATTAGAGCACAAGTATGTGTTTGAAGCATATCTTCTGCGCCCAGGAGGGTGTTGGTCCTATTGTAAAAAGAGCTGTGAGTATGTGCCCTCTTTTCTGCACAAGTCTTGCACTGCTTCACCTAAGTACTTGCACTCACCACATTAGTCTGAAAAGTCACCTGCCTTTTTTAAAATAGAGAGAGCTGCACTACCAGGTACCTACTCATGCCACACGCTCTATAGTTTATTATACTGACTGACTTCTCCCAACTAGGTACCTACTCAAATCCCCCTTTTTAGCACCATACTTGAATGACCACTTGTGAGCAACAAAAGGGACAGGTTATAGCTACATGAAAAGAAAGGACTGGAAATGAGGGCATTTTTAGCCAGCTCTTCCTTTTATTATAGGAGCAACACCCTCCTGGAGATTACCATTGAAATAGACAGAGTTGACCCCAAAGCCACTTTTAGGACTGATTAACTTTGGATGCACCGCCCCACATAACCATGCAGATCCTACATTAAACAACTTACAACATCAACATGTATTTTCTCTACCCATATTATGGAGAGTACTATTAATTATTCTCCGATATCGATCTCATTAGTTAGAAGTAAATGTTAACAAGATATGATCCACCTCTGTAGTTGTATACCAGGACAAGTGTTCTTTTACCTGCCATAGATGATCTCCTGTGTGTGGTGAGATGCACACCCTAGTGGTTATCCAAGTGGTTGGTCTTCAAAGGAGGAAGCCATCCTATCTTGTTAATGTTACTGCCTACTGACTCGTACATCATTTAATGAGTGAAGTGGCCATGTAAGGGACGTCCACCCACGCCCATACCCTTGTCCGCCATTGTAGTTCAATAAGTACTCACCAGGGGGCTGTAAGCTGAAGGTGAGGCTGATGTTACTCCCCCATCGATCAGTGCATATGATCAGTGAGCTACTCAGGAGGCCACAACCATGCTTCTCGCATTGTCAATGTTTAAACCAAATTTAACTGTGCCCAATTCTACCAGTGTACTATAACCATATACTTCTTTCCTTCTAGGGATGTCATTGACATCCAATATTTTCCGATTCCGATTATCCTGATTTTTGGTATGGATATTCCAATATATCATGATGGTTTGATGCTTTAGAATACATTGATTAGACAAGGCTATATAATACTAGATAGAAAGGACACCATTATTAGATGCCACATTTAAAGATACTGGTAGGAGAGGTTAATGCATCTTACACTTGAGGAAAAATGGCTGCCAAAATGGAATCTAAATGGGACAACAATTGTTCTTGGCCAAATTGTTGAATTGTTTCTAAGCACAAAAAAAGAAGGAAAAGGATGAATGTATTATCTGCAATAAGCAACTTAATGCATCGCTGTAGAAATTACCTGAGTTCACTAGTGCTTAACCCTCTAGGTGTTCTAAAAAGATTATGGCCAGGGAGATCTAGCATCCCTCTCATGTGTTATTAATGATATGAAGACAATAATAATATGAACATGTATTAGATGTGAATGTATAGTATATAGGATCATTCTAAACATACGGTTTAGTGTATATTCTTAGCTTAAATGATTAGAGGGATGATAATGAGTATCGAGGGGGGGGGGCAGATGAGTTATTTAGGACTTCATGGGAGGGGAAGTTGATCGAAAATAGACAATTGTTTTGTAATTAATAATGGCAACTAGAAACTGTAAAACCAATGAATATTAATAGCTAGTCACGTTGCTGACATATTAAGCTTTAATCTGATACCAAATATGGATACATTCAGCTACGTACACGGAGTACAAACATGTTTTCATTTATTGACTCAATATCATGATCAGATTATATCAATGTAAAGGTAATGTCGATACGATCTTCAGTATCATAACATTGCCGATATTTAGATATTATGAGTATCGATGACATCCCTACATCCTTCCATTGGAACCTGTGTTTTGAATGCAGCCTTTATAATAATGCTAGAAGCAAATCACCTAACATTTGTAATGCCTTCTGACTTATTAGAGATAATGTCTATAAGGCCAAAAAATTATGATGTTTGTTCCCAGTAACATATAACGTGAAGGTCTAGGGTCGGGGGGTCAACCAATTCTTCACTGGTTGAAAAATATGAAACACATTTGACAGGTAAGAGGAAAGATCAATGTCGTGTGCCTTTCCAGTATCTATATATATTTTAGACAAGGTTTAGTGCCTGACACCCCCATGTGTATCAAAGGCCATGGTTATGAAGGTATCGGCTAAATAACTGCATGATCTGGGATTTAGTTGCACTCACAGAAAATTACGTTATGGCTTCCGCTACAATCCTATATACCCTGCTAGCACAACTCATCCAAATGATGTCTCTTTTACGTAAATCACATGAGTTTTCACATAAGAATGATGTAAATTGCACGAGTTGTGCTAGCTGGGTATCTAGTCGGGCGGGACCGGTAATAATATGTAAACGAAGTGCACTGCCCTTCAAATAGGCCAGTGATTGAATTGGTTAATTTATGTTGCGTAACCTAGGATTATGATATTACTATATCTATAATAAACAGAGACTGTCTAGGATTTTTGGATTCATTATGTCTCATTTCTACAAAGATTCATCTAGATAGTATTTGATAACAGATACTGCGCTATTAAATATTCTATTCGATCATGGAGGCTTTCAAGGTCTGCTTCCGGGTGTTACTTTCTGGTGGATATTAAAAAAAAAAAGAAACTATTCTGCTACCACAAAATTTCCCATTTCGCATCAAATTGAATTTACATCAGAAATACTATTCAATGATATTACAGATAACTGCTCCCGAAATTGCTGTGTGATGCAAGTGCTTTCAATATTCCCTTCGAAACACTGCATTCAAATGGAAGGAACACAGAATGAAAAAACAATGAGGTGACGCTGAATTGCTGAATACCACATCAAGAGTAGATTTAATGGCATTAAGTAGACATGCCAAGAAGCAGACATTGCCATTCTATATAATCTAACTCTTCTTAGGTGACATTCATCTACATTTCCAATCATCAATTAGTGGGATTATTTTGATATAGCTGACGATCCTTCACTGACGATTTGGTTATTTTATTGCGGGCCCAAGGTGCTGTCTGATATGGGCCAGCTTTTTTGGGCATGTACAAATCGCACTGAGGAGGCGTCAATAAAGAAACTTAAAATAACATAATTATGATGAAGTTATTACATTGTAAGACCAATATCTTGGCTGCATGGAACCACCATTTATACACACTAATCTCTATCGATTCCATCTTTATAGGTGTGTGACTAAGATTCGTCATTTTTTTTTGTGTCCATCCGACAGTGATAGTCAGTGATATAGACCTCTTTATAACCCATATGTACACTCCTAATTTGGCGATTCAGTATGCAGATTTGATAATAGCCACAAATCTATTATAATGTATAACACAACTCAGTACTTATTAGACAGACTTCCAGTTTGAGAGTAATCGACTGTGTTAGCAAACACAACAAATTTATACAGTCAGAACAAAACAGAAATAGCTGATCATATCAATATGCTGGCGGATTAAGGGTCACAACAACAAAACACCATTTTCCTTGCCTTGTAAGTATACGTTAACTCACAGCCTTATAGTTTCCACTTCTTTTTTTTTTTCTCTCGGTTCACTTTATATTTTAAGTGACTACTTTACTTTAAACAAGCACAGGGGTCAGTCGGTGAACCTTTATCCTGGTTTGTAATCAGACTCAGCCTTTCTATTGATTTTAGGGTGGGCAGATCTTCTAGATCCCAAGTCCTCCATGGTCAGTATTTATAGCTCCTGTGGGTAGAGGGAAGACACTCTGGGGTGGCAGAAGGCAAAGCCTGGCACACCACTACCCCTTTACCCTGCAATGTTATGGTCCCATAACACCGCAGTTAGCAAACAAATCTCATCATGAAGTCCATCTACCTGTACACACAATTTGGCGACCGCCCTGTAAGTAACTTTCATATCTTTTTCCTCTTTTTTTCTCTCTTGGGTTTTCCCCGTGCCATTTTATTTTCCTCGACATGGAGCAACTTTTACTTTTTGGTTTGGAATCAACCATTCCTTAAATGTAATACAGCATGGTGAAAGGGGATTTTCAGTTTTCATTTGTCTTAAGAGGAAATGAAAGAGTGATTCAAGCAAAACTGTAAAAGCCGTAGAACATTCTTATTACAGGAAATTTCATTCAAAAACTTAATGATTTTCAAATCAACACATCTATCTATGAAAGTAATTTTAGAGTGAGTGAATCATAGTTATCAAACACCAATTCGCTACTCTCATACTACATTCAGTTTTAAGAAAGATGCTTAGACATCAGGGTTATGGATCTAAACTCTTGCCTGCTTGTAAAATATATTCAACAAAATATTGCAGAATCTCAAATAAGACCAGGAACTAAATAAGATCACAAAATGAGATCATGAGAGACAGTCTTTCTACCATCGGTCACACAACCACAGTTATGAGGACACCAGCTTTATAATGATCACCTGTACATTATTTCCTCTTTGCCTCCCTTGCTGTTACCACCGAGCACAAACCAGGCCAATGTACCCCCATGTATATTTCAGGCACTTTTGTGTAATAGACCCATGCAGGCAGCCACAATGCCCCCTCAGATTTTAGTCACCCTTTATGATACCTGTACACGCTCTTTGTTATCATGGAAGGCTCTCAGTGATGCTGCACCACTTTCTCCTGGCATCATCATGGCTGTGCCCAGGTGGTGGGTGTTTGTGCACCCTAGTTCCTCTTGTCTGTATACCAGCCCTCCCTCCAGGGTAGACCATTGGACACTGGTACAACGGCACCTTCGAACCACTCCAGTTACATGCATCTGCTATCAAAGAGCATAGTTATGTTACACATGGGTACTTTACCAAACAGTAGGGGCGAGGGAACCTTCTCTGTAGATGTCCTACTGCTGGTTCCAACATGGGAACAAATGCCCTTTAGATAAGGAAATATGCTCCCTTTACAGAGATGGGCAATTCAGATGGGATGGAAGCAATGAGATTCAAAAGGATGTGGGCCAATGGGGGAAAACGCGCCTCCAATTAGGGGGATTTTTAGTACTGGTTTTGGCCACCAGGGGGCAGTATATTGGTAAAACAATGAAAAATATGGTAAAAAATGCCTAAGACCAATTTTTGATGGGGAATCCAATGGTATGCTTAGAACTTCCATCTCCACTGAAAATGTTCTGTATTTGGAACGTTGGTTGCCATGGAAACAAAGAAAAATGGCATTTTCTGGTTGCCATCGAAACCACTGCACTATTCCAAATTGAAAGTTCTGCCACAATGTTCTTTTCTAAAATCCTTCAGGAACCTAGAACCGAAAACAGAGCTAAAAATTCCCTCTAGAACCAATTTTATGATAACAAAATCACATTTCTTTGGTTACCCAGTGGGCACACCTCCACTTAATAAACACTTAGTAGTCACTGCTCTGCACTGGTTGCACCAACTACTAGCTGGCTAATTTCATGCTAAATGTTAGACTAGGCAGTGCTTACTTGCTGGTGGCATTGTTTATTAGCTACTTTTGCTTCATTGCAAAATAAGCTCTTACTAGTAGTTTATATGCACCACTTAATAGGCAGTGCAGGAAATCTACTAGTAAGGGGTGAAAATGCAGCTCCTAGTAGCTGGCTAATCATCTGCTAAATGTTATGCTAGGCAGCCCTGCAAAATAAGCCCTTTTTAGTAGTTTATAATGCAATGCTTACTAACCAGTGTAGAATAGCTACTAGTAAGTAGTGTAAATGCAGCTCCTAATAGCTGGCTAATTATCTGCTAAATGTTATACTAGGCAGTCCTGCAAAATAAGCCCTTACTAGTAGTTTATTTTGCAATACTTATTTATCAGTGCAGAATACCTCCTAGTAAGTGGTGTAAATGCAGCTCCTAATAGCTGAATATTTATTTGCTAAATGTTATACTAGGCAGCCCTGCAAAGTAACCCCTTCCTAGCAGATAGCTTATAATGCAGTGCTTAGTATCCACTGCAGAAAAGGCCATTACTAAGAGCTTTGCAATCATCACTTTGACATCTGCTTCTTGGCAGTCAATGCAACACTGTTGGTCTGAATATGAAGTAATCTTCAGTAGAACAAAGAAATGGTGTCTATATATAAATTGACTTTAAATCTATCTTGTTACACAGTCTATCCGGTAATTTAATTTGTAGCAATCAATTTGTGTGCTAGCTTATGCCATCTTATGACTTAGAATAGATCTCAATGATATTTTAATTATCAGAAATATGATTTAGATTACCCTTAAGGTTATAAAGCTGAGAGAATGTATACTACTGCCACCTAGTGACACTTAATATTTGATGCCAAGAAACAGCTAGTAAGCCTTTAGTATAAAACGTTAGTAAGCAATGCGTAAACTGCCCTTAATAACCAGTGCTTCTGCAGCCCTACAGTTGCAGCTGCTAGTAAACACTGCTCTGTACCTTTTACTAGTCAATGCCAATACAGTCCTACTTAAATCATGTGAAGCAACAGCTAGTAAGCCTTTACTATGCACCTGCTACTAAGCTACTCTTAGTAGCCAGTGCTAAGTGCTGCTGCTGCATTACAAACTGAATCAGTGCCATTGTCCTTCCTATGCAGGAGCTTATATTAGCATACAATTTAACCTGTTTTAGGACAAACCTACTGAGGCATAGCACAATATGCTAGCATTACTGAAGAATAATCTCAACAATGTCAGAAGATGACAAATCAAGTGGTGTACACCAGTCCTGAATATCACTTTTTCCCCATATGCAAGTTCCCATTATTCAATAAGTAAATCAAGGTATTTTGGGATTGTATATTCAAAATATTTAAAAATCTTGACAAATATTACTAAACCCTTGAAAAGGTTTATCTAGTAGCACAATCCCATTTATAACAAGAATACATAATATTTCAAGGGGGTATCAGTGCATTGAGGCATCTTTGGTAAAATATCCTATACCCACCTATATTGTTTAATCTAACTTAGGCTTGCCACAGTTGACTGTAAGATGTGTCCAGTGTGTTATGTACATGTATGTAGGTCAACCACTGACCTCCATAGCTAAAGTATCTTTCACAATGCTATGTGTTGGTGCAGCAGGGTGTGACCAGGAGGTGTGACCTGCAAGGTGTGAGCAGTGTGTAGTAGTAAAGCAGGTGTTACTCCACTTCATTTGTCATTTTGTGAAACTATTTGAAATTGAAGTTTTGTTATCATCTTGTGCTATACCTACGTAGGATCACAGGGATATTTTTCTTTTTGTTTTAAGACAATTTGGAGTAAATTTCAATACATGATTATTACCTTGTATAGACAGTTCAAATTGAACCAACTAGTAATTACTGCTTTGTTACACTTAATAAACACTGCAAATTAAACACTTTAGAAACATCTCATAAACTGCTAAGATACAGCCTTTAATAAGTGATTGGTTAGCAGTGCTTTCTAAGTGGTGCATCTGTAGCCCTGCGCATGCAGTGGCTAGTAACCGCTGCCATGATCCAGCTGGTAAACACTGCAAGTTAACCCATTATTAACCGATGCTGGACAACAGCTTGTAAACTACTGATATGCAACTTTTAATAAGTAATTGGTTAGCAGTGCTTTCTAAGTGGTGTATCTGTAGCCCTGCGCATGCAGTGGCTAGTAACCGCTGCCATGATCCAGCTGGTAAACACTGCAAGTTAAGCCATTATTAACCGATGCTGGACAACAGCTAGTAAACTACTGATATGCAACTTTTAATAAGTGATGGGTTAGCAGTGCTTTCTAAGTGGTGTATCTGCAGCCTGCACTTGCAACGGCTAATAATCACTGCTATATTCCAGTTATTAAACACTGCAAATTAAGCCTTTACTAAGTGATGCTAAACAACAGCCAGTAAACTACTAATATGCAGTGCTTAGTAAGTGACACATTTGCAGTGCTTAGTAAATGATTCAGCTGCAGCCCTGCACTTGCAACAACTAGTACCCACTGCTATGTTCCAATTAGTCAACACTGCAAGTTAAGCCCTTATTAAGCAATGCTGAACAGTAGCTAATAAACTACTAATATGCAGCCCTTGATAAGAGATGCTAAATCAACACTTACTAAGCAGTGCTACTGCAGTGCTACAATTGCATCTACTAATAAACATCGCTAAGCTACACTTAATAATAGTTGATGTTGCAGCACTGTACATGCAACACTTACTAATAACTTAATAAGTACTACTGTGAAATTTGGCAAAATGTTGATACTAACCAGGAAGTTGCATGAGTGGCTAGTAAACATTGCAGTGAAACTAGTCACTCATGCAACGTTTATTAGCTAGTGCAGACTTGTACTGTGCCCACTGGGTATTGTTTCACAAAACTGTATTTTTTTTTGCATTATTTGTATTTACAATAGGATATAATGAACTTAGAGCTTATTTGCCATTTTCAGTCATACACACCAACCTAGGTTTAACAAGCAATTAAAACAAAACTACCAGGGATGATTTAACTCAAGATATCTCATTTTAAAGCCAGTGGCTAAATCCTTAAATAGGCATTCCCCCTAGGAGGCATGTTTTCCCTCATCTGGCCACATTCGTCTGGTATTCAAATAGGATCATTTTTTAACAACGGGGGTAGGGGGGAATTTGTTTGACCCCCTTGTCGAGTGATGGGCTAAAATTTTCCAACCCATCTAAGGGGGTGGGAAAAATAATATTTCCTGTTTTCAGCAAAAAAAGAAGAAAAGATAAAATGCCTGCGCGTTTGTGCTTGTTTTTCAGCACCTCTGGGAGTGACATAAACTTTCGACATTTGGGAGGGGATAAAACCACCACCGACCACCACTGTTAAAAAACGAGCGCTCCCTTATACCGAGGTTCCAGGAACCTAAGTAAGGGGGGGGGTGCATCATAGCTTGATCTAGTAGCTGGAGAAATAAGCACTGCTAAGAGCCAGCATGATGGGGATCAGTTGTTATGTAATGCACCCTAAAAAGCCTGCACTGAATGAAGGGAATTATCTTAATGGTCAATAATGCATCCAGCTAGGTCGGTAATAGTATAAACGCTACAGACTATGGACATGTTTTTATATATACCAAAGAGGACCACAGGCATGAAATCTGTTTGGATTGTATTTCACACATTGCCATTATGAATACAAAACTGGAGCTTATTTCATCCATAGACAATATTCCTTTAGATATATTTTAGTACAATTCTAGATATTAGGAGCCCTTGTTCGATACACGGAATAGAAAATATCATATTCTATTAAAACAACAACAAAAACAAAAAACAACACAACTGACCATTGTGTATATACCCTGTCTGAAGCATGAAAGAGAAAGTGATCAAAAGATAACATAATTATGTGCCCTTTTGCATGCAGTTCCTCAAACACAGCATCCAGTGCCTGAAACAATAGACCCCACATGTCCTATTTATATTGCTTATGTGGCATTGCAACTTAGCATCATGTGACATTAATAGACCGTGACGGGCATCAGCCATTTAGCACCAAAGGGTAAATAGGTCAATAGGTCAGTATGTGGGCCGTGGGCAGGGAGCTACTCCATCGGGAGAGTTGCTCAAGAGCTGCTCACATACGTCTAAGAGCAGTAATCAAATCAGCACAGGAGCCCCCTTTGGGTAGGGATGTCTACGTGTGTGGCTTATTGATCCTGACAGGCCAGTACCCATTGACTGGAAGACAATACTGCTAGTGTTTTACGATCAGGGCTTGCCTCCAGTGGGTTCTGCTTGATAATTGCTGCATACGGAGGATTCTGATAAATCACGTTTTAAGTGAAGGATTCATTCTGTGTTTTTATGTTTCTGCTTTCTCGTCCATGAGGACCATTTTCGATCTATAGCATAGCGGTAAGGAAGTCCCCGAAGTGTCTTTGGCAATGTCTCTGGATGTGGCTTGGGCGATTATTTCTGGAAGCGTTTTTTTTTCACCATCTCACTACATTATATCCCAAGTGTCCGTGGCTCCCCTCCCCCGTCCTTTTTTACCTCAAGAAAAGTACAGTGGGCATCAGCTGGATAAAGAAAATATACTGTGGCCACACAGATGAGAACATGACATGTACAAAAGAGAGGACCTAAAACGAAAGCTCATTGTCAAAAGACATCACTCACCAAGAATATGTTAAGTCATTGATGATTCCTTTTCGGACAGGTAGAACATAAAAATATCAAATAAAACCATCTACTTAGTCAACTATGGTGCAAATTGCCATTGTCAATGGCATTGGTGCAAAAAATAGATCCATGCTAAACATCAGGACCGGACTGCCAATACTAAGTTTCAGACAGCAAGAGGTCCACTCAATAATCCATACAATACCGTGCCGCACTCAAATGTCTTTACACCACTAAAGCCCCCGGTATGAGCTACTCGGAGCCACTCAGTGAGCATGAAACCAAGCAGCTCTTTGTATGACTCTGGTCACAGGGTCTAATGCTCATCGACTATCCATCATCACATGGCCACTCTCCCACTACGAGCTATATAATCGATCCAAGGCATCTATCTAAGTGAACAATAGACGTCCACCAGCAGTGCCAGTGTCATGAGAAATGGTGGCAGGGAGGTTAGAGGTGCATACTTCAAGCACTACAGAATACAAATGGCTGTACAGATGTCTATAACCAAGTGCAGCTATGACACTGATTGTGGATTATGACATGACAATGCCTGTTGCAGCTATTGTCCACAGCCTTATTGTCATAACCATGTAGGGCCATATACAGTGCTTTCCATTCTGCCTTTTTTTTTGGCGCTGCGATGCATCGATGCCACTCAAATGGGCAGCACTATGAGAATATTCTTCACTGCTGCATTCACATATAATGGGTTCATTGTGCACCCCAAGGTTTGGTTTGGTAAACCAATGTAGCTAAACTCACCAACACTACATTGCTACATATATGATGACAAAAGGTACATGATGAATCACTCGGCCCTTCAAGGGTTAATACTGCTTGCTGCGTACACCAGCCTAATCACATGCTATATATTGTTTACATAGCTTACCCTGGCTCCCTGATTGACATCCATGATTACCTAGGTTGTTAGTGTATATGTATGGGTGGCCAGAATCCAGGTGTGTTTACAGAACAATGGTTCACATCGATACTATTGGCTACGTGTAGGTTTGGAGCTGGTTCTGGCGACATACACTGATAAGAACTGATAAGATGGAACCAGCATGTCCATGGAAGTGTTTGTTAACCAGGGACAAGGTACCCATTATGATATGTCTTATCAGTGGGCTTTACCCCAACCAGCGAAATTCAAAACGGTGGCTCCACTATAGGCATCCATACTGAGTCCTATACATACCGGTAGTCGGGGTCGGTGGGGGGGGGGGCTGGTGTATTGGAAGCAGAAAGTATTTACCACAAGGGGATATGTATAGAAGAGAATCGAGAGATGAACCATCTAGTAAGTGAGTGAGTGAGTGAGAGGGAGAGAGAGAGAGAGAGAGAGAGAGAGAGAGAGAGAGAGAGAGGGTCAAGGGGTCTAAGAGGTTTGGATTATGATACATGATGTGCGTAATTCCTTGCGCATTCCATAGCATCACTTTTCAATTCTTCCCTACTGTAAACGTTTTATACGTAGTCTAATCATTGTTTTTTTTTGTATATGAAGAAAGACAGAAAAATACAATTATAAATGCTGATCAGAGTGCTAAAAGAAAGGACGGCCAAGGTTGAATATAGAGCCACAAGCCAGAGTCGGTGGTGAACATTCCCGCATGGTTAGATCAATAAAGCAAACTGTGTGGAGTACCAATGAAGACCCCTCCCCCTTCTCTCCCCATGGACTAAAAATGATTAATACCTTGTGAATGGTTAACATTGACAGATCGCATTGTCATGGTAATGTCACATACCTCATACCTCCACGGTGTCCTATGTCAACACTTGTCACAGTGTAGCGAGCCCAGAAATGGGCTGCCATGAATGCCAAGAGGCCCTGGCGTTTAGCAGGCAGGTAGTAAAAGGTATCCTGGATCTACCTACTGCCACGGAAGAATATCTGATACAAGGTGGAATTATAGAGATGGCGATGCAAAAATGAATTTCATAGACGTGTTCTGAATATCTAAACAGAAATGCTACGTCCTATATAGGTCCACTCTTGACTGTACTTAAACATTATACCTTACATTATATTTTACTGATTGCACCACACGCAAAATACTACTCTAATATCATGCGTTTTCCAAGTTAGCCATGGAGACCTACACTAATGTGACTTGGACGAGAATGACACTCTAATAATACTTTACTTAGAGGATATATAAACTTTATTGATGCATGAGTTGGTTAAGTATTGTAATGAACAGTCAGGTCTACACCTTTTCTCTTTGGAGATATAGCGAGCAGCTGCCTTTTGCAAAGTGAAGAGCAATTCAAATCTACTCCTATTGTCTTGTATACTTTTAGGAATGCGATGAGAATCTCACAATTACTGCAAGTGAGTAGAGATTTGATGACCAGCCCAATAATATACTGTGACGAAGATCCTTTTTACGTGTGATAACCAGCTCAGATGCCCGCCGCCTAAGGGAGTGGTTATTATTTATCAATAGGGGGGGGGGTGGTGGGTTTTCGCGCGGACGCGCGGAAATTTTTTACGACCCCCCTCGACGGCAGTCAAAATCTTTTGCGCCCCCCCGCGCCGAAGGCGCGGAGAGTTTTCGCGCCCCTCTTTGATCTATAGTAGCGCACGGGCTTTTTTGCTAAAAAGAGGGTGAATTTTTTTAGCCCCCCCTCAAGAGGGGTCAAAATTTTTTTAGCCCCCACCTCGGGAGGGGTCTGAAAATTTTACGCCCCCCCCTCAAACCCACCCTCCCCCCCTGTTGATAAATAATGACCACTCCCTAAGTCAGGGTATGTGGTGAGCAGCATAGCCCAAGTCTAGTCCTGCTGTCTTTACTATTGTTATGAGTAGCTTAAATATATTCCTGCTGTCCTTGGGTATTTGATGAACAGCTCCTATCTTTTGACACTGTCTGACACATTACCAATATGGTGAAACAGTCATATCTACTTCTTTCATGCCCTCCATCGATATTACGAGTAGCGCTGGTACGTCCTGTTCATTCCTGACCATGATAAATATATAGTATAGGAGCATTTGATACGATCTAACAGCTGAATATTACCTTTCCAAGCCTGAATAGATTTGATTTGCCTGATTATTTCTTAGTAGGCTAATGTTTCCTATAATTCATGAAAGTAATTGGCCCCAAGTTCTTAATGAAAGAGCACGTCTAAGTCATGCTGTGATCATGAATAAATTGTCTGTCAAAAGGTGCACAGTCAGCAGCTAAAGGTACTGACTCTCACCAGTGAAGCTAGCTTAGAAGTTGACAAATGAGCTGGAGGACTGGTAGGTCTGCCGTGTAATTATTCACTATCCTCCCCTAAGGAAGAGCCACCATGAATTTGAAGCCATCTAAATAGATACCAGTTAATCCTAACTGTAGTATAATTTGCCAGAAGAAAATCGAGTCAGTATGTATGACAGACTAAAAAAATAAGCGTTTGAACTGACGTATGTGTCAGAGATGGAATCTATAGCTATATAGCTCTTGGAGGCCTCTACAGTTGAAATAGGAGTTGAGTTTATGTTATTGAGTTTAACCAATTTTATTCCCACACCACTGCAGGGCGGTCTCCTGTTTGGGGAATTTGACCAGGCTTTTTACAATAGTATAGCACATCATTATTAACGAATCATTTGAGCTGAACATGCCACTGATATATCAACGCATCATAAACATAGAAAAGACTTAGACTATATTGTCCTAAATAGCATGTTATCAACACACACTGATGATCAAAAGTATCCCTCCTCTGTAGTCTTATCATGGTGACATATCGATATGACAAATTAAAGCCTGTTTTGGCCCTTAATACCAGGGCAGGGCGCAGTATGAAGAGAAGAATGATGAGGCTTGGAGGATTTACTACGGTTAGGGCAGCTGTGCACACCATGTGTCTGCCAGGGCGACAAAAGTCAATATCTGACATCGAGGCACGACAAGAGAGGCAAGGCCATGGCGCCAGCTGCCAAATGCTATCGGACACCAACTATATTATCAAACCATTATTATAACATTTCTCTCTGACATGTACGAAGTATAACCCCTCCTTAGGAACAGGTTGCCTTCTATAGGCTTCTATAGGCTGGTGCCCATATTGGAAAAGAGAGTGGGGTAGCAATGTTGATGGACCAATACGACACCTCAGCGCTGTCCACAGTTTCAAGATAATAGTATACATACTAACATTTCCTACAGTATGTCGGTTTGACAATTATTAAGGTTCAAGACAGTATTAGCAATCCAAGAGAGAGTTTTTGTATTGCATGTCTGATGAATCAATAGAAAATAGTACTATTTGACTATTTGGGTCATAACCCAGCTAGCTTGTCCAGGCTTGACACACTGGGTCATAACCCAGCCTATCCCAGGTTGATGCACTGAGTCACATCCAAGCCTGTCCCAATTTGACACTGGGCCATAACACAGCCTTGCCAATGTATATCTTAATCAACCTACTTAGCTTACGATTTCTGTGAGGTTGTTATGATTATATTTATCTAAAATCAATGAAAACCACAGCTGATGTCACTTCATTGCGTAAATGGATGTCCAAATGCCAACAATGGAAGTAAGGGAGCACAACTTGGCAGACATAAGCAGCTGATAAGCATATGGGGGGGGGGGTACTTAGAGTCGAGACATTTCATTTAGCATTAAATTTTCCATCACAAATTTATGTCTGCCTTTATTCTAAAAAGGCAATTGGTTGAGCATGGTTCAAAAGACTGCCAACAGTGCCTACTTTCACCATTGATAAGAGGAGAAATGCAGCACTCTTGGGCCAGGAGTCACATGGTCTCGTGTAAGAAGCGATCATTGAAACAGTATTGATATCAACTAGAGGATGCAATTATTAATGAGCTTTGTGCATATCTGTTTAATCTGCGTCCCTGAGACCATGGGTTTTGTTGGACACATTGTGACCCAGTGTTAACCTAAGGTACAGGTTAATTAATTAATCAAAAAAGGCTATATTTGCTGCTAAAATTGGGCTTCCATGTAAAGATCACCTCGTAATATTAAAAAGCACCGCTTTAGGACGAACAAATTAATGAGCAATGCCCCATTGTGTATTTTGTGTGGAGGGACACTGGAGTTTAGAAGGAGATTCAGAGGAAGCTAATACAAGGGAAACATTCCCTTTGATCTGTCCCTTCTTCCCTCCTCACGTTCAAGTTTTCTAGGCTGGTGCAGAATCGGAAGCCAGGGGAAGGTAGAGCCTTAGGATTTAGAAACACAAGAGAATGGATTACAGCTCTGATGCAGAGGGACTACGGGGTTCCACAGATGCCGACGACATTACAGAATAACCCATTTTCCCAAAAAGGGTATCATTTGCAGCTGTTCTTAGAGGGAATCTTTACAAAAACACTGGCAAACAATTCTATTTTGCTTTAGCACCAGGAGAATTGCTCCACTCCCCGCTGTGTCATTGCTATAAATTGAATAGCTTCCCTGTCCCTCATGACACAGGAAGAGATGTACTCCTCAAACCTCCTTTGCTGTAAACTTTTTAATGGGACTTCAGCTAAACTCATTCTAGTGCTGCTTTTTACATGAGGGAGAGGCGGTTCTATAGGCAGCTGCACACAGTCTTCCATGGCAACTCATTCCAGAGACTGGCATTCTCAAGTGACTGTCAGCTGCGGTAGGCGATAATTGGTTAACTTCTGCTTCACCTAGTGGTCACAAGCTGCTCCCCAAACAATCCAGGTAGAGTGGGCAAAAAGAACAAGAGGGACTGACTCTTTTTCTTTTATTGGAGGGGTACTAGAACAGTCCTCTCCCATTCTCCTTCTGGTGTTAAGAGGTATTCACAGAGAGAAGAAGACTGATCGCTTTGACATGTACTGCAATGTCAGGATTTGTCTCCTACATGACATGTACAAAGGCATGTCAATTCAGGTTGAGGCTCCCATATTTTGTATGTCAACTCCATTTGACATGCAAAATGAACACATGTCACATATTCCTGGTTCATGCACCTGTGACCCTGTCAAATCACAAGTGACATGCCATTTCAAGGTATGTCAAATCCAAGAGTGAATGCATGCAGTTCAGCAGTGGCGGATCTTGGTTTTTTGAAAAGGATTGGGATGCGTTCTTCAGTAGCCTTTTTTGTTGTTGCTAAAACCTACTCTTAAAAGACGCACATGACTCTTAACCAAAGGGAAAATTTAGCCCGCCACCCCCCCCCCCAATCTAATTTAGCTACTGGCACAGGGGATTTACGTTCAATGAATCAGTCAATTGAAGCAGCATCACAGATTATCGACGTGGTATGCTATCTTTTAGCGGCCAGCTACAATGCTACAATGTATCAGTATACTATAGATTATATCTTGATGTTACATGCTCTTAATCAAGGTAAGGCGATTCCAAGAGGGGGAATCTAATCCGTGGCAATATCGCTGTAGTCAAGAACGTCTTTTTTTTCCATATAAAATGCTATTTGGAAGCTGTTAGAGCTAAACACGAAGTGGCAATCATGGGCGTCTCAAAGATGCATATTTTCCATGTCCTTTCTCGGGTCGATCGCTGGTCTAGCAACGAGGGATCAAACTGGCGGAGAATTGATTTTAACCTCTTGGGTGCAGGGGAAAATTCGCGGAGTCAGCGTGTTTGTTTTTTTCTTACCTCAGACATGAGCTCTTGTAAAAAAATCAGGAGCAGTGACTCATTTGTTGTAGTTGTAGTTGTAGACGGTACCAGCGCAATTCTCTCCAAAATAATACTACCGCGGGGATACTTAATCATTGTATTAAATTTTGTTATACCACATACAAAATCCTGAAAAACGATGTAAAGCGATAGCTCAAGTGAAATTGTTATGAAGCAATTCAAATAGTATACTTATAAGGTATTGCAGGTAAAAAAACATACAAACTTCAAAGTTAGACAGAGGCAGGGGAAGAACTAAAACCAAACAAAATAGGAAATTTGAATGAAAAAGAGTTGAATATCGTTGTCAATTGAGCCAATCAGAGCGAAAACACCAAGACAAAAGCAAATCAAGCATTCACAACTTTTTCTTTTCTTTTTTTCTCTTTTCAGACCATCACGCCATAGCCGCCAGGTGCTGTTACCCAATGAGACTCCTCGCTGCCCGTCACGTGACGTAACCACTCCTAACCACTTCCGGTGCCATCTCACGGCCATTAGGTGGCGCTGATGAATGACCCTGTCAACAGGAAGAGAAGACAGACATAACAGCGGACCATCTTTCTTGGATCACAATAATTGGCCCCTCTGATCTTGTCTTCGGCATTGTCCATTGGAATCCCCACCCATCCCTATCCTATCACCAACGAGCCATCACAGCAAGAGTAATTTGCTGACTCAACTGGATCTTTTATTCCATTTCCCTTCTTGTTGTGGATCTTTCATTCTAGTTTTTACCCCTCTGAGAATTCCCACGGATCCTACTTGCCATTCGCGGGTGGATGCCATAAAAGGGGAACTTCAGTGGATGTGATTGCATAAGGTGAGGCAGTTAAGGAATGCCTGGGGAGCCTTCCAGTCATAAAAGGAGTAGACCCTCAATTTCCCAATGGTTTAATGCTTTTCATGTGAGCGATAGTAAGGTAAATATCTGTATAGGGCTACACACCTGACCAGGAAAAAACATGCACAGCTACAAAGATGTAAGATAATAAGAAAGGGACAGAGAAAGGATATCTAGCAGTGATACAGTAAATTCTTACATATATCGTTTTGCCTAAACAATATTGATAGGTATTTGACCAATGAGATGAATGGTACCCATTGCATGATTAAGAAAATCACACATTTATATGCAGCCTTGTGGTAGACTGTCTTCTCTCTGCAGTGCCTTCGCTTTACCAACCAAGCAAATTCAAATGGTGTAGGGTCAGAATCACGTTAAGACGCACAGTTGTGACACTGAATGGATCATTTGAATAAATGTGAAGGGCCCTCAGCAGATACCCGTGTGAATATCCTATAGATTTCTGTAGAAGCTATCCCAGAGCAGGTGGTTGGCCACAGGTATACCACTGGTGAGATTTCCAAACAGTTTCCACTGCCATGCTGCTGATAAATTCTATCAACGGTGCATACCTTCTACATAAAGGCCAATACCCTGGGATCCACTGATCGAATGAATGATTGGATTAGTGTCAGCAAGTGTTACCATTGGTCATTATACTGTGATATCAATTACTGGAGTGGACTGTGGTTATATAAACCAAACACTGATGCAAATATAAAGAGTGTTTCTTGGATGATAACAGTGTTCTGTGATCTAATGTGGTTACAAAGAGAAGTAACTGATAAGGAAACACATTGATAACTAACAGCTATAGATATCACAGAGTCAGGGGCACTTATCCTGCACAATCTGCATTATTTCTGATATTGGTTAAAGGTTAAAGATAAACTGAAACTGAGCCTTCTTGCACCTAGGAGCTGCCAATATGCCTCCGCGCGTGTTTATGCCGATCCGCAATAGGCGTCGGCCTAGTGAATTACGACCTATAGACCCTTTGGTCCAGGCCATGACCAGGGGGTCTCTCCTTATAGGTCTTGGCTTTCTCTGCATCCTAGCAGGGGTACTGGTCAGCATCTTTGCTATGAAACCTAAGACTACTACCCGCTACCGACCCATGCGCACCTATGTCATCGGTCAGACACAACCACCATTTCGGACTCCCAAGGAACCCCCACAAGAGGGGGATGACTTAAATATATCCCTTGTGCTTGGCCCCATCTTGGCACTGGGTGGTGTGTGTATCAGTATAGGCGGGGCTATCTTCTATGCAGTGAGCTACAGGCGTAAGAAGCAAAAGGACAAAGAAGCCAGCATGCAATCAGCTGTTGAGGAGGAGGGCACAAGGGAAAGTAGTCCCATTGCAAGTAGTCCCTCAGCGGTAAACCTCGCCTGCCCCGACATGGCGACCTCAGTGTCTGATCTTCAGATGAACACAACACAAACAAGTGAAAGTCTTTAGCCCTCGTGTAAGTCCCAAACCCCGATCCCCACACCCATTTTATACTTCATGAACCATGGATTCATTCATGTTGACAATGCCTATTGCCTATTTACGTATTTAAGCATTTTAGAAAGTTCCAAAGGCCTACTCTACTCAAATAGAGTATTTTGTGATGTGCAAGGGTAACTCTTTTTCAATTCAATTCCCAGTAAAGTGGGCCTTCAAGAACTTTTATAGATGTTTAAACCCTGAAGTTCATGCAGTGTCCGATATAGTATTATATTCATGGATTTCGCACTACTATCGTTGGAAAGAAGGATGGCCGGTTGGTAATTGAACCTACCAGCACACTTCCTCCAAATCCAAGATCCGGTCATCATTATTAGATGATGCCATGATGCAATTTCCTTTTTCTACTGATGTGAATTTCGCAGGGATAAAAACAAGGTGCATGTGTTTTTTTTGTGTTATAAATATCATAATACATATATTTGTGTGTATTATATGTATATCATAATATATGCTTTCCAATTTAAGAACACAACGAGAGCCATGCAATGTTATGTTAGCATCATTTATAAGACGTGGTGAATGATTTTCCCACTTATTTTCTCCTGCAAATATGAGACTACGATTATGATACTAGCAATCATATTGATTGTCCTACAACTGATTATCCACTTACATGTTGCTGAGGTTGTTATCACCATGTAAATACAAAACAATGAGGTAAAGGAAGGAATCACTGACACCCATGGGTTCTTCTACAATTCACTAAACATTTGCCTTGCAAAGAATGTACCCATGTATTTTTTATTCTTCACAGACGTGCTGATTGGAGGGCTAAGTGTCTGTACATACAATGTATATGTTATCTCAAAGACTTTCCTCTTCACTCTCTTTTTCTCTACCAGATTCAGTCTGTCGAGTAATGGACATAATAATACCAAATATAAAGTTTTATATATTGTTAAAATGAGCATCTGTCAGACTGATTCTACTCTACAAAATCTAAAAGACTTGCCAAATGAACTCTACATGAAATGTCTGTGGAAATACAACCCCGCATTTATAGACTCCTACCCTAACCATTATCAAGAAACAAAATGTGAGAGGATTCTATGATATATTTTTATTGTTCATATCGATTTGATGTACTCAATACACATATTGATAATGACTATCAGCACCATTGAAAAACATTTTGTGTTGTCAAGGGAGGGGATGATTTTTATACATAAGAAGGTTTCCTCACTATATGCCAATATATTTCCTACAAGCATTTTCTCTAAACTTCCTTGAATATATTGAACGGCATAACATAATATTATTCTCTACAATTACGAATCTTTCTTCGTATTTAACATAAGCTATTTTAGAGCTAACCAATTACATCTCTAACACGTTTTTGACTAGTATAAAATTCTTATAAAGGTCACTGACATGGCCTCAATCACATTATTGTAATATAAACTATTTTCAACCCATTTTATTGCACTGTATTAATTGTACATACCATTATTATAATCACATTTGGGACTTTCTCTATTGCATCTATCTACAAGCACATAATATTAAGCACTAACCAATCATTCCTTATATTGCCTACTGTGCTCAATCAACTATTTAGAATATTATGTAAGAAGAAAGCTTTTACACTACTTTCTTTTCATATTGTAAGACACATCAAGTGAACCGAGTGCTTCACATAAGCTGCAATCATTAAACCCTTCCACACTACATGATTTTCGCTCCAGATTTGAACCACTCCTTCAAAGACAGATACCATTTTAGGTGGTACGACTTCAGCTCTTGTTTACATCAATATTTTTGACAAAATGTTTCACACGACGCGATAATCACATAGTGGAATTCCTGCTTTAATACACATTAAACTAAGAGACTAAAGACATTATTTCTAGCTTCATATTCCATCGTAGTGAGTCAAAGGAAATTAAAGCAATACAAAGAGAATAGCTTGAGAAGCTTTCACAAGCATGATCTTAAACTCAGTTCAAAATATTGCTCTATGAATTAACATCCAGTCAAATATTGCTTGCTAAACCTTTTGACGTTAGGGCGGTTTTCTGCGACATCAGGTATTGCCATGTCCTCCCTCGGCATGAAATTTGTTCCTTACCCCTTGTTATCTTGTTGTCTTAGCCCTTGTTAAAATAGCCTCAACTGCCGGGGCTCAATTGGATGCCAATATTGCACCGTGAAGTTCCGGCTTTAGGAAAACGATAATCATCATGATCAACACAATCTAGCTAAGATCACTGATGGCAATACATTATAGGTGGCAATTTGACTTTCTAACCAAGGGCGATCGTTTGTCCAGACAGAGTGATCCAAGGACTGATCAATTCAATGTAAATCTTACATAATTTATGCATGAGATACCACCAAAATGCCAGAACCAATAATTTACAATGCTTTACATATTTTTTTTTAGTTTATAATGCTATTCTCATAAAGGTAGACCTCAGGTAGGTTCACCCTCAGACGGTCACATACCGTGATGGTCTGTATATATAAGCGCCGGGGCGCTCCTTGACTTCAACTTCGGCCCTTATTCAACACCGGTGCTCATTCAAGACTTAGATAAATTTAGTGCATTTTCAAATTTTTGATACCCCTGTACCCCCACCTCTTATTCAAGACCGGCGCTTATTCAAAGACCCAGCGCTTATATATGCCAATACGGTACTCCGAATCAGCTAACCTGTCGAGCAATCATGAAAATAGTTTTGGTGCTGAATCAGGATCGGTGCTGAATCAGAATTGACAATTAACTCAATGCTGACCAACTGTATGATATCGTTGTCAGTATTTAATCAATACCAAACTGCTTTAGTGGCTGACCCAGGTGTGGCCATCTCATGGTGAATCTACCGAATCTACCCCACACAAAGAGTGCACAGGACCTTCAGTGCACCCACTTGTCAACTCTTAGAAATGAAAACAGTTTCAAAATGACTATAAACTTCTTTTAATGGAAATGACACAAAGCAATTACACATTGTAATTTCAAAATGAAAGCCTGAACACATATAATCATGATGCATAGAGTTTTCCATTTGGATTAATCAATTGAATTCCACTCCATGGCCTCTTTATAGAGTTACAATTTTACCATGTTAGTGCAGGTGTGGCAATGTTGATTTTCCTCGCGTCAACTAGAGTCCCCTGAATTAACTCAATAAGAATCAATTCACCTGCACCAAACGCTTTTATATGCTGAGTAATGAATATTTTCAACGAACGGTCTTCATGCATTAATTCATTGAATTTGTAAATACTGTTCAAACTAGTATGAGTAAAGTACACACCAATGTCAATTAATTCTGTCTGACTGATCTCTTTCTTATTTGAACTTTCAATTGTACATATCTAATTGTGATTTTACTGATTTCATCCCCATGAATGTGAAGGTTACGTGCTTGTAATCAGACTCGATGACTGATGATGTTATTGTTATTAACCATCTTTTGATGACTGATGGCCTGAAATAAAAGTTGACCATTTTGGATTTCTATAAAGGCAGTGTTTCCGTCAATTCATTGGTGAAAAGTTATGTTTCTATGAGTTTCATAGGTACATTGTATATATCAGACTATAACCTGGCTAAGTACAAACCAGGGTAAGATCAACTTTACCATTACAATGCCCGATGATTATAAATTTCGATTCCACTCTATTTGATTGATTTTGTCACAGTTTTTGGTGCTAAATATCCAATTCAATATCCGGGTATCCTAGTGTTTATTGGGACCAGTGGTTGTTTAAGACTTCAACACTTATGATAATTATGGGCCAATATAACAAGTTAATGATTGTGTTCCACACTTGGTAAAATTAATAGTGCTACTCATATTAGATATTTTGATATTGCTCCACACTGGATTTTAATTGACAGGGTGATCTAAATTGGAACTGACTTTAATGCACTGGTGCAAACTGTTGGTAGGGAGAACCCAAACAATCCTCTTTATTGTCAACTGAATGCAGAGAATGAAAATAATCTGATATATAGTTAGATATATACGCAAAAAGATGTTCTCAACAGGAAGGAGACGTGGGAGCCCCATACTAAGAGCCATGACTTCATTTCTCCAATGCTCACCATTCTAATTAAAAACAGAACTCCATGGAAAATTGATATGAATGTTGGATAACAGGTGGCATCACAGGAAAACTGGTTCTCTTCATAATGGATTCCAACATCCGCTCCCACCTCATCCAAAGAAACATAATTATTCAGCCAACAATCCCCCTCCACTCAGCTCCAAGGAAATGTTTTTGCTAAGCTTATAGCTCTGCCTCATTTGAAAAAAGGGCATAATGGGGAGAAAATGCATTCTTTTTCTCCAAATGATAAGGATGTGGACAATGGAAGCGGAATCTCTTATGGCAGCCCAATCTTTATTCTATGACTATATCATAGGGGAGCCTACTTCACTTTAAATGTTTCAAAATACATCTTGACAACAGGCCTAGATACCCAGTAAACACACATTCGTAGATGGACGTTGCACAGAGGTAAATCTCCGTAGAATTTTGGTGTCAACTACCTAGATTTACTTGGTATGTGGACGTTCAAACATTAAGGTTAAGCTACGTTCTAGATAGATAGATATCAGAAATACGTTTTTCTACGTTTTTTTTCTACTAAAAAGCTAGAAAAAAGTGGGGAAAACGTTGGGAAAAAATCCATTCAAGGTGAAGCCTTGAACCCTAGACCTTTTACATCTGATTCCTACTTGCTACCACTGTACACTATGGATTCTGATGAACATTAGACTGTAAAAAGTCCATCATGATATTTCCATCTCCTTATACAGTAGAATTCTGTTACAACCAATCTTGTTAGGCCCTACAATGAGTTTTCCTATAATAAGAAACAATTCACATTGTCCCAAAACAGCTCCATATATTTCAACAACGAACTTCACATGATCTGAAATTGTTTACAACGAATTTGTCATGGCTAATAGAATAGTAATTCAAACCAAATTGGTAGGAGAGGAACCTATATATACCTGGGACCTACGTTGTGTTCATGATATTAAACACAGCTGTTACAATTGGTGGCCTACGTACTGGGATGAAGGGTAGGACTGAGTTAATGGACACTAGCTGTTGTGGCCTGATGAGAAAATGCCTTCATTAAGCCACAGCAAGCTCTCGCTTACTGGAGAATATCACAAAATCCACCACGCCACCTAGCGACTAATGCTACCATACCAATCCCACCCTACTTTACCCAGCCACCATCCATGGCAATTTCCACCGTTCCACCATTCTGTCTTCTCTTCTGGCATTTTTTTGGATGTTATTTCCAGGGACACTACTGTGAGGGCGAACTAATGTTTACACTTAAGTGCTATAACGGTTTTTCAGCATCCATAATGGTTAATTTTTCACCCCTGGTGACTGTTTTTGGGTATCCTTGGGTATAGCTTATTACGCACTGTTTTATGCTGGTGTCATGCTTCTGGCTTAATATGAAGCTATTAGAGATGCTAAGAGCATTCCTGGCAGTCCTTGAGTTATGTGCCAAATGGGCGACGCCTGAAGACTTTTTTTTTTATAATGTGAGGGATTCTATGCGCTCTTCCCTTTTCATCAGCTACTCTACTGCTTTTTTTTGTATTAATCGTGAAGGATTGAATGATTGATTGATTTGATTGATTGATTTGTTTAACGTCCTAAGGCCGTAGGCCGTGAAGGATAGCTGCAATCTGTTGTTATCTGACTTATCTAACCTTTGTAATACGTACAGATAATACTGTGCCACACTACCAGGAGAAGCAGGAGATAATATGATAGTACAAAACACTTTGGTTATGATTACTGTACTAACGGAATGATAATATTATGGACATAATGATGCCGTTATCCATTCCATTAGAATCATCAATCACAGATTCCGCTTCTATGGGGTGGAGTTTCATGGAGTTTATAGTAAGCAAGCATAGGATCATCCATATGAGAAAACACATATAAAGGTGCCGATGGCAACAGTAGAAGTGCTGCTAATGTGTTTGATACATTCTTATAGAATGTATGATGCAGTCCACCGATATCCTTGATTTGTCACTGCAGAATAGCAAAGATATATGTGCGACATGCCATCTGAAGGTACATGATTATCTAAAATCTATTTTATCATTCATCTTCCTATCTTCGCAATCCATTCTGTATGACAGGGTCCTCAGTAGCTATTTGTCTGTAGACTAGTAGCTACCCGATCTCATTGCGTGTGTAAACATAACATTTTGTTTTGAGTCTGTAAGTAGTATACGCCCATTTCATGAGCTATGATACAGCAGATGGCGCTAGTGGCGACCATGCCACTTTGCTACTCCAGCAGGGGCATTACAATACTTGTAATAGGCCCACATGTTTGTAATGATCTGGCCGATTTGTTGCTCATTATTTTTTCTTTCAACATTGATAGTGTATAAAACAGCACCATTTCTCTGTGTGCAGCTGTAATTTCTAAGACCTGGGTTGTATTTTACATTGCAAAAGGGGAGTTAAGTGAGGGGTGTCTGTGCACTAAGGGTAAACCTATTGTGCCATGGGAGTGGATGCTGGATATGCCCATGTAAGCAGTGGGGCTACTGGAGCGCCATCTAGTGTATCAAACTGGTAAAACTAATGTATAGAGAGAGTTAACAAGGAACCAGGGCATCCTTGATACATAACTTTGATATAATTTCTCGTCCAGATTTCCTTCCCCATTTACCTCTTTTTTTCTTCTTCCTAAATTTACTAAGTCGATGTGTCGTAATGAATTTAATTTTTGAACTGTTCCAATCAACTGCAACTAGATTCGGCTTTATCAGTTTGTATCTCTCTGTATCTGACTTTGCGATGGTCTGACAGGCTCTTTATCTGTACTTGTTCATCTCCGACGGCCCTGAGTTCCTATTCTTTATAGTGGGGATCTAGTCCTCTCCGGTTACGGGGTATTTTAGGGCTAGGCAGAAGGAATGCCCAATCTTGCCTTTAATTTCCCATTTATTCACTAATTAAGCCTAAGACTGCAACGCCCATCGGGAGTCTCTTAATTCGTTCACCACTGAATGCCACATATATGCAGTTTGCTGTGAAGGGGGTACAATATACTAGATCTTCATGACTTTCTGCAAAAGGAGGTAGAGGCTGTAATCATGGTAATTCAAACCTCTATGCATGAATATGTGACAATAGCAAAGAAGTCATCCTAATTATCATGTCCCATCGTGGTGCAAATAGGAAAAATCGCTTGTTATTATATTAAGGGTACTAGAAGGGTTAACAGTGTATCAATTAACCATACTTTTTCATTAGGATGTGTGAATGCAGTCCTGGCGAGTAAAATCGCCAGGGCTGCATCCATGCATCAGCCACACCAGTGGGTGGCATGATACACTTTCAGTCCTTAAAGGTTCAGAGTCAGAATTTCAGAATATCATAGCAAACAGCCAAGAGATACCTCATACTGGTATCGATCCATTAATGTGGTTTCAGTGTAGAGATATAATGCATTTTTTTTTAAATCAGCGGCACTATTTGTCTCATATATTATCTGGATATTGTTCAATTAGTTTGATGGCCCAGGGTAGATAAAATACTTTTATATCAGGAGTATGGTTTCATGGTTTTCTTTGGATAGGTGGTCCAGTGACAAAAGAATAAGATTCCCTTCGTTTATTGTCATCTATGCATTTCCGAGATGTGATTGATTATAAGATAATATTAAATACCTTACCTAACTACTTCTATTGGTGAAGAAATAATATTAGTTAAAAGAAATTATTTTAAAAAAAAGAAGCTATGTTCATAAATTGATAGTAGGGGCTACCTCAGAAGGTACCCAGCAAATTGTCGTCATCTGTCACCATGATTGGTCATCAATGGTGACTCCTTTTTGAGTGATAACTCATTCTGTCATCTTTCGCCACTGTGTGTTAGACTCACATGCCATAGCAATTGCTATTCCTGGTGATCTTGTGCTATAACAACGTCGTGTTCCATCTAGCGACATGTGTGAGCCACTTCACACAGGTTGACGAGGACTCACGACAATTTGCTGGGTAGTAAATTACCCCCAACTAACCGCCCTACAGTGACAATAACTAAAGTAGAGTACCCCTCCCCCCATCCCACCAGTCTATGGCTAGACCTGGGTGGCTAGAGAAGAGTAAACGCAGTCTAAGTAGCCCCAGGGGCAGTGCCTGCTCATCAGGCAGCCTTTAGGTCCTTTTAAATAGAATTTCCTGCTGATCGGATTGGCCTGGCACCAATAACTATGGGTGCCTCCATCCGGCAAAATTAGCCTCAGCCAGCCCGGACTCCGTGACGTAAGAAAAGGACGCCGACCCTGGGATAAATCCAGTTTTATTTTGCTTATCCCCCCCCCCCGTTTGCGAATATACCCGTTCTATCATTCATTTATGTTATAGAAGCTACACCTACCTGACACCATACTGACCCTCCCCCCAGAAACAATGTTTTACACGTTTACAGATGACAGCCACAAATGGGACACATTAACCAAGTATATAAAATCTGTATATTCCCAACCAGGGGGATCCTGAATATTACAGTGTGGACCGTACTGGTTATGATTATTTAGTGACACATGGACAGCAGTTCATTAAAAAAGGTTTATTTCTAACTTAACCTTTTCAAGACCTCTTCTATATTCATGTCATCGTTAAAGATCTATTAACTCATAATGGACACCAACAACTCTACATTGATCAGGATTTCTATGCATTTATCATAGCCCCTCCTCCCATGTTG
This sequence comes from Acholoe squamosa, assembly GCA_949317995.1. Lineage (NCBI taxonomy): Eukaryota > Metazoa > Annelida > Polychaeta > Phyllodocida > Polynoidae > Acholoe > Acholoe squamosa. The sequence continues at coordinate 31,979,672 of OX439044.1, forward strand.
AGCAAATCACCAACTGAGCAATACAACAGGGGTAGAGTGAGTTTATCGTTATTGCTCGACCCAAATCCTGCTGAGCCCTTACCCCCAGCCCTTACCATGGAGGAAAGCTGCTCCTATCAGTCAGACACTACATAACTCAATAACCAGGGAGACTAATGGTATTGTCCCCCTGCTCACTGCCTTACTGCCACTTGAGCAGCTCAGGGTATAAACGTGAGAGCTGCTCACCACGTGTATAGTGAGGACTGGCCCTTGGTGAAGGATCCTTCGTTAAGCTCCATTAGTGTAGGCACTGATTGCCAATGAGTCTAATTATACATGCCTCCAGTGCAGTGGGGCCTGTGTATGTGAGAGGGGCCGGGTATGAATCTTGGTGTGCTTGAGGACAAGAGACCAGCCAAGTTGGTCGTTCGGGGCGGGGGCAAAGAAAGCCAAAAGATATTCTTAACTTTAAATATTCACCTACGTATATTTGCCTCAGAATTGTACCTGGGCCCAGGATGTTGTCAAACTGCACAGTCCGGGAGAAGAGTGAGATTGGGATTGAGATACACGTGAAACCCCATATGGAGCGTTCGGAGCTTGTTTCTTGTCTAAACATAAACTATGATAACGGCCTGAAATACTGCAACCGTTATACATACACCGTATTCGTGATGTGAATGATTCTGTTCTCTGACACAACGTTTCCAGGCCGGTTATCTGGAGCCATGATAACATACCCCTGGTTGCCTAGCTCTAAGAGAGTGATCAGTTTTTAACAAGGGGGGGCTGGTGGGTTTGAGCCCGGGCGTGTGAAAAGATTTTGGTCCGGGGCCCCTCCCGAGGGTCACAATAGCCCCCCTCACCTCAAAGGGCCTAAGATTGCGTCTGAACGCGCCCTTTTTAACCTATAACTAGTGCCTTCGGCACTATGGGGGGGGGACCTAAATTCTAATGGGGCCTTGTTCATTAAAATCAAATTAAGAATCTGATGAGAAATGGGCCTAGTGCTGCCCCCTAGTGCATCACATTAGCATCGCTTAACTTAGCGGCGCGTAACTTAGCAACGTTGCATAACTTAGCAACATCAAACAATTTTGCACTCTCCCAGCAGATTCTCTCGGAGATTTATTTGTCAGTAATTTCTCTGGAACTAATTTCTCTGGAACTAATTTTAATGTATGACCTATCAAATTGAAGCTCTAAGCATGGGTAATCCAGATCCTAAATCAATTGGCAATTAAATCCATTAGTATCAGCAGGGCGGGCGCCGATTTCTTTTAATCGGAATCCAAGATGGCAGACATTGCAGAAAAATAATAGCCTTGACAATTTTGAGGCATAGATCTATGTAAATGTACTTTGCTTTTATTTGCTTTTGAATCCTCTGATTTAGTCTATAAGCAGAAGTTTTATTGTTCAGGTGTACTTCAAAATATAAAAATCGTTGGAATTTTAGAAAAAAATTGAGTTAACTTTGAAAAAAGTACATAATTTGATCTAGCCTCTTTTGGTTTATCTGTTCCTGGCAAGCAGTCAAGCTTATTTTAATGAGGTGGGGACCAGCGATGAACCAATGCCTTTTTATATATAGGGTAATAATGCATGGACATTTTCGCTGAAAACAGGCGAAATTATTTTGACCCCCTGGTGAAGGGGTCGAAAAAATCCTGACCCCCTGGTCAAAGGGGTAAAAATAAACTCTGACCCCCTCCCCCTTAAACCCACCAGCTCCCCCTTGTTGTTAATAAATGATCACTTCCTAAGGGGACTTCGATGGACCACGGGTGCTGCCGATAACAATTTTATTCTTGGCCTACTGTAGGTTACATCTTTCGAGGAGAAGCGCTAACGTGGTGCCATTTTGAATCGTTCTTCACTTGTAAAATATGAGATGTAAAGCTATATATATTTACCTCAGGAACCAGCTTTGGCTAATAAACATATTTAAATTAGCTTTGCCTTTTCTCCCCGGCCTGTATCCTGATGCGTGTGTCCAATCACGTACCTCCTTTCAATTGTCAACAACAGGTTCCGGAAGTAGTTCCGTGACTCCCACTGTAGGCCCGCGCATCTTGCGTACACATTCTCCCAGCTTGCACCAAATTATTTTCCTACCCTTGTAAGTACTTTCTTTTTAAAATGTTTCTCTTCTTCTTCCATACCCTTGCTTCTTATCTTTCAACACCTTTCTCCTGGTTTAGTCCCCATACTGGACCTGTTATGAATGTCTTAACTCTAACTGTCTTCTTTGCAAATGTTTGGCTTCTCCATGTCCACAGCTCTCTTTTTCCTACAGAAAAGAACGTACAAAAGTTCATTTATTTCACCTTGCTTGACAATCACATTTTTTTTCACATTTCCTACTGCATGTAGTCGCATGAACCGGATAGCCGTTTCCATCTTGAACTCACCTAATCATAAAACATAAAAAAATTATTTCAAACAAATATAATGACCCACCTGGACCCCCATCCCTACATTTTAAATCAAAAAACTTATTTCCTCAATTATATCATACTATTTCATTAAGGTGACATATGGCCCCCCATAATCACTGAGATGACATTTGGCACCCCATAATCAGTTGTTTACACATTTTGGCAGGAAGTGTCACTGTAGACTGTACTACTGAAACCATATTATAGTCATTCCCCTGCAGTTGTTGACTTAAAGGGGAACGAAGACTATAAATAGGACGGAACAGCCTGTGATCTCACAGGGGGTCTCATATAAGGTGGGGTAAAGAGCTCTGGTCAAATATGCCAAGTTATCCTAAATATCTCTGTCTTTAGTGAATACTATTTTCTGCAAAGCGCATACCATATGTGTGAGTACCTCAATGATAGGTATAGCTAAAATCAGCTTTTTCTGATGAATAAAACAATCAGAAATTGAGTATTTTATTTTCTCCAACTGTCAAAATTTTGAAATCAGGCTGTTCCATCAATAGACACCAACCCACTTCTGTTGAGTTGTTGGTCAGTTTATGGAGCTGCTCAAGCCTCCACCCCCAAACCCTAATGACCCCACACAGACCAAACTTCAAACAGGACCACCTGTGGGGCAATAAAAATTAGCACCTCTGTGTGGAAGCAGTATACACATGCTGTAAGGACACAGCAGGACTTCAGTTCGTATGTACACCAACGGAATCTATCCCTTTAATATCCATCTAGCCTGCAATTAAAACCTACCTCCAATGTCCTGTCCACAAGTGTATCACTCCCTGATTTTGGCTATTTAGTCAGTTATCCTCCCTTGCTCTGTCTTCTCTGCTGCAACTATTGGTTGCCTCTGCAGTCACTCAATGTTGTTGTTGCCTTCCTTGCACAGATGCTGTTCCAATTTAAAAATTCCAATGAAAAACCTCATTCTAATTTTTTCAACACCTCTGATGGGGGGGTCAAAATAATTTCACCTGTTTATTTTAGGGATTGACATTTTTTTAACAAGGGGGGGGGTGGGTTTTAAGGGGGGAGAGGAATTTAACCCCCTTTGTCCAGGTGGTCGGAATTTTGTCAACACCTCTGATGGGGGTGTCAAAATAATTTCACCTGTTTATTTTAGGGAGTGAAGATTTTTTAACAAGGGGGGGGATGGGTTTGAGGGGGGGAGAGGAATTTTAACCCCCTTTGATTGGGTGCAGGGATTTTGAGAGGGCTGCACCCTGTGCCATACACACATTAAAATCGGCAATGGCGCATTAAAATCGGTAAAAATGGGCTCAATGGCCCATCTCATAATTATTTGTCAGATCGCTGGGGAGGAAACTTGTGAGGATACAGAAATAGCAGACCCCTCGTTGGAAAGATATAGATCTCCAGAATCTGCCAATCGATAATCATTTACCCCTGGCTTTACATTGCGATCCAAGACATGAGAAAAGTTCTTTTTTATATGCAGTGACAGGTTTTTGCTGTTATTACATATATTGGAATAGTTCTCATCTGAAAAAATGGCCCATTATTTTGCAGAATGGTGGATTTGTCTTGTGCAAGAGGGTGCCATTGGCCCATTGCAAAAAATCCTGTCAAAATCCATGCAGGTGGTCAGAATTTTTTAAACACCTCTGATAGGGGGGGGGGGCAAAATGATTTCACCTGTTTATTTTAGGGAGTGAACATTTTTTAACAAGGGCGGGGGGTGGTATTAGGGGGGGAGAGGAATTTTAACCCCCTTTGACTGGGTAGCTAAATTCTTACCCATCTTTTCTCTTGACATTGTTTTGACTACATCACAATCTGTTGAATTCCCTAGAGGTAGGCCCAGTGTGGGTATTCCACACTGTCTCCCACTCCAAGATTGTCTGTATGGTGTGGGTACCGGGGCCCAAGGCCCTATAGAGACAGTTGGTTCGGGACTGATGGCCCCACAAAATCAGACTTATGGCCCCAATTTTCATTTTGATTCCGTAGAGCTAGGCCTAGTGTGGCGACGGTGTGGGAGAATTGTAATAGCAAGTACTGGGGCCCATGGCCCTACAGACAGTCGGCTTGATTGATTGATTGATTTGTTTAGACAGACAGCAGTGAGACACTGGGCCGACACATGAGGGAGTAGGAATATGTACCTTTAGAATATACCTTTTATCATTTATTTAAGCCATTGATGCTGTTCAAAGGAGTTCATATGAGAGACGCTAAAGTCGGTTTCATCTTATAATGAACCTGTAGATGTCAGAGTTCTCTGGGCTAAAAGACATAACCATCTACACCGTGTTACAACTTACAGATCTGAGTTAAGTTCTATCATGCAAGGCTAGTCTTTGATTGTCATCAGTAGCAACTTTAGCATCTTTACAGCTTCTACAACGGCTAATAAGGGTACTTGTTTAAAACATTACTGATGCCATTGAACAACAGATAACTTTGTGCGCAAACACACATAACTGTATACTGAGACTTTAGCTTAATATAGTGCATCTCTACATTGTTACTTTTACTTTGTTTAAAACAAAGGGGGGTGGGGGAAGCAGGCTGAGGAAAGGCTCCCTACACTTTACACCATATGCATATCCTGATAAGCTCAAAGGTTATCAATATATAGATTATTGATTGATTGATTGATTGATTTGTTTAACGTCCTAAGGCCGTAGGCCTCATGGGACTCCCTCATTGGTTATCAGACATTTAGTCCATTCTTTTCTCAAACTTAATTTGCGTGTGTGTGTGCGTGTGAGTGTGAGTGTGCGCGTGCGTGTGTTTGGGAGTCTGCTTGTAGCAGTGGGACAATATATAGATTAAATATGAATAAAATTTGAGGCTAAATATATAGATTAAATATGAATAAAATTTGAGGCTAAACTCCAGCCTTGACTTATAATCTTCGAACAAATTAAAGATTATATATATATATATATATATATATATATATATATATATATATATATATATGTGGATCAACACAGTAAAAGGTACGCCCGCGAGGGGTGCGTGGGCATACCTTTTACCGTGTTGACCCACATAATTATTCAGGTCCACATTGTTGATACATAAATGACTAATTATTAAAATGAATAAAAGCTATACAGCAATTTGAAGTGAGAGCAGATTGATTTATTGATTCAACATTGTGTTTCTGGAAGACCAGATAGTTCACTACCATAAAAAAATAATCATGAAATTGTTATCTAAGTGTCAACTCTTCAAGTTGAACGGTTTACTAACATCTCTCTACAAGGACATGGAAATCCAACACTACTAGCTGGATGCAAGGTACTTTGACTTATGTCCATACTGGTAACTGCACCTCTGTGGTGACTGATCAGGAAGTGGCCAAACATTCTGGCCATGAATATCCATTATGGTAAACTGCTTGCCTTTCTTGATATAATATTCGTCGATGCCACAGAATTTGTAACCAGAAAGTGTCACCATTTCCGCAATTAGTCAAGCATGGTGATATTTTTCAAGCACTCACTGAAGAAGAAGACTTTGACAACACTATAGTACCCATGGCTCAAAGTGTCTGTAGTACAGTAAGGGCCTAAACCCATTAGACGATTGTAAAACTAGCAGATTATAAGTATACAGACCAAAATCGGTTGCAGAATCGGCTATTGTAGGGCTTTCAACGTGTTTTGCTTTAGAATTGTACTGGCAATTGTCCCATATGATACAAATTGGTTGGGAATCAATGCTGCAACAAAATTATTCCTAACACAATAATGGTACAATCCAATATATCACCTGCCAGTATTTTCTAATATGTTTAATGTGTAAAATCGGGAATGGAAAAAGATTGATTGATTGATTGATTGATTTGTTGAACGTCCTAAGGCCGTAGGCCTCATGGGACTGCCTCATTGGTTATCAGACATTTAGTCCATTCTTTTCTCAAACTTAATTTGCGCGTGTGTGTGCGTGGGAGTGTGCGCGTGCGTGTGTTTGGGAGTCTGCTTGTAGCAGTGGGACACGGCTCGTAGCAGTGAGACACTGCTCGTGGCTCAAGGCCCCTCTTTATCGTGCTGCCTCAACCAGACGCTGTGCCGCAGACTGTTGACACATCATCTGACCGGTCCATTATCCTGACACCGGCCGGACAGTCGTGGTTCTATACCAATCGGGTCAGCTTACCACGGACTGACGAGCATAGAGAGCCACTTTCCAACCTGGCTGCAAGATTACTCTTCCAGCCGGGCCGGAGGATCATTCCCCCAGCCCACCTGACAGATACTTGAGGGGAGGTGTTTCCCCCCCGCTTCAGAGCTTCTCGAACATCTTCACTTCCCTGAGGAAGGTCAGAAGTTCTTTCTTACCAGTGCTGGTAAAGACACTGTTCATGGACAAACCATGAAGAGAATGGAAAAAGGAATCCTCTACAATCGGCCACAGAATCGGGGAATTTTTCCTAGATTCCAGCATCCTCTCACCTCAAAGTGTGAAATATCTATGTGTTTTGTGCAATTTCCAGCCGATAAATGTACCGATTGGTGCTAAATCGGGTAATGGGTTTTGGCCCTTAGGGCTCACTTGGCAAGAATGTGCACAGATCATCTGTCTGGAGGAGAATATACTACAGTTCTAAGAGTCGACTTTCTCCTGAGAAAAAGGACCCATTCTGCTTTGGCCCACAACAAACTTCCAGATTTTTGTCTTCTCCCATCTTGATTGGATAGTGAAATATAGGCTGAATGCTACAACACTGGTAAATGAGACATCTATGATGAATTGCATAAATCAAACCCAGCAATGGAGAGAATCTCTTGGAAAGGTGGGAGAAACTGTTTGTTGAGGCTCGATCTCGTTCTCATTTGCAAGGGTTGCAGGTCACAGCCCAGGCTGTACTGAACACAACCACAGATAAACTATTTAATACATTGTGCTATAACGCGTGATGATACAGTAGTACAGCCCAGGGTATACTGAACACAATCACAGATAAACTATTTAATACATTGTGCTATAACGCGTGATGATACAGTAGTACAGCCCAGTGTGCACTGAACACAACCAATCAATTACCACTTAAGAGCTGCATATTCAGAGAAAGCCTGCTTGACGAGAAGCCAGTCTGTTTACTGAAGAGGTAGGAGTCAGCCTGCTGACTGGTGAATTTGAAACCCGTCTGCCAACTGGTGAACATGGAATGTTCAAACCTTTCACCGGAAGAATTACACCATGAAAAGTTGGACAAATGGGGACAAAGGCGGGAATGCACAACCTGGATATGGAAACAGGTGACGACCTATTCTATGGACAATTTCAGCAAGTCTTAATACTCTTATACATCTGATTCATCTGATTGACGTAGGTGGACAGGTGGAGATTGTAATAAATTCAGCTTTACACACGGAGGTGTTTAATAGCATAGGAATATTGAATTTGAAAATTGTAAATATTTATATTTCATTACTTTCGAAACAGTTACAGAAAAGGCCCTGCTATGCATTTCTCAACCACTACGATTGAAGACTGCATGTCTGTAAGTCTTATAACGGTATTAAAACGTTCTTTTTTTTCAGGTACAATTCTTACTCTTTGCAAGCTGTTGCTAAGGGGTGTTTCAAATGATATGGACCATTTAAGTATGATAACTTGGATTACGCATCCAAGGCCGAGATGGACAAAATGCCCAAAATTCTCAAAAGTTCTATGTACTATACCCCCGAAAATATACTTTCAAGATTGTCAAAAGGTCCTTTCGAATGCCAAAAAAGTGTGTGTTTGGGGACATTTTAGGGCTGTTGTTGTTTTCCTCCTATCACTGGGAAATGCTAACTAGATCTTTTCATATGGATTACAACAACTTTTTTTTTATATTCAATCTAAACCTTTTGGAGGTGTCTCATTGTTGACAAGATAAGGCTGATAAGGGCCGCGCCCCGGGCGCGCCGCATAGTCTATATGACGTCACTGCTCTTCCCAAGAATACAATACATTGTATTTGACTCAATGGAGGCGCCTTATCTCTGGGGAGATAAGCCTGATAAGGGCCACGCTGGTCTCTGTGTCTTCACTGCTGCTCCCAAGAATATGCACTGTAACGGTTAGTTTTCTCACCTCTGTCACTGCAGCGTCCATTTTATGGCTGTTTGTATATTAAAGCAACTTGTGATGGTAGACCCGCCTAGATGTCTCTGCCCCAGTCCATTGAGTATTGTGTTGGTGGATGTGGGGGAAGGGGGCGGCGAAGGGGTGGCAGCGTTTACCCTACGGCAGATAACGCGTCCGATTGCAGCTGGGGATTGCAGTCACAACAGCCGGCCCTTTCTTCTTGATTTAATTAGTCTAAACAAGGAATACCGGTGAGAACAATAGAACTGATACCTAAAAAAAAGGTTTGTTTCCATTACCCGACCGACCCAAGGATGATCCTGGAAATTTCTTTTTCATTTTGTGAATTTTTAACATTTTCTGGCAATTTTTAGGCATTTTTCCCGTGATTTTCATATTTTTCATCCGTTTTTCGTGGAGCTTATCTAGGTCTTTATCTATTGGTATACACTTCATAACATTCATTCATATTTTTTACATGAGCTTCACATTCGGTGTGTTTTTCATAACTCTACTGTAAAATCATAGAATCCAACATATCTGCCCATACATTTCTACACAAAATTAAAGAAAAAAAAAAGAATCCGACCTACCAACCCTAGATATTTGAGGCATGTAACTGGAAACACCACTTTATTTTTTTGGCCTGATAAAAGCATTATTTGCTTCATAGCCATGGACAAATATGTAATGCACGTCTATCATGAGTTTATAATCATTTAATTGCCTAAATACCGGGGACTTCTATTCACTATTGCCTTGCCCAACTAAACAAATTTACCACGTAATATAATACTTCATATAGGGCCGTTTTAGTTAGATCTATCACAGAATATGATAGACAAAAAGATGCCTCACCGTCACATAGAAGATTTGACTGTCAAACCGATTAACAGATACAATAAACGATCCCATGTACAATGTAGGTCCATGGTCTGTACACTTTGCTGACAAATTACTGATTCCTGTAATATTTACTACATATTCGTTTTGAAATGTATGAACACAAATTATTCATAAATTGATAGACTTAGCAGGCGTCCTCAATCTCTGAATCTAACTTAATGAGGGAGATAATTATGATAATGACAAATTTGCATTCACGTTCTAAAATTGATCATTTACTCCAACTTCAAATGTTAGTATCTCAGGAGTCCCTTTATCAATTTAGATAAAATATAGAACACGTCATAAATATTTCTGAGAATTTTCATATTCTGTCAATAGAATGATCACATGGTATGTGTTTCATTTGGTTGCCATGGCAAACGAATATAGGGAATCTTATCATTTTTTACTGTTTCTGTCGCCATGGCAACCAGTACATTTGCCAGAATTACACAAACTACACTGAAAATATTCCTATCTTTTTTATCATGGAAAAATAATTTCAGTACGTTTCCACTGAAAAAAATGACGTTACCCAGGGGTAGGAATTGAGAGGATGCTGAAAAACAGCCAAAAAAAATGGTCGGCCATGTCACCCTTTATATACATGCGGCCCCATCAAACATGAACTATGGACACCAAACATGACGCTCAAACCTGGAAGGTTGTTAAATTATAGAAACCAGTACAACATGGCATTTTGAAGTTGACTCTTCTTTATTTTACCAGTAATAATGCGGCCTTCTCGTTTAAAATAGCAACCTCAAGTTTCGCTGTCCACAAACAAACATTTCCCTCAATGAAGTCCGAAAGGGCATCTTATCTAATGTAAATTTTAAATGCCTTTCAGATCACACATTGCTTTCCGCTGTATGGGATTTACCGGTAGATCTTTTGCCTGATAAGGATATTAATACATTCTTCTAGTGTGTTCACTATCTAATTTAGCCTTTCTGTAGTGGGAGACTCTTATCTTCGGATAGATGAGCCTGATAAGGGCCATGCCGGATGCTGTGACGTCATGGCCGCATCCAAAAACATAATTATAATAAGCATTTAAAGTTTTGTCGTGCAGGAAATTGAGGCTTCAATACATGAATAATGATTGAGATAGCCACACAATGTCTTTCAATATAAAATGGCAATGGTTTATTGAAAGGTATGGTATCTTTGTCTATTCAGGGTGTCCCGGAGGTGTTCCACTCATTCCCTCATTTTCCATTGAGAATATTCCCTTTGAAAAAACCCAAAAAAACTAATAGATAATGGAAGAGCATACCGTAGTATGAATGCAAAATCAGATCATCGACTAGACTGCAAAGGGCAATGCTAATTAATAACAGGATAAAACGTCAAGTTCTTTGAAAAAGTGAATAACACCGGTATGTACTTGGCCCTGGGTTTAGCACGTCCTTGTATATAGAGTATATTATGTTGGGGTAACCTTAAACATATCTATATTTATCTATGTTATACATGAAAACGCTAGATTTGTGTTTTTATTGTATCCCATTTCATTGGCAAAATAAAAAAAAAAAAAAAAACAGAGAGAAGAAGAAAAAAATCACAGCATGGGGCCTTATTCAATGATCATCCAAAATAATCATACACAAATTATTTTCAACAGACTAAATCATGAATTCTGTGACTTGTTTGTTTCACATTTCATCTTATTTTTCCACACTCCTTTCTGTTAAATATCAGCTTTTTGACTAACTCCTGGAGGGCCCCTGTCCGGTCCAACTCTGAGATCGCTGCGCTGAGGAGCTTCAACTGTGGCGACCCCTTCCGGACAATGAAGCCATACTGAAACCGCCTGTTGGTAAGTTTCAGCGTTTTCAGCTCACAAGGCCGCTGAAATAACAAGGTAGGTATTAATTACATTGTACCTCAATTTCTTTGTATCGATCAAACACGATTTATAGGTTATGTCGATCACATCTACAGCCACACAAGTCATGTACCAGGGAAGTCCACCACAACTTACAGCCAAACATGGAGACCAGGGGATGGCGGAGAAGTCCTGACATTAGGGAGTGGTCATTATTTATCAACAGGGGATGGGTGGTGGGTTTGGGGGGGGGGGAGCGTAACAATTTCAGACCTCTCTTGAGGGGGGGGGGCTAAAAAAAATTGACCCCTCTTGAGGGGGGGGGGCGCACACTACTATAGATCAAAGAGGGGTGCAAAAATTCTCCGTGCCTCTGGCGTGGGGGGCACAAACAATTTTGACCGGTGCCGAGGGGGGAAGTAAAAGATTTTTTGCGCGTCCGCATGAACCCCCCATCCCCCAGTTGATAAATAATGACCACTTCCTTACACTGAAGGCCTATGAGTGTTCCGTACCTCCACCATAGGCCTTCAGTGTATCCTGACATGATAGGCATAAAGGGTTAATTTCCCCGGGGTAATTTCACTAAAACAACAGTCATTTTGTCTCAATAAAAGCCCTAAAACACTCAATGAACTCCAACGCGATATCATCATTACGCTGGGCATCTGCGGTCTGTATAACTCCATATACATGTAGTGGGAGAGTACGCTGGGCATCTGCAGTGGGAGAGAAGCGGGAGCGGAATTCAGGGGTAGGTTTCCAGCCTAGTGGGAGAGGAGCGGGAGCGGAATTCAGGGGTAGGTTTCCAGCCTTTATCATCATTTACAAGTAGTTTATGATTAAGACGCCAGGTGGCGACACTGAGTTGTTGCCCCGGCTCTCTGGTTCTGCTGTCTTCGCTGGCTAGTGTACTAATTCACTGCCATGTAAAAAGCACACGAATATATAAAACACCTTGAGTGCGCTTTGAAGAGGGCATTTCTGCTATTATCCTGAACATTAATGCATGTTTCTGCATGATATGATAAAACATACACTAACTGTAGTACAAAATAAGGAGCATGCATCACAGTATCATTATAGTTTTGAATTCATGTAACATAAACAAATTCCAAATCTGTAGCAACATGTAGCAATGCCCAACATAATTTGAAACCCGCATTGCCATTGCTTATTGTCTTCACATGGCCTATTCAATCCCCATGGCTATAAGGTCGAATCCCATGATGCGATTTTCACAAAAAAGTTTCTGCAATTTAGCAACTTGTTGCAATTTGGTGTTCTGTCCGTATATTGCAAGAGGCATAAAAGCTACAGGGACATATAAAAGCAAGGGGAACCTTGCCATCGGGAGACAAATTATGATCCAGATAATTTGATATTTTTCCTTGCTTAACTAAAAAGTTTCTGCAATTTACAATAAAGCTGACAGGAGTCAAAAAGGAGGGGGTCACTCCAGATATCTAATGGATTATGTATACAATATCATAGACTATTGACATGACACCCTGCGAAATAGGTATCTATTGTTGTTCATCGCCGACATGATTGGCTACAGTAACCGATAATTTATTCTAATCTTGGTGGAAGAGCTTGATATCATGAGGCAGACTCGTGCTGATTTCTGATTCCCGGGTCATCGGGCCTCTGTCAGAATTTTTTCAACCCCTTGACCGGGGAGGGGGGGTCAGAATTTTTTCAATACCTCTGATGGGGGGGTCAAAATAATTTCACCTGTTTTCAGTGGAAAACCCCACGCATTACTATAGGCTAAAAGGGGACGTTCGCGCGCGATTTTTGTCCCTCATGGGGGGGGTTGAAAAATTTTTACCCCCTCAAGAGGGGGGGTCGAAATATTTTTTCGCGCGTCCGCACGCAAACCCACCAGCCCCCCCCCTGTTGTTAAAAAATGATCACTCCCTAATTGCAAGGTCTTTTGAGACGTAGATTGCATCATAGGATTCCACCTGTAGGACTCAGTATGGAGGCCTAGTGGAGCCGCCATTTTGAATTTTCGCTGGTTGAGGTCAAACCCACTGATAGCACCTACCATGATGGGTACCTTGTCCCTGGTTAACACCCACTCCCAGGGACATGCTGGTCCCATCCTATCAGTTCTTATCAGTGTGTGTTGCCGGAACCAGCTCCACACCAGCTAGTGGCCAATAGGTCTGGAGCCTTGATCTATCACATTGTACTATCGGTACCTATTGAACTGGGGACTTTGAATATATTTAGAACCTAGTGGAAAGAGAGGTCATATTATACCTTTGTCCCAAGCAGCGAAAACGCATACATGTTAATTGTTATATGAAAAATAAGATGCCATTTCGTACCTTTAAAATGTGGTCCCCGTCCCCAAAGATTCCCACGACCCATTTATGATAAATAACAGTTAGATAAAAGAGCTGACTAACAGATCTTACTTGTGAGGCGATGTACTTTGCTAAGACTGTATCCAGTATGAAAACATAGTTGGAGTGTCTGGTACGTTCCACTCCCTCCGTCACGGTATGGACCAGGTTTTCATCCCTATGGAGCACTGCACTCAGGATTTCCTTTCATAAATAAGAATGATTTCAGTTCACAGACAAAACATCCAAAGTATTTATGGTTGGCGACAAATTTGATGAACATTAATCACGTTACTGCTTTGATCACCCCCTTTCACGTTCCGCTTTTACCCAATAGGGATAAAACCACGGATAACACCGAGACGCTCTTCAAACATTATTATGAAGGAGAGAGAAGGGAAACACTAGGGAAATGCCGAATAACCCCAGCAAATTGGTGTCGCTCTGAGTCAATGTGTGTGAGTGCTAACTCGTGCGCTCTACAGAAAAAAAATTGAGCCACCTTGTGTCATTGATGACACCGACTGGCACATACTGACGCATGTGTCATGACACAGCCCCACCCATGCTGACACATGTGTCATAACGCACACTAACCCATACTGACACATGTGTTATGACTCACGGCCTCACCCATACTGACGCATGTGTTATGACGCGGCCTCACACATGTTGACGCATGTGTTATAACGAAACCTCACAAGAGCTGACACATGAGTTATGACACATTCTCACACATAATGACACACGTGCCATAACACACACTCACTCACACTCACGCATACTGGCATTTCAATATCCCTTTAGAATGGGGGAGGGGGTTCTTTTATTCAAAATCAAATATCATCAATTCATCCTGTTTCCATATCCTTTTGATTTGTATGGGTATCTTGCATGGCCTTTCTCCATGGTTGATTCTTTGAGGTGCTCTTCATATACCTGTCAAGATATAAAACAGACAACAGACATGAACATTCAAAAAAGCATAGCATAAACACATTTTCAGTATCACATATTTCTTCACACCTGAATCTCCCACAGAAGAGAGTGATCCTTTTTTTAACAACAGGGGGTGGTGGATTTTCATGTGGAAGCAAGGAGGGCCAAATTCCCCCTCCCCCCCCACGTTTGGAAAATCATGCACGAACACGTCCTTTCAACCTCAGTAGTAATGCACAAGCTTATTCCCTGAAAAGAAGTCAATTATTTTGCCTCCCCCTCAAAGGGTTGAAAAGAATTCCCCACCCCTTGAGAGGGTCAACATTTCCCCCCCCCCCAGGACCTGAATATTGTGTGCAATTGCGCCCTTTTAACCTATAGAGACACACAGGGTTTTTCACTGAAAAGAAGTAAAATAACTTTGCCCTCCCTAGAAGGGTTGAATTTTGTTTTGAAAAAACCATGCTCGAACATGCCCATTTAGCCTATAGTAATGCACGGACAAGAGGCTGAAAAAAATTTACCCCCTGTCAAACCCACCAGCCCCCCTGTTGTTATAAAAATATCACTCCCTTATGTGCCATGAGATAGAAATGGAGTAAAATGTACTGCATTCCCAACCCATCCAGCCTGGAAATTACCAACATGAAATGTGCTATCAACAAGTAATTTATAGATTAAGAAAAAGACAATATGTGCTCATGTGCTTCTGTAGAACTGCAGGTCTTCTGGAATTCTGTAGAGTCTGTACTAGGACTGTAAGACTACTCACCTTGTATGTGATATCCTTGCCTCCTGTGCCTGTGTGTTGTGAAACCCAAGTTACAAATGCTGAGAACAAAGGAACTAGGAAAAGGAGGGAAATCTGAAATGGACCAATCAGGGGCTAAGAATTTGAAATTGACCAATCAGAATTCATGGAACTTGTAGGATGTGTCACTGTCAGTGAGTGTGCGTCACAATGTGTGAGAACTGACATCGAGTGACGCATGGTCACGCACACACCATAAAGGAAATACCAGGTTGTGTCACTGTAAGTCAGCTTGTGTCATAATGCGTGAGTACTGACACAGAGTGACACATATTCACACATGTGTCAGTACCTATCATGTTTGGATCAAATGCAGCATATTGCCCCTATTATCACCCAATGCACAATCTTAATTGTCCTTGTATCAAGAGTTCTTACACATGTTTCTTGAAAACATGCCACCTTCTTGATCACTGTGCATCAAACTATTGATTGTTTATGAAACCAAGACAAATCTATGCCTCAATACTACATGAGATGTTGATGATTCCAATTCAGTGTTAAGTCCCATAGCCAAATGAAACTACCTTTTAATATGCCAAAGCCAAATTTAAATTCATCTTTTCAGGTATCATTAGTTTCCTACTTACATATCAATGCATATCACCTATAAACACATTGATTCATTAGGCAATATTAGTTGAATCAGCATTTATCTGATTTCCCCCTGCCCCAAAGTACACACATAGAGTGAATCCATACAAGTTCTCTCAGACCTGACACCTATGTTGCCATGTGCTAACCAGTGTGACTACTGACACAGACCTACACATTCTCACACATGTGTCACTTCATGCCTTCATAAATGCGTCAATATGTGTGGCATTGAGTGAATACTGACACATACTGACACATGCTCACATGTTGTCACCTCACACAAATATCTGTATGTGTCACTATGAGTCACTCTGTGTGACTACTGGTATGGACTGGTGCCTGCTCATGCAGTGTCACCTCACACAGATAGCAAAATGTGTGAGCAAATGTCACTCTGTGTGACTACTGACACAGTCTGGCGCATGCTCACACAGGTTCACCTCACACAAATCATGAAATGCGTCACCATGAGTCTTTCAATGTGACTACTGACACAGACTGGCGCATGCTCACCCTGCGTAATCCTATTACTTTTGGAGATGAGTCACTATATGTCACAATATGTCACACATCGTGACTATTGACATATGGTTGCTCGAGCTGACGCTCCGTGTTATCACGCGAAACCTGCTCACACTTGGTGGCACATGCTGGCTCAGACTGTCACCAATTTGCTGGGACATGCCTCGCTTGAATAACTCATCTGTGGCTTGAATGGCTCAACAAAAAAAAATCATTTTATTCTCCCATTGCCTTTATGATGGCCAGAAACAATGCATAAATTGAGCACTGACGAGTTAATCGATATGGCTGTATTTTTACGTATCGTCGAGGCCATGTTGTTTTTATATTTTGTAGAAAGTTATTGCCCATTCACCGGGTAGTCTTCCATGATGGCAAGTGGGCAAGCCCTCCAACCTTACACGAAAATGGATGGGTCTTTAAAGTCGTGCTGAGACCATCGAGTTGCAGGTTTTTTATATGTTATATGCTAAAAAGTTAATTCTCACCAGGTGAGTAAAAAATGATCTATAGAGCATTATGTGGCAGATCACCATGCTGACCTTAAAGGGCCAACCAGGTAAAAGGATATGTAGAAATACACATGCATGTTCCCCTACTACAGCACGGAACAGTGCTCCCATTACCTGTATAGTGGTGTCTGTAGAGTCGGCGAGCAGATCAGTGATGGCACTATGGTTGAGTGTACCCAGGGTAAAGCCACTGGAGAGCAGCTCCTCGGGTGTCCTTACCACTCCTCTGTTACCATGGTAGAGCGCAGACAATGTGCTCGTCAGGAAGGGTGTCGTGAAACTCACCTATGGCGGGTCAAAGCGGTAGTAATAATGGATTTAAAAAAAACGAGAAATTTAACGTTGTCATCATAGATCCCGGGCATAGGTCCTTCATGTATGATTTCCCAGCTTGCTCAAATTGCCCAAAGAGTGATTTCCTTTACATCAAAATTACATTTTGGAGTTTGATATTACAAAAGAGTTCTTCAGCACCACCCCAGAAAGCCACGATACAAAAAAAAACAACAACCAGTAAACACATATTCGTGGATGGACGTTGCACGGAGATATATCTACTTAGAATTTTGGTGCCAACTACATAGATTTGCTTTGTGTGTGGAAGTTGAAACGTTAAGGTTTAGTTACGTTCTAGATGCACAGATATCAGAAATACATTTTTCTATGTTTTTTTTCCTACCAAAATTCTACCCAAAAAAAAGGTGGGGGAAACACCGCTGTACTACCAATTCCGATGAAGAAATGTCTGCAAAGAAAAATGTCTGGTAAGCTCAGTTGGTAGGGCAAAGCTTTTAAAATGCAATCTTCAAGAATTTTGAAAAATTATTCAAATATGATCAAAAAATCTTTTAAAAAATCAGGAAAAAATCTTAAAAAAAAAAATCTTCAAAATGTTCTGAGGTCGGCCCTCTTAAGTTGAGGTCGGTCGGGTGACCGGTTCAAACTTTTTTTCTTTTGCCTTACTTGGAAGTGGGTCCACTTTATGTATACACCCGTCTTTTACATTATATAAAGGCAATTTTCATTGACGCAACAGTGGCATTCATGATTTGATAGCTTTAGACGCCAGCCTAACTGTCTTCTGGGGTCACGCTGTGTTGTATCTTAAACAGTGTGCTACCATAGGCACTCGGACAAAATCTACATAGACTTGACTGAATAGGCCGGATGTGGTGCAGACGACACAGGAAACTAGTATCATCAAATCTCCGCCCAAAATGAAAGAATGCAGATTGTCAATTCATATACTCGTCTTTGGTTTCTGTCTCGTCTGCAATATAATATCCATAAACTGTCGGACGCCTGAGATTTCCCGATATGGAAAGTTCAAGAATTCAGACATAAGGCATTTCAATCCCTGGTTGTAGATTTTAGCAGTGATTATAGATATAAAACGTAGAAGACGTTGCACTAACAGCATTTGCCTGGCTCTTGTTAAGAATATTTTGTTTCCCTTGTGAGGAGAAAAAAATCTCTCCCCGTGCCTATATCTAATGGATATTGTAACACAATATCCTCTTGTAGGGGCCGGTATCGTCGTATATATATTAGTGCCGTTCATCCGAGAGACGTGTTCGTGTGGTGCCTGTTCCTTCTATGCCAGCTAGGTGTCGCTTTGTGATACCCCGTTGGTACAAGAGGGGCCGGCACCATGCCTCGCGTCCAGCTCCTACTAAGGAGCCGGACGAGCGGCAGAAGGTGACTGGACCTAGTCCAGTCCAGACGCGCAGCTTAACCTGTAGACTAGAGTGGAATAAAGTCCTACCCGAGAGGTAGGGGTTTCTGGGGCTTTGCCCAACCCGAACTACTCGTGTTGTGTTGGTGTTTCTAGTGGTAAGCGAGCCAAAGAGCCACCCAGCATATAAGTCAATACGAACCATTACACTGGTGCCGTGACCAGTTGGTTCGGGGGTGGTGCGCGGCCACATTGGCCGAAAGCCTCGGGAAACCCGAAGCGGATCCCCCCAGCCCTGGGCTAGAGGGATTCGAAGAGGATGACTTCACATCCCAGCATCTGTTGTTAGACTGGAAACCCAGTCAACAACAAATGTATAATCCAGCGGGTGTCCGAACTGTTTTCTCGACACCCGGTCTGATGGACGGTACCACAGGTGATGGTATCGTAAACTTGTATCCGGGTACACCACAAATGGGAGTACCGGATACGGGATTGTTTAAGGGAGTAATAAAACCCCCAACTTTGGACCTGAGTGATTGGTCCCAAGCTATAACTAGCAGACGCCAGCTGTGTCCTATTGGACCAGCAGGCTCGGCTAGTAACTTGGGTATGCCAGTAGCACGAAGCCCTGGAAAACGTACTGCCACCCCCCCAGAAGCAGTACCAGATGGTGCAATCGAGGTAGCCCCATTAATGACATCGTCGGACCATGACAGCGACGATGGTAAAGCCATAAGGGACCCAGTGGTCCTAGAAATGAACGCGAAGATTAAGCCTAGGGATACTAAACCGAAAAGCTCGGAAAGGCATCACCTAGGCCGATCTCTAGACGAAGGCTTGTCTGACTCCATGTTTAATCCTGGAGGCAGCCGCAGGTCTATATATGGACGGCGGATGGGTCCCGGGTATAAAACTACCCCGGCCTATTTGAAAGCCAAAGAACAGGTAGAGTTACAGGCCAAGAGGCAACATGAACAATTCATGGCGGCCCAATTAAAAATAGAAGAGGAAACTAAGTCTCGGATCGGAAAATTACGGTCCGATGAGCAGGAGGCGATTCTAAAAGAATCTGACCTAAAATATCGTCTAACTTCGGTAACCCATCGTTTGGAGAGGAAGGAGAGAGACGAACGCGAGAAAGAGAAAAGATTGGCCGAGTTAGAACTCGAAGAAGCCAATAGACTTAGGGCAATCGAAAAGGCTAGAGCCGAAGAGGTTGCTAAGGCCCGGGATGTAAGCAGATTACAATCCGAGTAGCATGCTATGGAGGAGAAGCTAAAGAAACTTCAACTCCGGAAGGCGGAGACAGAGGCCAGAATGGTCTCGGAACAAGCCGAGATAAGGAAAGAGACCAATGAGTACCAAAGGTCTCAGAAAGAAAAAGGTGAAAAGTACCGCTTACTGAAGGATACTTTTAAGCGAGAGGCTTTGGGCCGCTCAGGAAGAACGAAACCGAGCTGTGGCGGAAAATGAAAAGATTCGATCCGAAATCTTAGCAGAAAACGCACAGCTGAGGGAGGAACAGCGAAACCTGACCACAGATTTAGCTACCCTCACAATAAATAAGTCTGCCATGGAGAGTTATTTACAGGAGCAGGAACAAGCGAATGCCCCTCCGGCGAGTAAGGATACAAACCCAAACTCGACTTTCGTTAAACAGGGTGACCCAGTCTCCTGTTCTACGCCGAAGCATCCACCGTATAATCCTTTTATCAATGATAATGCGACGCGGAATGTAGATCAAGGGGAGTTTATATCAGAACCCAAGATAAACATGGCCGAACTAGTAGAGTCCGGATAAGTGAAGTCCCCATAGTCCACAACTTGGACCCGGATTATGTACCACGGGACGCCTCTGACAGTAGTGCGGAGACTAACGGATTCCACATACATGTGGATCCGAGTGATAGTGTGGGGTTGGGAGCTGGTAATGACAGCAGCCAACCCAACCCATCAAACGATGGCAGTCATCCGGCGGGAAACCAACCTTCCGGCGGCGGTTATCATAACGCACAAGGAGGGGGCGGTGCCCTGGGTACCACAGGCTACAGCGGTACCTCGGGTCCCGGCCCTAACCAGGGTGGTGCGGGCTATACGAACCAGAGTGGTTCACAGTGGACGTATACACAGCCACCACCACCACCTCCACCGGGCAATACGAGCTTCGGTGGTATAGGGGGCAACCGAACCTTGAATGAAACAAAGGCGGTTGAATGGAGCAAACAGCAATGCACTAGATTGATGTATGCTCATAATTCTGCCCGAAGGGTAGCCGTTATTCCAAAAGAATATGACGGTACTCGACCATGGAAAGAGTGGTTTGAAGACTTCATCGATGTGATGAATTGTAATGGGTGGACCCCATACGAGGCCAAGCCGCATCTGGTAAGATGTTTGAAAGGCGGGCCGGGTCTCATGGCTGTAGAGCAATGGCGGACCTGGTATGGTCTCGTAGGGAGTTTTGAGCAGTTGGTAGAATCTGCTAGCGGACTGTTATGTAACATGGTCAAGGAGGACCCGATGGTCCGTTTTAAGAAACGTACTCAGAAGCCTCACGAAGCTTTCCGAGCATACGGTATGGAGCTCCATGCCCTGCTAAGCAAGGCCAGACCCAGTACTGAAAACCAGGACTGGTATATGGACGATTTGATTACACAATTCGTCAAGGGTCTGAGAGACCGAGATGAGCAGATTGCTGCCAGGGATGCCTGGAAAGAAGGAGTAACGCTTCACGACATATTTAATGGTATAGATATGGCCGTGAAGAAGCGAACGATGTTAGCCGGAGACATACCGAATGCCAGCAGCTCGGCTCCCCTAGTGTCAGTAGTCCAGCAGTCTGAGGTACAAGTTCCCTCAGACGATTTCGAATTGATCAAAATCGAACAGGAGGACGGTACCTTCTGTTCGGTTCAATTAAGGAAGAATACTACAGGCAGGAAGTATATTCCAAGGAAAGCGCTCAATAAGCCAAGGGACTCTAGACCATCACCCGAGGTCAAGAGTGACCCGAAGGCCAGCGAAAAGGCAGCCAAACCTCCCGTAAGCGCTGATAAAGTGAAGGGTCAGTCTCCAGACATGACCAAACTTATGGAGGACATGTGTAAGAAAATTACAGATGCCATCCAAGCCAGTCGGCAAAGACCCCGAGTGGATCGCCGAACTGTAAAGTGTTTCAGGTGCCAGCGCATGGGACACTATTCATCTGAGTGTACCGCTGCTAAGCCGGTAATGGCTGCCTTCTATGAAGCCGAGGACAATGGCGAAGGAAGGGAGAACACTACGGATTCCACTGACGTGGAAAACTAGTGGGGGTTGTATCAACGGCATCTGATACGACCCCAAGGAAGAACGAATGCCAAAATGCTACCGGGGGTGACCCGGTGGAAGATTTCGAATCAATTACACCTGGAGGCCGGGTGGCCGGGGGTGCGCACCCCTGCACCTGGCCGGGGCCAGGTACCCTAGTGCTTGTATGTATGGGAGTGAACATATGGAGGCGAGTGGCCGCACTAGGGGAGAGGAAGGATGGATCAAAGAGTTGATCCGAGTGTGTGGGACACGCCTTCCCCCAAGTCATCCGTGTCTGGAATTCCTGAGAGGACTCGGATTGAATCTTGGTGATTCGGGAGACTTTCACCAGTTTACCAGTAACCCCTCACCCTTAGGGGGGAGACGGTGGTATGTACCCATATCTGTGGAAGGCCGGGTAGGAGAATTCTTGGTGGATACCGGAGCTAGCCACTCCTGTGTGTCCAAAAGGTTTTTCGACTCGGTGGCCAGCAGCCATGAGAACCTCAAAACGGGGGTAAATGCTTGCACGGCTGACGGAAGCAGTATGCGTACATTTGGTAGGACGTTTATGCCTATCCGTATAGGAGGCAAAGAATTTGTTCTTTCGCCGACTATAGCAGAGGTTAGTGATGACGGAATCCTCGGACTGGATTTTGCAAGCTTATACGGGGCCGTCTTGGACCCGAGGGACGGTATGATGAGTATACGGAACCCGTATGGCTTGCATGTCCAATGCGTATTGAGACAGGTGTCTTCGGTCGCATCAGTGATACATACGGTGAAGATCCCACCGGGTACCACTTGCGATGTCCTTTGTGGCGGGTCCATGGCTCAAAGGAATGAAACTGGAGTCTATGAACCCGATACGGTGTACTTGTCGAGCATCGGGTTAGACTCAGTGGATACATTAGTGGCTAATGCAGCTTGGACTGTATTACCCATGACTAACCGAAGTGGTTCAGTGGTTTACTTGAAGCGAGGCGACAGTATTGGGAGGATGAGCTCGGTAAAACATGTCGCCGAGGCCAAATTCAATAAACCACTGAACCCTGTTAGTAAGCATCCTTTGGATGAAGAATTCCGAAAGCTGATTGATCAGTCTGATTTAGAGAATACGGAGGATAAGGATTGCCTAGCGAAACTCCTACAAAAGTACGAGAGTGCTTTTGGTAGGGAGGGGGGACCGGTGGGTAGATCCGATAAGGTGTTGCACACCATAGATGTGGGCAACGAGAAACCTTTTAAAATTCCGTATCGTAGACTTCCTCTAAAGAAGAAGCTAATTTGTGAAGAGGAAATACAAAAACAGTTGGACCTAGGGGTAATCGTGCCTAGCTCGAGTCCCTGGTCCAGCCCTGTTTGTATGACCACTAAGAAAGACGGTACAATCCGCTTCTGTGTCGACTACCGGAAACTGAATGGTATAACAAAGAAGAACTCGTATCCTTTACCAAGGATAGACGAGACTTTAGATAGCTTGGGCGGAAACCAATGGTTCTGTACCTTGGATTTACAGTCCGGGTATTGGCAAATACCGATGCACCCCGATGACAAGGAGAAAACAGCATTCTCCAGTCATATGGGGCTATTCGAGTATAATGTCTTACCCTTCGGATTGTGTAACGCCCCCGCTACATTCGAGGCTATGATGGAATCCTTACTGAGTGATCTTTTGTGGAAGAAATGCTTGGTCTACTTGGACGATGTGGTCGTGTTCGGCAAGTCGTTCAAGCAATGCCTGGCGAATCTGCAATTGGTCCTCGACCGGATACTATCAAACGGTCTTAAACTTAAACCCAAGAAGTGTAATTTGTTTAAGAAAACAATTACATACTTGGGAAGGATCATCACTCCTAACGGGGTGAGTGCAGATCCGGAAAAATTGGAAGCTGTGGAAAATTGGGAAAGACCTATGAGTGCAAAGGAGGTGAGATCATTTTTAGGATTCTGTTCCTATTACCGTGATTTCATACCAAATTACTCTCGTGTGAGCTTCCCCATGCAGTGCTTAGCTCACTGGACCCCGGGTAGGGCACGGGACCCATTCCCATGGACCAGCGAGCAAGAAGAATCTTTTAATAAAATAAAAGATTTGTTTAGGAATACACCCGTGTTGAAATATCCCACTCCCGAGGGACATTTCATCTTAGACACCGATGCGAGCAACGATGCAATTGGGGCAGCTCTCTCTCAGGTCCAAGAGGGAGTCGAAGTGCCAATAGCATTTGCTAGCAACACGTTAAGCAAGACACAGCGAAATTATTGTACCACCAAGCGAGAACTCCTCGCTGTGGTGGTGTATACGAAGAAGTTCAAGCATTTCCTTTGGGGAAGTGACTTTACTTTAAGAACCGACCATTCGTCTCTTAGGTGGCTCCTTAACTTTAAGGACGCCGAGGGGATGATTGGACGATGGTTAGCTCACCTATCCGAATTCGGATTAGAGCATAAGCAAATAGAGCACCGACCCGGTGCTTAACATATCAATGCGGATGCCTTGTCGAGACGACCTATCCGAAGGTGCCAAAATGCCACTTGTGAAGACTGCGGGGCCCACAATGCTGTGGTAGCCGGGTTGGTATTTAATTATACCACCCCCCGTATCCCCTGGGAGGAGGCTGTGTGTAGCTATCTCGATTGGTCCCCGGAGACCATCAAGAAGTTCCAACAGTCGGATCCCACCACTGCGCGCATAATGGAATACCTACGGTCAGGTATTAAACCGGCAAGGCCGCTAGTATCCCTAGAAGATAGGGAGGCGAGGCGGTTGCTAGCCCAATGGACCGAGCTAGAGATCCGAGACGGCATACTATGTAGGTGGAAGACAACTCCCACCAATGGTAGGCTGTTGCAAATAGTAATACCCACCCCGATGAGGAGGGATATCATGTATTATTGCCATGGCCATCAAACGAGTGGCCATTTCGGTAAGAAAAGGTCAATAGAGCGCCTACAAAGGCGTTACTACTGGCCCGGTATGAGAGGCGACCTGCTTCGGTGGATCGCCACTTGCCCGGATTGTTGTAAAAACAAGCCGGGACCCGGCCTGGGTAAGCAACCCCTATCCCAGGAATTGTTTGGTATCAGATTCGCTCGAGTGGCGATAGATATCATCAGCGGAATGAAAACGACGCCCCGAGACAATACTTGTATGATGGTCGTAACCGACTGTTATACCAAGTACACTCGGGTGTTCCCCCTTCCTAACCACAAAGCCGCCACGTGTGCGGAGGCATTTGTGAAAGGCTGGGTGCTACATTTGGGTGTTCCCCTTATGATGCACAGCGACCAAGAAAGGGAGTTCGAGTCGGAGCTATGGCAGGAAATGTGCCATTACCTAGCCATTTGCAAGACCCGAACAAATCCATACCGACCACAGTCGGATGGGCAGGTAGAGCGTTTCAACAGAACCCTCATGACCAAGTCCAGCGAAAATGATGCAGGTCTGAAGTGAGCAGACGCGGGACAAGCAGACACGGGACGAGCAGACACGGGACAGATATTTTTCTATTATATGCCCATCATTACCACATATTTTGAACATATTGGACAAATATGGTACTGTGAAATAAGCTCTGCCTCTGAACTTATCAAATAACTAGTTTCAGGTTTGAAGTGTGCAGAAAAAGACAGTTTTAAATGAATTTACTATCATGTCCCGTGTCTGCTAATTTGCTTGTCCCGCGTCTGCTCATTTATGCAGCAGCTCATCAGTTTTTAGCCTATTACAGCCACATTTTTTTAACCATGGGGTATATATGGTCTCAAACAATTTCACAGAACCATGTTTGTCCAATATGTTCAAACTATGTGGCTATCAAAGGTAAATAATGGAAAAATATCTGTCCCATGTCTGCTCGTCCTCTGTCTGCTTGTCTTGTGTCTGCTCACTTCAGACTTGCATAACTTTCGCTGAACTTGGTCTCATACAAGTGCTAAAGCCCCTGGTTAATACCCACCAGGACGACTGGGATGAACAGTGCGAGTTTGTGGTACATGCCTACAACAACACTGTCCATTCATCCACTAATTGCACCCCCAACATGCTAGTGTTCGGCGAGGACATCATAATGCCCGCCGACTTAGTGTATGGAGTGGTTGGTATAGACCCGGAGGCGCCCTGCACTGTGTTGTTTGTGGAGTCATTAAGGGACAGGTTCAAACAGGCATATGGGGCCGTTCGTAAAGAACTGCTGAAGAGTGCGAAATGGCAGAAGGTGGGCTATGACACCAATGCCAAACGAATTTGTTTTAATGTAGGGGACAAAGTCCTAAGGTATTACGAGCCGCTAGAGAAGCTGAAGCTCGTAACGCCTTGGGAAGGTCCGTTTAAAATAATTCGTGTCATCTCCGAGTCCACGGTGATGATGGAGGACTGCCTAACTGGTAGGAAATGGAAGACAAATGTCGGAAAACTTCGGCCCTGGAAGGGACGCGAAGAGGCGGAGTTCGGTTACAAACCACCTGTATCTGTCCCTAGCGGACCGAGCATGGTAGTACCGATGAAACACCCTAGAGGCCGGCCGAGAAAGACGCCAGGAGACGAGGGTATGGTGAAAAAGAAGACGAAGGCCAGGAAACGACCTAATCGTAAGAAAAGGAAAAATGTCTTGCTGAGTGAAGGCATTACGTATGGGAAGGTGCCCGCAGTGGCTAAGTGGAATCCGGAAAAGGCTGTACGTAAAGCCGGGAAAAATAAAAGGCTAACCGAAGGCGTTAGACGCAGTCCCCGGTTGAGGTCTGCCGTAACCTAACTCAGTACACAACGAGCTGCTGCGTGTTGTCCGCCATAGGCGGGTAACATACGTTCCACGGCTGGAGATGCCGAACGTGCCCTCCCCGGGTAGCTGTATCCCGTGAGCGGCGGTCGGATTAACCGGTACATTCGCTTTGAAGCGTTGTATACACCGCCAAACTCCAGCAGATAGCACTCGGGTGGTAGGCCGCGTCTCGCATGTCGAGTCGAATGTTAGTTCGGATCTACTTCCCTAGGTGGCGCCGCGGGTGCGGCGGGAAAGCTCGGAACTAGGTCACCGGATAGCCACGGCGGGATCTCGCGAGACGAGATGTGTGACGTCATACTGGTCATAACTAGAGCGGACTCGTGGTGGTTAGACGCCACCCGTTTTTGCTCTAGTTAGTGTTGGCAGTTTACAGGCCCCTAGCTGTCGGTTAGCTTGCCTAACATCTACCTTTTGTTGGACGAATCCTTCGGGAGGAGTCCAACACAGACGCCAAGTGACTTGGAAGTCGCCCTCAGTGCTATGGCACAGGGGACGATTGACGCCGCGCGTCAGACTGCCAACGTTCTGTTGGAACTAGGCGAGGACCCGAAGGTCCCGTCTCGGGTCGAGGAATCTATGGATTCTTCGACAGAGGAGGCCCCCCGGACGCTCTCGGCTATGGCCGAGGCCACCGACCGGGAGAGGATGCCACCTCCACCACCACCACGCCCGGAGCGCTCGTCTGCAGCAGCCGCTTCGGGTAGCAAAGTGGATGTCCTGGACATTCCAATGTATCCTCCGGGATTCAAGACTCGGATCGAACGTATGGCACACGTCGATCGCGAGGCCGGTGTAGTGTACACTTCCTGGGGGACCTACATCCCCATGCACGCCTCCATGTTCGGATGCGGACCGTTGGCGGTGGAGCAAGGCGTGCCCGAGCCCATACTAGATGATTTCAAGACTCTGGTAATGGACTCGTGCAGTGACGAGTTGGCTGACAATATGCCAGTCTCTTGGCTTCGCAACTACCTGAAGTTAGCGGAGAAGATGGCGGTCAACGAGAGTCTGGCCCGAGCTGTACTGATCTCTGAGGGCATCACCCGAAAGTCCTCGGAGTTAAGAGAGTCTGAATCCGACATGGATACAGACTCCACAGTCACTCTGTCCTCGGTGGAAACCGACCGGGTCAAGCGATTGACCCGCAAACCTGCGCCTAAGGGTCCTCTCACCGAGAGCGATCTGGAGGCTGAGGATGTTCGCATCGCCGTCGAGAGGTCCACAACCGAGACCGACCCAGCTGCCGACATTCCGGACGCACCTGGCGAGATCTCGGAAGAGGACATCTCGCCAGTCTTCAGACTCCTGAGCGATATCTATGAAAATAGAGATAGAGGCCATTTGACTGGAGTTTGTTATCTTGACCTACGTAAGGCGTTCGATTGTGTTAATCACGCCTATCTTGTTGAAATTTTAGGACAACTTGGTTTACATGACACAACACTCAATTGGCTAATGAGTTACTTAACTGGGAGAAGCCAGTATACTAAAATTGGTTCCTTTGTTTCTAATGAAGCCCCAGTACGATTTGGTGTCCCACAAGGGTCTGTATTGGGACCGCTCTTGTTCATACTATATATAAATGATGTCAGTGATGTTCTTGCTGATTGTAAACATTATCTTTATGCAGACGACTTGGTAATATACAGCTCAAACAACAAAATTGAAACTATAACCAATAGGTTACAAACGGCATTAAATCGATTACAATCCTGGTTTGTAACCAAGAGGCTTACTGCTAACACGGATAAATCCAAAGTTGTGTGGTATGGTTCATGCAAAAAGTTACCAAAGTCCAGGGGCCAAAAACTATATTTGTATAACAAAGAACTTGAAACTCTAAATAACTACTGCTACTTAGGATTAAAGTTAGACAGTCTATTGAGTTTTGAACCTGCACTAAAGGATTTAAATAGTAAAATTAACCACCGTCTTTTTAGATTCAGTAAATTCAGAAACATGTTATCTGAAAAAGTTGCTGTAACAGTCTATAAAACCACCATAATGTCTGTTTTTGATTACGCTTGTTTTGCCTACGAGGGGGCTAATGAAGGCCTGTTAAAAAAGTTAGACAGAATGCAGAAGAGAGGCCTGAAAATTTGTTTCAGAGGTTTGGATCTTAATGAAGAAGAGCTCCATGAACGGGCTAATATCCCACTCCTGATGAGGAGACGACAAGAATTATTGCTTAGCTTCATGTACAAATTATCAAGAAATCCAGATTGGGTCGATGAGGAAATCAGAAGGCCAGGTATGAGGTCAGAATCAAAGATTAAGATAGTCATTCCCAGAGCACGTAACATGGGATTCAACAACTCGCCGCTATATAGAGGAGTTGAGTTATGGAACAATCTCCGAGCTGATGTCCAACACAGTGAAAGTAAACTTAAATTTAAAGCAAGAATTAGGCAGATACAAGACTTGTCCAAGATGATGTTAATGGGTGATGAGCTGAATGAGCTGGATGAGTAATATGAAAAAAGATACAGGTTAGGGAGCTGTTGAAAGACTACACCTTATCCTGATTGAGTAGAGGGAGCTGTTGTTTGCTGACTACACCCTCTATTAGAATTTATTCATGTGGAGCTGTTGAAAGACTACACCGCATGAATTTCATCCATGAGCTCACAGTGACTATACTCTCATACTGTATATCTGCTGATCATCTGTTTAAGATATGTTTTGTACCTACTGATCTGTCCATATATATCCTATTGGTATAGTGTAATACGTGCTAGTATAAAACTTGTTGATAGTAACAAACTGGTGTACCATGCCTGCTGCCCTTTTTTTGAAATTTTATTGTAAGAGTATAGAGGTTGCTATTTGTGTACATAGTATATACTGTTGTTATATAGATTTTATTTTTTCTGTTTATATTATTGTTCTCATTCTTCATTGTATAAATTTCCATCTTTATTCATTGATCTATGTGCAAACAACCACTTAATGTAATAACTGAACGAGGATTCACATTATTGTCTAATTTTACCACTTTCTGTATGAATAGTGACTTGACATTTTCAAACCTCAAAAAAAAAAGCAGGCTGCTGTGGAGGCCAAGCGAGCTGAGCTTGCCAAGCAGCAGAAGCAGCTCACCGCAGCTCGCCGGGCCCATCGCAAGCAGCAGGCCCAACAAAAAGCTAAGGTCTCTTCCGACTCTGACTCCCCGGTCAGCGGAAGGAGGAGCCCTCGTACAGAGGACAGGAATCCACGGGAGTCGGATTCCAGTCCTGAGATGCCGGCGCAGCCGAGGGGTAAGGGCCAGCCGAAGGCGCCCGCCTCCACCACCACAACCTCAACCACCACAGTAGCCACCTTGGCTGCAGCTTCCACTGCCAGTACCAGCGGAAAAGGCGCCAAGTCCTCTACCAAGGCTTCGGCTGGTACCACTACCACCAGCCGAGCCAGCCGTAGGGGAGCCAGTATCTACACGGACAGTGAGGACAGTGACAGCGATCCAGAACTGCCCGAGTCGGCCAAATCTGATTTGGAGTCTGTGACAACGTGGGAAGAAATGACCACGGATGTCCCGAAGGACGACAATCAGAAATGGATGTGGAAGAATGCAGCCGAGGGGTTCAAGGAACGGACTCCCCGCTGCTTCGCGGACTGTGCCTACGACACGGTCCACTACATGTGTCCCGGCGCCGTCAATAAGGACGGTGACAGCGATGACGAGGAGTGGATGAAATCCGGCCCCTCGGATACGCCTGTAGGTAAATTCTACCTCATTTGGATTGATCAGCTGAAATCCAAATTGGGGTCGATTTACAGCTACGAGGCCCGGACGAAAGTCCAGTGGGCAATGACCCAATGGGGACCAACCGGCAACCGCCGACGGTGCCCATTCGAGTCATGCCAGCTGGCTCTCACGGGTGAGAAGATGTTCGAGACGAAGCCTCGCTTCGCTCGCCACATCGTAGAACATCACATGCACCACAAGCCTGTGATGATGTGTGTGCTTGGAGACCGCCCGAGAAAACAGTGTGATGGCTCGTTTAGCACTCACCGGCGCCGAGACATGGCTCTGCACTTGCAGAAAGCCCATGGTATCGGCCTGGAGAAAACCAGGAAACGAGCCATCAAGTGCTTCAACGAGCTCCTAGCTAACTGGGCCTCGTTGAGCGTGAAAGACGTCAAAGAGCAGGCATTCGAGACCGGATTCTGCTCATGGAAGAGCGGCAACTTGTTGACCTTCTTCCAAATCAACTTCTCGTCCACGAAGTTCGGGATGCCCAGTGAGGTGCACCTGAAGGTGAAAAAGTGGCAAGGGGACGATAAGCAGGAGAAGGCCAAGGCCCGCTCGAAGGGTCCCGGCGGAGGCACAACAACAGCTACCGGTGCTTCCAAAAGGACCTGAGCAGACCGGTCCGTAAGCCCTTCGGGTAGCAAGGACCAGCCAAGACCAGCAAACCCAGCTGATCGTCGCAAGTCGGGACAACAAGTCTCGGCTCTGGATATGCCCAGCAACCAGGCCCGTAGGGCGGTTAGCCAGGCGGCCACACCGGCGACACCAACCACCTCTACACCTGCACCCGCGGAACAACGCCCGGGCGAAGCCTCTGGCAGCCAGGATGATGGGGGCGAACTCTTCGCTCCCCCATCCGGGTATTCATCTTGGTGGGCTGGAGAGGGATCTTCCGGCAAGCGCCCCACGTATAGCGAGTACGCGGCGAAGTTCCCTGCTATGGGACCAGCTGGACCCGAGTCGCAGGTCCTTACCTCCCTGGGCCGGACCAAACCCCGTGGTAGAGGCCGTGGTGGGCTGGAGTCCACCCGAGCTTCCCCGGGTGGTGGCCGAGGCCGGGGCGGGATAACGGTTGAGGGCCCGTCTGCTCCTCCAGCAGGTACTCCGCCTGCCTCAGTGGAAGCCACCGTGCCTCCACCAGTCATAGCTCCACCAACGGGCCCTCGGGCACCCCTGATGGAGCTAATTTCGGATACACTGTCAGGTCTTCAGGATCCGAACACGTTTGTTGACCACCGGGATGTCCAAACGGTTCAGATCCAGAACGAACTGATGGCAGAGTGGCAGGCATTGCACCGCCAGAAGTCAGTCGACTACTGGCGGGTGATGACTGAAGCCACCCTCAATCTGGTATACGAAGTCCAGAAGAGGGAGGAAGATAAAATCAGGCAGCTGGAAAAGGAGAGAGTCGAGGAGGCTCTCGAATCCTGCCGGCGTCAGCAGATGGAAGCTGAAAAGCTTAAGGAGTTCCACCAAGCTGAGAATGCCAGGTACATTCACAGGTTCAAGGAGGCTGACCTCAAATTTTTCCTGGCATTCGGGAAACATCTGGAGGAGTGGGACGGCTTACCGTCGTCCCTTATCTTCGTACCGGATGTCCCACCGGATGCCCCACCGGTCCCGGCTACTCCACCGGTTCCGGCCACTCCACCGGTCCAGGCTGCTCCGCCAGTTCCGGCAGCTCTCCTGCTTCCGCCACCTTCTGTCACCCGGACTGCTCCAACTGCCACGGTTGCTTCACCTGCATCCGAGGCAATGGACAGTCCATCCGCGGTGATGAGGGCCTTGAGCTTGGGGAGCGATACGCCCAGCGAGGCTTCCGCGGCGCTCTCTGCGAGCAGCTGTAGCAGCTCGGCTCCATCTGCCTCAGTGGAGTCGGCTGAGAAGATGGACACGGATCCGGAAGATCTTTAAGTGTCCATCTGACTGTGTCTTCCTTGTACCCGAGGGTAAAAGCATTTAATATGCCAGAGGCACTGTTCCTTACGCTGGACCCTTAATCTGGAACGGAACCTGCAGTGAAGATGGACGCTAACCCGACACGCCAAAAAGGATTACCACACCTACCCGGGGCTCCATCTTCCCATCTTCATCAGGGCACATCATAACAGCAACGTGGCTTGCCACCACACATATGTCGCCGGATGGAGCTGCAGAAACCAGTCGTTCCAGATTAGCCGGAAGTCCGGTATATTGTAAGGGTGATCCTGCTACCCTGGTAGGACACCTATATTTATCAGTATTATTATTTTTGTATAAATATATTTTTATACCATATCTATATTCTTGTAATTAAAACAAACAAAATTTTTCTCGGGTTATCTACCCCACCTCGGGTCGGTTAGTTAATACTGTAAAATTTTATTCATATCATTTGATTACTCGTCTACAACTTTTAAATGCGTCTCGTTTATAATAATAACATCATTGTAACACTGTTACTATATATCACCATAGGTCGATGGTGCATAAGGCGCCACTTCCGATTTGTTATTATTAATTATCATTACTTCGGGTTATATGCGACGATGCCTCATTATGTACATATTATTTATAATGCCCCTAAGTGTTCTATATCCTATACGAACTGTATATATAGACTTACCTATTTGTGTATAATATTACTGTATAAACTAACAATAGGTAGTTATTAATTACACCCAACCCTAGGTATAGTCTAGTGGGGGTGGTGTAGGGGCCGGTATCGTCGTATATATATTAGTGCCGTTCATCCGAGAGACGTGTTCGTGTGGTGCCTGTTCCTTCTATGCCAGCTAGGTGTCGCTTTGTGATACCCCGTTGGTACAAGAGGGGGCGGCACCATGCCTCGCGTCCAGCTCCTACTAAGGAGCCGGACGAGTGGCAGAAGGTGACTGGACCTAGTCCAGTCCAGACGCGCAGCTTAACCTGTAGACTAGAGTGGAATAAAGTCCTACCCGAGAGGTAGGGGTTTCTGGGGCTTTGCCCAACCCGAACTACTCGTGTTGTGTTGGTGTTTCTAGTGGTAAGCGAGCCAAAGAGCCACCCAGCATATAAGTCAATACGAACCATTACACTCTCACTAATGGAGAGGAATCTATTTAAAAGATGTCTATGTCAAATGGAATTTGTAAAACGATACCCTCTCGTTCATTGATTCAATTCATTTCTAAAGTTGCTGCGATTGCGCATGTCCCCAGTGTGTGCTAACCCCTATCATATACCTGCCAGAATTTGAAGATGTATGGCGGGGTGTATGGTCACTGGAGGGCAATTCATAAAAAATTATGACGACCTTTATTGGTCAAATGATGCGTTTATAAAGGAGTATGAGTATTCTAAAATGAAAGATACATATGGCTTGAGACCGTGTGCATTTATATTGTTTCATTATGCCTAATTTACAGTTGAAAATGTGTAGAAATAACTCAACAATGAACTGTGGACATTTCACTAATATATCGTCAGTTTTTATGAATCAGCCTCGAGGAGAGCGATTCATAAAACATGACGATCCCCTAAGAACACTTTTTCATTCGCGATAAAGATAACTTTAATCAATATTCTTTAGAAATTGAAAGTTTTCTTGATTTATTTCCGAAAATATTTTTTCTAAAGCATCATTTCTAAATTCGTCTACTACTTCTAGAAAGGTCGTCAGGTTATGAACCGCCGTCCAAGGGCAATAGTACGGGTAGTATCAACTTGAGGAATAGACCCCAGTAGACTTTCTTCCTTCGATGGCATGCCATACTCACAAGTTCCTCTCTGCACCGCGTCCGCGTCAGTAACGTCGCCCCAACGTCTATTTCCTGGCGGCCGTAAAGATAAAACAGATAGATATTATTCCCTACAGGCACTATGCAAGCCATTCTGTCTGGCCATCACGGTACAGCTCTCCTGTAGGGTGGTTTGGCAGGAGAATGGTAAAAGGATGTACTGGTAGACACAAAGGTATGGTACAAAATGTATGTGGAACAACAGTATCGACGCCAACTGAGACGCAGGGTTTTTTTTTGTTTTTTTTAGAATAGATAAAATGATCTATCCTTGTTTGATCCAAATATTATTCATTTCAGGACGTCCTAACCACAAGGCCAACACGTCGTATTCTGACGCCGCAACATAGATATTAATGTTACTAGTAATGACGGTTTGACTGTGGGTAGATGGTATTGAATGTGTCATTTATAAGACACAGGCCTCCGGTACACGCTCTAGCCGGCTGAAGCATCCAGAGACTTTCAGGGTGTAAGTAGTACATAAAAAGGTTATTTTTCTTCAGGGACAGTGCTTTCGATCCGTTATACCGGTATTGGCTGGAAGCGGGTCTGGAGCTACTTTCTGGTGACATGCACTGATAAGAACTGATAACATGGGACCAGCATGTCCCTGGAAGTGGGTGTTACCCAGGGACAAGGTACCCATCATAGTATGTCTTATTAATGGGGTTTACCTCAACAGCAAAATTCAAAATGGTGGACCCACAGGGCGTCAATACTAAGCCCAATACATGTAAGCAGATTTAACAAAGGATGGAAAGCCTAGATAGGCTTAGAGAATCAAAATTGCTGACAGACAATTCAGAGGAATCATATGTATAAGACCACACACAATTTACCCGGTGCATTCAGCCTCTTCCCCCCGGAATTTAGAGGTTAGACACATACAAATAAAACATTTTTGCCATCAATACACACGTTTAGTAACATAGAAACACGCTCAGAGATCTCACCCCATTGGCCACGGTGTGGACGAGATTGTCCCAGGCTCCTGTGATATTTCCACTATAACTGACAATGCGGTAATTCAGCCCCAGGTGGGAGCCCACCGTCTCGGTCAGGTTACGGATAAAGCCCTCCCCATACTGCGAGTACAGCGGATCCAGCTGAAGTCAGAAAATAAAGGCTAAATACAAAAATGTACAGGTGCGTTACATTTATTATTTTCATTCGCTATTGGGCTACTTTCAATCATCCGAGTATAATTTCTATTTCCTTTTATATTTTATCCAACTTCTGCTCCAAAATGGATCCAATGGATCATCATAAATGTTTTACTGTTCAGCGCAGGTAATTTCATTTCCCCTGTGAAAGGATATTTCAATTATGTGATCGTCCATCACATGAGGGGTATTTAGGGGTGCCTGCTTGGAGCATCCTTCATGGATAGCCACTAATTTGTCCCCATCTGCCTACAGACTAGGAGATAATATTCCCTGTGAAACCTTTTATCAATTGAATTCACAATACCATTTTATAGTGGATTATCCATGTTATGAGCACAGGTTGATGGGCGTACCTGAATTGTCCCGAAGGTATATATCCTATTTCCGAGACGGGTCTTTTCATCTGAAAAATCAGCAGATCACTTTACATTCAGAAGAGTAATTAGCAAACACAAGCAAAAATGTGTTGGAACTTCTGACTCAATATACATGTAGCATGAATTGCAAGGTCGCTCATACAACTGCATTTATATTCACATAAAACCTGTTGAGATAGCTACCTTTCTAAGGCTAGAGGGGATATTTGCCTAAAGAAGAAATTCAAATACCTATCATATTTTAGTGCTAAAACAGTCAGTGTTAAAAGGGCAATGCGTATTGTCATCATTCTGTACGATACAAGAAAATGCAATACTAACAGTAATATGATCTTGATAAGCTGATGACCATTTCACCATCCTCATTATTTCCTGTAGTATGGGTGTATACACGATATACATAATAAAAGATAATTCTATCCTTGTTGAGCTATTGTCCTTTTCCACCTAAAAGACCGCACGATGCATCGAGATTGAGGATTCTTAACCCTTCGACGTTATGGTGCATTTAAGACGCTAATGCATAAGTGCATCATGACGATGTCATGCATCACGACAACCAATGAGCATGATGCAGTCATGCATGAGCGACCCTTCAAGCATTAAAGCATTATTCAGCTGTCAGATGTTTACAGAACTAAAAACGACCCCCCCCCCCCGGATTGAGGGCCGTCATCGATACAAAATATATTGCTAGATTCTTTCCCTTGCATGGCTACAAATAATCCAAACAGTCAGCATTAAATAATGGAGGGAAAATTCAGGTGCATAGCCAGTACAATGTACACTATTCTTTGTTTACTAGTAACTAACTACCACATGTTATGTTAAATGTATGATTCAGTATACAGTCACTTCCCGAGACCAGGCAAACTTATCAGACTCTCGCAAAAGGACACTATGACTAAGCAATTCAATATTGTGCTTACTCATCTGATGTTGATATCCTTATCTCTCTTTTTTTTATCATACGTTTACTCTGGATGTAACAACAGAAGTGGCACCGTGCATGACTGAAATCAACCTTCAACTCCACACTCATAACTCCACTTTCTCTACTTAATTCCACATTAGAGTGAACACTCGTGGTCAATATAGGTAGAGGACATAGAATTAATCAATGTGTGGGGAAATATTTTTGTCTAGATAGCAACAGACTGGCGTTTTATCAAATGTGCAGTGTATTATATCAAAAACATGTAAATAGGTGCAACATTGCTGGGAGTTTGCTTCCAAATAAAATACCTCAACCTCAAATTGAAGCAGACTCGTCATTACTGAGTGACTATAAGGGAGTGATCATTTTTTTAACAACAGGGGGGAGGGCTGGTGGGTTTGAGGGGGGGGGGTCAGAATTTTTTCAACCCCTTGACCGGAGGGGGTCAGAATATTTTCAACACCTCTGATGGGGGGTCAAAATAATTTCACCTGTTTTCAGTGGAAAACCCCGCGCGTTACTATAGGCTAAAAGGGGACGTTCATGCGCAATTTTTGTCCCTTATGGGGGGTCGAAAAAATATTACCCCCTTGAGAGGGGGGGTTCGAAATCTTTTTCGTGCGTCCGCGCACAAACCCACCAGCCCCCCCCCCCTGTTGTTAAAAAATGATCACTCCCTAAGAGAAGCAGAAAACGGAGTGGGAAGGAAATTTGACAAGCATGACCAACAGGCGTTTGATGAGTAGGGGCTGTTCATTCGGCAGAGGAATTAAAACCACACAAATAGTTGATTCTTCACGAACATCTAACTCAATTTTTGAAACTGCCAACAAATCTGTGTCATGCGAGGTTTGCTCTTTGTAACATAATAATCATTCGGTTACAGATATTGTGGTGCGTGATGTGCCCTGATGTCCAGAAAGAGTGTTCAGACAACTTGGCATTATTATTTTCCTGAATAGTTCTATAAGGTTAATATCCAAGAGTCATCCCATGAATTTCAAAAGATGTGTAAATTCCCAGACGCACCCACCCAACACTAAGTGCCATTAATGTCAATGGCTCACAAATACCTTGGAGAGTATCTCCAAACCAAGATGGCACATTAATGGTTGGTACATGTATAGGGGCAGCAGTGAATGCACTGAGAACAACATGGCGGGCAGCATTTTACCTGACCCAGGCACGTTGATACTTTACCCTTGTGCAATTTTCCACACTGCCCATGTAGGCATTGTCCAATCCTCCATATATTTGGCAATTTAGAGAAATACAATTTCCAGTACATAACATCTCCTTTCTTTCTATCGAGGTAAATTTCGCATTGCTTAAATCCCATTTTCTCTGAAAATCTCAAATGGGACCTGTTATTATGCAGCATTGCCATAAATTAATATATTTGAGAGTTCCACCTTCTGAGAATTCAAGTATTCAAAGTATTCAAGTATACAATGTTTTAACAGGCAATGGATAGGCTGATATTCATCGCTCATTTTTCATGTAGCTTCATTGAAAATGAATGAATGTGTACAATGTCATGTCCTTTGCTTTCACAGCACTATGTTCAAAGTCCCCTCTGAACACATTGCTACCCGCCTCTGGCATCGGGATCAGTGCCATAGCGATAGCATTGCAAATGAGGTCAGTGCCTCATGCTAGAAGCACCTGATCTCAGAGATGTAAACACAAACAAAACCACCGCTTCACAGCCAACTGATGGCCATCAGTCACTGATGGACAGCGTAGGGACAGTATCATTAGCCCTTTAATTGTTTCTAGTTCTATTAAGGTCGAATCCCACTTGGTGAAAAATGGCGGAAATATCTCAATTTTGTCCCTTGCGTTGTATGGCCCTTGTGAGGGCCATAAAATGCAAGGATTGATCAACTAATTCCGAATCCCACAGTGGTTTAGGGTCAAGTTTGCAATAGTCCTTGCATTTTATGGCCTCAACAAGGGCCATACAACACAAGGGACAAAATCGCAGAGATATTTCAGCCATTTTTCGCCATGTGGGATTCAACCTTCTGAGCTTGGAGTATGATTATTTGGTTCACTATTCATCCCTAATGGTTTTAATTCCACTATCACTGCACACTGGTCGCCAACTCCAGCCGCCAGCTGGCCGCCATTGCTGCCTGTGACGTCATGACCTCATTATTTGAAAACGAGGCTCGCTGAGATCAGGTGCTTCTAGCAGGAGGCACTGATCTCATTTGCAATGCTATCGCTATGACACTCATCCCAACGCCAGAGGCACGTGATTTGTGTTCACTGGGCCGGTTCAAAAGATCAGTTTATATATTAGAATAGTGATTAATCCAGGTAGCTATTGGGTCAATGTCGACCATCACCCCCTTGATATACAAACTATGGCCCAATGATGGAAAGTAGACATGGGAACAGAAATGAAAATGCAATAGTGGCCCATATAAAACATCGAGCCAACATAGACATACACTCGTACCTAGTGCCATATATATATATAGGCACTAGTGACTGCTACAATGTCCCTGAACTTGGCACTCTTCAACCCTATGTTTCAGACTAGAAAAATAAAACCTATGTTTGAAGAGTGAGCAGTATTTCCAGTTCCTGCCTACTTATGAGTGAGGCATAGTGGGAATGAAATTAGTGTTCTCCCACCAGACCTTTCTGCTTCCTATACTGCTTCCTGTATGGTGGTTCCCTGAGGGTTTATACCTCAGGGCACCAGAGTAACATAGACATTCCTACATTGGGCCAACTCTGGCTTGTTGGCTGGGCCATGCATGTGCCATGGTTAGATGAGCCTTCATTAACTTGGCCTTGGTTCAATATTGGGCCCACATCCATAAAACACTGTTGGCACAACAATGTATCAATGTTAACCCAACAACATCTTTGGCCATTTTTTATACCACTGGTTAAATATTAGCCCAATATTGGTGTATGATCTCCATCAGTGTTCAATATAGTTTGAGGAGTTTCTGACTGCTTCAGATCTCATACATTGTCTTATCAGTGGGTGACTAATTCAATACTCTGTGCATCATACATGTTGCAACGTTAAAAGGATTCATTGATGACAAACATGAAAAAGAACCTTTTTGCATGTATCAGCAAAGAGTGTATCATTAGTTACACAAAGACACCTAATATGTAGTAGTGGAATACGGACCTAAATCCAGTGTGTATCATTTCTGTCCCCTTTGGGCTCAGATTGTGTTGACCTTCAAAGACAGATGGCTGTTTCTTAGAAACTGATTATACATGACAGCTCTGTCTTGAGAACGTTTACAGCCACCTAGGTTGTTGATGGGCAACTGCTAAGATGTTTAAAGAATACTCTACAACTCTGTATATACAATCTATACATATTATTAACTAAATCACAACTGAGGAAATAAGTGACCAGGACAGCAAAAACATCCTGATGCAGGGAAATTCATTATCAAAGCTCATCTCAAATGAGACATCATTGGCTAAAATATTCCTATTACCCGTAGTTATGTTATAACGCCTCCTCGAACATAGGTTGTTATCACTATCTGAAAATGATGATTAAGCTCTAAATACACTATATACCATGAAAATCACTAAAAACACGATAAATCAGGTATCAACTTTTTTTCAATAAAAATACATGATAATATGGTGATTTTATCACAGATTTTGATCCAGAAGGAATTCTCCATTTCCATTTTCTGTTTTTGGTTATTGGTGAAAATCCCCCAAAATTGGCATAAAATCTGTGAATTTAGATTAATGAAATGGTTACCATGGCAACCAGGAACAGGCATATGGGCCAATGTTTCACGAAAATGTTCATTTTACCTTCCAAATATGGGTGGTTTGCACCCGAAAATGAACGAATTGAATAATGAATTTTTTATAACCATTTAAGAGTTATTTTGCCCCTCTATTGCCACCTGGTGGCCAACTGGGGAATTAAAAACCCTCCGGAGAGGGGTGTTTTTGCTTGTAGAGTCACACATATTGGGCCCTCATCAGTAATTGCTCTATTGAGCCATTATTTGAATATTAGACATTGGGCCAATATTGGACCAACATTAGAATATCAAAATCATGGGCCAAAGTCAATATAATTATTTGAAGCTTGGATCAATCATAGACTAGTAGTCAAGTCTTTTCTATCCCAACATAAAAGTGCCAATATTGGCCCATTCTACTGACTTATATTGGCCCAAGCATGGTCCAATGCTCCATTGCTACTTGTGTGA
The DNA here is from genome assembly GCA_949317995.1 of Acholoe squamosa. Classification (NCBI taxonomy): domain Eukaryota; kingdom Metazoa; phylum Annelida; class Polychaeta; order Phyllodocida; family Polynoidae; genus Acholoe; species Acholoe squamosa. The sequence continues at coordinate 32,020,580 of OX439044.1, forward strand.
TAAAGTTTCTTCATATAGTTGGCTTATACAAAGACTTACTTATTACACATGAAAAAAAAACAACAACTACAATACTGTAAATATGATACACAGTGTTCATGTGGGGGCCTAGCATAATTGGGTCTGGAAACTGACACTGCATCTAAGTCACTCTCGACATCTTCATTTAAAACAGCTGTTCTTTTGCCAAATTACAATTCCAAAGCTCTAATGGCAATGGAGATGTGAAAGACATAATATTAGATATTGAAATATCCTCTTTAAAGACAAATCAACACATTCTTTTGGCATCTGCCTATACCAATCCTCAGGAAGGGGGGGGGGGTCTACAGTTTCCATATTCCCTTCTCATTTATCTTCCTGGGGACAGACCTCTGAATACCGAATAGGACTGGTCGGGATAAGTCTTCACCCTGTAAGTACAAGCACCATGCCCATTTTCACGAGTCTCGATGAATGCAGTCCTAGGGAGCAATGCAGCATTGCTGAATGACGACCAACAAGTTGATCATTCTGTACACTCACAAAGGGCCATCATGATGTTCCAATCCGGTGCTGGTGAATAACTCGACAGCACTGCATTTATGCATCATAAAGGACCAGGAAACACCATCCTGGAGGGATTATGCCGTCCTTCAAGGATTAACGACTTGATCGATAGCTATTCTATAAGTATGCACACTGCAGTGGTATACTGTGTTTCTGTTGGGGCTACATGTAAACTGCAAGGTCTTGGGGTTAAACACGTATATCCCAATGCTTTCCTATGTTAGTGATTAATATTCATATAATGTGCAGAATAGACTGCAACAGGGGAAATAAATGTCAATAAACAATAAAGATAACATTAAAACATTTATTATATGTTCAGTACGCACATTATAGTCTGTTGATACATATATGGCACATTGGTGAATATATGCACCATGCCGAGTGTCGGGTTGTTCAAGCAATACAATGCTAATTGCTAAAACCCATAGTCCACTTGGCCTCTGTCGCACGATTGGGCCATACATTTCCTATACATATTTCTGTGACAGTGGCCTATTGGACTATCGATGTAAGGAGGCGGTATGCTGTGTCTCATCGGCGAGTTTCTTGCTGGTTCTGTGTTTGTGCCTATTGTTTTTGAGAAAACAATTTGCTCTTGGAAGTCTAAGAAGAGGAGCTTGTGAGTGCATAATATTACATTGGTCGTGTGTAATTATGATAATACTACGTGTATGTGTGAGGATTGTACATGCTATTATGTGCAATTGTCCCAGGTAAAACAACCGTTACATATTATACTGTAAACAACACTCTGCCCAAAATCAGGTGTAACCTCTAGATAAATGAAGTAGGAACAGAACTGCATGTATTAACATTTCATTGCCTAACAATAATGATACAGAGGTAACCTTTAATCTCACCTGTGGATAAAGCCTCAGAGAGCCCGACAAGCAGGACGTAGCCAAACAGGAGGCTGACCAGCCCACGATTCACCCTAGCAACCATCCCCATCCTCCTCCTTCCTGAGCTCTACTCCTTTTAGATGAGCGTCAGAAATCCAAGCTGGCGACAGGTGCGACGGCCTAACACTGTCTGGATGATTCAAAGGCGGCAGTGGCGGCAGGGATGGTGGATCCTAGTAGGCAATGACTCACGCCTAGATGCCTGCTGTGACTAGAGGAGCGAATATGAGTAGCTCTGAGCACTATGAGCACAGTCAAAGGGAGGGGCTATGTTGGATGTGAATAGGACCTGTGTGCATTGAAAGCTTGCCACAGGGGACCTGTAGATCATAGGAATAGGGAGGGAGAGGGTGGTAAAAATGTAACTAGATGGGTGCTCAGATCTGTGTGAGCTGCTCTGTCTACTGGGTCAGTGGGTTGGAGTGCTTTTATCATGTGGATCCTGAGTTGCTCTAACATACAATGTACTACTTAGCCTTGTGGGTATAGAGGTGGGTGGGCGGGGGTAGAGGGAGGGGAAGGGAGAGTTGGGGAGAGGAGATGAGGGGAGGGGATAGGGAATGAGTTGTGAAGTATGGGGGGGGGGAGCAGGGCGAGGCCACAGCCGGGCTAGATAGACTGACCAAACCAGAGCCCTCATTTCCGAGGGTCAGTGGTAGGTCATCGTATAAACTGGCCAAAGCTGTGATTTATTCTTGCATCAGTATAAGAAAAAAAATATGGGTGGAATAGAATAATACCTGCCGCTAATGACGTTGGCACCATCCCCAGTACGTCGTCCGGGGCCACAGTTTGGTGTGTTAGTTAGGATCATTTTTATATATCTCATATATCTGGCTCTGCCACAATGAAAACCCTAACGAGCTGCTCGTGAGCTGGTTGTTGTATAGTGGATCAATACGGTAAAGATACGTCCGGTAGGGGGTGCGCGGGCGTACCTTTTACCGTATTGATCCATTTATTATAGTGGATGCACAGTTCCTCATTTCCCACTATTGGAGTTGCTCCCTTTATGTCCTATATTGAGCAGCTCGGCCAACAGACTGCTAAGCTCATGTTGGTGGTAGGCGAGCAGCTCCCACGTGCTCGTTAATGTGCTCAGGGCTCATCCAGCTCGCCCCAGCTGCTCGCAGAGTGCACCTTTCGCCTGCCCAATATGCTCATCAATATTTAACACCAGTGTCCCCCGTGCGGCTTGATTACTGTCGCCTGGTCGTTCATCCTCGCCGTGTGGGGACCACGACCATGGGTACACATGTACCCAGCAGGGCCAGTGCGTGTGTGTAACTTATGGGTCCCCAGTTGGCAGCTGAGCAAATCGTTGTGTTTGTGGCGCTATGCCTTTTGGCACCTCAACCATCCCCGGCTGCAGTCCCACAGGAGGAGGATGCCATTTACCGGAGAGTAGAAATGACCCTTATTTACATGACAGAGAGAAGGCTAATTAAAATGACTTAAAGTTATTATACACATGTAGTGTGGGACATGCTAGTTTTACCATAATGGTCTTAGGACTATTAAAGCCGCGTCCTTCATTGATTCCCTGTTCTGATCGAGTCAGTGATAAAGCTTTTAAATTGTAATTCACACCTCCTTAACTATGGAAATCGAGAGCAGAAGTCAGTATTTCTTCTGTTCGGAAATACAGAATTCATTCTTCTCTAAACAGATATTTAAAAGATAACCATGAACTGATTGCATATCCTAGAATAAAAATATATACTTAGGATCATTTAACAATTCTCTCTAAGTTATGTTCAAATACATGCGTGTAACCCTTCTACACTGTGCACCATTATAGATATGGTTTGCACTCTGGGTATAATATGTTTTATGCTGTGATTACTGGGTACGTTACACAAACAGGAATAGAGCATGGAGATAATGAACATGTTATTTATGATGTTTGAGCTGCAGCCAAACATGGTACTAAAGTACAGAGGGTAAAAGAACCATAACTCACCTGCTATTACTCAATATAGTTACAGCTCTTCATGCTAGGTGGCACCACTGGGAGAAGACAGCAATTGGCCTGTAGGTCTCGGACCACCAAAACATTTCTCACTATAATCTATTATAGCTCAACCACCGATAAAACCCGCCTACAATGATTCAAATCGCCCAAAATGACCACAAATCTTTAGATACATCTTTTATCCTTAATCTGAGATGAAAAAAATATAGGTTTGACCAATCCATTTTTTTCTATTGGCCTGCATGCGTACCCACCTACATTTTGACCTATTCTGCACCTAATAATTCAACAGTGCTCACTATTTTTTTAATGCCACCTACCAGTGCCTAACCAAAGGGCCAGTGTGTCACAATTTATATTCTATGAATCATTACAGTTTAGTGATTTATTTGATGCCTTATAGCAAAGCTGACAATAATTTCCACACACTAATATAGACCAATCAGAGGCCACCATCTCTTAACTGCCTACATTTACTGTATGATCGTCGTCACTGCGGACCTCTATGGTGGTCCGAGATCTTAAAGGAGGGGGTCAGGACTAAAACTTACCCCAAACACTACTTATACAAACTTTTAGGTGTAATTCATCAAATTCTAACTTGTGAGGTGCCCTGTGAGCCCCTAAACTATAGACCATGGAGGTAATCGATGCCCTCGTAACCCTGGAAAATGGTCTCTTTTTCAGGCTGTTTTCACTCTCCGACACCCTATACATGTTTAACTTGTTTTCTCAAGAGATATTCAACCCAGGACCCTGAAATTCAGCACAGATTTCGTCCAGGTGGTCTCCTACATGAAACAACTGCTTTTTCTAAGCTTTGACCCCTAGATTGTACATGGAGTGTTGAAATATTATGCAAAATTGACAAAATGTGCACTGAAAATAGAGATATTTTGACATTTTCTCTATTTTTTCTGGATTTATTCCTTATCCATGGCTGTTTTTATGTTATGTCCATATTCCCAGATATGTTAGGAATGACTCTGTAAAATATTGTGATAAAAGCTTTAATATTTACTGTTCTATGACTTGAGCAAGGGCTTGATATTAGACAATGGAGCTGTACACCGTCTATCGGCAAGTAGGGCCTGAGTGTCCTTCAATCCTACATTCTGTCAAATATGCATGTCATTAGGTTATAAAAGCCCAAAGAGGGCATTATTCAGCATTTTTGCCCACAAATCCTTGAATTGATCCATCCCTGTAACTCTAAAAATGTGGTAATGTGCATAGAAAGGCCTCTAAGGCAGAATCAATGAAGTCCGCAATAATACCAATAGCCCTACAGCCTGGATTTTCTCCATTTTCCATACTTTTCATGCAAATTTCCACCTTTTTCAGCATTAATCTATCCAAACTAACCAAATCCAACTAAGAAAAAAGCTTTTTGAGCATTTCCAAGCTATTCTGGCTAACTGTCATATCACCACTTAAGGTCTCGGACCACCAAAACATTTCTCACTATAATCTATTATAGCTCAACCACCGATAAAACCCGCCTACAATGATTCAAATCGCCCAAAATGACCACAAATCTTTAGATACATCTTTTATCCTTAATCTGAGATGAAAAAAATATAGGTTTGACCAATCCAGTTTTTTTCTATTGGCCTGCATGCGTACCCACCTACATTTTGACCTATTCTGCACCTAATAATTCAACAGTGCTCTCTATTTTTTTAATGCCACCCACCAGTGCCTAACCAAAGGGCCAGTGTGTCACAATTTATATTCTATGAATCATTACAGTTTAGTGATTTATTTGATGCCTTATAGCAAAGCTGACAATAATTTCCACACACTAATATAGACCAATCAGAGGCCACCATCTCTTAACTGCCTACATTTACTGTATGATCGTCGTCACTGCGGACCTCTATGGTGGTCCGAGATCTGTAGGTCGCTTGGTCGCTGAGAGAGGAAAATACGCTCTACCTCAGAGAGTGATCAGTTTTGAACATCAAGGGGGCTGGTGGGTTTGCGCGCAGACGCGCCAAAATCGCGTGCCAATGTGCCCTTTTAACCTATAGTAACCCGCCGGATTTTCCACTCAAAACAGATGAAATTATTTTGACCCCCCTCGTAAGAGGGGTTGAAAAAATTCTGACCCCCGTGGTCAAGGGGTTGAAAAAATTCTGACCCCCCTCTCAAACCCACCAGCCCCTGTTGTTAAAAAATTATCACTCCCTAAGAGGTAAGATAACATTGGCAGAGAAATATTCCATCAGTACAATGAAGGGATGCTTGTAGTTAAAAGATAAGTGAGCGATAAATAGTGAGATGATTTCTGAGTGCTAGTCACGAATGATTGCAGAGCTCTCCATTTGAATACCTTTACGGACATTTGTCCCTGTAGCCATAACCCCCTTTACAACCTATTCTGTGCTATACATAATCGTTGAATCGATCCATTATATTGTGTTGTCATACTACTTGTAATATCAAATTAGATTTTTTGACAAACCGTGGAGTCTGGTAACATGGAGGGAAAATCTAAACACAGTAGGCCTATAATTGAGGAGATAAAGACAAAATGAGGAAACCAAGTGTATAGCTATAGATGTTCTGGTGAATCTGATCATGAAGTAGCCAAGATTCTACACGTATTTACAATCCAAAATAGCCATGTTTAGGACACACAGAGAACTTGAAGCCCCATGATATAGCACATTTGTTGATGTTTAGTCAGCATTGAAACCATTGGTGTCCTACATTCTATATTGTAATTTGTAGTCCGTACGGCTTTTAAACTTAAGAAGTGAATAAAGCTAGACTTGATGTATGATAGTGTCTAGTAATTGAAGTATTTAGTGGGGCCATCCATAAATGACGTCAAATTTGACATTTTTTGACCCCCTCGTCATGTTTTTGGCCAATTATATGGAAAATTAATTCCGTCATGCCGGACCTGACCGCCCTCCCCCCTCCAGTATGACGTCATTTGTCGATGGCCCCAGTGGTTTCTCTTTCTCACAAGATTATGAAAGGAATGGATAGGTTCTCCTAGTCCCAGCCAGCCTCAGGTTTTTGGCATGAGGTGATTTAGATGTTCCTGCGCACCTTGCGATTGTGAACTGGTCAACACTTAGTCTTAGGATTACGAGAATGGAGGAAAATATCTCCAGGCTCTGCTTTCGAAAGTCAAGCTAGCTAAAGGTATAATTCAATTCACTTTTTAGCGGGACATAGTAAGTTCCCTTAACATATGATATGATCTGCATGACAGAGAGCATGTGTGGGTCTGTGGGTGATCCTCAGCCCCAGGTCCTCAGCCCGGGATGCTCAGACCTTCTCTACTAAACATCCTACACATCCTCATACTGTCACGTTTATGTAGCTGCCCGCCAGATGGCATCAGGGTCGGTGGTGCCCGTGTAGACAGGTGGTGGAACCCGGTGTGTGTATCAGAAAGAAGAGTGGGAGAAGGGAGAAGACGGTCAGAGTACGACAAGATGACGAGCATTGTTTCAACATTTAATTGAAGGCAGTGTTTCTCCTGCTACTCACTAGGCGGCGCCCACGTCGGGAGGTCGGGACAGAGGCCAGCCTCACTTGTTTGAAGGCCAACTGAACAAACAGAGGCGCCACCTACTGGCAACGGGCGGGGTTAGGGGTGCGCGAGCAGACTGTTGGACGTACCCAGCGTCTGATAATTAGCAGGTGTATAAATGGGCGTCTCTAGGCCAATGTTTCCTTTCTTATCGTAGTGAGAGATAGCCTGGATTTTGGCTTGAGATGTATGTTTATTTATTTGAGTGAAGGACACCCTAGAGAGAGAGAGAGAGAGAGAGAGAGAGAGAGAGAGAGAGAGAGAGAGAGAGAGAGAGAGAGAGAGAGAGAGAGAGAGAGCAAAACAGATCACGAGAGTAGAATCAGCGTAACTTAGAGTGTTTGAGTAAAGATGATCAGATGATATATCAAATATTCCCCCTCCCCGAGGGCCCCTCTAGACCCTGAATCCTTTAATGCTAACCTATAAAACTCCCGTATTGGTACACTGTAAAAACAGTGGTTAGATTGTAAACGCCCAATGTTTAGCAGCTAAACACTTTTCATGAAACTATGATTGTTCTCAGAAAAGGCAAAGGAATTAGAAAATTTTACTCAATGATATGGTGCAATCAACATTAATTTGTATATGCCTCGTATGCACTGCACATTATAACAGAAAATGGGATGTAGGCCTATTGGGTGAGGTGAGGGGTGGGCAGGGAGGGGTCAGGGGGAAACATTGGGGATTGGAGGTAAAAATTAACTTTTGCCCTTTCAGGAAGATCTCCACTGCTTGATCAGGAGGTTAATTCAAAAGATCCTGGGCTTTCTACTCCTGCGATCTTAGTGTAGGCACAATGTCATAAGACCTGGCCAGTCTACTCTGCAATCTTAGTGAAAGAATTGCATAGTGGTTTCACCTGAGTACAATAGCACTTACAGGGAACACTCCTGATCGAAAGAGTGAATAGCCTGCTGCATACATATAGAGGGGAGGGAGGACGTTTGCTGAGTGTCCTTGAGGGCTCTTAGGGCTACTCATGTGTTAAGTGCACTGTAAGGTAATTCTTCCCTTCTCTCTCTTTGTCCTGGGGGGCACAATGCTTCTAATAGGCAAGCATAAATCATACATTCATGGGAACAAATCTTGAATACTGTACGGGGTCAACTGCACCCTGTGCTCTTTTGTTAGCCCATATGGGGACAGGGAACGATGGTATAAACACTGTTGTGAAGAAGAGTGACTCCACAGTTATTCCTTTATTTTGGGACTCTTACCCCTGTGCCCAGTCAGTACTTCTTGGAATAGTGTAGGAGGGCTGAGGCTAAGATCAATGCGATCTTAGTGCTGGCTAGGAAAAGTGAACGCAGTCTAATCTTAAGATCGCTTAATAGGATAAGGCAGAATAATTCCTAAGATCACTGAGGTTGCGATCCCAGGATATTTTGAATTAACCTCCTGGTCTTATTACTATGTTTCATGGTGGAACAAGCACGGAATTATAGGACAAATACCTCCAAAATAGCCAATTTATTGGTATTTTAACAAGGCCGACCCCTCTCCCCAGGGCAAGTTATATGTATATCATCATAATAGGATGGCTTCTAGGGGTCTCTTTAGATCTAAAATGAATATTTCTGACCACTTTCATGAATCCCTAATGTCTGATTAGAATCCTGAAAGTCTCAATTTGGGCTGTATTTTCACTACACAGAAAAAAATAATGTTCAAAATCTTAGTCAGATGTTAGTCAACAAGGCTAACTTTCTAATAATACCTAGTCAAAAGCATGTGCCTAAGTGTCCAAGTTTTTCTTAGTCAAATACGACTAAACCATTAGTCAAAGTGCCCAACTTGCCTCAGCCTCGGTCCACGTCTACCCTACCCACGGTGGATAGCCTGGGACCAGATCTACACCTGACTCACAACCGCTGTAGAGTGGCTTCCTTGACAGCTGTTGAAACATAGATGTTATTTATTTATATGGGGAAAGTACTATTCTTTGATATTTTACAATACCTCCCCTCCATTACTTCAGTTTACAGAGCCTCAGAGGTGGGACTTAGATGTAAACTTCAAAGAAGAGGATTAGTGTTGTGCATCACTCATCACACCTCAAGGTGTGGAGTGTTCACACCTAGGCCTATAGGTGTGAAGACCTACAACTACAGGCAGGACATATTAATTCCATTGATAAGTGTGGGATAGAGGGTGAAGCTCATGAATATGCCACAGACCACATACAACAGAATGTCACAAAGGTGTAGGTCAAATATGAATTTGAAAATCTTATAAGAATTAATGCTAGCTCAAATAAGATTCATAATGGAGATGACAGTTATTAATCATATCATCCCAACCGTATAATCAAAAAGTTTTTATGATATTTTCTTGTTTTTCTGTGTTTTCCCTCAATCTGTTGCACATTCATGAGCTTGACCCTAGAGTGGATTCATTCCCACCACAGTTTGCGCCAGGCTGGTGGCGCAAAAGTCGCAGTAAGCTCTGGTCCCAGCCCGAAGAGCGGAGAGGTGTCGGGTGGGGGGTCAGAGCCTGAACTTGCCTTGGCTTGCCTGATTGTGACTAAGATACCTTGGTGGTTTTGACTAAGCATGTAATCTAATACTTTTGGTTTTACTCAAATGGTGAGTGTAAGCTCTATATAGGATCCACATCCCACAAAACATTGTAACATCATTTAAGAAGCATGTGAAATGCCTCACATTATTTCCATTAGAACCCCTGAGTCAAGTTACTCTGGGTTTCCCACAGAGAAGCAGGTACATCTGTGGATATTTTACTTATCTAGACTCCCACAGAAAAGGTGTAACTACCTGTCTACCTAGTTTATTTAACAAATCATCAACCTATTTCATATATTTTGTCAAGCTTGATGGTATATTGAATAGCGAAAGCCTCAAATGTATACAGTGCATGAAAATCACCATCATTTTGACATCTATCAAACAATTGATGGTACAAAGCCACCAGAAAGATCCTGTTCCAAGCCACACTGCCACCTAGTGTGTAAAGGCAACACTATGCCTCTATACCTTAGTCAAAGGGACTAAGGGATCTTAGTCAAAGTGACTAAGTGACAGTGGCTAAGATAAGTTAGCTTGCCTGAAACTCCCAGCAGATACCATGTTCAAGATTGTACTTGGAGAGAGAAACTGATTTGGGTAGTCAATGTGACTAACATAAACTAGATATTGTTACTCACACATTTATATAGTCATATGTACTAACTAGGATTATTTGGCCGTTTCGACTAAGTTTAGTTAGACTGACTAACATGGATTTTTTTCTGTGTATATGGGCAAACTTCGGACCAGGGGAGAGGGAGGTTAGAGGTTTTTTTTAGGTCCAAATGGATAGTTTAGACTATCCCCGAAACCGAATGACAAAATTTGCCATTTAACAACTCCCCAACTTGGGACTGTCCAACTATGCAATATTGCAGAATTTGTCAAACTAGATTCTCCTTATATGTAGGTTCAGTGAAAAAAATGCCCTGCTAGTAGGTCTCGTGGAGAATACCTATCATTCAAAAAATGGTGGTCGTAGCTTTGATGGTTTTTCCGAGATACAGCATTTTGAAGTTTTTGAATGGGACTGTCCAACCATGTGCAAAACTGGATTGTCCAACAAAATAGCCCAAAATAAAAACAAAATTGATCAGCCCCAAGTTTCGTGTGCACCTATGATAGCCAATAGCCTAATATGCATGCAAAATTTTGTGATGTTAACTGCAGCGGTTTCCGGGAGAGAGTGCTTGAACGTTTTGAAGTGCAGACATTTGTGTAAGTCCTAAAGGTATTCTCCCATAGTCCTTGACGGAACTTTTCAAAATAATATTATCAAAACATTTGATAAATTTTGATATTTCCTGTCAGTCAGGCATTAAACAGAAAAGTCAGAAAGTTGCCTGAAAAAAAAAAGTTAGAAAAACCTGATTCCACTATCCAGTCATATTTTACCGACTTGCCTGCAGTGGAATCGGGGTTTCTCCGTCATTCAAAAGTTAGCTGAATGGGCTGACGGTAAAAGTGGACCTTTGACTGAAAAAGTTAACTTTGTATGAAAAAAGTTAACTTTTTCAGTCAAAAGCCAAAGAGAAAGGACAGTTATATGACTTTTTTTTGTTGACTTTTGGTGCCTGACTGAAACCTTGCCTGATGTGGAATAGGCCCTTATATCATGATATCTGCTTCCACAGCTCAACATCTATGATCTATCCGATGCATGTTGGCCACCTAAGCCTTTACCTTCCACCAAGCCCTACCGTTACCTGCTGCTGGTTCCCTGCATATAGAAGTAAGAGGTTAATATCATGCAGTCCTCTATAATAGTTAGCGGGTGGTGCTTTTCGCCTGTCCTCAGGCAGCAGGATGTGTGGTCGCACCACGTGGGTAAACCTTGAGGCCTCACTGCCCCAAATCGTCCAACCCTCTGGTAAGCATTTACCAGGGATTGATAGACAACAAAACAGATCATACGACTTGCTTTTCTGGCCAGTATCCACCTAATGCATCCAATGACCCAACACACTGAGTATTGACATAGGAACCGCGCTGGTTTATGATAAACAGACTAGCTCAGGCCCTAACCAAAATAACCACCAGAAATTCGACAAAACGCCCCTTGTTTCCATTTCTATTTTTTCCACAGTGACCAAATTTCTCTTGTTGACCTAACCCCGTGTATCCAAGAGTGCAATGCTGGGATTAGTAGCAGGGGGCTCTTGACATGTTTGTATTTTCTACTAGCTTTGGCACGTAGCCCGAAAGAAAACAGGGGTTCATCCTATTGGTAAGGGTTTGTATCCATGGGCGATCTTTATCACGGATTAGTTACATTCTGTAGCCTAAATTTTGCATACTTGTGTCCTTGCAAAAGAGAATATTGAAAGATTACTGGACATGTAGGATGCAAAGTTACCAAAGTCTTTTAGGACCGCCAAGTAGAGACTAAAATCCCGCAAGATATATAAAAGTATACAGTCTTTTTTTTTCAAGAAAGAAGAAAAAAAAAGAAATAAAAAGGAAAGAACAACAACCTCAGTGCGAGTACCTCCGACGTTGCCGGAACAATTGAGGCCATCCTGACGTATACAATATATATGCCACGCCTTATAAACACTAGGTACTATGGTATCACCAAGGTGCCTAATTATGATATAATACTGAAAATGTATAGAATTCTCAGGGTAGGTACTGTTTTGACATTACACAAGACACAAAAGAAGAAAAAATCATGTGATCCAAATTCAGCATACATAGGCTATAATACATGTATATTATAAGGGAGTAACCATTATTTATCAGTTGGGGGACCACTCCCTAAATATAAGGCGCACCCTGAGATAAGGGGTCATACATATAAGCTACACCTTAAACGCGAGGATTGATTCAAAATGCAATACAAATTCATACATTGGCCATATAATCAGGTTTTGAACACATACGATATACCAGTCCACATGCATCCGAGCTGCTGTAGCTGATTTATTTCACTGACAACGTACAGTGACAAGGACAACTGTTCACAATAATGCTGATGGAAAAAATTAACAAGAAGACATGAGGCCAGGGAAGCCACATTCTTGGTGGGCAATTAGTCACCCGTACCTTTCACCATAAATCAAGGGGGATATTCTGGTCGCTTCTCACGTGTTTAATTATGAAAACATTGGATAAAAATGTGTAGCATACATGACTGGCTGCTGAAATAATGACAATGGTATACGTGCTTTGAAGAAGATCATTGAAAGAATACATTTTTTACAAGTGAATCAAATTGATTGTCATTGTAGGGGCCAGCTCTGGCTGTAAGTCCATGGCGGTAGGCCATCTGCCCTGTTCCGGTTGCACCAGTCCTCAGGGGCTGGTCAGCCGGTATAAGCTGCCCCCCTTGTGTATTATACCGATCCAGATGTAGGTGGAAGGTTGAGAATGTCAGACGGGGAAGTAGCTCAGCGGTAGAGCTTCCGCCTGCAAGTTGGAGGGTCCCGGGTTCGACTCCCGGTTTCTCCAGGACTTTTACCGCCGACCTCTACACCATCATCGACTGTGAAAAAAACAAAACAAGATTGATGTTGACGACACGACCAAAACCTATGTCGATTCCAACTGATGATTGATTGATTAATTTATCAAAAGCGATATAGAAACAAAAATAACACTTATATCTGATACATACAATGGTATTATTAAAATTGAACCCTTGTCAATGTCGACCAGGGCAAAGGGGAGGGGCTACAGAACGACAGAATCTACTGTATGCAATATGACCCCGGGAATATAATTACTACACATGGGGTCGGGGGGGGGGGTCCCCAGGGACAGCAACAGGAAGTCAACTGCCCCCTCGTACAGCACAGCGTCCCCTGGTGGCCTGCGTCTTCCAGGGTGGAAAGGGAACCATGCAGCATCTGTCAGCATCCGCCATGGAGGAGCTGGTGGTGGTGAATGAATAGGAGGGGGGGGGGTAGGGTGAAGGGGGGTGAGGAGGTTCACGAGGGGTGTTGGTGGCACACCTTCCTCTAGTGCTCCTCCTGTAGCCTAGGTTTATAAACACTAAGCCATTAGCCACACGTAGACATCTGCTGCATACAGCAGAGACCCACAGGAGGCCACAGGAGGAAGCAACAGGACCCTTTATAACACCACAATCTACCTACTACCTGCCCCCTGGAGGAACAGCACTCTCAGACATCACCAGACAATACACACATTAACTTCTCCCAGTCATTAAGCAGCATCATAATTAATTCAGTTCTTGCCTTATTGAGATCTACCTGCATATCCATTACAGACACCCGGCATTGGCAACTATCCCACAGAACAGATTCTGGATATAGACGGAAAAGACACAGGATTTTGGTTTATTGTTTGGCTGACGTTGTCATAGCAACAACAACATAAGCCTCTGTTGTTCTCAGAGAGACTTTTTTCACACTACAGATGCAGTACTTTGCCAAAGTGATAGGCGTGAACAGAAACACAAGGATGCCCTGCAGCGGTAGGCTATGAATTAATTGATTATTACACTTTAAAATGATTTGATCTTTTTGTGTTCCTTGCATTGTCCTAAATAACAATGACTGTAACTCGGTACATCACAGGACTGGAAAGTGAGACTTGAATAAATCGTTAAAGATGTGTTTTACTTTCAGTTCTAGGCTCTATTCACTCGCGAAAACTTTGCATGAGTTGAGTTGAGTTTTAACAAGTTTTATTTGGCAAAAATCATACATGTATGTACGCTTTTCAGGTCAGCCAAAGTATGCAGGTCCTATATTATATTACATGAAGGCACGCCCAAATCAGTTCTGTAAATTTTTGTATGTGTGTGATAACCAATGGCAAACCTAGTGGAGAAAGGTGTCGTTTTCGGTTCCAGAAAAATAAATCCTTTTTATTTCTTTTCATATCTAACAGTTTACTTCCTTTTTTTTTACAATGAAGACATGTCCTTCTTTCTTGTAAAAATTAGTGTAAGCAATATAAGATTTCCTGTACTTGGGGAAGTTGCATGCATACATAAAATTGCTTGCATACATAAAAGCTTTAGTAAAATGTTAAGACAGAACACATTTTTTATGCACACGACATATCCTGATTCTGTGAAGGTAGCCATGTGGCTGGCATGCGTTTCCCACATTGTATTCAAAAGTAAACAACACCTTGTAAACACAACCATCATGGAGTCCTTGGAAATGTGTGCAAGTCTGAGCAAATCTGTATTTATGTTCTTCTAACTTATCAACTACCTATGGTCACGCTGTAGATTGTCTCAGACCAAAGGAGAGGATAAATCAATGTTTTGGGAATCCTTATCTAGAACAGGACACGGAGATAGACAGGATAAAGAGGAAGAAACTTCTTGTCATCTTCAATACTAACATTCTTCTAAAAAATGGAGGTTCATTGGCAACAAAGGATGCCAATCCTTCTTCCAGATATCACCATAATTCCTACGTTTGTATGTACTGTGGAAGGGATGGGTAATCGTTTGATTATCCAACCGTCCCACAGTTATAATCTGTACATAAGTTGCCCGTAAGGCCAATAGTATGACTATTATTGATATGATCAAAGAGCATCACATCAGCTCTTTACCTGCTGTGTAAAAGGAAAGACAGGACCTGGTCCTATCTTTATGCAGGATAAATAAAAGAATTTCAACTCAACTCAAACGATAACTAAGGGTAAATACTTTGTTTTGGTTGAAATGCCATCCACCATTAGCTTACCCCCGGGGGTTACCGGAACCTCATGAATTCTGATCATTCAAAAACTGCAATGGTATGCCACTTGCCTATGTATTTTTCTCTATTACCATACAATATTTCTATTGCCACACAAAGCTCAAGTATATACTGATAAAGAGAGTTATATGAAACTGTAATCTAGATTTGCATTTTGATAAAATGGTGTATAAATCAAGTGAATACTATCTGCTTTTAGATACAATTGGATTAGTTTGGCTCTAGAACTTTGAGAAAAGTCTCATAGTGAGCCATGAGACCACTTAATAGGAAAACAAAACTTTTAAAGAGACAAAGCTTCAAAGGAATAACGGTGCACATATATACTGTACCATGGTATTTAACAGAGGTCCACTGTAGCATCAATTCATCTTACGGTGACTATTTGTAATAACAATACGGTGAACTTTGACAACGATTCTCCATAAAATGTACATGAAATTTGAACAGTGTTCCTTTCCATTTGAGGGAAAAAAAATCAAGAGCCTTTTGAGGTATCATGGTATGGGCTGCCCCGGCCCGCATCTTTAGGAATCGGTCGGCCTAGGAGAATTAATTTTGATGAATTTGATTTGTCTATCATCTAAGGGCCCTTCTGTGAACCTCACACAGACACTATCCTTTTTCCGAAAGCAGTCTTGGACCACCAAGGCTGAGAGCAACAATTTTTCTGATCCTGCACATAAATTGTGAAAGGAATTCCGACCACTCATACTTGTTAATGAACACATGCCCATGGATTGCCAAATATCCTTGAAATAATTCCATAACTGACTTTTACACTATTATTGCCGACTTCCTTGTATATAGTGTAAGGTGCCAGAGTGGAAGCATACATGTGGGTGTGAGGGTTGTGATTTGGGTGGGGGGGGGGTAGAGGGCAGTTTAAGTTTCTGGCGTGAAATAAGCAGAACATGGTGTGCAGTGCCTATGCTCATGCATGACGACCTGCGCGCGCACAACATGCCGACTTCCGCTGCCTGCTCTTCGCTGCAAGGCCCACACACAGTAGAACTAGACACACGTTATTTTATCCTCTTGATATAGTACCAACATGACATGATCACATCTTTCAGTCTCACATTATCATGACATAATGTTTTTTTTAACTTGAGATGCAATAGACTGCTCCTATTCTAATTATACGTAATGCCTGTACTTGACACCGAATTTTCATGGGTCAAGCATTGACATTACATGTACTCATAATTACCGATGATGCCATACATTTGTACTAAAGGGCATCCTGATGGGCATCCTGAGTAGCGCATCGTCACAAAGCAGTTATGATATGAGGTCCTAACCCACAACATCAGTACTACAGACATTGCTGCCCATCATATCAATATTAGTATGGCAAAGGAAGGGGGTTGCTGACAGGAGCTGGATGCCTTATCTGGACCATCCTACCATGCTATCTGGTCCCTTCCAGGGTCTGATAAGGTCTGGTGCAAGCTGGCTGCCACGTGTGGACGCGTGGAGCAGCTCCTGAAGCATCTCAAAGAGCAGCTCAAAGAGAGGTGAGGGTGAGGGTGGGAAGGAGTCAAAGACCCCGATAACAGCATATTGAGAGGGAGGGCTGTGAATGGGATAAAGTGGGAAAAGGGAGGATTTAGATGATTATACATGGTCCCATAGAATCACAAAGATAGTCATGCTAAGATATTATTGGGGTAGTAGCTGGGGTAGTAGGTTATCGAGAGTGACAGGAATATGGCATTGGTTGTCCTCATTTATAAAAAGGGAATTTAACGTTCAACAATTATGTCACTATTTGTTTTTCAGGACCCACCCGCCCCCTTCAATGTCACTGTTATGGAACATCTGTAGCCTCATTAGACCTATCCCTCTTTGTTAAAATCCGACTTTATTATTTTTGTGTTAATTTATTTGTGACTATGATTGATATTCCCCTACTGTACATCTTATAATTTTGTGTCCCTTCTCTCTACATGTATTTCTATGTTATGTGATGCTTGGTCAAAATGAATAACGTATGTGATTGTGATTTAATTGGCCAATAATTACTTTCAAACTCAAACTCTTGTCACCGGAACCTAAAGACCCTCCCCTCACCCTACCCACCCCCTAAGCAGTGACTTAATTGTTGAACGTTCCCTAAACCATGCACAAATGTCACCTGTGTAATTGAACTCGCTTGGAAAAGGACATTCACGATTATTCAAAAATCTGTACCTTGTACAAGAAGATTATTTTAATTTCTCTTTAGAGAGTCAATTCTGTTACG
This sequence comes from Acholoe squamosa, assembly GCA_949317995.1. Classification (NCBI taxonomy): domain Eukaryota; kingdom Metazoa; phylum Annelida; class Polychaeta; order Phyllodocida; family Polynoidae; genus Acholoe; species Acholoe squamosa. The sequence goes on from OX439044.1 coordinate 32,038,025, forward strand.
TTTGTATTCAACACGTCTTGCAGTTCCTGATCAATATGAAACGAAAATTCGATTCACTAAACTCCAACTTGAGAAGCAGTCATATTATTGACATAATGTAATCTTATCAGCTGCTTTCAAATCACCCCACCTTCTGCCCCGTCACCGCATCCTCCACCCTCAGTCCCAAGGGCGAAATGTACACAGTGTCTAACAAGCTCTAACTGACAGTTGATCCAAGGCGGCTACTTTCAAGCCTGTTGATGGACGTTTCCCGCTTATTTGTACTAGGCCTAGGCTCTTGGAGTGAGGGGGATGAGCAGGAGGAGAAACCTAATAGTGCTCCTCCAGTGTATGTTCTGTACACTGATAGTGTTATTGTTCAATCTGCTGCCTCACACTCCCCTCACAACCCACTCCTGGTGACAGTTGTGTCATTGCATTCTGTGTAAATCTTTCAAATAGAGTTAGGCAATGCTGGGATTTTTGTTTCTCTCTCAATGTACATGTACGATGTTTTCTAGGCTATCTCAAAAAGAGATTAGAGTCTTTTAATGATATGCTTGGCTGTGACATACAATGATACAAGAGGCCACCTGCGATTTCCTGACGTCGCATTATTTTTAATCTAATGGTGATGTGTCATTTGGTATAATTTTTGTTTGGGTATAGCGTATATTTGTTTAATGAAAGACAGAAACGGAAGTTCATTTCTCAAAACTTGTATACATCTTTATTGCACCATTATGTTGAAATATACAGTCAACAACAATTCGGGGTTGCGATTATCTTTAAATGTGACCCATTAAGGTAAAACACTGCTCCGCGGGGGATTTTTAATTCCCCATTTGGCCACCAGGGGGCATTGGAGGGGCAAAATTACTCTAAAATCATTTTAAAAATAAATTATGTTAGACTAATTTTTGATGCAGAATTCAATGGTCTCATTCAAAATGCACCATTTTCAGTAGAAATGGCCCATATTTGGATGGTAAAATGAACATTTTTCATGAAAAATCATCCTATATACCTGTTCCTGGTTGCCATGGCAACCATTCCAATAATCAAAATTTGCAGATTTTTATGCCAATTTTTGGGGGATATTCACCAAAACCCCAAAACCGAAAACAGAAATGGAAAATTCCTTCTAGATCAAAGTCTATAATAAAAATCACCATATTGTTATGTTGTTTTTTTTTATGAAAAAGGCTGATTTATTGTGTTTTTGGACATTATTATGGTTAATAATGTATTTAGAGCTTAATCCTCAATTTCAAATATGGGTAACGACCTATGTTCAAGGAGGGGTTCTGACATAACTACTGGGAATATTTAAGCCAATGATGTCTCATTTTAAAGATCTTGAGATGAACCTTGATAACAAATTTCCCTGCAGAGGGATGTTTTTGCTTGCCTGGTCACAAATGTTTGGCTTCATTCCTTTTCAAATTTCTCTCTCAGAATTCCATGAATTGGCATCATAAATATTGTATCTGTTAGTTATTATTGTAACAGTTGGACATGTGTGATATTGTCGAGGGATATTGTATAATAGTATATGAGATTGGCAGAATTTATTAGGACTGTGCAGAATCATATCTCAAGTAAAAACAAAATGAGTAAATTGCGATTGTTCAGGTTCAGTAGTACATGTAGTTTAAAGTTAACGATCAAGGTATAATATGAAAGCATACACCATTCATCTATAGTATGTACCTGCTATAACTAAGTTAGCGTTACACGTACGGTGGTCCCAAGTGCGGTTTCATATGCTTGGTTAGGCTTGTGATAGTTGGGCAAGCTAGAGCTGCTCTGAGGGGTGGATAAACATTCCCTATACTCAGTAGGGGCTTGGATAAACGATGGTCTATACAGCCACATTGCCAACTAGATCAGAGACCTTTACTGGAGTCATTGTAAAGCTCTAAATGCATTATAAGCCATAACAATCACTTATATCACTATAAATCAGCCTTTTTATATAAAAAAAAAAACAACTAATAATAATAGGTGATTTTTGTCATTCATTTTGATCTAATAGGAATTTTTAATTTCTATTTTCAGTTTTGTGTCCTTGGTGAAAATCCCCAGAAATTGGCGTAAACATCTTTAAACCGTTTGTTAGATCACTTTGAGTACATTTAGGAGGTGACGATACCAAAATGACAACTTTATGCCGTCACTTTGAAGGCCCAAAGATGGCAGAATAAGGGCCTCCTGCAGCACATAGCCTTTCCCTGCTGTTTTTTTTGTTCTGTTCTTTTTCTTTTTTTTTTTTTTTTGGGGGGGGGGCTTATGGCGACTTATTGGATTCCTAAGGTTGGAATCCTAAGTAGAACTGATGTATCGGTGATGTAAGTGTGTATGTATGCATGTACATCCATTTTGATGGTACAATGCAACTAATTTCAAGAGTTACATTGATAGAGACTTATTTACAGAACGCCATTTGTATGCCCATGGATATCAAACATAAATTGCAGTGATTAAGACATTAGATAAGCCAGCTGAACTGTGACATACAAAGACAACCTGGCTTGCCTTCTTTTATGAATAAACGGGAAATCAGCGAAAACACTATGTCATAATATGACACACTGAAAAAACTGTATCTGACAAAATGACAAAATAGATTTGACGTGGAGAGCCCATGTGATTGGGACATGTGCACATATGTCACCATGACACCTGTAGCATGCCTTACACCTCCTATGATTTGACATACCTTAGAATGCCTTGTCACTTGTGATTTGACAAGGGTCACAGCCATGTCAAAGTTGTGTTGACATGTGATAATATGTCAGGTTTGACATGAATAATTATTGTAGGATATACCACTAGATGGGGCAAACAACCATTTTGGTAATAGGATTATCCACTACCAAGAGGTACTACCAACACCTGAGATATTTGCTGTAGCTTTGTGTCATTTTGTCCTTGGTATAGATGGATCACTTAAATGTGTTGGTATTTTCACTCAAGGTTAGTGAAAACCATTTCATTGTTAAGTTTGCATGTATTATTTGATGATAAAATTAAACCCCTAAATCCTGAATACTTCAACAGGGCAGTTCGAACACCTTATCTGTCGGCCAGGAAGAAAACCAAAAGGTTTTATGCTAACACCCAATGTATAATACATACTGTGGTGGTAGATATTTTCACTGGTATAAATTTTTGCTGAAATGCCATAAAAGACTAATTCATGTGTATTTAAATTCACAGATGTGGCATGGACTGGAAAAAGGGGTCTTAGAACCCTCAGCACTAAGACCCCTTTTCGCAGATCGTGTCACAGATTTTCCTAATCTGTTTGTATGAAATTCAGCCTGTTTCTGATACCAATTATAATAGTTGCCGTACATGTATAAGTGACAGCCATTGGCAAAGAAACTTACAGAGCACCCAATTAATGTGATAGCTTTTGTGTTAGGTCTTGTAGTTTTCACACCTTTTAGTATGCTGCATTCATTTGGGCTGTGTGTGTGTGTGGGGGGGGGGGCTCAGGGTCCCAACAAACAACCCCCCCACCAACCCCCTACAGACTCACTTCAGAGAGATATTTTCAATGAGGACATAAATTCGCACACTTTTATTTACGCGAATTACGCGAAAATATATACAGCGCAATAAACAATGACCACAGTAGCCTAAATGTCTATAATACATGCAGACATATGGCATTGCCATGTACCTCCATGTCCTTGTCTTATAGACTGCATAAAGGTCCCCTGACAAGGAGAAGTTATGTAGAGAGGGATATAGACCTTGTTGTTGCAGGTCTGTGGCACCATAATACCCCCTACCTCATATACCTTATTTGTACCACTGGTACATGGCTATTGACTGCTGTTGACCCTTGCATAATTGTCACACATTACTACCTTGCACTCAGGTGCATGAACCAGGAATATGTGACATGTGTTTGCTAGGCATGTCAAATGAAGTTCACATACAAAATGTATGAGCCTCAACCTGACTTGACATGCCTTCGTACATGTCATGTATTAGACAAATCCTGACATGTGCAGTACAAGTCATGTCAAAGCGATCAGTCCTCTTCTCTCTGTGCATAAGGCAATCTCCTAAGTAGTATATGGAAATGATATTTAATCCTGCATGTCTATGTATCACTTTGTGTATGACTGGTTGGCATCATTTGGAAAGCCACCCGCACTTATGAGAAGTTTTGCCAATTAAAAAATCGAGCAGTCAATAGGCTCAAAAGGTTTGTATCTAGAGTATAGTTGGTAGCCTATAGTGAACAAGTAATCAATGGATAATTCATGACGAGTGTGTGTTAGCGAAGGATAATTACACGAGGCCATAGGCCGAGTGCAATTAGCCTTTGCTAACACACACGAGTCATGAATTATCCATTGACTACTTATTTTATACCACGAAACCAATAAATAATCAATAGAATACCAATAAATTCAAGTTGAAAACAAAAACTATTCCCCCTCCTCGGGACTTGAAGCCAGCCATAGTGTGTGTACACAGGTACATACACCTCGTCGCCTGGCAGCGGACAGCGACAGCACCCGTCTCGGCTCGGCTTGGCAGCGGCACATGGCAAAAAATAGCTTTGAATGCATCTGGTGGTTATATTTGTGTATAATACACCTCGTCGCCCGGCAGCAGACAGCTACAGCGCACACGGCGAAAAAAGATGCGCCCAGACCGTGTTAGACTAGATGTACACCTCGTCGCCCAGCAGCGGACAGCGACAGCGCACACGGCGAAAAAAACATGCGCCCGGACCGGGGCTCAATCCGCGTACCTCTGACGGCTGAGCGCAAAGCACTAACCACTAGACCACCGCGTCTCCTCCCCTCTCGGCTTGGCTATGTTTGAATGCCTCCCGCGGTTATGGTAGGTGACAGCCCGCAGTCGTCGCCTTCCCGGGCTTTGTATCATATCCAGACGTGGTTTGAACCGAGCATTTCTCGTCAGTCCCTGTGGCGCAGTGCATAGGGAGTTGGATTTGGGATGTGAGACTGCAGGTTCGATCCCTACCCTGGCCTTGAATATTTCGTGGGTTTTAACATGTAACATATGACATGGAGGGACATGAGAGGCGTGCGGGTTATCCATGGATAACCGCATGCCTTACAAAATTGATGTTACAGCCTACAGGGTGTGCAATATCGACAGGTATGTGCATGGGAATATTCAGCAAAAAGCATTGAGTAACTCAGAAATCGTGGTATAACTGATGCTAGAGCGAGGGAATAGTGGACCATGTACCCCTCATCCCCCACTTCCAATGTGTCTCAGAAAGAATTGTCTGTAGGTACAATGAGAACAGGAAACTACAGAGGGAAAGCAGGACCTGGATGTGAGCTGGAGCGGCAGGAGCCCCTAGGCGCCTCCGATATCTCGGAGGGGCTCACATTTCCGCAGACACTTAGTAGCAATCTTCCGGGTCAGCGGGCGCGCTGCGGCCTCCTAGCGGCGACCTGCCGACTCACGGCCCGCTGGGCGCACACCGCGGCAACGAGCAAATCGGCAAATAAACATGCCAAGCCAAGTGACAGGAAATATGCAGACCTAACCGTCCGCGCGCCCATTGCAACTCCTGCTACGCCTCGTTGAAGGGATTAATCCGATTTCATGGCACGTTTTCCTCCTCAGGGATTTGAACTGACATCTTTATCCTACGACGTCCTACCACCACTGGGACAGCTCTTGGAAAATTAGTTGGGTACCTAGGGCAGGCATGGAAGCTTTTAGAACAGTAGGGAATTCAAGATGTCAAAGTATCCTTATTTCAGCCATGCGAAATAAGGGTGCAATGAGACTTCAGTTATGGGCCCCTGTGGTGTATTCAATCCTCACTGTAGCCACCCACCCCCATCCCCTGCCCCCAACCCCTAACCTCCCCCCGTGTAGGCCTTTTCCATGATACGGAGGCTTTACTCTAAATTCCCCTTAACCCTTTAAGGGCAGAGCAAAAATTGTTGCCCTGGCCATGGGGACGGCCTCTGAAAAAAGTATAGTTCCTAGAGGACGAGCCTATTTTCAATTCCTATACTAATCCTATATAACTGGCATCGACTATAGTCGACGCTAGGCCTGCCATGGTGTCGACTATAGTCGATGCTAGGCCTACCATGGTGTCGACTATAGTCGATGCTAGGCCTCAATGGGTTAAATTATTAAAAAAAAATCTATTTTATTTAAAAAAAAATCTATTTTAAGCCATAATCAAGACTGCCCTCTTTAAAAAGGAAATTCATTGGCTTACATTAATAACAAAATTTGGTTGAATTGCATCTTTGAAAAGTTATTATTGCCATCCCCAGGCACGTTGTCATCAAGGGAATATCATGTCGGGTCTCCTATCAAATACACAATGACCATGATGTGTCATGACCAGAGAAACATTTCCACATGCTGCAGGACACCCCCTTCCCCCCTCCAACCCTCACTGCCCATGTATCTGTAGCCAAATCCACTAAGAGCTACTTTGCCCCACTCCACCACTAATTCGATTAGTCGAAGAGGTCTGTCCGCACGCGTTTTTATCTGCTCTGTGTACACAAATAGCATTAGGAGTCAGGAGACGGGTACGACTCACGTGTACACGTGCATTCGGGGAGAGGCAATTGATCAAGATATTCAAGATAATATAATATCGGAACATTGTTTTCATATTATGAGATGATCTAGAAACCCCTGGCTAGAAACTCTTTCCAAAAGACCCAAGATTGATGTCACCCCGAGTTACCAAACAAAACACGGGAGCATAAAAGGAAAGAACACCGATAATTTTTTTTTAAGACAGAAGAGAGAAATAGTTTTTTTTATCATTTTGCATAGATAGCTATCGATAGCCCTAAACCTTTCCTGAACTTGTTTTGTGTTTATGAAATGGAGAAATCAGCATAACTAAAACAACCTGGAGGGTAACCCCCTTGTGTGTACATAACCGTCCCTTATGTTATAACAATATTTAGGTATTTTCCGCAAACAGGGGTCACTTACATAATATGTCCGTTTGATCACCATACGTTCTCTGGTTGCCATGGCAACCTCAAAGGACCGGCATATACTAGTACACTCTCTGAACAGTTGGTCATGCCAACTAGGACATGCAAAGGAAAGATGGCACCAGTGATGCAGTAGAATCCTGTCTTTCTTCGATGACATAATAATTTTTGACCCATCCGATTGGGAATCAGAGCTTGAGCTATTTTCTTCGGAATCGCAGGTCTTTGTTTTGTTTTGCCCACCCCCCCCCCCAAGCACAAGGAAGTGCATATTCAATCTTAATGTATACCACCCTCATTAGTAGAGCTTTGAACACAAAACCTTTTCCAATGCACCCCCCCCCCCCGCATTTCAGTCAATCATAAAATTACTTAGCAGCATGAAAACTCTATACTCTATAATGACACTGCAATGAAAATCTAAAATAAATAAATAGATAAATAAAAGAGACCTTGGAGGACACACCTGCCGACCACTCTTGGCCATAATTGATAAAATGCAGGAGGGGATATGTGAAGATATAACGCCATAACTACTGAGGCTGTTGAAGTTTGAAGGGAACACCATGAGGAGCAGCATCCATGAGGGAGGAGGTGTTGGGGGAGACAGATGGTGGGGTGAAGAGGGGTGCTAACCCCGTTAGTCTTCACGTGCCCTCACACCCTGGAGCACGCCCCTAGGGGGTAATCCTGGATCCATGCAGGCCATAGCATCCCACCAAAGGTTCACAGAGTCAAGTGGAACAAACAGGCAGTTGGTCAGGATCTGACAACCTCTGATGTATTGTATTGACATGATGATATTTAAACATTGACTGCATTCTCATTTCAAGTTTCCTCTCATGTATCTTATGAATGTTAAAATATCCACTCAGCGAGTTCAATGTACCATGTTCAATAAGAGGATGATTCATAATTGTATCGATAGAAAGGATGCTACCTTAAGGCAACAAGAGATCTTGAACTTTCCCATCATGTTTTGACTTATAGTGTCACTATAATCAAACATAAAGATATAAGTTCCTGGTGAACAAATCACGCACAATAGTGCATACAAATCAACTCTCCCCTTTGACTACTTAGTCAAAGGGGAGAGTAGATTACGTATTGATTAAGTGCAGAAAGTTCCCCTCACCAACACATTTACCACTTGCCGAACAATTTTCCCGCCATTTACGATCAGAGGACGAAAAGTCGGCTGCTCATGCTGACAGGAACCTGTCGAAAGTAGTGTTGAGTTTCACGTCAGGGAAATATTAGACTTTGAATGACCTTTTATCTAAAGTGCATACAACTTCGATAAGAGAAATAATCAGGTGGAAATAGGGTTGAGATGTATACAATTCCATTGAATAAGAAGCCAGGGTAAGAGGCCAGACCTGTGTGATATATTGTTAAATATGAATAGAACCAGCACAGGCCCAGAAGGAAAATGCGACGAGTCGAATGGCATAGGGATGTGATTTAAAGTGCATTTTTAAATGACAATTAACAGAAAGACATTTCTCTTTCTATCGTTTAAATGTTTAATACAAATGCAAAGGTAATAACACATGGCAAATGATCGTCAAGATCATCCTGTAGACACTTCCTTGCTCTGGATTATACTTTCTATAACTCGATTTTAAGATATTAGTAAAATATTCCGAAAAACATTATCTTCTCCAAGTTCTCAATCATGAGGGGGACCGAACCAAAGGCCATTGGCATCAGCTCCCACATCCACTCTAACAGTGCAGTGTGACTGTGTGGTGTGAGGGAGGAGCAGACTGGGAGGAGCTACTGGAGGAAGGGGTGCATGGGAGGCTGGCTGCTCAGTCAGTAAGGACGACAGGGGTGCTCCAGGAGGGAGGGCGCTGACCACGGTATAGTTGTAAGGGTGAAGGTGCTGAAAGCACTGGAGGAGAGAGAGCTAGGATCTCCAGGACCAGGAGGAGTCATTACTCAACCCTTCACCTAAAGCAACACCTTGGAGAACCCCACACTGTCAGTTTGGATAGACACCCCATAGAGGAGGAACACAGGAGGATTACGTCTTTTCTTCATCAAACATAAGTGCATTGAATCAAACATAAGTGCATTGACTCAGGAGACAATGGAGCAGGTGAATTCTTACTCCAGAAGTGCTTACAGTCACGGTGGGTATGGCCCAGGACCTGGAGGAGATGCCGCCATGGAGCACAGACCCCACCACCATGGAGGAGTATTACTGCCTGGAGGAGGTCCTGGACATAATGGATGCACTACTGTCTATCATCATTCTATAGATCTTATTCTGGGAAACAATAGAACATCACAGAAACACCACGTAGAGAAAGGTAGGGCTTCAGGGAAATATATACTGAACACTTTCATTAACAATTTGTCAAACTGATGGTGTGTTTCCGAGAAATTTGATTCTGTGTGTCTATATACAAGAGATTCATTTAATACGATAATTTTCCTTAAATCCTACTTAAATGGGACTGAGAAATTAAGGGTTGTACATTAGCGTTACTACACTGCAAAAATGGTGTTTAGATTTTAAACATGTTTAGGTCTAAACACGTTTAAAACCTAAACATATAGGTCAGTTAGGTGTCTCATCGACTACACATTTAGGAAATGAACACTTTTATTCGAACTACATAAACGTTTACGCTAAACATGTTTAGATGTTTAGAGTTGAAACAGTTGAATAATAGGTGTTTAGATTTAAACATCAATATGTTTAGATATTTGGATGTAAAATCCACACCAGGTAGCAGCACTACCTTTGAATGGACTATCTGCACATAGTTATAATCAATTGTTGTGACAAATATCCCCAAATCCCATGTTTATCATGGTTTCATTTCATAGAATGTCATGTGAATAGAAAGGGCAATAGAAAATTGACTAGATTCACCTTATGCCACCATCATTAGCATAAAATAATCAATAAGCTCCATGCCTGGCACCTATTTGATGTTATTCTGGAATCGATAAGGCAATGCCCTTCCTGCCAAGCTGTTTAGGAAAATAATGTGATTACAAAAACGTTGCGAGAATATGTTTAGAATTGTGTTTAGGATCTAAACACCATTTTTGCAGTGTATAGGTGCACTGTTTGCTGTGTTCTTATTTGCATGGGCATTCCCTCATCTCTCTATATCTACCCTTTAAACCATCGGCCAACGACAATTCGTCTTTCTCTGATCTTCTGCTCCAATGAAGAAATATATGTGTTTAGGTATTGCAATAAATATGGTACATTTGTATGGAAATGGCACAAAATGATTCAGGCTCATCACCTAGCTCCATATGGCCCTCGTTAGTCCATCACATCGAATTCCTTGTGTAATGATGACTTGTATCCACTCGACTTTTTTTTTTAATTTAACCACATGATGGGGCATTGTCACATCACTGTGACACACCTGAGATAACATGATAGGAATGTAGTATCAGCAGCGCATACATGCTGCATGTGGTATAGACATATATATATATATATATATATATATATATATATATATATATATATATATATATAATATATATATATATATATATATATATATATATATATATATATATATATATATATATATATATATATATATACTGTGAATGTACATGTTTTCACGCAGCTAAATTTTCGCGCAGAGGGCATAGAAATACATTTTCGCCCTATCATATTTTCGCGCAAATACAGGTTGGGTGGTACAATGAGAGTTTATGGGAAATTTTCGCGCACATCTTATTTTTGCGCACTAGATATGTGCGCGAAAATATGAACTGCGCGAAAATTGATACATTTACAGTATATATACATAATATTATATTATATACTTTGTGGGTTTGTTTGGAGGAGTTTGTTACATTGGAGTCCTAGTGCCTTGTTCCCAAAGAATTTTCTTCTTTTGAAACACAAAAATTAGCCCATAGGTCCATGAGGCGACTTTTGTCCTCCCCCCTCCCAAGGTGTTTTTGAAATTGGTAGATTTGCCCTGGGATTTACATTTTCTTTTAAAATCCCACCCTCAAAGGTACGTTAAATTGCGCCTTCAGGTTTGCATTTGCGCAATCAGATGGATAATCTGGAGAATTCCTAAAATTCATCTAGTGAGCCTTGCCACTCCTTTTTCTGAGGGTGTTCAACTGATTATGCTACTTGAGTATTGTGTAGACTGACGATTTGACGGAATAATCCAGGAATTCCATATAAAATATAAATACATGTATGTGGTAATATATACATGCGTCTAGATTATGTAGATATCCAACAATCCACTGTCTCAGATGGATCATCTGGTTTTGTATATCCATTGCATTTCCTCCTATTGTTATTATATAGTACATCCATGCTCGTAAATTCACATACTCCTGAGATCCAGAGGAGCCGGTGTAAAGAACTGGTCCCGGGGTCTCTGAGTAGCTCACGGAATCCAGTCCTGCTCTGACCGACTCAAGACCTGCTCACACCGTTTAAATCCCTCCTGACGACCCCTTGAGCCCCATAACCACTCCTCTTCCCCTCTGGCACCATAGACATCTCACGTTTGTTGCCCATCGGCCTGGAATTAAAGAGTAAATGACTTCATGAAACCCACAGTGGTCGTCGGCATCACTGTAACTGGTCTAGGGGGGGGGGGGTAGCTGGCGGGAGAGCTGTTCGATTATTTACGCTTATTAGTGGTATGCTACGGCCTAGTCTCCTCGAGCTGCTCCCATAGAGCTCTGCACCATGAGCTGCTCGTATTGAGCTGTTAGAGGTTCCACTTTGCACTTGGAATTCCTTGCTGAATTGTATTGATTTCCCAAAGAAGATTTTTAAATTTCTTTACTTCTGTTGACATGGGAGTGAGGTGGACTGGTATCTGAGAATTGGGTGAAACAATCAAGAAAAGGGAGTGATCACTTTTTTAACAACGAGAGGGGAGTCAGCATTTTTTCGACCCCTCAAAGGGGGGAGTCTAAATAATTTCACCTGTTTTCAGTGAAAAGTCCTGTACCTCATACTAAAGGTTAAAAGGGCGCGTTTGGGCGCGATTTCTGTCTCCTATTGGGGGGAGTGGAATAAAATTTGACCCTTGAGAGGGGGAGGTCACACCCCCAACCCCCCCCCCCCAATTGTCCTTGTTGATCAACAACCAATTGCCAATGCCTCTTCAAGGTTTCGCGCCCATGAACTGTGCAAAATTATTTTTGATTCCGGTAAAAATGTAAAATTCCTCAAATATTGGTAAATAAATTACAAAAGAAATTCTTCGAAAGAAAACTGTAGGGTCGGGCTTGTCTTGTCAGCGTCGGTCGTTGACTGGAGACACAACTTTTTGAAGACACATGTACTAACATTAGAGACATTCTATTATCACTGAAAGGTAGAACATATGTTTTTTTCTAAAATCAGAATTGGTCAGATTGTCCAATGGCCCTTGCCAGAGGTAACATCATTTAAAAACATGGACATTCTCTTTTAAAAAATCAAGGGGCTGCCCTCCTGAATGATCTTTGAAATAATAAAAAAAAAGACAAGGATCTGTCACGTAGAGTTTATGAATACTAGGAAGTGGATGGATATATAAGGACATATCCCTCCTGTTGATAATGGTTACTGGTCCTGTCCCTAAACCAGCTTAATTATTACACACCTTTTTATTCTTGAACAATGTGACACATTCCTCATAAATCGCCAGCCAAATTTAAAAAGAAAAAAAGCACACATAGAAGAAAAAATAGAGAGCATTTAACCGCTCAATGAATTACAGGCTGATGTGAAACGTAGCGAGTGTTTGCTGACGTCCAAAAAGCTCCCTTTGATATGATTTCATTTTCATTTTCTTTTTGTTGGTGAATCTATTGATTTATTGAATGATTATTTAAAAAAAAAGATTTTTCTATTTTTGTTTTTGCTTTTTTTTATAGAAAGTCTAAAAGACGGGTCTAAAAGTCTAGACATAGAATTGCACCTTGTGCCTACAAGAGAACACAGAGTGCAACGATTTTGTTATAATGTAAATCTAGACAATGACTTGTACAATTTACTTTGCTTTTACTAGAATCTGAAAATTGTGATCGTAGGCCTCTTTGGTGATAGTTAATCGTTGTGAAATAGACCCATGGGGAATCGTACAGTACATGACCAGTGGCTTTTGTTGGCTCCTATACCTTGTATGGAATCGAAAAAAAAACACCTAAATATTGCATAATTTTATCCCAGATCTGTGAAACAACCTTATTTCAAATAGAAGAGCCCCCCCCCCCAAAAAAAAAAAAAGGTGGGGGGGGGGCTGTTACTTATCTGAAAAAAAGGGGGCCTGTAAATATTAGCTGCATTTTAAGGGGCTATCAAATGGCCACAAAATAACGGGGTGGAGGTAGGGCTGTGTATATAGTTCCTCAGTTGGTACCAACCATCAAAGAGTCATTGCCCCCTGGAGGGTGTTGCTCCTATAGTAAAAGGAAGAGCTGGCTAAAAATGCCTTTGTTTCCAGTCCTTTCTTTTCATGTAGCTATAACTTGTCCCTTTTGTTGCTCACAAGTGGACATTCAAGTATGGTGCTCAAAAAGGGGATTCGAGTAGGTACCTAGTTGGGAGAAGTCAGTCAGTATAATATACTATAGAGTGTGTGACATGAGTAGGTACCTGGTAGTGCAGCTCTCTCTGTTTTAAACAAGGCAGGTGACTTTTCAGACTAATGTGGTGAGTGCAAGTTGAATGGTGAAGAAGAGCATGACTTCTTTTCAAAAGAGGGTACCGACTGACAGCTCTTTTTACCATAGGAGCAACACGCTCCTGGCCACTAACCCCTTATCAATTAGGTTTAATAGGCCACTCGGTATAATACTTAAGGAAACTACGGATCTATTTCGTGGCGTCATATTGGTATGCTGATTAAATGTATTGTATTCGTGAAGAGAATCAATTTCCCGGGATCCATTCATATTAAAGTTGATTAACACCTACATAGGAGAAAATAGGCTAACTTTAAGATTTCAATTTTGACTCTATTGATCTCTCATTTTTCCTCACAGCCCACTCGGACGATTCCGGCTTGTCCAGTCAGTGTGCCTTGGATCACCCTGCAACCTCACCTGGACACAGCCCCCCGGGGTCCCCTGTAGCTGAAGTCGGGGTCGACGACACCAAACCGCGCCTTCACCCCCGACCCGAGCAGCTCACCCCGACCTCGCGACATCCGCACCGTGTCCGGGAGGAGTACGGTCCACCCAGGAGTGGATCATCTCCGAGCTGCTCCCCGCCTTCCGCCTCCCCTGTCCCGCCTCCAGCCCCGGTATCCCCGGCACGGACGGGGTCGCCAGGCGGAGACTCCGCCGACGGCTCACGCGGTGTCGGCGGAACCGGAAACGACGATGGGAAGCGGAAGAAGCGGCGTAACAGGACGACGTTCACTAGCTACCAGCTGGAGGAGATGGAGCGCGTGTTCCAGAAGACGCACTACCCGGACGTGTACGCACGGGAGCAGCTCGCGCTGAGGTGCAGCCTAACAGAGGCCAGGGTGCAGGTGAGAAGCTCATATCATATTGTAAGGGAGCGCACATAAACGCCGTCGGGTCGGCAAGATGAATAGACCGACCGGGGAATAAAATAAACCATGCCCTGGTGAGTATAGACTAGCCAGGGCTCTCGCCATGCATCATGAAACCAACTGTCATACTGATTAGAAATAAAAACTGCCACTCTGCAGGCCGTTAACAGATAAAGGCCATTCGTCCCCGAGACAATCATTAATATAGGGCAAGCCCTGCAAGTATAGGCCGTCCTTCACCCCCCCCCCCCCCTCTAAGGTTTAGAACCGGCAAATTCGTGGGGCATTCATCATAAGGTTAATATTTGATATCAACTCCCCATCATTGTCAGGTGACAGCCCCCTGATTTGATCCTTGCCATCAGAAATTTTCTGATGAAATAAGATGATTTGGTGATGGATGATTTTTAGGGATTTCACAGCCCTGGCATAATAAGTCTTTATAAACCTTACAGAACCGTTTATTCTATATCAATCTGAATATCATCAACCGTACCTTGATTCTTAGCTTCCATACCCCCTTTCCCTTCCAACGCTTCAAAAGGTGTTTTCTTGGAGACATCGGCGCCGAGACATCCTTCCATGTTGCTTCAGGCATGTTATAACGATCCCTCTATTATAGTGTATTGCAATTGGACATCCTCTGTGGGGTGTTTCAGAAGCAGGTAATGTTTACAACCGGTCATAAGGAGATATGACAGCAGTTTTAATAGTGATTGTAGGCTTATAACTGCATGTGTTTCTAAAGCATTACCATTATCTTACTGTGTCTATAACTATATGACTGGCGAGAGATGATAATGGTTGCAGTTGTAAGTTTAGAATGTAACAGTTTTAGAAACAGATATTTAATGTTCATTATCATGTCCGGCTTCTGAAACACCCCACTGGTGTGGCCAATTTTCGTCGGCGTTCAGCCTTAGGGAAATGACACCAGGATCATTGTAGTGCCGATGGCTCACCCCGTATTATAATTGAGGTTCTGCTCATTGGCAGATTCAATGCTCTCACCGGAACGCAATGTGGCATCTGAAGTGGCTTCCCTCTTAGTTCTATGAATGCCTCCTTTCTCTTCATGGCCTTGTGGGGATCCCGAGTGGACTTGAATTATCTAGTGACAGAGATTTCAAAAGAATGCGCATCCACGCAAGGTGTCAATAATAGGCACGATAAAGATTATCAAGAGAATACTACATAAACGACAGTTAATTCATTATGATTCTCACTTTGAGGTATCAATACTAACATGGAAGGCACCAGTATCTAGAATCAAGGTTGACGATAAGCTCGTGAATATCGGCAACTGCTGTGTGTAAGTACAGCTACATCTCGTGTATAGGTTGTAGCTGTGGCCTATACATGAGACTGAAACCCACTTCGCCTCGGAAAATGTACCTAAATCATAGCGTCAAGATAATGCGGGGCCCTTCCATGAGATCTTTGTACATCTTACCCATAGCCCCCGGGACTTATAGTCAATAGATTTGTATTTGTATTATGAATACATTTTTGTAGTCTGTATGGAATATTTCCCATGTCATCAATTAGAATAAATCCTAGAAGCCTTATACATAAAGCTGATGGGAATAAAGGTTAGGCCACTCAAAAAAACTTGTTTCTCATCACCGCCCTCATCAGAAAAATTGTCATTTGAGATTTTTTTTTGTTAGAGAATTTCCTGAGAAAAATGTATTTAAAAAAATGGGCAAAAGTAGTCAAGTTTGGTACCAAATGAAAGCTTATGGTCCAGGGAATGCAGATGGGGATGTCTATGATAACTTTCCTTTTAAAATGCAGTTTTTCTTACACATGGCTGTTCGCGATACGCCTGCAATGCGCCCGTGATGCATTTACGCCCTAATGAAATGCTACAGGAAAAAAAATTAAAATCCTCCCTCGTCACTTTTTCCATGACTTGGTGATGAGAAACAAGTTTTTTTAGTCGCCTTAGCAAGGGGAAGCCCAGCCCTTGGTTTGCCACAGGTCCGAGTCGAACTATGCTATGGTCAACATGTGGTCAACACAAGTTTGTATGAGAGACTTGGGGGTACATAGCTGGGTGATAAGAGGGCTAGCAGTCAACATACCGCTAGTGCCCAAGGGGTGGAGAAACCTCATTAAAAGTGGCTGATTCACCCCTCCCACCCACTCATCTTGGATCAGCAAGGTGCACAACTTACGGGAGATGGAGGTGTGAAACCATGAAGTAGACATAAAGCTGAGATTGGGGCGTCGAATGAAAAGGACTGCATTGAGTTAACACAACACAGATATACTAAACTTAGTCTTTAATGTGGAAGTCCGTAGTGTGAGAGAGCCATGAGGTTACATTGAGATATATATAGCAAATCATGTGGGTATATGGTGTAGATACACAGGTGGATAAATGAGGTTAAGTAGTTACCCCTACCTAATAAGATAAACTAACTAAGTTATGAAGATTATATTAAGGTAAGGTGAGGGAGGGAGGGTGAATAAAAAATTTCCCTCCTCCTGGTGCCACGTACATCCACAGACTGTGAGCTGGTAGTGAGCGTGTGGTACATGTCACATAGGTGGCGCTGTGGTATTGGAATGTGTGTGGAACTCAATGCCGCAGAATTAACCAAGGATAGTCAATTCTCTACACATTGAGTTAACACAACACAGATATACTAAACTTAGTCTTTAATGTGGAAGTCCGTAGTGTGAGAGAGCCATGAGGTTACATTGAGATATATATAGCAAATCATGTGGGTATATGGTGTAGATACACAGGTGGATAAATGAGGTTAAGTAGTTACCCAAAGTACCTATTATAAGGTTGGGAGAGCGAGTAGTGACATATACACAGTGTTCTGGCCTGGAGCATTGTCAGCTATATATGCTCGGACGCTGTCAGAGCGCCACCCACCATGCCGCATGATGTCAGTCATGGCGGCACCCTGACTGTATGCCATCGTGGCTCCTGAAAGGCGCAGACGGTGAAGGTTAGCAAGAGCCGCGTGGTCACCACATGCCCTGATGGCTGCCGCCCACCTCTTAGCAATGTATGTTGTGGTCAAAGGGTTACCATCAGTGAAGGCAAGTAGGGGGGAGTAGCCGTTGTTTGAATTGTCAGGTGAACGGTTTGCCTGTGCTCGGAGGTGAGCGGCCCTCGGACAGAGCGGGCTGTCTGTTATAGCCGGCAATGTGATCTTTGTACCTTCTCCCAACATCTGGGCTGTCTTTGTCCATTTAACATCTACGATGATGTATTCCTTGTACACCCTGACATCAGATGTGGTCAGGTGGCGTGTGGGATCAAACTTCTTAACGGTGTATGGCGCCACGCTACTTTGACGGAGAAATGCTGTGTACATCAGGATAATAGCATACACTAGCATGGGGCCATGCTCCTCTTCCACCATAGTCTCTAGATACCGAATTATCTGGTATGGGTGTAATGCCGATTTTGGTCTCGGTAGGTAACGGAGGTCGAGGTCTATTGCCCTAAGGGCATTGTCTAACTGCATGCTATAGAAGGCTGGTGTCAGTAACCCAGCCTGCTTAAAGTAAGTCCTGAGGAGGCCCACCTGATTCCTGATGCTCTTAGGGCATTTGTTGGAGTGGGTAAGATACTCAATATAGGCGCATACTTGGGGTATAGATGGGTCATCGTAGTAGATTCCAAGGTCGTAACAGAAGGTGACATATTTCCTGATTGCCGCGTCACGATTGGCTACAGTGCCTGGTCTGAATGCTCTCGACTGACGCTCCTGTGCAGCTAGTAGGAGGGCATCCAACCGGGGATCTACAAATATTGAGAAAAGTCAAGACTAAGCTTGGTAATGCGGCACATTTTCACATTTTTGTCACGCATAAACTTTGAGACTTTGCGGCGATAAGATGCCCCCAGGTGAAACCTACTGAGGGCATCTGGTATCGCCATGAGGGGGCCAGGCACATAATTAAATACAAGGTGGACAGATAGTCTGGCAGCAAGGAACCATGCTGCCCTAGCACAAGCAGCCATTATTGGATCGCGTGCCCGACCCCAAGTGTATGTAAGAATTGTGGCGAGGTTGTCGCAGTTGACGCAGATTGTTTTTCCCCTATCTTGCTTTGATACAAATGTCCGCAACGCTACTAGGCAGTTTAAGCACTCCAGCTCAGAGCTGGTGAGGGTGTCTGACATGCGTGTAGAAATCCTTGTAGCATATGCGTAGGACATGTCATGGGCACCGAAGCCTGTCTTGCATGCATCGGCATATATGTGCCTATCTGGTTCTGGGTGATGGAACATGCTGCGGCCGTTGTAATCTGGGAGGTATTGTTCGAACCATCGGAGGTCAGCCTTGACATGAGAGTCAATGTGTATGTATCCCTCGTCCTGTTTGCGAATTGCTGAGAGGAGGCGGCCCATAAAGAGGCGGGCTGGAACAACGGCTTTTGATAGGTGATTGATGAAGCCTACGAGGCGTTGTGCCTCTTTAAGGGTGATATATTCCTGTTTAGAGGCATTCCTTAGGTGGGCTGTGATTTCTGCGAGTTTTCCATGTGGTATGGTGATCTGTTGTTTTCTCACATCAATAGATATTCCCAACCATACTAGTTTTGTGGTGGGTGGTTGGGACTTTTTCTTTGCTAGTGGCAGGCCAAGTTCTATGAACAGCTCCTCAACTGTGGCATGGTTGGATATGGCCGTTGGTTTATCCGG
The DNA here is from genome assembly GCA_949317995.1 of Acholoe squamosa. Taxonomy (NCBI): domain Eukaryota; kingdom Metazoa; phylum Annelida; class Polychaeta; order Phyllodocida; family Polynoidae; genus Acholoe; species Acholoe squamosa. The sequence goes on from OX439044.1 coordinate 32,057,191, forward strand.
GGATATGATAAGTAGGTCATCCAGGTACATGATTCCAGTAATTCCCTTTTTATGCAAAGCTCGAGTGATGAATTCAGCTATTCTTTGCATGTAGAGGCTGCTATTCCGGCTGCCGAATGGGAGGGCAATATCCATGTATGTGTGGCCTGCGTGCTGTATGCCCAGTAAAACCCAGTCCCTTGGGCATGTGCGGAAATTACGAAATGCGCGAGAGATGTCAAACGCACTCATAAATACTGATTCCGGGTTGTGCGACAGTATCGCCTCTACTGCTTTTTGGACAGTTGGGAGAGTGTGCTGTTGTAGATCGCCATCAATTAGATTCTTCTGTATATTTCTATTGACACCTCCATTGCCATATGAAAGGTCGACAATTATCCGCCTCTGGTCCGGACAATGTTTAGGTCTGCTCATGAGAGGGCTAACATGGAAGTATGGAGTGAATGGTGGCTTCACAAAGGGCCCAATGAGGGCGCCGTGGCTGCGTTCTACTGATATGTATTCTTCCACTGCCCTAGGGAACTCTGTAGCTGACGAGTGGTTACCCTTACCTGGTGGGAGGGGCTGTGGGAATGGACCTGTGTATTGCAAAGGGAAGCCATATTTAATCCCTTTAATGACCATGTTGTCGTATTGGTGTCCTGTAGCAGCCTCCTCCCAAGCTGCTATGTTGAGTTTGGATGGTAGAACAACTTTGGCCCCTTCTGCATTGCTCACATTGTGTGCTGCCACTTGAGTGTAGATGAGGTTTAGATCTGGTGGAAGTTGGGTTGTTGGTGTGGGTGGGTGGAACCGGGTGGGGGAGGCGGTATAGGTGGTTGGGTCAAGTAAGATACCAACGCTGATGTTGTGTGCTAATGCAGCAGCGTCTGGTGGAGGGTCCCCAGGGTCATCTAGACAGGGAGCTGCTATCGGGGGAGGTGAGGACAGATGAGGAGTGCTGGGAGGAGGGGGTGAGGACAGGGATTCCGTTACCAGGCCTAGTGGTATATGTGACACACTGTGAGTGGTAGGGGTGTTGGTGGGTGGTATATTGCAGTGACTGTTAATGTCATTAGAACCCAGCGGCTGCTCCTGGTCATGGGAAGGGTGACGTCCAGGGTAACGGCCGCTGCATTCTAGTTTTTTGAATCGTGAGACTGCCATGTTTGGCGGCGGGGGCTGGTGCGGCGAGGGCTGGCATGACGGGGGCTAGTGCGCCGGGGGCTGGTGCGCTTCTGGTGCCTGTTCCATGAGGCAGATGCATTGTAACGTGATTGTTGCTCATCCTGTCTAGTTGACATGCCTCTCTTCCTGATACAGTTTATGCTGGAGTGCTTGCATTCCTTCAGATTGGCCCCATAATAGCACACTGCACACACATGCCTTTTCTCACCATCATGGCTCTCATGGTTATCATGATGCCTGCATTTACCAAGGTTATATCTGTGACATGGATGGGGTTCCTGTTTCTGAGTACCATTACCCTTCCCCATTATCCATGCAATATTGATCCTGTCATCCTTCAAGTCGTCATCCCCCCATTTCCCTCCAGCTTCCACTTTATCAAAGCATGAGTTGCTCCAGTCACGTACATTGGGCCAGTAGTGAGATGCTGCATCCTGTGTGACATTGACAAAGTGTTGCAAAAGCTTGGTATACTGGGGATCAGTATTCGGGATTGTATAGAGCATTTTCGCATACCCCATACTGTATTCTTCATAAGTGAGCTCATCATAAGTGTCCCTCTTACGCACTTTAAGGAGCTGCTGTCGGGGCAAGTACATATATGGTCTGGGGTAGGTGTGAACTGGCCTATGGCGCGAAACTGGCTTACCCGTAGCTCGTCCCATGTCAAACACTCCTTTCTTTATAGCTGCCTGTGCGACATCATCCTTATCAGCATCATCCATTATTTGATCAATCTTGGGCAGTGGGACAGAGATTTGAGATCGTGCTGGTGTCTGGAGAGTGACGTTTTTTGTTGTAACTGCAGCTGGAGTTTTAGCTGTATGCTGCGGTGTGCCGGGTGGAGGGGAGGAGGTGCTGGAGGAGGTGGTGTTCCCGCCTGTAGTATGAGGAGAGGAGGGGGTTACCTCCTGCTGTGTGCCAGTATCCTTTACATCCAACTGTTTTTTAACAGTGACAAGGAGTTCATAGAAGTCCTCCATACGATCCTCCACCTTGCCCATACGATCCTCTAAACTGTATCGGCGTTTTTTAGCTGATTGTGTATCCTTATCTGATGAGCCTGCTGCTGGACGTTTGGACGGACGCCGGCGTGGGGTAGGGTCTGTCACCAACCGTGCCTCAGCCATAGCTGCTGCTGCTCGTGAAGCTGCCCTGCGTGGCATAACGGAGTCTGTTTTAGGAGGTTTAAAGAGAGAGTTTCCTCTGCAGTAGATTGAAGATGATGTGTAATGTTTAGTCCTGAAAGGGCCGCTCGTGCCCCTATATATTCCTTAAGGCTAGGGTCGCTCGTGCCCCTAGGCCTGTTGAATAAAAAATTTCCCTCCTCCTGGTGCCACGTACATCCACAGACTGTGAGCTGGTAGTGAGCGTGTGGTACATGTCACATAGGTGGCGCTGTGGTATTGGAATGTGTGTGGAACTCAATGCCGCAGAATTAACCAAGGATAGTCAATTCTCTACAAATAATGTCTTTAGCTGAGGGAAGACCCTCTGTGTCTCTGCATTCAGCATAGATCCGGTTGATCCAGGAAAATGCATGGGTCACCTGTAGAGTCAACCCTGATCAAGAAAGTGCCAATTGATTAGTACCTCCCATCTCAGTGCTACTCATCATTGAGAATAGCTTTAAGTTTAATATAAATCATTTACCATGAGCTGTAGGGAGCTCTAATATCATACTATAACCTCAAGGCTCCTACGAATATGAAAAGAAAATGAGTGAAATCTTGGTGAAATACTTCTGTTTAGTGGTATTGCAACAGGCAGTGGCGGATTTAGAGGGTGCGCGGGGGCGTGTGCACCCCCTTTATTCCCCAGTATACTTAAGAGTTTAATTAGATATTTTAGACCTCAAAATGTGCTCAAAAATAGGGTGTGCGCTCTTTCTTTTAGGGCCGCCCCCCCCCCCTTTTCCAGTTCCTGGATCCGCAACTGAACAGTGATATAACCAGAATAACCCCATGAGAGAAACCCCTTCTGGATTTAATCGCATTGCAGACGTGCTATGAACAGAAAGGTGTCTTATTCAACTGCATATAGCTAGGCCTATACATGTAGTTCTTTTACCCAACCTGCCCCCAAGACCAGCCGCAGGCGACGCGTCTCCATCTCTTAACTCGACCCCAGTGTTTGAAATGTCCTCACTCTAAATTCGAGAGAGCAAAATATTTTCACACTACCCACTTTTCACCTCCCGCCGCTCATCACGCCTGAAACCAGCGGATTCAGTTTCCCCACCCGGGAGGATTCTGTTTCCGTCGGCTACAAGCTAGCTTCCGGTCTGGGGCCACCCTTTGGTTTCAGGGCGTCAGGACCCGTATGAAAGCTGCGTCTAGTTAGCGCCGGCCCTCAGCTGGGGCGAATTTGCTCCCACTGGCTCAAGCTTACAAAATAACAAGACGTGCAAATTCGAGTAAACGAGGTAAAGAGCCCGCGCCATTCGCCTTTCGCTTTTTCGTCTGCTCGCTTCCCGCGGCGCCAGTTCGTCTGTCGGCCGCGTGGGGGCGGCGGCGGCAGTGGCCTGTGATGTGCCAATTACGACTGCTGGTGATTGATGTCAAAAGTCAGAAATGCAGGAACTCATGTGCCCCCAACCCCCTACCAGCTAAAACATGGCTTCAACCCGATGTAACGAAGCTCTTTAGTTCCGAATTACACGCTCAATAGGCGTAGTGACACAGGGGGTGATTGTACATCAAATAGCCCTCCCACAAATAGTCCCGTTCCCGAGCGCTGTCGGAGAAAATGGATGGGGTGGAAATATTTGGTCTAGTCCGGCGGGGCTCCAACAGATGGGGCGGTGAGATAGTGAGGGAGTTACGGCACGTGGGGTGGGGCAGACAGGACCGCCTGTCAGTCTCTGTCAGGTGCCCCAAGTACAAGACCTAACTGCCCTTCCACGAGGCTCAGATAACACCGACAGGACGGGCAACAGGTGAAATGGCTTCCCTTTCAACTCGAAAGCTTACATGTTTATCTCACAGTCTCCTGTTCTGCCTATCTCAGGAGCCTTCTTAGCTGTTTTGCTCTATGCTTTGGGTCTATAGCCTACACTGCAAAAATGGTGTTTAGATTTTAAACATGTTTAGGTCTAAACACGTTTAAAGCCTAAACACATAGGTCAGTTAGGTGTCTCATGGACTACACATTTAGGAAATGAACACTTTTATTCTAACTACATAAACATTTATGCTAAACATGTTTAGATGTTTAGAGTTGAGACAGTTGAATAATAGGTGTTTAGATTTTAACATCAATATGTTTAGATACTTGGATGTTGAATCCACAGCAGGTAGCAGCACTACCTTTGACTGGACTATCTGCACACAGTTATAATCAATTGTTGTGACAAATGTCCCCAAATCCCATGTTTATCATGGTTTCATTTCATAGAATGTCATGTGAATAGTAAGGGCAGTAGAAAATTGACTAGATTCACCTCATGCCACCATCATTACTATAAAATAATCAATAAACTCCATGACTGACACCTATTTGATGTTATTCTGGAATAGATAATGCAATGTCCTTCCTGTCAAGCTGTTGTACTTTCTCAAGTCTCTCATTGTGATGCAGTGTGTAATATATGTACACATATATAGCTGTGGCTGACATCTTTGGAGACTTTGACAAGTAAATACCTGCTGATGCCCCCCCCCCCAGTAAATGAGAAAAAAAAATATATCTCTGTTTTTTAATGCATACATGTCTGCAAACCTTAACTCTCCATCAAATCATTTAAACATCTAAACTCAAAAATTCGTAAACACCTAAACACAAAAATTCATATATCTAAACACAAAAGTTTAACCTAAACACCTACATTTCTAAACACTTGAGCTAAGCACATTGTTTGGCTAAACATGTTTAGGAAATTAATGTGATTACAAAAATGTTGCAAGAATATGTTTAGAATTGTGTTTAGGATCTAAACACCATTTTTGCAGTGTATGGCTCCCTACAGCCGCGTCCGCTGCCAATAGCCCCCTACAATCAGGGATATAGGGCCTACATTGCTGGGCCTACATGGTATTATATAGGGCATTATGAAATGACTGTACATCATGTAGTTCACTCCTCTTATCCTCTTTGGCACCTCTAAGGTTGACTTTTCTTTTTGGCACAAATGTTAAGGCGAAACCTTACATGAGAAAAGCTCAATAAAAAAATTTTAAACCTTAAGTTGTGCATATTGCTACACTGTTACCAGATCCCCAGAGGCGTTCCTATGTGTCTGCTAATAGAATAGCTTTGATCTATTGGATCTATTGGACACGTGCCATGTATACGCACAGTCTCTACTTGGCCCCACCTATACAGGCGTGCTTGGTGCATGGGCTGGAGGGCTTGTGGCTTCCAGTGACGGGTGGATCTAATTCAATATGCAAGAGAAATAAACCATGTCAACAGGCTAACCGGCAATAATTGGATAATCCCAGGTCTGGGGCCTTATCTGTCGTAAGGCGCAGCCTCTGGCACAAATAAATGCAGGCTGCAGTGGAGGCTATGAGTGGCTCTGTGAGTAACTCACTCAGAGGCACTCAGGGCCTGGGGTCCACACACAGGGGTTACTAGCTGTTGGGATATGGAGGAGGCAGGTTAATAAAAGTAGACTTACTGAGGAGATCTATTGATGATAGCATGCATGTTGTTGGTCTGACACTGGTTGGGGTTGAATGGATTGGCAGGGGCGGGGTACTTAGGCACAGATCTATTTCTATTAATTCTACAAGTTGATTGCCATGAACCCTACTTTCAGTGTTATTTTCAACCTCTCATTTACGAAAATGAATCGTTTAAATCGACAGCAGTATAACTAGATACTTTACTGGAAGGGTATATACCGACAGTGCTCAACATAATTAGATAATTTGCTGGAGTGGGGAATTAGATAATTTGCTGGAGTGGCATAGGGCTGAGATCGCATTGGTTCATTGATTGGATATCCATAATTATACCCGTAATGTAAAAAAAAGGATAAATGTGAAGTTGGTGGTCAGTCGGGAGTAGTTTTGAGAAGATCGGAGATAAGAGATAAGATAAGGGTCCAATTGAGGCCTTCTACTCCTGGCCCCTGGTTTACAAATCTCTCTGTTTATCTTAAAGAGGTAATTTCTATTACTAAATAGGCTGATTTCTTTTTTCTATATTTCATCAAGTCATTTCCTGATTTGTTTTAGATTTTCTGAAATTTCTTTTATAACTTATCAATGATTTTGTGACTTTGGGTAATAGAAAATGGGGGAAATTTTCTCAGAGGTTTAGAGCCCCACTGCCTCTGTCCACATCACCCTCCCGGCTGGTGAGGTTTCAGGTTCGACTGACCTAGGCCTGATCAACTGCATTGCCACTATACAGATCAGGAAGCAAGACAGATAGAAAATAACTCTGTGGTGCAGGTCTACAAACATGTATATGATATGTTAACAATGATCTAAATATGGCAATGCCATTCTGTGATTAATTTTGCATACACTTTAATTTGTATTTCCTATTCGTGTCTGAAAAATTAAGGAGGATTGAGCTTGTTTACATGGTACAATGCACGATGATGGTAAGAACCTTCGGTTGGGGGCACTTGAGATTCTTTTGACCGCATCCTTGGTGGGAGGGATTTATCATTTTATTAGAAATCACGAATGTTAACTTACTATCTTAAATTAAAACTTAAGTATAGAAACTACTCTAGTCTAGATTTTTAAATATCACTCTGTTCGAATAGCCTTTTGGTTTAGGGAAAAAAAACACAAAGCACCCAATGCCATACACTGCCCCTGTCAGTCACCTGTTTCTGGTGACGTCACGTCACTTCCGGAAGAGGAAGCACGTCATGTTTACACGCTCCTTACTTTGCACGCGTTAGGCCTAATCACATCATGGCCACATGGGGGAGCTCTAGCCTGCGTCTCTGGTGGCCTGGGAGGCTAACATTGTTCCAGCTATCTTGCATTGACTTTCCTAAACAGCCAGGTTACGATCCCCGCATGGTATTCCTTATTCAAGAGAGAAAAAAAAAAACACGGGCGTTTGAGACTTGCTTCTTTATTGGAGATGGATTTCTGTGTTATTCAGAGTAACTGAATTACATGTTTTAGAGAGAGAGGGAGACAGTACGAAAAGGCAAATGTATCAAAAGATACACTGCAGTATGCACCTTAAGGGCAGATCTATGGGCGGCCAGGGTAAAAGGGGGGGGGGGAGGGGGCAAGCATGGGGGGGCATGTCCCCTGAAAATGGGCCTAATCAGTGTATGACTCGTACATGTATAGTGCCGAATGACATAATGACTCGGGTGTCTTGGGGGATTTGGATCCGCCCCAGAGATAAAAAAAAAAAACAACGAAGAAGAAGATAAAGCACATAAATTCGCTGGATCAATACAGGTCTATTGATACTTTCTTAATCTCGAAGGCAAACATGTCTTAATGCTTTGTTAGTGAAAGTGAACAAAACCTAAAGGAATCACACCATTCCTTTACGGTAGCCGGATTTGCTTGCGTTACCTGAACCACTCATTTGTTATTGACTAAACAATAACAAGAGAGCAGACGACAATGGACTAACTTAAACAAAACATCTTCGTGTGTGGCGCGCCACGAGCCGCCACGAGAGGGCGCACGTGGTGTGCATGCACATTGGTCTCAGGACTGAAATAAAACATAGGGCTATATATTATCCTTCGAACAAATCCTATCTTGCATGGCTCTTGTACACGACCGGCACTTATGCAATAGAGCTACTTGGATTATATAGTATTCATCACTCGGATACCACAATACCCCAAGAATTGTCCAAGACCTGCGCTCATTCAGTTAACAACATTGCAATTCGGAATATCAAAGAAAATCCCTAATTCCACATTATTACGAAAGTCAAAGTTCACACATTTTACCCCCAGAAACAGCTATATCATCACTGTGATTTCGCTAACAGTACAGACTAGAAATGCAGACGCTGACGGAAGTAAGATCCACCGCATGCGCTGATCGAGTGAGATGTATACACACGTGGCCCGCCAGGTTTGCTGCAAGACAGCAGAAGATGTACAGTGTTTATGGCGACTCCATTAAAGCCCGCTAACAGAAAAGCGCCGCCTGTTATTATACTAGACGCACAAATGGGTGGGCTGTGGGGCACAGGAAGTAAACAACCCATGTCCAGGCGTAAATAAATGAAAGCCAATAACACTTCATGGCACAGCATGCCTGCTGCCCACAGGTGCCTTCCGCCTTGTCATACTCTTCTTCTTCAGCTAAAAAAAATCCACTTTTCCGATCGCACACAGAATTCATTCTCCTAAAGTCTAACATGGGGTCTGCCGAGAGTAAACATAAGAGAGGGGAGAAACGTGGCTCTATTACTGTTCAAATAACCACAGGAGTCCAATAATAAATACCAACACATTGACTCGAGTGTTTTAGATTTCCCTATAATGTGAACGTTGTTGGCCCTGCGCATCACGTGCACTTGTCTTTGATTTGGCAGACGACATTTGGACTTGGGTTTCCAATCATTATTGGATTAGGATTGTTACTTTTGGGTGCGTCAGTGATATAGAGGTGTTTACGCGTGTGTAGTATATAAAATGGTGTTTGAAGCAGGCGATTTTTATGTTTTAAAGGTAAAAAAGGTTTTGAATATGACGTCCAAATAATCACAGGATGACCTAAAGGAATTCTAAGTTAGATAGGTTAGGAGAAGGATGAATTGATAAAAAAAAATCCAAGTATAGCCACCATCATTTCTATCGGAAGAAATACTCTTGAAAGAATCAATAGCAAAGGGGAAAATACATACTATCTCTTTGACACAAAACTCAGTGATACAACTCTTTTTTACCGTTACTACATTAGATGCCCTCATAGTAACCCCCACGTCCCCTGGTGGCCACATTATAATGACAAGCAAAATGGCGGCCTTTGCATACTTTTGAAGTGTTGTATATGTAAACCAGGAGAGGTTGAATGTAAATAATCATTCTCTGACCATATGGTAGGGGCACCAGGGGATCTCATACCCCTACATAGGACACATACCTACATGACAGACCTTTGAAAACAGAATCATAGTAACATCTTCGCTCGTTATACCCTCCAGCTAACACGGGCACGGGTCATGGGAGGGAGCAATGTTAGGATATAAGGTGACAATTCCAACCAGATGCATGTCTTCATAGCTGACAGGTGTGCTAGTCTGGTTGGCGGTTGCTCTCTATTTCATGATTTGATACTGTTAAACCCCGCGTATAAGGCGCGGCTGATATAGGCGAGGATAGGCCCTTGCTGTCTGAACTCTGGGTGCGCCTTTTAGTCGGGGTTTTACAGTATTTCCAGAACTCTTCTTTTTTTGTCATGGTAAAACCTTTGGGAGTGATAACCACAAGGGTGAAAAGAACCGTATCCAAGAAATAAATGAGCCTTTATTATGAGGGATCTTCCCTCCAGTTTAAATGGACTCATGCTTTTCATACCGTACTTGGTAATAGGGCTTACTGGCATAAACCACTGTTGTTGGATAAAGGAATGGCGCCGCTATTTCAGTACTTCGTGTATAGCTGATACATGCACATGTATGGCAGAGGCAGACATTGTCTAACTTAGACTCACCAGTCATCGCGTCCACTTCCCCTTTCCGGCATCTTCCCCTTCCTTTCCCAACTTCCCAATCCTTACCCAAAACTAGCACCCCTAGGGCTGGCCTAATCAGCCCCCGATGGTAGGAAAACAATGGCGGGAACTTGAGACGCTGAGCCAAACATTTGGGCGGCCAATAATTGGGCAACAGCGCGTCTATGGTAGAGATCGAGCGCGCATGCGTGCCGACGCTCTTTGACTTCCAGGTAGAGGTCACATAATGATGTCTATAATTGTGCTAATTGTTGACCTTTGTGTATGTTTGCCTTCAAACCCTTATAAATGCGAAACATTCCTCGATACCGGGGCTCGATCACACTGGATACACAATAGGGCCTAGTATAGTGAGTGCATTTTAGTGAAATTAAAGATCATTGAAGTCAAGGGGCTACCGGGGGCTACGAACAAGTATCCATGACTTGGTTTCCATGCGGGTATGAAGGGATGAATAATGGATATTCCTAAAACAGACTGAGGATGATAATATGGACTTTGCTTTGCTACCTAGGCCTGTTACCGGGGTACCTTTACTCTCCTTTTCCACAAATCTGAAGAAAAAAAAAACGTGTGAAATCATAAGAGTAGAGAAAATCCCGGTTTTTGGATCCATGTCTTCAGCTACAATTTGCTTCAGCTACTAATGTTTGCTAATAAATTTGGATCTAGAAGAGATTATCCTATTCTGTTCCTAGTGTTGAAGCCCTTGCGATATATGGTATATTTTTATTTGAAAAGAACGAAATGGCGGTTTCCATGGTAACCAAATAACTGTCAACAAATGTGCTCAATCACGGGGGAAAATCTGTTCTTTTTGCGTTTGTTCTAAACGCGGGAATTCTATACTGAAAATAGTACCCTTGCTATGGCAAACTCAGATCCTACGGCGAAAAAAAACCTACCTAAACAACTGGTTTTCTCTTTATTTCAGTTTTATAATTTTTGTCTTCCCCTAAGGAGGGTATAGAAAAAAGCAGGTAAGATGGGCTGTAAGTAAACAGCAAATCAGTGAAAAGGTACCTTGTGATAGGGGGTGTATGGAACCCCTAACCCCCTATTTAAGGGACGTTTTGGAGTCACATGAGTTAATCCTTCGTGGTCGCTAAGAGCGAGTTTTCCTGCCTTGATTGTCACAGTCCATGGTTTTCTTTTTATTTGTTCGTATACCACCTCTCATCTTTATCCCTCCCTTGCCAAACAATCTGATATCAAATAAGGGGATAATAAGGAAACTGCAGGTGTTTTGCATCAAACACCCTGCAGAGGGAGGCACACAGCGTCCGCCGGCGGGTCGACACATGGCCACCTCCTATCACTATCGGCGTATTTGGAAAACAAATAAACTGCCGCTTACTTTCAATTTTCCGTGAAAAACTAGTGTTATTGTTTACATTTTCCGCCATGTTGAACAGGGCCGGGCTCTTTTCTCACGCTAGGTCTCGAGACCACGTTAGATAACGAGACTTATGGTATGTTAGGTACTTGGCTTGGAGAGTATTGGGTTCTGTTTAAATATAGTCCTCAAGAGAACATCAGTGAGAGAAGGTTGTTATCAGGTTAGTTCAAACTGGTTGACTTCTGAGCCAGACTTCAGCAAAGTGCACAGGTTGTTCGTGGTTTTCTTCTTGGTTTCAAGTGGAATTAAACCCTGGCATATACAGCATTCATTTAAACAGTCCAGTGGCGGATCCAGGATTTGGAAAAGGAGGGGGCGCGGCCCAAAATGAGCGGGCGCATCCCCTATTTTGGGGTTCAAAATATGTAGTTAAACTCTTAAGTACTGGGAAAAAAGGGTGGGGGCGCCCCCGCGCCCCCATCTAAATCCGCCACGGCAGCCATTCTAACTGCTAGGCCTAGATCTGAGGAAAGGGTGAAAAACACTATAGATACCAAAAGGGTAAGAACCCCTAAGAAAATTGGGACCATATTTTCCTGCCTTATCTTTTATATACAGACAGAAACAAGAGCGCTCGCCATCCAGACAGTTAAATGTTACTTCCTTTGTTCCTTGCTTGGTGTTTTGCCTTGCAAAACCCTTTAATTTGGAAACCTTAAATTCGGTATATGGGCTACTCAAATTGAAAAGTTCCATATCAGTGCAAATATTTGCCTTAACCAATCTAATTATAGAGCATTATCCTCTACATTGGACCACTGGAGGAGAATCCCAAGTCCAGTAAAGCTACACAAGTCAAGTTAAGGGGCCTTAGCTACATGGGCTTCTCAGCCAAGTCCCAGACACTAGCCACTGGCCACATGTTATGACTCTGTAACTACGTTTGTTTGAACTTAAGTAATTTGATTATTTTGTGTGTATTAATCAGTTACTCCCGGCCCCTTTACCCAATAAACCAATGGTTGCCTTCGGCCCCCGCTGGAGGTCCCCTTGCTCCCTCTGGATCCCCCATTGTTTACTCGACTACAAAGTCTCCCAGCGGCCACTGCGCTACAGCAACGTCAGTGACGTCACAAACGCGTCGTCATGACGACGTTTACACTTGACGTCAGGGGGTAACAGGTTTGATGACGTCATGTGGGTCATGTGTTTGCCGTGTCTCGTGACGAGAGGAACTGACTGCCTGTTTTCGTTTCGGTAGCTGATAAGATGTCGTAAAAGATTAGCATTTGCAGCACTTGATGAAAGCCGATCTCTCCACATGGGGCTCATTTCGGAGATCCTCAATCAGGCCTGTTACAGCATGGCCTGAGGGTGCAGGAGGAGCCCTGGAGGACTGAGAAATGTACACTATAAGGCACTGTTTGTATAAGGGCTCACTCCCACCCTCTCAACCATGGTAACATAAATTCCAGGCCCATTGCATGCATCATTGTGACAAAGTCAGATTGATTTTTCACAAATTTATATAATCGTCACTGACAGGTCCCAATTCTTTTTTTTTCTCATCCCAGAACCTCATGAGAATTACCACCCCATACTGTAGGGCAATTAAATCTACGATTGCCAATAGCATTCACTGACTATTGGAGCATGTTTGCTTTGTCAGGGGCGTAGGAAAAGGGGTGGCCAGGGGGGCCTGCCCCCCCCTCCAATCACAAGGGAGGTAGGGCCTGATTATGTCTGGGCCCCCCAAAATTTACTAAGAATTCATAATGAATTGAACAAGAAGCTAAAACTTTGCATCTCAAATTAGATTACTATAGTAATGGGAGAGGGAAAATGGGGTCCTGGGCCTCAAATCAGATCTAAATTTCATTAAAAATTACTTTTCTGTACAAATTTTATATAGGTATGTATAGGCGCTATTACGCTTGAGCCGACAATCCAAGGTGTTCGAGGTGGGGCCCCTGCTGCCCCCCCCCCAATGAAGATTTGCTTCCTACCCCTCTGTTTGTGTTTTTGATATATTTGCATGGTAACCATGATTCTGTACCATTGGCCACAGACCTACAAGTGTAGGACCTTATAACACCCGGCCATAGTCTGTCCTGTTCTTAATTTATTTTCTTTACCTTGTAGGTGTGGTTTCAAAATCGGCGAGCCAAATGGCGGAAACGTGAAAGGTATGGTCAACTCCAGACAATGCGTGCAATGGTGACGGGAACCGGATATGACATGCCCCTCACGGCCCGACCCGATGTCTACCCTCCAGCCACCTATGGCCAGGTTTGTGTGACTATAGCATGTCTGATAAAATGATGATTCATGTATAGGCCTACATGCACCTTTGGGTTTGCCGAGAAAAGATAGTAAAGTCAATGGTATGCACGACGCTGGGATAGGGGCATGTTAGTTAAAAGCGGTGCAACTTTCAGAGTGTAGTGCATTTATAAATCCGTATTCAGTAGGCCCACTAGACTGTTATGTGTTATCGTCAAAGTGCAGTTGAGAGATTGGTGCCAGGTAATATCTGTTAAAAGCATGCACATGCCACTGTCGTCCACAACGAAAACACAGACAATGAGGGGCAGATATCACGGCCTAAGAATTTGTTTCATGTAAAGGCCCCTAATTTATGTCAAGTCATTTGTCTTGTACATTAAGTCTGGTGTTTTCTCTTTCTCCCACCAGATGGCTTCATGTGTATGGGCAGGTGCGGCGGGAGCCCAGTACAACCAGATAGACACTGCTTCCTGCATGATGCCTCAGTCCAACATGCCCAACTTTATGAACGTCCCCGCCTCACACCACCAACAGTTCGCAGCACAATGCCAACAGACAGGGCCACCGCCGCCACCACAGCACGCGCATGCGCCATATTCTATGGCCGCCGCCGCGCATGCGTCGCAGGTGGATCATCACGTGTTTCCGGAGACAGAGAGACGCAGCTCCAGTATTGCTGCTCTCAGGCTTAAGGCCAGGGAGCACAGTGCAGCCATGGGCATTTTGAGTGTCTATGGAAAATAGGGGATTATAGATAATAAACTTTTTATGCAAGTGCCTCTCAATCCTACAGCAAGTTTGTGACAGTGTCACAGCCCTGCTAAACGGCCTTAGCTGGTTTGATTATCAGCCAATGAAATGACACCAACTATTCACTGCGGTCCTCTCGGGGGCCAACTGGTACCCATCTGATAGGTGTTATCAGTAGAACTCGCTGACAACAAGCGCCAGTAATGGCAGCGCCCATGGGACAACTTGCTAACTCGGAATATCTTTGGGACGAGAGAGGACTAGTGATACGTTGATAGTCCTCTGTGACATTTATAATCGTTGCCTTGAGCGAGAGAAAGAATGTTAATAACTTTGTAAATTATTAATGATGATCATTTTCCTGGATTATCTGTAGAGATATCATGGGCCTAGGAATGTCTGAAGATAGAATATTCACTCAATATTGGGTGAAGTGTTTAACTCTGGTTACAATGAGATAATCCCCTATTCACTGCTCACAGTACGTAGGGGTCAACTGGCACCAATCCGGTAGCTCTTATTAGCCCCATCAATGGCTGCACCCATTGGACATCCTGCAACCTCGGTTTACAAGCAGCCTAGGCCTATATATCAAAATTGGTAAATCGGTGTTACACATTATTACTACCCACTGCAGTGGATTTAACTCTCACTCTAAGTGACGACGAGCAAATTACCGATGACGCTGATGAAAACCCAGCCTACAGTTGCTGGCGAAAAATTGGCTCGTTTACTATATAGTGCGGAAAACATACCTGAAGAAAGAAAACCTTTCCCAATCTACTGATAAAAGCATATTGCTGGTAGGAATTTAGAAAATCTACCAGATCTATGGGTACGGATGAGATAGCATTGATCAGTTGTGCAAATCCAACCTCATTCACTGACAAGAAACAATATCCTTACTAAAAGACCATTGAATAATGGCGGTCTGACGGTTGACGTACTCTGCCATATAACAACTGGTCTAAAACAAATTATCATTCATCTACATGGCATGCTTGAGGCTTTATATTTCATTTTGAACACTTGATCTATAGATATATAGTTTCAAATAATATTGAAATGAATAGATTTGATAATATTATATGATATAAAACTGTGTATATAAACCTGATCCGTCTGGTACATGTACAGTGCATTGTTGTATAAATACGCTATGACGAGTGCCTTTACTTCAAATGGTGCTATTATGATATCAGATGAACTGATTAATAAATTATGAGTTGTGTATATAACATTATGATTTGCAGTCCCGTTCTTCATTGCTGATCAGTCAAGATGTTTTTTTGATTGTGAATACAAATTTATTATATATTCTCTTGGACGCAGATATTTTAAAAGAAAATAATAATAAGTAAATTACTTGGTATTCTACCCTGAAACAACAAAACCTGTATTATAACCTGTTTTTTTTTTTTTTTTTTATTTGAAAATACGACACAGAACTCCTAGATCGTCTCATATACATGTACTTATGATGGACTTATGGAACCAGTAAGAAGATCTTCAAATCAGACACTCGTCAGCTAAACACATCCAATTTGACAAAATTCTCATTCCCAAATACAATGCTATTTCGAATAGATGGATTTGCATGGCCAAGGTGACTTTTATAGCAAATTTCACATTTCGAAGAAAAGGCATTTTCTGTTGGCAAAGCATGAATACATGGCCAATGGTCACGAAAAATAACCCTTATCTATGTAGTTCTGTTTGAAATGAATTGTGCAACTTCTAAGGCAAACACGTGCCCATTGTTAATGTGTCCAGCCAAGGCAAAAGGGTCCCCCAAGGGGAAAAGTCAATTTCTAAATTCAAGTCATGAGCTTTTCAATGATGTATTACATAAGAAAATATCTCTCCTAGTTTTTGGGTTATGAGTCTATGAATTTGGGTCATCACTGACCTATTGCTGTCCCAAATAAGCTCTAACTAGCATATTTCCCGAGATCACTCGAGATTAGTATAAGTATGCATAATTATGCAAATAAGGAAAATTATCATATTCTTATAAATCATTTTCTTATAGAATTTGACATAGAAATAGGATTTTTACCAATTTTTGAGTACATTCATCCCTGTGAGTGGGGCTATCAATGGGCGTTTTTTTTTTTTTATTCCTCTATTTTGAGTGGAAATCTTGTTTCCATGGCAGCACATATCAACAAATACACTGATTTATGCCCCGAAATTCCCTGAAAACGTTCTATTTGCATTCCAAATTTGGAAGGTTTGGACTAAAAATGGTAATTTCCCTTTAGGACTATTGAAATCCTCATGAAAAAACTAGTATAATAGAATTTTCGGTCTAGTTTCCCCTTTTTAAGCCTTAGTGGTGTCCCCCTGGTGGTCAGAATTGGTACTAATCCCCCTTGGATGGTCCATTTAGCTTGCTGGCTCACTATATAATGTCGCTAGTTGGTTTGAGGGGGCGGCCGCTAAGATAGCAGACGACATTTTGACTGTAGCTTGTGTTTACACCGACGCCCATCCCGTTAGAAATCCATTAAGTGCGCCACCTGGAGTTCCCGCCATTCCAGGCGTTCTGTCGTCTGCTCCGTAAGAGCACCTCTTCCACTCGCCAAACACTGACCCAGCCGCCCATCCTGTCAGGCCCTTCAGGTGAGTTAAGAACTAATGCCCAAAGCATCAGCTCGGAGACACAGACACCCTTCGACCACACCAAGGGGGGGAATGCTAATGGCCGTCGCTCACTTTTCCCCGTCTTGTTCTTGCTCAGGTGGTATCTTATTCCCGAGATAATGGCAGGAAGGTCGAGGAGAACAGGCTGTAAGGCGGACGGCGATTACTCATTGGAGAGCGACTCGTTGGCGCGAACGCTGATAAGCAGGAATCTGCGGCCGAGTGTCCGTTTCAAAGCTCTGAGAAGGGGTCCGCGTGCTCTTGTCATAAACTCGGAAATGGGAGGTAGACAAACGAGCAACATACCCCTTGCCGTCAGGAGGACAAAGATGATAAGTGCACTTTGAAGGTGTGAAGTGATGACAAAGGTAGCCATATTTTTGTGGAGATCAGAAAGGTGCGCGGAAGGTGTATCAAGGAGATGAATTGCCATCTTGTCAACGGGATATGTACTCTGCATACTGAAGATGTAGTGTACACAAGAATACCTATGATGCCTCAGATAAGGAAAATTATCACCACATCATGAGGGCCTATTTCAACATTAAAAAAGGTGCGCTCAGCGTCGAGGCCTTTGCTAGTTTATCAGAGCAATGACCTTGGTGTGTGTGTGTTACTTAAGTGCAATACAATCTGCACGCTAATTCAAGGAGAAACTTTTGAATCAGGCGTAATTATTGTACAACTTTTTCTTCTTAGATGCAAGAAAGGGATATGATATTGATAATTCTTATGATGACCTTCTTGCCCGTATAAGAGAGAAGTGCGCCTTGTTTTTCATGTTCTGATTCGAGTTTTACCATGCCCTGAAACCCCAATGTGACAACACGGAATTCTAAGGCCTTCAGTGCTTTGACAGTTTTATCAAAATGACCAAGATGAGGTCCAGTGAGCGGCACACCTCTTACCCCAGTTATCTTGTTTTTGAACAGTTATAAAAAGACGTAATGTGTACTAAAGTAGTTCCCCGGAGTGGTTCTACCTGTCTTATTCACCCTAAATAGTTTGCATCCCTACACATTACGAAATATTTTGTTATTATCATTGTCGAAACAATTCCAATTTTTGCTTCCTTATTCACAATTCTAGATTACTTAATATACTGGATTAAAGTTAAGGGTCAATCTTGTTCATATGAAAAGAAAATAGGCCTGCTACATCATACTATAGATCTGCACATCCCTGCAAACAAAGAGACAAATAAAATCATTCCTCACATTTTATTACTTTGAATATACACATACTATCCTGTTTGCAATTGGCTTTATCAGCAAATATGTAATACAATCTCGCAGTATACTGTTCACAGTGTTAAGACTTTCATAGCAATATATTGTTTGGCCTCGATTTCTAAGGCACGGACAAATTCAGTGGCAATTGGGTATCAATAATTGAACTAGCATTCCCCTGAAACTTAAATGAAAGGTGTGTACACTGCCCGTTATATATGCCGGGATTGGGCAAGGGTTATGTATGTGATGTAAATGGGTCGTCAGGAGGCCATTTCTTAAGGCACTACGACTGCACACAGCCACTACGATTTGAAGCCTAACTACTTAGTGCCAGTACTTTGATAGGGCAGTCGTAGTGCTGCAGTCACTATATAACCAATACAATTGTGCTGTAATGTCACTAAATTAAAGGTCCCACTACGATTTGATGGTGAGTAGTCGTAGTGTGTTATGAAATGGCCTCCTCAGTAGGGTTTGGTTGGTCGGATGAAGAATCTTAGGCACAGAATGAAACACAATGTATACCTTTTGCCTGATTATAAGTCACTTACAAAAATGTGTAATACTTTTACACATATATACATGTATACATACATGAGTAGATTACTAATGCCTTTGTCAACATAATAAATTACGTATTTACAATATGCTTATAAAATCAATGTAGGACTACTAATTAATGTCAGACATCCTTGAATACAGCATCAGGAATGTTGAAAGTAGGTCTGAGTACTATACTAAAGCTTAATCCCTTCAATAAACATTTCCGACGAGAAATAAATAGGACCAAGTAAATATATCACAGGATAATATCATAACACTTTTTACAGGTCACGAGGCCTAACTCCAGCCCATACTCCCATTCCCCAGTGTAATTAATCGAATGTCTTTCAATAACGGCCAAAACAGGCTATGGCTAGGTTTCCCCAGAAGCACTTATTGGTGGCAGGAGATCTGCATGGATTGTTCCTTCTCGTGTAAGTTTGTCATGATCACCAATGGGTGGCAGTCTCCCTGGGGTGAGTGCCCCTTGTTGGTTACCCACTTGGATGGTATGGACGTCACCATTGTGCTTCCCAATACTGGCATTATCGCCCTTTCGTTCAGATATGCCAGTGCTGGCCTTAATCTGGTCTATATTGTCACTGTCTGTCACATCCTCTCTGGGTCCTTCTGAGTATATATGAGAGTTCTTGGTGGTTTGTGAAGATGCTGATGTGATCCTGGGACGGATGACCTTCCATGGCAAGCTACCGGTGGTTTCAGGTAAAGTCTGAGGCAGTGGAGAGTCATCTTTGGACAATTCTTTGAAGTCTGGTAGGGGGCTGGTATAGTCTTCATGTCCCACTACCCAAGCTGTATCCATGACACCTTTACCCTGAAATAAGTAGTATTTATATACATTAATGAAGAATTAGGTTGTAAAATGAATATACAGTCCTGTCCGTGTCAAATATACTTGCGATAATAAGGGATTACTGATCGACCGTTGGCTTCTCCATTTTGATTAAATTTAAAAGGTAAAGATTTAAAATAAGCGAGTTGGAGAATCGGTTTCCGCTTGAAGTATTCGAGAAAAACCTACATATTTGGTCCAGCAAGTTCACACTTACCTTTATCTGTATACCTCCACGACTTGCTAATTTATATCCAGAGAAAGATGATAGGGCCTTTCTCGTTGAGGGACTGAGGTGGATCCTCTGAGCTGGAAAAGAGAAAAAATGGAGAAATTAGCCAGGTCAGCTTGTAGAGTCCATATGGTCCCACTAAATGGAATGAGACGGCATATCTGTTGGATCAAAACTATTTCTAACTTGATGTTATATACTATAGATATCTTTGAACATTTCCAAGACGGTAAAGGGGGCTACTGGTATATGTAAGTAATTAGAATAAACTCTATAAACATTGATATCATTTTAACAAAATTTACCTAAGCCGTTGGACTCCATCCTTGATGCTGTGTTAACTGTGTCACCAAAGAGACAGTACCTGGGCATCGTGAGTCCCACCACACCTGCCACACAGGACCCTGTATGCACACCTGGAACAGCAACAGTAAAACAAGTCTGTAGATATCAATTTTCACCTAACACCTGTGATACCTCGCATATAAGGCATGCCTTATATATACACAAGGATAACCCCTTATTTCATGTTGAGAACAACAGTTCCTATAGTAAAGCATAGGCAGAGCCATTCCCTACTAGGGCGTAAAGGACCTGGACATATAGAACAGGCTAAGTTTACCAAAAATCCACACCATGTGCACAATAATATATAGTATGGGCCTAAGGTAGGTGGGAGTGCGCCAAATATGCAAGAGGTGCGCCTTATACACGGGTATAACGGGGAATGTAGAATATATGCACAATAATTTTTCTGCCTCGCAGGGTTTGAATGTAACGAAAAGCGTCTCAGTTAGGACAAACTGGTTATACTACATTTTTGGACTCTCAAACAACAAAAGAAATGCATATAATTATGTTGACATTGTACACAATTATTATTGTGGTGTCCCGAGAGAGCTAATCAAAACACGGATTCATGTTCTATCCAAATAAAATCAATAAAAATCATGCCCTTTGGGTACTATACTTGTGTATAGTACCCAAGGAGAGCGGTTATGTGGGTGGATTATCAACCAGTCGTATGATTCCGCGGGGATGACATATTCCATTCAGTGTAGAATTCTTATGAGTCAACTGGTTTCCGTCCTGAAAACTGAACAATGATTACTCACTGGTAACCAATGACAAGCAGCTGAGGTAAGGGCCGCGCCCATTAGGCCTTACATAAGATAAGTATAGCTTATTTTCTGAAAAGGGAATGATGACATAGGGGTTTTTCCAACTATAGATCCAATTCTAGCTGTTCTTTTCTAACCTTTCATTCGGCTCTGCATTGCAATGTTAATATGCAGAGCCGTAATATAAAGCGTATTTATAAAACAAATAAAGTGACAGCTAAAACCATGTCGACCAGATGGAGTATGTAAAAGGTTATCTGCCATATCAAACAACTGGGCCTTCAATCACAACGGCGACTGTGTGTATTTAATCAGGGGAATGGATTCACCAGATAAAAACACCTCTCTCCGTATACTACTTACAACATAGTCGGAGCGTGCCCATTAATGGTAATCGTTTTGGATTTTACAAGGGATCTCTAGTAACGGAAGTGGTGCCTCCGCTATACACCTAATCGTGTTTTCTGCTTCTAAGAACTTGCCTTGGTCCTAGAGCTCTTTGTAGCTGAATTTGGAAATGGGTCCCCAACTGATGTACCTGGGTAGTGTATATAATTTCAACCTTCTTTATCATACAGCCCTGTGGACATGTCCTGGCCCATGTCTTTACCGCCATAGCAGGTCATAGCATCTAACCTAACAGGCCATGGCATCTATCCTAAGCATCATTCTCCATATAATATGGGCAAATGAG
Source organism: Acholoe squamosa (assembly GCA_949317995.1). Taxonomy (NCBI): domain Eukaryota; kingdom Metazoa; phylum Annelida; class Polychaeta; order Phyllodocida; family Polynoidae; genus Acholoe; species Acholoe squamosa. The sequence goes on from OX439044.1 coordinate 32,078,684, forward strand.
GTATCCATGTCAATGTCCGAGAGGTGGTAACGGTTGGCAAAGCGTTTACCAGTGGGTAACAAAACAAGCCAAGTAGTTTTAACTTCAAGGTCCAACCAGAAAAAAAAAGTTTTCTATGTGTGTTCTTTGCTTAGCAGCATAAGACTATTTGATTAGGTCATCCTACCACCTAAGTATGCCGTTAGACTCAATCCAGGGCCTTCTATGGATGTGTTCTGGCGGGTCTTTTATACAAGTACCACATTACTCCGCGTATTTATAAGACGGGGCCTATACCTGAGGATAACCCCCTGCTACGCCTTTTATGTATATAAAAAGCTTAAGTTAGACGTGACGTACACGTGAGGATTTTACACTATGAAACAGTACTAAAACAATATGAATGTGGATGTGTTTAATAGGCTATATCGTTTCTGAACTCAGGGTGCGTCTTATACACAGGCTGCATAGCATACGCGGGTTACGGTAGCTGTGCAACATAATATATTTATTCATCTGTATTTGGCCTTTTCCTCTGCTCGGGACGTTTCAACACTCATAAGAATGTTGCATACAGCAGGACCTTCTGCTTTGTTTAGCCCTGCTCAAGGTCTTAAAATACAATTGCAGCTGTTGAATAACGTTTTTTTTTATTCATTGATCAAATTACTGGGCACTGAATATGAATTAGGCTTTAAGTAAAACCACACAAGATCATACTAGTTACTCATACTCTACATGGAGCAGTAAAGCCAATGGAAGTAGCAGCAGGCTTTAAGTAAAACCACACAAGATCATACTAGTTACTCATACTCTACATGGAGCAGTAAAGCCAATGGAAGTAGCAGCAGGCTTTAAGTAAAACCACACAAGATCATACTAGTTACTCATACTCTACATGGAGCAGTAAAGCCAATGGAAGTAGCAGCAGGCTTTAAGTAAAACCACACAAGATCATACTAGTTACTCATACTCTACATGGAGCAGTAAAGCCAATGGAAGTAGCAGCAGGCTTTAAGTAAAACCACACAAGATCATACTAGTTACTCATACTCTCCATGGAGCAGTAAAAGCCAATGGAAGTAGCAGCAGGCTTTAAGTAAAACCACACAAGATCATACTAGTTACTCATACTCTCCATGGAGCAGTAAAGCCAATGGAAGTAGCAGCAGGCTTTAAGTAAAACCACACAAGATCATACTAGTTACTCATACTCTCCATGGAGCAGTAAAGCCAATGGAAGTAGCAGCAGGCTTTAAGTAAAACCACACAAGATCATACTAGTTACTCATACTCTCCATGGAGCAGTAAAAGCCAATGGAAGTAGCAGAGGGAGAAACAGTTCTCCGTGGCGCCCTCTAGTGCACCAAACTTAAAGCATCTGTTCTATGAAGAAGTTGCACTGACAACTCAATGGCATGAAAAGAAATCTTCACTTTTGAGAACTCCCACCCACACATTGACGAAGACTTTCCGTCGCCTTCCATTGGTTTTTTGTCTGTTTTTGAATGTGTGTGTAGGTGTGTCCCTCTCTCTCCCTGTCTGTCTGTCTGTCTGTCTATGTCTCTCTGTCTCTTTCTGTCTGTCTATGTCTGTCTGTCTCTGCCCTTCTGTCTGTCTGGCTGTCTCTGTCTCTCTATCTTTGTCTCTCTATCTCTGTCTATCTGTCTGTCTCTCTCGCACGGTCTTAGTTATGGCTTATTGTTACATTTATAAACATGCCTAATACATCACATCTAACATGGCAGTCAGATTCCCTGGATTGTTTGCGTTTGGGAGATAAATTGTGAATCAATATGTACGGGTCCATTCATTGGTGGGAGAAGAGTACAATTTTCTAATCCGTCTGTAACAATGCAATGACCCTTTCGAAACCATATTCAATATTGAATATCACTTGACATTGTCTATAGTATTGAGGCAGCATTGAAGGTAAGGTGAACCAGGTATGTAAATGTATATTGTTTACAAGAAGACAAAGAAGATTTAAGAAAATCAAATACTACTCATCTATACGGATGTGCATCTTGTGACTGGAAAATAAAATACTACTCACCTATACGGATGTGCATCTTGTGACTGGAAAATAAAATACTACTCACCTATACGGATGTGCATCTTGTGACTGGGAAATACCACTCACCTATACGGGTGTGCATCTTGTGACTGGGAAATACCACTCACCTATACGGATGTGCATCTTGTGACTGGGAAATACCACTCACCTATACGGATGAGCATCTTGTGACTGGGAAATACCACTCACCTATACGGATGTGCATCTTGTGACTGGGAAATACCACTCACCTATACGGATGTGCATCTTGTGACTGGGAAATACCACTCACCTATACGGATGTGCATCTTGTGACTGGGTTTGTGAGGCACTTTGAAGCTTAGAACCCCACTGAGCAGATCCATGGAACAGTTGACTATCTCGGCAGCATGTCTATCTCCATTGCGAGTTGGTAACCCAGACACAAGCATGTAGGCATCCCCAATAGTCTCAACCTGTTACATAAAAAGAGATTAATAAAGCCAAATGTATAGGTGACATCTACTGGGAATGGGGACCTTAATGCACCCTGCACTAAGGGCCCTTTTCGCAGATCGTGTCACATAGATAAACAATGATAAAAGTGGCCAATATTTTGATTATATAGTGGACGCTAAGCAGGTATTGGATGACAAGGACATACATTAGGGCCACAGACAACAGAGGCACAACTCAATAAGAACAACTGAAATAAAAACATGCATTAGTCAATAAAGTAGAGAGGACTGACACTGTATTAGCTTATGTGCCCTCAGAGTTGCAAGGATATGAGACATTTAAGTAGGTCCTAGGTCGATTGGTCAAACACTAGTCGCGGTGGACAGCAATCTGAGTCAAGTATGTTGCCTTTGACACTGTAGCCACAGACCACACGAGCAGCACATGCAAACACAGACTGGTGAACAGAGCAGCTCCATGGCTTTCAGCCTGTTGTTGAGCTGCTCAAGATAAGCTCCTCTAGTGTTGCACAGAGTTTTATTGCATCTAGATCTACGTCCTTTCGCCGTCATTATTCATGTTTGCTGACCTGTCGAGTAACTCACCAGGGTCATACGCACCCTGGGCATACGCATCATGTTGACCTCACAGGGTAGAATCACTCCCATTGTGTTGCCTTGATGTTTTCCCATTTTATTGACATGAGCCTCTTGATAGGGCTGCATTAGTGTATCATGGCAACAAGAGGCATGATACATTGATGCATCATGTGGTACATACAGCATTAAACTACCTACTCCACGGTTACCAACACCTAGCAACGGTAGTTGACATTGGTCAATTAACAGCTGAATAGCCTGTTATAAGGGCTAAGTGCAGGATAAATGTAGGGGTCCGAAAATAAACAATTTTGCAAGCACTGACATTTGCCATAGTGTATGGCAGTTGGAATTCGTTATGATATACAATGTAGTTGAGTTCCAGTTTGGGTCAGTTACCAGTAAAATGTATTAGACAGCCAATAGAATAAAAATTATAAACAACAACCAAAATCTTCTGCATGGTCTGTACCAACCCTGAGGTATACCGTATAGTCATTTAGGAGAAATGGAAGTACAAGCTGTTTACATGATATGAGTAAAACAGAAGGTCATCTAATAAACATTATATTGAAGTCCTGTTGAAAAAGAAAGGCTCTTATCCAATGGGTTTCCCACAACTGCTGATTGCGGTGCTACTCACTCTATTATGTGATCATCTCCATCTTTATACATATTAATGTTGCTGATGGATCCTTACCTTGTACACGTCATGGTTGGCTATGGTGCTGTCAAACAGTGTGTAGAGTTCATTGAGGAGGGCGACAACTTGGAATGGTGTGCTCTCAGCAGCCAGGTCAGTGAAACGTACGATATCAGAGAAGTAGATTGTAACCGAGTCAAACGACTCGGCCTGGATCGGCTTGCCTTGTTTCAGGTCCTCAGCCACAGACCTGTATCAGAAAATGCTTCAATTACTATAGTGATTGTGATTTTTAAGGTATATGTCTACTGTTAGGATAAGAAGTATCAATTGAAAATGCATAAGAAAAAAATGTGTCGCCCGCCTTATGTTTGACACTTTAGCCTTACAAAGATTGGCATGATTTCCCAATGCAGTGTGTCTGCATTGCCTGTCAGGGCTGCATTGGTCCATCATACTCACAGAAATAACCACCATGAATCCCATATAGACATTATTGCTATATTCTTAAGCTAAAATTCCAAAATAATTATAAAAAGACACTAATGTACTTTGGTAGCATCCTGTATAGCAGGTTCTCTGTCTTCTTCTTTTCCTCCTCCAGAGCCATGGTACGGTCTGCCACGATATCCTCCAGATGGTTAGAGTACTTCTCCATCATAGAGATCATGTTGTCCATCACATTGGTCCGCCTAGTGGTACATTATGGTGAATTGTATAAGCAACAGAAGTACTGAGGGAGCCAGTATAGATCTATACACCTATGCAGGGGAGGATGGGAGCATGCTATACACTCTCAGCCCCGATTGTAAATATGCAGTACATTGCCCTGTATTGGGTACGGGGCAATCTACTGTAGAGTCATTAGATTTGTACTAACACCAGGTCTAACTGTTTTCTAAAAATAAAAGCAAAGTGCTGTAAATAGGAAATATTATTGTATTGCACTTCGGTAGCAGGAGCTGATGGGATCCGCAAATGACTACTGCCGGGCCTATGTTTTTATAGTTGGGATAATCTTAGATATTGTCTTTTTATCAATTGATGAAGGAAGGAGGGAATTTTCCAAGGAGGTTGATTAGCATATTTGAGAAATGCGCTCCAAAGCATCAATTCTATGAAAGGTAGAAAACGGCCATTAGAAAAAAGGCCATGCCCGAAAGAAGAAATTAAGGATGTAGAAGTTCCTTGCATATTCATACCTTCTATATGTAATACGGGTAGATAAGATCGACTATGAAAAGGTGAGACTTTCTTTTTTGCCGTAAATAGGTTCTGATATTGATAACCTACTTGAAGGGGTTAGCACTGGTGAGCCTCTTAAGCGCTGTCTGAATAGGAGGCCTGGCCTTTGGATCCTCCTCCCAACAACTTCTGATAAGATCCTTCAACGCAGCAGGTCCAGATAGGTCAGTCAGGTCAGGCCTAAAGGGGTCCCCTTCACCCTTGTAACCCCTGACCTTCTCTATTATTTCTGGAAAAGGTAAGTTAATTATAACGTATTACAGGTATTACAGATAGCCCATAGAGCATTGATAAATTATTTCAGAAAAAAAGAGATAATTAGTATAAAGATATGCCATCTTTTTCAAGTAACATTTAAGAAGAAAACTAAAAAGGTAGGTTGATGCTCATAATTATGCAGAAAAATTATACACTTGAAATAAAAGTCAGTTAATCTTGTTTGGTATAAGAAAGAAAACAACAGATACCAAGTACACTTTCTTTAGTTTAGTGGGTATTTTGAAATATGTATGATGTTTTCACTTACCCTGCGGGCTCATTGTTTCGTATTCTGTATAGGGCCCATTCCTAGTGAATACTTCCTTCAGGAGGACACCAAAGGCGTACACATCACCTGGAGAACTGCACCCAGGGTCTATTTCACGTACCCCTAACTTCTGCACTGGGATGGACTTGAGCAGCTCTGGGGCCGTCCACTGAAGCCCTGTTGACAAAGAGAATGTGTATTGCAGTTAATTTCATTCTTCTCTGTAGTGTAGGCATCTTTCCTTTATATAGAGGCTGAATATAGATTGTCATCTAGATATCTTGGTATCATTGATAGTCCTCTCATCTTCGTAACCATGAGCATTGATATTTCTCTGTGATATAGAAGCATACTACTGTTAGTAATTTGAGAAATTTACGTCCTAAACATGAGACATCGATTAGAATAGATTGAAATTATGGTGAGAATTGAGGAAGTAGTTAAAGCTTGCAAAGTCATATGACTTCCCTGATAGCCATTGGGTAGCAGCCTGTATGTAATTATAACCTACCGACAGGGCTGGTCACAAAGGCTTTAGATATGCCTCTTAATCATACTGATAATTGGAGATAATAATGACACCTGTGAGTCAATATGCAGTGGCCTTGTTATATCTGATGTATTGTGTAGAGGTTTTATGCAAAATTCGTCTTGTGTCCTCATAAAGGACAAGAATATTCCTACATTTTGATTAAGCCCTACACACTGTCTTCATGTAGGTGTATGTAATAATCATTGATAGAGGTGCTGCTTATGCTTTGTTTCTTATTATCTTGAACTGTGCACCTACAGTGATAGTACACTGACTGTTTTGAAATAAGCCAGGGTAAAATTATAACGATATTATTTCAACATACACACAGATTCAATGTGCACGCCGTGTGTTTGTTAAGATTGATTGTGTATTCACTATTTATAATATTATGTGTGCAGTATGTGCTTTATCTATATACACACACGGGAATTACATCTTAAACCTAGTCAATGCAATTCTCTGCAAACTTTGTACATCATACTTCAAAATAATCTTCTATCCATTCCCATGCTCATTTGCCTAAAAAGGGAGTCAAAATCTTAATTATTGAACAAATCCCAAACTGTTGAAGCCCAACTTTAGTATCACTCAAACAAAACTAATGGGTGCCAACCAATGCAATGCTTAAATTCGATCTTCAAAATCGTAGCAATTACACCCAAAACAAAAGTAAAGGTCATTTTGAAAACAAGAATCTAGGCACATCTATGTAAAAATGCTTATAGTCTAACATGCATGGAAAGCCAGACTGAGAGTGTATGTGTCACAACTGCGTTAATCCTTAATTAACATACAGCAATATCTTGAGTACCTTTGAAAAGCGGCGAATATGCCAGCGCATTATATGTGTATTTGAAAACTGAAAAGAGCAATGGAAATCGCAAACAGTGTGGCATGCCATGTATAACTCTGACAGTAAAGGTGGATAGCAACCTAAGAGACTTAACAGGAAAGAGGAACGCATGACTGATATAGGCTTGCTAAAGGCATCTACAAATCGTAATGCCTACTGACTGATAAGAGGCTGATACAAAGGTACACTTGAGGCTAAAGTCAAGATTAATAAGGATTTCAATTTAATGTTGTTGTTGTTTTGTTTGTTTGTTGTTGTTGTTTTTTGGGTGAGGACATTTCTCAAAATAAAATTTGAAAGTAATTGTACTAGTAGTAATAGTAATGATAGCAAAATGATTTATGATCAGAGTAGTGCATGGTGATAAAAGCCTTTCCCAGCGGGCACTTGTAAACTGTTGAGTCATTATTGAAAGGTGCTTGATCAACCAACTTTCAACATTTATTCACCGTTCTGTGCCCACAGGGGGACAATACAAATGACATGTAGTGAAAGAAAAACTTAAATTACAAAAACAGCCATGAAATGAATCAAATTCAAAAACTTGAACAGGAGCAAAAGAAACCCGGTCATGATGCCATGCAATACTGGCGTGATTAAGGAAGCAAAAGTGGAAACATCCTATTGATCTGAGAGCACAGATCAATGTCTATAAGATTAAACAAAAACTACACTGTTAAAAATTTTCTGTAGAAAAAACGAAGAATCATTGGCAACACCATTTTTTCAACATCACCGTAATTTTTATGGAATTTCACCGTTATTTCTAAACAATGATTAAAGGTAATTAATTACACATTGTTTTGGTTTCAATGCCATACACCATTAACTTTTCATAGCAATATTCAGCCTCTGGCTTGACATTTTAGAAATTCCACTGTAAATTCACTATGGACTAGGTTATCTTTATATATGGTTCAATAGGTGTATGTACAGTTCATCTGGACATCCTAGTGTAAGGACATTCTAATCATTATAATTATAAATTAGTCCTTGAGAGGCACATCATGCCCTTCATAACTTTGGAGGAATAATCTAAGTACATAGATTACTTCAGAATTGCAGTGATATGCCTATGTACTTTTTTTTTCTATTACCACATAAGGGGTGTTTATGACATCCCTGCTACTCCCCTTTGCCAAACAGAGTTGGATTATTTTTTGAATATCTGAAATCTATGAAACTACAATGTAGACTTGCATTTTGATGACATGGTGCATAAACCAAAGTGGGTATGCTTTGAATTTTGTGATAATTTGAGCTGTTTAGGGTGTAGGGTATTGAGGAAAGTCTCAAAGTGAGCCCCGAGGCCACCTAGTGGGAAGATATGAAACTTCAGAAAGGACAAAGATTCTCGTAAATAAAATAGCGGTACTTTTCCGTAGTGTTTTACACATATTCACTTTAACATCACCTAATCTAAGGGTGTTTCATTATAATAAAAATAACGGTGAAAACCCGTAAAATTTAACAATGATTCTCTGTAAAATCTATGGAAATCTTTAACAGTGTATGCTAAAGGGGGGATAAAACACAATCAAGTTACAATGATGTAAGTTTCAAGGGACCTAGTGAACACTAGGGACCTAGGGACCTACTAATCCAGATGCGGTATTGATGTAGTTTCCAAGTGTTCCTTTTTACACCATACACTATCTATACCATTGCACTACCATTTGCGTCCGAGTTAGTAGAGTTGGTAAACGAGCATTAACGAGAAAAGAAATATACACTCTAATGCACATTTTATGACGATCCACATTTCCCCATGGCGTGATGAGGTAACTTACGTGAATAAATGACATGTTCAGAATCGTCAGGGTCCTCGTCCTGCCCTCCAAGTAGACATCTGAGTCCATAGTCCCCCAGTTTGCACACCCAGCGACCGTCTATTAAGACGTTACTGCTCTTAAGCCGACCATGGGCTTTGATACCACTGCCGTGCAGGTAGTGCAAACCCTGGTAGAGGTGGATAGAGGTATGAGAACTATGAAGTCCACGAGAACTAAATGGATTAGAAGTACCTCCCTCCGTGGTCATGCATATACTACACTACATATTAAGGACATAGATGACGGATAGGGGTTCACTAGGTCCTTTTATACCAGATAAAGAAACGAGGCCGGAGGCCGAGTTCCCCTTATCTAAGGTATAAAAGGACTGAGTGTACCCCTATCTGTCACCTATGACGTTTATACCATGGTTTCCACTATTAAATTTGACATTTTTACCCTTTAAAACCATTAAATTCAATGTTATCTGTTGCAAGTCTATAAGCAGTGCCTTTAGTACATACTAAAGGCATCGTAAAACGGTGCCTGAACTGGATAACCATGGTATAAACTACACTATAGTGGTTGCCCGCTTGAAATGACACTTTTCGTATACTACTATCAGAATTACGACTCCACAGACTGAAGACCTGGCAAAGCTGCTTTGCACTCTGTACTTTCGATCTTGATATATCCTAAGTCCAACATGAAAGTGAATAAATGCTTATCAATTAACCAAATATTACGATGATGGCAGACTGAAGAAGGTATATGATAGATGAACTCAATTTAGCCACCTACCTTAGCCACATCTAACGTTATCGAGAACTTGAACATGTCATCCAGTGTTATATTGTCATTCCATATGACATCCTGTTGTAAAGATGCCACTTGCACTTTTAGAATATTTTTAAAATTAATTTCAGTAATGAGAAAAGCTATTTTTATCTTTTCAATTGTATAATAGCATGTTCAGGAAATGTTGGATGTTTACGTCCGACAAAGACAGTACATGTATAGTAACATGTGTGTGACCCACATGCATATCTGATGCATAATCAGATACACTGCAATACACAAATAGAAAGCTATAATTAAATTGTGTCTGGGCATTAACAATTAAGAGTGACATAAATGTGAGATTTTCATGAAAGGTTAAAATGAATGTCTGTATGAGGACCTGTTTTCATAGTTTTTCCATAAAAAAAATCCCATGTGAAATAAGTAGAAAAAAGGTCTAATCACACAGGTTCCCTTTTCTCCCCCCCCCCCCCCCCGACTTACCTGTAAGCTGCCCTTAGAGCAGTATTCCCACACTGCACACACATTGGGTTCATCCACACACGCACCAACAAAGGCCAGCAGGTTACTGTGCTTTACTTGGGACATCTGGGAGAAAAGGCAATACATGATTATCTTGATTGGAATGACTATACCCTTAATAGATTCAGCTCTGTTGAGGGACTTGCTTGATTTTGTGTACGATGCTTTTATGTTTTGGCGCGCTGTACACGAGTTGGTACGCACCTTATGCAGAGCTAGCAAGTTACTCGCCATTGCTGTGTTGGGATAACACTACACAATATGATATTAATGGCAATGTTACAGAATAGGCTATTATCTTGACTGTTTACAGATAAGAGGAAATTATAGTGAAATTGTCAATGTAAAGGCACAATGAATCTATGGTTGGATATTTTCGATTATGTCATTACCATTCGAAATTCTTCCAAGAAATCACGGTCAACCTTGACCTTGGTTTTCATAATGTCCTTTATGGCCACAGCTCGCCCCCTGTAAGTGGCGACCTTGACAAACAGTTGCCCTCGGAGACTCTCGGCAATAGAGGCGTTTTCCATCTTTGTCTTTGAAAGATTGGCGAAACTCTGAAGAATGTAACCGGTCAAATTGTTGGAATGAAAACAAAAAATGAAATTCAATAGCAGCTGATGTTTTGTGTAAAAAATCATCTCAAAATTGTTTATTCGTGTCATATACGAATACAGGCTCAAAGGTAGAATAACCAGGCAGGGGAATTCTTGATTCAATATGAATTAAAAGAATTCTTAAGCAAACGAAGCAACAATCTTAGATGTAGGTCAACACTTTAAATTTGATGAATTGTATTTTTCTCTAGAGGTGCACGTCAGTAAAATCCTGTCCAGGCTTTTACATATTCAAACTTAAGTTTCATCATAATAATTAACTACTAATGGATGATTACCTGGCTGCCGAATCCCTTTTTTCCTCTTAGTAATTGCAGATCTTGATATTCAATTTTCCAATACATGTTGTTCAGTTGTTTCTCACGAGCCCAACTTCTGCAAGATGTACAGAATGCAATTTACAAATATGCCGTATTGGTAGCCATGGGAATTGCAATCAATTCAAAATGATTTCTTTTAAATGTTTGATAGGCCTATAACATACCTACACAAATATAAAAGAAAAGGCAATTATTGATTAAAACAGTAAATCTAAAGTCTGTTTACTTCGATATTCGCAATGCACGTCGGCATGTCTCACGGCCTTATGTAATGTGTAAATCGATCATTATTACCAGGACAATATCAATCCAAATTGTTGATACCCAACCACGCGAATGTTGATAACATCTTATCTAACTTTATAGAGAAGTACACCTACCTGTAAGCCAGTAGGGCGATTATAATTATTGCCAACACGACGACGGCAACCACTGGACCCACGATATAATATATGAAGTTGTTATCTGAAAAGGTGTGAATATCTCCCTTTTGAACATAGAAATCTTGTGTAAATGATTAAATTCCTCAAATGCAATCCCCAATTTGAATGGCTGCTCTTAAACAAATGTATGCCTTTAATCGACAGATATCCTAAAAAGAGGGGTAAAGAATATCCCCATGTCTCTCCACTATTAAAGAGGACATAATGACATGACGCCACTCACAATATTTACTTTGCTGCTTCTATAGGGTAAAAGTAATGGGTTGTAAGTGTAGTTCAATTTGACATTGTGGACAATGATATATTTCTTACCACAAAGTTCAGATTGTAGTCCACACTTAGGGATGTCCAGTGGTCGGTTTGCCCAGCCAGATGTTCCGTCACCCCATATGATTGCACGGGCTATCTTCACTGACTAAAATTACATTGTAAGTGATAGTTAAGTGAAAATATGCACTAAGGCATGGCGCGGGTTCTCCAGTAGAGTTCACTAATATAATCTAAATTTACCTGGTAATCATACATCTTTTAAAGTGCACCTACCACACCAAATGCCCTTTTATAGGTTCACCCAGATGCACCCTAATGACACATTTTATCATCATTTTATGATTAACAAGGTACTCCATTATTCATGATGACAACAACCTTGCACAATATGCATGTCTCAAAGCCTACTACTCGAGGTTTGCACAGTTAGGAAGCATGAAGCCTTCGCTTTAGCTTCATAGTCAGACGTGTTTTTTTTTTAATTCTTAATTCAATTATAATGCTGCTCCTACCCTTTGTACTGAGGAACCGTTGACTACACTGTCTGTTTCTGCAGCTACACCAAACACAGCGTTAACGTTCATGTCCAGGATCCAGTAGTCAGGGTATCTGTCAGCCTCATCACCCAGCAGGATCGTACCTGTAGCACCTCCTGTAAGGGCAACATGAATGTGTGAGGTTAGGAAAAGTACAATTATATCAACACACTGATACATCCATAAATTTAACCCTTAAGGACCACAGATTATGTTTACCCGCAACCCTAGTAAGTGCACTCGCCAGAGTTGCTAAGGATTATGTTTGAGATGGTTAAGCCATAAACGCACCAAACAACATTGATGATACAGGTATATAATGCAGTTATGATGATGTACCTGTGGTGAGATAGTCGCGGGCGGCCTGGAAGATGGCTGTACCGTTGTTGATAGTGTTCAGCTGGGTGGCTAGTTTAGCATACACTAGCAAGGCGTCATACAGGAACAGGGAGTAGAGGTCTGGCTGCAAATAATGAAGGATAAAAACATGTGCTCGAGTATTTTTGTTTCTTTTAAAGCCATGAAGTTGAGGGAAGCACAATCCTTTCGACCACTTGACGTGGGCGGAGGATGGGTGAAAGGGCACATTTACGAAGGAAGTCGGAAGAGAATCCTGGGTCCCCAAAAGGGAGTTAAACCATACACTGGCACCCTTTACAGTCCCTCTGAACCCCTTCCAAAAGCTGTTACTCCCTTTCCATTAAACCAAAGGGAGTCAGAAATAGCTGAGTGGTGACAATGGTGGACAGGACTCCCTTATGGAATCTAAGGGAGTCACATCATGCCAAAGGGAGTCAAGACATGGTTGACCCAGAGAGAAGCTGATTGGCTGTTCTAAACATAGCTTCAGATTCAAACAGTGTGACTGAGGGAGACTGCAGCACCATGGCTCACATACGGAAGGACAGATGCAAAATATTCTTCTAGCATCTGAGTGAAACCCCACAACCCCTATGGTTAGACGATCTGACTGCAAATAATGACAAATAGTTCTATTGATAGCCATATTCAAAAGTTAATGTTAAGCTACTCACAGTGGCAGGAGTTACTCCTGTCATGTTAGACCAATCACCGGCCCTAGCGGCCACGTCAAACTTGGACAGGAACTCATTGGTCTTATTCACATCGAGCGTCTTCTGGTACATCTGTCAATGAAAAGAAGATTGAGTGTCTAGAATATATAGGGTAATACTAAATACATGTACTTCTTTACGGTTTCTCTAACCCTAAATAACAATAAATCACTTCAGTACACCCACCATGATGACGTTCCTATAGGCTTGACGAACATCGGCGTCCCTGCCGTCTCCTGTGACGTAGAATGACGTACTGGCAAATGTAGCCATGTCTTGTTCAGTAGGTATGATCTGATTGGTGTAGATGAAGACGTAGTCACCCTTCGCCATACCTGCGTCATAAGCCGCCAGCATCCATTGACGTAACTCGTCCAACGGTACACATAAGATAATCACTGAAATATAAAAGGGGCATAGGATCAGGAGGGGTTAGATTGGATGTCAAATTGTAATATATAAGCAGAAGAAAATAATGTACAAGTATGTCATCCCTCCGGTCAGGGGGCCATTTCTTAACATCCCATGAAAGTCATGGATCCTACAAGCCGTAATTCCCATTAGAATAACACAGGTATTTTTAGTCCCTTGAGCTTGCCTTTTTAAATACTCATTCAGAAAAAAATGAAATAGGCATTCTCCATGTGCATCATTTTGCCACACGCATAAAAATACATTGATGTCATTTAAGAATAATTATACGATTATTTTCTTGTATGCCATTAGGCCTTAGTTTCTGCATCACAATCACACATACAGCAAGGGATATAAAACATGGGACCCACTTCTCATTACAAGTAATGTCAATTTATACAACAGGTGAACTCACTCCATCAGAGTGGCCCTGGGTGACGTCAACATTAGATGAGATTAATGTCTAATGGTGACAACGTTTCACTTTCACTGGACCCACTATAGAAATGGGAGTATCTCTCTTTCATTGTTACTGTATTAATTAATAATGAGCACATGACCAGCACGCCATGCCTGGTCATCAATCAGTTTCAGTAGATTGCAATTTCAATTTAGCTCAAATTTTCGCAGTACGATACAATCTCATTTTACACAATATGCCATTTTGGGGTATTTGACTTCAACTCCAATTAGGTCAGCGCCGTCATGTGAATTTCCTGTCATAGTCCTAGTACTGTAGTACTGAGGCCAGCCCTGCTTTGGTTTGTCTCATACGGATCGCCACATCGAACCGTGAACATTCAAGGCATCACTTGTAGTAGGACGAAAAATGGGTCTTTTGTAATAGACTACTATAATTATGTGCCTTTTTAAACACTTTTTTTCGGATCAAATACAAGTTTAACCCACCTCTTGCCTCAGGTTTGATGTTTTCCAAAACACCTCTGATGTAATCCACGCTGCCCCCTTCCTTTAAATCCTGCTCCCAGCGCGCGATCTGCAATGAGAGAGAAGCTCTGATAGTGCATGAAGTATAAACACGGTATGATATTATTAAAGAATAGAAGCATAGGAGGTTTCCTAGAAGCAAGGAGAGTAGATTGTTGTATATTGTATAGTAGACGGTCCTTGGTAGAAGCATGTGTGACATCGTTGCATGTTCAAAGCCATGAAGACATTGGTATAGGGACATAAAAATGGCTCCTTCATTTAGACAGTTAGAAGTAGTAAATAGAATAATCCACTAGAAATGGGATTATTTCTCTTTCATTGTTACTGTGTTGATAATGAGCACAGAATCAATACTCCATGTCTGATAATCAATCAGCTTAAGTAGATTGTCATTTCAATTTAGCTCAAATTTGGTGCGATACAATCTAATTTAGAAATATTCACGGCGCGGTGTGGCTTCATCACTAGAAGCAGGTCTACTTTAGGTCGAATCACAAATGGGGAAAATACTCTGCGGTTTTGAATTTGTTGCAATTTTGAGGTATACCCCAAATTCGCACTACAGCAGGAAGTATAGAACACAAGCACTCTTTTGTGATTTTAGGCCAGAGATTATATAATGCACAGAGATATAAACATCGACAAAGGCAACATATCCCAAATGATACATGAGAAAATGCAACAGTTTCCTTGTGTTCTATACACCCTACTGTACTTATCCAGGTAGCAAAGGTGGTGTGGCCCTACTGTGGCCCACACTATATTTGGTGTGGCTTCTGATGTGGGTTGACCGCTTTGGGTTCAACATGGGTTTTTGGTGTGGCTGAAAGTGGGCTGCCCACTTTGATCACATGGCGCCATCTGGGAAAAATTTATCATTTTGGGGTCAACATGGGTTTTTGGTGTGGCTGAAAGTGGGTAGCCCACTTTAATCAGGTGGCGCCACATGGGATAGATATTATAGAAAATCTATTTTTTCCCTATTTTCTAATATTTTGACACCTAAAATGTGCTGCTAGCCTTCAGGTGCTAGCCACTAACTTGGCCTCCACAGTTGGAAGGAGACTAAACATACTGTATTACTCTCCCTATCATCATAATACAGTAGAATCATCAATACAAACTTAGTTGGCCAAGGTATGTCAACCAGACCTAGTCCAGTAACATGCTAGCTTCAAGTTCATAGCTCCTCCCAATGGGTAGCATACTTCAATATAAAATGATTACCACAGGAATGGTGTAGTCACATGAAAAACTGCTGGCATCACCTACCTTTGCACATTTCAAATGTATTTTGCAAGTAGATCCAAACTCTGAGAAAAGTTGTGTACTGTTATAATCTATATGATTCAGTAGCCTATTTCTGTTATATCATACTAAAGGAAATCAATACTGACTTGGGGGAAAGCTGTACATCAGGCATAGTGGGGTCATCTAGTGTCAAAGTTTAGAACTCCCAGCTGAGTATGCCTTGTGCAAAACCATCCTCAGCCCTGTCTGAGGGGTTATCTTTGGAACTGATCTGTGCCCACTTTGAAACCAATATATACATATGCCCAAAGTGTTTGCCCATTTTGAAGCTGCCCAAATCAGCTAGCCTGATGTGGCCCACACAACTTACTGAGGACAAAAACTGCCGGGGGCCCAACAGTCTTAGTTCAGTTTGCCCTATTAGGGTAACACAATGTGGCCCTGACTGGAAACCCACCATTTGCCCAGCCTAAAACCATGAATGGTATTCTGCCCGCTTTGAACCAGCTTATCTGAGCTAAAACTGAATTGGCCCAAAGCGGGCTTGCTACATGGATAAATCCCCTGTGAATTTGGGGTTGGTTCCAAAATCACAAAGATATTTGAGCCATTTTTCGCCTCGTGGGATTCGAACTTTTATGATTTGATGATCCATAGGCCATGATATGGTGATCTTATGGCCTTAATTAGACTGTGCTAATGCACCTCGAGCATTCCACATGCCACCACACACTTCGAAATTTGGTCTGACAAAACAAAATATGTTAATTCCGTTGATTGCTGTGACTTAAGTGAATTGTGTCCTAGAGTTGACCTACAATCCGATAGCTCATACCTGTGTACTAAGACCCTCTAATAAATAAATCTTTTCCAACTCTAGCCCATATACTAAAGGTCAGAGCAATTGAGTTGGATCATTCTAGCATACATGTGCCAAGTTACATATTATTAGAGAGGAAGACCATGGGAATGCCATTCAAACCAAGACAAATTCAATTAAAGGCCCGCTGAGTCACATTATAGGGTACTGGTGGTATGCAAATATTATGACAGGACATTGGCTGGTTCGAAATGCTTCTGGTAAGATCTCCACCTCTTTCCTATGTAAACCCCGATGTAGACACAACAGTGCATGAGGGCCACTATGCCTTGAGTTAATTGGTCGAGTTGACCTTATTTGACATTTTACTGACATAGCAATGTGATTTCAGCTTACATTTGGGCAATATGGAAAATTGCCTTTTCACTCACTATGGGAGATGCAATCGAAGTCTGAGAAATAATCCCAGGGGGCATTTCATAAAATAAAAAACTGGCATGTGAGTCCATTTGAAAAAGACTATTGCCTTTTCACTGACCAATGGAAAAGTATTCGAAGTTTGACAAATAATCCCGGGGGGACATTCCTTAAAAACTGTCGACCTTTCTACAGTAATCAGTCATGTGATTCAATTTAGAAAAGCGTATGTATTTTAGATGGGAAATTTATTATAAATTGAGCGAATAAATTATGCATATCCAGTGTTCCAAGTACCTAATTTACACCATAGAAGTGAAGTAGAAATAGTTGTCATTCACTTAATTAGTGGCATTTGTATCCTTACGAAAATTGCAATTCTATATTATCAGTTTTTATGAATCACCCTTCTGAAAGGAAGCGCACACTATATGAAAATGTGATCAGGACACCTTGTCTATACAAACCGAATACTGTAACATGTGCACTTTTGTGTATCACAAATCCTGGCTTACCTGGTCATTACACATTTAAGGTGACGAAATGATTGTCAGCAAGCTCTCAAACTCCCATGAGCTGAACCAAAGCTGCCGAATATGCTTAAAGAATTCTCTCATGATTTGGGTTGCTTTAAGCAAACACGCACTATTTAAACCGAAAATGTATGTATTCAAAGTAGGTTAACTGTATAGAGGGCTGCACTGTCAGCCACTAATGCTAAATTCCACTTATAAACATGCTAAAAGCTATTATAGATTCAATTTGATCCTGAACTGAATTCCTGATCAACACTGGACAAGGTGACATGTATAAAATATTATGGGTGGAGTATAATGCCTAATGTGAAGTTTGACGGCAGATGACAGGGTCTGTACGTAATTGAGAACTTTAACCTGTTTCTTTTTTGTGGCCAAATAATTATTATTTTTGCATTTGTCAACAATTCTCTTTAGATCATGATCATGTTTACCAACATCCCTCTCATCAAGAGTAGAAATAATCTTTGTATCTATGCTATAGTGTAGTATCCTTAGGGATAATCAAATATTTGGCCAGAACAATACAGTAGAACTAAGATTGAGTAAAGGCCCATAAAGGCCTGCTTACCTGAAATCCTTCATCGGCATTGCGTATGAGAGTATCCCGTATGCCTCTGACAAGCTGGCTGTAGTCAGGTCCTGTGGTAGATACCAGGGCCACCAACTTCCACAGGTAATGCCGGAGTAATATCATCACACCCTCACCTGGGTTAAGGTAAGCAAAGGGAAACAGGTGATCATGAAATAAGTGATGATTCTGACTGCATTAATCAAAGGCCACAGTTGGCAATAATGGGTGATACTGAAGCTGCAATCTTGACACACTTCTGTAGGATTGACAGTACTTCTAAATGGTATCATGTCGTCTGTACTTGATTGAATTGACTCATCGCGAAAGTTTGCTCGTAAATTGGAATATTTATAACATGTCGTGCACATAGAATTAATGTTTTCAGGCTTCAAGGTTGAATTCCACATGGTGAAAAATGCCTCAAATATCTATGCGATTTTGAATCTGTTGCGATTTTGGGGTCTGCCCCAAATTTGCAAGGGATATGACTGTAATATGGTACATAGAACACAAGGACACTGTTGTGTTTTACTGTAAAGCATTTGCTAGATTATTGTCCTGGTTAATGGGTATATCTGTGTCTGAGATGTTTCCTATCCTAAAATCGCAACGATATCAAACCTTGGCACAGTCTGCAGTGGGACTTTGACATTGAACAGTTCTCCTAACACCACTTGTGATTTAGGAAGGTCAGGAAGGCCATAAAACCCACAACTGGCAAAATCGCAGAGATATTTGGGACATTTTTCGCCATGTGGGATTTGATCTTCACTTTTGCCTGTATGCATAGGAACCTAATGTAGAAGAAATCTGGGAAACATGGAATCAGGAGCTTAATTCAAAACATCCTGGGATCCCAACCCCAGCGATCTTAGTGTAGGCACATATCATAAGACCTGGCTGGTCTACCCTATGTAATGCAGTGGTTGCAGGCCTGTCCAGAATAGCTAGTCCTGGGATCACTTCACTATTCCATTTCCACCACTAAGATCACTGCGATCTTAGTGAAAGAAATGCATAGTGGTTTCACCTCAGTACAAGAGCACTTACAGGGAACACTCCTGATCGATAGAGTGAATAGCCTGCTGCATACATAAAGATGGGAGGGAGGACATTTGCTGAGTGTCCTTGAGGGCTCTTAGGGCTACTCATGCGTTAAGTGCACTATAAGGTAATTCTTCCCTTCTCTCTCTTTGTCCTGGGGGGAGGGCACAATGCTTCTAATAGGCAAGAATAAATCATACATTCATGGGAAGAACTCTTGAATACTGTACGGGGGTCAATTGCACCTTGTGCTCTTTTGTTAGTGCATATGGGGACGGGGAACGATGGTATAAGCACTCTTGTGAAGAAGAGTGACTCCACAGCTATTCCTTTATTTTAGGACTCTTACCCCTGTGCCTAGTCAGTTCCTCTTGGAATAGTTTAGGAGGGCTGAGGCTAAGATCAATGCGATCTTAGTGCTGGCTAGGATATGTGAACCCAGTCAACTCTTAAGATCGCTTAATAAGATAAGGCTGATTTATTCCTAAGATCGCTGGAGTCGTGATCCCAGGATGTTTTGAATTAAGCTCCTGGTGTGTGAGAAAGTAGAGACCAATCTTGAATTGGAGATTGGTATCAAAGACATTGTAAAAGAAATCTCACAGACGCATATCAAGAAAGTCTTAGATGATGATAGACTTCATTATAGGGAGGTGGCTAGGTACCAATTATGGGTATTTCCGAGCCCGATAGGAAGTGTTTACTTGTATTAATAGGTAAGGTGCACATATAGAGCAGATAGCTATTGCTGTATGGGGATCGCCATATTATGTTCTTAGCCCCCCGACGCCATCTTGGATTTTATCACAGAATTCTGGGTAATCTCTTATCTCCACCCTCATCCACTACAGAAAAATGGTCACTGATAAGGCTGATAAGCTGCACCCTGCCCTTATCTTAATCACCCTTGGTACCTTCCCATTGTTTCAGGTGTGAAGAGAGTGGATTAGCTTGATAGGGAGACAATGGCCTGGGTGTATTTAATCTGGGTGACATGTGATGTTTTACTGAAATATCAAAGTTTAATTTTTCTAGTATTTAAAGTATTAGATTTATACTAAGCTTATCTAGTTAAAGTTGAGGGTATTTGCTATACAAAGATATAAATTTTAGAGAATAGCTACAGATAGTAAATGAGGAAGAGGCCATCAAAGTAAACTATAAAAAGAGGCCAAATGTTGATCTAGCCCCCGTCTACATGAGCCACCTAGCTGAGTTTCCTCAGTATACTAGCAATGTGCTAATGCCATATAGAACGGGTCACTCCACCCTCTACCCACCTGCACAGCAATGTCTTTATTGTTTCGCCCCCCCCCCCCCGACCAGGCCACTATGCCATTCCTGATAAGATGGTTAGATTCCTGCACGATGTAACCACGCCGAGGTACTCATATAACGAGCACAACCTGCTCACAAGGAAATGTCCATAAGTTGATCTATACAGACATCCGCGTCTTGGCTCAGGATGGGGTTTTATCTGTATGTAAGCCTTTGAGTCTGAGAATAAACCACACATGGTGTGATACTGCGATGGCAAAACATACATTTTTCAAATAATACATTCCTGAAGGAGTTTATTGTCAAATTATCTATAGGGTCAACCATTCTACTTGTCTCAGTTTCTTCGTCTCCGCCGAGACTCCCTATCCATGTATCGTCCTGATTCACACCACTCCTTTTTCATCTTTTACGTAGTCCCACCTCCCTCTGTGCATGTCTGTCCCCTGTGTGTGTCTGACTGTCTTTATCTTTTTGTCTGTCTGTCTATTATTGTCTGCCGCTCTGTCTGTCTCTGTCTCTCTTTCTGTCTGTCTGTCTTTCGGCCTCTCTGTCTTTCGGCCTCTCTCTCTTTCTCTCTCTCTTTTTCTCTCTCTCTCTCTCTCTCTCTCTCTCTCTCTCTCTCTGTCTGTGTCTTTCTGTTTGCCTGCATCTTTCTCTTGTCTCTGTCTCTGGCCATGAACCCAGTTTTAACAATGGTCACTGGGGCGACGAGAGCAGCAGAATGCAATCATTTGTATTAATTCGTCATAATTCTGTTATCTACTCACCAGTGGCCGTGAGGGGACCAAGGAGTCGCACCAGGGTATTGAACTTGGTCTTGTCCGCTAGAATGGGATCACTAGAAATCCACCCGAACGCTGGAAGGTCGTGGATGGACGCTAGTTGAGCAACTGGATCCATTGCTGCAACAATAGAAATGACACATGACCTTCATGCCTCAAAAACTCCCTCCGAATTATAGTGAAGGTTGCAAGTAAGGACATGTGAAATTAAGCTCAATCGATTTAAGACATTGTTAGGATCAGATCACAAAACAAGTCAGCAAGACCTTTGAATGCAATAACATTGAATCCCACATGAGACTACTGCACAAGATGTTACAATTGAAAACAGTCCTACGATTTGAAAAAAGAAAGTCGAAGTCTGCAGTACCCGCCATGTGCCATAATCTCTGATAACTTGAAGCTGTAGTCAACCATTACCTGGAGAGCAGGCAGGCCCAAGTATTAGGTGGGGGTCGTATCCTGACTGCATGACGTTGAATATGGCACCAATACCTGTCTTACTATTGCAGTCTGAGTCTTCCCATTTCACACTAAAACAAACATGGTAAAAGGGTTTTATGCATAATATATCAAAACAGAAAACACCGTCACACGGATCTATTTCCTAGAGAATCAAAGTTTAGAGATCATGGAATATTGACTATTAGATCTCGCAGTGCAGATAACTTGCCCCGCTTCTAATGATAACATGCCTCCTCGAAACTGTGAGTATTGTATGTTATTCCAAGAATCCAGAGAATACAATTACCCCAAACAAAACCTTTCTACCAAATATATTATTTGTGGATGTAATCAAAACATGAAATTCCAACCTTAGTAGCACGATTAATGTTTATTCTCTTATTTAAATGTGAGTACATGGTAGTTATCAATTCACAACATATAGGTTGTAAGCTGGGAATCCTATCTATTCAAATTACATCTAAATATTACCTTTATTAACCAGTTTTTATTCAAATATTTCAGCTAGGGTTTTTATCGAAATTTAGTAGGACCAAACTATATGAAACATAAATACGGAATTGAGCCTTCACAGACATTTAATGGGAATGAATTGTTTCCTTATTCATGTGTGCAGTGTTATTATGTAAGCACGATAATGTACAAATACTTGGTGGTTTCTTTTTTGGTGCAAGGCCATAATGCCACAATGGTCCTGTGAATAGGCCCTGCAAAGTCTTCTCACGCTATAATCCTTCTTAATACGCTTATTAGGAACCATTCATGTGCATCAAATGTGTGTTTTAATCATAGGCTCTTAAGGTGTGTACTGTATTTAGCGACAATATCTATAATGGAAGTAGTTTCAATAATTTATGGTACAAATACGCCTGTACTGAATAATTATATGGTGTGAACATTTGGAAAAGACCCAAGTCTTTTCAAAACTAGCGTTACAATTCACAATATAATCATTTCATTTGATAATAGAATTTCCTGCAGGCTGTTGCAAAAAGATTTGGAAACGATTTTGTCGGAGGTGGTATTCCCAAAATGGAACTGACTGACCTCAGGTAATCAATTCCCTGTTGGGTTGCAAAAAGATAATTGGTCATAGAAGTAGTTTAGGAGTGGTCAGGAACTGGTGAATGCTTCCTAAACGAGAACCAATTCCCAGACAGTTCCTTTCTCCAATTCCCTGGCCTTTCGACTATGGGAAGCATTCAGGTGGAATTAATCATGGAACCAGTTCCTCAACTTTTTGCAATGCAGTATAATTCAGAGTAAGTCAATTCCATTACAGTATAAGGTGGGAATTGGTCTCCCTGGGTGGAGAATTGGGAGGAACTGGAAGATGCATTAGTTACAGTGAGAATTGAATTCCAAATCTTTTCGCAACAGCCTCCTGTGGTAGCGTGTTTCTCTATTTATAAGGTAATCTCTGAATACTGAATACAAGCCTGCCCCTTGTGTATTATAAGCGGAATCAACTTCCTACACCATGCTGCACCTGGAGGTTAGCAAAATGAAGCAGGACAAAATATAGCTGGGCTTATACCCATTGATGGTACTTCGTCAGTGCTCGACGCTTCTCAAAAAAGAAAATAGATTAGGGAAATTACGGTCTCTTATGTTCTTAATACATATAACCATTGCTGATCGCCAACGTAATCTTCTAATGTCAGATGAGAGTCCCTCCCCTCGCCTCCTTATAGAGCAGATCAAATTGACCACTAGAACTGTAGAATAGTGATGTGGTTTTGATTGTAAGCACGCTGTATGTGCATAGATATGAGATAAAATAAAATACGCGCTCACAGCCACAGTCACACTTATCATGTATACTGGAGAGGCCCATAAAGTATTGAGTGAAATAAGAAAATTAATAAGAATGACATAAGAAGTAAAAAATTTACTTTCTCATAATGAAGGGCTCATTACTACCAATATGGGCGGGTATCATAGCTTACTTTATGAAATAACTTGGGAGAGCCTCCCAGTGTAGGAATATGGCCTTACTTCATCTATTTTTATATTGAAATAGCCGTTTATGGGACGGGAAAATGTTGAAATAAGTCTATTTGAAAATGAAGTAAAGTTTATGGGACGGTACCCAGACCAATGTGTCTCGGTGTTATGGGGTCGCCCACATTGTGCTCACCAGTAGACAGTAATTATGGGCTCATATTGAGTCCAGGGCAGGCTTTTCAGTGTTGTCACAGTAGGATGAATTCATTTTATTACAGAGGAATCTGGTCAAATCTTCAAATTTTTTCGAGGCCAAATGAATTTGATAATACACACTCTGCCAGTTAATGTTCAGTGATCAGCTTCAACTCTCACAGCCAAGATATTTATGATTTAGTCTAGTGACATCCTGACTTCCAGTCCATAGCTCGTCCCTATGAACTCTCTCTCTCTCTCTCTCTCTCTCTCTCTCTCTCTCTCTCTCTCTCTCTCTCTCTCTCTCTCTCTCTCTCTATATATATATATATATATATATATATATATATATATATATATATATATATATCAGGATGCATGATCTGCCTTATTATACCTATAGTCCACTGGGCCTCTTCGGCCGACTTTTGTGTAGGGAATGTATGGCTAAAATTGGCCGAAGAGGCCCAGTGGACTATAGGTATTAGGGTTACCCAACATGGCCCAGACAGGAATAACGCAATCTGGAGGGCATTTCTCAATAATGACGCTCAATTAGCGTTATTGATAAATGCCCTTCTGAACAGCTTAATACTGGTCAATTACCCTAATTGGGCGTTCAGCATGGGCAGGTGCTGGTAGTAAAAAGTAAAACAGAAATGAAATCCACAATCTAATCTTCTAACAAAGAAGTTATTACCAGTCTTTGCGAAAACGAGATGGACATCGGTTATAGCCGACAGAATGACCCACAAGTCCGACATAAATTGTCAGACTGTAGCTAGGCTGTCAGCTCCAGACATTGGGCTACATGATATTTTTTCATGGCTTTCAATTTGGAGCATTATTAAAACAGAAGGTATTAACATGGATTTTATGGATTTTGTCTCAGAACTTTATTAACCCTATTAAATGAGTATTATGATAAAAATGTATATTCTTGCTTTTTCTTTTTTTTCCTGGAAATAACCGGAGGTACTCTTTATGTTTTGCTCCTCCAAAAAATTAAACACGCCTGCAGAATTGGAAATCTACAGGACCGAATGCACTCATGGCGAAAAACTGTTCACAAAGACTTCTATTGGTGCAGTTTATCTCACTGCTTTCATCTCACTGGCCTCGTACCTCGTACATTCTATGGACTTACTTTAAAAGTAAGTACAACGCATACCAGCATGCTATTACTCGAAAATGTAAATTCAGTGCAGCCCTTGTAAATCCGATTTCAGCACTAACTACCACTTATAAGGGAGTGTTATACAATAATATGCTGGAAAGCTTAAGATATATGCACTAATAATATAACCCATAGTCAGTGGTGACTATAGTCTATACGAGCATATCTCTGAGACCGTAGCCCAGTGATATATACGTAGGCCTATGTTTGGGGGGCACACAGTTACGATCCCAAAATAGTATGTGCACAGGAAACAATTGGTATTCAACCATGATGAGGCAGAACCTTGTAGGACCCATGGATTGTCAGATCTAATGGAAGAATGATGATAGTTGATCAAAAGATTTGATGATACAGGAAATAAACATGGTTAGACCAAAGTACACATGGGGTGAGTGCAGGCATGGTGTGTTATGTCTGTTTGCGAGGTTAGGAAGGCCAACTGGTGTAATAATGTGTTTCCAATTGCTGGTTGACAGTTGCAAGATGACGTCTATGCTTTACCAGTTGCCACTCACAATAGTACGCGTGGTTATCTGCTAATTGCCATTTGTATTGAGTTCATGGTCATATCAACTATACCCAAAAACCAAGTGAATTTAATGAATAACTACATGTATATGTTGATCATATGACCAACTTAGTCAGAAAGTATAAGACATTGGAGACTTCCCACACAGTCACATGAGTGTAGAATGGTAGTCAATAGTGCCTAACTTAAAGAGGTCCATTATTATTAGTGTACAAGTACACAGTAAGCTAGGCTATATAGGAACCATTTGAACCGTAGGTCACGTAGTACTTGAGACACTTAGAAACTCAACACTAAATTTCCTGCTCCTGGAACCTTTCAATCACTTCTCCTTGATGTTTCCAATAATTGTATTTATGTATACATGAATACCTAGCCTATCAATATTACCGGTATAGTACTTATTTATAAAAAGCAAGGTTATGGTAAATTTTCAATTAGGGGGAGATGGTTCTATGGGACATGATGCATTATATAGCTCACAATAACATATTGTACCACATTTACAATACTGGTTTTATATTATTGGATTAATCCTGTTTTTGATTTAATAAATTTTGGTTCTGATATACCTGCATGCTAAAAAGCCAACTTTGAATGGCGGATTGTTTTTTGCGTTCACAAAGTTTGTGTCTAGTAAAGAAATCCACTGTAAACCTCCAAGCAACAAAGATTAAGGAGAAATCGCTGTGCTATGCCAAGTAACGATTTCCCTTAAGCATAAAATTCATCAGATTATATTTTGGAGGTAACACGCACGATCATGATTGAACTCGTGACGGCCCCTTTAGGCCTCTCCAAAATGCATGTAAAACCACCTCACGTATCCCCAAATTCATGGTCTGGAGATTACTTTATCAAAAATCCATCATAGACATAACTGAATATGGAAAAGTGGAGCTAGTTGTATCGAACGAAATCTTATTGCGCAATGAATGCAATAAATTGGTGATATTGTAGATAACTCTAAAACTCCATTGATAATACACTCATCCACGGAAGAGAGGAAATGCCTTTCGTTGAGCTGATATTACCACAGGTTGGTATGATGTACATACTGAGAAAAAAAACATTTCTATAGTGGTATTATCGCGGATATTGATGTAACTTTTGAGTTCTGAACACTAATAGAATTAGTGCCTAAGTAGACTGGTTGGAAGGTTGATATATAGCATGATGTGTATGAATGATAAAATGCATGGACCAAAATACTCTAAAACCAATTCAGGCAGGCCCGAGTGGCACAGAGTGGCAAGAGTAATATAATAGGTAGAACTCTCCTGATATATGATAATATGTGCCCCATCAAGGGAGAACACCCCTCTGCGGGGGATTTCTGATCCCCCATTTGGCCACCAGGGGGCATTGGAGGGCAAAATTACTTTAAAATCATTATAAAATAAAATTGGCTAATTCTTTTATGCAGAATTCATTGATCTCATTTAAATGCATCATTTTTTTGGTGGAAATGGCCCATATTTGGATGGTAAAATTTTTTTCATGAGAAATCAACCTATATGCCTCTTTCTGGTTGCCATGACTACCATTCCAATAATCAAAATTTGCTGATTTTATGCCAATTTTGGGGGATACTCACCAAAAACCTAAAACTGAAAACAGGAATGGAAAATTCCTTCTAGATCAAAATCTATGATAAAATTACCGTAATTATTGTTAGGCCTATGTACTTTTTATGAAAAAAAAAGCTTATTTAAATATTGTGTTTTTAGACATTATTATGGTTTATAATGTATTTAGAGCTTAATCATTAATTTCATATATGAATAATGACCTATGTTCAACGAGGGGTTCTGACATAACTACTAGGAATATTTAAGCCAATGATGTCTTATTTTACAGATTTTAAAGATCTTGAGATGAACTTTGATAATGAATTTCCCTGCAGAGGGGTGTTTTTGCTTGCCTGGTCACATATGCATTGATGATGAAGTACCTGTCACTACAGTGTAAAAAAAATGTCATTGCAAAAAATGATGGAATCCTGTCCCAAAGATGCCAGAGATCTGTTTTCACCAAGATTCCTTGTACCACCGTAAAGTCACCTGGGTCAACGGGTAACACTAATAACCTATTTTCGGTTTGATCAAACAATAAGGTACTGGGTTAATGCCAGTAGGGCAACTACCATAGTTAACCAGGAGTTGTTTCTTTTCAAAACGGCCTAACATAACATTTGATGCAATGTTAGTGGAATCTGCCTAGAACCACATGATGTGTTAGTGATTTGGCTCCACTTAGGGAGTGATCATTTTTAACAACACGGGGGGGGGTCAGAATTTTTTCGACCCCTTGCCCGGGGTAGGTCAACATAAATTTTCTTTTAACCCCCTCTGAGGGGAGGGGTCAAAATAATTTCATCTATTTTCAGTGAAAAGGCCTGAGCGATCCTAGAGGCTAATGATTTTGACCCTATTTATAGCGTACATGGTGCATTTGACCCCTTCTTGTATTCACACTGTTCAGTTTATTTGGCACGTAAAACATGAGGCTACCAAGTCCCCCACAACAATGGCTTTCCATTTCCACTTATAAACTTGGAACGGCGACATTCCCTTTTGAAGGGAGGAGTGTGGCAAGCCGTTAATAGTGCTCACACTTTGCCATAGAACAACTCTCTAAGGGATCACTGACATCACCCCTTGTCTTGGTAGCTAGCAGTGGTTGGTATTTTTAGGGTGCTAGCATTGCTACCCACAGAGTGCACTAACATTGGCTCTTATCAACATGACAAGTAAGTCCAACAAAAGCATTGCATCGGGTGTGATGTTAGGCCAAATTGAAATAACCTCCAGGGTTGTTTGCAATAATATAATAAAGAATGGTGCCTAGGGCTAGTGGTGTGCATTCACTATTCTTATTGTCATTAATTGGTAGTGCTACTGGAAACCTGCAATACCCATTGATATTGATCTAACATGGCAATATGGTTAGACACTTGATCCTATGCATATAGAATGTAAGGAAGGAGGTAGTCTCCCTCTCTGTCTCTCTGTGTGTCTCTGTCACTTCCTCTCTCTGCCTATGGTCGCATCATCTACATAGTAGAGTCTCAACAGTGTTGTGAATAATAATTCAATAAATAGAATACAACCGAAACAAAATAGATTCTTATTGCATTGAGCGCAATGAACTTTTGTTGCAGTGAAGCAATACAATCAGTTTTCTGATTTTATGGAAATATGCCATGTTACTGCAATTGATGCCATTAAATAATGTATAATCTAAAATAATGTAATAATCTGTTGATCAAGACTGTAATTGATTATCCCAAAGGAGTGAGAACAGGATCTATGGTCAGGAGGTGTGACAAGGGACGTGCAGAGAAACACAGATAAGCATATCAATAATTATTGTACAACTGGCATTTAGGAGACAGAGCAGAATATTAGAAGCAATTTATAATACTCACTGGAAGTCATAACCTGGTAGTAAACTGGCATCGGCTGTTATAGTGTCCAGGGCACATGCCAAAGCACCAAGACTTGTAGACGCATTGAAGAAGTAGTAAAGTTTTTTAGGAGCAAGCCAGGCAATCCGAATGGTGGAGGCTTCAACTATGGTTATTTGTAGAAAAAAGCTGGCTGTAAAGGCCAATAGTAGATGGTAGATATCCATTTTGGTTTCCTTTATGTGATGTTCTATAATTGATACTGTATAGGCATTCTATGTAGCCATCATATCCTCCTCAGAATTAGCAAGCAATTGATTAACCTTCCTTCAGAAGAGCTCTATGTTCTACTGGATGGTAACCTATAGCCATACAAACAAAGCTATGACTTTGTTGTTCAGCACCTCTACGAAAGTAGACATCCACATAAAACTAAAGCCTGGATAAGTCCCAAATTGGCATGTCCTTCCTTGTGGTTAAGCCTTGCTAAATAAAGATTTAAGGCTTATCTTTACGTTATAGTTTACGCATTATGATGAAGGACTACCTCGTGGACACTCATGGTATTTGAGCCATTTCCACAATTATATATGACGTCTGACCAGTATTCCAGCTCCCACCTTTAAGGTGAGCCACACCAAATACCTCCTTCGTTATTGGTCAATTCCTGTTGTAGACATGTATAATGAAGCAGTCTAAGTAGTAGTCTCAGTAGCCTTAAGAGCAACTTATGCTGGTAAATCCCCTGTTTATCCCTTTATGTTATTTAACACCAATGTGTAAATATGGAGCACTACGTCCTATCTAAGCTTCACGTGTGGTGGAAATCCTAATCAACACAAACTCCATTCACGGCTCGCCAGGTGAGATCAAGGTGAGACCTACAGGAATAAACCCAGCACCCTTAAGAAAGATTGCAGACCAGAGGTCCTCCAGGGTCTTAGAAACCAGTAGAGGGTCTTAGTTCCAGTAGTAATCTAAGTTGGGTTGGTAGTTTTGTGCTACTAGTTCCTACCAGCGGTAGCCCCCCATGGCTCCTCCAGGTGAAATGCCTCCAGGTAGCCATGGGTGGGAGCCAAGTGCCAATGGTCACAACACTGGGAGCTGCATGGTGGCCTGTAGGTAGTGTTTGTAAAGGGGGACTTAATGGCATATTGGAAGAAGTGGGTGGAGGGGGGGGGCAGTGAGGCCCATGTGCAGCTATGGGACGTGGATCACCGAGTATACAGTGCTACCAACAGTGGTTAATTCAGGAACTATAAGTACTACGTTTAGGCTTTGGGTGTTAGCTCGACACAAAAGGTGCCATCTTGTGAATTTTGCCATATAAAAGGCCCACTTGCGAGTTACATTCAGAGCTCTTATATTAAGTAATAGATATGATACACGGGATAAATAATTGATACATTAAGGTCAACGATTTCTCCAATATGCCATGTTACTCATTACTGTAGATCATCTCAACCTCTGCTGACAAACAAATGGTTTTAGTTATTGCAGAGACATAAGTTTGGGGGTGATGTACTATTATACACTGAATATATATCATGCCCTCTCCCAAAAGATCTTGACCCCGGTCAAAATTCTAACTACATTAAGGGTGCTCCCTTCTGAGGAATCGAAAATCTGCCAAGTGGAGTGAAAATTAGATTATG
Source organism: Acholoe squamosa (assembly GCA_949317995.1). NCBI lineage: Eukaryota > Metazoa > Annelida > Polychaeta > Phyllodocida > Polynoidae > Acholoe > Acholoe squamosa. Next base: position 32,109,368 of record OX439044.1, read on the forward strand.
TTCCTATTAATACTGGATATTCCTTTCCAGCCCCTGAATATGCTTATGAATTATGAAACCACATGAAGGCACTTGTCATGACATTACCTTCAATGGACGGGATTTCTTCAATCTTCCATCCATGTCATGGCATGATTCAATAAGGGCTTCGGGGACGTTTGATAAACATGATATATAATGCCCCATCACCAGAAGCAATTTTTCACATTGGTGATCGAGGAAATCGTTTCCTTCATGATTATGAATTGAAATGGGCTGGCATTTCCACTATTTCACGACGCCCACCACCCCCACTATTTTATAATTTATTAAAATGGCCATTCCCTACGAATTATACATACATGTATGTGAATCTATTTCAATACTATATATATACTACAAAAAGAGGAAATAATATGAATAATAAAATGAATGTCTAGCATCCATAGGTTTTCTATCAGTTGCCTATAAATCTAGACTGTTGCATATTCTCCGGGAATAGATGCTTCCTTCATTTATAGCTTACTGCTGATAATGAAAGACAACACTTAACAGACAGTTCAAAGGCTCGATCAGTATTTATCAAGGTTCTGTTCTCTTCAATAGGTAGACCGTAAGTGGCTCTTTATATTTGTAAATGTTAAGACAACTCTGCTAATGTCGCCTTAATGCAAGACACATTATACAATTGCACCCTTTGGCCATCACGGGCCTTTTTACTGACTGTAAAACGAATTTGTTGAATCTTCAAAGAACAGGCCTTTCTAAGTGGATTCTCATTTGACACTCTTTAGAGAATTCTAAATGGAGAAATGGTTTATACAAAACAGACATGGATTATAAAAGACTATCTAAAATAATCTTGAACCTCAAATAATCTTTTAGCTTTCTTTGAGCATTTTGGTGCAATAATTTTGTGCCAAATTGTATATAATTGATGGGGTTTTACCCCTGTGACATCATAAAAAGAAGGGAAGTCCCTGTCATGTGATCATTGTAGGATTATCTTTCAGAATATGCTAGAGTTTCTAACACTTATTCCTCTTCAAAATAGATTAGGAAATAAATTACAGCAAAAAACAGTTAACTTCAAATTCATTGTACATAATCTCCTGTATACCTAATATACACCATTCCAAATTTTGTGGTGATTGGATAACAATCTCCAGTGATATCAGGTTTTCAATACTGGTCTACATGTGGGTTGTTAGGATAATCCACTGTGTGGAACTGTATAGGTCAGAGGCATCACCTTATAGTGAACTGTGTATATTCAAGGTCAAGCCTTATCACCTTAACCTTGAGCAAGGTCACTCATATTACATTCAATTATGAGCGTAATATAGCATTACCAAATGTCAAAAGCTTATAAATGTAGGCTAAGCCATAATGGAAATATTGAACAAGTAATCAATGGATAATTCATGACGAGTGTGTGAAGGATAATTACACAAGGCCATAGGCCGAGTGTAATTAGCCTTTGCTAACACACACGAGTCATGAATTATCCATTGACTACTTATTTTATACCATGAAACCAATAAATAATCAATAGAATACCAATAAATTCAAGTTGAAAACAAAAATTATTCCCCCTCCCCGGGACTCGAAGCCAGCCATAGTGTGTGTACACAGGTACATACACCTCCTCGTCGCCCGGCAGCGGACAGCGACAGCCCCGGTCTCGGCTTGGCTTTGTTTGAATGCGTCTCACGGTTATGTTTGTGTACAATCGATACATACACCTCGTCGCCCGGCAGTGGACAGCTACAGCGCACACGGCGAGAAAAGATGCGCCCGGACCGTGTTAGACTAGATCTAAACCTCAGCGCCTGGCTAGGCTTGGCTTGCTTTGAATGCGTCTCGCGGTTATGGCAGCGGCACACGGCGAAAAATAGTGTTTGTACACGACCGGTACACATACCTCAGTGCCCGGCTGGCAGCAGGCACATGGCGAAAAAAGATGCGCCCGGACCGGGACTCGACTCGCCTACCTCTAACAGCTGAGTGCAATGCGCTAACCACTAGACCACCGCGTCTCCTCCTTCGGCGTCCGTCTCGGCTTGGCTATGTTTGAACAAAAATATACGCCCGGACCGGGACTCGTCCCGCCTACCTCTACAACATTACCAAGCAAACCCAGACCATCACACGTCAGTCCCTGTGGCGCAGTGCATAGGGAGTTGAACTAAGGACCTGAGACTGCAGGTTCGACCCCTACCATGGCAATGAAAAATTCTGTAGGTTTTAACATGTAACATATGACATGGAAGGACATGAGAGGCATGCGGGTTATCCATGGATAACTGCACGGCATGCAGGTTATCCATGGATAACCGCACGCCTTACAAAATTGATGTTACAGCCTACAGGGTGTGCAATATCGACAGGTATGTGCATGGGAATATCCAGCAAAAAGCACTGAGCAACCCAGAAATCGTGGTATAAGAAGTGATAACATTCTAATTCATGTCTATACAAAATACATACCTGTGCATAAGAAACCAGATCCCCTATCTTTCTAAAGACCTACATGCAGGTCACTTTTGAACAATAGGCCATATCTTAGGAAGTTATATCTCCATGACAACCAAATTTTCCATATCAAATAACTTGTGAATATCAGGCATTAAGATATCTGATAAAATGACCGGATTCATTTTTCCAATTTGCATTTTCGCTATTTTGAGATTTTGTGGCATTTTGGTTGCCATGGCAACCATACAAAAATTGGTTGGCAACTTGATTTTTGAATTGTATGGAATCTTGAAGGGAGGAACTTTAAAATATGATTGAAATATATGATGCATTACACCTTCTCAATAGGAGGGATATGTGTCCTTTATGGTATTGTTACTGACCTATATATAGGTCGTTAGTATAATCTGGGTTAAGGTTTAGTCCCTTGCTCGTGTGTACATATAGTGCAAATATATAGTCAGGATTGTACATTTTAGAATTGGTATATAACATTCTGACTATATATAGCAGGACTAGTTGTAAAGTGGTCTCTATTAGCTGTGAGGAGTGGGATTTATAGATTCACAAAATAATTCTCACTGAAAGATAAGTGTAGGTTTTACTTCCATGTAATACATATTGATGACAAGTGATATAGTTGGATAAGGCGTGCAAGAGATTAAAAAGAATATTCTAATTTTGTATCGCTTGACACATGTTACATGATCCTTCAAGATTATCTTGAACCAACTCACGATTACAATTTGATTATTATCGTTCTCAGAGAATTATAACAATTTTAGTGAGCTCAACCCCTCACACATAAAATGGTTTCAATCTTTTTACAACATGAATCAACCTTAAACTTCGTGAAGTTGATTCATACAAGATTTCAAGCAAAATATTGAACATTTACAATTTTGATAAATTTGGTGTGACCTTTTTAGTTCAGACCAAATCCCCCTTAAGAAATAGATTATATACACCAGGATAATATTTCAAGATAATCTTAACCTTTAACTGAAATCCAATAATTATATTGAAAGCTGCTTTAGAAAAAGCCAAAATTCAATGATGTTTCGAACTTTTTGTATAATATTTTGAAATAAAGGGTAGAATATTATATTCTCTTGAAAACCCCTTGAGAAACACAAAATGTTAATGAATTCGTTTATAATTCCCGATTCCAATACAGAAAAGGGCCCCAAAATGTATAACCCCCCCATACATAAATGCAACCTTTAGGAGTAATTCGCAGGACTACTTTCAAGGATAATACCGACCACAGGTTGTTGTTACATCCCCATGGGGTCAACATAAGTCTGGTGACTTATCCGCCGAGGAGGCACTGATGCTTCAAGAAGTGGAATTGTAGGCAATCCACATCAAACACTCAGAATCATGTCACCCATGAAGGGTTAAAAGTACAGATAATAAACTGCTAATTATGGCCAAGCCTTCCCTTTCACAACAGGAACACCCACGTGTCCCTGCGTCTTCATCCCAATCTTAGCCACACGCCTTGAACATTTAGATTAACCATCTCCTTTCTATCTTTGATGATGAAGAATTTTTTTTTTTACTTTGGCCTCATTCAGACCTAACTTAGGGTGTTACAAGTGGACCCCATGGGCCATTATGATCTCTTAAAGTTTATTTCCGGAAATAGGACAAAACGTCTGTGAAAGAAATCGCTAAAAATATAAAAAATTCTTTAAAAATCATGAAAAAAAGTCTTCAAAGAATTCTGATGTCGGCCCTATCTGGCTGAGGCCGGTCGGTTGATGAACTTCTTTTTTTTGGCCCTATGATTTCCAGGGTTTTAAATTGTACAATAAAATCGACAGAGCTGCAGTACCAACAAACTACTCACCAGGAAGTATGTTACATCAGCTCACAGTAGAACCAAGGATGTCAAATCTCTAAGAATGTCCGATAAAAGATGGAATCAAGAGTCCTAGATGCCAAGTCTGAGCTGAATTCTGAACCACCCCTCTGGACAGAAATCACATGCATATGGCTCGCGAAATCACCCGCTTGGAGGCGGGTGATGATTCACTGATTTCCTGCCTGAGGGCAGTAATGGAGAGCCTAAAATTCACAGCCGTGTGTTCAGAAGGGACTCTGAACGCTCTTTAATCTGAGTGATATCAAATCCAAAGGCAAACGTTTCATGCTTAGACTCAAGCCAAGATGCCTTGAAAATGGGCAGTACAAAATACTATTTTTAGCACAATCCTGTTCTAGCCGCATTCTCATGCAAGACCTCCCTTTATGATGCTACCTTCAGTATTACCGTACACTCTACACATCTACGAGAAAATAGACAAGAAGCTTGAAGTAGGCGCTGACTTTGCATTAATCTACATGATTGTTTATGTAAGCCTAGGCTCATTAGCAGTGATTGGTGATAATTGAAATCTCAGAAATAATTAAGTAGATGATAGAAGCTCTATCATTCCAAAATCTTCGACGGTTTGTTAGTTGTTTACCATGACTTATTTTCACTTCTTACTTAGAAAGTGGTTATCATTTGACAATGGTATAGAACGTTTGTTAGCTCTCTGGACGTCAAAAATAATTATTATGAGCATCAAGTGACTTCTTTCATTGTAAATTGGAAAGTAGTACTTTAGATAGATAATAGGGTTAGCTGGGAACTAATGATAATCCCCACCAGTTGATAGAGATATATGAACGGAAAGCATTTCACAAAACGAGAGTAAAGAGGTGGCATACAAATCCTTATGTCATGAATATAATTATATATGTAGAAATTAAAAAGGGAGGATCTAATCCGGGGATCCAAGTAGTGGAAGCATCGGATATAGTTTGTATGTGGTTATTAGACATAAGCAAGTCTACCTATTCCCTTGGCGCATCAGGAAGACAAATTGACTTGAATTTTGGAGGTATGATGCACTGCTTTCAATTCCGTAGTATCGGGGGGTGAGTTGGACTCTACAAATTTAAGGACGTTAAAATGCATGTTTAATTATGATATTCATGTATAGCATTGTCTCCTAAAATACTCGTATTTAATGCCTTTACTGTATACATTGAAATCGTCTATACAGCCTCTCTGTGAGGCATGCGCACAGGTGATTGTGTAGGGTAGTCCACCCATAGCCTGGCCACATACCTGTTTGGTACATAAAGTCGCCCATTTATTGTCCTGCCGATTCTGTAAAATCACAAGCTAATAGCGTTAGGGCGTATGTATACACGTTATTCTCTATGCAAGAAGCAATACATGTATTAACTGATTGTTATTTTGCTGCACCAATGTTATCATAATACCTTTCAGGTTTGGAGTGGGAAGCTTCGGGTATGATGCAGATGGATGGGTGGCCATTTATGGACTGACTACCATGGGCGAGAGGAGGGGCAGCAGCGTGCAGGCTGTGTCATTTTGCAGACAGACACCGCCCAGGAATCAAGGTAAGCCATCTAGCAGACTGCTGTGGGATATTTGTACTTCTTCATATCGATTCAGTATGAAATATCATTCGTTTATATTCATCAGGTTGAACCACATACCAGAATCATTTTCCTTCCACTTTTCAACTCATAATGACCTATGCTTTACGATGCAGGTATAGTAATTATATGTTTCGTACGTTTGGCATGTGGAATTATAATTAAGTCATGTTTTCCTTTTGTCCTTTTGATATTCCTGACCTAAGTAATGAATTATTGAGACTTATGTGAATTACACACCATCAAAACATTTTCTGCTGGCACTCGCAGCACATTAGACATTAGATCAGAGTGCGACGAGATAGTAAGAGTACTTGCTGATGCAAATCCGTCAAATGTCTTGTGAATGAATGTGATTTGTCTTAAATAAAAAGAAAATGATCATGCACGTCTGAATACACCATTAATTAACAATTTGGCATCCTTTTAGGAAAAAAAAAGAAACATACCGAAAGATAAACAGGACCAATGTGCAGGAATACAAGTATGTGTATGGGGCACAACAAATTAATATAAGTTGTCATCATAATTATATTATATCAAGCATGTGGTTTAACTAATGATATCTATATCTTCTATTTAAACATCACATTTGATTTAGACTCGTGGGAAATTTGATCTGCACATATGCGATATCCCACGGAAATGAGTATGTTGAGCTACTACTGTATCTTATTTTTTTCTTCTTTTCTATTTACTTTTTTTTTTATTTCTATACCATTTCTGCTTATAAGTAAAATCGGAATTGAACGCCCATAAAAAACGACGTAATGCCCCACGCACCAAGATGTTCCCAATGAAGAATATGGGTTCTTCCTAACAGAAAAAAGTGCTACTTCTGGCTAAAATCATGACTGTTTCCCCTGAAACAAACATAATTATGATTTTGATACCATACCCAATGGACCAAGAAACATGTTCACCATTGGACAACGTTGAAAAATGGTTGATCGAAGTTGATCAGTCATTTACCAATGTTGAATTCATAATTTTATTGAACACTGTTAAATGATCCCTCTATAGAGCGTTCCCACTGTATGTGTATTCCTGCCACCTGCGGCCATTGTGGAAGTACCACAATGTAAACAGAACAGTGGTGGTAGGTTACAGCCTACCACCACTGCCTCCCACTTCCACATAAGGTTTCCACCACTTATTTTTCATCAATCTTCTTCAATAGGGTCTCTTTTAATGCGCATGATATTCAAGTATATATGCTGTAGAGCATTAAATTTTAATTTCTCAGAGGGAATCAAATGGAAATTGAAAAAATGTTCTGAGTAGAAAATCGCAAGAGTAGCCACTGAACTCCCCCTACTGCCGATCCCACAGGCAAAACTTTCCACTTCCATATAAGGTTTCCCCTAGTTATTCTTCACTGATCTTGACAAGTTTGGTGTCTAATGATACACCTGGTCTTTATCTTTCAAAGACAAAGGTTGAAAGGATTTTATACAGTGCTTAGTGAATACAGAGAAAATGAGAATTATTTACAGGGTACTATATTGTCACAGTGTCCACTGCCCTGCTTATACTGCTGATCACATACAGCAAAACTTGCCTCTTCCACATTAAGTTTCCAGCACTTTTTCTCCATTAATCTTAGCGATTAGGGTCTCTTGTGATAGCTACGATGTATTTCTATCTATGGTTAAGATTTTGGTTTTGTTCAGTAATTAGAGAGAAAATAGGTATTTTGTACAGAGTAATATTGAGCCCCGGGATTGAGCCACAGTGGCCACTGGCAGTACTGCCAATCTCGCTAAGCAAAACTCTCCTCTTCCGTATTAAGTTTCCAACACCTTTTCTCCATGAATCTTAGGGTCTTTTTTAATAGCTACGATGTATTTCCATCTATGGTTAGGATGGGATTTTGTTTTATCCCGTAATTAGTACAGGGTACTATTCTGTACAGGATAATATTGAGCCACAGTAGCTACGCCCACGCCACTGGCAGTACTGCCAATCTCGCTGAGCAAAACTTTCCTCTTCCACATTAAGTGTCCACCACCTTTTCTCCACCAATCTTGACAAATGTGGTGTCGTCTGATACTTATGACCTGTATCTATCTATGGTTAAAATGATTTGGTACAATGCCTAGTGAATGTAGAGAAAGTGAGAATTATTTACAGGGTAGTATATCACCACAGTGGCCAGTGGCACTGCACTCCTTATACTACTTCATCTTCTACATAAGTTTTCCATCACTTGTTCTCAATCAATCTTCGGAATTAGGGTCTTTACTGATAGTTATAATATATTTCTATCTGCGGTGAAGGTAGTTTGTTGTTTTCCCTGCTAACCTCAGAGAAAATAAGGATTTTGTTAAGGGTAGTAGATCACCAGTCTGTCACAGTGCATTCTCTATGGCAGCGTGGGTAGGGGTTTCCAGTGGAGTACCTCCAACACTACCCTGCAGCAAAGAATGACGTCATGTGGGCGCAGACTATTGAGAATACACTTCCAACGGTTGTCAATACGTGATGGTAGTCCTTGAGACCGGCTCTCTCTGCCATAACCAGGACAGACGTGGTCAAGTGGTTTTTCTTCACAAGCTCCTTCGACCTGAGGCCCACTTCCGCCAAATGACGTACGTCAAGCCACAGGCAGGCGGCTTCACGTCACCACAGATTCAACTGTCCAATCATTTGAAATGGGCAAAGATAAAAAAAAAACACGCTATCTAGCCAAGTTTACATTTATCTTGGGAAATCTGAAAAAGAAGACTAAGATTGTGGCCCTGGAAAGGACAACCGTTTTCTGCACCTTTTTTCATTTTCGTTTTCGCAACTTTTTATTTTGTTTGCGCAACTTTTTATTTATCGTTTCTGCAGCATTATTTATGACCAGACCTAAAGCAGCCAAAGTTAGGGGTGTGCCTTATAGTCGAGGATATTCTGTAGCCATTAGATGAGTACTAGCCTAATTCAGATCAAGTTTCAGATGCACCCTATTAGTGCAGTCATTATGTAAAATGGTTTGGCACATTCGGCAGAAATCATGAGATTTGGGCTACAAGGGTTTTCGAGTGTGCTGAATCCAAAAGTGGATACATTAAATTTGATGAAGGTTTCTACATGCAATGTGACATTAAAAATAAACGGTATAAAATACCTATTTAATCTCCCTGTAAATACATGTAAATTATATTGCAATGGTTTCTCTGTGGATAAATAACGTAGATAAAAGATATCATGTACTTTGATTCATTAAAAGTCTAGATTAATAGTCCATGACTTTTATTTGCATAAGATATAACTAATTTGCATATCATAACCAGGTATTAAAGAATATGTCAATAATTCTAGTGGTCTCAAGTATCATGCACATAATTTAATGCTGACTAAACCTCTATTTCATTGATCAGAGGTTTTAATAGTTGTTGTTTTTTGTTTTTCCACTTGAACTGTCCCTAATCCCTGTTGTAGCCGTATAAATAGGAGGGGGAGAATAAGCCACATTAGCCAGTACTGGGCTGGATAGGCCAGGAATATGCTACATAGGCTGGGAATAAGCTAGATGGGCAGGGAATGAGCTGGGTAGGTCGGAATTGAGGTAGATAGGCCAAACATGAGCTAGCTAGGCCTGGAATGAGCTAAAAGGACAGGGGATGAGCTACATAGGCCTGGAATGAGCTAGAAGGGCAGGGAAAGAGCTAGATAGGCCAGGCATGAGCTATACAGGTGAAATGAGCTGTGTCTCCCAATGCCCATGCCGGGAATGGGTTGGATATGCCAGGAATAAGCAGGATAGGCCATGAATGAGCCAGATACAGGCTGAGAATGAGTTGGATAGGCCAGTAATATAATTGATAGGCTGGGAATGAGTTGGATAGTCCAGAAATAAATGACTCATATGCAGGGAACAATGAACACCTAGTGCATCTTAAAGAAGCAGCCAAAGTAAGGTGTGTGTCTTATAAATATGCATTGGCACCAGAACCAGGGGCTCAGTTTTATATGATTTATATCACTGATCTACTAATTAACTATTTTTTCAACTTAACATTGATGCTGCTGTCAGACTAATATAGGAAAGCTTTATCAGTATCGGCTTAGGTTCCCCTGTGCCTATGGTAGTGGTTACCTGGTACTATTGATTTGATACTGCCCTAGTCCCCCCCCCCCCAATATGGGTTACACAAACTACTATGAAGTAAATGCAGCTACATATAATTGTGCAGAAAAACTTCTTCAGTGGCAGGTCAGGTAGAAGGAGCATTGCACACAAGAAGGACAATAGTGATACAGTGGACACTGTTTTAGTACTACTTCCTGCCCATACTAGTTGCTCTGCAGTGATCTACTGCACTGTGCATGGGGCTGTAGCAGTACTTAATCAGCAAACCACTGATCAACTACTGCACCTCATTTATCTATGTGATACTGCCTTGCCCCCTTTGTCTTTAAAAGAGGTCAAATCCCTTTATTTTGAATTAAATCAGACTTTGCTTTCGGTAGACTACTGCAATGTGTACTAGATGGCTAGCACACTAAAATTACTTGTATCTCTGCTGAGCTCTTTACACCTTCTTGACCTAAGAGTATACTTAATTGTTGGTTCTAAGGTATACTTAGGCTAACTTAACGGAGAGCAAACTTGACTGTCCCAAATGATTGCTTTACAATGCCTATAGCAATTCAATCAATTCACAGCCAATACACATAAAACAGTGTTTGACAATGACCCTTGTTGATTACAACTAGTGGGGCTTCATCTACATCTATAAATGCCATTTTAGAATAATGTGATGTATTAATTTTAGGTTCAATGGCAGAGGCTAGTGTCTTATTGCGATCTCTTGCTACAAATGCTACAAATAGCCAAAAATTGATATCTTGACCATTTGTACTGCCATTTTGATGTGCCTAATTAAGTTTGTATAGACCTAACCTGGACTGTAGGCCATACCTACAATCCGAGCTTCTCTGGACTAGGACATCTATATTATCAATATTTACAATAATTACAATAATAAACTCAAAAAATAATAATTTTCGTTTTCGCAACTTAACATCCACAATTGATTGATTATGTATAAGTTGCGGAAATGAAAATAAAACTTGCGGGAAAGAAAATAAAACTTGCGGAAACGAAAATAGAACTTGTGTAAACGAAAATAGAACTTGCGGAAACGAAAAATAAAACTTGCAGAAACAAACTCTAGAAATAAATGTGCAGAAAACGGATGTCCTATCCAGGGCTCCATATTACGCACACCACACTGTCTATCACATCCGTCTACCACCACCTACGCTTTTCTGTAGTGAACACTGGAAGCCAAACTACAACCACCTCTGGAATTCATATCAGCAACCAATGATATAGAGTCCTTTCGACATAGAAAAAGCCCCGCAGCTATGCAGCTAAGAACAGGTGTGCTGGACAGCTAAGACCTATCTGTGTAGATAGGAATGTTACGATGAAAATATTTATATATACCATATACAGATACACACAACATGCCACAACAGGTAACTGCTTACGCACAAGTTGGTATTAGTCCATGCCCCCATGCCCCATGGGTGGGAATCAATTATGAGAGATTTATTAACTATACGAGCTATCTAAACTCCCTCCCCCGCGAGGATTCCGTCGTGGGAGAGGGTATTATTTTTTGGTTGATATTCCGTTTCCTAACGTGGGAATCGTAAAATAACCCCCAAATTATACTCCATTAATCTGTCGATAGACCTTTTTTGGTCAAATGCCAGGTGGCAAGTCAATCCTTTGAGACAGTCAACGGCAAAACAAATAGATTTTATATTTCAAATATTCACACCCAAATTAAGGGCTGGTATGCTGTGATAGATATGGGGGGGGGGAGCCAGGATAACATTAGTGCAAGCTCTAATAGAACTAGAAGAAAACAACAACCCTAAGGATAATGCCAGTCAGTGGTTTGTTTTGAATTCATTACCATCCCTTAACTGTCAACGGCAGATCCTTTAACGTCCCTTAAACCTTTAAGGGCCGCTGATGCATTAATGCATTATGCTCATTGTTTGTCATGATGCTCCAATGAAGTGGCGGCGAGCAGTCTCACCAGCACTTCACTGGCCGAGCCTTCTGGAGTACATTCTTTTGTATATGTATCAACCCCGAAGGGTCGTCATGATGCTCCAATGAAGGTGAGCAGTCTAGCCAGCACTTCATTGGTGCATCATGACGACTTGATGCACTCCTGCATCAGCGTTCCCTAAAGGGTTAACCGCCTCTTGCAGACAAAAGGTCGGCTTAAGGAATTTGACATGTAGCAATTAAGGGTTGTTCATACGGTACCACTTTTCATCTTCACATGCAGCTAAGATGTTTTCTTTTTGTGTGTTCTTTTTTGAGGGGTTGGGGAAGGGGTGACAGCTCCGAGGGGCCTGCTTTGTACCGCCTAAATGCCCTGGAATGGAGGGTTTTTGTATCCTGGCATCACCCTACCTGAACCCACCCGTCCCCAATTCCAAGGTACAGAACAGAAGTCATGCATAAAGTCACCTGAGCCATCAAACATAGACCTGAATATATATTGAATATAGATTCCCAATATTAATTTTGCAACACACTAAAAATCATAATATGGATGGTGACAGAGCGTGGTGTGCCATGTTAAGTTTGTTGGCACCAGCCAAACCGAATAAGATTGCGTTATCGTGGACAAACCATGCCCACAATGATAGGTATCGTGGACAAACCATGCCCACAATGATAGGTATCGTGGACAAACCATGCCCACAATGATAGGATGGCAATAGAGACCTTTGTTCGGTATTTCATCAGCCTCACGTGGGGCGATGAAGCTAGACCAAAGAGGATCAAATGAAAGCTGATATGGGGGTAGGGGTATCCAGGTAGAATGGCGGAATTGAACGTTGCAGGCCCAAGTTGTTTAGTTTCCTGATGCTAAATTTGATCTGGCTTGTCTTTGGAGAAGCGATGCTTTTTAATTCTTAAATACTTAATGTGGGCCCTTCTACCTTTATCCCCTCCTTTGACCTACTCATTGGAAAGTGATAGTCGTAAGATCCTCCTTGAGATTCATCATAGAAGCTAGATTTATCAGGGAGCCAGAGCTTTATCTACAGGGTAGGTTTTGGATCTCTTGGTACGGCAAATCTTAAGTCCTTCGTTAAATTATATAGTTTTTGCAGAACGTCAATTGTTGCGCACCTTCAGCAGTGGGACTTTGAAATAGACTAGCAGTGTGTTGTATCCTTACAGATATTATACCGTGCTCGTCCATTTACCTTATTACGACAATATTTCATGAACATCCCCATCTATATGATTAAAATGATGGATGAATTGTGGTGGATTAATCATGTTCTTGGTGGAAACAGGAGTGGGTTATGGAGAGTTCCTGGTGTGAGTAGTATAGGGAAGGTAAGCTTTGAAACAGGTATTCATTCTGTTATTCCCCTGATTGAATTCAACCTACGTCGCCGTTGGTGCCTTTGCTGCATGTGCCGGAGAGATTTAACGTGACATTTTGGTGACGTGCTATATGTGCCACTATAAATAGAACCAATACTATAATTGCAGCAGGAGCAGCATGGTTAGCGACCTCGTCAAATTTTAGTAAATGACTAAATATGACTTGATAAGTAAGAGCAGGCGTGAAGTCTGCTTTCCCTCTCCATCGTTATAAATCCCCTGTCTATATGATGTTATGAAACAGAAAAAGATGTACTATGATAAACATGTCATTCTACTGTAGACTATTAATAGCCTGATAAAGAATGGTTAGATTATTAGAAACGTTGATAATGCCCCTATCTCATTTGATTCCACTTGTTGAGTTTAGTGTATTAAAACTAAATTGTTCACACTTATACGTATAGCATTGTATCCTCCCCGCATATTATTCAGTGAAAAATTGTCTTCATTTTGCAGATGTGGATTATTACAGCGTACATTACGTGCCTGGTGGCCACTGCTATTGCCCCAGTATCCGAAGCCGTACCAACCAACAGGTATTACCCGAGACAACCCCCCAACCAGTACCCCACTTTACCCCTTCTCCACACAATGCTGGGCAAGAGGCAAGGATATCACCATCTCCAAAATAACCCCATCTACACCCGAGCCCTCTCTCTTCTACACCATTATGAAAATAGCCTAGATCCATCCAGTAGGTCCACAGAAAGCTATGATTATGAAGAGGACCTTGTCAATAAGGGTTATGACCCACAGGGGGGTGCCCCAGTAGGTGAGGTATCCAGGAGGGCAGCCAGGATGCTCCACTACTCCTACCCACTGCTTCATATGCTGCCAGGCAGGAAGAGGTACCCAGGCTTCCACCGTCACTACTATCCCATCCTACACGCCGTCCCTGCCAACAGGAGGGATGAAACTAAGCGGGAACAGAGTGACCTCAACCCCGAATGGGCACAAAGGTATAGATGAACCAAAAACCTACTCTACCTTTCTAGACAACGTAGAATTACGTAGAATGTGTTTTATTGAGGAATTCCGGGTTATTAGGAGTTCATTTTTATGTTCTATTATCTATAATCATTGCCGATACATGTATTACATAAGTATAGGCCTAATTAACTTTGCTCTTCCCAAGACTCCTTTCTAGGCTGGGTTCACTGGGCGCTCAGGTCCCTATGTGCTTTGCGTATGATGAACCCATGACAATTATTTTTTTTTCCATCTTGCTAATTACTGCCAATGAAATTTCCTCTGAAATCACAGTCGTCCGATACAAAATGATGATAATTATCACTAACGAACCCAACCTTTTACTAACAGAACCCTGTGGTGAGTTATTGCATGATATTGCGAAATGCCCTCAGGAAGATTCGCCGCTATTGTACATATTCATCTTGAATGATATTGAAGGTGTAATAAATAGCCCATAGACTAACCATGCGACAAGAGCCTTAAATTACGGGAAAATCACCATTTTGTGATGCATTTACCTGCATGACGTCAAGCATATCACATGAGCGTGGCGTGATCTTCAATGTTGATAGTGCCACCAAGAAGTGTATACATGTACATGTATGTATACATGTAGTGCACTATGTCAAGGATGCCATCCAGAGTAACCTGCTATTTAGGCAGAAATGTTTTCCTAATGCCAGAAATGAAAATCGAAATAAGACAAGGCTGCTTTTGAGTGCATTTAGAATAAGTAATTGATTATTCTTTCTTCAAAGAGGCAGGTGTTAACGTTAACCACATAACCACAATTGTATTCAAGAGCATTTAGAAAACTATAAGCCATCGAAAACTGAAGATGACTTCAAATGTACAAATCTGGGAAAAGTAGGGCAGGATTCCTCAAGTATCATTTATAAGCAACAAAGTCATAAAAGAAGAAATGAAAAAAAAAGAAAGAAAGAAAAATGATTGACCACGTCATTTTCTTCAGAAGCAAAGTTCATACACCAATTAGTAATTGATATGAAGTTATGTACATACAAGAATTGTCTAGTTTGTCCTGATTCTGAGGAAGTATGACTTACTCATCAAATATTCCGGTTATCATACATTTTTTTTCATTCAATTAAACCTATATCCTTTTATTTTCTAGGTCAGAGGGCCTCCAGAGATACCCTACCAATTTCCTCGGGACTTTGTCCCAGGTGGAAGCAAAGAGTCCAATGCTGAAAAGATCCATCGTTGATAACAAAACACCAATAGCGCAAAAAAATGAATGAGAATTCCCAGATCCATTATGAAGATAAACAAACACCGAAAGAAGACGTGGGGTTAGAGGGTTTAGATGAGGAACCGCTCTTCAATGCTGTCAAGGTGAAGGGTATGGGGGAAGGGGAATCAATGCCAGTCTTCTTTGAACAAGATGGCAGCATAGGAAATAACACTTCCGCATCTGAGCAGACGACATTTGACAGGAGCAGACGACATTTTGCGCCGGCATTGCACTTCGTGGGGAGGCCGGGGAAGAAAAATAAATGATAGGAAGAAGCGAATATCCATGACACGTTAAACTATAAATTTGCTGGGATTGATTGAACTTTTGGTCCGAGAGTTCAGAGATTACTGTCTTGGATTTCCCTATCTGGAATTTATGGTTTTGTACTATAAGGAAGAATTTAATGATGATCACCTATTAGTATATATGGGTGAGGGGACTGTTGTTTCAAAGCAACTTGAATGTGAATGCAGACTTGAGTTGGGTAATAAAATATTGCTATCTTGGATATGAGTTTCGATTTATTTCATTGGTGTGGCTTTAAAGCGGATAGGGTGCTTGCGGTAATACAATATCTTATGTAATTGGTATTGGCACTGCTTGTATCACCGCTATATCAATGTAAATATAGGGCGATAGTGCATTAGTGGTGATGATGCATTAATGCAGTATCCTGTAGAGCGTTGATACTGTCATGGGGTTGGCATGATGTACTTCTGCATTGGCGACCATTAAATAGGCCCCACACATATTCTGCATTGTGTTAGTATGGTCATCCATCCCTTTGTGGAAACTAAATCGCCATTACTGCATGCATACATTATGCCAATCCTTCACGGTTGACAACAGGCTGGCCCTGAGTTGAAGGCTATAGCGCGTAGGTAGAGCTTGATTTTGCGCACTAAAAGACTTTTGGGCCGATCCATAAATTGTCAGACCACTTCTTTATATTTCTATAGTAAAAGCATTAAAAAGGGGTGGGGAGGGGTCCAAAGGGCCTAAAAGGGCGTGACATAATTTATGGATCAGCCCTTAGTGTTTTTCTATGATATAGCAAGAAATCCTCGCCATGAAGGCACAGCCCCAACTTTTGCTGATTCTACAAGGCGCTCTACTAGGGTCCAATCCCCATGCATAAGCCGCACCTTGTGTGCGAGGTATTGCATTATGTCCCATAGGATCGGTCAAGTTTACCCTGGCAAGTTGCTCATCACTGGGTGCTGCATGTAAGATGATGACATAGGCATACTGCATTAATTTACGAGTCCCCATTCAAATCTTAGTTTCATGTGCCATACGAAATTCTTTTTAGATCACACGAGAATTCTACAATGTCTATTCCCAGATTTTGTAGAGAATCATTATTTTGCTTCACATTTGAGTTTTCCAGTTTCAAAATCTTTACCTGTCTGAAACATAGACATCCACATTTTTGGGGTTGTATTCTCGGGAGTTTTCCTTAAAAGGCACCATGCAGTGGAGACACTAATCAAAACTCTATGCCATCCATAGAGCCTCTGGCTACAATTTCAAAGTAGAACAGTACCCTATTTCAGGGGTGTGAAATGCCAAAAATGAATTCCTCTGAAGCATACTTTGGGTTCGCGACAAAATGTAGATTGTATTTAACAACAGAAAGGAGTAATTGAAAATATTACATCAATCTTTTTTTAACAATCATATGGTGTGCATGGTTTCAATTGAACATTGAGATTGAAATATCCAGAATTTGCAAAGGAGTCAGATATTTTCAGAAATGTTGTTAGATCCCCCCATATAAATGGTAAAACTTTTTCCTTTGTGGATCTACACTGATCTCAGGAATTATCTTTTTGAATACAAAAATTTCGGGATTTCCCAGTTTTCTCGGAGAGTTCACATCCCTGTATTTTCACAATTCAATCTTCCTTCTTCCCGACCGTCTGGTACACTCAAATCTGAACTTAAAAACACATTTTAGGCCTAATGAAAAGCTTATCATGTCTACTTTCCAACAAGACCAATAGCTTCAGGATCCAGACAAGGCAAGATATAAGTCTTAAAGCTTAGGGATTGAGCATACCCCTTGAATAACATGGTAGCAAAATTGACTCAAAAAAGGTCTGAACCCGCACATGTTTTATAAGCAAAAACCGGTAGTGCATCCCAAGATAATCAATGTTAACATCTTGAATCTTGTTCAGGGGACCCTAAGGATCGAAAAAAAAAATACCTGGTTCGTTGGGATGTGGGGGGGGGGGGGTGCATGGTGGGCCCTATCAGCCCCTGGCCTAAGTAGGTTTATCTGATGACGTTAAAATTAGCCAAATGAGCCAGTAGCTACATTGTCTTTTTTTTTTAACATATTGTATGATAATCATAAGTTTAAGTGTGCACCGTCATGCCATTGAACCTTTTATGGTGTTCTTAGATATTTGCCAAAGGACACAAATAATTATCTCTAATCCATGTTTCACAAACTTCAAGAACACTTCATTTTATATAAAGGATGTCAAAATAGGTATTGAAAATAGGGTACTGTTTTCTTTTAATAACCCAAAGACGGGACCTACTATGACCAAAGAAACCGACGACATCATCGCTGTTTCAATATCTTTATTCATTCAGTGTCCCTCATTCCATAGATGTAACATACCGGTCTCTTCAGCCAAGGAAGACGATGCAGTACACCTTCTAACATTTTTTCTATTATGGTTTTTTTCCACTCGGACCTACCTTAATTGTTCATACTACATGCATAAAAAAAGATGTTTCCAATATTGCAAGATGACAAAGATGCTTTCCATTGTTATAGGTTACAGAGGTTCAGTACAATCCATACATATATCTTACAAGAGTACTCTACACCTGAACATTTCACATTGAACACGAGTAGTTATCGGGTCTTCTTATTGTCCCCTATCATTTTTTTTGTTAATATCAACAGTTGCTGGAAATATTCACTTCACCGACATTGGCATCTACTCAAAAAATAATGTTATATATACGATTACCTGGCAGCATATATTATATTCTCTTGACTTAGTCGCTCTCATTTCCTGACGCTCCACTATTACCTCCTCCAGAATGTGGCGACCCTGGAGGTGAACCTTTCCCAGACCCTGAAGCAGAACCCTTTGGTGACCCACTTCTAGACCTTGACCCAGATCGACTTCTAGACCTTGACCTACTGCGTGACCTTGACCGTGAGCGGCTGCCACTTCTGGATCTACTTCTTGACTTGGACCTGCTCCTTGATCTTGACCGACTGCCTGACCTTGATCTGCTCCGTGACCTTGACCCACTGCCTGACCTTGACCCTGACCGTGAGCGGGAACGTGACCTTGATCCACTTCCAGAACGTCTACTTCCTGATCTAGAACGGGACCGTGATCTTGATCCTGAACCTGAGCGTGATCCTGAACGTGATCTGGAGCGCGATCGTGACTTCCGGGAACTCGATCCTTTTTTTGATCCACCACCGTCACTCTCACTTCCTGATGACAAGATGCGCCGCCTTTTAGGAGCTCCTCCCTCAGCATCAGAGTCGTTACTGAAAGACATAAAAAGGAAACAATGAGCATAATCTCCCTATAAATCATACATGGAATTTCATTCACCTATCTCAATAATCTTCTATATTCTTTTCATATAACTCTCTTCTTTTAATATTATCTGATTAGGGTCGATAACGACTTTGAAATTCTAAGGATATTGTCCCTTTATGATCTTTTGAATGAAAACCAACTTAATTGATCTATCTAAGCACTTACTCAGCAATGTTGAGCTTCCCTGTGTCTGAGTCGGAGTCGTCGCTGGAGGAGATGGTGGCCTTCGACACAATCTTACGACGTTGCTTGGCACTCATCCCGTCATCATCCTCTGGTTCCTTCCTTCCCTTTTTACCTTTCTTACCCTCCTTCTGTTTCCTTGGGGCCCGTGGCTTACGAGCCTTGCCTTCTCCTTTCTCCTTCCTGAAGTGATGAAATTTGCTTAATTACATATTTCACAAATCATTACATGTGAGTGGGTATATTTTTCAAGAGTACTTTAAGAAGGAAATTTATGGACGTACAAATTATACACATCCTATGACAGCTGCAAGGGTACATTTTCTCGGCCAAAAGTCCCAAGAAATTTTTTACCCAAACGACACACCTCTATTTATATTAAGCACTGTTAAAACTTGAAATGATAAACAAAATCTTACAAAAAATGTTCCTTTTGCATTTATCAAACTGAATACCTGTCGTGTTGATTTTATCCCAGTCCGTATTAATTGAAGCCCTTTGATATCGTAATTTGGAAATTAGACAAGGATGCTGAATCTCTTATTCTCGATACCTCAGTATGAGTATTCAACCACACATCTTACCTGACACGCTTCTTCTTCTGTTTAGGGATTGGGTTTCCTTCTTCATCCAGCTCTGGTTCTGAGTCGCTTTTCTTTCCCTTCTTCCGCCTTGGACCTCCTCCCTCTGAGTCACTACCAGAATCTGACAGAATTTCTCCATCACCACCTCCCTTACGCTTCTGCAGTTACATGGAAAAAAACTGTATTAGTAGTAGACAAACCCTATGTAACTACCATGTAACGGATTTTTCCTCCTTCTATATGAGATGGTTCCAAACCAATTCTCATTTATGCTGCTTTAACCAAATATCAAATACCAAGTCCCTGTGGGACTAATCCCACATTGTCTCAGGTGCAAGGGCATGATGTAAGCTGGTACTGGCTAGATATGGCTGATAGCAGTTATCAGAATGGGTAAAAATTTACTAAAATTGACCCTTGAGAATCGCTTCATCTGGCAAAACTGCAGCTGTTACTCTGCTAAGTTTAGTGTAATGAACGATGAATGCAAAATACTTTCACGTACAGAACGGCAGAGAATACTTACCCTGCCTCCACCACCACCGCGGCGTGGTTTGTCTTCGACTGGGGTCTCAACGACCAGAATATTCTTAGTTTTTTCAATAAATTTGGCTCGTTCCTCCAACTGTTGCTTTCGCCTCTCTTCCTCCCTAGTCTTCTGCTCCAGCTGTAAAGGTGATTAAGATTTGGTATGAGAATACATCTGTACACTTCAGGCTAATATTGAGGTGGCCAGTTTCAGCATATTGTAGCGGGCAAAATATGGCATCCCGTCAGGAGGGTCAATCAACACTGGCGGAGCTTCCACAATGACAATACACAACCATGGGAAACCTGTATATCATCACATCTTGCTTTGTTGCTACATTATTCAATAGTGTTGCTTTTAAGTAGAAATGATACCCTTCTTCTGAATTTCCATGCAGAAAAAACCGAAATGGTTCCCACTGCTCAACAGCATAGAAATATGGAAGTCAAGATGATATTACATGTATTTTGATTAGTGCAGGATCTTACATGCTTGTTTTTACACATACCTGGACAGACTCGTAGCGCTGTCGGAGAGCCTCCCGCTCCTCTTCCTGTTTGCGTCGTATCTCTCGTTCCTCTTCATCAATTTTACGGGCCCTTGCCATGTGGTATTGGGCTTGCGACAGCAGATCAGAGCATTGCCTGAATGTAAGAATACAGAAATTTTCCTTATATGTATATTCATATCTATTCAATATAACAAATACAAAATGTACATTCTGAGGTTCTACTTTAACATTAGTTTTGCATTTCATGAAATGATAACGAGACAAGGCAAGCCTGTCAGCTACTGCCTTTATATCATTTGGATAGGTAATACAGATGGTATCATACATGTTGGATCATAGAATAATAATCGGCACATGGTGGTGTCCATAGCAATCAACATACCTGGCTTCTGAAGCTGCTTGGGCAAGGTCAAATCGCATGCGGTCACCGTACATGCTGAGGTGGGTGAAATATCTGAAAATAAAGTAAAAAGGTTTGTTTAATCCCAGTATACTGAAATATCAAATACACCTTTACGTGCCTTAATCTAAATCAGTTTGCTATTACAGTCCAACAACAAGCTAGACACCGCAACAAGTGTAGTTACAGATTTGGTCACTAGGAGGAGCCACCTCTCAGCTCCCACATGCTGTGAGGCCTTCTGGTGATGAAATTAATACTAATGTTTGTCCAAATAGGGGATTCCCCTTCTAGAGAGCGCTCTTTGAGTGGGTACAACTGGGCACTCACTCACTATAGAACAGTATAGACTTTGTGCTGACCCAAATAGATAAAGTCTCCCTACCACTGATAAAAAAAAACTGATCATCTTGATGGAACCAAGAGATACCAAGAATATGACCTATCATGCTGTCCAGACAAAATTACACAACAGTTTATATTTTGAGTAAGAATCACTGGTAAGTGGAAATGGGGTCACTTATCCCATGCTCTACATAGGAGTGTTTGTACCCCCTACTCCCACACAGCCATGACTGGGCGGCGGTTGAAGGGGACTGCTCTATAGGATGCAACGTCAGTGTACCACATCGACCGATAAAAAAGAACAAAACAACCCTCGATTCATGCAAGACAGCATTAGAGATGTGGAGTTGTGTGGAGTGCACAAACCAAAATTGCACAGGAAACACCGTTCACAAATGAGTTGCAAGCAATATCGATCACCTAAAGTAACCTAACAGTAACTGTTTAAATGGGTGACCCACCCTCCTCCCTTCGAAGCAAGGAATCCCTCTTCAAAGGATTACACTAATTTCTCCTTGGGCCTCCTAGGTGATAATCAGTTTTGGTTTTTAAAACGCATCTTGCAAAACCTATACATGTATGAGTCTTATATGAGATATAAGATAGATATAGTACAGTAAACTAAAACACAAGGTATGGCGTATTTAAAAAGGCGCCAAATGTTTCAGTGTGGCTTATCTATGGAATGATGCTTACATATGCTAAGGTTATGGCAATTACAATTTTAGCTATTATTGTAAAAAAAAACCTCGTGCCTACCTGTGTGATAACTCCAGGTCCTGTACAGCACTGAGTACTGCTTTGAGGTTGCTCTTCTCGTCTTTGAGGATGGAGGTGGCAAGTTTCTGCATGACGAGTGCTATGTTGTAGAGTAATACCGTGTCTGAGGGTGACACATGACGCGCCTTGAGAAGGGTCGCCCGACACTCACGGAGCTTCCCACAGCGGAAGTAAGCACGCGCAAGGTACATCATCACATCTGTGTTGTGGTACTTGAAAAACTTTTTCAGACAGTTCTCGTACTGGAAAAGGGTAAAAGGAGTATTCTTATTGCATGTTATTAGTGGTGAGAACCACTTTTGTGTACTCGAGACAAAGGGGATTATCAAATACAAAGGGGCGAACTTCATATGATGTAGACTGGTAATAAGTTCAATCTAAGGTACTGGCGCATTATGAAAACTTGGGGCAAACCGCACACTATAGTGATATCAAAGTCGCTAAAATAGATATTAAAGCTCATCTATCAACATTTCTGAACGATCAACTTACCATCTGTATAGCTGCCACATACTGATTTTGTTCAACGTAGATATGGGCAATGTTCAGCCATACGTCACAAAAGTCAGCTGTAGCCTCGCGAACCTGCGCAAAGATGTCCCGAGCCTCGTTGATATTGTTCTTATGTGCCAAAACACAGCCTGAAAATATGGATGATATCAATCAATTTGCGTTGGAATTAACGATGTATATACGGCATATCAAAGTATATTTTTTTTTTTGTAAGCAGCCCGATTTTCTATTTACAGCTATGTGAGAATTTAGGAAGTCTTTGTTTTTATTGTGTCTATTTAGAAATCACATACATTTTCTATAATGAATGTAATTTCCCAGGTACTTATAAGCCATATATAATGCAAGCACAGAGTTATGGATAAATCCAAAATGATACTCACCGATACCATTAGCTGCCCAGATGCTGCGTGGATCATTTCTCAGTACACTTTTGTACATTGCCAAGGCACGGTCTTGATGTCTCTTCTCCTATAGTCATCAAGATATGGAAGAACGTTTTTAGTTTATATTGCGTTGTATAAAGACTTTCATACATTTTTAACGAATAACCCTACAACAGAAAATTACCGTGATTACTTTTAACAATGCAATTAAATATCCTAATGAGTCACAGATACCCTCATATCCTCATGAAAATGTACATGTACTGTTTACGGCCCATTCTTCTAAATTCACTTGCCTTGTCCTTGTCACGCATGGGCTGGTGGAGGGTCTGAAGCCACACGTTTCCGAGGGCGATCATAGAGTATGGGTCATCGCGTGTGGTTGGGCGTTGTAAGATTCGCTCAAACTTCTTTTGGCCTGGACCCCACTCCTGTTTGGCCAGATGGAGATTGCCAATCAGCGACCATGCATCTGGGTGATCCTGCAATGATTCAAATGTAAACTTACATGATCAATGCAGTTATATCTAGTATGAGAGATAAAACCATAGCATCATCCCGATTATCTGATCCCTTTTAAGGGTCAGCTAATTTCTCGATGCATGGGGTGAAAAATAAAGAACTTTCTTTAAAGACGTAGAATGGCGTCTCCCCCACCCTAAAAAAAAAATAAATAAAAAATTTTTGAAAGGTAGAGTACACCAAAACCTTCCTTACCTGATTAATCTGCAGTGCCTCCTTGAACCAATCAGATGCCTCATAGATCTGACCACGGTCTCGAGCCATACAACCAAGACGCAGATAACCTGGAGATACAATTAGCCATTCTGTTATTATTATTTTTTTTTTATCTAATATTAGGCTTTCTGAGTTTTGCAATTAACGTTGGGGATGATCTTCACAATCAGCGTGCAGTCTTTTTTTTTATTTCATGTTGATATGCCCAAGATACTGACAGCCCATAGCTCTAGCACTCGATCGGCCGTATCGCACACCCCCCGTGCGATAACCCGCGAAAATATCACAAGCCGAGGTCAAGTGACGATTTAGTGACGTCATAGCTCCAAGATGGCGATGTAAACAGTGCGCACGGGGAGTCATTCTGGTAAATTTGATTCTATTTATCTGATTTAGATGAAAATAACATGAAATAAATGCAAAGGCACACTCGTTGGAGGAATGTCGGGGGGTTATCGCACTTGCCGATCAGGTGCCGCATCGCACTCCGCCCTGCGGGCGTCGTGCGATACAGCACCTGATCGGCGCGTGCGATAACCCCCCGACATTCCTCCAACTCGTGAACCTTTGCTTATATACCAAAACTGGCTGAACATTTTTCGTCATTACTACATAACACATTTGGTAAGTTTGGATGAATATTTGTCCCTTTTTTTACATTTGATTGCAGGCCTACTGAAAACTGTTTAAACGCTTATCTTTTCATATTATTCTGGATAGTTTTGGTGTTCAGAGTATACGCACAGTCAACATAGTTGGGATGTTCACGGAGGATGTTTTTGTACCGTCGCTCTGCATTGTCATATTCATGGAGCGCCTCGTACAGCCTTCCAAGATTGTAGGTTGTTGTTACTGAGATGGCACCATAATATGTCTCGTCATGTTGTGCTTCCTTCCGCGACCGATCTAGAGACCCTTCATAATATTTCTGCAATTTCATTGTAAATACAGGTGTCCTGTTAGAAATATGATATCATCTTGATATTTCATGTATATCTGGTTTGGTTAATATGATCAGTATACCCAGTAGGTATCATTTATTTGTTCATATATTATTCTTCCACTATACCAAGGGCAAAAGGAAAAGTAAACCACTGACCTTGGCCTCTTGAAGGTTACCAAGACGGAAGTGGAGCGCAGCTACATTATTGAGAATTTCTGGTGGCACATCGGCCTCGACTTTGTCTTTTAAAATACTTGTGGCTGTTCCATATGCAGAAAGGGCCGCCTGAAAATGAATAACAATCATCTCTGAAAACTGTGATTATCTGCTTCAAAAATGTTAAAACATTGATTTACCTGTAAATCCTCACAAAGAATATTGCATGAGAAGATTCATTTACTCTTATGCAAGAAATACATACAAGTTAAAGCTTTTCAGGTTTCATATCTATGTCAGTGCCTATGTACCCTAACTGTGTATTTCAAAGACGGGCATTCAATTGAATACCTAATACTTTAGCTAGCCAAGAGGATTTCAAATTTTGTTAAAGGTATATACTTATTACCGGTACTATGCGAAGCAATTCTCACCTGTACGTCGGACCTCTCCTGGATCTGGGCGAGTTCGATCCACGCTTCTACATCATCTGGGAACTGTTCAGTCACCTTCTTCAGGTGTTGCTGTTAGGGTAGAGCGGAATGCAATTGGAAATATATTCATGCACAAGTATATACGTCATATGCAATACCAAAGGGAGGGGTGTCGGTACCAGATTGAAACACTGTAATTATACTTTTGCTATGAATTAGACTACCGGTACCTGAAAACTCCACACAGATAATATCCCCAAAATGAGAAGTTCTGCCAAAAAAGGGAATGGCGATTTCATTCTAAAGGGAAAGATATCGCTGTAAAGGTCTCACCTTTGCAGTCGCTAACTTCTCATTGTCATCTGAATGTGCATACAGTGAACCTAATATTTTCATTGTCTCGTAGTTACCGGGCTGAGCTTTCATCACTTTCTCAAAGCATTGGGCAGCCTGAAAGGCAATAGCAAGACGAAGAGTAGCATTAGTCATACTATCACTGGTTTATTTCTTGTATCGTGCAGCAGAGTCAATATCAATCCAACTCAATATTGGTTGGGTATATATGTTTCACTTTTTATTAGGCCTTGACAGACAAAAACACTACCTTTACCCGACTATCTTCAAATACTGAATATATATCATCTATCAGATTGATTAAAGACAAAAATACCTATCCAAAAAAGACAAGTCACATTCTAGCAAGAGTCGTCTGTTGTCATATCGTCTATAGATACTGAGAGAATTGATTATACACTGTATTGCACATGTAAAATTTTCAATGAACAACGTACATTCTCAGTGTCGCCTCTGAAGATGTACATCTGGCCGAGGCCGAAGTGCGGGAGTACAAAATTGGGTGAGGCAAACTGTGTTGCTTGGTAGTAGTACTGGAAAGCCTGGTCATAGTCATTCTGAAACAAATAATAAAAGTCATTCCTCAGATCTTGGTGGTCGTCTATTTCCCTCCCAGTGCAAACACTCAGAAAGTATAGATTGTACTGAATTTAAAAAATCTAAATGCATTAATTGTATTTTACATTTTCCACTGCTACTTATTACATGTACTTCTGAATCTGAAAATGTCAATGTAGAATAAATGTACACGTATAATACACAGGAGACAATATGTATACAGACCTGGACGTGGAAGGCTCGGGCCAGTTGGTAGCAGCTCTCGGCACGCATGGCTTCATTCTCAGTGTTGTGGAAAGCATGGAGTGCAAGATGCTGGACTTTTTGATAATCCTGAAATGGACAAACTCAATGGTATCAACAAGCATTACACTCTCGTTATCTAAATGACTAAATGAATTACAACCCTGAAAATACAAATGCCATCAATTGTGATCGCATTTAAAATGCTACCCGTCCATAAGCAGAGCCCTTACTTGAGGATCCTCCTAACATAAGCTACACCAGGTCGATTCACTAAGGTGTGGCAGCTCACCCTCTAGCATATTTTAGGAGTACATACCAGGGGTATCAGATTTTTCTGGAAAATTCTACCTTTTTGCTGACTAGCCATCCTTGATGGTTCAGGGATGTGATTTGAAAATCGCCCAAATGTAGGACGATTTTGTAAGTCCCAATATAGGGTATTCAACACCACAAAAAAAGACTTGGAAAAGGATCATTGCGAATTGTAATGGGGGGTCTGGGGGGCATCCCCCAGGAGCCCAAGAAATTTTTGAACATCTAAGAGACCAAATGGTGAAATCTGGTGCAGTTGTTTAGTACCTGATCCCCCCTCCCCCATTAAAATATTTTCTCAATGGATTTGGGAAAATCACGAGGGTCGACTTTTTGGCTCTCAATTGGAGGAAAACCTCCAATTGGAGGAGAAATCACATCCTGAGGTTAAAACATGAAGGGCACATGAAGGTGAAATTAAAAGAAAATGTTCTTATACCTTTTTGTAGAAGAAGTGATTAGCCAGGTGGTTTAGCACCATGGGGTTGGAGGAGTCAATGGTGTAAGCCTTAGACAGAAGCTGTACACCACTCTTTATGGAGTCCTGTGTCTTTTCGTTAAGTTCCAGAATGGCCAGTCCGACAAGGGCACCCACGCATTGGGGGTCCAGCTGGAGTGACCGTCCAAATGCCATCCTAGAAATACACATAAATCCAATAAATCTTTTATTTGATGGCGGGAGTCGACAAATCATGATAATATCGATGGCATCTACCAATGAGAGAATGGAAATTTTCATTATATCTTTACATACACCTAAATAATTTGTGAATTATCATGACAACATAGTGAATAACATTACCTGGCTTTATCAAGCTTGCCAAGCTTCACAAAGCAGTGGCCCATGCCAAGACGCACAGACGCAGGACAATTTGGGTTGGTGCGAAGCGCTTTCTTGTAGTAAGCTAATGCTCCACGGTAGTCCTTTTTGTTGAAGGCAATACATGCCTTTCCTAGCAGGGATGGTATGTTGTTGCTCGACTAGAAATCAGGATACATGACATCAATTTTTGGAAGCGTTATTCGTGCCTTGGAGATTTAAAAGAAAACATTTCACCAAAGTGACCACAGTGAGAAAATGAAAGACATTTTCAGCATATATTACACTGATAAGCCTAACACTGTAACAGTATCAATTGGGATATGGTTTACTAGACTATTACAACTTCGCTTTATTATGCCAACTACATGTATATTGAGGTTTATTAAGCAATATAACCTACAAAATATTGATTGAATTCAAAGACTCACCTGACCAAGAACGAAGTTGAACTGGGCATCGGCCTGGTCCATCTTATCTCCCTCAAGCAGACAGAAGTAGGCACGTCCCAACAAGTGGTTCTGAGGAAAGAAACAGTATGTATTTAGAATTGAACATGAATAGTGCACCTCCTGCAACATATGTAATGGTGTTACTTCATTTACCATTGTGTAGGAAACTATATCAACAGCAGCTCGTTTGGCAATTAAATCAGCCATAAAATATCAATGGCACCCCCCCTCCCCGTATTGGCAGGTCTATACTTTGTCCTGCAACAATTTTTTTATATACGATACTTTACTTGACTGACTCTTACTGATATAGAGGAAACCTTGTCTCTCGTGATTTTTGCTATTTAAAGAGTGAAAGGAAGTCTCTGCAACATAATAAATACTGACACTGATATTTTTCTTCTTCCTTCGTCCACATAATTGCTTCATCTTGGAACCACCGATCCCCTTTTTTCTTTACTTTTTATATATTACAACCGTTGCAGAGCACATACCTGGTCGTACATGATGATCTTATCTGCGGTGGTATAGAGGAGGGTGGCCTGTGTAAAGAGCTCCCTTTTCTTATCTTTGTTCTTCTCCCGATGTGCCTGCTGGACATAGTAGGCAGCCAGAGTGTCCAGTGCACGCATCTGGTCCCGTTCAAAGTTGGAGTAGCCCAGATTGGCATCCGTGCGGGATGCCTCCAGCATTTTAACGAAGTCATCGACATGGCCTTGTTTGTAGTATTCAAGCTGCAAATAATATGGAATATTAAGGATCACTAAAATAGACTGATTCTATTAGCTTAAGGTGGGTCGCTACCATTGAAAATGAGCCTACTGCACAGGTTTCGGCACATATAGGTTTTTTTCATCAGAATGAGATCATTTTTGGTAGGCACATACCTATTTATGCCCTTAGTGTCTAGACAAATTTTCGGGGACTTTTAATCAAAACTGTCCATTTTATGACAACTTTAAATTTTGGCATATTTACATCTGAATTATTTTCTTCATTCTCTGACATTCTTTTGGACCTTACAATTATACCACTCATTTTACCTAGACAATGCTTTAATTTTGATATACTGCTCACAATGATTGGGGGCATATAATGAAAAAATGTTTTGCCAAGGATTTCTTTCTTTCTTCCCTCCTACATATCACCCACAAACTGTACTTGTTATATATACTGTGGCTGTAAACTGAAAAATATCTATGTTATAAGCTTTATGGCCAATAAACTTTTGAAACTTCAACCTTCAAAAACTATATTTTACCCATCATGCACTGCTTTGAATATGGATTTCAATTTATTTTTCGAATATTTTTTTTTATTTCAAATGACCAAAAGCATAAAATAATGCATGGGACCCCATATCAAAAATACTATTTAAAAGCAAATTATCTGAAGAATATTCAAAAAAATTTTAGGATAAATCTAGTGTCTAGAAATGGATGATCTAATCGTTTTTCTTATAAAAAATTGGGAAATTTACCCTCCTTTTTGCCAAATCATGAGAAATTAACCCATACTCCCTTGTAATTGGAGAGAAAAAAAAATTCTTGATAAATCAGGATATTAGAATGTTCACCTTGTGAGTTTTCTTATTTATGTGCTTGATAGTTGTTGCAGAAAAAAAGCTCAAATCTTAGTCAATTTCTTTTTGATTTTTAGGTGAAAATGGAAATACTTTTATTTTTCAAAGATATGTAGAAAAAAATAGCTTGGGACCCTCTACTTTTCTTTTCATATTCTTATTCTAGATAAATTTTTGTAACTCTGGGAGAAAAATGAAGAAAATCTAGGATCTTTGATTCAATGGTAGTGGCCCACCTTGAGTCCTGAGTTTTATTCAGCCATATAGTTTTCTTTTGTTATATAATTTTACCAATAAACTTCAAAATTTGGATCCCGAAAAAGGTAGGAAAAGAGAAATCTCTGCTAATAATTTTCATACTTTGGAGAAGCAAATGCAATGAGGATACAAGAATAAATGGATCTGGAAGCAAAGCAAATTTTGGAGAATATTATTCAAGAAAATCAACATCCTTTTGATGTAAGTAGGATATTTGTTATTTATGTTTAGAAATACTTACCGCGAGTGTTACCCAGATGTGAAGTGGCGCTCCCTCCTGTTTGAGGATGCTTAGGACTTCCTCTCCTTCTGGGAGCTGGTCGAGGTCCAGCTCTATCACCTGTTAAATAAACAAAAAAATCACAATAAATGAGCTGCTCTTGCTTAAGGTGTGCTGGTAAGGCCATTTTCAAATCGCAGACTTAAGCTCAGGTTCCAATATGAGTGGTGAACTGTTTCTTCTTGCAGATATGCAAAAACGGTTACTAAGATCACCTGCTCCAACAAGCCTGCAACAAAGTTATAGAGAACCAAATTACAACTAAGCTTACATGTACTTCTTTGCTTTTGGAGCTTGCACCTCAGTGGTAAAGTTAACATCACCAAATTTTATGAAAAATGAACAGGGCTGGGGATTCCATACCGTCTGCTACTCCAAGATCGCTCCCTACCGTCATATGCATAGGGACCAGTTGCCAGGTCGGTAACTGGACACCTTGGAAACAAGGACATGTCGAAAGCAGACATCTCAGAAGCAGAGA
Organism: Acholoe squamosa; assembly: GCA_949317995.1. Lineage (NCBI taxonomy): Eukaryota > Metazoa > Annelida > Polychaeta > Phyllodocida > Polynoidae > Acholoe > Acholoe squamosa. The sequence continues at coordinate 32,140,378 of OX439044.1, forward strand.
CAGGTCGGAAGCAGACATCTCAGAAGCAAATAACTTTTCTAAATAATTGTTTTAATGATTTTAAAACACATTTGCCATTCCATGATTCTACAGCATAGGGACAGTATCACTAGGGTTGTTGTTTTTCAAATTCTATAAGAGGAGAGGGATATTTTATCATGGTTCCTTTTGCAGCAAAACTGTCCTTGCTTCCGAGATGTCCCAATTCTTGCTTCCAAAATGTCTGCTTCCGACCTGTCCTTGCTTCTGAGGTGTCCAGTATTCGGCAGGTCTAAGGGAGTAATTATTTTTTAACAACAGGGGGTGCTGGTGTGCACAAATAAAATTCTGCCCCCCTTATGAGGAGTCGAGATTTTTTTAACCCCCACCCCCCGAAAATTGCATGCGACTGCACCCTTTCAACCCATAGTAACTTGCAGGTTTTTTTGCTGAAAACAGGTGAAATTATTTTGACCTCCCTGGTCCAAAAATGTCAAAAGCAGTATATCTCTTTGATGTTTACACAGTCACAGGGCAAGGAGAAACATTTTAGAAATTACATGCCTTTGGAAGTTTTATTCTATCACAATTTTTGGCCGAGCTAGGGACATTTTCATGAGGAAAAGTCAGGGTTTTCTCATCATAATTTTAAACTATACAAGTCAAAGAGGATTCCACCCCCCCCCCCCCCACTTCAAAATCCATCCTGGATAGATTTTGAAGAGGGAGGGTGTTGTCCGGCGGGCGCTGACTCTTACCTGACAGGAGAGTCAGGCTTCCTGCATAGGGCTCATTTGTCAGGTGGCTGGAATTGTAGGACATAATTTTTTTATGTCGATTTCCTCTTAAAGATGGCTTCCTAAGACATGTTTGTTGCCATTTTGTGAGAAACCTTTAATACGGGGGCCCATTTTATTTGGTTCTTGCAAATCTGTTAGCCTTCATATCAAGTTTAGCTGCCACGGTCGGCCATGTTGGATGTGGTTTCAGGTCTCACAACAGAGGTGTTATTCATGAAATAATATGGCTCTAGACCCCTAAAATCGACATGGCGACATGGGCCATTTTTGGCTTAGTGACATGGGACATGAACCTTTCTTTAAAATCGACATGGTGACATGAACTTTCCTTAAAATCGACATGGAATTTTCTTAAAATCGACATGGGACATGGGGACCCCCCATCAGGGGCCCCAATAATGCTATTCATGAGAATCTGCTTGGAGAGTGGAGATTGACTTCCTGTCTGGCAGAAAATGCACCTGCTGATAGCTACCCGTTGCAACCCACATATGGCATGTGCCAAATCTTGGAAAAGGGTGCGATCTAAAAGTTTCCAACAAAAGATGCTCTTCCCACTCACAGACAGCAAAACTAAGGTGGTACTCTTGTCAATACCATAAGCTGATTGTTGGGGATTTATTTCTGTCAAATGTTATTCTTAGAAACTTGCCGTTTCTAGAGCACCTGAAAGTTTTAGGTATGCCAGTCCCAGCGACTCAGTCTCAGTCCTTAACTGAGTCACGCCCAGTGACTAGCCTAGGAGGGTGTGGATGTTTATATAACTTGAGCAATGCCGGGACACTCATTTTCATGAGGAAAAGTGACAGTTTAAAAGTCAGGGTTTTCTCGTTATAATTTTAAGCTATACAAGTCAAAGAGGATTCCACCCCCCCCCCCATCCCGGATGGATTTTGTTTTTGAAGGGGGAGGGGGTGGATCATGGATGTTCATATAAGTTATTATAATATAATGTGAGCAAGGCCGGGACACTCAGTGGATACTGTCCAGTATTAGGACAGCTATACACTACAGTAACTGTCGATAATACAGTACACTAAATTACAGTACATCCAATGGCAATGTGTATTCACAGTACTGTAACTGTCACCACAAACTTGACAAAGCAGTTTCGGTGAAACATGAAAGTAGCCAACTCAACTGCGAGTGCGACCCACGCGTGCCGGCTTCCCAATGTTTACATGTGTCGAATAAAGGGTACTACAACACCATCGGTATTAACACGATATATTCTAGGATCACTAGATATCAAATATCATTTTCACGAAGTTTGAGGTACTAACCCAATCGGCAAATAGAAGAAAACTACAATCTTACCTCGTCGGTGTCCCGTAAAGGGATTTCGATCGACATGGCGGCGGCCGTCCTTTTCACCCAGAATGCACTGCGTTCATGACGTCAAGCAACTTCCTGTTAAACATAAACAAAGCCATGTGCTTTTTGTTGTGGCGTTTTCTGGCAGCGGAATGTCCCCAAGTATCACATCAAGTGGAGTGCAGGGATTGCGGAGGTGAACCTCGGGGATTCGGAGACATGACAGCCCCCCCCCCCCCTTAGCCAAGAAAATTTTAAACGATTAGAAATTATGTATTCTAAGACACTCTGACACCCCATGGCATAGCCCTAGATAGTAGATAGTTATCACAGTAGCCTAAGTAGGCAGACAATAGCAAGCATTAAAATCAGACTTGAAATTATGTATTCTGTTCTGAGACGTTTTGACACACTAAGGGACCGTCCATAAATTATGTGACACAGGAGGGGTGGGGGTTGGAGTATTCTCCGATTGTGACAAACTGTAACAGAGGGGTGGGAATCAAGGATTATGTGACATCACATTTTCAACAAAAAATATTTGAAGAATTTGGTTCCAAAACCCAACAAATCCATTCCAGATTTTCAGCAGATACCCATGTTTGTTGTGCTCCCCTAAAGTAAATTTTAGTTCTTTCATGATCAAATCTTAAACAAATAAACTCTACAGAGTCGAAAAAATATATTTTTCAAAGAAAATGGTTTCTTTATAACAATTTACCATCTTTAACCTATAGATCTTTGAAATGATTGCCTCTTTTTTTCAAAATGGTGTTTATCGTGTTTTGGAACCAAATTCTTTATTTAAGACCTACATTAAAGACATCATATGAAAAAAGTTAGATATGTTAGCTAGAAGGGAACTACAGAAGGTCAGCACTGTAATGGTAGTGGCGAAATTCGGGACTGTGCCCCCAGTCCCCCGCCCATAGTCAGGTAAGATTCTTTTTTTTTTTTACCCCCCAAAGCCCGGTACTCAGGTAAGATTCTAATAATAATTATTCACATAAGGTATTATTATTGGAAGCTGAGCTGAGTCAACAGTATGGCTGAAGTGGTGGGTAGGGGACGGGGTCTAGCCAAGTGTGATGTAATTTTTGAAGGGGGTGTTGGCTGATGTGTTGACTAAGTGTGACAGGAGTGGGAGGATGTTGAAAATGGCCAAAGAAAGATGTGATGTAATTTATGGATGGCCCCATAGTTCTAGATAGTAGGCTAACAAAAGCAATCATCAAGTCTGTTAGCATTAGCCTTTTAGGGAGTGGTCATTTTTAAAAGGGGTAGGGGTGGTGGATATTCGTATGTACCTGCTGCATTTGTTACAGCCCTCCCCTTTTATTCTATAGTACAGTGTGGTTTTTTTTTTGCCCCATAGGTAGAGAGACGTCATTTTTAATAATGAGAGGGGTGGGGGATGACAGGGGCAGATCCAGGGGGGGGGGGGGTCCCTGGGGGTCAGGACCCTCCCCTTTTGGTCCACCCATAACATGTCCAAATAGGGGTCCCCGGAGGTGGACCCCCCCCCCCTTTGGGCCCACCCAAGATATCCACTTTGTATGCCCCCTTTCATTACCCCTATTTCTATCTGATATAATTTTTATTGTTTGCATATTGTGACATTTATGACTCTACAGCATCAAAAATTTATATAAAAATTTCTCAAACACGAGGCAATCCAGAAAAAAAAAATCATGGTCATATCATAGATGTAGATAATGCTTGGCTTAGGCCTATATGTAAGGCATAGCTTATACCTTAAACCCATCCTGGAATGGTATAGGCTATGGTATAGGAATGGGTCAGGGATGTAGGGTATAACTACATTAGATTATGACTAAAAAACATCCCCAATGTGCACCAGTGACCACATAAGCATCTGGGCATTCGGTGTGCCTTATGAGTTGTATACTATGTGGGGTTCCCCAGGTAATCTTCTATCAAATTTATAAGTTAGGGTGTATAAAAGATACTTTAAACAATGAGTTGACATCTTTAATTGACACCAATATTTAAAAAATTTCCTTGGGGAACAAGCTGTCCAAACCCTATCAAAGAACAATCGTTACAATGTTTGGTATCAGGACATAAATTTGCATCCCTTGCTGAAATTGCTTGCCTACACCAAAATGCTTTAAATATAAGTTTGATGAGTATGTTATAAGGTTTTCTTTGGGCATGATCCAAAACTCGCTTAATCACCAGTGAATAAAGGCACTCCTGAAGGTACACCAAACTGCTTTGAACTTCAAAATTTGACATCAATTCTTCAAAGATTTTCCCAGGGGTGGGGACAGGCCCCCACACACCCTTAAACAACAATATCTTAAAATACTAGACTCACATCTGAGACTAGTTGAATCCCTTAAACTTGAAAGTTTGACATCTATATTTCAACATTTTTCTTGAGGGACCAGCCCCCAAAACCTCACAAAGGACAAATTTAGCATTACCACATAAGATTTGCATCCCCTTTATGGAAACCCTGCCCACCCCAGGTTCACACCAAAATGTTTTAAAATTTACTTTTTGATATTTATAAATCTGAAATTTTCCAGGGGACATGCCTCCCAAGCTGCCCTCAACAGCATTGTCCAGGTCATTGATTTACTGCTGATGGTACACCAAAATGCTTTACTGGATTGTGCCCAGAATTATTTGAAGAATTTTACATTATTTCATGATTGTATCATTTTGCTGATAAGACCTTGTGTTATTTCAATCTTCTTCTTTGATATGGGCTCGGAATTACATTTTCTTAATACTCATAACCCAGGGAAGACTTTCAGTTAAGGACATGGCATTCCTGGTCAGGTATGGTAACCATAGTTACCAAAACATTCCATTTGTTGTCATTTATTGGTATTTGGTCTCTCTTGTGCTATATACACCCATATTCCCTGCAATCCTAAGACCTTACATAACTTTTAAACCTGATTCTGTCTGCAACTGTTCTGTTACACAGGAAACATTATGTTATGATAGTAACAATGCATGGTTTATCTTTATGGATAAGAACAGTTATTGCAAAATATGATTGGAGTATGGGAAACTGTGTGTGTGATCCATCATGATTTTGATACCTGTCAGAATTTAGCTTCTTGGAGGGTTGCCCCCTTGATGAATCACATAAAATGACTGCTAATTTTCAGGTTTTGACTCACTGTGCCTGCAATAATAGAGATAAAGCCAAATGAATGGGTGTATAGTGATTGGGGGGTCATAAGCATTCCGAAGAGGGTCTAACCTTCCATATTGGACCAGTAGAAGTATCTGGATGGAAATTTCTTTCAATATACATGTATTTAAGCCCAAAACCGCGCTTAAATGCGCGCTTGGGCACCTAAAGTCACGTGATCACCCCTTGACCAATCAGGGTGTCGCGATTTTTCTGCTGGTTCCCGTGATTTTATGATCACTGTTTGAATTGGTACCCATTTTGTTAATTTTCCATGCCAGCCCCCCTTTAACAATGTGTTTTCGTCCTGTCTTTCCAGCCTAAACAGACTTTGACACCAGGAGAAAAGATGTAAAATAATCCACCCTCAACAGACATGCAGCGAGAGGAAATAATTGATAATTCGAAATAAAGTGTTCTACACAAGTGAAAGACAGGGGCAGAGGGGAATGGAGAACAGGAGACAAGAAGGGATGAGGGGCGGGGGGGGGAGCAGAGGAGGGGAGGGGAAAGGGACGGGTGACTGAGAAAGAACGTTGACTCTAAAAAATGATGGGGAAAAGTTTGGCATCAATTTTTGCCGTGGCAGTCAATCCCGTTTTTTTTTCTATGGCAGACTTTTAATGATTCACCAGTAGCATTGTGCTATCTGTATGTTAATGATCATATAATGATTTCAATTAATTTGTAGTTGATGTTCACACATTTTCACTCATGGCGCAGTCACCTGACCGTATGTAATTTTTATTTATGTGTATGGACCGTTAAAAATGTCGACATGGTGAGAGAGATATTTCTGACAATTCGTGACACGAGGAAAAGATAATTAAGTGACATATCAGTGACGGTTTCTACATGTACATATTCAACATGGAACATTGGGTCTTGTAGGTGAAACAGGACATAGGGATTTAAACGAATCTGACATATGACATTTTAAGTGACATGTGACATGATCATTTCTTAAACTGGGCATTGGACATGACTACCCCCCTCCCTCTCTCATCCAGGGCCCCGTGTTTGTATCAACATACATGAACTTTTTAGCATGTGACGTCACAAACAGTAAACCATAACCTTTCACATAATCGTTCATTTCCATAGGCATTTTAGGAGCACCGATACAGAATTGTTTTATTTATACTTATATAGGCAGCATGCCCATACAAATAAGCACATATAATTGATGTTATAATCCATGATATGTGAAATACTTTGCAACAGCCTCCACCGCACTATTTCTCAGTATAATTTGGCTCTAAGTCAGGTAACGAGCAAGCTGTTATCACGATCATGCTAAAACGACCATTGAATAACACCATTATTCGAACAAATATTTCTTCTTGATGTCAGCTGGCTAAGTGAAGCTCGGACTAATTAGTTTTGGTTTCTTATGATATAAGAACATTAATGCATAACCACATGCATTAATCAAACACACCATATGTAATGGTATTTGCAAAACGCCCCTTATTCCCATTATGCCGACACAGGATTTGACAAAGGATAGTCAAAAGTCTCTAGTCCTAGTTGATGTGGCCATTTTATAAATGTGACCAGCCCAGCAGCATCATCATCATCAACATCATCCCGTTTGATGAATGTAATTTTACATGACGCCATCATAAAAAGATTGCACTTGTATATTTTTTTTAGTCAATAACAATTTCAAATTCCAACTTAACTACTCAACAGTGACCCTGAATAGGGGGTGGGAAGTGTCCCATGTCTCATCTCTAAAAATCTTTCATGTCCTATGTTCAATCAAAGAAATCTCCTATGTCATGTCACTGTTTTTAACTCGTATCACCAAGGCCTATGTTACATGTCACTTTTGGGAAATGTCCGTGCCAATGTCTAATCTAATGGTCCAGCCCCATTGGGCAGGACTTATAAAACCCCGTGTCCGTAATAAAGGCTAAACCCATGTCACCTCTTGCACTGTGCAGGACCCGGCCAAACCACTGCATTAATTCACTACCAAATGCATGTTAATGTCTGCTTACATAACATAAACCCATTACATACAGAATTGACGTCACACCCTTGCGTCAATATTGATATATTTCATACAAAAACTACCCCTTTTACTTTCTGGTATAAGATCATCTCCTTTGCAATTTGATTTACCACAACCTTCACCTCTTTATGCCATATTCCAATTAGGGTGATTGAACACCTCCTTTATATTACTTCATTTATACCAGAAACGTGTGGATTATAACTGCTACACTACGCGAACAGGTGATGATATATCTATATAATATCTCTCGTGAACAGTTTTTCACTGGTGTGTACCAAATTAAAATTTATTATGGTAAAATAAAGTTGAGAACGGTAGCATATTAATGAGTATTTACAGATGAAGCAGACACGCGATACAATTCATTTTGGAATTAGTCCCTCCAAATTAAGGTGACTATAATCAAAGGAAAAGCGCCAGGATAGTTGGGTTGATCTAACATTGATATAATATGGCATATAGGATAAAATGGGGATTTACATATTATAGAAACACACGTATACACACAATTATTGACTCCGAAGAAACTCATGAGAAGGTGGGGGGGGGGGTGTGAAGAAAACAACACCATCCTAGGAAGTATTTTATATTAGCATTTGGGTTAACTTGAATCAGGATCAATTCTAGCGAGTATATTTTCTGCTCGAAGTTTGAAATTGTTTAAATGTGTTTAGAATTGTGTTTTTTTTTCAGTGTAGATGAACGATTTTGTTACTTTGCCGAAAATGTCTATTTGATCCATCTTTCTTTCTTCCCCATTTTCTTTCCATTCTTTAATGCCCTCTTCTCCACCCACTGAGGCAGGGCAAGATGGGTGAGAAATGGGAATTTTGGCATCGCATACGGATGTTATCGGACTATAGCATAGTTAGTTACATTTTGTGCTCTTATGGTGCAACTCTGGCCTTTCTACTGACCTGACCCCTGAATTCAAGGGATCAACAGTAGATCAACACCTTAATTCATAGCCAAAGGGGCAGATAAACTTATTGACGAAAGTAATATAACGGATGCAAAAGTGGGTTCACAGGTCAAGGGAGAATCCCATACACACACATATTGACTCTCGCCAGACTAAACCATTTACGGACAACATTATACATCTCACATTTAACCGTCTAAGTCCTATTTAGGAAGTGGTCATTTTTTTAAAAAAAATTCTGTGCGTGCATAGCAAAAATTTTGTTGTCCCCCCCCTCGGAGGGGTCTGAAATTTTCCCATGCCCCCCCCCCCATTTTATTCTTTAGTGGCGCGTGGGCTTAAATTTTGCTCAAAAGGGCTGAATTTTCCCCCTACGTGAGGTCTGAAATTTTTGTGTCCCCCTGTTGTTAAAAAAAATGACGTATCCCTTAATTTTCCTAGCATTCCACTGAATTGTTCACCATGATGCCTGAATGCAGCAGCAACGACTTCCTGCATGGTTCTTATACGCACACTCATAATTCATGCCAGTCATGATGTATTACTAATGCTGTCACTCATACTTCATGCAAGTCATGATGCATTTCTAATGCTGTCACTCATACCTCATGCCAGCCATGATGCATTACTAATGCTGTCACTCATACTTCATGCCAGCCATGATGCATTACTAATGCTGTCACTCATACCTTAATGCCAGCCATGATGCATTGCTAATGCTGTCACTCATACCTCATGCCAGTCATGATGCATCACTAATGCTGTCACTCATACCGTAATGCCAGCCATGATGCATTACTAATGCTGTCACTCATAATTCATGCCAGTCATGATGCATTACTAATGCTATCACTCATACCGTAATGCCAGTCATGATGCATTACTAATGCTGTCACTCATACTTCATGCCAGTCATGATGCATTTCTAATGCTGTCACTCATACCTCATGCCAGCCATGATGCATTACTAATGCTGTCACTCATACCTTAATATATAGATAGATAGATACTTTTATTGCACGGAATCGCCCTTAACAGTGGCGTTCTTCCGCGCACAGTTGGCCAAAGAAGCGGAAGATGTTTGAATTATCACCAGCCACGGTATATGTTGCAAACCTTTGGGATTTAGAATGATCACAATATAGCTGTTGAAAGAGAGTTGAACTGATTAACTCTTTTGTGCCCAGAATTATTTTGAGGGAGCTGACTTTTTCAACAAACTTGACATAGTGGAGGCAATTACCTAAATTATGTCCAGATTAATATAATGATTCAAATGGTAACAAAGAGAGCAGTGAAATAGCTTTCAGAAAATGCAATATATTGCATAGGTTATAGTATTATATGAGTCATAAGGGAATGATGAAGTCATAAGATGTTGAAATGGGCTATTTTGATGGAGGTGCCCAGAAAATCTTTTTTTTTTTTTAGATTTTGGTGAGAATAGGCTATTTTCAATTCATAAAGCATTATTTTGACATTTCAAAGGAAGCTATATTGATGGAAATTGAAAAAGGTATGTATTATGATTGAATTCCTTGGAGAAAAATCACAGGGAAAATATTTCATCAATATTTTTGGTATTTTTTTCAATATTTTTGTGAATTTTAATGAATTGTCTGTATTTTCCCACTATTCTCATGGCCAGAGAGCGCACTTTTCATGTATTTAAAGCCTATTTTCAATCCAATATTTTCTGCAATAGAATCTATAAATAATTATTTACCTAATGCACCATGACAAATTTGGTATTGCTGGAAAGCCCTTGATATTACGAGTCTTCTGGTGATAGAATTATCCTAATCTGATGAATATTAAACCCACGGTGGTCCATTGAACATGTATACACACTTAAGATCGCACTTTTGCTATTCTGGGCACATAAGGGTTAAATACTGTCAGCAATAGTCTCCCGAGTAATACTTTTAATAACTACACAATGAACATTCTCGGGATGCTAGACTTTATCATTCATTTAAGGTGAGCATTGAGTCCATGTTTAAAGGCATAAATATTTGGAGTCTTCTGTAGGTTTTCAGGCAATTCATCCCAGGCTTTTACTCCTCGATAGAGAGGGCTTCTTTGGTAGCAAGCTGTCCGTGCTCGTCTTATTCTGAAGTGTACCTTCCTGTCACCTCTTGTGTGTACATCTCGTATAAGTAGTTGCTCATTGTCTTTGGATTTTTTCCACATAATTCTTAATAGCTGCTTCTTTCTTTGGATATCCAGCCTATTAATACCACAATGTACATGCATCTCATCGATGCTGTTGCCCCTGACTCTCAGTTTACAACATATCCTTAGGGCATGGTTCTGCAGTCGCTGTAGCTTTCGTAGTTCTGTCTCAGGTGCTCCTCCGTATAGAAGCTGCAGTAGTTTATTGTAGGTGAAATCATAGTCTTATAAATTGTCAAGCAATCAGTCTCAGGTGTGAATTTCCTAATTTTGGCAAGTTTATACAGTTTATTCCCCAAGCTCTTTTTGATTCTAGTCACGTGCGGAATCACACTCAGGATGCCATCTAAGTCTACACCTAGATAGCAGTAGTGCTCAGTCACAGGTAATAGAGCTGTTCCAATATAAAGTTGCGTAACAGGAAGTCTATTCAGAGCTGTCTTAGTACCAAAATTCATTATCATTGTCTTTTCTGTATTCACAGTCATATAGTTTGCTACACACCAATTATGTAGAGCTGTTAGATCATGTTGCATTCGGGTACATAGAACGTTATAATTTTCCCCGCTAACATACATTATTATATCATCAGCATATGAATGCCAGCCATGATGCATTGCTAATGGTGTCACTCATACCTCATGCCAGTCATGATGCATTACTAATGCTGTCACTCATACCGTAATGCCAGCCATGATGCATTATTAATGCTGCCACTCATACTTCATGCCAGTCATGATGCATTACTAATGCTATCACTCATACCGTACTGCCAGTCATGATGCATTACTAATGCTGTCACTCATACTTCATGCCAGTCATGATGCATTTCTAATGCTGTCACTCATACCTCATGCCAGCCATGATGCATTACTAATGCTGTCACTCATACCTTAATGCCAGCCATGATGCATTGCTAATGCTGTCACTCATACCTCATGCCAGTCATGATGCATTACTAATGCTGTCACTCATACTTCATGCCAGCCATGATGCATTACTAATGCTGTCACTCATACTTCATGCCAGTCATGATGCATTACTAATGCTGTCACTCATACCTTAATGCCAGTCATGATGCATTACTAATACTGTCACTCATACCGTAATGCCAGTCATGATGCATTACTAATGCTGTGACTCATACCGTAATGCCAGCCATGATGCATTACTAATACTGTCACTCATACCGTAATGCCAGCCATGATGCATTACTAATACTGTCAGTCATACCGTAATGCCAGTCATGATGCATTACTAATGCTGTCACTCATACTTCATGCCAGCCATGATGCATTTCTAATGCTGTCACTCATACCTCATGCCAGCCATGATGCATTACTAAACCTGTCACTCATACCGTAGTGCTCATACTTCATGCCAGCCATGATGTATTACTAATGCTGTCACTCATACCTTAATGCCAGCCATGATGTATTACTAATGCTGTCACTCATACTTCATGCCAGCCATGATGTATTACTAATGCTGTCACTCATACTTCATGCCAGCCATGATGCATTACTAATGCTGTCACTCATACTTCATGCCAGCCATGATGTATTACTAATGCTGTCACTCATACTTCATGCCAGCCATGATGCATTACTAATGCTGTCACTCATACTTCATGCCAGCCATGATGCATTACTAAACCTGTCACTCATACCGTAGTGCTCATACCTCATGCCAGTCATGATGCATTACTAATGCTGTCACTCATACTTCATGCCAGCCATGATGTATTACTAATGCTGTCACTCATACTTCATGCCAGCCATGATGCATTACTAATGCTGTCACTCATACTTCATGCCAGCCATGATGCATTATTAATGCTGTCACTCATACTTCATGCCAGTCATGATGCATTACTAATGCTGTCACTCATACTTCATGCCAGCCATGATGCATTACTAATGCTGTCACTCATACTTCATGCCAGTCATGATGCATTACTAATGCTGTCACTCATACCATAATGCCAGCCATGATGCATTACTAATGCTGTCACTCATACTTCATGCCAGCCATGATGCATTACTAATGCTGTCACTCATACTTCATGCCAGTCATGATGCATTACTAATGCTGTGACTCATACCTTAATGCCAGTCATGATGCATTACTAATGCTGTCACTCATACCTCATGCCAGTCATGATGCATTACTAATGCTGTGACTCATACCGCAATGCCAGCCATGATGCATTACTAAAACTGTCACTCATATCGTAATGCCAGTCATGATGCATTACTAATACTGTCACTCATACCGTAATGCCATCCATGATGCATTACTAATACTGTCACTCATACCATAATGCCAGTCATAATGCATTACTAATGCTGTCACTCCTACTTCATGCCAGTCATGATGCATTTCTAATGCTGTCACTCATACTTCATGCCAGTCATGATGCATTACTAATGCTGTCACTCATACCGTAATGCCAGCCATGATGCATTACTAATGTTGTCACTCATACTTCATGCCAGTCATGATGCATTACTAATGCTGTCACTCATACCTTAATGCCAGTCATGATGCATTACTAATGCTGTCATTCATACTTCATGCCAGTCATGATGCATTACTAATGCTGTGACTCATACTGTAATGCCAGCCATGATGCATTACTAATACTGTCACTCATACCGTAATGCCCGTCATGATGCATTATTAATACTGTCACTCATACCGTAATGCCAGCCATGATGCATTACTAATACTGTCACTCATACCATAATGCCAGCCATGATGCATTACTAATGCTGTCACTCATACCGTAATGCCAGCCATGATGCATTACTAATGCTGTCGAGTCATCCCTCCAAGACTCAAGTAAAAAGTGTTTAATGCAGGTATGGCAACAAATTGGCAGTTTGCAGCCCCGGGGCCTGGCCAGGGTTAAAGGGCTATGACATTATATGGACAAACACAACGCCGAAATGCCTATAAACAGTATGGTTTGTGCAATAGAAGAGTTGATGTAATATAAGGAGTAATTGGTGATGCAATCATTAAGTGATTATTCCAATGTTATCCTAGGTTATGTACACCATGTTTGCCGATCAATTAAGGCCAGGCCAATTCATCATGGTTCTAAGAAGGCCCCATAATACAAAGGTCATAATCACTTGAGTCAAACAGGATTAATCCAATGTAGACACTTGTTGAAATCATGCATTATGGTTCAATTATAGTAAATGTTAACGTTGAATCAACATTTACAAATACATACAGTACTATGTAGTCGATTGATATTGTTCAACGACAATCGAAAAGACAAGGCAATTCTCTCATCTTAATCTTACATTATAAAAAGAGGTCGTTCACCCCGGCGTTAACCATATACCGTGTTCAATGAACCTACATGGCCCTGGGGTAGAGTGGAGCTCTATTGGCACAAGTTTCATCTTAACCTTTTACAGACAACATAATGTCACAATGCCTCTGTCCCACCAGTGCTGCATTTATGTAGAGAATGGTATACTCTAAGTGTTTTAGCATGTGAGCAACTCCATAGCTCAAATAAGGACTGCTTCATCCATTTGGATGCATCATATTCATCGGTCGTGATGCATGGATGCAGCTGTGCACGATTTATACTCACCAATACTGTATTCATCATGTCCAATGCAGTGCTGGTGGGCAGACTTGCCAGCATTGCATTGACCCATCAAGATGACCAAAGGACATGAACCTGAATGCTTCATGGGGCCTTAGTATACCATTCCACCTTTCAAGACCATGGAGTGCATGGCAAGTCTGCTCACCAGCACTTCATTGATGCATCATGCCGACCTTCCGGTAGTTTATGAATAAACCCTGTAGGGTCGGCATGATGCTTGAATGCAGCCTTTCGAAGTGCTCACCAGAGTTGCATTCATGCATCATGGCGACCAATGGGCATGATGCATACATGTACTATCGGACCTTAAACGTTAATACTGACCTTAAAGGGTTAATGGTGGTTTGTCATTGAACATTTCCGTCAACATAGTGCACTTGGTCGGCAGGTAGGCCATGCATGTGGCCAGCTGTCTGGAGGTTATTTCAGAAGAGCCTACTTGACTTGAAATGTTATTTCTTTTGATGGTACCACCCCAGTTCTATAGTGGCTACACCTATGAGCCTAATTCCAAGTATATACATACATCTGAATTGGAATAAAAAGTGAAGAGGTGTGAGATAACAAACTCGAGGAGCATTGTACATGTATACGGCACATGGCTATTGTATTATTGACCAATGGGAGGCATCCCTGGCATAAACTGTGGAGTCGGGGGCTGAAGGTGTTAGTCATAGTGGAGTCAAGGTCTAATGGCGGCCCCCAGCTGATAATGGCTATGTAAGCTATAAGATTACCTACCTGTGTTATCAACTATAAAAAATACCAAAGCAGTTGATCACTTCTGCACCATGCTCCTTGTTCAGTCAGTGGTCAGTCGGGAGAAGTTTTGAGAAGATCAGGGATAAGAGATAAGATAAGGGTCCAATTGAGGCCTCCCACTTCTGACCCCTGGTTTACAAATCTCTCTATTTTTCATAAAGGAGTTACTTCTTTTACTCAATTGGCTGTATTTTTTCTACATATCCTAAGGTTTAAAAATTCCTGATTTATTTTCGATTTTTTTGTTCATTTTCCATCTAATCTTTCAATGATTTTGTGATTTTGATAAATTTCTCTCTCATTTTCTATGACCCATATGCTTAGAGCCCCACTGCCCATGCCCACATCACCCTCCCGGCTGGGGAGGTTTCAGAAACGACTGACGACTGACTGTGTTCGTCTTTATACAATGTCTGCACAATTAAAATGTGATGAACATGTGGCCATCCTTGTTAACACTTAACAGCCCATCACACACGATCACCCCAGTGATGACAGTAAACCTCCAAGTAGGAAACAAATATGTATTCTCAGAGTCAACATTATTTGTAACTTTTTTTTTTATATATCTATAAGTATTTTTCCAGTTCAAAAACCAAACAACATCATCAGAAGACAAAAACAGTGATAACACTATGTAATCTGCAACCCCATCAAACTGTATCTATAGTTTACCTCTTAAAAATTGCCTCAATTGATATAGATCTTTATATTATTATTATGTATTAACTCGTGGACACTTAGATGATTCTTAGAAGTTCAAGGACATTGTGTTCATTGTTCGAGTCCCCGGCCAATAACCTCTATATTCTCCACAGGAGCTTTTCTCTGAAGAATTATTAAAAAGGGCCGATCCTAGACGAGGAAGAATGCCAGATGTCAGGAGTAATGTAATAAGTACTTTGTGAAGTATTTACATAATGCTCCTATGTCTAAAAGGGGTGGGCAGGGGGCTTGGTGGGACCAGCGCAGACCCCCCCCCCCTCACTCCCTGGCACCACAGTGGCCACATGCTAGCACTCTCCCTGATTCCTGAACCCAACCTGAAGCCATGCTTATAAAAACCAAGGTGCCAGCCCAGGTGCCTCCAGAACCACCAGGGCTGCAATTGCAGCTGTGGGTCCAGAAAGCACCTCTCCACTCAATATACATTCAAAGACACCTTCTATTTCCACACATACACACCACCCTTAGTGTGAGACAGTAGTGTTATACATACAAGATCCCATATCAAGGTGCTGAGGGTATACATCTGCCCTTATCAGCCGCCAGAATGGGTCTTCTTCAGGGTACTGTCGCACTCCTACTCACCCTGGCCGTATCTCAGGCTGCCGTGGATGTCAGTGAGTATATATGTACTTTACAGTTGAAACTTCGTCACGTTTTTTTCTTCTTTTTTTCATACGAGGACTCGCTTTGTTTCACTCAAAGCCATTTTAGGTTAATTAGATATAATTTTTAATTTTTTTTATGAATTAATTCCAGTGAGACAGACCCCTGTATGTGGTGAGCTTATTCCTACTGGGTGAGGGTCATCATTTTAACGCCAAAGCAATACTGAAAACAAGTTGATTAATGTTGATCAACCAGTTCCTAATGAATATTCAAGGTTCTGTGTCCACTTGAATGTGTTAATTCGTTAAAAGGGAGAATTTCGTTGTTATTGTAAGATTTTGATTACTGACAAATTGCCTAAGATATACCACACTGTTAATTCCTATTCTCATGTGATAACAAGTAACAATAGAACTTATCAAAGATCAAACTCGAAGGCATTTTGAAAAAAAAGTTATCAATAGGATATCCAATTAGAGGATAAGGAAGATTTGCATGGTCATTGAATCTGGAACAATAAACAATAGACTCCAAATTCGATCAAACTCAAAGGCATTTTGAAAAAAAAAGTTATCAATAGGATATCCAATTAGAGGATAAGGAAGATTTGCATGGTCATTGAATGTGGAACAATAAACAATAGACTCCATGTAACTCAGGGTGTAGGGATTGGGAAAAGTAGGTTCATCCATGTAATTGGATTAGGGCTCAGTATAGAACAGGTTCCTTGTGTCCCGTTACCTAACCGCATAAAGCAGACTATGCCTGTAGTTGCAGATGTCTGCGATTAGCCCAATGAGCTCTGTCGCGGTAATTCCTGTATTTGCTGCCATTTTTCTCCAATACATTTTGTAAGAAACGTTTAACCCCCATAACGGATTTGCAATTCAAATCTTGCACATTCGAGACTTTTAGAACTAAATATCTTATATCTGATGATCTCAATAAGCGTTGGTAGTAAACTTTTGTCAGTTTGGTGCTCTTGTCTGTTATATACTTACAGTTTTTGGTTGCATAAATATCCCAATCACCATGAAAGACCCCCCCCCCCCCGCCCCCCAGTTATGCCACAGTTAAAAGCTTTTATGTGCATCTACCACAGAGCAAGAGGTAATTTTGGGCATAACCTTTTGCCAGCTATACATGCAAAGTTCCAGGTATTACCTTTGCAGAGTCTGATGCCAATAGGGTTTCTTATCTGATTAAGTCAAATAATAGTAAATGTATTGTACCTTATTGTATTGGAAATGATGTAATGTATCAATGGTCACCTAAATGCTTTTGATGAAAATTGATGGGTGCAACCTTCAGCCCACCCAGCTCATGCAAACAAATCAGAATCATCCAATAACTGAATTGCATTTGTGCATAGCTATTGCTTTATCAATAAGGGCATTTTGTATACTGTTGGAAATAAATGTTATAGCAAATTAATTTATAATGCAATCTTTAAATGAAACGAACATAACAGGTATATGATTTTCTACATCTATTATAAAACGATATTCTTTATCAGACCACAAGGCCTATAGCTTACTTCGGCAGCTCCACTAGCCCCCCCCCCCACCTATCCGATGTATGGAAGGACTTGGTCACACTATTGTTAATGACAGCTTAGGGATAGCGGTTTCACCTTTAACAGTGTTTAAGGTGCAAGTAACAACGGACACGTTTTCTTTTTCATAACTCCATGAATCCTGATATTTCTTTTCGCAAAGACTGCTGCGATGTCCCCTCCAACTTCATTAATGCTTTGTGATTTGTGGAATATAATCATAAACGGTGAGGCCGCCCCATTTTCATGATGACTTTCTTTCTAGATAGGCTTTCTATTATAGTTCAACGATAGTAAATAATTATGGTCTTGTACAAACTGGCCACAGGCTTCCCCAATGCACTGCCAATACAGCAATGAGACAACATACACAGTGCAAGCACAAATCTACACGTCTGTCTGGTTGGAAATGGGGTACAACCTGAATCTTGACTTACTTCCCTCTCACTGTTATTGATATTACAGGAGGGTATCTCAAAAAGATTGGGAAACCAGTTCTCACCGTAACTATTTGATCCTGCAGTTCTCCTACATTTCTCACCCTAAGAACAGACTTCCTTGCTTGACCTCTGCTACAAGTGAACTGCACTGAAATAGGTCGAGTTGCAAAATAAGAGACTGGACCCCTCCTATACCACTCCTATAACTGACTCCCTCTTTACAATACAAGAGGGAATCCACTCCAGAAGGTCAGTGAGTTCAATTTTGGAATTATCACCTCCGACAGGATCAATTCCAAATCTTTTTGAGATACCCTCCAGGTTATTTGCATTTAGATGGAATTTAGCAAGAGGTGACCATATCCCCCGGCAAAGCCTTTCCTATTTGAGACGGATAAACATGCCTAGCTTCACATAGCATGTCAACCTTACTGAATAAACTCTGGTCTGTTCAGCCCACTTCATTAAAAGGCATTTACTTCTATTTGGTCAGTATTTTGACCTAACGTTGAACCTGTCTGGTGAATTGATCTGGCTTTAACATTGACGATATAAAGTGTTTACCCACCTTCTTTAGTGGTCAAGGTACAATGTATTACTTCCAGACACCAGTGGGGACGATTTCCGTATATATAGTGATTCGTGCCAATGTAAACCTCTTCATAATATACATCTCTTCCCGTTTGAGCTCAAAGTTTGATTGGCAGGGTAAATTAGAATTTGCATTTTGAAATATCCTCCTTCATACTGTGGTCAAAGACAAATATAGATGTATTCCAGATCCGAATGGGTGCCATTTTCAGAGGGTGAGCCCTCCCATCCCAATTCTTGGGCTATAACTATGATGGGAAAAATAATAATAAAAAGTCCAAGCTCTAAGGGTATACAGTCCCAGCCACAATATTTTTGGTGTGTACACCAATATGACACCATAGTTCCTCCCATATGTACACAATTAGTATATAGCGATCGTATACCTCTTACTTCTTAATTACATGTTTGAGATTGTTTTCCAGGGTGGACACCGACTGCCAGAAAGTCTTTGAGTCTATATGCCTAAGGGCACATGACTCTAACACTGGGATTCTAATTCCAAAGTAAATATTTTTGGAGAAAAGTATTGCATAGGCTATAGATTCTCAAGAGGAAAGAGAGACATGAGGGGTGACATTGCTATGACATAAGAACCTATTGTTATCACATTCATAGTAAGTCTATAGGATAATTAATAAAAATCACTGTATAAAATCAAAATGTAAGTCAGGTTCTTAAGGTCATGAAAGGAGGTCTAATCAAGTTGATAACTGATATTTCCATATCACTACTAATGTCGATTATGTATATACCACTGGTAATGCATATCATGTGAAGGTCCGATCCGGTATATTGACCCACTTCCCCTCACCATTGTAAGTACTCACATCTCTCTCTTTTTAACCGCCAACACCATTCTAAGCCAAAGTGTGGACCTTTAAATAGTTGAAGTCGATTTGAAATGGCTGACGGTCTCCTCTTCCTCTTTAATTCACAGGCAAGGTGAAGGTGACTGTTGTAACACCACGGTATGGCAGCTTGAACGGAGCTACACGACTCACTATTTCAGGCAAAGGTAAGTGGTCAAGTATCAACAGCAATGAATTGATGATTATGTTGACCATGATGAAATCATGGTCAAATTGTACAAAAATATAGTTCTCATGATAGATCAATTTGCCATTGTCATGGAGACAAAAAGACGATTGTCAATGAGAAAAGGGCGTTCAAATGAGGCAAATGAATAACAGGAGTTTCACTACTACTTCGTCGCCTCAGTGCAACAAGGTTGTACCTGCATTTTTCAAATTTTGCAGGGGAGGCAAAAGAAGTGTTACAATTACTACATGTATAGCACACAGTTGAAACAACCTTATTGCATTGAGGCCTTTAGGCTCACATATTATAGACTTTCATAGTAGTAGATACTTTCATAGTAGTAGATGATGCAGTATATAAGGGTTAATAGTTATTTAAAAAGAAAAATCAGTTTTGCCAAAATTTCAGTTACAACCTTGTTGAACTGACTTGTACTTTGGTCACTTCTCGTTGGATGATCAAGTCACCTGCGATGCTAGAATTCATTATGTTCTCTTCGCACTCATTTACTAATAGCTTCCAACTTACATAATCCTAGTTTGCAGCGTTAATCTAATAGGATATATCGATAACGATAAATGAATCGCCACTCTCCTCCTGTTTTCAAATTATATTATTCATGGCTCAGGTCAGATTACTGCTGTTCATTTTAAGGTTGAGCCTAAACCTAAACAGCAGGTGCAAAAACATCTCCCTAGGAGTCCATGGTCTCTTTAATTGTGATTAAACCATAACAGCATATTGATCATGTACGAGTTGGAACACCAGTTGACCAAATCCACCATGATCCAACAGCACACAGCAGGATAGTTTAGGATTGATCAAGAACCCCTGATCTTTCATCATGAGTGCAATGGCTAAAGCTGTGGCACTGTGGTCTGACCACAGGTGGATCTCAATTAATGATTACGGGTTACTTTAATACATTGTACAAATAGCGCACCTGGATCTCAATTCAAAGGGTCCTACGATTGCACACATGTCTATGACTACAGGTTAGCAAGCGATACTCAACCTATGAGAATTTTGTATGTGACTTAATTAAAGAGGGCAGTTGTAGCATATTAAAAATGACACCTGTTGGGTGTTTCACAAGGCGTTCATACTTGTTATCAGTCATAGGAAAATATTATTGTAATTTTAAGAGTGGTTATAGGCTTATGAAGTTTGAAGTTTTAACACTGTTTATTGGCTAAAGTAAGCACTACATAAGTAGTTGTTATATTCAGTCGCCAATTACACAAATATCACATGTTCGAAGTACAGGGTATGTTGTATGATATTCAGGTGGTTTCCATGAACATATCGTTGACTGATGGTGTTTCTCGAAGGGCTTTATTAACTTTAGTCATATTTGTATTATGATCAGTCATATTTTGCTGCCTGTTTAGATACACTCATCAGTCATAACTACATACTTACCACTGGTTCAGTTGTAAGTTTCGGTAGTAAGTTTATCATTAATAAAAGGTTATAGTTTCAGACATAGGAGGCAGGAAACCAGTGTAAAACCGGGAAAATACCCCTCTTATGTCATTCTGAACAGGGGAAAAGCACTCATAGGCAGAAATATGGTATCAAAGACTAAGTGCACCTAGAGTTATCATAATTCTTGTACAAGCGCCCATGGAAAGCGCATACCAATCTATAAGCAGCAGTCAGCTTTTATATATGTTAAGTGCAATGCGAGAATTTTCACAGTTTGGGAATAATACAGGAGGGATAATTTTTCTAATGAAACAGTTCATTCAAAGATTATATGTAAAAACCAAGGTCTGTTTTATTGGTTACCCCTCCCCGTTGTCTAATGGCTCTTACAGGGTAGGTCCAAAGCATCATAGCCCTAGATATAGGTGTAAATAAAGCTGTGAGCCCAATACCTCCAGCTTTTCAACAGTAAGTCCTGGTGGAGGCAAGGTTTAGCTGTGGCTTATATTTAACTGAGTTACCCATAAATACATTAATCTGGCCCCTCTGCAAGCCTGTAGACAATGTGAAAATTTGTGTTCCTAAACTGCCCAACCTAAGAGTGGGGCAATTCCAGAATTGGGCAAAATGGGTGAGGAGCAATTCTGGAATTGTGCCAATTCCCACTTGGCGCATGACATAAACACAGTGAATTGCTTAAAGGTAACATCATAGGTCACGTGGGGGGGAATCCCAAGCCAGCAGCAACTTGTAAACTAGAAGTTTTCAGTGTGTAGATGGTGTTCTACACAAACATGTAGGGAGACATGTAGGGAGAATAGATATATAAAATAATCAAATATAGGTATAGATGGAATAGGTACTGGAACCTGTTCTTGTAGGCTTTGCCGTTCGCATACAGTTATATGTTCCTGAATCTTAATCTTTCTAATACCGTAGCCGTCCACGCTGGCTGCTAGGCGGTATACTACAAAAGTAGTAACTATGTGACAGCTGTATGTAACCTGTCTTCAACTCTCAGTTGTACAACTCAATTATAGGAAAATTTATCAATTTAAGAATGGTCATAATTTTAACAAGTATCCATGTGTGGTTAAATCATGTTTTATCAATGGATAATGATGTAAAATTTAACCAGAAAACACCCATAACATGTAAGAACCATGTGCAACATGATGGTATTTTCAAAAATTATATTTGCATACATTTTTGATAAACATATCCATCAAATACCTCCACACGTTTTGACCCCTAGAAACACTGAAAAGTAGTCATGAGACTGGTTGTAAAAGGTTATGACTGCAGTCACAAATCAGTTATATCTCCTTGTGAAACAGATAGATATGACCAGTCATAGTCTACTTATGACTGACCAGAGATAATAACAGTCATAACTTTACTACCAGCCCTCTCCAGTCATAGAAACAGAAAATTTATGACTACTTTTCTGTTTCCATGACTGGAGGGTATGTGATCATACATAGGGCCCTACTGTAAATCCTCGCGTATAGGCCCCCTTCTCGTATAGGACGCACCCTAAATGAGGCTAAATCCTATAGCACTCATCTGGGGTCAGATTTTGGTCACTTTAGCACTGTTATTTAGAGTAAGATCCTCGTCTATAGGACACACCATGAGTTCAGGGAAATCTATATAGGACGCACCTTAGGCTATTCTTATGTAAAAGCCACGGCCTATACATGAGGATTTATGTTAATAACCATGCATTATTTATAACCGGTTGTAACTTTTTGGGATTTACACTCTTCCAAATGACATCAGAGGGGTAATTTCCCCTGTTCAGAATGAAGTCAGAGGGGTATTTTCCCAGTTTTAAACTGGTTTCCTGCCTCCTATGTCTGAAACTATAACCTTTTATTGATGATAAACTTACAACTGAAACTTGCAACTGAACCAGTCATAAGTATGTAGTTACAACTGATAAGTGTTTCTAAATAGGCAGCAAAATACGACTAGTCATAAGAAAAATATGACTAAAGATAATAAAGGCCTTCTAGAAACACCATCAGTCATAAGCCTATGACCACTCTTAAATTTAAAATAATATTTTCCTATGACTGGTAACAAGTATGGGCACCTTGTGAAACACCCAACAGGGCACCCTCTATAATAATATTTATTACCTGTCATTCATGTAGGTCAAAAATCCTGAACAATCTACCCTTGTAAGATACATATATACTTAATGGTAAGAGTGATTACTCTACCTTGTTTAGCATGCACTATACTCTCAGAATTAGTGGGATAGTAATCAAATTCAATTTATTTGATACACAGTAAGTCACACACTTGAAAAAGTTACATAGCACCATGCATATACTAACTCTGTCCATTGGTACCGGTTACCCAAATGGTCTTATCTACAGACAAATGTATGAGGGCATACTGCTCAAGTGTTTGTTTATTGCAAATGGGTGAGACATAGTCCCTTACACGCAGTAAGGTCAAGGGAGTTCATTTGGGTTGTTTGCCCACCGAGGCCTATGAATAGAAACAATCTGGTCAGTTTGATTTGAGCTCTAGGACAAGTTACAGTTGTTGGCCTATTAGATTTATATGCACCTGCGACAAACAAACAACTAACCTAGGGTAAGGTGAGTTATTGCAATCAAAACACAAATAGCTATTGTCGCCTTGGACCCTACTCTGTACAATAGATCATAGGATTTTCCCCTCTTATGTATTGCACAGATATGCTACAATGTTCAATTGACTATATATACAAATACTTTAGGAATTTCTTCTTATGGTGCAGCTAACTACAAGTTACCCTAGATCTATACCACAGACACCGGCTGGGTGTCCAGGACCCAATGTACCATCCGACCCCAGGGGTTGCAATTTTAGCTTCCCCAGGGGAGAAGTGAAATGTACAATCCTAGGGTGATGTGGTGTTATTTGGTTCAAGGTATCAATTACCAGTGTTGTACCAGGATCCTGCACTACGTGACTATACAGGTCTATAAGAGCTTTTTGTTGGGACCAACATAACAGTGTATAAAAATACCTGATGATATGATAGGATTTAGTGTTAATCAATATGGAGATGTAATACAACTATTTTATAGTATAGTCAGATCAAAACTGTTCATAAGGAAAACTGCCATACATTGGCTCCCTCTGGTAAGCGGGCCTTTCCTTATAAAGTTAATGCTTATTATTGACCTCAGATTGTGATCAATTCTCTATGTCTTCTTTTGATCAGGGTTTTCTGAAGACCAGTTTAACTTTGGTGAGGGGCGTGATAAGCTAGGTAACCAGGTGAAGTTGGTGTCAGAAACCAGAAGCTATGACTGTGACCCCCACAAAGATGGAAACACTAAAACACAGATCACCTGTAACACAAGGTAAGTCGTCCATCTCTGTATGATTAAGTTAAGGGACAAAGCCACAGAATCGTGGGTCACAGTGACTCCTATTCTAGAGTCAAGCGTCTTTAATATTAATCGCCAATACTGGTGACAAAATACTCTTGTGATCCTGATTGGTATAGGTCTATTCATATTGAAAGTCCCTTGAAAATCTGAATGTCATAATAAAGAGAGTGTACCGCGTAGTACCCTATGCAGAGGGCGCGGCTTAAACGCTATAATAAAAAAGAAGGTTCTTTGTACAATCAAACACTACCAGAAATATAATATAATATATGGTGCACCTTATATGGTCGTTATGAATTCAGGGTGTACCTTCTTGGTACTATACTAGGGTTTTACCGTACTTTTAGCAATAAGACCCTATAATAAATTTATTTGAAATAATACCATTGATTTTTATCATCATTATTAATTTATCCAGAGACATGGTGCGAGATGACTACTTCGTCCGGATCAGTGTTGATGGTGAGGATGTACCAGAGGAGAACCACTGCAGCTCCCTCTACAGTGTACATTGCCGCTTCTCGGTGAGTAGAGTGTCGGGGTAGAGAATTTGCTATCCAGTTTATCAGAAAGGTTATTTACAATATTGAAGAGAGTGAAAATTCATGAAGAGTGTGAAAATTGTCATTCTCACCAAATTTTGTCAATCACTATGAGGCAAGAAGTGCATATCTCAGAATACTCTGTTGAAATTTTCTCTTCAGTTAAAGTGGTGTTATTCATAAAACAGAATGGTATGACAACTTCTGGAGGTATCCTAAAATTGCAAATTCACTATTTTACTATACATTGTCGAAGATTTGCCAAATGGAATGTTTGCCAGAATTCAAGTTTGGCATTTTAGAATTGCATACTATTCCTAAAATCAGGAAACTTCTTGAAGTCGATTTCACATAAAAATGAAGAATACTTGCCAAATTTTGTGAATAGGCTTCCTGGGGCATAAATCCATTATGCCTTGCTGGTTCGGCACAAGAAAACAGTAGCAACTAATGTGATTGGTTACAGCCCAGCAAATTGTCGTGACTCCTCGTCAACCTGTGTGAAGTGGCTCACACATGTCGCTAGATGGAACACGACGTCGCTATAGCACAAGATCACCAGGAATAGCAATGGTGGTGATCACATGGCCTCACCTCAGATGGCGAGGATGGTGATCACTCAGACTCACCAGGGATGGTGACGCGGGTGATCACTCACCTCGCTAGACGAAACACGCACCTCGTCATAGCACATGTTCACCAGGGATGGCGAGGATCGTGATCACTCATCCTCACCAGGGATGGCGACATGAGTGATCACTCATCCTCACCAGGGATGGCGACATGAGTGATCACTCACTTCGCTAGATGAGACGCACACCACGTCATAATGCACATTCACCACGGATGGCAAGGATTGTGATCAGTCACCTCGCTGGATAAAACGCGTACCTCGTGATAGCACAGGTTCACCACAGATGGTGAGGATCTTGATCACCCACACTCACCAGGGATGGCGACACGAGTGATCACTCACCTCGCTAGATGAAACGCACACCATGCCATAGAGCATGTTCACCACGGTTGGCGAGGATCGTGATGACTCACACTCACCAGGGATGGCAAGGCGGTTGATCACTCACCTTGTTAGATGAAAAGCTCATGATCATCGACATTGGTAATCATGCAGCCTCACATCTGCCAGATCAAAGTATGTTTTGCCAGAGAAGGTATTGCCATATGTATCTTCCCTCTAACCACAGACAAGGTGTTCAGGTTGATATTTCCCTATGTATTTTTCCTGTAACCAGAGAAAAGGTGTTTATGGATAGTTGCTTTCATTTTAGAGATACCTCTATCTAAATTCAATTGATATTCTCTCTATATAATCTTGTTTGATTCAACTCTGAAGTATTACATGGAAATCAGTGTGAAACAAAGCACATTTGATACGTATGGGACTTATACTTCATACCCACACTTCCTAGATAGGCTACATGTTGAACAGTGGTGCTGTCTCAACAACTTTGGCAATGGTGGTGATAAGTTGCCACTGTGAGTGAGAGTGAGTGACGGATGATGCAATCCTCAGAGAGCATTGACTTGGAGTGACACAAATTCACGCATTGAGTGAGACAAAGGCTGGCAATGGTGGTGATAAGTTGCCATTCTTAGTGAGAGTGAGTGACAGATGATGCAATCCTTAGAGATCATTGACATGGAGTGAAACAAGTTCACGCATTGAGTGAGACCAATGTTGGCAATGGTAGTGATAAGTCGCCATTTTGTGTGAGAGTTGATGCCAGTGGCACAGGAGTGGTACATAATCACACAGTGAGTCAGATCCATGTTGGCGATGCTTGTGATAAGCCGCCATTCTGAGTGAGAGTTGACAGGCAGTGGCACATACTCACGCAGTGAGTTAGATCCATGTTGGCGATGGTGGTGATAAGTCACCATGCTTTGTGAGGGATGACAAGGGGTGGCACATACTCACGCAGTGAGTGAGATCATGTTGGTGACTGTTGTGATAAATTGTCATGCCATGTGAGACTGACACACAGTGGCGAAAGATGACGCAGTGAGTTATCACTCAGAAAGGAGTCACCATTGATGACCAATCATGGCGACAGATAACGACAATTTACTGGGAGTAGTCAGATTTAACAATATGAACCCCCAACCTGAGCAATTACATTGAAGCCGTTTCATAGGCCTTAAGTATAGAAGAGACTGCATTCTGGACCAGTCGTATAGGCCCTCCAGTCGCACTTCCTTGGAGCCCAGCGTGTTGTATCTGCAAAGTATGGCCCATGGCTGTAGTCCAATTGCTCTGAGTTGTACTAGATGTACAAAAGGCGATACAGGGCTTCAATTGTGAAATGTAATGCAGTTTGTGAGTCTGGTACCCACCTATGTGGATATCGCGAGATTACTGACAATATGGCTGCACATCATTAATATGGGTCCAGAGTCCTCGCTTTACAAATATGTGACATGTACTGGGAAATGGGACCTTAATGCACCCTGCACTAAGGGCCCTTTTCGCAGATCCTATCACATATTGATACATGGACCTAAAAAGTAATTGCGTCCTACTATACTGTTTATCCATTACAGCTCATATAACAGCTGATACAATCGAGTCAATTTCTTGTCTTTCCAGCCACACCCAACCTGGACACCAACAATTACATCACTCGGGAGATTATCGCATGTGCCTGGTAAGTTAACACTATATTATATGCATGATTCCTTGCGATCCCTGTCCGCTCATCATCAGTACAGGCGATTTACCAGCATTGAAAAGGTAGCTCATGCCATGAGAGGGTATGCACCCTGTAAGGTTCAGATGATGTGTGAATGCAAAATTGATGAGTCACCTGTCAAATGCTGCCCTCATGCATCATGCTTAGAAATGGTTATGATAGATGAAAGCACTATGCAAGCATGGCACTTGGTTCTTAACATAAACCAATTATTTTGTAGGAGAGGTGCAGACCATAAATGGAAAGATCATGACCTCACGTTTCGGTAGCAATGTTGAGAGTACAAATGCACGACCACAGAAGATTCTCAGGTAATGGTAAAATATTAGAGTAAAGGACCTATTTTACCAATGACAGGTATAGGCAGATATTATGTTTTTTTCATTCAGAATGCGAAAAAGCCTGCCTCCTGCCCAATCACAACTAAATTAAGTGAGGAAAATGCACATTGTTTCCAAGGGGGGGGGGGGGTTATTGACAATTTGTTAGGGTTATTTGTTATGGTAAATCTCAATATTGTGGTGCTATACATGGGACAATAGACTATTTCATGTTTTTAAAATTAGATTCGAGGAGT
The DNA here is from genome assembly GCA_949317995.1 of Acholoe squamosa. Lineage (NCBI taxonomy): Eukaryota > Metazoa > Annelida > Polychaeta > Phyllodocida > Polynoidae > Acholoe > Acholoe squamosa. The sequence goes on from OX439044.1 coordinate 32,168,777, forward strand.
ATATCCCCGTTCTTCACCCCCTATAGAAATCTAAAGTAGAGTTATAAAATCTCAAAGTATTTCAGAAATATGATTGATATTGTATTACCATGCTTAAAGATATGTGTTTAAGCTACCAAACAAAATTTATTAAGAAAAAGGAAGAAGTAAATCGTAGTTATGTCGCCAAGCGGGGTGCTGCATGCAGCAGGTTATAATATATTATATTCTGGGCTAAACTCATGGGGCTGCTTTATTTGACATGATAATTTATAATACGTTCTAGTAACACCCTATCTATGGTAAGTTTATATTGGTACATTTGAACTTGCCCCTTTCGACTTTGTAGAGTATATGCCGGCGGCCAACTTTGCGATCCAAGGAAGGATGATGGTGTGGATCTGCCTGATGTTAACGATGAATTGTAAGTCACTTCTACCAGAGTGTTAGTCTCCCTGGTCCATCCTATAAAGGGGCTTTATTTCACCGGCCTTAATTTCCTCTTTCTCTTTCATAAGGTTGGCGCCGGTGTATGCATTGGCATGTGTATAGGCTCAATCAAACTTATCCTTTATATGCTATTAAGGATGCATTAGTTATTCTCTCAAGCATTCACTTTATCATTCAACTGTAGGATGGGCTTATTACGTGACAATGTAGTTACAGAGGGGTTTACCTACATGCAATGATGATATTATGCATTCAATTCTAAGGCTGCAGGGGTTTAGATATTTTCATAAAGAGTTGTGTGTAATCCAAAGGCTTTATGGGTAGATTTAGAGTGTCCTTTTGATACGACTTTTACTACAACACAATGCATCAATGTCATTGTGAAAGGATAATTATCATCATATCAGTACACTACAAAAAGGTATTTAAAAATACACACCAAAATCTCTCAACACCAGCATTTAAACACCTAAACACTTGAAGTGTTTGAGTGTTTAGCTTTTAAACACTTGTAGTCAAACACCTAAACACTGAAGTGTTTAAGTGTTTAGCATTTAAACACTTGGTTAAACACTTCATAGTTAAACATGTTTAAAATTGAATGCGTTTAGCTCCAAATAAGTGTTGGGAAATGTGGAACAAAAAAGTGTTTAACCAAATGTTTAATTCCTAAACATTAGTGTTTAATCCCTAAACACCGTTTTTACAGTGTAGGCCCTAATTTGATTATGAGAACACGACTCTTTGCAGGTATGGAATAGAATTGCAGAAGAATGGAAAGTCTGATAAGGGTTACATGAAATGTAAGATGGCTGGAACATACGTAGGTAAGTGGAAATATAATAATATAATGCTTACACTTTGTTCATGGTTGAGAAAGGACGTTTTGTTTTCAATTTACAATGTGGGTATAGGAGCGATTGTATTCACCGTTAAGCCTTTGGTCAGAGCTGGACGGACATTGTTCTCTCACTTGCTGAAAGTGGTACAATCAATGAATTGCTAATTTCATGCCGTCTTGTGATTACTTCAAACAGGTAACTCAAACTTCAGCTTCATCCTCGAAGATTTCGGAAGGTGAGTGTTCACTATTCCTAAATAAGGTATTCTCTGTCATAATGATTGTATATTGCTTTGTTGACTTTAAATAAGCCCATGGTGAGTTACTCGCCAGGTCTGCATTCGAGCATCGTGAAGACAATTGGGCATCCATATCCAATTAATGCACTACATGTAAACATATGCCACGTCCACCTTAACGACAACCGTGTTTGGTGATGCAGGGGGTTGATTCATAACTTTAAAAGAAAAATCTTTCATTGAAACGATCAGGATGACATGATCATCTCATACTAAATGTAATACTTTCATTGAAACGAAAACCTTTCATGGTAATCGTTTTAACCATTTCAAGGTAGGTATAGCACAGCATGTTGTGATTTGCACCAAACTGATCCTGTCTTTTTGGTTACCAGGTTGATCCTTTCAGTGATAAAATATCCCTGTTAATTCTTTAACTTGTGAATTGCCATCCAGATCTGACCCTGCTGCTGATACTTTCCGTGTGACGGCTGAGGACAGGATCACCATGTTCCAGACATATGCTGGTAAGTTGTTCTCTCCCTGTCAGCAAGAGTCTTGCTGCCAGTTTGATATGTGAAAACCAGCTCCATGCAATATGGCACCCTGATCACAGGAGAAAGTCTGCAAAAGTGCGCATCTTATACACATAGCTATTCTTGAATGAATTTTGAATTTCTTTTGATACTTTAATTCTATGGCGAACCCTAGCATCAAATGGGAACATTATGGTATTTCCAAATAACATGATAGAAAATCTTGAATATAAGTTTTTTTTTGTTTTTTTTTAAATATAAGATTGTCTCACTATACTTTCAGTGGTATATAACGTCACACCCTCTACTGGTAGTGAGGTGGGCGGAACTAGACTGACCATTAACGGCAGGTACTTTGATGAAACTGATGCACCAGCCAGCATTACTATTGGAGGTACAGCATCCTTCATACCCTAAAGATTGATGATTCAGTAAAAAAAAACACTATTTTTTTCTTTGTTTGTTTGCACTGCATCAATGTGTCTATTGATGAATTCAATGACTGCCTTGATCACATGGAGGGTCAGTCACTCAATAAATTCAGAAGGGAATTTATTTTTTAGAAGGTTTGGTAAAATTTTTTTAAATGTCTCTGGAAATATCTCTCTAACACAGACAAAATTAATTGGGCATGATCTTTTCTTAGGTATTACCAATAGTGATAAAGCTGTTAATAAAAGTGTCGTCATTGTCTAAAATTTAGATACATCGTGTAAGGTAGTGAGTGTACAAGACACTGTTATCTACTGTGACACTGAACCAAAGCCTTCCAGCCTCAGCAGCATGGACAATTACCCAGGTAAGCATTACTATCTACAGCTATCATTACAAGAACAAAATTAATTGATCCCCACTTTCATCTCGATGGCTACCAACTATTGAGTCTACATCGATAACAGGCTGCTCAACAACCTTCCAGCAGTTACTCAAATTTAAACAAAGTTATATGGAAATCTCTTTTTCAGGAAATCGTGGAGGTCACTTTGGAATTTACACAGATTCCGCACTGTTCTCTGACTTCGCTACTGCGGCTACAAAAACTGAAGCACCGATTAATGCTTCTTTCATTGATGAATTGAAGTGGAGTGAAGCAGACTTTAACATTGACGGCAAAAATTATTTGTCAAGAATGAGTGCCTTCTTCATTCCCCCCAGGAATGGCTCCTATAAATTTAACATTGCCAGGTCAGATGATGAGTCAACTTTGTACTTCAGTGAGACGGGACAGATGAGTGATCTGGTAGGAGTCTACTTTCTTTGCTTTCCTTTAGAACTTTCTCTGAAAATGTTAATTAATGCGTTATCTGAGAATAAGACTGTATTGATGTATTGATTCTAGAACACCCCCCCCCCACCTTTGAGGGTGGGTGGGAAACGTCCCTTAGAAGCAGATTAGAAATATATAGACATTTCGACAATAATATGGTGTTCATTATTCATACCAACTAAGAAAGAGATACTAATTATTTTATATACTTCAACAGCTATTCAGGTTTCACGGTTAATCTAGTATGAGTGAAACACTCACTAAAATAGTTCATTGAGCGTAAACCTGATAGCCTCCCCCTCCTCCATGAGAGAAAAAAGAGAGGAATAAGCATTCTACATAATATATTGAATATTTTACAGTCACAGATAGCAATTCGAGAACGGCCCGCCGTTACATACAAAATGTACTCAAGGAAGTTTACTCTTCAAGCAAAGAAGGCGTGAGTATTACAATTTCTTTTTGATTTCCTTTTTTTTTTATTAAGTATTGGAACAAAGCCTCGTCCAAACAAATCTAGTTGTCTATCTAAGAATACCTGCTGTTCAGAAATCGATGGTGATATTGGCACCATCCCGAGGAACTGTCTAGAATATTTGCCATTAACAGTCAATGATGATAAATCTGTGTATATATTGAAATATACTCCAGGTACCCCATTGTTCATGTGACACGTGAGCGGGGTGGGTCCTCCTTTGGGGAAGTTGCTGTCCACATGTCGGCCACCAGTCTACCAGGAGGAAGGGCTGCGTCTGGCGTTAGATCTGAAATCCAGGACATCTACACTTCATCCACTGTCAAGAATGAAATCCAGGTATGTAGAGCATCAGCAGTCCCTTTTCATTAGCATGAATAGTCTAGTGACGTCTATGCAAATATACACAGGCTAGGAAGCTATTTCAAAACAGCCTAATAACACTCCCTCTACTGTGGCATCGCTCCTTCTGCAATGTGACATAAAGTCTGTCTCCCTATAAAATAATTATATGCTCCCATCTCCTTATTAGACTGTCAAACTTGATGGCTGGAGCTCACAATCCAAACGGAGTGAGGTACAGCGTGTCACTGTAGTATCCGGCAACCCAAGCTACGTCAGTTTTAGAATTGGCATGGGAGGAGTGTGGACAGGTAAGTCTATTCAGATAACATCACTTCTTAGGAACATGTAAGTTGGTAATAGATTGCATTAAAAGATACTTCTTGCATAGGCAATTGAGTATTTCAGAAGATTTTCTGCAATTGACGGAAAATATGTACTTCTCCTATCTACTGAAAACTGCTTCTAGAAAACTTAAGGTTTAATGCTTTTTCAGTCTCAAGCATATGTCATAAATAATTGTCAATAAACTATGATTTCACCCAGCAGTTAATGAACCCATCCCTACTGTGATTATGATTGCAGGCCCCCTTGCTGGAAATGCCCCTGCGACCACTGTAAAGACAGAGCTGAATGCTCTACCATCCATCGCACCCTACTCTGTCACTGTCGTCCAGGGTTCCATTTCTGGTGGAATTAAGTTTGACATCACATTCACCTCAGAACTTGGTGGGTGCAATTAACTTCAGTTGGTTTAATTTCATGATACTCTATCAAAGTACATATTCAGAACTAGTAAATTCAAAATTGGTAACTAGATAATCTCCAATCATGTAGAGTTTATGATTTGAGTACAAAAAAATCATGATATAAAAATAAGTACTTGATGTTGCAGGTGACGTGGATATGCTGACAGCGGCACTCGATACGGCTACAAACCAGGCTGATGCCACTCTGAATGTAGAAGAGAGAACCAAAGGCAAAGCGGCCATGTCTCATTTTGCACTCAAGTTTATGAATGCTGTTTCACCACCAATCAAAGTGACAGCTTCTGTTTCAGATGTATGTCAACAATTATAAGATCACCATTATAATTTTGCATAATTTACCTAACTCCTTCAACTTAATCATCATAATTAATGGATCAATAGGATGTACAGGAGAACTTATCTCATCAATTGTGTCCAACATTATTGACAATATTCTAGCCTGGGATATGCGGCCAGGATAGCTTTGCAAAATCCATGCATTATTGATGATCACAGCTTATATTCAAGCATTAAACAACTTTTTGCATGTTGTTGCTCTACATTATTTTATGAATTAGGGCTCTGAAAAGGTACAAAGGGAGACTAGATATTGTTACAGTATTGCAGATATCACGTTATGAATCTCATATTGTCAAATAGTATTGGAAAAGCACTCCTCATTACAATAGATTTCCTCTGGCTACCCTCATATAGGTTGAAACTGCTGTGAAGTCTCTCTTCGAGGTGAGATGTCCCGACTTTTTGAGCAAACCCAAGTCAAGAGTAGGCTTCCAATTGGACTATGAAAGTGACCCTGAGTATTGGGAGTGGGGCACACGGGTGACGAATACGGAACCATTCTGTGGTAGCACGTCTATCAAGAACCCCAGATGGCTGTACAACAGACATTCAAAATACAAAGAGGCCAAGTTTGACCTCATGTCCACTGGCAAGGTGGGTGCTAGAAAAAAAGTTCTTTTCCCTATTTAAGCTTACTGATATGTCAAAGGTAGTAGGGTAATAGTGTTGTCCTGGTATCAGAAAACTGGCCACGATATGAATTCCCTGAGTATGATTATGACTAAGTATCTTTGTTAAGCCATGTCGAGTATTTGATTTCAGAAAGGTAACTTATGTGCAGCATAACACACTATTATTTGAATCTTTGTATTTATAGGTTTGCTTTGCCTACAAGGGTAAGCTCCAACAGAAGATCTATACATCACACAACTACACTACCCAGACACAGAGCGCAGCCAGAACAGCAGGTGACACATTCACTGTCACAATACCTGAGGCAAAAGAGTGAGTTCAAAAGTATCTCAGATTCAAAGAATTCTGATGCGGTTCTTCAAATTACTTAGAGTCCTGAATTTGGCCCTATTTTACATTCATGGCCATAATTGGGTCTCCTGACTGACAATGTCCACCATTCTCGACTTTGATTCATAAGCCTGACTTTGAGCCATAAAATTGTATAAGGAAATTCTGAATCATCCAATAACCACTTTGTACACATGCATTTAGCAAAATCACAGAAGAAAGATCAACAGAACGCCCAGTACATTATCCAATTCGCTGTAAATCAATTTCAGCTGGAACTACATATGCATTGACCTGAAGGCTCTCATAGAAATCAAACGCAGTGGTGTGACAAAGGCTATGGTAAATAGCATCTACATCTACAGGGACACAACCACTACGACTGACCCAATTTATATTGACAACATTATGGTTCTTACTAGTGAACCAACGACAGATCTTGCAGGTAATATCGATTCAAGGTTGTCTTCCTGCCTTTCCATGTAATTCAATAAAAGTATATACTTCTAATGGGTTTCAAAACATATTTATTTTGCTAAATATTACTATTATTATTATGTGCTGTACCATTCAGATTTGAATCCTTTCATGGCTATGTTATAGATCAATACGGCAAGAAAGGGTGACTTTTCAGATAGGAGGTTGATAAAGCCTTTGGACTTGAGAATGCAAACTATCGCGAATGCAAACTTTCCTAGTCAGGCCTGCCATGTAATACCAATTATTTGAAAGATAATTGTCGTGTGACTCTCTCAATGTAAGTCATTTGCACATGTGGTCACTGCATGCAAAGTTATGAGCATTCCATAAAAATTGACCTAGACACAACTTTATTCATGACAAAGTCACCCTTTCTTGCCACATGGGTCTATAGAGTGTTACCTTTAATAATCTTTGTCCAGGTGTTGCTAAGTACCGACGGCTGCGTCCTCCTATGTGGATGATAAAGGATGTATCAGTGACCGGTGATAGTTCAGCAGGATATAGGATAGACATGGCACTGAAGGGATGCCCAACCAACCTACCACTATTCTCCGTTCTTGGAGGAGAGGTATAAGAATTTATAATGAAACAGTATTTTAAGTGGGCGATAATTATAGAGAAACACAATGTCATATCCCAAAGATCATCGCTGTCTTTTTAATGTTGAAAGTGGATGGTATTATCATAATAAAATTGACAAAAGAAGTCCATGCACGCTTTATTGCTTCGCCACTGATGTAAATTACATCTCCTATCTAAATAAATCTATGGTACTTTAAGCATCCTTTTCTGGAACACATAATGAAGGGCGCTCAGTGCATTTATACAACTGAAAAGGGGCTTTGTGAAATCAAAGGCAATTTTCACTTCATCTTCAGGTTTCATCTAGTAATGGTGACACTAGTGCAGTCTATGGTACTTCCACCTGGAAGGGTGGGGCCTCTGTCACCGTGGAGCGGGAGCTTGCTGCATCACCACCTGTTAATGGAACATTCACTCTTACTCTAGGCTCCACAACACTAGGTTGGTTATACCCTTTTATAGATTCACGTCATGTCTGACACAGCTAGTCTATCTATGGAGCCAAGCCATATAAGTAGTATGTAAAAAGGGCTATCGTGGGAAAAGGCTCCTATCAAGCCACAACATTGTCAACAAAAATAGTTCCACGTCCTCCTTGCTCCTGTATAACCTACAGACTGCTTCGGGCTTTTAAAGTTTCTGCAATTGCTGAGCAAGACACAATTTTAAGTGTGAGGACCTCACTACGTCATTTCAGGGACACCAAAGAAATATGTGGTGATAAACGATCGTGTATTAATTGAAGATAGTTTGCCTAAGACAATGCATTGCCTAGACCAATGGTCATGAACATCCATCGAGAACAGTGAGATAACTAGTATGTTAATTATAGCTGCTTTCGCTCTTCAGTGGTACCTGCTGACATTGATGATAACAACCTCAAACGGATGCTACAGATGATCCCTGAGGTGGGGGATGTGTCCATTATCCGGTCAGGCTCATGTGCTGGATACAAATGGAGGGTAACCTGGGCAACAGCTCCAGGAGACCAAGAACCAATTACTATGGTACGTATATTAATCCTATTTAGATATACACCTTAACCCTTGAAGGCATGACTCCAGATATACAATAAAGACCCTACACGAGGTCTATACGAAGTCCAAGATAGGCCTGAATAGTTCTGCGTTTTACATTATTTATCATAAAGCTTCACCTACAGGCCAATGATAGATCTAGTTTTTCTTTTTAATCTACATACTGAATTAAGGTGATCTACATGCATTTTTGATTCTATTGACAGGATGGCTCATCTCTGACTGGTTACAATGTCACATCAGGTGTCAATCAGATATTGGATGGTGGGGTATACTTTAACCCTATTCCAGGTGACCTTCTACGTACATTCAATGATAACCAACAGGTAACTATTATTCACCGTCAACAAAATAATCTATTAGTATCAGAACTAGCCCCACAGCATAGTAATGCATACACCACACCAGAAAAGAATGTAAGGTTACAAAGTCTACACGATTACACATATATGATACCGTGACTGAAAACTTCCTAAATTATTCCTTGTTTTCCTAAGAAAGTACTTATGAATAATTCATTTACGAATCTCTCCATCAGGTCCAGGTTGGCATTAACAAAATCCCAAGCCGTTGCACAGGAGACTGCAGCTTCACCTGGGCCTCGGATGCAACACCTAGCCTTGCCTCTATCACTCCAACCTCAGGTATACTAGTTTTAGCTTGTTGATTGTAACTGATTATTCTCTCCTCAGTCAAGACCTCTGCTCACATCTAAAATGTAAGAATATGTTCTTGATTTTATGGCCAAAATCTTTTAAAGCAAGCCAGATGATCCTTGGAGCCCTGTTCCAGACATACTATCTTTAATTTCACATAATAGTTTCTGTCTGGTCATTTTATTTGTTTGTCTGTTGATCTGTTTGTTTTGTTGTTCCAACTTAAACAACCCATACCACGGTATTTCATTTAGTATGCTGCCGATCAACCCATTTTATGAATCTAGGTTGACATATCATGTATAAAACTTCATATTCATCATTTTAAAGGATCAAACAGCGCTGGTACAGTAGTCACATTGGCTGGCCAGGGCTTCAGCACTACAAACAGTGAGAACAAAGTAGTTATTGGTGGAGCACTCTGCTCAGTGTCCTCTGCTACGAGCACAGAGATCCAGTGTGCTGTTGGGGAAGGGCCAGCAGGAGTCCAGGATGTGGTCCTGAACATAGATAAGAAAGGACTGGCCAGGAATACAAATGGCGTCCTACAGTTTACTTATGGATTTGCCATCTCCTCTATTTCACCCACCCAAGGAAGTGCTGCTGGTAAGTTGAATGAAAAATAAATGCTAAGATTGGATTCAAAGGAGGACAAAATATGCTTATTAATCTGATTTACTGATCAAAATTATATTCATCATTATTCACGTTTTCTGCTAACCGATCAGCGTTCATATCTTCAGAACTTTCTGCTTTTAGTACAAAAAGGATGGCAAGTACACGCAGCTAATACTATTTCTTTGTTATGTATAGGTGGCGTGGTGCTTACTGTCAATGGTACAGGCTTTAGCCCTAACATATCTGCCACAGTGGGAGGAACAGCCTGTCCCATCTTATCAGCTGCCTACAGCAGCTTTACCTGTCGCACACCTGCTGGTGTAAGTATTCTACAACTTGATCATAATTGGTGAAAAGCTAAATTTGCTTATTACAAATAAACTACCTTTGATGGTTTTGTTTGGAGAAAATGACAGAATATTATCTACAGGTGACCAAGTAAAATAGATTGCAGGTTATGAGCATCAATTATATCTTGAGTTGATTCAAGACATAGCTGTATTATGAATTAATCTAGCTCAGCAGCCCGGATGTCAAAACCTTCCTTATCGTGACTGGGGCCCGAGTCTGTAAATTTATATACGACTTCACCTTTCCTTCTTTAGATCTATGAGACCTGATATTTTGCCTTTACATTTTGCTGTATACTTTTCAGTCCAATGGTGCAGTGTCTGTGGCTGTTACTGATGGAAGTAGTTCAGATACAGCAGGCACACAATTCACATACTCTACAGCTGACACACCAGTTATCACATCTGTGAGTGCAACCACTTTCCAAGTCAAAGGTAGGTATTGCATTAGTTTTTACCTGTTACAATAGGTAATCACCAGAACTGTTATTGTTAAAATTCAAATGAATCAAACACTACTCATATTACATTGGAAAACTTTATTTTCTTTCAATTTCCACACCCAGCCGGACAGACGATAACGATTTCTGGCACTGGCTTTGGCTCATCTGCGGGTAAGGTGACAGTCAATGGTCAGGCTGCTACCATAGTGTCATACACTGATACAGCTATACAGGCCACCCTGCCTGTACTACCTCCTGGTGCATATTCCCTCAGGGTGAACGTCCCTGGAAAAGGTGATGCTGACACAACGTGAGTCCATACTATATATTCAGGTCTGTTTTTTTTGCTGCTGTTCTACCACTAATGACTATCGTCTTCATGAAGACAAATCTAAAATAAAAGCTGTTTTGTACATGGATTAACCATTCTCTGTATTATGGTCCTTAGTTTTACAATTCTCATGAGTTTTGTAACTAATTTTTGATTGATTATAAATCTTTGCATCTTTCATACAGCACAAACAGCATAGGACAAATCACATATGACTTGAGTGTGACCAATGTGTTCCCACTATCTGGATCTATGGAGGGTGGCTCTACAGTAACAGTGACAGGAACTGGTTTCCCAACAGACAAAGCTCAAGTCAGTGTCACTGTAAATGGCCAGGCCTGTGCCGTATCTACCAGCGCAAGCACACAGATCACTTGCACATCTCCATCTGCAGCAACAGTCCACCAAATTACAAATAATGGAATACATCCAAGTGAGTGCCACAGTGTATTTGGCATTTGGCGATATTTGGCATAGGCCAAATTATCTTTCTTATTTGATAAGATAACTGTGTTCCACTAGGCATATTGGGGATGATTTTTAATGCATGTTTGTAAATGGATATACTGCAGGGGCCAGCTCTGGCCCAAAGACCATGGACGGTGGCCATCCGCCCAGTTCTGGATTTATCAACCTGCTGGGGAGGGTCAGCTGGCAGAAGCCATAGCTCAGTGGTAAAGCCTTCACTTTGAACTCCAGAGGCATCGGTTCAAATCCCCGAGAATCCAATAGCCATTTTCGCCATCTGCTATACTATGTCCGCTATTTTTTCAGCACTTGGCAAGTATTATGCCTGGAGCCATCCAAACCTAGTTGCCCTGGTGGGAGACTCAGTTAAATGGACCTGGACAGCTCCAGATCGTGTGGCCTCAGTTTACAGTGTACAAGAGACTGACTCTGCCACAGGTGTCTCTGCTAAAGCAGATGGATTTTCAAGTGGAACTAAAAAGTCTACAGGTCAGTTACATACTTTCTGCTGTAAAAAGAATTATGTGAGGTTTTCCCTTTATGGCATTTCTATTACTCTGTGTGATTCCTATCAAATATCACCAAGCAGAAATAACAAGGCAATTATTATGTTAACATCAGAAATATTCAAGAGAAATATCCAAGCCTATGGACTTATCTTCAGTGCTGATGTTGAGTACCATTCTCTACAGGTGCCTTCCAGTACCAGTTCACGACAACAGGCACTTACTACTATTGGAGTGGATATGTCGATCAGGCAGAATCAATCGAATTACGCGGTATTATCAAAGTCGAGGAGAGACCAGCATCTTCAGTTGCAGTTGAAGTGAAGGTCAATGGGCACAGTGCTACCTATAATACAGCATCTGGTAGGTGCTTTTCATGTGAACAATGAATGATAAAGTGACCTAATTATAAGATTTAGCCACAGTCAAATGTAAATGTGGGGCTAAAGTTGCTCACGCAAAATGATGTTAATGGGTACAATCGAATTTTAATGTCTATTCATGAGGAAAACAGAACTTAGATCAACAGATACTTCAGATTCTGAAAATCTGGATTTCCCTCAGGCAAACGTGCGTTGCCATGGTTGATGAAACCAATACATTATCTTTTTTTTTCAGGTGTTGCTGACCCAACTAGCACAGCAAGCTGCAGCCCAACCTACTCTGCCATCCCGGGATGCACCCAGGCCTCACCATCTTCCTCCTTTTCTGGTTTTAATTTCAAATATATGCTATGCAAAACACCAATTGTATCCAGCATCTCCCCCAACCAGGGAAGTGCAGCGGACACCATCACCATTACTGGTAGTGGCTTTGGAGGCACATCTTGTCAAAATGAGATTACCATTGGTGACAAGGCTTGCACCATCAGCAGCTCATCTACCACCGAAATTTCATGCAGGGTAGATGCAGGAGGTGATGCTGTCATCGGAATACCAAAGCAAGTAAAATTGTCGGTCAGCAACATTGGAAAGGCATTGATAACAGAGAGCAGTGACATAAAGAGATACTTTGTACTTCTACCACACATAAGTGCCATAAGCCCCTCTGAGGGATCAGTAAAGGGAGGAACTGAAGTTACCATCACTGGCAGTGGGTTCTATGGACAGGTGACAGTGGATGTAGGATCAGTAGGTTGTGTTATAAACAGCCTAAGCTACACTCAGATCAAATGTGTCACAAACACAGCCTCTGCTGGAAATGCTTCTCTCACAGTCAAAGTTCAAAGCAATGGACAAAATGTAGGCGCTTTATGCCAAGCCGCTGGTAGCTGTGACTTTAAATTCTCGACCAGTGCTACACCAACAGTTTCTTCCATAAATCCTACCACAATATCTGATAGTAGTACAGAGCTTGTCATTAGTGGCACAGGATTTGGTAGCAGTTCAGGTGATGTTAATGTCACAATGGGTGGTGAGGTCTGCCGTATCACAAACATAGTCAACACTGCCATCACATGCACTGTTGATACTCCTGTGGCTGGAACACACCCTGTCAAGGTCTTACTAGCAGGGCAAGGATTGGCCGATGCTACTGGGGTCACCCTAACAGTAAATGGAGTTATCTCCTCTGTCCAACCAGTGTCAGGTGGTGTCCTAGGTGGCAATGTAATCAGTCTGACTGGTGTGGGCTTCAAGCATGGTGACACCACAGTCCGTGTTGGATCCAACCTATGCAGCAATTTGGACGTGAAAAGCAATGAAATCAAATGTAAGGCTCCATCTGGTTCATCTGGGGCTGTAAAGATCCAAGTCCTCTCAAATTCTGTGAGCTTCCCCCAAGCTGACTATGCCTATACAACGAGTGACACACCAACCCTCACTGGACTCTCCACAACAAGTGGTAAATCAGGTGACTCAGTTACACTAACAGGAACTGGCTTCAGTTCAAACACTGCAGATATGGAAGTCACTATAGATGGTGTCCAATGCACCGTCAACTCAGCATCAGCAACCAGTATCACCTGTACCCTTGGTATACATTCTGCTGGAAAATACCCTGTGATCGTCACACATGCTACAAAGGGTGTTGCTACCACAAATCTTGAGTTCACATATACTCTTGACATTACATCTGTGACTCCAAGCCAAGGTGTGTATGATAATCATTTTTCATATTTGCACACTTGCAAAAGCATCCACTAAATGTCCATTTGAAGTTAGTGTTCACTGAATATTGTGTTTATCTTATTATTGTGTTTTACTTTGAGGGCTCAGCAATACTCTCTCAAAAGCTGGTCCAAATCCTTTGTCTGTCCTTTCAGGAAGCTATGGTGGTGGACAGAATATAACTGTGGCTGGTGTTGGGTTCGATGTTAGCTCCACATCAGTGACAGTATGCGATGCACAATGTGTCATCACGGGATCAGTGACTGCTACTCAGCTGATATGCACAACACCAGCACAAACAATAAGTATGCATGTCCTTCTTATCATAATTAGTATTCATCAAATGATGCATCCCTCTGTTGAAACCACTTATGAAAGATCAACACTAGCATGCTCTAAATGTTGATTTTAAGTGTTTCTGATCCTCATACTATCTACAACACACACATCTTTGACTGCTCTTTCTCAAGGTGGAGCCACCAAAGCTTGTGATGTGAAAGCAACCGTGGCAAACCAAGAAGCAACATCCTCATCCTCATTTACATACAGTCAGTCCTTGACACCCACCATCAGCAATGTCTCACCACGCCGTGGTGGCACTGGAGGCGGAACGCGTGTCACAATCACTGGAACTGGATTTGGGTAAGTTAGGACCATAATGAATATAATAAGTATGTGGTTGGCAAGACATTGACTAAAGGGAAACCTCAAATAGGATGGTAGTAAATGCCGTTAATATAGCAAAGATAGTGAATTCATATATTGATTCAGACTGTTTTTTTCTCTCTCACTGCAGAATGATACTAGCCTACCCATGAAAGACATTGGATACTGTTAAAGATTCTTTGAAATCTTCCCAAAATGGGGAGGTAAGCATCACATGTTTGCATCATGTTAGAAAAAGTGTCCTTTTTTCTGGTAGAACGGATGCTGCTCAGGTCAATGTGGACATTGCTGGTACTACATGTGCGTTAGTGACAGTCACTAATACAGAGGTAGTGTGCACCACTGCATCGAGGAAACCATCTATTCAAACTAAGATTCAACTCAGCGTGGGAACCAATGGTATTGCCACTCAGGTGAGAGGACATTTTGGGTTTAATAGCAAGTTCATTCACTATGTCTAATGGCTGTATTTGTGTGGAGCTATAAGAAAAGATACTTATATTTGTAGTCTATAGTCCCCCCCACACACACACACAAACGTCTACTTTGAGTTGCAACAAATATATTGACTGAGGCACATTGTTTTTGATTTCTAGGATCAGGCAGACTTTGAATATATTGATGTATGGTCATCTCAATTCACATGGAACTACAATATGCCAGAGGCTGGAGACTTTGTGGTCATCCCATCTGATATGACTGTGCTTCTGGACACCAACACACCTGTGTTGAAAATGCTCCTCATCAATGGTGATTTTTTCCTTATCAAAAATATAGTTAATAAAGGATATTTGTGGTAAACATAAAATTCCCCACTATTTAAAGAACAATATTGTAGCATTGATACCATTGGGCTCAGAACTATTGTATGCAACAATTCACTGTGACTGCCCCTAGGCTAATGCGTTGATTTTAATCTCAGGTGGAAAATTGATATTTAACGAGAAGGATGTGGAGCTTCAGGCAGAAAATATTCTAATCACAAATGGCGGATTGCTTCAGGTAAATAAATGACATAACCACGGCTGTCTTCACATAGCTCCAGTTGTAGAACAACTCTCTCTTTGTAGTATACTAAAGTCAGCTCTAGGCTGACCATACACCCAGCTATCTGTGTTAAAATAATGCTATCTGTATCAAATTAAGTGGCATCAACAGGCATTTGCATAAAATGCACACCATAATCCCCCTCACACTAAGAGTATCAATGTTGCTTAAATGTATGTTAACATGGGGAAATATGTTACAGATAGCATTAGATTCTACAGACAGTGTTGGGTTGAGTACTATAGTGCTAGTTGGATGGTAAGCCTCTATGTGTCGTTTACACATGCTTTGGTTGTAAACACTTTTTCACATTTCAGGTTGGCACAGAGGCAGCACCCTTCCAGCACAAAGGAATTATAACCTTGCACGGTCATCCTCGATCTCAAGAGCTGCCCATTTATGGAACTAAGACCATTGCTGTTAGAGAAGGAACAGTAGATCTGCATGGTGAGTGTCATTATCAAAGCATAGAAATATATTCTTTTATCTTGGGGGAAATGATATCTAACCATGACTTCCCTAAGATTAAAGTAAGTTGTATTAGTTTAGTACAGATTTCCGGCCACATTGATATGAATGTTTTCGTAAATCCCTTATAGGAAACCCTCCAAGCCATAGCTGGGTATACCTGGGTGCTACAGTGGAAGCTGGACAATCACAGATCACTCTAAGACAGGCAGTTGACTGGAAGGTTGGAGACTTCATTGCCATTGGATCTACTGGTGACCACCAATCCCAACGGGAGAATGAAATGAGGCAAATCACAGGTAACAATGCCTTTCATCTATCACTCCCTATCAGGTAGATTAATATTTTCTTGTGCAAAAGACAAAGATTGTCAGAAGTTACAGATGGGTACTATTGTGACCTAAAACGGCCATCTATTTTTAGCATTGACAAAAAAGCTTCGATTATTTGATAGTTACTTTACCCATAAATTAAGCTACTTTTCTTTAACAGCTGTTAGCAATGGAGGTCTGACCCTAACGTTGGCATCCCCTCTGGACTACAAACACTTAGGAGAGACTATTGATCTAGGATCAGGACACAGTTTGGATGCCTTTGCACCGGTTGGACTTCTCACCAGGAATGTCCTTGTCCGTGGTTCTAATAACTCTCAATGGGCTAGTGAGAAAGCAGCTGCATGTCCTGATGGATTTAACACTGGTTTGTGGTTTATCTTCATAAGAATACTACATTTATGAATCATCTAGAAAATCTGTGTACTTTATCACAATTACCAATATAAACTTCTGAAAACTCATTGAATACGACCAGGCTGTATCTCCAGTACATATACCACACAGTGTATTAAAACGTGTTTGAAATGCCATTATACATTTGTACCACAACAAGGAATACAGTCATCTAATGGTAGATCTCCATTTTCAGGTGAATTTGCAGCACAGACTTGTTTCCAAGGCCGCTTTGGTGAAGAAACTGGATCTGACCAATATGGTGCCCAGATCATGTTCCACCCAGCCCGTCCCGATGAGGGTTTAGTGACTGGCAGAATAGAGAACATTGAAATGACGTATGCTGGACAGGCTTTCCGTATTGGACGTTATGCCATCCATTGGCATCTTAACGGTAACATGGCGGGTAATTACGTGAGGCGTTGTGCCATCCACCACAGGTAATAACCACATTTCTTTTTAAAAATGACATTCATAGACCATCTGTATGATAAAATCATAAGGGCCCAGGCACTTACAAATCTATTTTCACATTAAAGATCAACATCAAATATCTATCTGTATTGGTTCAAACCATTGATATATCCCATATGAAAACAAAGAACAAATGGTTGGGTTCAGGTGAATGCAGTAAGAGGGGACAGTAATCTGACGGAAGGTCCAATAATTAAGTTTCATTGATACCTGCAGGGAAAAATAACACGTGTCATACTCATGAATAAGGTATTTGGAAGAATTATCTAATCAAAGCTTGCTTTAAATTTCAGTTTTAATCGGGCAGTCAACATACACGGCACCCATTATTTAAGTATATACAACAATGTTGTCTATGATATCATGGGTGGAGCAATCTTCTTGGAGGATGGCATTGAGATAGGAAATAGCTTTGATGTAAGTGAAGAAAGTGGGAATACAGGCGAATCTATACTGTTTATCTCAAGTCTAAGCATTGAATTAGAATCTTGTTTTACACCTATCCAACTACTATTAAATAGGAAATGGAAGTACAAAGTCAAATTACCTATTCCAAAGATATACACCTTTAATTTCATGCCTTCTAGTGAATATTTCATTGGCAAAGAATCTATGTGGTTAACTGGAATATTCATAATCATACCAAATTCCCTTTTCTTTTTGCTTTCAGAGCAACTTGGCTATATTTGTGAAGGGGTCTTCTAGTTTACAGAATGATGACATCACGCCTGCCGCCTACTGGCTAACCAATCCTAACAACACTGTGGTAAATAACGTTGCTGCTGGAGGCTCCCACTTTGGTATATGGTACAGAATGCATGAACACCCAGATGGCCCCTCATACGATCCTAACTACTGCCCTCAGCATATTCCACTGGGCGATTTCAGGAATAACACAGTTATTTCTCATGGATGGTTTGGCATCTGGATCTTCAAGGTAGGTGAAAAGATGTAAGCTGGTGGGGGTTTGGCAGAATCCTGAAATGCGTTGATCCCTTATATGACGCTCTCTCAATTATCTATTCACATCAGTCCTTATATCCTAGAGGATTAATTGATTATTATTGTATCAATAAATTTCCATATCGCTGGGAGTTTGACAATCGATGCCATATAGACACTGTATTGTGGCGGAAATAAAGAATTTAAATGGATTAATTATTTGTGAACCATTTTCAGGAATATTACCCAATGGAAGGTGGTGGTTGTAAATCCACAACACCTATTGCTGCCAAGTGGTACTCTCTAATAGCCTGGAATTGTGAGAAAGGAGCTGAGTGGGTAGGTGCAGGTGCCCTACAATTCATTGACTTTGTCATGGTTAACAACAAACTGGCTGGAATCGAGATGAAACTCATGTCCAACAGTGTTCCATTCTCAGAAGAGAAAGGTGGCATGATTAAAGGCGGTATCATTGTATCGAGGCCTGTGACAGCAGGAAAGATGGTCTCATCCACAACTAAGAAGGGACTCATTGTACCCTATGCGCGTGGACTTCTTGTTAAAGACGTAACATTTGTGAACTTTGATCAGCCAGGAACCGCAGCATTTGGGGTAACCACAGTGGACGGTACAAGTTCAGACTGGAATGGAGGATTCACTTATAGAACCTCAGGACTCACCTTCCAAAACTCACCAAACAAGATCTTATGGCGCTGGATGAATGAGGGTGTCTATCATGATCTTGATGGAACTCTGACTGGTGTTGTCAATGGAAAGGCTGTTCCCACTTCTGGTGTCCTACCCAATGATAAGTGCACTCATAATGCAGCTGGGATGAATGTCAATGCAGCAGTACCCGGTAGTATCTGCCAAGCCGATGTCGACTTCACTAGATTCTCCTTCAATGAAGCTGCTCCAGAGTCTCTAGATGCTAAGAATGTATCATTTACTAATACCCACGGTTCAGTCATTGCCCAGTTTATTGACAAGAGGATCACTCATAAGAATGGCTGGATGGTATTGCTCGTCACCAACTATGAATACATCATGGAATTCGTCAATGCAGGTCACCTCACCAACATTACCTACACTGGCACCTTTTATGACTTAGGGGTGGGTTGATTATACTCCTTCATTGTAGGCCTACATTGCTTTCTCTCTTTGGCAGAATGATATTAAGTTATGAAGACAAAAGAACAGACATCGGTAAGAATACCACAGGGACCACTGTGTGTACAATGCACCATGAATTTACTTCTCTCAATCCACCCAATCACCATCTTATTCTAATTATCAAATCTGAATTGGCCTTCACAGCCTGCTTATGATCTAATCTTGCGTTAAAGCTATGATATGTCAGTCCTTTATATGTTGTAATATATCAAAATATAAAAAGTGTGTTGACCAACCTTTTATTTGACAGGCTAATGAATACGTGGTAGTGAAGCACAATGTTACCCAGCGTCCTGATCACCTTGAGATGGTTCCTGGTCAGAGTATCCCTGTATCAGATTCCATGGTGTCTTATGCATCTAATCAAAATGGTGGATGGTTCTTTGATGAACCTAGCCATACTGTCAGTTACATACGTAAGTATACTGTCGCTTTCTCGAATATGTTGAACACGCCTTTTTCTGAACCATGCTTAGATATGAAGGTTCATGCAGTGACATCAGAATTAACCTATGCCTCTCCTCTACATGTAGACCATTTCATCTTCTTAAATTCTTCTGAAAGAAAAAAGGGTGTAGGCCCATTACATGACCAACTTAAAATTGAAAATGTAGAAGTCTGAATAAAAATCAGCCTTAATTCTGAGATAGAATGTAATTGATATGATAGTCCATAATAAATCTAGCTTCTAATTTAATTTAATACCTAGTCATTTTCTCTTTCATAGACATTTTCAGCGAGGCTATATTTATGTTAGAAATAGATTAATTGCCTTTGCCTTTGTATATTAAACATATGTTTTATCATTTCTCTCTTTTGTAGTGTCCGGCAAGACCAGTAGGCGTAAGAAGCGTGGAGCAGCAGGACTCTCACCTCCCGAATCTGGCACTGTTGACCGTGATGTTAAGTTGAAGGTTTATCGCTGTTTCACCAAGGTAAGCACGTTCAGCAGCTCAGGACCATTGATTTTCATCCTATATAAGGCCGACTAAGAGGCTATAACGCTAGTCTGCTGGTCGTCACAAGACGTTCATACCGACATTACAAGTCCACTAAGGGTTGGCATAATGCATGATACAGTGTTGTTGAGTTGCTCGTCAGCACATAGTCAGCACATAGCAATGTTTGCATGATAACATTTTGGTACGACCAAGACTGTTCTCTGCAAAATTACAAATCTCTACTCCCTAAATGTGTTCCTTCACCCTAAAAGCTGTTTGACCATCGAGCTACTTAAGTTTGAACAACAATTGATCATTCATTTTAATTTGAGATTAATCCATAGTCTTATTTTTACAGGGCTGCGCAGGGTCCATTGACCCCAATACTCTTCCACCCCCAGTGACCCGACCTTCTGATTTTGTCTTCTGGTCCAATATTAGCACATGGAAAGATACAGAGGCAGGTTGGGGTGGTAACTATGGTGATGGTACCTTTGGGCTCCCCAGGGATGGTGATGATGTCAAGATTCCTTCAGGTAAGGGACGACTTTCTAATTCTAATTGTGTTAACCTCGTCACCTAATCAATTCTCTTTCATTATTTTGCTTTATAGGCCTACGTATAAACTGGAGTGTGTTTAGAGAAATGGTCATCAAGAGAGAGAGAGAGAAAGACAGAGAGAGAGAGAGAGAGAGAGAGAGAGAGAGAGAGAGAGAAAGACAGAGAGAGAGAGAGAGAGAGAGAGAGAGAGAGAGAGTCATGTGGCTCATTTATCAAGCTTTTGCTCAGCTCATATTTGCTATGTGCCATGAGAACTAAGAGCTAATACGGTAAAGGATTAAGCCTAACTCAATATTTCTGATAATTATATTGCCTACTTTATACTCACATTATTGCACTTGGGTTCAAATGCATATTCTGTCCTTTAGGTGTCTATGTTGTTGCTGATGTGCCCCTGCCAGTTATGGGTAAACTCTACATCTATGGCACCCTTGAGCTGGAATACCTGCCTGACTCTAATGGCAATGTTAGAGATTTCATCGTTAACTGTACCCACATCTTCATCAATGGCGGACGTTTTGTTGTCGGATGGGAAGATAACAGATACACAGGAAATGCTCAGATAGTGCTGCGTGGTAACCATTTGACTCCTGATATACCCTTGCCCAGTGGCCCGAACATGGGATCTAAGGTTATCGGTAAGTGCTATAGTTGCTAACAAATTTCCCGAGTCAACAGCAGTCTCATTGACCAGGGTCGTTTTAAGTTCTTATTTTTGGGTTAGAAATACCATATATTAAAAGCAGCCCTCAACAAACTTGTCATATAAGGGAGTGATCATTTTTTAACAACAGGTGGGGGGGGGCTGGTGGGTTTGCGCACGGACGCGCGGAAATAATTTTGACCCCCCTCACGAGGAACGAAAATCACATGCGAATGTGCCCTTTTAACCTATAGTAACGTGCAGGGTTTTCCATTGAAACAGGTGAAATTATTTTGACCCCCCCCCCCCCCGATCTGAGGGATTGAAAAAATTTTGACCCCCCGGTAAAGGGGTTGAAAAAATTCTGACCCCCCCTCAAACCCACCAGGCCCCCCCCTGTTGTTAAAAAATGATCACTCCCTAATCTGAGAGACCTCTTGAGAGATTTTCCTGGAAATTTACAAACAATACTAGACAAAATCAACATAGTATACAATATCTCTTCTCTCTTCTCTGCTGTGCAGGAGTATTTGGTGGCATGGAACTTCATGGTGTAGAACGAGAAGTTACTTGGACCAGACTGAGCCAGACAGCTGTTGCTGGCTCTAACTCAATCACCCTCCAGGAGGCAGTGGACTGGGCTGTTGGAGAGGAGATTGTAATAGCTCCTACTGGTTACAGTGCCTGGGAGACAGAGCTGATGAAGATAACTGCTGTTTCCAGCGACAGACTTACTCTGACACTCAATAGTACTCTCAAACACAAACATCTCGGTAAGTAGACATAATTCTTTTTTACATTGTAATGTTCTCGCATATTACTTTTTCAAATCCTCGATCCCCAAATCACCACAAGATAGAATGGGGGTTTAAATTGTATGGCTCAATTGCAATGACATTTCCTCTCAAAGAGATCAATAAACAATTAGTGATGTCACTATCAGTCACATACATTTCTTTCCCATTCCATTTAATTCTAGTTACAACGACCGATGCTGGGCAAGGGAAAACAGTGACATTTTCAGCAGAGGTTGGACTCCTCACTCGAAACATAAAGATCATTGGTGCACCCTATGACAAGCTCTACTCAGAGGCATTTGGTGCCAGAGTTCTGGTAGGTGCCTATAACGATGGAGTGGATTATATAGGTAAGTGAGTCATATGCATACATTTTGTATTCAAAAGTTTAAGTTCCATTCACTGATGAAATTATCTAAATGTGAAATCTATATGAAATCATCTATGGTGTAAAATCAGTTTACTCATTAATCAACTAATATAGCAGAGGTTTGCATCCCTAAAAGAAGGCTATTTCCTTGTCACAGTACTCTTATTGTATCTCATCTTCGACGTAAAAAGCAAGAGGACTTTGCATCTGATATCCTATTTCCGTTTGCAGGCTATGCCAGGATCAGCAATGTTGAGTTCTACCATACTGGACAGGAGGGATGGAGTGATGACTATGATCCACGTTTCTCTATTGCCTATCTGGATGTAGGAGATGTGGATAACGTCAGACCCTCTTCTGTTAGAAAGTGCTCCTTCCACCATGGCTTTGCCCCAGCTATTGGTACATTTGCCACCAACAAAATTAACATCACAGATAATGTGGTGTATCACACAGTTGGCTCATGTAAGTAAAATAATACACTACAAAGATTACCAAAAATACTTAGACAAAATTTGTTCTAACGAGTGACTGGTTACATAGTGCTAGAGAATTTGGGGATAAGAGGGACATTGATGGTCAGGCGAGCCGCGATGATGCTTTTGACAAGATGAGTTCCAGTGAATAGTGATTGTAATCCAAAGGGATTAAACACCCAAAATCTCAGCAGCTATCTAAATTCTTATTACCAGTTAAGCCATCGATGACCACAAATGTATAATTCATAAACGGAAATGAATATATATATATATATATATATATATATATATATATATATCATTTAGATTTGTTATATTCACTCTGACCACACAGCTATCCAGGACAGTGGTATGGACAATGCCTTCCGAAGGAATCTGGTCACCATGATGGTCTTCCCGGGTACCTTCAACGGCAGAGATGAAGGCAGAGTGTTCTGGGATGCTGGTTTTGACATTCGCAGAGCCACTCGCCCCATCATCACAGGGAATGCTGTCGCAGGATCAGAGCGCGCCGGGTATCGTGTCGATGGTGAGCCATGTGACGGGTCAACTGAGCAATGGGCTGATAACACTGCTCACTCTGTCCTTGTTGGTGTAGAGATGCTGCCTGATGATGGTCTGACAAGTGAGTAGCATTGTTGTTTTGTTCAACAGAAGTTGAAAAAGGGGATGTACAATGCATTAAGTTACCGTGGATAAACATGATGGTGCCTTCACAGATTTTCTTAGATCGTCACTAAGTGTCTCATATCATATCCAATAATTATGCGTTTCCAATCTTATCATAATGTTAGACACTTTTATTGCTATCCAGAGGATTGATATGTGGCTTGAGCCCCAGAGTACTTTTATTAGAAGAAGGTCCTTCTAAGTTGAAAGATTCAACCTTACCTATGCTATTGCGTACAATATGTGCATCTATGTACTATGTAAATAAACCACAAACAAATGCTAGTAAAATCAAATGAATAAAAACAAGAAAAATGTGGCAAGGACCACGGATAGGAGTTGCGCTCATAGATCATGGCAACATCACTAGCCACTGGGGGTGACGTCACTGAGGCAGCATGACGTCACCAATGACGTCATAGGTGACAGGGAGAAAACCGAAAACATATGGAGTTGCTACGGTCGTTACGCTCCCGGCCGCTGATAGGCTTGCAACTCCAAATTAAAATCACGTTTTGGTCTGATTGGTTATGTCCCATTGGCTCTTCTCCTTTCTTTTGTAGCATGTTCACAGCTAGGAAACTTCACAGTGTATAAAGCTTGGGACTTTGGAATCTACTTCCAAATTGATTCTCAAGGAGTAAAGGTTGTGGGATACACATCAGCTGACAACACCATGGGCATTTTCCCCATGGTCCTGAAGCCCCTAGCTAGTAACCATGAGTTTGCAAACAAGTATGTGGAAATCAAGGTTAGTAGACTGAGAGTCAATTCTCCATCAGCAGGGCGATTCATAACAATTCACGACATATAGAATTGCACTTTTCATCAGGATCAAAGGTCATCTACACTGCAAAAAAAGTGTTTAGTTTCTAAACACTTTATCGCTAAACACATTGAATTCCTAAACACATTAATCCATGCTAAGCATTTTCTTGACAACTAAACACTTTTTTCTAAACACTTAAACACTTTGCAGCAGATGTGTTTAGGTTTCTGAAAGTGTTTAAAACCTATTATGCTTTCAATAAAAATGTTTAGCACTTAAGCCCACCATAGTGCAGTGATAACTGTGCCCTTTAGAATTTACCAAAAGAGAAGGTGCACTTTATTAGGTGGGTCAAACCAAGGTGGAAAAAGTATCTGACCCTTAAAAACTATAGTTTACCATATGATAAACCAGATTAAGTTTTTGGTTAGCATTGTATACATATACATACTATGGTTCCTCCATATAATACCTATCCTCTAAAAAGGCTCCTGATATACAAGGGCGGCCCCTGGTGCAATTTATACTACTTTTATCAATTTCTGAATGGGCTAGGCCATGCTGTTCTGATAATATGGATCAAGGGATTGATTTTGGACCCAACAATTTGGGTGGCTAGAGGTAAAAGAAAGTTAGATTTCAGTACCCAAAGATCGAGAATTGTTTGGTATCTGCCTGTCACCATGGACTCTTTTTCATCTTTTTTTACTACAAATTCTGACAAATCTAGGCGGCCAGAGGTCAAAGAATAACACCATAATTTACCCTGTTTATAAGGTGCGTCTTATGTGGGAGGATGGACCTTATACTAGGTGGGATGAGGAGTGTCTCCAAAATCTCCCAAGGCCTCCCCCACCCCCAAACATTAGTATGAAGGGGAGGGGAAGCCCCGTGCTACCCATAGGTTTTTGAATTTTGAAATTCCATTGATTAGAACAGAAATTATGTCTTTTTTAATCTTTTTAACACATTCACAAACTAGCTGCGCCTTATACATGAGATATCACAGTAGTAATCACAGGCATTAATAGGGGCCGTGAATGTTGGGGGTACTTTATGGTGCAAGGTGCTAGATAATGAGCTTTTAAGCCAAGCTGACATTGTCCCCGTTTACCATATCCCAAACACTCCCCTACCCCTTCCCATGCCAACCCCTTACCCCCAGCCCACCTCAGTATCAAAACGTGATAATACAGTAGTACCGGTAGGTAGCCTCTCTAAAATATCTTCAAATCTGCCTTATGACTTGGCCTCTAGAACGATACAAAGGGGTGGTGTCCAGGAATGGTGGGAGCTGCGGGATACCCAAAAGCTTTTAAATGTTGAAAACCCATTGATTAGAACAGGAGCTATGTCATTTTAAAATTTCTAGCATGGCCACCAACTCTGGCTACGCCTTATTATGGGAAATCACCATAGAATAACAAGTATAAATAAAAGACATACACACACATATCGAAACATACCTGTACATGTATACCCCGGATGCATACACACACAAACTGACTTTCCCACACTTCTGGTCGCTGTTATCAGCCTTATCAGTTCATTACATAAGTCACTGATAACGACGCACGCATGCTAACAATAGCGGTCTGTCGGACAGACTAACGGTTAAAGGGCCAGTCAGTTTAAAACTGCAGCTGCTGGAGAGAGGATGTCTACAGTAGGAGTGGGTAAGTGATTCGTTTTTCTATTTGTGTCTACATTGTGTCCAGGACATTCTAATTTCATTTATGCATTCTATTAATGTGTGATTTCGTAAGGCTATGTAATATTTCATGCAATAATTGAAACCTCATCCACTACACCATTGTACCACATGTGATATAGCTATGGAAGCAACTTAAATGTATGTATGTACTACATACAATTAAATTAATTCTACCAATTTTACAGATTAAGGGCCTTTAACAGCCTACTAGAACACAAACATCAGAGCAGCTCCATTAGAGGCACAAGGATCAACTTAAAGTTTAATTATAAGGTATGTATACTATAAATGTACTTTTGCTTTAATAACTGCTATTCAAGTTTAGTTCTCTGGTAAATCTATGACGGTGATGCACAGGTATTGCTCATAAACCTTATTATATATAAGGCTTATATCAATAAAATTTAAGTGTATCCACTGGCTAGATAATTCATGTGTTCATCTTTGATTCCAACATAATATGATGCAATTTATTATTTTGTAGGCATGTTGATCTATTGGTAGGCATATAGATGTTCTCACATTTTGAATCTGCCTTATAAGTAGCAATTCTATCTTTTTTTCTATTTATACCTTACATCACCTTACCTGCCTCATGTCACCTGTACCTGCCTCACATCACCTGTACCTGCCTCACATCACCTGTACCTGCCTCACATCACCTGTACCTGCCTCACATCACCTGTACCTGCCTCACATCACCTGTACCTGCCTCACATCACCTGTACCTGCCTCACATCACCTGTACATGCTTTACATCACCTGTACCTGCCTCACGGCATCTGTACCTGCCTCACATCACCTGTACCTGTCTTATGTCACCTGTACCTGCCTGACATCACCTGTACCTGCCTCATATCACCTGTACCTGCCTGACATCACCTGTACCTGCCTCAGGTCACCTGTAACTGCCTCACGGCACCTTTACCTGCCTCACATAACCTTTACTTGCCTCACATCACCTGTACCTGTCTTATGTCACCTGTGCCTACCTCAAGTCACCTGTACCTGCCTCATGGCACCTTTACCTGCCTCACATCACCTGTACATGTACCATATGCCCTGTCTCTCCTCATACCAAGTCTCCCCATCACACCCAGGCATCCCCCTCATACCCAGTCATTCCCCTCACACCTAGTCTGCCCTCACACCCAGTCTTGCCAACACCGTAGTATCCCACTCACACCCCATACCCTCAACCCATCTCCATGACATACATTTTTCTGTACAATGTGCATTCATAAATTTGTTTCTCTTTTTCAGAGGCCTCTATTGATGCCATGAAAATCAGCCTGTAATATCATGCACCACATCCAGATAAAGGAAAATGATGAAAAATGATGAAAAGAAATAAAAACTCTCCCAACCCTAAACATGAGAATAATCCTAAACACATCTACAATATAAACACTTTTAACCCTAAACACTTTCTTCTCAAGAATATCTAAACACTTTGTATCACTAAACACATTCTATTCTAAACACTTGATATATTAAACACTTTCTATAGCTAAACACTTTTTATTTTAAACACTTTCGGCAAAAGTGTTTAGTGTTTAGAAAAAAAAAGTGTTTAGAAAAGTGTTGCAAGAAAGCATTTAGAAAATAGGCTAAAAGTGTTTAGAAGCTAAACACATTTTTTGCAGTGAAGGGGGGCTAATTCAGCGGAAAACTGATATTTCTACATAATTTCTAATGTTAATTAGGTACATGTAACACAGAAAACGGATTAACATTTCAAAAAAGGGTCATCTTCCATCTCTAAAATGATTGCTTCTAAATGCATCATAATATTATGCTCACTTATAGGTCGTCAGTTTTTATGAATTGCCCTTCAGAGCCTATTGTCTAGTATTTGCATAAATGGCGCTTTTCTCAAACCTGAGGGTGAATATGCATGCCTTGGTAATGTACAATGTTCTCAAGAGCAAATGGACATGTATTTTCAAGCTTTACGTTTGAGTAATTCATTAATATTATTTCATAGTGACATTTTCATGATCACATTCTTCTAATCCCAGTTAGTGCGTGTTCAGGCACTTTTACGACCTATCTATTACAAACCAAGGACAATATCTTTCACATTTCAGTCAATGTGTGCGGGAGAATTTAACGAGTTAAAAGGTGAAGATAATTCATATCAATCAATCTTGCTATTCTTATGATTACAATTTCTATAGACATTTTTGTCCTAAACATATTTCAGGAATCCACATTTATTGGTAAGACAGCTGACTTTGATTGCACTAATGATAAAATGACCGAGGCTGACCGTAATATATTTTGGAGTGAGCAAAGTAGGGCATGGAAGAGCAAATCTGGAGGAGTGGTAGGTATTGCTGTCACCACTTTCAACCAAGCTACTAATGACTGCCCAAACAAGCCATGGACAAACCTCATGGGTTATGGAAGTATTGGAGGACTTACTACCATCTCAGGTTAGTATAGAATGCATACTAGTATGCGCTGACCCTAAACAGAAATTTACAGCGGTTTAGGAGAAGGTGGAAAATAATTTAAACAAGAATCTAAGTAAATAGAGAAACACCACCTACCCCACCCAAAAAGAATCGACAAAACAAAAATAAAAAACAAACAAAAAAGAGTAATCTGCACAAACAGTTCCAAAACTTTGCAACTGCCTCTAAAATTGATGTAGATCTAGGGGAATTTGTGTAATAAGTGCCAAACTGTGGTTACATTAATTCTGAATTGAAATTCATACCCCCCCCAAAAAAAAAGGGTAAAAGAAAAAAAAATAAAAGGCTTAATTCTGCTTTCATATACTCATTAGTTGCTTTGCACTTCCAGGCACTACCTTTGTTAGATATCAATCCACATGTTCAGGCAAGAAGGATGTTATCCTCACTACTAACCCCAATAATGATGACGTGCAACACCCGGTCAGACTGCAGGCCATCTCCCTCAAAGATGTTGATGCAGAAAATAAGATCTATTTCCACAGACCAAATGTCGGGTATGTGTCATGATTCAGTTTTTGTGTATGCATGTATGATGGATACGTCATCCCGAATACCACTGACTGCAGAACCTCAAATCCTAATGCAATCCTCATACAATCTCAGTCGTATTTCAGGGTTATTAGTGACCATAATTATAATGCCAATACTTTCACTTCTTGCCAACAGTAAGATCAACCCAGCTGACTGTGTGGACATGGACTGCGATGGCATGAAGAAGATCATTATAGAGGACATGGATGGGACCTTCTTGGCTGCTGGAAGGGGCACAGTCGTTGCAGAGTCTGAATTTGAATGGGATGTAAATCCACAGAGAGGTCTTGGCGACTACCGTATTCCAAAGACACTGCTAACCGATACATCAGGCAACAAGATCGAAGTGGCGACAATAGCTCCCCACAAAGGTAAGCATAAAATTAATGCTTGGGGTTGGTAAAACATTTAACAAAACGATAATTTAGAGATACACATAAGTGCACATTAGGCTGCATATTGCGTTACAGGGAGCAGTAAGAAATTCATATCATTGCAATCATCACAATTTATCAGTATTAGAAATTTTAATAATTCAAGCTTTGATAAACCTGTTGGCTATCAAGTGCTTAGAACAGAATGATAATTCATTTTCCTATTATAAAACACACACAGGCATCATCCGTGACAACACATGCACCTATAAGTCCACCTGGCAGGCTCACGAGTGCCATGGCCTCGATTATGAGATGCTCAGTTTAGAGAGTATGGATTCAGATACAGAGACACGTCGACTCTCCCCCATAGCTCTATTGGGCGATGGCTACCTGGATCTGATTAATGGACCCCAGGACCACGGTTGGTGTATGGGCTACACCTGCCAAAAACGCCTGTCTACCTTCCCCATCGTTGTGGCCATGGGTGAGTGAATATGACTTGTGTAGATCATTCTTGTGCATATCTAGACGTTGCAAAAAGTTGACCTGCGACTTTTGGTCTTAGCTATACCTGCCTCCAACCTCAGAAAACGAAGTTTAAAGTTTCGCTTCGTAAATCTGCATATAATAAACCCATTCTCAAGGATTTAAAATGCAATATCTCAGCAACTGCTTGCCCGATCAACTTGATCTTAGGTGCATTTTGGGGGTCATGAAAAGCCTTTCTCATGCTTAATGCGTTACAACAACAACTAAAAGAATTCTGTCCTTAAAACACTCCCAATCGACCCCCACCATGCACGGAAGCAATTCAATAGGCTCTAGAGACTCATGTTTGCAGGGAAAAGAATCAGTTGCTCTATGTTTATAAATAATTTCATACTGGAGCAAATAAATCTGATTCCCATAATAAAACTGTTTAGGGAGCCAACACAGTCTGCTTTTAGAATGAACTACAACCCCCTTATTGATATTTTGACCCCTAAGACCGAAAACCGCTGGCCTGGTCACAGAAACTTCAAGGTTATGTTGATGATATTTTATGATGAGGGAATGAAATGTTCGTGGCAGTGCGTAGAAACAATTTCACAGGTAGTACTAATTGGAGTAAGATATTGAAATCTAACCTAACAATCTACCATAATGGGCCTACACAGATCTGTTTCTACTCCACAGGAAAATATTTCATTCTTCATTACACTGGTACTTCTCCACAACATACACGACTGCGTCTGCTGAACGCTGTGGATTCACAGGCCTTTGTTATTGGCATTTACTATGCCATTCCCCAACGTCTGGATGTATTTGTTAATGACATATACATAGAGCCAACAAATACTGTATTGAATGGTAATGGTGAGAAAACATTGGCTGCTCCCACAACCTCTGGACAGTACTATCCTAATGTGGCCAATGATGCTGCTGGCACCAATTACTTTGAGAAGGTATTTATTTATAACATGAAAGTGTACATTGCAAGATCACTTGTTCTTCTAGGCATTGAGCATCTCCAGCTAGCCACTGAATATTATCATCCTGAAATACCTTTCCCCTTAACATGTTCTACTATTTAAGTTTAATCTACATTTCTGACGGGGGTAGTCCACCGGAACGTATTCTTGAATCAGGAGCAATTGACTCAGCCTGTGCATACTTACCGATGAAATAACAAACCTTTTCATTTCACTAAAATGCATAAGAAATCATTGGAAATGCACTTCAGACGGATCAGCAAATCTACTCATTTTTCTTTTGACCTCAAAACCTTTTCAAATCAGCATAACTTTTTATTAATTGTATGTACTAAATAAAGTTACTGCCATTCTTATAAGATAATTAGTTAAGGCTGTGCATGATTAATACGGACCAATGCATGGATATGCATACCTAACATCAATATTATTCTTTCAAATAGTCAATTGACACGATGCACGTGCTGGTGAGAGGAACTACAGTGGTAGAAATCAAGACATCACCTCTGATTATCATTAGTTTTGAACTCCCCGCTATGTCAACAGAAGATTTCTATGGTGCCAACCTAGTGTCCAATCTGGCAACATTCCTTGGTATTCCTGCAAGTAAAATCAAGGTTGCCAAAGCAGTCAGTGAGAACAAGAACAGAAGAAAGCGAGACCTTGTGTTTAAGGTAAATGCCAATGCAACTTGCATATTGTACATTTTATTGAAGATTATTCAGTTTTCATTGTACTCTAGCCAGGAAGCCGCAGGATCATACTAGGAGCTACATTGACAAGGCACTGATAAACTTTAAGTAAAGCAACACTAAGGGAATATGGAATAGCAGCCTCAGTGCTCTATTGTCTCTCCCCACACCCATGGTCTTTTTAAAATGACTTTCATGATTGCTCACTGTATTTTCTTTCCAGGTGGAACTGGAAATCTCGAACCCTCCAGCTAACACAACCAACACCACAACACCAGACCCCGATTCGTTATCCTACGACCAGCTACAGAACATAACTTCAGTCATTGTTAACAATGTCCAACTGGGCACTTTAGGCTCAATTATTAATGCAACCATTCTGGACTTTGGCATCACAGAGCCGGTCCCTGCACCAGACTCTAGTGCATGGAAGACGGTAGTTGCCACTACTGCAGAAGGCCAATCCTACAATTTCCAGGTATGATGCTATCAATGCTTCATTGATATACCTAAATCTACTTCCGTCTTTATCTTCCACGATAGAAGAGACAAAGTACATTTATTATTTCTTTTTGAATGGCACTTTGGGATTCCTTTTTACATTTTCATCAATGAAAGCAGTGCAAGTTTATATAGGAATATTAGTAATAAAATTCACTCCTCTCTGAATAGTACTTTTTTTTACTCGTTATAATGTTCACTCTTGTGTCTAGGTACAGATACCCCAGACACTGACAGTGGAGACAGAACCAGTCGGACTTAGTGAAGGCAACGTGTTATCTGTCCATCCAGTGTTGAAGTTCCTCGACAAAAATGTAAGAACTGTGCATTTTAGACATAGATTTAACTCATCTAGATGGCCCACATCTAAAAACAAATGGGTAAAACCAAGACTTTTAATTCGCAGTATTTGTAAAACTGTAAATAATGATCAGTCAAATCATTTACACCATTATATCCTTACAACTGATTAGAAAACAAAACAAAACAGAACTCTCAACTTCTACCCCCCCCCCAGGGAGCCGTAGTGCAACAGCTTGGTTCAAAGACTGCTCCATGGCAAGTCACAGCAACACTGGTCAAGGTTGATACAAGCTACCCACAAGTATCTCTAACAGGAAACACTACTGTAGATTTCCTGCTGGGATACGCCAACTTCACCAACCTTGTTATAGACTACAATGGTAGATATAAACTTGACTACAGGTAAGTTCAATAGTACAATACTATGAAGGATAGCATATCGAATTAAGTGTTACAGATGTGAAAATTATGATTCTGTGCATCCACAACAATCATGTTATAACACTCAGTTCTATAGATTTCAATCCTATCAGGAGATGATATCGTCAAAAAGGATTAGGTGAGGAAATGGGAGAATTAACTTGTGCCCGCAGGTCCCTATACTCACATCCAAAATCAGGAATGCATAACGTGCTTGCTCTTTATATCCAATTAATGCAAAGGAAGCACAAGTGTATAATTACGGCCATATCAGGTGTGTGGATAGAGGACTTAAATGCACTTTTAACCAATACTATAAACTTACTAATCTACACTTCCTCTCCCCTCACCTTTCAGGATCTCCTACCCCGCTGAGGCTGTATCATTGTTCAGTGCTCAGTCAGTAGAGTTTACCATTGCTGAGAGGACCCTGGCCCTGTCTGTTGTAAGTCAGGATAATGAGACAACTGTGGGGCAATCATTCTCTGCTGTGGCTGAGATCATCGATGCAATCACTGCTGTCAAGGTGCAGAATATTGCATGGAAGGTAAGAGAAAGACAATGGCTTTCAGAAGTGGTATCATATTATGCAATTCCTGTTATGATTGAAGAGGCATTCATCGTATTTGAAGTCGGACTTTGATGCTAGCATAATCAATATTATAAGATTACCTCAGATTTCTGGGGTGGTTGGTTACCCAAACTAACAGACTAAATGTCGGGAAGATATTCTTATTTCACGATCCGTGACATTTATTTAGCCTTTACATTTGATAGTATTTCTGATCAACGATCTCACGATATTTTCAGCAAGAGGTAAGGACCCATATTTAAGTGATCTTAACGCCTACATAATGTTTCCTATTTAGTCCCATTGGTTGCGTTGGATCGAACCATCTTTAGAGAATAGAATAGCAATCTGATATAATATGTTTTCACGTAGTCTATCTGAAATCATTCCCCTTTGAGTACAAAGTTTGCTTTTGTCAACGATTTAAATGCATTCAATACATCACTGATGCATGAATGCAGCCCGGCGAGATTACTTGCCCGGGCCATATTCATGAATGAATATATAATTATAATGCAAACTTCACTCCAACCCTAACCGTGATAATTATATCACAGAACTTTCAGAACCAAACCTCATTGATTTACTGAGTAAATTGTTTCACATACTTCAAATACCTAAAGATTTACCCCAGACAACAAACTATTTCTGTTTGTAGATCCTCATCATTTTAATTTCATGGACCAACATTAATTTTTGTCAATAGTATCCATGCTCCTTTAAAGATATCAGTTACTCTTTAGAAGTTCAGTCTCGTAGTATAGATCTAGCTTTAAGCTGATTCCCAGGCTGATTCCCCGCCACAAATCTCTCAGATTAGTTCAAAATGCCAAAGACTGAAGAAATCCCTTTAGCTTCCCCACCCAACACCACCACATAGGCCTTATCATATATAGGCATACCGTAGATCAAGGCGCTAAGTATCAGCCAAGCAATTTGGATGAGTTTACTCACAAAATAGAACTTGCTCCTATTTTACACACGCTACACCCTGCGACCATGCATGGCTCGCTTCGCATGGTTATTAAGAATGAAATTAAAATAGGTCACCACAAATTCCAGGAAGTCCATTCTTATCCATGTTTGTCGCCCTATGATAAATTTTGCATGGTCACTGTCCACTGATCAATCCCTTCATAACTACCCATTCCTTTTCTGCACAGAGTCACACATGGACATGCACAGCCTCACTGTACATGCCTGACCTTTACAATGGTCAGCTGGAAGGAACACTCACCGTCCCTATTGACCCCACCACTGGTCTC
The DNA here is from genome assembly GCA_949317995.1 of Acholoe squamosa. Taxonomy (NCBI): domain Eukaryota; kingdom Metazoa; phylum Annelida; class Polychaeta; order Phyllodocida; family Polynoidae; genus Acholoe; species Acholoe squamosa. The sequence goes on from OX439044.1 coordinate 32,203,616, forward strand.
GCCACCTTCAGCAACCTCCGTTTGACCACCAAGGGACGTTACTACCTGAAGCTTGTGGCCGTATCTACACCTGCCAAGTACAACTTTGAGGTGATAACAGGTCTTGTCGATGCTCGACCTGCAGGATGGACACAACCTGTTGTGGAAGTTAGCAAGGTTGTCAAGCTCCGCTTCAACGTTGATTATAACAGTACGCTGAGCAATGGACGGTCAGTGCATTCTGTTCTAGTCTTATGGAGTTGTTACAACTTATTTTGATTAATGGCATCTTTGGCTGAGTTCTAACATTACTTATAAAATATTTAATGTTCAAAGTGCCAGAGTAAAGTTTCATAGATCAAGCATTCCCGTCTGTCGCATTATACCAAATACAAGGCGATCCTAATGAGTGTCAGGGATAACGATTTCCAAGATCAGGAACCTTAACATCTTTTATATATATATATATATATATATATATATATATATATATATATATATATATATTCTGCCAAGTGTTCTCGTCTTAGATTATGATTGAGTTTGCTGAGTCTCTCAATAATTTAATCACCACTAATGAATTACTGCACCATGTAATTGTCTTGTTAAGAATTGCACTATCAGACTTTAAAGTTTTCATAAAACCTGTAAATTGACCGGTCCTTCCTCTCTTCTTCAGTGCCTACCTAGAGGCTGCCATTCAGAACAAGGTTTATGCCTCCTTCAGTGCAGACAATGTCACTGTGGGATCAGTCACTTTCACAGAAGGTTTGTAAAAAAATAATCACCTTCACAGACTATTTACAATAGTCTTAAATCTCTTTTGGCCATGAATACACGCTATAACTACATTATCATTCTCTGTCCATATCAAATAAAATGGTTTTCATTCTGTTTTTTTTGCTCTTATATCTCTGCTGCCTTTGCACACAAAAAAATCTTACTAACAGTTCTTTGAAATCTGTACTACTCAGGTTCTGTCATGGCAAGCTTTGCCCTGGAGGGCTCTACAAGTGGTGTGACAAGTGCTGTAGACGGTCTTCATCAGTTGGTATCATCTGGTGGTTTCACCCTCACCTTCTTTGGTCAAACACTAACTGCAGACCAGGTCATGTGGGTGGATAATGTGGAACAGGCCGTGTTGGTATGTGCACACTTTATCAATCTATAATATGCACTATCATCTGTAAAATACCCATTTTACAAGGTTAGGGATGTGGTTACCTGAAACAAAAAAGAAAGGAAAAGATAGAAATGTGAACATTTGATTTATCCCAGTTGCTGGCTCCTGATTGGTCATTTAAAACAGAAGGATATATGATTCAATGGTTCCTATATTGGTCGAATCCCACATGGCGAAAAATGCCTCAAATATCTCTGCGATTTTGTTAGTTGGGTTTTATGTCCTTTATAGTGTCCCAAATCGCAAGGAGTGCAAGGAGCATTGTGCAATATCAAAGTTACACTGCAGACTATGCTAAGGTTTTATATCCTTGCGATTTTAGAATATCAAACATGTCAGACACAGATATACCCATTCACCAGGACAATAAATCACAAATGCTTTACAATAAAACACAACAGTATCCTTGTGTTCTATGTACCCTATTGCAGTCATATCCCCTGCGAATTTGGGGTAAACCCCAAAATCGCAATATATTCAAAATCGCAGAGATATTTGAGGCAATTTCTGCCATGTTCGATTCGACCTTAAGTGGCAGAAAATCAGAACAAAATCGGCTTTGTTTAAGGAGAGTCATCCCTGATTATGGTAATAGTAAAAAAAGAAGGGCGATGCTCTACAATGGAAGTATTCAACACCATGGCAAAATTTGCCTCGCAATATTCAACACTAATCAATATTAAATTGCTTTATTAATGTTCGTTAGGTGACCGACACTAGTTCCGGACTTTCTGCTGGGCTTATCGCTGCCCTTGTCATCTGCTGTGTCGTGGTTCTTATCGCTGTCATCATAGCCTTGGTACTTCTCAAGATGAAATTGAAAAACAAGAAGAGCAACGGTGAGTTTCCTGATTCAGAGCTTAGATCACATTGCTTAAATCTCGACTTTCATTATCTATATTTTACAAGGTAAGGTACATATATAAATAGGATAACTGAATTTATGGATTTTATTATCCATAATTCATAGCGCATAATTATTCTTTCCTTTTGATAGGAGAATCACAACATTAATTTTTGGAATACCCCCTCTTTTTGCTCACATTATATTGATATCGTAGAGTGCACAGTCAACTCGCATTTCAGGAGCTCTCACACACCCTGCCATTTCAGGAAATCGTACGAGGACTTTTGATGTTGTATGAAAAAGAGAAAACCTAGATACATCTTTCAGTAATGTGACCACCTCGCATATTTACAGTTTCAAATAAGTACTGGCTTCCTCTCTTTATTGCAGAAGTATCAACAATTAAGTTAAGAGCAGGTAGTAGCAGAATGATGTGACTGCGGATGTATGCAAAAAACACATTAACGATGGGCGAGGGTAGCACATGACGCAGGGATTAAGGGATGACTGTAACACCATAAACACTCACACATTAACACACAACAAGGCTATTAAAAGCTTCAAACTTCAAGTGGGGTCGATAAAGGGAATGGACAGGGGTAAAGGTATATTTAACACAATCTTTATGCACTCAGAACTATGTTTCTTTGCCAATAATATCCCTGCCACCTCTCTCCCTCTCTCTCTCTCTCTCTCTCTCTCTCTCTCTCTCTCTCTCTCTCTCTCTCCCCCAATGACACAACCACCTCGATACAACATGTACGTTGAGGGGGGGGGGGTACTGTAGATCTATGTCACACTTATACCATAAACTATACTGCTGACCTAAATCCTATTTGTGCGATGGGCTTGGACACTAAAAAGGTTCAATCTAATTGGGCAACTGTAAATCTTTCGGTAGGTGTTTGGGGAAAAAAGATCAATGGAACTAGTTCCATACAACTCCTTGAGATTACACCTGATGAGGTCCTAAGAGAGCTTAAAAACTTAGCGATCTGATTTTAGTTTTTATATAACTTGATGGATAGAGACCTAAATAGTATTTCTAAATTATGGTTCTTGAAAGATAGGAAATAATTATTGAGACCTATTTTCATCAACTGGCCAATAGGATGGCTTGTCGAAGCAACACGTCGTGATCACACTATAGGAGAGACAGTGAAGCACTCATCTCAGTGGTACAGGAGGGTCTTGCTGGGAAAACGAGAGGAGTGCGTTCCTGCCCACTCGTTCTCGATCATATTTCTGGTGATGCAACTCATTCCAGGCTGGGTTAGGGTGGTGCTGCCCCAATGGCCGGATTTGTTCAGAAAGTCCAATATTATTCCTAGTCTTATAATCTGCCCTGAGGTTGTGCAGTCCAACTGCAGTTTTAATGCATTTATAAGAGAATGGCGAGAAATATTAGAATGACGATGTTACTGATCGGGAGAAGAATCCTACCTGGATTTCATTTTATTGATTTGATAAATATACTGTTTAATTTAGATATTCAAACGGCTAAAAGCACTCCTCTGATCATTTCAGGCTTGGATACCGAGCTGAATTCCCACCAGCCATTAGTGAATAGAGGATGGGTGGCTAATGAATCCAGTGGTGAAGTCAACCCTGCTACTGCAGGCATACCTACACAGGACCAGCTGTACAACCATCGCCGCAGATCTACTGTCCCAGAGATTACCCTGGACAGCACCAATACTACGAAGCCCATCCCTATTGCTGAGCAATACTCTGATGAGGAACCAGAAGAGGGTCCTGTAACTGGCCGCTCCGGCAGCAGCAGCCGTCCTCAGTCCCGCCCACCATCAAAACCCTCTGTGGTCTGGGATGCTGGTGAGAACACAGAAAAGAAGTGATGTGTTTGACTTAAGCCATTATTAACATCAGAGTGGTATTTTTATTTCACTGCAGAGTTTGATTTGCGCACCATAGGAATGGCACACTTACATGTACTGCACAACAAGAATGTTTTGATGTGGCTTTTGCAGCTTTTATGACACACTGTGTGATACAATGTCAATTGAATCTCAAGAACTGATGTGCCAACATGCACAACGCCATACATGTATTTATTCAAATAATTGAAATGAAACAAACTTAGTAATTTTCTACTCTTAAGAATATTCATGAAAAAAAAAGACAACAGACAATGTTCACAATCTTACAAAGACCGTGGACCTTGGAATGCATTCTTAAAAGCGCACAGCCCCAGGAGCTAAAAGACAGTAATACAATGTTCATTAATCTAACAATTCAAATGTGTTTGTTTTATCGTATTTGACGATGATCTTGAGTATGCAAGGTCGGATCACGTGTGCACAGCAGTCTCCTCTATCTCACAGACTTTAAACTTTAAACTAGTCAGCTTCTGCTTGAAGTAATGCAATTATGTAAATCCTGTTTTTACCACGTATTTACACAACTATTCTGCTATAAAAGCTAGACGAGAGGGTACTTCAGTGATCTCTTCATTATGTATCCTGATTCTGTTCTTATAATTTTGTTTGTATAGCTTTAGTTGTTCCTGAAATAAAGAGCTTACCATAAACGCCATTCTCCTCATTACATTTTCTTAAACCCATAGTCCACGTGGCCTCTATCGTGCAATTGAGCGGTACAAAGCCTACATAGAAGCTGGCGATAGAAGCCTATGGGATTATGGGTATTAGGCAAAAATGGGTGTGTTTCAGGGTGTCTGAACCTTCAATATGTTACGCTGATGCCAATAAATGTGCAAAAGACTCTGCTGACATATAGTCTGCGGTGACAATAACATGGCTGTTACACAGGCAGCCCTCATTTCCTCGACTCTTCAATTCTTCAGACCCCTTATTACCCCAGGGCCCATCTATTCAGCTCAAACATTCGGACCATGTAATCTGAAACACATTTTCATTTTTGTTGAATTATAATGTCAAACGATAATAAATGGTGAGAAGACACCAGATGATTAGAGAGCTCAAACCTGTTTGTAGGGAACCCTTCAAAGGGGCTAACTTGCAGGCTTAGATATAGGTATTGCTTTTTCGTCATGCCATGATATGAATCATTGTCTGCACAGTGTCATTTATCAACAGAATGGGTCCAGATTTGCTAGGGGTTCTTTTGGCACTGGTCACATTGCCTTCCGACCCCGCCTAATAAGATTCGTCTCTAAAATTGAATTCGGAATATACCCAAGATCAGACCACATCCATGCACTAGAGATTATACACACACATGTAATTGATCCTTGTGGAGGGATGGCAAAACAATAAGAACATTAAACAAGTGCATGTTTGGATGCATGTATATCAATTTTATCTATCCTTTTCACCAATAACATTTAAAGAGGCAAATACGATTTAAGAGGAAAGACAAATTGATTCTAAGTGCAATGTCATGAACATAGATCATGCATGGCTCACGTTTCTATTTTTGTTTGGTCGTGTTGATTTAACGTTTTCCATTGCTGTATGTTTTTATTGCGATTATTTGATGTCTGGATGGCATAGGTAAGTATAAACTATTTGTCACTATTAATATAACATACTGTATGGCTTTCCTTTGAATCTCGCACCAACGGGGTTCCAGTGCATGGGACAGAGCAGCTGGAAAAGTGTGGGGAATGGGCCGTCCAAAATCTACCATAATTATTCAAATGATAAATATAGAGTGAAATATAGGATGTATTTGGAAACGTTTTAAAACATTGCTCCTTCGGCCCTTGTAGATATCCAATACTATTTTTAAATGTACTCATATAAGGGTCTGTCACTTGTTTTTATGCATGCTGCCATTTACCTCATAGGAAAATATTAATGTTACTCCCTCGATACAACCAATGCAAATTTGCTGCTAGGCTAACAATTTTAGACCAGATAATCAGCAAATCACACTTCTCTGACATTGACTTTGGATATCGTCATGTAACCGTCATCTTTAACATCAAGTTAATCCCCCCCAGGTCTTTCAGCTGGAAACATTGATGTCTTCGGTGGCACCCCCACGGATCTTTCCAATGGTGTTGAGATGGGCGGGCCCTTTAGGAATGGAGAGATTGCCGGAAAACTACCATCTCTGAGCCCCAGCCAAAGATATTCTGTCGTCACCATCGACGCTGGAAGCTTACGTGGATCTACAGCGGATCTCTCTGCTGTCGATGAAAATACTCCAAACACTAACCAGGAAAACAATGGTATTTGAGAATCTAACATTTTATTTTCTAATGCAATATTTGAATGCCATGCAGTAATACTTTCTGCAATTGAAAACAAGACCCGAGGGACAGTAATTAGCAAAGGGCCCTGCATAGAAAGCATCAGAACCATATAGATCACCAGGATGACATCCTGTGACAGTATTTAGATTATGAATATAAACATCATGTTTTTGGCTGACGCTTTTGATGGGATTTTGGATGAATCCATTTGAGCGAATATTTTTCAACTGTTTTCCCCACAATTTTGCGTTGAATGCCAATTCCCCCCAGTAAAGTCAATGCACATTTTTCAATGATTTCCGGTAATACGGACTAGATACATTTTGCCCCTCACTCTACAGAGCCCACAGACTTTAAGCAGTGTCTCAGTACAGTCCAGAGCACGACCAAGGCCAGAACCATGTGCCTGTCATAACAGAGAAAAAAACACATATCAGCCACCTAATTACACAGGAATATCAATTATGAAGTTTAAAGGTGAGATGAAATTAACCTCTTGTACTAGGAGTGCATTATCCATCTAGATAATGCACTGTCCATCAGCCAATCAGAATGCAGCATTGAGGATAATGCACCATGACTTTGCCCAGCCGTGTTATAAAGTTCAATAGTGCAAGAGTACTGCACTTGGATATCAAATTGAGCCAACGTATTGTCCAATGACTGTAATCTAGATCTTGTGTTTTATAGTATATTAGACGACGACCTTCGACACGATAGGTCAGAACTTAATTGTGTGCATTTTGTATTATCATACCGTTGTGTCTTCGTGCTTCCTAGTATATTCCTCATTATCTCAGTATCTATCTAAAAACAGATTGAGGGTTCATCTAATTGTGTAATCTTACCACTTTTGTGACTTGGCAATAAAAACCTTTTCAAGGTACTGCAACAGGGTTTGTCAATAAAGGATCCATACCTTTCTGCGTATGTATACACTTTCCAGAGCTTATTCTTTTCCTAATATACTTTTTTAATTGTGCATTCCCACATCATACATGTCCATAAATGTATATGGACACTAGCGGGTGTTGCAAAAAAGGGAAAGGGGATGAATTCTATAAATAAGGTACATTCTCATGAAAGGTTATCCAGACAGTGTCTAAGGTATAGGCTGTTGACATCCGTAAATTGTAAACATGAGTTTTGCCTGTTTCTTAGTTCCTGAAGGAATTTCCGAAAAATGTGTGGCAAAGTGTGTGTCCCCATCAATCAAGAGCAACAGAGATGATAAATGATAAAGTTCCCTTGCAGATGTTTAAACCCTATGTAGGGTCCTATTCCTCAGGACCCGGTTTCTATACTTTTAAAAAATGAATTTTATTTTAGAAACAGGTTCACTGGAGGTGGATGGCAACATTACATTAGTGTTTCCTTTACAGCTCTAGCTGATAGAGCAGGAAAGTAGAACTCAAGATAAGAAACAAAAAACAGTTTTTGCTCTGTCTGCGCTATGAGCTTTGCATTAGTGAACATGGATGATGCCATTCTAGCTCTATTCATTTGGATCTAGGCTATTTTGGCTAACACAGGCTCAGATAGAGGCCGAACTGAGCTATTTTAGAAAGAGAAATGGAACAATCCAACCCCCTTTTTGAAACAGTGCCGTGTGTTTAAGACCCTCCTTTAAGTTGCACCGTGAGTTCAGCAAATATTTCTGAACTAAGATTAGGCTTCCAAACTGACCTAGGAAACCTCGTCAAAATCAGGCAAATGGGGCGTTTTCCTAATGGTTAGGCGTAAACCTCTATGAAAAATTCGGACATTCGCCTGGTCCTGTTCACAAGTTAGGCTAACTTCTGACTTAGACTGTTAATATGTTGATCGAGCATATTCTAATACTTGTTGAAGGTTTGGTACCCACTAGGTTGCAAATAGGAATTTATTTTAGAAAAACCAGACACTGTGATTCTTCATTGCTTTCCGCTTGAATGCCACTCCGTGAATCCAGTTGAAGTGAATCATATATGGAACCAACGAAACCAAACTTTGGTTTCTTTTTGTAAAATATCCATCAATAGCATTTTTCAATTTCCAATCTGTGTGATCTTTTTGGAGATAGAAGCCGTTACTATATAAACGGGCGGATAAAACTTTCCAATTAACTGACGGCTTAGAAAGTATAAGGCACTTGTTGATCCCAGATTGATCATTCCAGTCTAGCTCCTGAAGAAAACGTAGAGAGTATACATAATTAAAAAATAAACTTAAAGGCGAGTTGTGAGTGCTTGTTTCACACATGCATTCATGCACACACTATTTCGTACCTACCAGCACTTTTCTTAGTTCACCTCCTGGTAGTATTCCACAAACAATATTAAGAGGCAAATAGCTTCAATGATTTTTATCTAAAGCAACCTCACGCTGCCTAGAACGTGACAGTACTACAAAACCATCAGCCCTGCTATCATATTCGAGCATTTTTATTTTCCCCATGTCCAGGACAAAAAACAACAACAACAAAACAACAACAACAACAACAACATCATACTAGTAAGCTTTCAGGTAATAAAGACAAAAGCTACTATCGGGGAAGACAGATCATGAGCAGAGTTTAAGTACTAAAGCACAGAATTTGAGACTCTCTGTGAATAACATAACATCCGCATGTTGTCAGGCTTGTGTAAGACATAGTCTATAATATTGGTTGATCAATCTAGACACATATGGTCAATTGCACCGAAATGGGGACATACTGATATTTCCCCATGGGAATGGGCTAAATGGTACTAAAAACTGAAAATGTTGCATTGTTTCCATTTCAATTGGATCAGGCCCTTAAATAACTTTAAGGCTTACCCTACTTTTACTCATCTATAATGAATATTTAAAGTGTATTTTGTGCACTTTCATCATTTCTTTTTATCTAATCCTCTATAGAAAACAGAATTATAGTTATAAATGACTCATTTCTTTTCATTTATTTATATGCAATGATCCATGTCATTATACAACATCATAATTTTCACCATTCCTCTTAATTCCAAAAAGTTAGGGTCAATAAACCTTTGGTGTAGGTAAAGGGGAATCGTACGTACCGTATCTTAGCAACCTTTTTTGTTTTCACAATGTTCTATGCATGTAATGTCTTAATGATAGAAATTAGGAAAGAATTCTAACAGGCACTTTTGATATAAGACACTTAGAAGTGACATGGAACCGTATGTGCTACGTGGAACCACACGTGCCACACAAATGTGTGTGTTTTTTATTTCATAAATATGACAATAATGTGACTATGATGAATTTCTAAAGTAAAGAGACAATGCTCAGTATCATACATGATGGATAAGATATCAATCTGGCCATGTGTAGATAAAAAAAAACATGTCTCTAAAAATCAGCCCAATTATACCAGAATCCCATAGGATGTAATGCTATAATCAAATCAAAGCTAAAAGTGGCAATTATTTGTATTAATGTTCTCAACTTTGAGGTTAAGTTCCCGAATGCATTAGTGATGAGCACACAAACTTGCAAAACATTCTAAGCATCTTTATTTATTCCACTCATGTCCCGCATGTGACCCCCAATTCAATGAATTTGACCATATATGTAATTAGCAAACAGCAGCATAATATTATGGTCTACCTGTGACAGATCCATTTATGTAATAAGTTTCATGAAGTCCTTTTTCAACAAACTGTACTGGTTTTCTGCTTCAGGTTTATCAAATAATTTATGACAAAATAATGAGACAGCTTTTTTTTTCTAACTAGTCACGACTCTCCCAAATATAGAGCATAATGAATGAGAATAATGTTAATTACGTCTATGAAGAAAATTAATGCTCTCCTGACCGAGATATCGCCCTCCAAGTTTAATTAGAGGCATTATTGAGTGTTTGTGTGGAACGTAACTTTAAGGGGCTTTGGAAACTTACCTGATATTTCATTATCCTTGTCCAGAAATGTCTAGTATTTTTCGTTGGTGCCATGAATACAAAACCTTAGAGATAAAGGACCATGGTGATTAATTCATAAGTTTAAAAGGAAATTAGCTCGTTGAAATGATGACATTGACATGATCATTTGATACTAGGAACAACATATATACTTTCTGTATATGACTGTATACTGGTTCGTATAGTGGCTATCTAAATATTGCTAATTACTGTACAATATACATACCTGCACAAACATACCACCTTCCGCGGACAGTCAGGGTGTCAAAGTAATCCAACACCTTTAGACCCATGGAGTCCCTCTGGAAGAGCATGTCATATTCCTCACCTGCCTTCTGACTGCTCCTTTGGCGGGTCGCTCTGAGGTCCTCCATGGGATCTCTTAAGAAAACCACATCCACATCTGCCAGTAGCAGCGTCCTACCACAAAGCACCATGGAATATATCACCTGAGTCCTAAAGGTGATGATTCTCCTATAGTTAGAACTGCCCCACCCATTAGAAGAAGCCAACTCTTTCTCTCTATTGTGATACATATTTTCCTTTAAGGCTTCGAAGCAGGTTACTCCTTGTCTGAGTGTGGCATTAGCGTGTATCATTGGGCAGAGATTTCCATCTAAGCTTACTACGATCACAGTACCTGTGGAGGAGAAAATATAACGATATAGATATACAGTTGTGTAGCTAAAGATATATCCCGTATAGATATACAGGTCACACCATGAGGCCAGCCTTTGTAATTTGTAGTTAATCAGGAGCAAGAAAAATGTATCTGGAAGACATTTCTCGATAATGGCAATTAATGTTAAGAAGCTCCCCCGGTGTCTGTTATACATAAGTATTTATAGACTGGTATCAAGTCTTCAAAAAGGAGCTGAAAAACTTTCTAGAAGCATTTCTGAGTAGAATTTAGGGAAATACGCTACTAAGTCAATTTGGGGTGTAGATTCAGAAAAATCATTTCCCCAAGACGAAATATGAAGTCTTATACCCCAAAACTTCAAAGAACAAAATGGTCGCCAAAATATTTGAGCAAATTCTTAAATTTGCCTCGAGACCTTAATATTCAAGACACATAGACCTACAATAACTCAAATTAAAGGTCTCAATGAGATACATTATCCCAACATGGTTAAACAGTTATCGCTCATACTAGGTTACTGTATTAACTAAAAAAGTACTGAAATTTTTGGATTTTCTCAGATTTTGTTTGAAATTCTCATTACCCATCATATATAGTCATGTAATAGTTCAAATTAAAGGTATCACTGAGGTACATCATTCCATCCTTCTTTCACAGTTCTCATGATTACTGGGTTACTATAGCAACCGAAAATCAACCAAAATAAAGCTTTTTAGTATGGCATGGTTCAAAAGTAATAGGTACTGTGTCACTGTGTCAACTGAAATGAAAGTCATAATAGCCTTCAGTAGAAAGGGGGTCAGCATAGAGAGAGATGGCTGCTTCTCTATAGAGGGGTGTATGGCATGACTCCAGATTACCTCAGAGCAGGCATGGCTCAAGATTAACTCCAAGTAGTTTAGTGTATCTCTCTGGTCAGGTTATTTTAGCAAGCTCTGGGGAGAAGGAGTTAAGTTTTTGATCTGCTGCTCTGAGGTGATATTTATCTCTTTCTAACCATAAACCTTATGGCTGCCATCTGTGCTACCTTTGATGAAGTCCTTTTATGTTTTCATTAAATTTGTGAGAGACTTAGAGTATTGGGGTTGGGGGTTAGCTTAGTTCGGAGTAGATTGGACATACACCCGGAGGATTGTTGGTTCCAGTCTCTACTGAGATCTACCTAGCTTTGTACTTGGCTGAATTTCCACCCACCAAGGCTGTGGCAGACCGACAACATGCCTATACAGGACAGCATGCAAAAGAATCATTGCCTCATATAACCCCAACCTCTACCATGGATTGGGAGCTGGAGGTGAATGATGTGAGCCTATATGTGTTTTCTGGCCTCTTTCCTTATTAGAGCTAACATTACAGGAAATGGACAGAGAGAACCCCTAAAATAATACAGATTGTGGACAGTGAATCAGTCAGATAAATTTGTAATCCTATCGGGAAATGTAATAGGTCAATGTGCTTGTGGCTGGCAAGTCAGTGATTGAAAGAGAAAATGCAGCAAGGTCCTGGGGATGGTGGTGGCCCTGAAGATGTGTTCCTAGCTCAGGAATAAGGTTTATCTTTATGATGATATGCCAGTTCTTTATATCGGACATACCGGGGTTCAAAAGACTGAAAGGAAAAACAATGAGAAACCAGCAGACATCTCAAAATGGACATCTCAATGGAAACCTTGATTAAAGGAGATCTATGCAGTGGTATGCTCATTGAAGGAGGAGGCCTTCTTGTTGTCCAATAAGGACAATCAGGATTATAAAATATGTAATCATAAACCACAAGCATAACCACAAGCACTGACCCTAGCAACCTGCTCCACCGTCTTGACACTTGATCACAGAGGTAATTTTTGAATATGACTGTGAAGAAGAAACTAACTAGGCAGACATAAGAATTCTGTATTAAGGGACACTATCTCAATATGGGCTTGATCAGTAGGGATAGAGGCTCAAAATATGGAAGAAAGAGAAGGTCTTTGTTTGATGATGGCAACAAAATGAGACAGACAGTAGTACCATCAATGTGTTAAGGTGGAAAAGGAGGGGTTCTGTAGTAGCTCTTCACCAACATATAAAGATCATTTACAAAGGAAAAGAGATGCACAGTGCCTTTGATTTATGATGCTACATCTAGTATGTAGACACTGGAAAATGGAGATTGCAAAGCAGGACAGGCAGGACATGGTATTTGCAATTTAGGTCAACCTCTATTGATGGAAAGATAATGCCCTTTCGGCTTTGCAGCGAGTGCTATTCAAAGATGTGAGGGAGATGCATTATGAGGACGGCAGTGGACCACAGTTTTGGTCTTAGTAGGTGATATTTTAGTCTTTTCAGCTAACTTTGAAGACAACTTGGAGAGGCTGGACAAGGGGAAAGGGATCAGTCTTAAAAGTATGTCCAAGGAATGGATGTTGGCTTGGTAGATATTCAGGTTGCTATACATCCAGTAAGTGCTAACAGTGGGTGAGGGGGTGGGTGGGGGGGATTTCTATTGGGACTCTGCACAGTCATAAAGACTGTGATTTGTACAACACACTGACCAGCTTGGACTGTCCCATACCATGAGGATGTCAAGGCTTTGTTTCATATCTGTGTCCAACATCAAAACTGATATACAAAGTATTAGGGTGAAATGTGTATGAATGTTGATAATTAAACAGCTATATTTGGTTGTTTTTCAATTTTTATGGTAACCCAGAACTCAGAATAACTGTAAAACCATGATAGAATGATGTGTCTCAGTAATACCTTTAATTTGAGCTATACCATGACTATGTATGTGATGTAATGAACATTTCAGATACAATTAAAGAAACTTCAAGAATTTGTGTAAATTTTCAGTTTATACATTAACCTAGTACCTGTTAAACAATGTTAAGATATTGCAACTCATTCATACCTTTAATTTGAGCCATTGTAACCTATATATGTTGAAAATTGGGGTCTTGAGACAAAATTTAAGAATTGGCTCAAATATTTTGGCGACCATTTTGTTTTTTTACTACAAAATAGTCGCCAAAATTTCTACTCAGAAATGCTCCTAGAATTAACAAAGGCCCAATCTGATAACAGTCTATTAATAGTTTTGTTTTTATTTATTGTATTGGTCACGAAACCTAATTCAAAAGTTGCAAGATTCTTACAAAAATATATGGAAGCATGAGGTAGTGCCCATGAACCCAGTAAACGGTCACATACAATTACATCCCCCCCCATATAGGTTGAATCCCACATGGCGAAAAATGCCTCAAACATCTCTGCGAATTTGGATCTGTTGCGAATTTGGTACCTACCCCAAGTTCACAAGGATCATAATACACTAAGGTACAATATAACACAAGGACACTGTTGTGGTTTATTGTAAAGCATATGCAATATATCGTTCTAGTTAATGGGTATATCTGTGTCTGACATGTTTGATATCTTAAAATCGCAAGGATATAAAACAATAGAACAGTGTGCATTGGTACTTTGATATTACACAATGTAAATAGCACTCCTTGCGATTTAGGGCAGCAGGAACCCCACAAAATGCAACTGACAAAATCGCAGAGATATTTCAGGCATTTTTCGCCATGTGGGATTCGACCTAATGGCCTCACATGAAATGAGGCAGAATTTAATACCTTTTAGTTACATTTTAGTCTGAGTCCTAGGGCCATTGGAAATTTTGTTCCCCACTGAACAGGACTCGAGTTGGGAACGTTCATAAATTGGGCAAGGAGAACGTGATTTTCCCTGGAAATTTGGACATGCCAGAACATCTTTAACTCAAGAAAAAAAAGACATGTTCAGTTCCTGGGAATATCCCAAGTCTTTCCTGGGAATATCATGACTCCTTGCCAAGAAATTCCTGAGTCATTCTCGAGATCTAGACTAGAGAACTTTCTTGAGTATAAGATGTTATGGCATGTCCAAATTTCCAGGAAAATCACGTTCTCTATTCTTGTTGAGAAATTCTCGAGATCTTGTTCATTGGGCCCCCTCCCTTTGAGGTTTTCTCAATGATACACCGAGATTTGTCAATAAAAAGGAAGAAGAAGTCCACTAGGATCACCCCAGATGATTACCGTTAATTCCTGCCTTTTGTATACTAGAGATCCAGTTTCCAACGAGAGGAAACCATCCGGCGGTAGCAAAAGTCATGATGATGGATTCATTCCTCTCTGTACCCCTGAGCCCTAAAGGGCAGCTTAAGTTAGCAACATCCCTTGTATCATCCACGATGGTACATCTGGGGCTTAGGACATTTATCAACGTATCCAGCAAGAAGAGAACCATGCCTCTGCCGTATAGCAAAAAAACAACTACACCTGCTATGCATAGGACCACAACGAAGCGTGGTCGTTTCCTTTGGTGGGAAGAAGGAGCTTTGCACCAGTCAAATCGCCTCCATGACGCCATACTGGGATGTCTGAAACAGTTGATACAATAGAATATGTGCCATGATGTTGCATAGATATTTCAAGGCAATACCAGTGGGTAGAATTTGCTTAACTGCATAGCATCTGGTCCCTCCTGTCTGGTGTGTTTGGTTGAGGGGTATTTTCTGTATTGAGCACGCCATGAATATTGAATGAACATTGATTACTTAAACACATCAGGCTTTGAGATCTAGGTCAAGCTAGACTGCCCAATCTATGAGACAGCCACCCCAGTTCTCTGACCCTTATTCTCTGAAACCCTAAAACGTCGACTTTGAAAATAGAACTATATTGCTTCAACTAAAGGTTATCTCATGGGTAAATCATCTAATTGGTAAACTTAGTTTTCAGTTGATTGGATACGAACATTCATACCTAGCAAATCGTTTATAGATGATAAAGCGGTAACCACATTATTGGTACCTTAAGTCACGTGCCTCTATAGTCAAAATCTAAATTACTTTTAAAAAAGGAATCCCCCAAAGAGTCTGTAAAGCATTGGTTCCACAGGCGTAAATTGATCAGATCAGCACTAATCCAACTGATTTTTTCTATACTTCTGATATATTACACTATCAGAGCATGTGTTTAGAATCTAAAACCATTCCAAAAAATAATGTTGTCCAACTTTTTGGAATGAGTTTAGACCCTAAACATGTTTAGAATTGAAGGCAGAAAGTGTTTAGAAAAAGCTAGTGTTTAGGCTCTGACATGTTTAGGTTATCGTTGTGTTTAGCGTATTGCGTTTAGATGTTTTGCTTTTTATTGAGGGCTGGGAGAAACATCACTTAGAAGTAATCTAATAGTATTTCATCCTTCCACAATGTAGATGGTAATCCATTGTAGTTGGTGATTCTGTGGTTGGGGATTCATCTCAGCAAAGGGAACCTGAAAGGAGAAAGACATTTTAGTTTCAAGTTGTGATGGAGTTTACTTTATGAAATTAGAACCAAGTCTTTATATTAATTGGCTGTTATTAAGTATTCGCCCTATACATATTTGAGAGAGCAATTCCAATTACATATTGGCTTAGGAGGTTTCCAAATAGAATTATAAGAGCAACTTACCTACTATGTACCAGTTCCTATGTATAGAAAACTCAAAATCCAGTAGGCCTATAGGTCGAATCCCACATGGCGATTTAGGGCTCAAATATCTCTGCGATTTTGTCCCTTGCACTCTTGGGGCTTTCCTGAGCCCCTATAGGTGAGGCTCCACTACGCCATTTTTGCTGAAAATCGGAGCTATTCTCACAAAAGCAGACACAAACACAGATTATAGAGTGGAATTTGTTATTATTTCAAGGTGTAAATAGAAGATTGAGAGAGCTTTCTGTTTATGTGGGGAAGGCTTTGTGTACAATCTCAGGCACATTTTTGCTGCCAAAAGATGTTTTTGTTTACTAAATCAAGTTGACCTAATGTAAATATTGCAGACTTTCACACTGATGACTCTCTGCAACTCAATATCAGACAGGTTTGATTTTTGCAGTACAAGACCCTGCGATCTGTGTGACCACTGTGTTGTTATTTATATTTTGCTGTGTTGATGTTTATATATTCAACTCCCACCCAATCACAGTGTCTATGAAGGTGCAGGTTAGTTAGTAAATATAGCACACAAGGAGAGAGATCACCCATAAAATAACCCCTGAAATCTCATGTTTACAATTTTAAATCTCATGTTTACAATATAGGAATGTCAACACCCTTTACCTTAGGCACTATAGGGATAAAATTAGGTGAGACTGTACCAAAAAATCACGTAGTGGAGCCTCACCTAATATCGCAAGGATAACTGCTTAATTGGTCTTGATTCACTGTTGGATTCGGTATAAGTCGAACAATCCTTGCGATCTAGGAGCCCAGGAAGACCCCTAAATCACAAGGGACATAATCGCAGAGATATTTGAGCCCTAAATCGCCAAGCATTCTTTTGCAATTTTACACCAAAAAATATATAATTCACAGAGATATAAACATCAACAGAGGCAATTTATCCTAAAGAATACATGAGAAAATGCAACAGTGCCCTTGTGTTCTATACACCCTGTTGTACTTATAACCCCTGTGAATTTGGGGAAGGTCTCATAAACGCAACAAATTCAAAATCGCAGAGGTATTAGAGGCATTTTTCGCCATGTGGAGAAGCAGGCAACTGACCAGTCTTATGTATCGTCATAGTAAAATTGACAGCAATCTTAAAGTGACTGATAGGCCGCGTACTAGAGGAGACTTTAAAATCAGACTTTGAGATTAGAAGTGTACTGTGCATGTAATCCTCTATATGGTCGAATCCCACATGGCGAAAAATGGCTGAAATATCTCTGCGATTTTGTCCCTTGCATTGTATATCCCTTGTGGGGGCCATAAAACGCTGGTACCTAGTAGCAGACTATGAAATTTTTCTGACATTAAGAAAGTAATACTTATCTTGCATATTAGATGACACTTCTTGGCCAACTTCTAACAAGATCTTAGTTCTACTTTTTTTCTAGATGTAGGAATATTTTCTGATATGATAGATCTCATATCAATAAGTGGTGGCACTGGGACGGCACTGGGACCCAGCCAACTTCTCCTGCAACCTAGTTTGGTGGGCAAACTAAGCCTTCTCCCCTAGGTTACCATTTTGACCAAAGATTGTCGTATTCATACACCACTGGTGTTGGACCTACTTTGACCCCAATACTGGGTGCTTGTGGGAACCAGCATTCGCTGGTATCCATCTGACAGCTTGAGTCACCAGCAACAAGCTAAAAAAAATAGTACCTCCCAGCATGCCTGTTTACCAGTGACGTAATCGTGAGACTACGAGATTGGGCCAGTATGGGACCCAGCGCCAATATCAGCTTTAACAACTTTCCCATGCAGCTGAGAGCTAACAATTGCACTCCAAAATTCATCAAATGATTTTCAAAATGCACATCAAAATGCATTTTTTCTACTTTTAGTTATTGGAGGAGTAGTATCGTCTGAGGAGGGACTACAATAGCTAAGGGGCCTTGCCAACTTGCTCATTTAGTATAATAACTGACAGAGAATATAACTATAAAATTTCAATATCATATATGATGTTATATAACATTGCATATAATATATATTGAAATCTTTTATCTTTATGTGCTTGATAACCCTACATGTATTTCTATCGCTATACATTGAATATCATTGCATGATGTGTACATGGCTACACTCACCACTCCCCTTAATTACACATACCAATGAGACATGCCTGAGACAGCACGGTGAACTGGGCCAACTAGTCCACTCGGTACGTTCGACCCCTGGCTTTGTATCTTACAGAGTTCTGCTCCAATTAACAACTGGGTTTACTTTAGTAAGGCCAGACACGGACACATGTAACACAGGAAGTCATGTGACATCTGTTTGTAGCATAGGAATGGTGCACTGTGGGATACAAACAGAGGTCTGAGGCTCTGTCTCTAACAGAACAACCTGCCCTGACCCATTTATGATGTCACAGACTGGTAGCCAATCCGATAACCCAGCAGGTTACTCAAGTAACTAACGCATGTCAGTTTGGCCAGGGGTCGAACCAGTCTCGTCCGGTCGGGATTCAGGGAACTCCCTCTCTCGTATTTGGGGATTGTGGGTCCCCATATTCTGGGGAATATAACTATGCAGTATACCTGCCTACATTTACCCACTACAGCAACCAGCGCTCAGAACTACTTTTACCCAGAAATGCTGGTCGCCAGAGACGACTCACGCTAGTGGTCGAGCTGGGGCCAGATTGGGGTCGAACATACCAACTGTACCGTGGCAAGCGAGAATAGTGCTATTTAAAGCAACAGCATTCACATGATCCAGAGGCCTTTAAAATGAGTCTTTAATATGAGGTTGAAACACATTCACATGTGCATCTAATGTGTACTTCACATCACTTGTTTTAGCATGTATATGCATGTTAGTAGGTCATGAGACCCGTGTTATGATGTTCTTATGGTAACGTCCACCGACTGTGAAAGTATTATTTTTATGATTATGCCAAGATATTTACTCAGGGGTTATTTGTGCACCATTCTGGAAATTATTAAATGTACAATATCTCATATATCAATTCAATGTGAATCTCATTCAATACACAACAATTGTCTCAACAAATAGATCGTGGGATCTTGCTACCTCGATGCAATTAAGTTCACCCGAAACTGGAGAGTGCAATCATAGTAAAATAACCATTTCGTAATATTTCTACCTCAATTTAATATGTTAAGAAAATAACCTCCTGAAGTTATACATCAAATACAATAAATACTTTATTGCACGACAATACACCCTCTTAGTCAGTGGTATGATATTGTGTGTGCGCACGTACATGGTATGCAGCTTTAGGAATCAGTTCTATTCAACTATCTCTGGTTATATTATATCATTATAATATTAACCACTAGTGACCACTCTTAAATTCCTCTAGTGTGTTGGCATGTTGCCGCTCAGGATTTAGTGTAGCCCATATTTCTTTCCCTCGGTGCTTAATGTCAAACGTTTAACTTTGAGTCGGCCTGTATGAAAAGGTCGAATCCCACATGGCGATTTAGGACTCAAATATCTCTGCGATTTTGTCCCTTTTATGGTCTTCCTGGGCTCCTAGATCCCAAAGATTGTTCAACTTATAAGGTCGAATCCCACATGGCGATTTTGACCTCCTATAACTCTGCGATTTTGTCTGTTGTGTCCTATGACCCTGACTGAGGCCATAAAACACAAGGGTTGATCAACTTATACCGAATCCAACAGTAGGTTAAGCACTAATTTGCAGTAACCCTTGTGTTTTATGGCCTCAGCATGGGCCATACAGACAAAATGGCAGAGATATTAGAGGCGTAAATCGCCATGTGGGATTCGACCTAGACTGAATCCAACACTAAATCAAGACCGATTAAGCAGTTATCCTTGCGATATTGGGGCTCAGGAAAGCCCCAAGAGTGCAAGGGACAAAACCGCAGAGATATTTGAGCCCTAAACCGCCATGTGGGATTAGACCTATAAGGCATGCCCATTGATATAATCGAGTTCTGCACTGCTGGACACGTGAGAACACCCCTTTAACCCTGCAGGGACAAGCAGGAGTCTAATGGCATAATCAGGTTCTAGGTAGGAACTAAGGATGGACTAAGCAAATAGCTTACGGCTTCTAATGGAAGAAAACAGATAGAAAAATAAATTGTTGTTTTTTTCTAGTTGGATCAAAGCTTGAAGCTCCAGGTTCTTCTTTTCCACCACTTGTATCATGTTCCCTGATGGCAGCCAGCAGTTTGGGGCCTGACATGGTAACCTCATTTGCCCATATTATGGATAATATGACAACATAGCTGCTATAGGTCGAATCCCACATGGCGATTTAGGGCTCAAATATCTCTGCGATTTTGTCCTTTGCGATTTTGGGGTCTTCCTGGGCCCTTAGATCGCAAGGATTGTTCAACTTATATCGAATCCAACAGGGAATTGAGACCAATTATGCAGTTATCCTTGCGATAAAGGGGCTCAGGAAGGCTCAAAGAGTGCAAGGGACAAAATCGCAGAGATATTTGAGCCCTAAATCACCATGTGGGATTCGACCTTATGAGCTGATGAGATGCTATATGTTAGTAACGAACTGTTCACAGGGCTGACTTCTTGTATTGGTGATTTATTATTCTATACTGCTACCCCCTTTCGTTTTTGTATGTACATTGGATTTGTGACATGAATATGTATTTGTACCATTAATCTTTTTGAAAATAGCACTGTTACCTACGTGAAGTTTATCAACAAGCGTGATTATGAATATGAATTTGTGCATTTGACATGTTATCTTATGAATCTAGATCTACACTCTCAGCCCCAATTGTAAATGGGCTATAACGACCACTGTACTGTGTACAGGGTAACCCACTGTTGGGTCATTGGATTTGAACTGACAGTAACTACCACTGTTTTCCATAAATAGAAGCAATCTACTGTAAACCCATTCCTTGAAAAATGGCTCAAATATATCTGCGATTTTGAATATATTGCGTTTAATGGACCTTCCCCAAATTCGCAAGGGTTTTAAGTACAACAGGGTGTATAGAACACAAGCATTCTTTTGCAATTTTACGCCAGAAATTATATAATTCACAGAGATATAAACATCAACAGAGGGCTCAAATATCTCTGCGATTTTGTCCATTGTGTTCCAGGGGTGTTCCTGAGCCCCTAAGTCGCAAGGATTGCTCAACTTATATTGAATCCAACAGTGAGTTAAGACCCTCGAGGTCGAATCCCACTTGGCGAAAAATGGCTGAAATATCTCTGCGATTTTATCCCTTGCGTTTTATCTCCCTTGTGGGAACCATAAAATGCAAGGATTAATCAACTAATCCCACAGTGGTATAGGGTCAAGTTTGCAGTAGTCCTTGCATTTTATGGCCATAAGGTTGAATCCCACATGGCGAAAAATGCCTCAAATATCTCTGCGATTTTGTCAGCTGCATTTTATGGGCATCCTGGTGGCCTAATTCACAAGGAGTGCTAGTTACATTGTGTAATATCAAAGTATCAATGCAGACTCTGGTTAGGTTTTATATCCTTGCGATTTTAGGATATCAAACATGTCAGACACAGATATACACATTACCTAGGGCAATACATTGCATATGCTTCACAATAAAACATAACCGTGTCCTTGTGTTCTATGTACCCTACTGTAGTTATCTCCCTTGCAAATTTGAGGTTGATGTCAAAATCGCAACAGATTCAAAATCGCAGAGATATTTGAGGCTTTTCGCCAAGTGGGATTCGACCTTTACAATGCAAGGGACAAAATCGCAGAGATATTTCAGCCATTTTTTGTCATGTGGGATTCGACCTATAAGGCAGCTACCCTTGTGATCTAGGGGCTCAGGAATCCCCCTAGAATGCAAAAGGCAAAATCGCAGAGATATTGGAGCCCTAAATCGCCATGTGGGATTCGACCTTGTGACAAAACCGCAGAATATGGAATAACACAAACCAGACCTTGTTATATTACATTTCACTAGCATATTAGGCTATCGAGTCCGCGTTTGTGGTTACTCCCCCGACCCCAGAGCAGTGCATTCTGGATGAATTTCCTATCAGTCTCCAGAAAAATTGCCAGTGATAAGAATGAGAAGCTTCACCCTGCCCCACATCTCAATGATCCTAAGTACCTCTCCATCGTTTCAGGGGTAAAGGGCGGTGAAAACGGATACGGACACAATACCCTGATTGGTTTACCTGTATCATCGTACAGAAGATTTGATAATCTTTCCCACTCCTTTTTTTTATTTCAAGCCAACAGGTTAAAGGTGGTTGGTGTGGACAACCCATAGGTAAAATTGGTTACCTGCTTGATTTTCTTTTCGCTGGTAATATGAGCATTTCACGCCTGCAAACACATGAATGAATATATGCCTCAAGGGCAAAGAGGCAGAGGCGGTACATAAGGCACTACATGCATACTATAGTCTATAGCAGAGATGCACCTCAATAATTATGCTTGTTACACTGCAATCATTCTTTTCCAGATACAATTTTACAGCTTGTTTGAATCTAGTTGCAATTTGAAGGGAGAAGCATTGACTTACATATCGAAATGTGTTGAGAAACCCCCAATAGTACGATGCTAGTTGATCCCGTAGAGATTGTTCCACAACTGAATCCCACTTCACAACTACCGTGTACACTATTCCGATCATGTGATTGTGCCAAGTATATGTACACACATGAAACGGGGGTGAATAGACAACTGCCGTATGCACAAGGTCAACACCTGACATATATAATTATTCTAAAGCACAACAGAAAGAAGGAATACATAACACATGCATATCTCATGTCAACCGTGCAGAACGAATGTATAATGATTACACATCAAACAGTAATGGTTTCATTACATGTACACATGTATATATGAGAGTAATAGGACTACAGCATACTTACATATTGTACAGACATAATCGGGATAGCTGATCTTCCTTTTTCAGTTCTTTAGGGGCGGCTGGAAAAAGATGAACTTACCCACTTGGCAAAAAACGTTTTTAAACGTTTTTTTAACCAATTTTTAACCAAATAACCAATAGGGAAACCAATAAAAACGTTTTTTTAACGTAAAAAAAACGTTTTTGTGCCAAGTGGGTATGTATTTCAGACATGTACATGATCCATGTTGTCCTAATTGGCACATGAACTAGAACTCAGTACCCACGGGTTCAAACCAGGACTGGTGCTAAGTATTTGTGGTAGGTAAGTAAATGGTCTGGTGGTTGAGGTCCCTTCTATCTATTGAAATGGGTCCGAGCAGCGTAGCAAATAACGCCAGTAACACCACGTGGAGATACACCCGATATCATGCCTAATTTCCAGATCTTTCACTGATCAGGCGCCCCGTGAAATATAAGAGGTTTAAAATGCTGTCCTCTCTAAAAGTATTGCTGCTGTCCTCAATACACATGGCCTCTCACCACCTCCATCGGGTGTCTACAAAGGACTAATCATCATTTGTGCTTATAGATCAAGATGAATGTGAAATATCTTGAGGTCATGCTTTATGTATGCATACTATAACTGCACTCTCCAAGTCGTTCCATGATTCCCATATCATAGGAAGATCATTGACGTTCGCAGTCTAAGGCTGTGTGCGATCTGCAGGGCAATTCTAAAAAAACTGACTATCCTTTTGTGGTCATGTCATGAATTTAGCAACACTCATTCTAGAAATAGAAGATAGCCATATTTTGAAATGGTTATACTTTTCCAGTGTAACATATATGCCTATCTTATGCAGATGGTATGCAGAAATGTCAGTTATAAGCTTGATTAGGCCTTGATTTGATGACCTTTGTGTCCTGAAGAAAATTGAAATTCTATTTCATGAATTTTTAAGAATCACCCCCCTGGTGTCTTATTTGCCTTAACAAGACTCGACAGACGGAATACTATCTGACATTCGGTCTCCACTGTCACAGTGCAGAAGGTACTAGGGTAACTGACAGCTACCCCATCCAATATAAAGAATCATATATACAAAACAAGTGTGAGCATTCTAGGATTTAAAAAAAAAACTATTCCACTTCATTATAGTATTACAGAATCTTAGCTGGGGCATGGACGAGACTTGAAGCTACTCCATCGCTTGGATTACATAGAAATCAGCCAAAACTGAAAGTTAAGTAACGCAAGCAACATGATAAAAATACAAAAAAGTTAACCAAGCAAAGCAGGTTCAACGACCAGGTGAGTGCTGGAAGCAATAATGAATATAACAGGTGTGCATACAGGCAGTAACCACTAGGTGGCCCAATAGTGCCCACATTTAGAATGTACATAATATTATCTAGGCCTAGTACTGGTAGTTACACTAGGTGTCAGAGCGGAGCAATGAATATGAAACCTGTGTGTACCAATACGTGAATCGATACCCTTAATACGAGTACATTGTATACTATAATGTGACTCTACAGAAAAAAAAAAACTTATTGGAAAGGACTGAGAAAGACTACAAAGAAAGTGTCAAGTGTCTATGACAACAAGGAGCCTCTCAACTGCAGTGTGTTAAAATGAGAGTTTCAAGTAATTGAAGTTGAAACGTGAGAGAAGGGGAATTTCGTCCTTTGCGCTCAACTTTGAGGTATCTGCTGAGGAAATATATATATGATGCTAATTCAGTATTTCGAAGAACTGAGCATTTGGTTTGAAGAGACTATGTAACATTGTTTATAATCATTGAATCTTGGGCATTTAAGGAAAACAAAGGTATATTTGTCCCTTCATTTTAATGCCGAGTGAGAAGGAGTATTGATACTTTGTAACCAGGTAACCTATTCAAGATATATTATTAAGTATTTGACTTGGATGTTCTTAACATCCATTGAGAAGGAGTCTGAGAAGGAGTGTTAGAAAGGTGTAGCAAATAACAGAAAATACATCATTTAGGGAATAACAGAAAATACATCATTTAGGGAATAAGGCCGTGGGAGTGCTCTAGACTGTATCAACACAGTCTAGAGTATGGCCTTGGCCATGCCCAAGTGTCTTATTACTGTTATAATAGGGAGTGATCATTTTTTAACAACAGGGGGGGGGGGCTGGTGGGTTTGAGGTGGGGGTCAGAATTTTGTCAACCCCTTGACCGGGGGGGGGGCAGAATTTTTTCAACACCTCTGATGGGGGGGGGGTCAAAATAATTTCACCTGTTTTCAATGGAAAACCCCACACGTTACTATAGGCTAAAAGGGGATGTTCGCGCACGATTTTTGTCCCTTATGGGGGGGGCCGCAAACCCACCAGCCCCCCCTGTTGTTAAAAAATGATCACTTCCTAATACAGAAAAAAAATCACACATCAGCCACCTATTGACACAGGAATATCAATTATGAAGTCTAAATGTGAGATGAAGTTAACCTCCAGTACTGGGGGTGCATTTCCATCTAGATAATGCACGGTCAATCAGCCAATCATAATGCAGCAATAAATTTGAGGATAACACACCATGACATTGCCCAGCCGTGTTATCATTTTATATGGTGGAAATAGGCCGGCCTCTGGTGGGTAGTTGAATCTTTGAAATCCTAATAGCAGATGCCTCTCTGTTGATTACGCTACTCCATAAAATTCACAGAATTCAATAATCGGGCCTTAATCAACTACTTAGGCAAAAAAAGAGGAAAGAGGAAAGATCCTCCCCAGATCGTTTTTTCATGGTACAGAGATGAGAAACATTTTTTTGAGTGGCCTTATATTGGAATATTTAAACCTTCCTGAAAATACATCAGTATTACATGGATTTTGATGTTTGCTGAAACTTAAAAAAATCTAAAACCAATCAACTCGTATCATTTTCATATACATTTTATAG
This sequence comes from Acholoe squamosa, assembly GCA_949317995.1. NCBI lineage: Eukaryota > Metazoa > Annelida > Polychaeta > Phyllodocida > Polynoidae > Acholoe > Acholoe squamosa. The sequence continues at coordinate 32,229,656 of OX439044.1, forward strand.
GTCCCTATTAGCCCATACCTACGGTTGCTTCTAAGTCTCATTATCTCTTCCCGGTGAAATCATGATTATTTTCTCTCCCGGTCTTCTGATGGAGTTAGTTTGTTCACATACTGTCACAATTTGCCATAAATTATTCTGGATCTGGGTCAGAACACAAGTAGGTTACTCGAAACAGTACACATTGAGGCCCGGCATTGAGGTCTCTGACCATACACCCATCATCGAATGCATTTGACCGCCTTGAGCCAGGTCATTGAGGGGGACAACGTTTTGTATATCACGTCGTTATCTGCGCTAATTTGGCAGGAGAGCCATCAGCGATGTCCAAGCGGAATCTTTTACAACAGTTTCCTCTATTATAGAAGGGGAAGCCCCCGCGGAAAGCCTGTGAGTGGAGCCAGGTCACCTGACAAGTCACGTGATAGGCACCTGCAACAGGAGGCACCAGGAAATGGTGAGGAACATAGTTCAAATCATATTTACAGAAACATATATGATAAACCGGTCATTATATTTGTATGGACATGGCCCTATTAAAGTGTATACACTGTGTAGTCTTCAAGGGATTTGCTCTGGTCCAAATACTTTTTGTCCATGAACTATCAAGGCAGGGCATCGGCATGACCATCCGTGAGTGGATACCATTATTGACATCGGATGAGTCCGTGGGATGCATGAAAGTGTATTAAAACGAATTGGCCAGTGATTAATAGTGAAGGCTCCACTACGCGATTTTTTGGCACATTCTCACTAACTGCTATCCCTATATTGCCTAAGCTATAGGGTGTTGACATTCCTATATTGTAAACATGAGATTAAAAAATGTAAACATGAGATTTCAGCGGTCATTTCATGGGTGATCTCTCTCCTTGTGTGTCATATTTACAAACTAACCTGCACAGGTCTGCATAGACTCCGTGATTGGGTGGGAGTTCAATATATAAACATCAACACAGCAAAATATAAATAACAACACAGCAGTCACACAGATCGCAGGGTCTTGTACTATAAAAATCAAACCTGTCTGATATTGAATTGCAGAGACTCCCCGATGTGAAAGTCTGCAATATTTACATAACATCAGCTTGATTAAGTAAACAAAAACATCTCTTTGACAACACAAGCATGCTTGAGATCACACACAATCACATCCCCAGATAAACAAATAGCTCCCTCAACATACACATTCTACCTTGTAATGGTAACAAATACTACTCTTTAACCCATGTTTGTCTCCCATTTTCTGAGAATTGCTGCGATTCTCTGCAAAAATCACGTAGTGGAGCCTCACCTATTGGTGTTCACTGAGAGAATCCTGAAGTATTAGTTGTGATCCATCACCGAAAACCTATGAGATCCAGAACTCAACAACAATGACGACTTTAGGTGCTCAGGGGCCTGTTTCAAAACCTCTATCAGTAGACATATTTGGCAAATCTGTTTCCAAAGTTGCTATGTTGGCTTTTGGTGCTATATTTGATATTTTAAAACTGCTATATCAAATTATGGCATAGTGCCTAATATCTCTCTATTATAGCCAAAGTCAATCTGTTTCAGAATGGATTTAATGTCACCAAAGGTTGTTATATTAACTGAAATATTATATTTTTGCCTGTTTCAAAACTGGATTTCTATGTGCACCTCTGAGGTATACGTGGAATCTATTGAGGAAATCAAAAATGTAATTCTGATGAAATTATTCATATGGGGGTAAAGTATATGTGTTACACATATATCCACCAGAATTCAGTGACTTGATATCTTTTAGCTCAGTTATTCCAATTCATTATCAAAATGCCTATATAGATCTATTAGGGACATACTAGGATACAATTAGCCAATAGAGAATGCTAATGGTTTGAAGAAGCACTGTCAGAAGCTACGAGCTCAAATATAACCACATTTTGAGGCCTAATAGTGTCAGATTCCTAATATATCAATCTGTTTCAAAAGTTGTTGTCTCAGTATAGGAGAGATACACACCCTAATATAGGCGTTGCCCTATTTGTGTTATATTTAGTTCTGAAACAGATTGATATATTAGGATATTGGCACTTTTAAATTGGTTATACTAAGTGCTAATAGCTCTACTAAATATCTAAATGTTTTGAAACAGCCCCCAGGTTGACAATACCCAAATCTGCAGCTTTAGGTTGTCATGGGGTCGTCATAGGTGACGACTTTGGGTCGTCACTGACAACCTAAAGTCGTCACTATAGCTGCTCTGTAAAGCCATATTATCCTGTGCAGAAATTGCATATATAGGATAATCTTTTACAAGATTCTTTCCTAAATCTCATCCCTCTTTCCATCAATCAGTGTTTATTGTGGCAAATCCACTATCATGGCTTAATGGAACATGATAATTTTAATTGTACCCTCATCTACATGTACTATACCTCAGGTACACTCAATAAATGAGGAGTTATACTCTGGCAATATTTATAAGAGTGGTGTCATTACTAGAATGACCTATCTTCTTCTCTACATTTTCAACTCAAAGATTCCCATCTTTTACTGGTACATTTGTATCAAATCATGCTTACATCTCCTTTTCATATTAGACTATATACAGCAAATCAAATGTATACATAATATATTGTATATATGCATATAGGATCAGATACATATGATCCTAAATACACCCTAGTATACATCATTTGTACCACAACAATGCATAGTGGGGACTTCTCATAGCAGACACACAAACTAGTTTTAACCCTTTGACGACCCTAAACCCGTCATTTATGATGACCTTCTAATTGCAGCGGGTTTTCAGTGATATGGTGTTAGAACGTGGCTTTTGGTTCCTTCTCTATCACAACCAAGTATATGGATCAGGTTTTGATCCATATACCTCCACAGCTTTATGTTTTTTTTTAAATTTGGTACAATTATAATTATGAAAGTAATTGTAAGTGTTAGAGTCTAGCCATTTTTGATTGTATAGGCCTACACGAAAAGGGCTCACGGCTCAGGGGATATCAAAACTAATACCCCATACCTCGAGATGTGGATGATTACACTAGAAATGGTACATTTGAGTTTTTGCAACCATATACATCTTTCTGTGTTTGCATTGTTTTGTACATGACATTGTAAATTTACCGCTGACTGCCTTGTTGCATTTTTACTGAGCAATGTATAAGTAGATTATAGTTGGATGACTATTCTAGACATCTTAATAGATCTATGGCCCTGCTCTCAATATAAACGATGTGCTCCCGTCTGATGCTACAATAGTTCAATATCATGTGTACGCAATATTCTGATTCATGTGGTAAAAGTGATTTCTTTTGCTTTCCTTGCAGGCTAAGGGGACCAGTACTGGTCCGCGGCTGCAGGACAACGTGAGTTGGACCAAGACACACCAGCTACTACAGACAAAGCATTTCGGGGAAAATGATGGGAAATACAGAAAAATGATACAGAGACATAAGTTGACCATTGGGAAAGATAACAAGATATACTGCAAAGATAAGGAATGGCCAACAAAAGAAGAAGGGGACAGTATTGCAAAGAAATTGGCAATTAAATACATGGAGAAGGAGCCATCTATTGGGGTGAATCTCTTCTACAGAAAGGTGCAGAAGAAATTTTGCATACCAAGAGATGTTTGCGACAACGCCCTGGTAACTATATACGGATGTTTTCTTTCTGTTCCAAACTGTGATGGATATTCCTCTCTTTTATGATCTCAATGTGTCAACCCTGCCTGTACACACCTCTCTGTAGTATAATACTCCACTGAGGTTTGCCATGGAAAACTTCAGTGGAAGTCTTCCATCACACAAGCCTGATTCTTGAATTATGGATAGATAAATGATCGCAGTACATCATTTGCACTGCCTTCCAAGGACAGTCGTTTTTGTTTGATGTGAAATAAGAAAGTACAATGTCTAATATTTACATCTACATTATTTTTGGTAAATCGACTTGAATAGTACTTGACTACATGCCGTCAGCAAAAATAAATTATACAGAGATGACTCAGTCTCATAGAACCAATGCAAGTCAGATAATCAACGTTTCTGACTGGTCAGAAACCTCGATTGACCATCCCTCGATTGACCATCAAGTTTTCTGACCGGTAGAAATAGACGCAGAATGCACAGAAATAGACAGAAAATCCCCGTAATGACCCCTCAAACCTTTCCAAACCTTTCCAAATATAGGACCAAATTCTGAACAGATAAGCCAATTCTGTCATTATTAAAAGGGGTGGGAAAAAGATTTTCACTGGAAGATGGAGTCTGGACACAAGTGGAACCATGTTTGACAGGGAAAAATGTAATTTTCTATCATAGAAATTAAGCTAGAGCTGAATATGTTCTAAACGGTCAGAAACCTTCCCGGTCAGAAACCTTGATTTTGAATGAATTAGCCAATTTTGTCATAAACAAAGAGATGAGAAAAAGATTTTGACTCACAGATGAGGTCAGGCCACGGACAAACCTAAATTCCCTGAAAAAATATATACCTTCTTTTAATAGATTTCAAACTATAGACCAATATATACATAGGCAAACCCAAATTACCTGAAAAATATATACACTTTTGTGATAGAATTACAACTACAAAGCTTTTAACATCCTACATCAAGGTTTCTGGCCGGTCAGAAACCTTGATATCTGGTCAGAAACCTTGATGATCAAGGCTTCTGATTGGATACATAATTGCTGATAATGAAATCTCTTCCTGAAGCTTTAGATACATGATTTAACAATAATCCTTGCAGAATTAGAAGTTGTTTAATAATAGTCTCATTTCTATTCTTAAACACTTTTGAAAAAGTACTCTGAGACAGGAAGAAGGAGGTATTTCATGTTATCCGGTCAGAAACCTTGATCTGGTGAAGGAAAAAGGGGTATAGGTTTCATTTTCATACATGAGATACATAAAAAAGTTAGTTGTGTCAAAGCCTTATGGTTAAAAAAATAACTAATAATTGTAGACTTGCTGTTACATTTAGGACCTGGTAGCTCAGTTGTGTAGACTAAGCACAACAATAAGACTTGTTCCTGTTAGACAATACTTCTAGGGATGTTAATCAACTGGTACCAATTTAGGTTTCTTTGAACAAATTCAAATAAGAAACCTCGATTTCTGACTTGCACTGGTTCTATGAGACATAGACAGATGCGACTTTTCCTAACTTTTTAGGAATTCCGAATTTTTGATTTGCATTCCTATAGATATTTCCTATTATAAATTGAGAAAGTTATAAGGATTTCCGATTTTTTGAGGAGCAGTGAGTGGAATCCCTGCGTTATGCTACAAAGATTTGTGGAGATTATAAAAGAGAGGATTGTTCATTATTGACTGTCCTTATGTGAGGGTTCTACTGGCCCTAGCTTGAAGATGTATGGTTAATTCACACATGGATTCAAACCTCACTAAAACAAAGATTCTAAACAGGAGAGACATCTCCATAGCCTCCCTCAGGTTATGTGCTTAACCTCCTCCTAGATGTCCCATATCCTAGATCCTAGCCAGATGTCTCATTACCTTCGGTCACATATAAGATGGTAATTTATGAAAAATAAACCTACAGTTAGGGCAATAGAGGGGACACACATGACATCTCTTTTTTATCTCAGAAGCGAGCAAGGAAGAGAAAGATGGTGGGCACTACAACAGAAGGATACATCGCTAATAGTGGGGATCCAGACGTTTCGTTCATAGTTGAAAGTTGCTCTCCCATAGAAGCAACTCCAAATGTGAGTAGTTAAAAATATACCCACATATTTTCTTTGCCTATATCTCCCGCTCTGCAAATGGCTACGTAGTGTGCTTTAAATATTACTGCTTATACCTTTTTGTGATATAAATTATGATGTGCATTGTGCAGCACTGTGCAAGGCTTTTGTTGACTGGGTAATTGGTCCATTTGCATGAGTATTTTTGAACCAGCTAAATCAACTATTCAATCAGGGCAGTAGTATAATTATAAAAGATAGTGCAGGGGTCAAAGCAACATGCAACTCCTACATCACCGTATTCATTCAAAAAGATATACACGTACTCACTTCAACATAAAGTCGGGATTTTATAAACTGTAGACTTACTCATAAATAAGTATTTCCATGAGTCTTACGTCAAGAAAATCATATTCATTTTGTGTGATCGCCCTGTTGATAATTAATTGCATTGATTACATAACAGGCAAGTAGTTTCCCAGAACCCAGCGTGGTAGCCGTGCAGCCGCCCACCAAAGACACTCTTCATCCTCCATCCTTCCAAAACGAAGAGAGGATTTCGGAAAATGATCATCCTATCAGCGTTTCGGTGAGCATTTTCCTGTACTGCTGTATGTATGCAAGCACAGGAAATTGAAATTGAAATTTATTCAAATGATAGCCAGGTGCAGAAATATCAGTAAACATTACATAATCGTATAGATAGTGCAGGGATCGTTGACAACATCGGATATTGCAAAGGATGCAAGGTATAATTGTCCTCTTTGGATTAAAAAGAGAGAAACAAACTATAGAAGAAGAAGAAGAAGGGATTACCTGTACAATGATTCATCAAATAGTATTAGTAAGTATCGAATAGAAGTAGCAAGTATACATTTTCTGCAATTTTTACATTTATATTTCAGTCAAACGACATAATCAAAAGAGATGTGGAAGCTGTTCAAGTATCTGCTAACACCATACTCAGCACCACATGCCAAGAGGATGGCAACAACTGCATAAGGGGTGCAACAGTAGCACAAGAACCTGAGCAAGAGGCCAACCCTAAAAGTATTGCGCAGTACCATACTGTCCTCACACATTCTCCTGCACATTCGGTAAGTATGAATCAGAATTTGGTACAAGGACATTCATGGAATTGAGATACAGAGCAAATCGTATTTTGTAATATCATGATAGTGTGGTCGATAGTTTTACAGACATGGTCAACTCCAGTGGGGTGATTCTATACATGTGGCGGGTTTGAATGGCACCATTAAATTACATCAGTGATTCTAAAGTTTCCCCATCCAAAATGGCTCAGTTTGACTTTGCAATAGCCAAGTGCCCAAGCTAAAATAAACAGAGCAAGAAATGCCACTGTTTCTAAATATACGGATAGAGGTATAATGTAGCTTTAGTTCCATCCGCTCCATTGGCAAATGCAAAATTATTTATTCTGAACCAACTCTGCTTCCTACCCTCATACATAGGTAAAGGTTTTAAGTAGAGAGATGCCTACAAAGATCCCAACGACTCTTTGGATGATCAATGAGAAGAAGTGCTATGATTATGACACATTTCGTCCAGGAACATGCAGTGCTTGAATTGAATTGGATTTGTTTATTGGCGATTTTCATAATTAAGCCAAACTTAATCAACCTAAATACTGTTGCATCAAGTCATTGATCATAAACAGAGAAGTATGTACTATATACTCTGATGCATTACAGTTAATCTAAATTTAAATTCTTTTTTTTTCTGCTCTTCTCCATCAAACAGGTACCAGCCCCATATGTGGATCCTGCCAGTAACAGTTTTCTGATCAAGGAGTTAGATCAGCAAATAGAATATGATATATTGATAAATAATGCACCATTGGCGGACCTGTAAGTATTTCAGGGTATTAGTCACTATTACTAGTCCCTTATTGTCAGGACAATAGGTAAACAGCCTCTGTCATGATATTGAAACGGCGATCTAGAATTATGACATGATAATAAAATGTGAATCATACTATCATCTTTAATATTGTTATTAAGACTTCAGTTAATTATGATGACAGGACACGTTGAAAAAAATGCCTTCCTGAGCAAACTGTAAGACTCAAATTTGGATGTTTTTCTTCACTGTAGATACGATGAGCTTCAACAACATACATCTGATCAGGACCTCCTCAGTGCTGATCACGAACTTTTCGACCGAGCTTTCCTTCATGGCTGTGATCCCGTGGTGGGCGTGGATTTATCTTCCACTCTCATAAAGGCCACCCCAGCTAATACTAATGAGATTTTTGAGGTAAGCTCACATCTGAAAGCAAAGTGATGTTACCTGATTTTGAATTGGAATGTACATTAGACAATGATTTAAATAAATAATACTGTAATTGAATATGAGAAAAGGGCCATTAACAGTACGATAATGGTTAAATCAAGGTAATGTTGGTGATGCATTGATCAGAAAAAAAAAGTTTGGGAGGAATCTATTGTGGCCAAGAAAGAGGTAAGCATACTTTTCCTAAGAACATTGGGTAGAAATATTGCAAAATGGTTAGCTTACTATATATGTCTGTTCATGTCTCCTAACTGGCTTTTACAGAGGGACACGGCGAAAGGCATAGGTTTGGATCATGTGGACCTGGAGACATGGATGAATCTTGCCAATGACAAGGTATGAGTTTGTTTCTTGTTATCAGATACTACTTTAGATTATGACAGATAATCCCCGCCTCAGGTATGAGCCACGCCTAGACTTCGGAACTTGCCTCACTATAGGCAACTGAATATCTGCACTTTCTGTCATACCATAACCCTCCCAGGGCCCTGTTTCTATAGTTAGCTTGGATGGCACCGTTTGCATTAGTGTTTCCTAAGTTGCTTTATCCAAAATAGCTCAGTTCGAGTTCTATCTAAGTCTGTGTTAGCCAACTGCCTAAATCCAAATGAATAGAGCAAAAAGTGCCACTGTTTCTAAAGTTTTGGATAGAACTCAAACTGTGTCCCATCTGTTCCATTGACAGAAGTAAATCTGTTGTTTTCCAACTGACTTTGCTGCCATCATGGCCCTGATTGTATACCTGAATGACACTATCCATGTTTACTAATGCAAAGCTAATAATGCAGACCCAGCAAAAACATGCTTCTGTTTCTTAACTTGAGTTCTGTTCTAATGCTCTATTGGCTAGAGCTGGATAGGACAACTTTAGAAACACTCATGCAATGGTGCCATCAGAATCCTTGAATTTCAGCTAATCTGTCATCAAATGAATCATCCAAGTTATTGTGTGTATTTCTCTTATTTAAAGTTTTGCTGACCACCTATAAGGGTTGGTGGCAAAGTTGTTTGAAAAGCAATAATTTTGTCTTCATCATTGGAGAGGATAAGACTGAGTTTGTGTTATATCCTAAGGTTTAGAAACAGTGGCACATCCTGCTTTATTCATTTGGGTCTAGGTAGTTGCCTAAAATGAACTCTGCTAGAACTCGAACTGAGCCATTTTGGAAAGAGCAACTTAAGAAACACTAATGCAAACGGTGCCTTCCATAACCCACTATAAAACAGGGTCCACATATTTCAATTGATTTAAACATATGATATAACACACAAATGAATAGGCAGAAGGCCCTAAGGATATACCAGTGAGAGGTGCACTAGAGGTGGATGCCACCATTGCATTAGCATTTCTCAAGTTGTCCTATCCAGTTCTAGCCAATAGAACAGGAGAGTAGAACTCAAGTTAAGAAACAGAAAGCTGGTTTTGCTCTATCTGCACTTTTAGCTTTGCATTAGTGGACATGGATGGTGACATTCTTTTTTTAAAAAAGGATAGAAACAGGGCCCTGAGTTCCTTTAAATAAAGAATGTATTTTTAAGAGAGGTGAAATGAAGTTATGAGAAGTCATTTGCGATAGACTACACCCTCTCTTAAGGCATCGTAAAATAAAGAAGGTTTCGTATTTTTTACTTGCGTCCCCCTGTAACTCAGAATTACAAGAGGTCATTATTTAATGATAAAAATAAGGGTCTTGTAGATGGGGAATTGGTCAGTTAGAAGGGGTTCAGTATCTCTTTTTTTATGAGAAGAAGGGTCTCGTATATTAAACATGACAAAGAAGAAATAGAAAGTATGTACGAGAACCATGAAAAATACCAAGTCGAAAAATGAAGTATAAACCTGAATATAAATCATAATATTTAACATAGGCCTATACAATTTGGTGAATACAATGTCCATTCAATACCCCACACACCTCCAGTGTCTATTCCGTTTTATACATATTTCTTTTTATTTGTGTTGTACAATTTTGGTTGAATTCTCGTAAGTTCAATAAATTTACAAGAAGTGGGTACCATATTTCTCTTTTTAACGATTGGGTAACAAGGGTCACGTACCCTGTAAACCCTGATTTATGAGAAGTGAACTTACGAGGGACTTAGTGTACCTTTTTTTACGGTACCTTTTTTTATTTAATTATATGGTACCTCTGGTACCGTAACCATTCTTTATTTAACGGGTCCCCGGAAAAAGGTCATCCTATTAGAGCCATAACAGTTTAGTACTGTTGTATAGTTAACTTGTATGAGCAATACTCTTAACTTTAGCTAATCCCTAAAGTATAAAAGAGGTTCATCCTCGTATATTATAAGCCATAACAATTCGAGAATGGGAGAACATAGAACAAGGGGAATATAATGTATGTGAACATCCTGGGTCATTTTCTCAAAGATTGCTTTTGAGCTCCAATGAGCTCCAAACAATGAAAATTATCTAATCTTTAAATAGATTAAATATATAAATTCTACGTTTATGATGCAAGTAAAATGAATGCAGGCATCAAAGTTTTACACGTGTAATTTAATTTTCCACAATTAATTAAACAAAACTCCAGGTAATGAAAAAATGATGAGAAAAGGAATGAAAAAAAGCTCACTCATGTGGTACCACTGTCTGAGTAGTACTGATGTTAATCCACCAGCCACTGATGGGACAGGCCTCACCAGTTTAATAGCATGTAGTTCATGGAGTAGTCCAAGCCCCACCAGGAGGAGTATACAGTCTATTGCAGTTATAGTGCCATAAATGTCAGCATTTATGCCCACAGTAAATATAGTTACAATAACACTATATTAAACCTTTAACCGCTTTTTGTGGTTATATTGCCCTTCATAATGTGATTATTTGTACCTATGTTTTCCCACAGTCCGAGCTGTGTGCTCCTGATATGCAACCACGGTGGAACGATTTCCCGAAACAGAATATGGACATCTACATTTGAACAAGACCTAAGGAATGGATGGATCTGTGTCAAAAATCTAAAAACATGGTTGTGAAAAAGAGATATGAAAGAAATGTCTGGTGTCGTCAATTTAACTACATTTGATCAGGAATGTTGGGTTATTTTGTGCTCTCGGGGAGGAAATAGGTTAAGAGAATGGATGCATTAGGTGAGTGAGTAATAGATGTTTAACGCCATTTCGACAGCTGAGGTCATATTCATGGCGAGAACTACATTACACAATTTCAGAGGAATGTGTCAGTGCCCGCGCATATGTGCACCACACACATCCTGAGGGGATAGGAAAGAGGAGAAATAGACCCTTTTAAGTGGGCTAGGGAGGCCCGATAAGATGCATTAGGTAAACACACTATTCGAAATTGCAAATGGAAATGAATCTTAATCTTGACACCATAAATATTGTATGTTGGCGGCTTTGCTATAGTACCAAGGTTGGCAAATAGAACGAAATGTCATTGCAAAATTCTTGTGCAGAGAATTGAACAATTATTTTTACCCAATTCAATGTGTGCGTATAGTTGATTGTAAAAATGTACATCAGGCCATTCCACATGTTTTGTTTAGCCTATATCTATATATCATTATTACTACTGCTTCGGTTTGCAACCAGTGATTTATAGTTTGGTTGCACATAATGTGAAATGATATCATGTCATATGCCCAAGGTTTAGGTGCAAAGAATTACCTGTAAGTAATATGTCAAACTTTACATACTTTGCTGTTGTAGTTTATGTTTGTAAGGCTATTGCTAACAGTGGAACTGTTTCAAAAGTAAATGGTGACTGATACTTATGAGTGAAAGGCTAGTGTAAGAGTGACATACAACCAACATTAAGTAGCTGATTTATGTGATAGGGTAAGGGTACACATGAATGTGAAAAGTGATATCAATAAGTGGAATTCCACAAAGCCTTTTAATACACAATGTCAGGCATATATAATAATGAAATGCTGTTTTATAATACCCTTTTCTATCATGAAATTACGAGGTAAAGACATATTCTGAACTGGGTGATCAATCTTACTAGCTGGATGATTGGTCTGTGAGTGACCTAACAACTTCTCATGATTACTGCCCCTATGTCTAATTGAGAATTGAGAGCTGTTTCTAAACGACCACTCTTATGTCCAAATACGAGTAACAGCTTGTTCTGAAACACATCTGTTTTTTTTTCAAAAAGACTGATCTTATGGCTTACTTGTACACTCGAATGACGGATCTTATATGAAGAATGCTTGTGAAACAGGTCTCAGCATTACTTTTGTATTTTATAAGTGTGGATAACCAGTGCAAGTCAAAAGACATCCGCTCCTGTGCACTATTAAATTGCATGACTCCTGTTTCACATTTTAATAACTACATAACTATTTTTTGTAACAAGGGGTTGATATGCACACTACATCAAAAATAACATGTGGCTCCCTTTATATCAATAATTCAAAATTTATTTCCACATTGAATTAAGGTCTTCTTTATCTTGAGCCATCCACTTTGCACCTTGAGCCGTCCATTTAATGCTAAGCCCTTGATGAGGTCGTCTTGGATTAAACTGAATAATCCAACTTATGTAAGAATACATGCATAATCATCAAAAATATGCTCAGAGACCTATTTCACAAGCATTGTTTAATTTTATATCAATCTTACCACTCTATGAGTGACTACATAAGATCTGTCATTTGGGAAAGACTACAAGTGTTTCAGAACAAGCTGTTACTCGTATTGGAACATAAGACTGGTCCTTTAGAAACAGCTGTCAATTAGACCTAGGGGCAGTAATAAAGATCAGGAGCTTAATTCAAAAGATCCTGGGATCACGACCCCAGCGATCTTAGGAATAAATCAGCCTTATCCTATTAAGCGATCTTAAGAGTTCACTGGGTTTACATATCCTAGCCAGCACTAAGATTGCATCGATCTTAGCCTCACCCCTCCTACACTATTCCTAGAAGTACTGACTAGGCACAGGGGTAAGAGTCCCAAAATAAAGGAATAGCTGTGGAGTCACTCTTCTTAACAAGAGTGCTTATACCATCGTTCCCCGTCCCCATATGGGCTAACAAAAGAGCACCGGGTGCAGTTGACCCCCATACAGTATTCAAGAGTTGTTCCCATGAATGTATGATTTGTGCTTGCCTATTAGAAGCATTGTGCCCTCCCCCCAGGACAAAGAGAGAGAAGGGAAGAATTACCTTACAGTGCACTTAACGCATGAGTAGCCCTAAGAGCTCTCAAGGACACTCAGCAAACGTCGTCCCTCCCCTCTTTATGTATGCAGCAGGCTATTCACTCTTTCAATCAGGAGTGTTCCCTGTAAGTGCTCTTGTACCCTGGTGAAACCACTATGCATTTCTTTCACTAAGATTGCAGTGATCTTAGTGGTGGAAATGGAATAGTGAAGTGATCCCAGGACTAGCTATTCTGGACAGGCCTGCAACCACTGCATTACATAGGGTAGACCAGCCAGGTCTTATGATATGTGCCTACACTAAGATCGCTGGGGTTGGGATCCCAGGATCTTTTGAATTAAGCTCCTGTTGTAAGGTCACTCACAGGCCAATTATCCAGCTAGTTAGATTGATCACCTAGGTGCAGAATATGGCTTTACTTCATAATTCCATGATAAAAAATGGCATTAAAAGGGGGAATTTCCATTTGATATATGTATAACTTCATGCATTAGAAAATGTTGTGGAATTGTACTTGTTGGTAGGATTTTTCACATTCATATGTACCCTCAACCTTCCAGATAAATCAGCTATTGGTCGTATGTCACTCTTACATTGACCCTTTACTCATACGTATTACTCCCCATTTTACTTTTGAAACACTTCCCCTATGCCTAAGAAGCCTAAGATCTATCTTAAGATGACCACATTTACCAATATTACTCATAGTTCCTGTGAAACAGCTCTCAGTCCACCGCATTATAGTCACTAGTTCACTGCTACTGCTTGGAGAGTAACTGTATTCACTCAAATAAAGAAGCCTGTCTTACTTAAGCTTGAACCACTGTGTTTGTGTTCGTCTTAGTAATAAGGTGGCTGGTGAAAATCTAATTACATTTATTCTATTTCATCCTCGCCAGCCACCTTAATCGAGCCAATGAACTAGGTTAAACGTGAGCCGTTTATATCTTTTATCAATTCTAGTTTATTATATACACATCCTTAGTGGCGCCCTCTGTCACACATGTTAATAGTTATCCAACTGGGAGGTGGGGAGCATCCCCCCTACACACACACACACACACACACACACACACACACACACACACAGAGGTGATGATCCACCATTAGTAGCATTCATTATGGGAAAAAGAGTATCTCTAAGTGAAGGACAGATTATCTTTCGGGGGGCAGTCCCTTTCCAATTCTGATTCTAGATATTGGGAAGTTTTAATACATAGTAGCTTTATGCCGATGCTCCGGAAATTATAACATTTTCACCTAGATTTTTCTGCCAATAGTTAGATTTACCCCTAATGCATCTGTTTATATGATGCCTTTTCCGAAAACCATTTCAAAATACCCTAAATTAGGGGGGGTTTCAATTCGGTGTCACAGTCAAGCTCAGGTGCATTTTATTATGGTAAATCGAATTCCCGTAACAGGTTCCCAGACAGAGAAAGTGGGACATTCACAGTCAGTGGGCCATATGCACCTACATAATTTACGCCTATATCAAACATATGATATGTCTAGACCTAGTTCTAGATAAGCTGTATATGTGTCAGGAATAATACAGTATTCCCGAGGAGAATGGATCAGGGTGCGAGGTCAACTGATTGCAAATATATAGAGCTACAATGGGGACACAAAAATGTGTTTGGATTATAATACAGTCATGTAGTTCTACGTGGACTGTCCTTAGACTTAGTTAGAGCTCTACATTTTAAAGTCTATTAAAATTCACATTATAAAAAGTATTACATACAGAAGGAAATCTGGCAAGGGTGAGCGATATTGTCAGAAATATTGCATACACTGGAGAAACCACCGGTGTGAATAAGAGAGGCCAGCCATTCGGCCAACTCTCGCCACCATATGTGTAACAGTGCTGAAAGACTCAACATTAAACATGCCCTGTTATCTAGCTAACCATTATAGGGCACCCCCCTTGAACCACCATCAATAGATAGGCCAACGACTCATCATCATCATAAGACCTGCTATATAGCAATATGTATTGCCAGATGTTTGGAAGAGGGGCGTATTTGTAGTGGTATATTGCAAAATATTCATGTTCATGTGACATTGGTGGTGCCATAGAACTATAGCATTGCTAGCTGGCTTTGGTATTTATGTCATATGTCTGCAGTAGGGGTCAGCACCTCCTTATCCCTGATCAAAAGAATACAGCAAACTGGTCCCAGAGTTAAGTACTAGCGTCCTAGACTCTGGTCTTCTGCCCTATGTATGATGGGAAGGGGTCCTAAAGTAGTGCCTGTTGATAGACACCAGGGGGAGGTGCAGTTTGACAGGTACTGCTCACTCTGCTGTATTCTGCCAAAGTATTACCTTCTGGTACTGCATTTGCTCATGTATAAGCCAGCTTTGTGTATAGTAAGCCTACTGGTATATATATATATATATATATATATATATATATATATATATATATATATATATATATATATATACATATAGTGGTTATCATCTTGGACTCTTATTCAAAGATCCTGGGGTTCTAATCACCTCAATGGAAAAAAAGCTTTCTGAAATTCATTTGGTCCTTTTATTAGATCATGTTTGTGTTAATAAGTTGCTATCAATATCTCTACAATAATTATAATGATCAAATGCTCAAAGAAACTAAGATATTCATAGCAGAGACGATGTTTTAAGTTATGTCTCAATAGATCTATGCATTTCTTAAAAAAAAGTATTGATATCGAGGATCTATGGTGATTTGAACCCACTTGCCTGACCCAACTCTCTACTGCCTGAGCTAGTGGGACTGTTGTTGACTTGTGGTAGACAAACACCTGATATTCCTACATAGGTCTTCAGCCCAAGTTACATTTAGCTGAATGCATAGTCCCAGGGTGATTGTGTTTGGGATATGTTGTTGTCAGGTAGGTATACTAGGTGAAACCTCAATACTGCTGGGACAGTGCACACCTGTACTACTGCACCTATTCGGACTTAGCAGAATTATTTATTAGCCAATGAGATAAGCCCAATGATTCACTGCAGTCCTCTCGGGGGCCGACTGGTACCCATCTGATAGGTCTTATCAGTGGAACTCGCTGGGAACAAGCTCCAGGAATGGCGGCGCCCATGGGGCGACCTGCTCACTCGGAATATATACACAACACAATACATGTATTGGCCTGTATTAACCATAGGGTCTACTTCTTGTGTTGCCCAATGATATGTGCATCAAATTAACCACCACAGGCTATATCCCACAATGCATAGGGCAGAAGACCAGGGGTTACTACGAGTGAGGTAGTGACACCTGGTATCAGGTTGAAGAATACAGCTGATTGCTTATATTTGACGTGAGGATTTTCGACAGGGATGATTACTCTGGAAATATTTTTTGAAAAATGGTAATAAATCAACCAAACAAGGTAGAAATGAACGAATTATAGGTATGGATTGAGCTAGATTTCATCTATACCACAAAATTGTCACAATGCATTCAGTGAATTATTTAGAATTACGTTAATCTACCTAGTGTGAATATTTGTCACTGTTGAGCTAGCTCTTGCTTTGATATCAGCCTTTTAGAAACATGCAAACTCCAGGTGAATTTCGGCCGGGTACAGATAAAATGGTTTCTAGAAACTTTCATAGACTTTCTTTTCTTTACTTTAAGAAAATTAAACTGTTATTTCCAGTCTTTCAAAGACTCCAAGTCTATCGAGGAAGTTGTATCTGCAGAACTAACACGCATGCCCAGAGCAAAATGTGAATATTAAATTTAGAAGACTAAGAAATATAATTCGGAACATTAAAACATTAAAATTGACCAAAGCTCCCTCCCCTAAATCCACCAAGCCCGCACCTCCACCTATATGGATATCCACCTGGCAATAAATTTCTCGTCGCTCTGCTCATTCCCGCCATGACTCCGTGACTCTCGTTTTGTACATACACATCCGCCACATCCGCCTCCCGCCTCCACAGCACGCTGCCTACAGCACCCGTGCTGAGCCTTTTCTGAGTCGGACATAGCAGTCACATAGGCGTCCTACATGTAGGACAGTAGGGCTATCTGGGTTAAACACAATTTCAACAATAAAGGTGTAGCTCAGGGGTTAGGTCGTCAAAAGGTGTGCCATTTTGCCCTTGAAGGGCCTGAAAAATTGATTGCTTTATTGCTTGGTTTGTGTCATTTAATGTCCAGTACCAAATGCTGGTAATCAAACTTTTTGCCAAAGTAGGGGATAAGAGGAGCCTAATTATGGATAATAACAAAAACTTTGAAGCTTCATTTTTTCTTTGTCTGATAACTGATTTAGATTCATGTACCAGACGTTACAAATTACAGATTTCTGATTTCAAAGACACAAGTTATGATGAAAGATTTTCACTCAGTAACATGTCCAAACCTCATGGAAATGATACCTATCATATATACGGTAGAAAAAATAACTTTGGGATACTCCAGGTGTTCTTTATTCAAAAGAGGGTACCTGTGAAAATACAAAAGTCAAAAAGAACAAATTTGACCATTTTCTTTCACTTTGGTAGGCTCTAAGCCTGGGAATCTTTTTGGGATGACCACAAATTTACATCTTTCTGATAGCTTTAAGTGTCCTCTAACAAATGAGTCTATGTAAGATAAGATTGGTTTACAACCTCTTTATCATGAGAGTCCAAAATAACCCCCCAAAAAACACAAATTCGACTGTTTTCTGGGGACCTAGGACTTCTAATAAAGTCCTATAATATTACCATCAGTTGGCTATTAAATACCAGCTGGAAAGATCCTTTGAGAATTCGATCGGTCAGTCGATTGATCGAGAGAGTCGTCTTTGATAGAAGCGTTCTGTACATGTCATTTGGACCAAGTTCTGTCAGAAAAAGAAGTACCCGGTACATTTCCTACCTCTTGCACATATCAATCCATTCTAGTAAATTATTGTTTATTTATGTATTACTCTAGGAGTGAAAATATGGAGAGACAAGACCCCATACCATCAACAACCATTGTAACAGAGACGTCCGAGCGTGGCTCTGTGTCTGTATCAGTGTCAAATAAAGTAAGTGTAATGACGCATCAAGAAATGGCCCTTTTCTTACTTCTTTTTGTTAGAAACGTTTCCGAACCAGGAACTTAAAAAGGTTGATGTATACATTCTGATGGTCGAAAATCATAGAAAGTTGGCAGATGGGGCCTCCCGTGGAGTTTGGGGGCCTGAGATTAAACCCTGGAGTATCTGAAAGATATTTTTGGTGGATAATGTATAGGTGTTGGGGTAACTACCCACGAAATATTTTCAGTTAAATATGAAATCCATTGCTGTGGCAACACCCTGAACATCTATGTATACTCTGGAAGACCCTGGAAAGGTGTCTTGCCGAATGATATTAGGAGGGTATTTTCCCTTAAGCCATGCACACTTAATTCTTTTATGTATTTGGTCAACTTTTATATTAACTTTGGTTGACTACCCGGTCTAAGGGTAGGATTCAGTGCGTTGCAGCTAAAGGACTTGGACTTTTGTCCTACACTTGAATCCTTTTTCTTCAGGCCTGAAATGGCATTTTCACTGAATTCCTTGATATTCCTGGTTCAGGAAATTTCAAAACCTGCTGGTATACATAAAACTGGCACAGTCTTAGGTAGTTACCTTTAATCATGTGGACGACAATGCCCACCATGTGTACTTTCAGGTGGTATATAGGTTTAATGGGCCAAAAATATGTGAACACCTCACAATCGAGGTCCTCAACATGGCATGTAACTCAAATGTCATTCGGGAAGACAGATTCCCAAATTTGTGATAAAAGTTTATCACAAAATCATTCATTCTAGGATAGGAAGATCAAATCTAACATAAATACTGATACAGTTTCCATAATCTACAGGTCAAAATGGTCCAGACCAGAAATTTCCATGGAAGTATGTTGATAATTTCTCTAGGAAACCAAGCCCTCACCATGGCTGTACCTCAAATGTCATTTGAAAAGACAGATTCACAGAATCTCGATAAAGGTTTATCCCAAGAATGTTCATTATATGACAAGAATAATGCATTCTATGATAAGAAGAACGCATCTGACATAAATGCTAATACAATTTTTATAATCTACACGTCAGAATGGTCCAGACTAGTGATTTCCATGGAGGTATGATGATAATGTCTTTAGGAAACAAACCACTCAACATAGCATGTAACTAAAATGTCATTCGCCAAGACATGTCATTCGGCAAGACATTTTTTAGACTTTTCCCCCTGCTATTCCAACCCATGAGGGATAATTTATCTGTTTTACACTATGGCACTTAGATACATGTGGGGTTAAATAACTGACATAGTTAATATAGTTAAATATGTGAACCCCAGCCAGGATGAAAGGAATGTGCTATTTCGGAAAGACACCCAAAAAAGGGCCGTCTGGCTGAAAAAATACTCATGGCCTGCTCACAGCCAAGATAATGGAACGATTCCAATTATTTTTCCAGATTACTTTAGCATGGGACTAACTCTAAATGTTAGCACAGAAAATTGACCCATATACATCATAGATATTTTAGGAGGGGGTCATAATGCCCTAAAATTTTCGCCCAGACAAACTACTTTACAAAAAGTTAATTTCTCAAAAAATATAGACCAACAATTTTGGTTTCCCTTCAGATTTCAGTGAACATAAATGGAAGGACCTATTCCTATTGTCAAATTTTAAAAAAAATTATGAAAAACGTAGGATTTATTGATTTTTCCCTATAAAATTGGTCATTTTGGGCCTATTAAATTTTAACCTCCCTGGTGCCCAAAATATGCATATTGGACCATCAAAACCCATATGTAACATGAAGATCTCAATGAGCCCTACATTTTGAGCCAAAAGAATTAGGGGGGAAACTAAAATCCTAAGTGTAGGAGCTGGAATACATCCAAATTTGTCATATGCAAACCTTCTATGATTTGTGACCTGATAATAATCAGCACTAAAAAAGATTGTATTGTGTATGTAATGGACAGAGCCTCCATATCAATGGTTCACATAGATTCCACGTGTGGGACCTATCTGCCACCTAGTGTGGAACTCATAAAACAGGGGGACTCACACTCTCCCCCCACAGCAGGGGTTATTCAGCAGCAGCAATTCAACCTGCATGGCAGCAAGCAGCAGTGCAAGAACTTTATCTATTTTTTTCTATGTTTTGTTCACTATGGGAGTCATTTGTGACTCTTGCAAGGAGCAATATCACGGGAACTCCAGGTTGTGCCCGTCCTGCAAGCACCCTAACCCTAAATGGGACCCACAACAACAATTGGGAGTCTTGAAAGGACAAGCAGGCCAGGGAGGACCACCGGCTACCACTGAGTCAACCGACCGTGACGACCACGATGACTCCACGGGGGCCGTGGAGAGCGACATGGCACCCGGCCAGAACGACGGTTCCTTCGGCCAACAATCTACAACACACCTTGGGACTGATGATGTAAATATACATAATTTAGAACGACAAATTGCCATAGAAAAGGCAAGAGAGAAGGAAATCCAGCAGTTGGGCAGACAGAAAGAATTAGAACTAGAATTAGCTTCAATTCGTGCACAAAATGCTCACACGTTGAAAGACATAGCTCAGGGGGAACGGGCGTGGAGCGGCATGATGGCCGCGTTCGACTACCCAAACCCCAGTAACATTCACCATAAGTTTCCTTTGGTATCTGGCGATTTGCTGCCAGGGGTGAGGGAACAAGCACAGAAGGAGGGCAAAACTGAGCAGGATATGCCCAGTTTACAAGCTTACATGCTACGGAGAAGGGCAGAGGAGGCCGCTGGTCCTAACAATAAACAGTTAATGACTGAGGTTGTAGGCAGGGGCCCGAACGCACCAAAGGATGTCAACATTCAAAATGGCGGCGCAGGCCTTCCGGTTCACGGCTCTACGGCTTCTAAATCGATGAATACGGGCCAGACTGGCCTCCCACAGGCCCCTACAGGCCCTCACCAACTTGTCACAGGTTTGAACAATCTTCATTTACAAAATGCCAACCCAAATAGTCTTTTTGGTGCCCACGCGGTACCCGGTAGCTCCCGGTCGGTTCTTTCGGCCACCACGGGTGCTGGGTCTAGCTTGAGTGCAATGACAGTCCCTCCCAGCAGTGTTCAGGGGGGTATAGAAATGAACTCTAGTGCACAACAGGCTTCTTCAACTTATTCCCAAGCCACTTTGGATGAGTACCAGCAATTTCTGGCTTGGAGACAGCAGCAACAGCAATATACTCCAGTCTTCACCACTACCCAGGGTGGTCTACAGCAGCAACAGCAACATGTACCAGTCAACACCACTACCCAGGGTGGTATACAACAACTACTAGATCTACTAACTCAGCAGGCACCGGTCAACACCACTGCCCAGGGTGGCTTACGACAACAACTACTAGATCTACTAACTCAGCAGCCACCAGTCAACACCAATTCCCAGGTTGGTCAACAACAACAACAGACACTCCACACTCTGCAAACAGGGCTTGCCTCAGCTGGTCTTGGCCTCGGTAACATTGGCATTCCGAATGGAGATGTGGAGAGTCTTTTCAACACTACAACAGGTAAACTACAGGGTGAAGATGACCTTTAACCGCTTTACATGCAGCTAGTGTAGCCACTAAAAGGAAAAGGTCAAAAATATGGCTATGTCCTGATTACCATATTCCTACTGATAAATCATATGATGAAATGAGTTACAGGGAATTAGTATATGGGATGCTCAATGTGCTTCAGAGTTTATTGCTTGCCAACAATCCCCAATTAAGTGCCATGTCATACTTACAGCACATGAAATTTATTGCTCTGAGGGAAATTAAGCCCACCTATCCGATGACAGCCATGTGCCAATATGAGTATGATGTGACTGACAAAGTGCTGAAAAAAGAAATTCCTGGCTTTGTAGCAGCAGAGCACCGGTCTATGGCGGATAATCTCGGTATAGAGAAAACACTAGCGTATGTTAAAATGCAACAAGAATTGGATAAAGCTATGAAACTGCCACATCAGCTTAAATCTGCCATCCAATCGCGTCAAGGCCAAGGTCAAGGTCGTCCCCAGCAGAAATTCATGATACCTTGCCCAGATCACTTGTGTAAAAAATTCAACTTCACAGTGTGCGATTTTGCCAATTGTACAAAGCAACATTCGTGTGCGGTGTGTGGGGGTCGTTCACATCCGGCGAAAAACTGTTACCAAAACCCACAAAACCCATCTGCATTCCAAAACCAAGGTATTGCTAATCAAACACATTACTTTGGCCAACCGCAAAACTACCAGCACAATTATCAGCAGCAAGGTTACCAGGGCTCCCAGGGCCCTCAGAGGCAAGCCTGAGAGGTACCGTTGGAGGGAATATTTTGCTCCTTTGATTCCGTCCATACCCATATGTGTGAGGAGTTGACATGTTCTGACAATATGAATGATTTCTTAGCCATGTATGACAGATATGCACCGTTGTGGGATTGTAGATATACCCATGTAGTGGCAGGAGTTCGTTCCCAACTCAATCCGGCAGGTTGGAGGAATATGTTATTAAGTGATACTGAATTCGATGCTGATAGTCATTTCATTTTAGATGGTATCTTACATGGGTTTAAAATTGTAGACCCCCATGCTAAAGTGGATGAATACGAGTCGGCAAACTACAAATCCGCTACTGTGGATGCTTTTTCATTCACTGACAATCTTCTACAAAATGAGTGTATGGAGGGCAAATTCAGTATTGTGGAGGATAAACCTCATTGTGTGCACGCTTTAGGTGCGGTTCCGAAGGCATCCGGGGGCTTCCGCCCGATTACCGACGCAAGTCGCCCCAAGGACAGGTCAATTAATTCCTACATGGAAAAAACTTTTCACCATTTCCAATTCACCAAGATTGATGATATATGTGACCAATTAGATATGGGCATGGTTTTAGCGGTTACAGACATCTCGGCAGCGTACCGCTCAGTATTAATTAGGCCAGAGGACAGGAAATATCAAGGTCTATGTTGGTCAATAAATGGACAGGAGCAGTACTTGGTAGATAACTTTCTGTCATTTGGTACTAGAGCTGCTCCCTTCATATTTAACCGGTTGACAGACTCAATCTCTAGACATATGCGCAACCTTGGTTTCATTTGTTTCAACTATCTTGATGATTTCTTATTGATGGCGCATTCGTATGAACAATGTCAACGTGCACAACTGACACTACATTCCTTATTACGCACGCTCGGGTTCTATGTAGCTTATAAAAAGGTAGCAAGCCCTTCCACGGTACAAAGGTACCTCGGTATTGAGATTGATACGGTAAACATGAAACTGAGGCTGCCGGAGGAGAAATTAGTAAAGTTAAAGCAGGAAATTACGTTTTTTGATGGTCGCCGTAAGGCAACACGTAAGCAACTGCAGAGACTTTGCGGAATATTATCTCACTGCTCCTCACTAGTCAAAGGCGGCCGTACTTTCTCACACCGGGTCATAGAGTTGTTGAAAGGATTCCACACCAACAGAAGGTACATTTCCCTCACCAAGAGTTTTCATAGAGACTTGGATTGGTGGAAATCCTTTTCAAGATGGTTCAATGGGGAGGCTCGCATCATTAAGCCAGATTTTGATAAGGAACTGACTCTTTCAATGGACGCATCAGGCAAAGGGTATGGTGTAGAATGTATGGGAGACTGGATGGCCGGGGCATGGAATATATCGCTGGAAAATGTGGCCGACACTCATGGTCATATGCGACCTGAACCAGACATGACCATCCCCGATAACATTAACGTTCAAGAATTCTACCCTCTGATTGAATCACTATGGAGGTGGGGTCCAACATTCAGAGATAGCAAAATCATTGTAAACTTAGACAATACTCAAGTAGTAGCAGCAATAAACTCCGGACACAGTGAGAATAAGGTTGCTATGAAAATTTTGAGGAGAGTTTTCTGGCTTTCAGTAATATATAATTGTCATGTGGTGGCTCGACATATTCCGGGCCGCCTTAATGTAGTGGCGGATACCCTATCCAGATTACTGGACAATGACTCAAACATACCCACATTTTTGTGTTGTAGTGGTTTCCCAGCGGTGTATGCAGTTAGACAGGTTAGCAGCAGAAGCTAGGGCATATGTGTGGTCACCATCGACCTGGCGCACAAAATCTTCGCAATGGAAACGCTACATTGTATTCTGTACTTGGCTCGGCACTAGGGTTTTGCCAACGGATGTGCTTACCATGACCCGTTATATCATGTTCCTTTCAGACTGTTTGAGTTATAGCACTATTGATAACTACGTGAGCGGTGTGATCAGTTTGAATCGCTATTTTGGCTACGAAGTGGGTTGGATTCGCCAGGACTTCGCATTCAGTGCCTCACTTCATGGTCTACGAAGATTACTGGGGCACCCAGTTCCGGTCAGAGTGACCTTATCTTTCGCGAATTTGTGCGATATGTTCAAGAAAGTCAATCTTAAGGACAACAACCAATGTGTTATGTGGGCATGTTTGGTCTTAAGCTTCCGCTCACTATTGAGAAAAAGTAACTTAGTGCCTGATTCCTCATCTGACCTATTAGGTCACTTCTTGAAGCGCAAATCAGTCACCTTCCATCCCTGGGGCATTATGCTCGAGATAAGCAGTTCTAAAACAATCCAGTACGGGCAGAGAGTGCACCTAGTTCCCATAACCTATACACATGACTCACCTTTTTGTGCAGCTTCTATGCTCAGGAATCACATGTCTGACACCCCGGCACCTCCTGATTCTCCTTTGTTTGTTATCCGTAAAGGGGGACGGGAAGTGCCACTTACGTACTCGGTCCTGCTCAAGTTCCTCAAGGGACTAATTAAGGGCATTGGGGTGAACCCAGATAGGGCTGGGGTACATAGTCTACGCAGAGCTGGTGCTGTGTTCTTCCATGAAGCAGGCATCCCGTTAGAGGACATACGACAGGCTGGAGATTGGGCAGGCCTGACAGCACTTCTTTACTTGGCAAAGCCAAGAATTAAGCTAGACAATATAATTTCGACGGCATTGAGAAAAAGGGAACTCTGACATTTATTGTTGACACAACTGGATCTTCTCAGTTCTGGGTGTGCCGGGTAACTTCGTGACAAGTTCGGCTAACGGCAGTTATGACTGGTTATCTATCCTTCCCAGAGCTTCGAAGAGTCAATGGTTCACATAGATTCCACACGTGGGATCTATGTGTCTATTGACTCTAGTTGGGTTACGTCTTTCGGGGAGAAGCGCTAACGTGGCGCCATTTTCGCTTGTTAAATATGAGCAGGTAAACTTTCAACTTTCGCCGGTACCAGGGACACACTTCCGATCATACCGTTTCTCCTCGAAAGGGTTCACGCTCTAGTTGCTGCACCTATCTGCCACCTAGTGTGGAACTCATAAAACAGGGGGACTCACACTCTCCCCCCACAGCAGGGGTTATTCAGCAGCAGCAATTCAACCTGCATGGCAGCAAGCAGCAGTACAAGAACTTTATCTATTTTTTTTTTATTTATTATTAAATTTTTCTCTCTTTCTTTCTTAATAAAGTGCCGGGTCACTTCGTGACAAGTTCGGCTAACGGCAGTTATGACTGGTTATCCATCCTTCCCAGAGCTTCGAAGAGTCAATAAAGATTTCTGTATAAAAAAACATTTTATGAGATTCTTGATTCTGACAAATTTATTCACTTGTAGGTTAGGAGTCGATTGATTACTAGCGAACCAGCTGTAGAGCACTCCCAAGTACTAAAGATAATTCAAGATCAGCAACTCTTAAACACCAGCAATAACTGTGCGTCTTATGCTGTAGCCTCAGTAAGTATACTTTGCTACTTTGTATGTGTGATGAATTTTCACTTTTAACACATGTATTCATATATTTATTGGTATCGAATTTTCCAGTTCCTATTAAACTATCGGGATTTCATATCTACTCTAAAAATGAACTGTAGCAGCAGCATTTGTCTGAAAAGCATTTGTCATATTGCAATATTCAATATCGCTGAAATAGAACATTGATACTAAAACATTACTATTCATTGATACTAAAACACCACTATTCAATTCATGGCAGGTGGTAGAAGCAGTTCAGGGCAGCACTTGTGTGGAGAGCCAGTTTGTTACAGTGGAGCCTGCCCGAGGAGTGCAAGAGCATCTCGATCCACATAATATTGAGTTTGAACAAGGGATAAGCGACATCATTGAAGCTCATTTTTCTGTATGTATGCCTACTGATGGAAAATGAAGAATAGCCAAGATGTATATACATGTACATGGCATTGGAGTTAAGTGTGGATATAATGATATAATCATCATAATTTTCGTAGTTCTTTATAGTGTTGCCTCTAGCTGAGCAATATCTATAATGCTTCATGCCAGCTTGGACGTTATTAGGGATGACAGGGTGACGGGCCTAGATTTGTAATTTAGTGTTTCTACTCAATGCAATGTGGGCTAGTCATAGAACTGTAATCTATTACTGTACATTGATGTCATTCTATTTCAAACCAGTTTCCACAAGCAGGGACAGTGACACAGTTTGAAAAAAAAGGACATCGCAGAACAAAATGGGTAAGTAAACCTACTGCTAATGTAATTATATTTCGATTGAGTGCAGTTTTTAAAGGTATATTCCACCATCTATGCCATGGCCACCTGGTGGCCAAAATCTTTAACTACCAAAACTTATGATTTATGCTCGTTTCCCTTTTGTATACACCCTAACTAATCACTATCAACCTGTTGAACAATAGAATTTTCCATTCTTCCTACCACAGCACTAAGATTCACCACTGGTCGACTTATTAGATTTCAGTCATAGAGGAAAAAGAAAATATTTTCATAAACCTGTCACTTCTAGATTCTGTGAGTAACCTTACAATTCTTTGCTCATAAAATGTTCATGATGATTGGATCTCAATCCCTGCAAAGTCTGGTGAACAAATTCCGGGCAAATTCTTTCCTGTTTTGTGAAATGTTAACAATTTGAATACTTTTCATTTGTACTTTTTTCATTAAATCAGAAGTTTAGTTAAGATAGCCATGGTCAATTTTTCAATATTAGAGAAAATGTTGAAAAATGGGGTTTTCTCCCACTAGCAGCAATAGTTAAGGACTCCCCATCTTCAGATGTCAAGAAATCTGAAACTAGTACAATGAACCATGGTTTTTATTGCTTTGGCTATCTCATAATATAGAAAACTTATATAATCCCAAGTCATTTGGAGAATCTGATGGTAATTTTTGATTTATTGAATAGTGGAATATACCTTTAAGTGGCTCTAAATCAACGGGAGGTCAATTCAAAACAATGCTAATTTACCACTGTTTTGAATTTAATTCCTAGTTGTCATGTGTCCCACTTGAACGTTTTCGCTACAGTATCATAGAAATCTATGTGCACATAATATTATATACGCTCATGTTTTTTTTTATGATTCATCATTTTAGACGTCACATGTCTGATCATGACTTCTTCAATTTGAATACCTGGTAGTGTCGCCCCTATGTCTAAATGTCATATACACTTCTGCTTACATACAGCCTTGGCCTGACGACAACTTAGATCAAAATATGGATTTGGATCTTTGAGAATCATGCATAAATACCTTCACCTTGAGAGCAAACAACATCAGCCTACCAAATGATTTATCATCTTCATTGTAGCAGTGTCGGTATACTACCGACCTTGTGTTATTCATGAACCCATTTTTGCCTGTATGCATAATTTACCGACACTACCGAGATTGCCAAGTGTCTTGTTTCTCACACATAATAAACAGTGTTCTTATGTAATGGGATTACCCGTCTTCCCACCTCTCATTAGCGTCTAGTCACGTGTTCCTAGGGGTATATAAAGGTGAATCAGACCTGTGTTTAGTTAGTTTGTCTTCGTGAGACAACTCGCCACATTGTTTTAACAGATGTTATATTTGTAAAACTGTGGTATTTCGGTATTTATGAACGTTAACTATTTAAAACCTACCAGGATATCTATGTTTGGTTAAATATTGATTAGAGGTTCTCCATAGGACTTTGGTACAGCTGGGTTGTGTAAAACTTATCTGTAATAAACTTTATTGAATTAAACCTTACTCACTGTCTCTCTTGTTTCTCGATACATTCCCAATCTCAAAAGATAGCCCGAAAGGTCGGTTCTGTTACCTTACCGAGCCCACCAGAGGGCTACATTATGAACTGTAAAGATACTTCCCTTCTTAAATTTCAATTGTCAGTATTATGATGTTATAAACATCCCGATCTCGGTGTGGCCATACAAATAAATACACTTATGATATGCATTTGACTCTTATTAAAGATACAATTTCAAATAAAAATGACCAACTGGAAGAATATTAATTACTGATATTGCAATTGATGTTAACTATTTCCCTACCAAATGGTGTGGAACATTTTGATATGAGTACTCCCTAATGTGTAAACAGATAATCTCTCTATATAAGATATTTCTTTCCTTTGGCGGGAAAGCTGAGTTAGCTTCCTCGCTAGCTAAGGACTATTAACCCTTACGTGCCCAGAATAGCAAAAGTGTGCTCTTAACAGAAGAGGGCTCCACCAGTTCTCTCCCCTGTCACAATGAAATAGTGCTAAGGTTTTATAGGCATATTGTTTCACTTAACCACAAGATGCCACTAATGAGTCATATACTGCACAGGTAACCAATTATCTATGAAGTCCCAAAACACCTACAGCTTTCCCAATTAGCAATGGAGCATTGGGCCATGTTTGGACCAATATAAGCCGGCATTGGCCTAATATAAGCTGACATTGGGCCAATATAACCCGGCATTGGTCCAATGTATCCTTTCTAAATGTATCCTTTGTAAATATTACAATCCAAGTGCACATTTCACCCTGAAAGGCCTTGAGTATTACTTTGAAAGTTAAGGAATATCTATAGAAAGGAATACCCCATAGACATATGGCATTACTGGAAAAAATGACAGAATTTTAGCTGGGATACGATCTTTAATAGAACCTGCCATTGTAGGCATATAGCAATCTTAAAATTGCCACCAACAATTATGACTGGCACAAATATTGTCAACTTAATCACAGGCTTTAGTGAGGCTGGATAAGAAAGCCCAAAAGCATAAATGTCTTCAACTATACAACCAAGAGTAGGCCTATATCATAATATATGTTCAGGAGGGCATTTTTCAAGATGGTACGACTAGACACAACCAGTACGACTTGAAACCCTCAATAACATTATGACTACTTTGTATGATCAGCACTTAAGGCAGTAATTACATAGGGTTTGGAAGGACAGTCGTATCAGTGCAATCATTAGTAACCATTATTAGATGCAGGGCGGTAATGGCATTGGACTGAGGGATCTCACTACGACTTGAAGGGGGTCTAGTCGTACCATCTTGAGAAATGCCTTCCTGGTATAGGTTGCATTCCTTATGTTGTTTCCTATGCTGTAATTGATATGATATTTTGGTTCTGTTAGAAGTGTGATCACTGGTGATGTGTTATACCCAGAAGTGTGATGTGATATACTCAAACCAGTGTCACCCTGAACAGCAGAAAACGCGCCATTTAAAAGGTTAATGTGGGTATCAATAAGGTTGTCACTAGTGTTTTCTGTTCAGACTCTGTCTGCTCTAGTTCTAGTTCCTTTTCTCACCACTCAGGGCTCTACTTGCACGTGTGCACCTGCCTGATGTATGTAAGTGTTTGTATGTGACTGTATTGAATATATGATATTGTGATTGATTCAGCATATTCGATATTTTGAAAGGAATGCTCTTTGTATGCATGGAAGTTTAGTCAATAAAATATTCAACAACAAGTTCCCTGCTGTTGGCACCATCTTTGGCATTTGTTTTTGAGTTTGGTTTATTCGTTCAAAAAAAAGAAGATGTGATGTGATATGCCCAGACTCCATTAGGATGCTTGGCGGTACCTGTGACATACCTACTTTGTTTTTCCATGTCAGTTTCACACAAGCGTCACCCTGAACAACTGAAAACACAGTTCTTTTGCTTGGGAACACGGACGACAGTCCAACTGTTGAAGCTCTGAATTTTATGTGATATACACACGGTGCTTTCTGCAAGGAGCAATTTCTTTTTGTTGTGATCATTATCCAATTATCAAGTTTTAAATCAAAGACTCATTATATTTGCTTCAATCTGAACCATTACCAACTTTGACTTACAAGTTCAGATCCTGATCTCCTAATATTAAAAGCAAGGATATTATTGCATTTGACTGCCTCGGTGATGTTCTTGTGCGGGTGCCTTTCCCCAAACTGTCAACAATATACGATTGATATACCGTTCTACTTTATAAGGGTAATTATAAAGATATGATGATGCATACAATACTTTCCAGAAACAACTGTTAATATTGTTAAGGTTACTGGCGAGAAATACTCTAGCCAAACTCATTCAATCTGCACTACAGAAGGTTGTGCAGGCCCGTAGCCGGGGGGGGGGGAGATGGGGGAGATGCATCTCCCCCCACAGCCCCAAAGACAAAAAAGGTCCAATTTTGGAGCCCTAAAATCCCTGACAATAATTCACAATTCTATGTTTTAGATCAACATTCTGGGTGTCCATCAAGTATCTTCTGGTATGGATATTATCTATCTTCCATTGAGGCCTACAGCAGTGGGGTAGACCTGAAGGTTATTTCAATAAAATGTACTAGAGCACCCGTCTTGTACCAGTGGAACTGTTTTCAAAAGTGTCCACTGTGGAGAATGCACATCTTTTTGACTGCGGTATCATCATGTTTAACTCTAGGTTTTGAATAAGCCACAGACTGAAATAAGCACCAGGGGTATGGAGGTGTTTAAATAATTCTCATATCAGGAACGGACCTTGAATAAGCGCTTGTTTTCAATAAAGGCCAAGTCTTTCAGTGCTTGGGTGATTTTTCACGACAATAGAGTAATGCCTAGATGAGGTCCATAAAAAGCCTGGAGACTTGACACTGCATTAGTTTGTAGTACTGGATGAGTTGTGGGTAGGTTAAGCCCCAGGCAGGACATTACAATTGGGCTGGTTTAAACTACTTTTGTGCAATATATAAATACTATAGAAAATAGGGTTCTTTAAAAGCTGACATATTGCATTGACATGGATTGATTGTACTCTGATTTGTGGAATTGTGTCATAACATAGGGGCTTTTTGTCACATAGGCCACCAATGTGGCAGTCTTAAAAAGATGAAAATTACCCAACCTGACATATTTTCAGGAGGGTCTTTTTGAATGTAAATCTTATCTGCCAAAAAGTTGCCAGATCTGTAGAGACCATTGGCCAGGTAGCAACTGCAGATGGTTAAATGGACCCACTCTGTCATAAAATGCCAGGTAGAGGCTCAGGCTTATTACTAGCCATGATTACAGAGTTGTTTGATTTTCAAATATAGTGGACAGTGGCATTTTATGGGAAAAGGTGACTCTAAAATACAATTTTACCAGCGATAGAAACGGGAATGTTGTTCATCATATGTACTTCAATGAGAACTCTGGTGGAACTAAATACTCAAGTGGGTCCATGAGATGGTTCATGAAAATCATCCAAACTCCCAAAGTTATGGGATTGCAGGCTGGTTGCCAGTTTTGGGTCTTCAAATATTTCCCAAGGAATGGCCAGTCAACCCATCATTATCACAACCCATTCAGAGACTGAAGATATGCAATTTTATGGGGTTTTGTATAGCTAACACTGATTAAATCAACATTAATCATCCCCCAACATTCTGACACTAGAATGCATCATTTACCTTCCAGATTTCTGTTTTTTTTTGTGGGTGAGTGCCCCAGACCCCCTAACATAGTCCATTTTTGTCTTTTTCAATGTCTGATGTTTGCAAGTATCATACAGCATAGCTATAAGTGAATAGGCCAACCATCAATTGTCTTCTCAAAATTCACCAAAATTCACCATTTACCCTCTAGATTTCAAAATTTTCTCTTGGGGTGCATGCCCCCAGATCCCCCTGATATAACGCCAGTCAATACACAGTTTATTGTTGTAGTGAATAGCTTAAATTGAGTGGGCCAAACCTCAAGTGTCTTGTACCTTCTTGATTTTTTTTTTTTTTTTAAAGCTGTGGGTGCATGTCCCCACACCCCCTCCCTTAATATGTTTGCTGCAATTTGCCTTCCAATTAAATGCATTTCTATAAATTCGCCAAGTCAAAGGTCCACTTTTGTGAGCCAGGTCTCCCCCCACCCCCCACAACAAACTCTGGCTATGGGCCTGTTGTGGAGTATAACTAGCGAGTCAGTAGGCAATTGTCCTTGCCACTTCAATTTGCTTTGTTCCTATGCCGGAAAATCCAGAGCACAGATTTTCACACACATCGATACATCTTAGTTCATACATTCAATTGGTTTATCCATAATGTAATGACGAATCAAACAAAATGAACGATTTTAGTTTTGAATGCATGTTTAAACATCGAAAGTTTGGTAAAAAGATGCCCGGTAATGTTAAGGATTTAGAAATCTTAAATTACTTTCATTAATTGCATTGAAAATATGATCACTAATTTTTGAGATGCAAAGATCTGATAATGGATGTACATGGCATATGATAGTTCTGAATTCAATGTTGATTCAGCGTCGACATAATCAACTCAGAATCACCTCACAACTACCAATGTTGAAACAGGGTTGTGAATCAACATAGAAATACAAACGTTAGATCTGCACTGATGATTTGATGTAGAATCACAGTTGATTTGATTATGTTGTGTTAACTTTCAAATTCAAACATCAACTGTTGACATGTAAACATGTGCAAAGATTGATTTGACGCTGACTCATTGGGTTAAATCCCATTTCTGACCGGAGCTTTTCCTTACAGTTCACTCCTGTTAAGCCATAATTATATTTAAGCTTTTTTTCCTTATTCTCAAGTAGGAACAGGTCTCCCCTCCCTATTCATCTTTAATTTCATTCAACATTATGTGCATTTCAGGTTTTTTTCTACTTTGCACCATGATGTACAGGCCGATAAGAAAGCTGACCAATAAGAAAGCTGACCACTTCTGTTTTTCGAGTGTAAATAAGAGGAAATTGAAGACCATAATCTACAGAAAGGCTGGCAATGTAGAGAGGGAACAGAAGGTTATGTTAGAGGCAATCAAAGTAGGTTTAGAGCCTTTATCTTCCTATTCTGAGTGGAAACATAGTTTCATATTGGCTGCATCACCTTTCGTACCGTTTCATGTTGACTGTGTCACCTTTCTTATCTTAAAGAGAATTTGCAGGAAAAGTTTACATATTTAAGAAAAAAGAACAATGCAGCACCATGCCCCTATACCTATGACATACACTTGCAATATTGTTTTCCTTAAATAAAAAAATTTGGTCACCTTTCTTATCGCCAGTAAGAAAGCTGACATTACACAGATTTCATGAGAGACACCCAAAAAATATTTTACTGTAAATGGAAATAGACTCACAAATCAAACAATCATTAGGTTGCTAGGGCCTTCACTCATATTTGACATTTTTTATGCATCTACTTTGAAATTAAGCAAAAGAAACACATACTTAGGGCAATTTCCATTAAAGCAAAATCATTTTATGGTGCGTTTTCCACATATTTGTTGATGAAAAACACTGGTTGCTAAGGAAATATCAATTTAGAACTGTCGTTGCTATGGAACCAGTTACCATAGCAACAAAATTCCAACACCACTGGATTCCTTGGTATCATTTTAGGGGGGGGGGGGTAGGTGAACCCAAAACCTAATAATTATTCAGTAAAATGGCCATAACTAAGGACTTTTATGTAAAATGGCCAGTTGCTAAGCAACCATCAATATTTCAAATTCCCCAAGGGTACCCTCAGCATACCCACCTGGAATGTGTTACTAAAATCAAATCAAAATCAGCGGAGAAAAAAACTTTGGCAGCAAAAGTGAGGTTACCCCCTTTGGCTGCCGGACTATATTAGTTGATACTGAATAAAGTCGCTCCAACAGCTGTCTAAGCTTTCTTGTTGTTGTTGTTGTTGTTCAATATCTTTTTTTTTTGGTGTAGATCCCATATAATTGAAAGTAGAGATGAAATGATTCAATGAATCTACAAAGGCAGAATGTAAGAACTACTAACGTAAAACCCTGCGTACCCCATATAAATTGCCCTCTGACTTTGGGAGAATGTTATATATTACTTATAAGCCGCATCTGAGACCTGAAATGTTCACTGATATTAGCCACGCCCTGAGTTCAAGAACGTCCTACAAGACACACAAAGTTCTGAACGTATGATACTCCTTTTACATCTAACCATCCTGTTGGATATATACAATTTCATACCTGGAGAGGAAAAGGAAATAGGGGATATATATGAGAAAGCTTGCATCCATGTGATTAACTGGGCTATTGATACAATCCCATTTAATTAGACAGCAAGTACTACTCTTGTGCACCATATTTAAGCATTGTTGGGAATATTGAAAACGACCAAAATTTGACTTCAGGTGTGCCCTGTGGGATGTTCCTGAAGTAAGGGTGTGTTTTATCAAGGAATTGGAAGAGATCAGTATGGTTTTATACGCGGGATACGCCTCCCACGGAAGGGTTCAACATTTCATATAGATTTCTATTCTAGATTCATAGAGGCCTGCTCTAAATGGCTATGGTCTATACTGGACTCCACATACATTATAAATCAATACCTCCTACATAATCTATGTGACCTCAGATGCAGTTGGTTGTAAAGCTTAGCTAGCCTCGAGCCTGGCACTAAGCCAGTTCCTTGGTGCTTTTCTACTTCTTCACCCATTTACTATTTAGATCGGCTACGGGGATACTACTGGTAAAATAGAAAACTGTCAAAACATACATGATATAAAAAGCCACAGAAAAATATTAAGTTGACTCTAATTATCATGAAGCATGGATGTAAAATCCCAGCTTCATGTAAAGGTGTAGATCAAGGTAGTTATAGTTAGGCACTGAGACCACTGCTTTCTCATCGGCGACATCGCAGCCACAGTAGAGCCAATGACGTAACACTCGAGTTGAGAAAGCAGACACACGCCCGAACGTGTCAGCATCTGGACCTGGCGTCCGTCAAACCGAGCGACATTCAAGCAGACGACATTTTAGCAGGTGGAAGCAGATAAGTTTTGCCACTGCCAATAGCAACAAGAAGCCTTTGGATCAATAGTAGCCAATGCTGAGCCTGCCTACGGCTCTACCTACAATACAAGGTGCGTGTTGAGTAATATACCATGGCAGGCACATGTGTATAAACAGACCAGTGCTAAATACAGGCATACAGAAGCTCCTTGACTTTTCTAGACTAAACCATTGACTTTCTATAAGCCTACGGTAGTATAGCAGATGGGAGTACCACATACATACACAAGTCACGTGTACACCACGATTCATCCCTATGCATAAGACATAGTGCATAGAGCAGGATTCTTCATATTGACGCTGTTTTAAAACAGGTTTGTCAGTTGTGTATACATTCAATAGCATCATAATATTTTGTAGCTTGGGCAAGCCGCACTCTTATTACTTACGGTTGTAAAGATGTGAACTGTACAGCTCCTAGTTGTAGCAGAATGTGTGTATATATTGAACACAGAGGGTAGACTGCACATAAAACTTGGCCACCTATCTGGTTGCAAGGTAACAACTGGGGAGAAAAAAAAAGACTTGCCATTTCGTGATGCTATTGTTAAAGCAAGAAATAACGTTAACTTCACAATAATCACATGAGAAAAGGCTTGCACATACCTCGGCCTAAACATACCCATAACTTGTGATGATTACTTTTTGAAAGTGAAATGGGTGACTTTCCGTACTTTGTGTTTAAGGATTGTGGCATTTGTTTGAGATACCTTTCAAACCGCGAAACACTGAAAAATGTTAGACAAGGTTTTTTGACGTACACTAGTACTGCTATCTGACCCCAGCATCAATCAAACCATTTGGCACCGCGCCAAATGTAAGGCTTTCAGCACAGTGGTCATATAATACATGCTTGTTGTTAACGGCAAGTCGGCTTAATTAGGTAAGTTGTAAACAGAATAACTTGCTGAAGTTGCAGTTGTATACACCTCTAAACAAGCGGCAGTTAGTCGTCGTAGGATCATTAGTAATTTATATAGTTTATATATACATTGTACATTGTTCTTAAAATACATAATGTCCATGATTGGTCAACATCATGCATGAATGAACCAGAGCTAGATCGACACTCCCCTTGCTATGTCTGTGTGTCCCTAGTTACTCGAAACCATTGGGCAAACTAACAAGGAGGTGTTCCTTGATAACGGGGATGGGGAGGGGGTGATGCCCTCTGTCTCTGTCTACAAAATTGATACTCTAAGAAATGCCCCCGTCCCTTTCCCCAGTTACTATTATTTGATAGTCACAATATCGCCTCTCATTGTCAAGTTGTACCCATGTCAAGTTGTATCCATTGCCAACTGCCACTTGTATGTTGCCAGCCATCTTTTTTGACTATGGGTTGCCAGTTTTTTATGCAAGTTGGGGTTGCCAGTTGTGAATTGTAACTGCCAGCTGTTATCATGTTAGTCATTTTGACTAATATCACTACATCACAAGGTACTTCCTATTAGTTTTGTTATAGGTTGTTGCCATGTATGGGATGTCAGTTGGCAGTTGCCAACTCACATTATCAATTGCCAACTAACATTATCAGATGACAGTTTTCAAATTAGGTTGCAATATCCAAGTTGTAAGTTGCCAGTTGTTTCCTGCCAATAACATCATACTAAACCTGCAATGAAATAGAGGGCAACTGACAATGAGCAAGTGGCAAGAAGCAAGTCTTTCATTGATTTGTTAAATGTATCTAAACATTTTTTTATGATGATATAAACTCTTTTCCCCAGCCCTGCACAGCTTTGTTTTCACTATTTGTAATAGGTGAAAAAACATTGTCACTATGGACTATGTTAATTAGTCATGGTGACTAACTAATGCATTGATGGATTAAATTCTTAGTCACTTGACTATACCCCCCCAAACTCACAAATTAATGCATGACTATAGGTTGACTATATGACTAACCTTCATTAGTAAACAGTGACTATAGTAGGTATAGTCGTGAGAGATACAGTCACTTGACTATAGAAACATTGTCCGTAGTGACTAACATTTCCAGGCCTATTTTTATCAGTGTAGAGTCACATTTTTGTCACTCTGCAAATAGCGAGTTAGAAGGCACACCCCTAACTTTGGTCGCTTCAATATATATAGGCCGCACTGGCACATCCTTCTGTATATTCCGCTTCTCATATGCGGGGAATTATACGGTATGAGCCTTTGTAATGGTGTAGGCATAACGAGGATTAGGCGATATGTACCTTCACCCATCTTCACCATCATGACTCACTTTTAACGACCAATATTTTATCCCCATATCCAAACTAACCTTTTATTAACCTCTCACTTCCAGCTACGGCACTACATCGATGGGGTCAGGTTCGTCCAAAAAGAACGCCCAAAAGACTGTCACTGCAGTGACAGCATCCACAAAACTAGCCAAACCAGTAAAACCTAGTACACAGAAACCTGGCATGGCGGCACTTCCAGTTCCTGTCAGTAAAAGTGAAGTTCCGGCGGCCACGGTGTACAATTCAGAGTCACATGTGGCATGGAGGGCAGTTAACATGGCGGCTTTGAGACAAAACCATCCAGAACTACCCTGGTATGAGCTAGCTGATCAACTTGTACCAGACAACCCGACAGTGATCAAGCCAGATCTTGATGTAAGCTTCTACACTTCTTATATTCTACACGTTGTTGCATATACATAATTATAGACATGAATTCGATGCTCTTCTAAATCTTTGTTTACCGTATTTGTAAATGTTAATTTTCTATATACGTCAATGGATTTCTTGCACTGTGTTTTAATTTTGTCAATTTATTTGCTGCTTCTATCATTTCTCTTGTCCTTCTTTCCACACTAATTCCTGGGATTTTCCATTCATTTTTTAAAGCAGTTTCATCTTTTATTGACCACATTAATACTCGTGCATACATGACTTGTAATTCAGATTGATGAGATGCATATTTCCCACCCGCGTGCTTTCAGCTCCGCAGTTTGTTTTTACAGGGGAGAGGGGTAACAAAATGGTGGGCTAGTTTCTCACACTGATCTATATAACACCACACATAGACCTGGAGACTGAAGGCCTGACTTGTTCACGCATGTGATATGTCCTATACAATTGAAACTCAACACAATATTATGTTGTTTTGAAAGTATAATGGTATAATATCCCTATATCATACTGATCACTCAAGTATCGATATGATGTATCTCTAGGTCGAATCCCACATGGCGATTTAGGGGCTCAAATATCTCTTCGATTTTCTCCCTTGTGATTTTGGGGTCTTCCTGGGCTCCTAGATCGCAAGGATTGTTCAACTTATACTGAATCCAACACTGAATCAAGACCGATTAAGCAGCTATCCTTGTGATATAGGGGCTCAGAAAAGCCCTAAGAGTGCAAGGGACAAAATCGCAGAGATATTTGAGCCCTAAATCGACATGTGGGATTCGACCTTCTAGGCAGTATGCAGATCAATAAGCACACAAAGTATACTATGCGTTTCTCAACAATGCACATTAATAAAGATACTCTGGCCAACAGAAGACTAGGTTGGAAGTCTGCATAGCAGATGTTTGATTCCACCCTATCATACATAGCATATAGTTTATAAAAATATATACATTTCCGTTTGGCAATTAAGAGTCCTTTGTATAGATTGTAAATGAGTCCAAACTTTGATTATTTGTTTACCTTATTTGTAAATGTTAATTGTCTCATATTTTAATATACATCTGTAGTGGTTCGTCTCGTTAAGTTAGATTAAATCATAACGAAGAGAGAGAAAAGTTTCCGGGTAGGCAACCGAGCTTTTATTTCATAGCTTGCGTTACATACGATCACAGCCTCAGAGGACTACATGCTGCTAGTGCATTCGGTTACCCTTTCGGGTAACAACCTGGTTGAGCAGTGGGTAAACCACTACTGAGGAACCTAGGGCTAGGACCAGCCTTATATAGGGGAAAAGCCCGCGAAACTCAGACCGGCCACGTGACGTGTGGCGGACGAGTGGTAGGCCCCCTGGTGTAGTGGATACGAACCCAGAGGCAGGTGCTGCCACCTGCCATCCGGATTCCCCCACCACACCCGAAGGACCTAGGTCTGAGTCTCACGGGTGCATGAACGTTAAAGTGTAAAATACCATACCCCTACACTGCCCCCCTTAGACAATAACTTGGGGGTAATTAAACCGCAGTGTATTAATAACCTAGTAAGTGATTGTTTACAATACTAAAAAGGGGTATTAATTACACTTGCTCGATGTGAAATAGGCTATAGTATAAGACTATCCTATTTCTGAAAAATTATACAATAATAGCATCGAGTGTCGTTCATGTTATTTCCATCACTAGCTTATAACAACCATAAATGATAAATATACAATTATCACAGATTTATAGTAACGTTTTGACAACAGTAGGGTCCTGAAAAGGACCGGTGGTTGTTAACAATGATCGTATTATGGTTATTGAACCCGGAAAAAAATTTTCGACTTTTTAAATTAACAGCTCTGTCTACTTTACAGAGTGAATTAAATATTAATGATCAGATATGGACAATTAATCTGATACTATATGAACACAATTAGGTATTAACCTGAGTAATACAATAATAAGTTTAGAG
Source organism: Acholoe squamosa (assembly GCA_949317995.1). Taxonomy (NCBI): domain Eukaryota; kingdom Metazoa; phylum Annelida; class Polychaeta; order Phyllodocida; family Polynoidae; genus Acholoe; species Acholoe squamosa. The sequence goes on from OX439044.1 coordinate 32,269,517, forward strand.
AAATCCGTTGGACCTTCTCTTATTTTATAGAAAAATATTTATACTTTTGAGACGCAGCTCAGTTTATACCTTAGTGTTTTATATTTACAAGTTACAGAAGAATTATAGTCTCTTAATATATTGAGACCAGGAATGACCTATATAGACAGTTATAGGTCTAGGATTACCTTAAATAACTTTTAGGATTCGCAGATCCAGTATATTTATAGGTACCCTTATATAATAATATATCTTTATAAAAGATATTATATAGTTATAAATACAATTTTACATACAATATAATAATATCAACAAAGTTACTTGTTTTCATGATTGGAGGATGTAACAGGAGTCGGATGCTGCTGATGGCTTGGTATGGGCGAGCTGAACCCTGATGCCTGAAGTGCTATAGTAAAACTTGTTGGTGGGTGTAGCTAAACCCTGATGCCTGTAGTGCTAGCTAACTGGAGGTTATAGTAGATCCAGTTGTAGACTGTTGATGGACTCTATGGGCGTAGCTAAACCCTGATGCCTGTAGTGCTAGCTAACTGGAGGTAATAGTAGATCCAGTTGTAGACTGTTGATGGACTCTATGGGCGTAGCTAAACCCTGATGCCTGTAGTGCTAGCTCACAAATAGTAGTGGTGTAGTAGTAAATCCGGTTTGTAGTTCAAAAGTCCATATTAGTGTAAATTGTCCATGATTTTATAATAGGCACAGTCATTACATTATGGCACAGTACAATTATGGTGTTTACAGCATTCGTACTCCTCCTCCAGAGTGACTTGTTTGTTTTCTCCTTCTGTTTTCAGTTTCCGGATTAGGGTACAGTTTGGTACCCGAATCAATACGGGTTGGATAAAAAACGGTTTCTTATCCAACAATGCATGGGTAATAGAACCCCGGGACACACAATTATGTCCGATCTTCATGCAACAGTTTTTTACTGTTCCATGTTCTCCTCGGGTGGCTGGTTTGGACCCGGTTGTTGAGCCAGTGGCTGAACAGGGGGGTTCACACCAGTTCCATCCGTAGGTGCCAATGCGGGGACAGCAGGTGTAAGTTTCACCTTTTGGCGTGCTTCGAACAGCTTCAAAGCATGCTCAGGTGTACCGTCCCAGTTATCCATGATAACTCCGAAGACCTTGAAGAACTTTTGCTGGTTCTTCATGTTCGTTGCTCGTTCTAGGTCGAGCATCTGAGAAGCTGTTTCCTTCTCGGATAGGGCCTCCTGCCGCAGATTAGCAGCTTCCTGCTTATCTTTGGCAACATCCGCTTTGATCTGAGTCGAGATTCGGTTGATCTCTGACTTCTGGATCGCGTCAATACACTGGAGAGTGCTCGACACGGTCCGACGATACATGTCCAGGTGGAGGTTTTCCAGATGGTGCTGTAGCGTCTCAAATTGTTTGCTCTGGATATTGCAAGACAATTTGTCCTCCTTCTTGAAGAAGGTCTCCACTGTCTGGATCAGCTTAGGCCGATGAACCACAGCACCAGGTGGGGGTACCTGACCCTGAGGCTTCGGCTGTGCTCCAGACCCACTCGCAGTGACAGCTACCTGCGTGTGCGAAGAAGCAACCGCAGTAGTAACCGCACTAGCAGTGGTCGAAGAAGGGCCTTGAGTTGGTAATCCCTGAACCAGGGGCAACCGTGACAATTCCCTTCTAAGGTCTTTGGCCGTCAACAATGGTGCGGGTGGACGTTGTCTCACCACAGCACTCATTGTAGGTCGGGGAGCTTGACCTCCTACTGTCGGCAGTTCCTGCTTGACCCTCCCGTACTGATCAAAGATTTGCATCTCTGGTCCGGGTGGGCCCATAGCAGGGTACTGCTTCGGGTCTTTGACATTCAAAGGCGTGTGTTTCCGGGCGGACTGGCCACTCGGTCCACTGACACCAAAGAATGTCGGGTTCTGTGCACCTCGTGGAGTTGGTGCTCGCCCATAATGGGAAGGAGTTCCAGTAGGAGATGGAAGATGTGGCTTCTTCCTTCCCCCATTTGTCTGTCTCTCCAGCGCCTCCAGTGGTGACCTGGCTCGGCTTGGAGATTCAGACGCCTGTCTCTTCCTATCTGCTACAGAGGGTCCCTGGCGGTAATCCCTGCGGCTTCGGACCTGTTCTCCGGATGGAGTTACATAAGCCCCACCACGACGGCGGGCCTTGTTGCTTCTCCATTCGTTTAACAGATCGTACTCCTCCTGAGCGTACTCTAGTTTGCCGGACCCGGGAGTCTGGGCAAACCGAGCCTTTAGTTTCTGGTTAGTACCAGGAACCGTAGGCGCAAACTGCTTCGTACTCGGTGTGAGGGAAGCCAACTTCTCTGCATTGAGGCCCCTAAGGTTGCCATAGAGTTCGGAGTGAATTTTCATCACCCGATCTATGGCTGCCTCCAGGCCCTCTCCATGCGAAGTCACATAGTGCCGGACCATGTCTCCGCGTCGGGGGGTGACACATCCTGTGCATTTAGCACATTTCTTGCCAACCTCTCGGTCGCAGACATATTCCGGCCTCTGGTGCATATGAACCTCCACGAGATGACGAAGGAACGCGTCTTTCTCGATGAAGAATTCAACCTCACCCTCACTTTGAGTACAACGTTGGAAGGGACAATCCTTACGATCCTCCCCGTAGTACTCATCTAGAGCAAACTTGAGCTTGCCCTTCTGGTCATAATTGTACAGACCATTGGGCGAATTCTTAACGAATTCCCAATAGATCCAGTACATATTGGCCGGCTTTCTATCAGAGAGCTTCTTGCGAAGCCACTCCTCCATATCTTCCTGCCCCTCACAGGTGATCCGAGGGGGCAGTCTCCATACGGATTTACTCCCCTTCAGGTGTCCCCTGTGTAGAGGAATGAAGTCGGCAAAGTTGCTATTGGCGTTAGCCCAGATAGCAGCCTCTTGCTCGTCAGTCGGAGTGACATCCACAACTGGGTCAACCGGCTCCTCTCCCTCTGGGTCGGATGGTACATCCACAGGTTGCACAACGGGTTGTTGACCCGCGAGGACCTGGGCTGCAGCATCTTGAGCGTCTCCACTCAAATCGGCCATTACGTCGTGTAGCTTGACGATTGGCACACCGAGCTCAACTTTTACGGTTGGGACAGCCGGTTCAGCTTCTGTATTATCAGCTTGAACGTCTACCTCGATAGGTTCAGGTTTGCGTTGGTCAACCTTCTTCTTATTCCTCCTGCGGGATCTGCCGTTAGTAGAAGTGCCAGGCTCGGATGCGTCCGTCTCATTGCCGGAGACATCCGAAGCCTTAGCGCCCTTCTTATTGGCCGAGCGTGGAGACACCCGACGGGTTCGGGTACTGTCGTCCACACTCGTGCTGGTAGAGGGTTCGGTTCCTGACCGCTTCCCTTTACCCTTACCTTTGGTGGGGGTTGTTTTACCCTTTCCACCAGCTGCTTTCTCCTTTACTTGCTCAGTCTTCGTAGGGGTAGACTGAGCAGTTTTAAGGGAAACATCTGCATCAGGTAGGGCCTTCTCAGGTACTACTGCTGCGCCTCCCAAGGTAGGAGCTTCAGCAGGAGACATGAGACGGTCCATCCGATCGGCCATCTTGGCTGTTACTTGCACGGGTGCGGGTCCGGGTACTAACTCCGGATGCGCCAGTGCATACTGTCTCTCCAATAGACGTACTACGAGGTCTTGTATTACCCCGAGTCTGTCTAGTGGAGACACACCAATACGGGCCTCTTCTGCCTCAATGGTTTGAGACGTAATAGGGACCCCTGGACAGTAATCCACAACAGCGTTACCTGCTGCTTCATACTCTTCCGCTGTGCTTAACAGTAGGATCTGGTCTCTGTCTATGTATCTAGAGACCTCATCTGCCTTGACACCGGTGTAACCCGTTTTGTCAGACACATAGGAAGGCCTATAAGAGGTATTCCTTCGGAAAGCCATTTCTGCGTCCCAGACGGCTTTACGAAACCATAAGTGGACTACCAATCCTTTGGCCATCTGATGGTAATCCATCAACCAGGACTCCGGAAAGGTATTAGCCCACTGCGGATGAGCACATTCCCAGATTGCGTTGACAACACGCTCGTCAACCTCTCTGGGCGTCCCATAACAGGTGGGTATCAGCATTTCCTCGGAAATTGCTAACATCCGTCCGTCATATGGACCGGCTACATCATGCCATTCGGGACTGTCTGGGAAGGGCAGCTCTAGGTGCATTGGCCTGTCAACCGGAGAAGCAGGTCCCAAAGCACCGAATGAGGTACTCCCACCAAGACGGGGCGGCAGTTGAGGGGGAGGTGGCATCAGAGCCCTGTCAAGAGACTGGGCTCCTGCCGGTTCTCCACTCAAACCTTCGGATGGAGGGGCTACATAAGGCTCACCTACATCAATTTGTTGTTGAACGCCTCGGCGTTCAGGACTAACTTGTCTGGAGTTGTCGGATGCGTCGTAGAACGATTCTACGTCGCTATCGTCTACTCCAGAGAAGTACTGATCAACATTCATTTGTTGATCCATTTGATCACAATCAGCATCGTATTGCTGATCGTCGTATGTATAAGTGGGACTCTTGGGAGAACCACTTCCATACTCTGGCGGGGTGCTGGCACCGGCACCGCCGCCAAGACGGACGGCCTCTTCTGCCATCGACAGAAGTGGCTGTTCGGGGATAAAATATCCCAATCCACCGGATAAGCAGTGAGTACTGCTTACCCAGTGAAAGGCGGGTGCCTTTTAACGAGGGCACACCTCAGAATATGGCTGTCACGGGCTATCAGACTCCAACAAGAGCAAGACCACCCTCGGCCACATCTTCTTCCTTCGCAGGAATAAGACAATATGGCGGGATACTCGAACTTGAATCGCTGCGCATGATCAAACCGGCGCCTCACGTGACCATTCGAAAATGGGTCAACAACTTTCCCGCGTGCCCTTAATTAGGTCACGCGCCCTTACATAAAAACAATACAATACCGGATCGGTCGTCCGTCCGTACTCAGGGTTCGACTATGACAATTCGCTAGGTATTCTGGAGTTTATGGATAGCATAAGCATATCCACCGGATTATCCGTCCAAAACCATGGGTTCATTGTCATAGGACCTTTTCCAGAGACTCTTGACCGGCTCAAATATACATTGAACTAGGTTACAACATATAACAGTACACAGTACAGGACAACACACTCGTTGTGTTAACAGGCTAGGTTACGGCAGTCTGTAGCAACCTTGGACTGCGTCTAAGAGGTTTTGAGGCCTCTTTTATTGACCTGGTATCCATAAGAGCCTTTTCCAAGGTCTTCTTAGCCTTAGAAGGACCTTTCCTCTTATTTTTACCTGCGCCTGCCGAGACTTTTTGTATCTTCCCCTGCTTTCCGGATGTTACGACAGGGGGCACCACCCTCTTCGGGTCTGCAACCTTCCGTGGCCGCCCGGGTCCTCGCTTTCGGGTCGGTACCACTTCGAGTTGCTTAACACGACTCTGTTCCATTACTTCCAATAGACCATCGCCGTACATTTCGGTGGAGGTATCCCTCCCCCTCCATGGGCGTAGTCTCGCTACATTTGACTTGTAACATTTACCAAGCTGTGATTTAATAATCACTGTGCAATCACTAATAACCTGAGTTATAGTGAAAGGTCCATCCCAATTACTGGCTAATTTCAGGTTAGCTAGAGGTTGGTGTAGACGCAGTACTCTATCCCCTAGATTAAAAAATCTAGCTTTTAGACCTGTGTCATAGCCAACTTTCTGCCAACGCGCAGTTTTCTGCAACTCGTCTCTAACCCTCTCATAGGCTTGTTTGAAATTATCCCGTAGGGATTCTACAAACATCACCTGGCAAGGGGCTTCCGGATTCATTCTTATTACGCCGAACACCAAATCGGCTGGCATAATCAAATCCTCTCCAAAAACGAGGAGATTAGGAGAACAGTTTGTGCTCGAATGCACAGTGCCATTATAGGCATGTACCACGAATTCACATTGTTCATCCCAATCATCCATCTGCTCATTTACCAGAGACTTCAATACTTGGATCAAAGTCCTATTGAATCTCTCTACTTGTCCATCGCTCTGTGGTCTATAGGGATTAGTTCTTGTCTTGCAGATCGCCAGACAATTACACATCTCCTGCCACAGACTAGACTCAAATTCTCTGCCTTGGTCACTATGTAACATGAGTGGGACACCTAGGTGCAGCACCCACCCTTTTACAAAGGCCATAGCACAAGTAACAGCCTTATGATCCGGTAAAGGAAACACTCGGGTGTACTTGGTATAATAATCAGACACGACCATCATACACGTGTTGCCACTAGGAGTGGGGGGAATCCCACTAATAATGTCAACAGCTATTCTAGCAAACCTTACACCAAACAGTTCCTGGGATAATGGCAGCTTGCCTAACCCGGGTCCTGGTTTGTTCTTACAGCACTCGGGACAGGTCTCCACCCATCGGGTGAGATCTGTACTCATGCCGGGCCAATAGTATCGTCTGGTCAGACGTTCTAGAGACCGTTTCTTTCCAAAGTGTCCACTAGTTCTATGTCCATGACAGAAATACATAATATCTCGTCGCATAGCACTAGGTATGACAACTTGCAAGGTTTTGTTCCTATTAGAATGGTTCTTCCATCGAAACAGAATACCATCCCGGACTTTTAGCTCGGCCCATTGAGCTAAGAATCGTCTCATCTCTCTGTTCTCCAATGACACTACGGGTCTTGGGGGACAGATACCCTGATTAAGGAATTTAATCAAACGTGATGTGACTGCATCAGACTTCTGGAACTGCCTGATGGTCTCCAAGGACCAATTCAAGACATGTTCCGGATGGGTTTCGAATGGAACTCGAACCCCTGCCAACACAGCATTGTGTGCTCCACAATCAGTGCACTCAGCATTTGCACATTTCCTCACTGGGATTCTAGACAAAGCATCTGCATTCAAATGCTTTGCCCCGGCTCGGTGTTCAATCTGGCTGTGATTTAGACCGAATTCGGATAGGTGCGCTAACCAGCGACCTATCATCCCCTCTGCATCTTTGAAGTTCAATAACCATCTGAGGGAAGAGTGATCAGTCCGTAGAGTGAAATCACTCCCCCACAAAAAGTGCTTGAACTTCTTCGTATAGACCACCACAGCCAACAACTCACGTTTAGTGGTACAATAGTTTCTTTGAGATTTACTCAACGTGTTACTAGCGAAGGCTATAGGAACTTCGACCCCATCCTGGACCTGAGAAAGGGCGGCTCCTATGCTTTCATTACTAGCATCAGTATCTAGAATGAAATGATCATTCTCCGTGGGGTATCTCAACACAGGTGTGATAGCAAACAAATCCTTTATTTTCATAAAGGCCTCGTCTTGCTCGGGTCCCCAAGGGAATCGTTCCTTTCTGATCCCGGGTGTCCAGTGGGACAAACTCTGGATAGGAAAGGCAACCCTTGAATATCCTGGGATAAAGTCCCGGTAGTAGGAACAGAATCCGAGGAAGGACCTAACTTCTTTCGCATTCGTGGGTGCTTGCCAATTTGACACGGCATCCAGTTTCTCCGGATCGGCTTTAATCCCTTCATTCGAGATTATTCGCCCCAAGTAATTAATAGATCTTTTGAAAAGATCGCACTTCTTGGGTTTCAGCTTCAAACCATTAGTTATGATCCTTTCCAGGACCATACCTAAATTTTCCAAGCATTCTTCGTATGTCTTTCCAAAGACAATCACATCGTCTAGATAGACGAGACATTTCTTCCATAAAAGGTCACTTAATAAAGTTTCCATCATGGCTTCAAATGTCGCCGGTGCATTGCACAATCCAAACGGCATCACATTATACTGGAATAATCCAATATGACTGGAAAAGGCCGTCTTCTCCATATCTTTCGGATGCATACCCACTTGCCAGTACCCGGATTGTAAGTCTAGAGAGCAATACCATTGCTTACCTCCAAGGGAGTCTATAGTCTCATCGATCCGTGGTAAGGGATATGAATTCTTCTTGGTCATACCATTCAATTTCCGGTAATCTATGCAGAAACGGATGCTACCATCTTTCTTGGTCACCATGCACACAGGGCTAGACCAAGGACTGGTTGATGGAATTATTACATCCTGTTCAAGCATTTTAGCTATCTCCTCCTCAGCTACCCTTTTTTTGGCTAGTGGGAGTCTTCTATAAGGAATCTTAAAAGGTTCATTCTCACCAGTGTCAATCGTATGCAGTACTTTATCGGTACGCCCCAATTGTTCACTCGGTGCTGCAAAAGCTTTACGGTACTTGTACAACAAGTCAGTTAGAGCTTCACGTTGTTCATCACTTTCTACATGGCTTTCGGCTACTAGAGTGTCTAGTTCCGGGCTCCTTTCGGGTGGGATAGGGGCTCCGGGTGCCGAAACATGTTTACAGTCTTCTATCAATTCGGATAAGACAACCGATCCAAGGATCGTATCCTTCTGTACATAGACAGTCTTGTTACCGGTATTGGATATAGGAACCACCGTCCAAGCAGCGTTAGCTACTAGAACATCAGCGGATTCCAATCCGATACTTGACAACATGGCCATGTCTGGCTCTACAACTCCAGTTTTTCCTGAAAACTGTCTGTCCGCTCGACATAAGACATCACAGGCTGTGCCTGGTGGTATCTTAACAGTCTGGGCTACACTGGCTACACTACTTACTTGCCTAAGTACACATTGTACTTCGAGATGGTACGGGTCTCTCACTTCCAATATTCCCCTCTGGGAATCTAACCTTGCTCCATATAATGCAGCAAAATCCAGACCGAGTATACCATCATCCGCGATGTTCGCCACAGTAGGGGTAAGGATGAAGTCCTTATCTTCCTGTAGACTGAACCTCATACATGTTCTACCGAACGTTTGTATCATGCTACCGTCGGCCGTACGAGCATTTCCTTCCGTTGTGAAAGTTTCATGATTCGTAGGCAAAAGATCGTAGAATCTCTTGGCAATACAGGAGTGGCTAGCACCCGTATCGACAAGAAACTCAGCGGATCTACCACTCACAGATACAACTGCGTACCACCTCCTACCTTTCAAGTAGGTAGGACTACTTGCATACTTAGCAAGTTCCGTCTTAGCGCCGAGGTCAAATCCACATCCCTTTAAGAATTCGAGACAAGGATGACCCGGGGGGAACTGGGCACACCCCACCCTGGCCAACTCATTGGCTGCTCCCTCTGGACTGATATCGGGTTTCCCCTCTGTGTTCTTCTGCCGGTTCTTGACACCTGGTGTACTATCAGTCTCCCCAGCCTCATGAGTAAGGAACTGATCAGGCTCCTTAGCTTCACTGCTGGGCGAAATCGCTAGAGGATTCTTGCCAGTACCGCAAGCTGCGATAGGCTGGCAGTCATGGCAATCACTCACTCTGGGGGTAATCCGGTTGCCATTGTGGACACCCCCTCTCAGTTTTCCTTCTTCACTGAGTCCTCCTTACCCGGATTGCTCCGGTAACGAGTGTTTCTATAAACTGGCTTATCTGCCTCACACTCGGCAGCATAATGCCCAGTTTCCTGACATCGGAAGCATGTCACAACACTCCTATCAGGCTTAGGCCTCCTAAGATTTTCAGTAATCTTCTTTACCAAATTGTTAACCAGGTCCTCTGATAAAGAAGGACCCGTCGTGGGTTTGGTATCGGGTTGAGTCACAGGAGGTTTAGAAGTGATCACTTTCTCCTTGACGTAACCCGGTTTCTTTCCCCAGTTCCGGTTGTACCGGGGGTTCCCTTGGCCAATGGCCCCAACGTTTTCATCTTCGTCAGGTTCCCCTGATTCGGATGAATCGGTTTCGGGTATTCCCTCCGGGATTATCATTGCTGACATCCGTTGGGGTACCTTCCCGGCAAAGATACGGGCCTTTCGATCATAATGATCTAGGGACTGGAACAAATCTGTCAAAGAGGCATCATTCTTCCAAGCTTCACAGGCTACTGTCCTGTGTTCTTGATTCCACAATCCTTCAATGAATTGTTTAAACATCTCATCTAGGAAGCATTCATCATCTAGTCTCCATTGAGGTCTGGCTTTATGCAACAGTCGTTGACATTCTAAGCCGAACACTTTGGCAGACTCCTTGGGCTTCTGTGTTCTTTTAGTGAACGTCAGCCAAGGGTCTTCTCCAACTATATTCCCATATAAATATGAAGCAATCTCTATGAGTTCATCATACTTCATATGGGCTGAGAGTCCTGTTATTTGAGAATCTCTCCATTGTTCCACGGCTCCTTTTCCGTCGCCTTCCTTTAACCAGCATACTAAATAAGGCAGAGCTTCCGCTTTACCCCATCCATTGCAGTTAAAGACATCTGCGCAGCCTTGATACTCCTCCTTCCAAGTGTTCTTGGCATTAAAGGGGGTAGGTATCTTAGCTACTCTACGAGCCGGATTCGTGGATCCAGTAAGGGTTAAACCCTTACTCCATTCCATGATCTCCGTATCGTCCAGACCTTGATTGTAACAATCAACACCTAAGTTAGCAATCGCTGCATTAGAATCATGCAGCGCTTGTAACCCTGGAGAAAGAGATACTCGGCGACTGAGTCTCTTTTTCCTTGGAGGATTCGTACCATAAGTACTTCCAAAGCCTCTGGATGGTGGTCCTCCTCCACCTCCTGATCCCCCTGCTCCGTATGGAGGCACCTGTGAAAAGGTGTATCCACTGGTTTGGGGAGCCGGCCCTGGACCATTGGTGGGTTGTGTATTTCCACCAAAGCTAAAGAAACCACTATTGGGATTAGTGTTTCCTCCTGTTCCATACGACTGATTTCCATTATTGAAACCAGTCCCACTGGCAGAGGGTCTGCTCCTGGAACGATCGCTTGAGGGTCCGGATCCTTGATCACATCCGGATTGCCCCCCAGCTGTACTGGAACCTCCGGATGCTCGTCCGGTTGTTCCTCCGGACGTGTTCCGGGTGTTACCATTGGACGGATTCGTTCCTGTTTGGGACTGATTCCATCCATACTGGGCATACGGGCCATTTGGTCCCCCTAAAGGTGACTGTTGTGGCCATCCGCCGTCAAAGGTGGAGCTTCCTGCCGAGCGGCTTTGTTTAGCTCCACTCGCAGAATTATCCCCTTTATTTCCCGTACCTAGACCAAGAGGTATAGAGGTATTATCTGTAAATCTAACCTGATGACTCTTTACTCCTTCATAACGAGGTACAGTTGTCTCTGTTACCCCGTCATTGCCCCTCAAAGAGAACATCTGGTTACTTGTCGTGTTTAGGGCAATTCCTGAAACGGTGAAGTCTGATTCAAGAGTGCCTACTGCACGACCAGTATCTTCTAGATACTTTGACATCTGGATAGCTTTAGCCTCCAGTTCGGAATAATCATCCATCATTTTAGTCTGTTTAACAGCCAAATCTGTGGATTCGCGTATCAATTGATCTTTGAGTTTTTCATGCTCATCGGTCTGTTTTTGGTACGTTTCCCGAGCATCTTTGAAGGCTGATTCTATTTTCTTCAGCTCTTCTTGATACTTGCCGTAGGCCGATTGAGTTGAATTTAACTCTTGTTTAGTTCTATTCAACTCATCATACGAGGCTCTGTATTCCAGATCCGCCGTATATAGTGCATCACGATACTGTTCGTGCTGGAGTTGAAAATCTTGCTTTTCTTTCTCCATCTGATCCAACAACAATTGTTGTTGGCGTCTACAACTCTGATCGTAATCGAGACGTTCCGATATCAACTGTTTGTTTTCAGTCAGAATCTTGTCTCGGGTTCCGGTCAGTGTAATAAGATCCTTCTGGATCTTCTCGTATTCAGCTCTCATGTCTTCAAGCTCGTCCATTTTGTTCTTTTCGAATCCACATTTTTGGTGTTTAATTCGAGAACTGTATGGAGTTTCAAACATACCTGCACTAGGCTTTGGTACCTCAAATGGTAATTTACCAAATTGAGCAGTACTTTTATGCATTGGTGCAGGTTTCGAAGTACCTCCTGGCATGAATAAGGAGTCTCCAAATTCATCCAGTTCATGATGTAAGTTTCTTCTTACATCTTCTAACCCATCAGGGTAGTGTTCTAGTGGATCCCTCCACTCCGTACCTTGGGGTGGTGACTTGATTTCACCATCCTCCATCGGGGAGTCTAGCTCGCGATTTGGGCCATTTCCCCTAACTGGGCTCAGCTCAGTCATTTCTGACTGCGCTTACCCGAAGACCAACTGGTCACGGCACCAGTGTAGTGGTTCGTCTCGTTAAGTTAGATTAAATCATAACGAAGAGAGAGAAAAGTTTCCGGGTAGGCAACCGAGCTTTTATTTCATAGCTTGCGTTACATACGATCACAGCCTCAGAGGACTACATGCTGCTAGTGCATTCGGTTACCCTTTCGGGTAACAACCTGGTTGAGCAGTGGGTAAACCACTACTGAGGAACCTAGGGCTAGGACCAGCCTTATATAGGGGAAAAGCCCGCGAAACTCAGACCGGCCACGTGACGTGTGGCGGACGAGTGGTAGGCCCCCTGGTGTAGTGGATACGAACCCAGAGGCAGGTGCTGCCACCTGCCATCCGGATTCCCCCACCACACCCGAAGGACCTAGGTCTGAGTCTCACGGGTGCATGAACGTTAAAGTGTAAAATACCATACCCCTACACATCAATGGATTTCTTGCACTGTGTTTACATTTTGTCAAATTATTTGCTGCTTCTATCATTTCTCTTGTCTTTCTTTCCTCACTAATTCCTGGGAATTTCCATTCATTAATTCCATCCCTCCCTAATTTACCTCCTCTCAGCCTTCCCGCCAATTACTTATCAAATTTGTATCTACACGTAGTGATACCAGGAGGTTAATTCAAAAGGCTCTGCCATTGCTACCTATGAGATGTTAGTGATTTCCCTCCCTTATTCTTTACTGCTATGGTAAGGTAGTAGTAGAGCAGCAAGTCCCTCAAAAGAGCCATATTTTAGGAGTTTAATTCTTAAGATTACTGATAGCTATAAGTTGTTTTTTTATGTTGTCCAATGTCTCCGGGTATGGAAAAGTGATGTTTGACCAATGAAAGCTCGTGCAGTCACTGAGAAATCGGCAATTCTATACAGCCATCTCTTGAAATTTTAGCCTCATTTTTAAGAGCTAAAATACATATTGATCACCCTGTTCTGGCACTAATATTTATCTTACAACAATTCCAAAGGTACCTACCCCCCCTAAATTGGACCTAATGATCGCATTGGAGCCAACCATTTGTTGCTAGGACAAGCGGTTACCTAGCAACAGCTGATTATAGCTAGCAACGGACCCTTTCCGAGACAAAGAAAGACCATTCCTAGGAATGACTTACAGAATGGAGATCATGGATACTGTTTCTCATTTTGCTATTCAGAAGCTCTATGCAATTGAAAAAAAATGCAATATTGTACCAAAATACAGTGTGCTGATCAGAAAATATAGAAAAGAAAGATAGACCTATAGCAAGTATGATGAAAACATTCGACTTCAGCATTATCCTCTATTGGCAAAATATTCTTTACTAGACAATTGTAGTGTGTCTTATATCCTGAAAATGATGAAATGAGAATACATCTGAGGTTTTACTCTACTTGTGGGGAAGTGATTCCTTAGCAACAAATTTACATAGCAACTTATACAAAGGAGCTTGTTCATAGACAAATATGTATTATTGTGAAGAAAGTTAACCATCATTGCACTCAATTTATTCAGAACTGAGTAGATCTTGTTAGAAATATCCCTAATGTGTCAGATAGTTGTTCAATACTCAAAGAGTTGGCACTTACTTAAACCTTACTAGCTTTTGTTTAGCAAGTGGTGAAACCTTGCTAGCTTTTGTTTAGCAAGTGGCTCACCAACAGACAACGGCTCTACTCAGATATGAAAACATGATTATGGAACCCATCGATTTATAAAGAAAATAAATCTAAAATTGTGCTGCCAAAGCCTTATTGCTAGACCTGTTTACATCTTAGCAATTAAATATTTGCTAAGGGGACATTCAAATATTACGTAACACAGTAGGGGAGGGGGTCATGAAGTTTGTTACACTTTGTTACAGAGAGAGGGGGGGTCTGCCCAAGTGTTACATGATAAAAATGAGGAATACATCACATGGCTAAATTTGACAATTTACAAGCATTTTAATGTGATTTTAGAGATCATCCTATAATTCTTGTTAAATTGAGAAGGATCAAATAAAAAAGTGGTCAAAATTGTGTTATGTAATATTTGAAAGGCCTTTAAGCAGCATTACTCTAAATTATGTTATTTATAATATTATATAGATTTTGATCAGAATTAGATATAATGTGTGATGATTATTCTGTCACAAACCTTCTCTAGATGTTCTACTAAGGAAATCTAGCTTAATCTAGCAGCATCAGATAACTGTGATTGCATGGATCTTGCAATTGATATCATCATTCTGTCAATTGTGAATAAGATCACTTCTGTTGGCAGAAGTGGACCTTTCCAGAGCCTTACTGGTAGGACTCAGCTATAAGTACAAGCCATATGATCCAACAAACAGAAAGTGCCTAGCAAACTAACCAAAAGACCCTACCTGTGACCATTCTCCTTGCTGGAAGGTCATGTTACAGGACATTAGCTAGGACTTTATTTTAAGCCATAGATATGTTCTTAACTATTTCCAGCCAGCTCTATCATTGTTAAAAGTCCCTAAAATACAGCAGATTGATGTCCCGGGCAAATATATATTGATACATGGTGTAAGGGTGACCTCAGGAATAGAACCAATGTTTGTGAAATGTATACAAAAATGACTGATTTGTAATCTGTATGTAGATTCCTTTCATATGATACCATGATACCTGGCATTACTTATTGAAAATAATTATTGATGGGGCCCAGAATAATGTTATTAGATACTTTAAATGCTCTCCTCATAGTGCATTAATGTACTAGCCATATTTGACCTGGTAGTGCATTAATGCACTAGCCGGCTGGAAAGAGTTAAAAAGACATAGACCATCTGTCTGTCACCAGTGATCATCATCTACATGATGGAAACATCCATATAACAATTAACATTCTATCCAGATATGTTCAAAGTGAAGTGATGGAACTACTATAGCCTACATATTTCAGGGCATTGCCACATGTACATTCATAATATGCTTTAGCATTTGGATATTCATTTTTACACTCCACCTTCTCAGTTGGTACTGAGGTACTTGGAAGGGTTGGCATGATACATTGATGCAGCATTTGCTAAAGGACTGACCAGCATTTCATTGGAGAAGAATGACATATGAAGGCATTGAATGACCATAAGGAGGTAATTTCATCACCCTCTACACAGATCCAAAGTCACAGACCAATACTGTAAGCATTGGCCTAAGGTAATTGACTTGAGGCTAAGGCTACGAGGCACAGGGGCATCCTACATTGTATATGACAAGACAAGGGTTGGATTCATGTAGAAGCCATGCCATTTACACATGAATCTATGGTAGTATTAGGTACATAAGAAGTCCCTTCTTGTTACAGTTCCTATAATTCTAATCCTTGGTCGTTAATTTATTCTAATAATGTTGCTAAATATCACTCAAAAGGATTAATTGATAGGTAGATACATACTGGAAGCAAGGTATTTACCAAGCCTCGGATTACCCAAGATATTCTTTGTATGCTTTAGAATGAGAGAGTTCAAGATGGTGATTATGTGTTCTGTATGATGGCATGTCACATCACACAGGGGCAATATTTAATTTTAGCCTTACCATTTTGGTAGGAGAGCTTTGATCATTATCAGTAGGTAATTTGAATCAGTCTGTATATTTGATATGACTTTGTATAGACAGGTATATGCCTTGTGGTTGATATTAGGATATCATCTGTGTTCTGAGACTCACATGAGATGTACATAAATCACAGACTGACCTGTCACCTCAACCTGATACATAAACTGCTTTCAATGATACTTTGCTGATGTTATCTTTAGCCAAAGTAGTGACAGTTGATTTTGTATTTAAGTCTGCAGAACCTGTATGAAGCCCCTGTATAAGGTGTGGCTTATAGGTCATTTCAGGCTCTGGCTGCAGCTCAAATTATATTACTCAAAGTACCATACTATAAAATAGTAGTAATCTGAATATTTGTAGGCCGCTAAGTACGGTTTATATTATTTTCCAAAATAGAAAAAGGAAATGAGTTGCTGGGTGATTTCTTCTTTTTTCTATGGGGTCATTTTATGATAGGATCATATATTTCAAGCAAATATAGCTGACTTATATTTGAATCTCATCTCATTGGATCTACATATTATACACATGTACATGAACTTGGCTATCACATGGTCCTTGGAATGTGGTTGGTTTACAAACAATACACTCATGATGTCTCTTGCCCAGCAATAGACATATTTAGCAAAAAAAAACCTGTGATCACTAGAATAAGGGGTGCATCCACTGCTGACGGATGGACCATCTGTCGGTTTCATCCGTCATATTTATCATTGATTTCTATGGAGAAAATGACGGATGAAGGGAGACGGATGGTCCATCCGTCGCAGTGGATGCAGCCCTATACCTGGCGGATATCTTTTCATATCTGGAGCATCTGTGTGTCAGTTGGTAGGCTACTTGCTATGCAAAAGCTAGTACTTTCTAAACAATAACCAACTGCACAATTGTTAAATATAATTATTTCCCATTTTGGGGGGTATTTTGAGGTATAATTGTTTTCAAATACATTGAGTCCATGGATTCTTAGTTCTCATCAAATCCAAATGTCTTTTTATGAATATACTTCTCAATTTTCTTAGGTTTGAAAAAGTGTTTATTTGAACTTCTCACAAAATTACAATGTGGATAATCAGAGTCCAGCTTGCAGCATAAATCTCAATATTACAATTAGTTCCAATTTTAACTATATAAACCATCACATCAGCTGTTACTTGATATTCATTACATCAAACAATAGAATTTTATATACGCACATGAGACAGAAGGGCATTGACACAAGGGCATTGACATACAGACATAGAAGACAGCCCAAGAAAGAGAAAATAAGATATAACAATTTAACACCATCGACCCCTGTTCCCAATAAATTATTCATTAAAGACCACGAAGCTTAAGCTCAAGAGAACTTATAATCCAAGAACAATATATTCATTCATCTGGTAACTTGTAGCTAGTTCATATGGACGTGCAATATGCATTATGCATTATGCATCATGTCAATATAGGTTGCTAAGTAAATTTGTTGTTGCTAGACAATCGGCTACTCTAGGAGTAAAGTGAAAGCCTCAGAGGTTTTTGAGGATATAAGACACACTACAATTATCCAGTATATAATATTTTTCCAATAGAAGATAATGCTGAAGTTGCTCGTTTTTATCATACTTGCTATATCATTTTTTTTCTACATTCCCTGATTAACACACTGTGTTTTGGTACAATATTGCATTTTCTACAATGGCATGGACCTTCTCAATACCAAAATGAGAAGCAATAGCCATGATCTCCATTCTGTAAGTCATTCCTAGGAAAAGTCTTTCTTTGTCTCGGAAAGGGTCCGTTGCTAGCTAAAATCAGCTGTTGCTAGGTAACCGTCTGTCCTAGCAACAAATGGTTAGCTGCAATGTGATCATTGGGTTCAATTTAGGGGGGGTAGGTACCATTGGAATTGTTGTAAGATGAATATTAATGCCAGAAAAGGTAGACCAATGTGTATTTTAGCTCTCAAAAAATGAGGCTAAAATTTCAAAAGATGGTTGTAAAGAATTGCAGATTTCTCAGTGACTGCACGAGCTTTCATTGGTCAAACATCACTTTTCCATACCAAGAGACATTGGACAACATAAAAAAAACAACTTATAGCTATCAGTAATCTTACGAATTAAATGACCCCAGAGGGCCCCCTGTGCTGCTCCTCTATAGGCCTGCCACCCTTTCTGATAGCCAGCTACTTTTTAGTGAGCGCTGTTAGCCTCAGCCCTGCTTTCACTATTCCAAGCAGCTAACAACTGTGCAGAGTGCCAACAGGTCCACAGAGAAAAAATAGCAGTGAAAGGTAAAAAATAGCAGTGTAAAAACTCGTTCTCTCAAGAGTGGCTACACTGGGGTTCTGCTAATTATATATATACCCTGAAATGTCAAGAGCCCTCAAGGACTATGAGAAAATCCATTCAAGTGCTCTTAACTCATGAGTAGCCTTAATAGCCCACAAGGACTCTCAGCAGGTGCATTCACTTTTGTGATGAGGAATGTCCCCCACACAGGTGCTCTTGCACTCAGGGGAAACCACTATCGTTTCTTAGTATAAAATAAGGGATGGTGTTAGTACTGGAAGTGGAATAGTGAAGGACTGCATAGTACTTCCTATCAGTAACTGGCCTAACACCACTAGCTATTTTATAGGTCTTATGAGATGGTAAGAGATGTGCCTACCCTAACATCGCATAGGTAGCGATGGCAGAGCCTTTTGAATTAACGTCCTGGAGGTTAATTCAAAAGGCTCTGCCATCGCTAGCTATGCGATGTTAGTGATTTCCCTCCCTTATTTCTTACTGCGATGGTAAGCCCAGGCTGCCTACCTTTCTGATAGCCAGCTACGTTTAAAGTGAGCGCTGTTAGCGTCAGCCCTGCTTTCACTATTCCAAGCAGAAAATGACTGTGCACAGTGGCAACAGGTCCACAGAGAAAAGATAGTAGTGGAAGACAAAAAAATAGCCCTCAAGGACTATGAGAAAATCCATTCAAGTGCTCTTCACTCATGAGTAGCCTTAATAGCCCACAAGGACTCTCAGCAGGTGCATTCACTTTTGTGACGAGGAATGACCCCCCCACACAGGTGCTCTTGCACTCCGGGGAAACCACTATCGTTTCTCAGAGTAAAATAAGGGGTGATGTTAGTACTGGAAGTGGAATAGTGAAGGACTGCATAGCACTTCCTATTACTAACTGGCCTAACACCACTAGATATTTTAGTGTAGTAACACTAGGTCTTATGAGATGGTAAGAGATGTGCCTACGCTAACATCGCATAGGTAGCGATGGCAGAGCCTTTTGAATTAACCTCCAGACAGAGAAATAATTTGCCACCTAGGATCATAGTAAGGTTGTAGGAGACTGGAAAGCTTCCCCCGGGAATTGCCAATGGAAATTACGCCCCTAACCCTAACCCATCCCTATCCCAATAATAACCGTATCCCTCGCCCTATAAACCTATCCCTCCACCGATGTCCTATAGGCCACAGGGTGAGGCACCAAATTATGAAGTTTCGTTCCAATGAGAGGGGTACTAAAAACTTTTTGTGGATTTGCATAGGGAATGACCCTAGTAATCATATACCAAAAGTTCTCCGCTGACATTCCTGCAGTTTTTGCGTAGGTCAAGGTAAAAGGTCAGGAATTTCCCTCTATATTCCTATATAAAGCTGTTTAACCCAAGAATTGATTGCATGTTCTCTCTGAACTAAGTTAAAGGGCTAAAAGAGAATTTTATGGTTTTGTTTGGGCCAGAAAATCATGCTGATTCCAAATACACTTCTCATATTAGTCTGAGTATGCTGGAAGTGACGAAAACTTGATATTCAAAAATAAAAGTAATATTGAAAAATATGGGAAAATATCAAAAATCTGTAAAACATGAAATTAGCCTCTATCAATGCACAAAACACCTAGTTCAGCTAGCTGGTGGGTGAGGAGCATAATACATATGACATGATTATGTAATTAAGCCTTGACCTACTTAATTAGGTCAAAGGTCACAGAAAACATATACGTCATATCTCTGGTTCTAAGAGGCCTTTCTACACACTTTTAAGTTCTAAATAGGGGTTTCTCACATAGAAGAACTCATAGGATGCATTATTTTGTGCATAAATCAGAAATCATCATTGATTGTCTATTTAAATGCAGATTTATGAGGGGAAGTATTAGCCACATATTTTCTGAAGTAATACTTGATCCCCTGCCCTAATGAAACAGTAAGTGTGTAACTAGTGTTATGAAGAAAGGTTGACAATTACAGTTGGTTAGGTAAGAGTGAAGTGGCAACTCTTCTTTGGTCAAATTCCCAAGAGATGTGTCTGTAAT
This sequence comes from Acholoe squamosa, assembly GCA_949317995.1. Lineage (NCBI taxonomy): Eukaryota > Metazoa > Annelida > Polychaeta > Phyllodocida > Polynoidae > Acholoe > Acholoe squamosa. The sequence continues at coordinate 32,289,532 of OX439044.1, forward strand.
TGTCCTGCCTCTAGTTCTGAATTTAACTGCAATTGGTTAATAGGCCCTACTGGTAGGCTACCTAATAAGATTAGTTGGATTTAATTATAAATAATCACAAAAATGATCACAAATAATTACAAAAATAATCACAAAAAAAAATATAGTTGCAAACTGATAACTTTTGTATTGTATTTACACATCCTTGGATGGCCTTCATATCCGGTTGCAAACTGATAACTTTTGTATTGTATTTACACATCCTTGGATGGCCTTCATATCTGCAGAGGCAGTAAGAAAAGGCACACATATGGGGCAGCCAATGCAAATTTCTATAGAAAGTGAATGTACAATCTGTCAGGATACCAATTCTGCAAGGGCTTAAAATTAGTGTAGGGTAACACCAAGCATGTAAGCAGTGGTTTATAAACCATTTCAGAGACCTACCGTGGCTTATAGAGTCTGCCTAAAGTATAGTTGCACATGGTGTTTTGTGTATAAAGAAGATGGTTAATGTCAGGGTGTGGCTAATATGTGTGGGAGCAGTTAATACACATGGTTTTATGATAGGATGTGGTAAATAGGTGTCTAGGTCTAGGGAACATTTGCCCAGCCCTTTGAAAAAAAAGAGAAATAGAGTGTGTTACATACTATAGAACGGTCTTGCATAAGCCAGACCTCACAGATAAGGCACATGATTAGTTGATGGAGATCCCATAAGGCACATTCTGGCCTTGATTTTCAGCAGTTATACTAGGCATAATCTATAATTCTTCTTTGCCCGTAGACTCTGAGCATGATTCTTTTTATTAATGAAAGTATTCCATCCATTCACCACAAAATGTTTAGGTGCAACTGATACAGATCTAATCAGACACTCGATCAAGCAATGGCAATGCTTGTCAGGAATACAAAACATCTTGAGTTCGGAAAGAAGCTGTAAGCCACAATATGCCTCATTCATTGGGTGCACCTTAAAGGCAGATCTGTACAAAAATGTACTAAACCTTCAGTTTTCAAGCCCTAGTTGCTGCTTTTACCTTCTCCCGAAGTGGGTGAAGCTTGAATCTGGGAGCTGAGATGTGATCCAGGCATTGTATGGGGAAAGTTTTGCAGTCTAAGGTGCTAAGGGATTCTTGAACATTAGTGCCCAAGATAGTAAGGATTGCTCCTTTGTGAAATAATTTACACCATCAAACCTTACTTATCATTACTAACAGCACAAGTCTTGCAGGGGCCGGGAATTGGTTACTAACATATTATTCTGTGAAAATCCCTAATGCAAAGTGGCAGCAAGCATTCAGGAGAATCCTTTCAGCTACAGTAGGAATCTGATTTGCCTAAGTCATGGTTCACATATAGGTTTTGAAGCAAAATGCATGATAAAAGCTATAACAGTCACCTAAATCTGAATATTTCAAGCCCCTTTATCCTGCCATCAATTCCTTTTACTTGGCTGATTCATTCCCCCTACTCCACAAATCTTGAACTTAAAATTTCGCAAAGTCCTGCTAGAACTGTAAAATGGTTTATGACTTTTGACCTAATTGTATATGTCATGGTCTATCTAACTAATTACTGCAACCTTGTTCAGACACTTGCATTAATTCATGTAAGCCTCCTACCCAAATACAAATTGTTTCAATAAGCAGGTGATCCAGTATTACTTCGGACAATATGGGGCTAATACTTTTCATCGTAAATCTGCATTTGCATAGACAATCAATGCTGATTTCTGATTTATGCACAAGACAATGCATCCTATGAGTTTTAAACCTACTCCAATCAATTCCTCTATGTGAGAAACCCCTAATTATAACTTAAAAGTGTGTAGAAAGCCCTCTTAGAACCAGAGATATGACGTATATGGTTTCTGTGACCTTTGACCTAATTAAGTAGGTCAAGGCTTAATTACATAATCATTTCATACTTATTATGCTCCTCACCCACCAGCTAGCTGAACTAGGTGTTTTGTGCATTGATAGAGGCTAATTTCATGTTTTACAGATTTTTGATATTTTCACATATTTTTCAATATTACTTTTATCTTTGAATATCAAGTTTTCGCCACTTCCAGCATACTCAGACTAATATGAGAAGTGTATTTGGAATCAGCATGATTTTCTGGCCCAAACAAAACCATAAAATTCTCTTTTAGCCCTTTAACTTAGTTCAGAGAGAACATGCAATCAATTCTTGGGTTAAACAGCTTTATATAGGAATATAGAGGGAAATTCCCGACCTTTGACCTTGACCTACCCAAAAACTGCAGGAATGTCAGCGGAGAACTTTTGGTATATGATTACTAGGGTCATTCCCTATGCAAATCCACAAAAAGTTTTTAGTACCCCCCTCATTGGAACGAAACTCATTTTCTAAGGACATTATTGCTACTCACCCTGTGGCCTACTAATGTAAACTCTGTTGGCGGGGGGTTAGGGCATTTATTACATTTGCAAAATGGTTTCTCCTACCTGTCTACAGTGCCATACAGAGGGATATAGCAGATTTCATGAGACATAGCAGGTGAGTTTATTTCACTTTTAGAGGAGGGAGGAAGAGTATCGGTTATTATCATATTTAATCCACATCATTATGATGGACTTATGATAAAGTTGATACAGATGGACGTTGAATGTATTGCAAAAAGCCTGTTGCCTCAATGAGAAACCTGTTAGTTCACATCAACATTCAATTTGATAATACTCGTGTACCCTAGAAATCATAATTGAATTAATGAAATTGATATATTATCTTTTTCTCACATAGGGTTATCGTCAACTATCAATGATTCCACAGTGTCGCTAAGGAGGACTAGCCAAGGAGAGCATTATATTATGGTGTTCTTCTTTTCACAAATGTAGTATATTGTACCACTAGCTTAGCAAATGGACACACAGGGTGCAATGGGCAAACTGCTGAGTCGACCAAGCAGGGATTTTGGACTGTTTATAGTAAATTACCGAACAGGCCAGATCATGTTTTATCTAACGTTACAACCATGTGGTAGATAGAGCCTTAATAATCATTTGCTCCTACTGGCTCTATTTATATAGAGGAACGATTCAAGTTCAACTTAGAACTATTGGGGCCAATGGCAAAAATCCTAAGGGAGCTAGCATTTGATCAAAACTAAAGACTTAAGAAAAAAGTGCTTATTCACGTTTTCTTTTTGTATTTTTCATACTCCATTCCATACCTGCAGATATCCTAATGTATTTCAAGGTGCTCAATAAAACCGGATGGTGTCTCAAAAATATGTCTGCGTTTATATCATCTGTTTATCTCACTTTGAATTACCTTCATAATTGGGTTGTATTTTAGAGTAACAAACCATAATGCCATCCTATAGCGTGTAACACCTGGAGAACACAAATCACAGAAAAAATGAAGTTAAGACGTCACTATTAGACTTGAAAATACTTCACAAAGCAACTCAATACACAAACATACACCCTCCCTCCTACCACAACCTCTAACCACCAAACCTCTGCAGGGCATTTCAAAACGATATCTATAGCTATGGTTTTGAAATGCCTTCCTGCCCTGCTTTCCTTCCTCTGCTAAGCATACACTACTAACAATGTCAAACATCAAAGGTCGAACTGGAACTGATGGCTAATAATGCTTATTGATTGATATACCCATATATATATGGTTCCAGAGACGTGGATGGAAGACGGTCCGACTGTTTGTCAGCAGTACCTTCAAGGACATGCATTCTGAAAGGGAATATTTGGTAAAACGAATCTTCCCACAACTCAGGGAATGGTAAGTTTTCAGTTCTCTATTATCACCGTCTAGATTTAGCAGGAGATATACCAGGCCAGGATTGAGAGATGTAAAATATGGATGTACTCCATGTTATATATGGGTAACGTTACAAGTGAAATGTTGTAAATCATGCTACACTATTACATCATCATGCATTTTGTATCAGATTAATAAAGGTAATGTTATTTGGCTAACAGTGGTTGGGAGAAAATGAGATGGGGAGGGGAACAGAAAGGGAATCAATTGGGGAACTGTAAATTAATTTGTAAGGTAACGGCTCTCATTCATAAAGGACATCAGTATACCATGAGAGAGTAATGCATGGCTAATCCAGCCCGAGTGTGGTATAACAAGAAAAACCCATAACTACTATCTCATGATTATGTACACAGGTGTGAAGGGAGACGACTGAGGCTGGTTGAGTGTGATCTCAGGTGGGGAGTACCAAAAGATGCTAGCACAAGACAGACACTGGATGCTTGTCTCTCGGAGATAGACAGGTTTGTACTGATCTTTTATTGCCATGATTAAAATGTTATAAACACCTGAACATTACATGCAACACACGAGGGTCTTGCACAAAAATGAGAATCGGAAAATTAAAGGTGCACGTTTTTGTATTGTCAAAATGTATTCTCATCAGTTCACATAGATGATGGTTCCAACTCAAAACGTGCACATTTCATCTGAAATGATCATAATGTATAAGTGGATCAACACGCGCCTTTCCCTTTACCCTATTTATGTAGTCCACGTTTAGTTCGATGCATTCAAAGTACTGCGACCCTCATCGTTTGGCAATACAGTGAAAAGGCCATACCAGTAGGCCATGTATGAACCCTGGAGGGTGTTGCTCCTATAGTAAAAGGAAGAGCTAGCTAAAAATGCCCTCATTTCCAGTCCTTTCTTTTCATGTAGCTATAACTTGTCCCTTTTGTTGCTCACAAGTGGTCATTCAAGTATGGTGCTAACAAAGGGGGATTTGAGTATGTACCTAGTTGGGAGGAGTCAGTCAGTATAATAAACTATAGAGCGTGTGACATGAGTAGGTACCTGGTAGTGCAGCTCTCTCTATTTTAAACAAGGCAGGTGACTTTTCAGACTAATGTGGTGAGTGCAAGTACTTAGGTGAAGTAGTGCATGACTTGTTTTGAAAAGAGGGCACATACTCACAGCTCTTTTTACAATAGGAGCAACACCCTCCTGCGATTCCACCTGAAAAAAAAAACGTGTACATGTTCTCTTCTCAAGGCCCTCAAGTTGGTCATAAAGCCCCTACCACCTCTAAAGTCTGTTTTGAGCACGTGATGGACCTTCTATTGGCTTGTTTCTACAGGTGTTATGAGGAAAATGTCCACCCATACCTGCTGGCTCTTATCTCTGAGAGATATGGCTGGGTACCCAGTGAGGACCAGATGCCACCTGATATCAAACACAGGTAAAATAATCCAACACCAACATTACCCTAGATAACTCTTGATGTGCAATTGTAAATAGCTCCTTCAATCACATTCAGATTGTTCTTCGGGTGCATGGGAGGTGGGCGGAAATTAGCAAAACATACAGTCTTCACTCTTAACCATTTAACCATTTCTAATTATGCTTTTACTGTTATGCTTTTGAAATAGAAATTAATACTACAGCCTGCATGAGTTGAATCAAAAGAATACTGTACATGTAACTCTACTTATTCCAGATACAAATGGATTCCTGGGATGTCAGTCACCACCATGGAACTGTTGACAGGCGGACTATGGGCAAAGAACCCCAATGTAATTATTCAAACAATATTCTAGCAGGACGTTTAATATACTGTATGCCAGAACCATTGTTTTAAGCCTAGTGGAAATTTAGCTACCATAGCACTTTATGTACAAGACCTAGCTTAAATGTGCAAGGATGACTCTTGCTGCGCTTTTTAGGAGGATGCCACTAAACTTAGTGTGCGCCTTTTAGGTGGGGGATATCTTGAGTCTGAATATCAACCTATCTTTACATAAAAAGCCCTACACACAGATTTCATGTACCAAGCTGCAGGTCAAATTGGGCTTGAAAACAATTTGCCTTCAGCTAACAACCCTATATAATATTATATAGAGTTTTATAAGTACCAAACTGAGCTTGAATGTCCACCTAGCTACCAAATCCTATACAGAGGTCTTTTGCAACAAACTGGGCTGGGAAACCCACTAGTCTTTAGATCAAGCCTTTTGTGACCTAAAGCCTTTTGTCAGGTAAAGGGCTGATGTTGAGAATACTCAACATCCATGCAGGGGGGGATGTTGAGTATTCTTGACATGTCTATATTGATGTGGCAACCATTTGTGAAATTGTGGGATAGATTTAATTGGCCTGCTATAATTAGTCTGATGATGTTTCAAGCCTATTTCAGGGCTGAGGAATTCGAATGTGAGGAGTTTAGAGTGATAGAGACAATGGAAAAATGTCAAAAATGAAATCAAAGTCAGGGGTACTGTATACTCTTTTGCAAGATCTCGCCCCCTGGTAAATATCCTGCTAAAAATTCAGGCCTCTGGCCTACCAAAATGCCCTTCTAGCTCGCCCTTAAAGGGCATCTATGTCAGAATAAAGCTCACATGAAGGTACCCGTTCATCAGCTAAAGACCTGTCAGGGCAATTCTTGGTAGTGTATAAGCCGAAGCTGATAAATTGGTAAGACTTCTCTGGATTTTTTCATAAGAAATGAATTGCTAAGTCGGGTTCCCTAGTCAATCTTATTGTTTCTACTGACTCTTTTTTCCCCCATTCACCGCCTTCCTCAGGCCCTGTACATGCTCCGAGACGAGAGTTTCCTTCGTAACCTGGAGGACAAGGACCAACTAATAACGGTGTATAAAGAAAAAGAAGATGAATACCAGAAGTCACTTGCTGCAGTAAAAGGTTTACTTTCCTTGAATTCTTATTCATGAATCAGATAGAGTCTATATTGTATTGAATTTCAGCACATCTTAGATCAGACTCTTCACTTTCAGCCCATACAAAAAGATCCAACATATAAATTGTGTCTGAAATTGTGCGCAGGTGAGGGGCCTCCCTGTTGGGGTTTTAGTACTGGATTTGGCCACTAGGGGAGCTACAGAGGCTTAAAATATGAAAAATAGACCAAAATTGCTATCATGTACTTTTCCAATACTATATTCTGACACTTCCTGTATATTTGGAATGTAAATTGGACGTTTGGAACCCAAAAGAAAGCCTAAATAAGGGTTCCCAGAGATTTGTGTTGTTATGGCAACCAAAGTTATATTCCAAATAGAAAAAGATATTAATGTCTATTGATAGAATGATTCAAATACTATGCCCAAATGTGTGGAAGGGGTTGGTCTTTTTTAATTGAATGATAAGGCTTATAATGCTTATTGGCTGTATTAGTATAGTTATGTCATTCCATTTTCGTGAAGCGATATCTCCAAGACCAGTGGGGTGTTTCAGAAGCCGGACATGATAATGAACATTAAATATCTGTTTCTAAAACTGTTAGATTCTAAACTTACAACTGCAACCAGTATCATCTCTCACCAGTCATATAGTTATATACAGAGTAAGGTAATGGTAATGCTTTAGAAACACATGCAGGTATAAGCCTACAATCACTATTAAAACTGTTATCATATCTCCTTATGACCGGTTGTAAACATTACCTGCTTCTGAAACACCCCACTGAGGAGCTACCTGCAACTGTTATAATACAAACCTCATTTTAAAGCTGATAACTTCAATTTTAAATGTCATACTTTACCCCGGAGGACCATTTCCCGTCATCTGTCCGCAAATATCAATTTTTACCAAATCAATTAAAGTGGCAGTAGGATTATCTTAATCCACTTCTAATGCAACCCTCTGCTTTAGTTTTGAACTACCTACTCATCATTCATCATCAAAACTTCTCTTTATCCACAGACAGGTTAACTAAGCTTGGACCTGATGCTGGAACAGTCACCAGTTATAATTGTCAAGTCAGCAATTGTACAGAGAAGAGAGCAGAGATGACAGGTATGTCTAACAGTCCCAATCTCTCTTATCTGGATTAAAGACAAACGCTACCCGGTACACAGAAGCCACCTGGTGGCAGGAATCCAAACTCATCAATTATACTATTTTAACTAGTTTTCTCACCCCAACTGGACCACTTTATCTGTACATGTTTTTTCAGTTCATTTCTGATCACTATAGAGACATTAAAGATATTTATATGCCATTTGAATTACCATAGGACAATAAATATTTTTTTAAAATTCGCAACTTTTTCATTTCAACGGTGACCCCCCCATTTTTCTTCTTTTAAAATGTTTGCAAAGATGTCCTTTATGTATTCAGAGAGTCTCATAGATGAATCAATAGAAGGTCATTCACTATGATGCAAAATATGAAAAAAATGTTTTCCCCATTCATTTCTATAGTTAAGGCATTTTCAATTAAATGGTCATAAATGAAAATTAACCCCGTGACATAGGGATTTCTTTACCTTTTCCTATTCTATATCAAACGAATGTATACTATCCAGAGTTATTTGAGATTATCAATAGAAGATCTAACATTGGTCAGCCTGTAGCGTTTGTCTTTAAATACATTATAAAGGGTTAGCGAATGGGTTTTACAAATGGTTTCGTTTCGAGATTGGGTGATTTTGAAAATTTAAAAAGTTGATATGGTACGTGGAGTTAACATGACACTCCTACCCCCCAGCATCTGCACCACCGCACACAACTACCCATGTAGCAAGCCCGCTAAGGGCCAATTCAGTTTTAGCTCAGATAAGCTGGTTCAAAGCGGGCAGTATACTATTCATGGTTTTAGGTTGGGCAAATGGTGGGTTTCCAGTCAGGGCCACATTGGGCTGACCTAATAGGGCAAACTGAACTAAGACTGTTGGGCTCCTGACAGTTTTTGCCCTCAGCAAGTTGTGTGGGCCACATACGGCTAACTAATTTGGGCACAGAGCAGCTTCAAAATGGGAAAACACTTTGGGAACAGATTGGTTTCAAGGTGGGCACCCTGAATCAGGCATAGATCAGTTCCAAAGATAATTCCCCAGACACGGTTGAGGATGGGTTTGCACAAGGCATACTGAGCTGGGAGTTCTGAACTTTGACACTAGATGACCCCACTATGTCTGATGTAAGGCTTTCCCCCCATGTCAGTATTGATTTTCTTTAGTATGATATAACAGAAATAGGCTAATGAATCATATAAATCATAACAGTACACAAATATTCTCAGAGTTTGGATCTACTGGCAAAATACATTTGAAATGTGCAAAGTTAGGTGATGTCAGCAGTTTTTAATGTGACTACACCATTCCTGTGGTAATCATTTTAAATTGAAGTATGCTACCCACTGGGAGGCACTATGAACTTGAAGGCTAGCATGTTACTGGACTAGGTCTGGTTGACATGCCTTGGCCAACTAAGTTTGAATTGATGGTTCTACTGTATTATGATGATGGGGAGAGTAATACAGTATGTTTAGTCTCCCTCCAACTATGGAGGCCAAGGGGAGGGGCTAGCACCTGTAGGCTAGCAGAGCATTTTCAGGCTTCAGAATTTTAGAAAATGTGGAAAAAATAGATTTTCTATAATATCTATCCCAGATGGCGCCACCTGATCAAAGTAGTCAGCCCACTTTCAGCCACACCAAAAACCTATGTTGAACCTGAAATGATAAATTTTGACCAGATGGCGCCATGTGATCAAAGTGGGCAGCCCACTTTCAGCCACACCAAAAACCCATGTTGAACCCAAACCCACTCTGAGACTGATCTATGCCCATATTGGTTAGCCCAGTGTGACCCACACACCTCACTGAGGACAGAAACTGTCAGCAGCCCACCGGTTAGCCCATTTTGGCCCACATTGGAAGCCACACCAAATAAAGTGTGGGCCACAGAAGGGCCACACCACCTTTGCTACCTGGGTAGGGCACTTTTAACTAATGAAATTCGAGTATGAAAACTTGAAAAAAACATACAGTGGAAAATCTAAGCATGCTCGGAGGTTTCTTGGTATATTTACCATGGGTTATAGAAGTTACGTTTGTGGTTGAGGGAGAGGGTTAAATATTTCTATAACACTATGGTGCATGGAATACTTTTTTTTTCGTAAAACCTGAATAACAAAGTCAGCCTTATTTGTGCCAGTCCACCTGGTACACCAACTCATTTACATAGAGGATATATCACTCTATCTTTATTAACAAATGTATGCGCCGATCCTCTATATGATTTAGAGGAAATATCACTTCTTAGTAAATTTACTTCATAGTTTTTAAAGAATATTTATAGACTAGCGGTACTACGCTACCTACATAACAAGACTACTAGAAAATACCAGTACATAAAATACCTACATGCCTATTTGTAACAGGCTTAAGCTTTTTGTTTTAGATTTTATTTCCTAATGGCTTAACTCCACGTAAACCTGAATTTAGATTGCAATTCTCTCTTTTTACAATGCCCGACTCCCAATCCTCTCTTCTCTTCTTGTATGTATGAGTTCTCTTCTTTAGACTATGTTCATGTAGTACACTCTCTCTAATGTGGTCACCATTCGTTCTTCTCATTCATTCTCAAAGAGGGTCAAAGTGACGTTTTAACTGGAAATTGTTGATCACAAGGAATGGTGACCACATTAGAGAGGTGACCACATTATGGAGAGTTCCTCACGTTAAAACAAAGAGGGAACTAATTTAGTTCTTTCCAGAAGTGACCATATTAGCGAAGTGACCACATTAGAGAGTTGACCATAAGTAGAGAGTTGACTTTAAAGGCCCTTTGTCTGGCTTTGCAGGGTTTGAGAAGTTCGGTGAGGCAGTGATGGAACACTTTAAGGCGGCAATGGAGAGACAGTACCCGCCTGATGCCTTGGGGAAGGAGCTGAGTGAGACAGAGATCCAGTCTCTCCAGCATGAAGCCTTCATGTCACAACGCTCTGAGGTAGGTCGATGGCCACAACCTGGTTATAATTATGTAGCTCTAATCTCGGCAGACTCAAACTGCTTGTTTAAACAACCAGCTGTAGCACGGAACGGAAGGTAACGATGGGCTTTCAGCTGTGAAATCTAATGCATTGTAGAGACCTTGAGATTTAGTACAAATCACAGCCACTAGGGGGAACCACTATGGGCTGGAATAATAGGAGAAATAGGCAAAATCTTTGGTGGAAATACAATGGTTTTACAAACTAAACGTTCCTTTTCTTGTTCAGATTTGGAATATATATAAAGAGAAAATATCAGTGTTTTTGTGTTCGTGTGTTGTCATTGTAGTAGTGCAGTGCATCACTGGAAAGCTCATGATCTCAAATTCAAAGTTGGAGTTTCGCCCCGAAGGACCCTTTAACCTTGGCTCAACACAACTTTAGTAATAATATCCTAAATTTCCTAGTTTGTGCACAATTCCGTATGATGTCGTTGAAGTCAATATATGATCTTGAGTCACATAAAATTACAAACCAATTCATTTATTTGTATCCACTAGCTGCCAAAAGAGTAATTTTAAATATCCCCTTCCAGTTGTTACTTGGACGTGAGGACGTTATGGAACAGATTGACCAGTACATCTTTGAGGAGAGGCAGTCCCCAGTCCCCCTAGTCCTACTGGGGTACCCAGGCTCAGGAAAAAGTGCTGTCATGGCAACTATTGCACGAAGACTCTCACCAAGGGCCGATTCACAGGTTTGCTCTTTGCCTCTATTCTATACGTGTTTTCATATCAGTTGGTTTATGAAAGCAGCCCATAGTCATTACTAAGATTTTGGTTAAAGAGGTCAACGGCACATTTCGTGAAGGGTAGAGACACTACATACTACTCATATATTTCACGAGGGTGCATAACTCTTGCAAGTCATCATTAGAGCAAAAACACAATTGGGTTCATTAGTATTTGCATGACATTATGTACTTATCGGCTCCTACTTGATTTTGACACCAGGTGGTATATCACTTTGTGGGTGCTACTCCGGGATCCACAGACCTTCTAGCCATGCTGGGACGTATCTGGAGGGAGCTTATGTCGTCTGAAGATAAGGTAAGAAATGGATCACCTACCACAAGCACAGGTGGGAGCAACGTGACATAACAGATGATAAAATTGACATTTTTAAGTAAGACCTTTGACCTCCTCTGCAAACAAAAACTTGAATATTACTGAAGTTAATATGGATTGGTACACTCTAAAGAAAGTTTATATTTGCAGCCTCCCACAGATGCTAACGAATTGAGGCGGTCACTGAGCGTCGTGCTGGAGAGCTCAGCAAGACGAGCACAGGAGCAAGGATACAAGAAGGTCATCCTCATCATTGATGCCCTGAACCAACTGGATGATGATGATGGTAAGCACTACTCTCCAGTGTTGAATTGCTTTGCTAACTATCGACTGTCATGCGGGGCTGTAAGATCTCATTTGACAATTTCTCATGCATATTGGGAGGGGAGGGGGCGGAGTTATTTCTTCACACTTGGCTTTCAAAAGGAATTCCTGACGAGGTAGATAACCAAAATAGGCCCATAGTTCTTCATATAGGGTATTAGCTACACTGAGAAAATTCTTCCTGACAAAGTGACATGTATACCCATGTCAACTTGATTTGACACAGAGAGCACAGGTCATTGGGACATGTGCACATATGTCACCATGACAACTGTAGCACACAGTAATCCTCATATGATTTGACATGCCTTAAAATGCCATGTCATCTGTGAGTTGACCAGGGTCACGGCCATGTCGAAGGCACTTGACATGTGATGGTTTGACATACATAATTGTTCTAGGATATTCCACTAGATGGAGCAAACAACCATTTTGGTACCAGGACTAATCACTACCAAGAAGTACTACCAACACTTGAGACATTTGATGTATCTGTGTCATTTTGTTTTCATGAAGAATAGATCACTAAGGTCTGTAAATACTATCAATAAATGGTAGTGAATTCTATTTCGTTGTTAAATCTGCATTTGTTATTGAATATCAAAATAGACACCCACCATCCTGAATACTCCAACTGGAGTGGTTAGACACCTTATGTGTGGGTCAGTGAAAATACCAAAGGACTGTATTCTAACCCACAATCTATAATCTCAGTATCTACAGTACAGGGAGACATATGGCATTGCCATGCACCTCCATGCCCTTGTCTTATGGACTGCATAGAGGTCCTCAGTCAAGTAGGAGTTCTGTAGATAGGAAAAAGTGCCTTAGTGTTGCAGGCCTGTGGGACTATGATATCCCCTGCCTTCTATTATAGGCCTCCCTTGATTGAACCATTGGTACATAGTTATTGACTGCTCTTGACCCTTACATAATTGTCTCACAGTATTACCTAGCACTCAGGTGAATGGATCAGAAATATGTGACGTGTCTTTATTACGCATGTCAAATGGAGTTGACAAACCAAATATGAGAGGGTCAACCTCATTTGACATGCCTTCATACATGTCATCTGGGAGACAAATTGTGACCTGTGCAGTATGTGTCAAAGCGATCAGTGTTCTTTCCTCTGTGTATTTAGCTACTAATAACACTATCCCCGTCCCATGTTTGTCACTATAGGTCTCTATGTATACATATCAAACAGCGTTTACCGTGGTTATCATCATGAAAGAGCATAACGTATTTTATTTCCTTACTCATCAGCCGAGGAGAAGATACTGGACTGGTTACCAAGAACATTTCCATCTTGTGTCAGGATCATTGTGAGCACCCTAGAAGGTACCAGTTTAGATGCACTAAGAAAGAAAGGAGCTGCCAAATTACCAGAAGTACTAGTGGCACCCCTGGGTGAGGACACCAGGCGCGCCATTGTTACCCAGATCTTGTCTGAGTACAACAAGGTCCTAGATGAACAACAGGTTTGTAGTAGTTTATGTTTAAATATAAAAGTCACCTTGTAAGTTGCCGGTTCTCCGTAGTGTATATGGAACATGGGATCCGCATATATGTACTGATCAATGATGGAACTTTCTGCCACTTTTCCATGTCTAAATCTGGTTATCATTTCTGAGCTATTTGATGTTAAAGATGCATAAAATGCGATAACACAACCGATACGAGTGAAAAATTTGGTAGGAAGCTTATTTTTTCCATCATTAAATTCATGTATTCTGGATAATACATGTCTTTGACCTTAAGAAAATGTGGTATATAGTCACAATGAGCCTATTCATTGCCTATAAAACAACGCTTTTCAACTTTTCATTATTTAAGTGTTATCTCAATCTATCTGCATCTATGTAATACTACTGAATTATACACAGGACAGAGCACATTTTTTCTTATTTAAGGGTCACACATTATTGTACTGATGATTATCTAGCAAGTCAATGCAAGAGAATCTGAAAAGGAAAATATATATGATGTAGTGTGTGATGTTCTTATAGAACAAGGAATATGTTCATACTGATTATGCCAAATTTTCTGTTGAAGACATGTATTATCCAGAATTTATTAGTTTAACAGTGGAAAAAATTAACGGTTCTTTCGAATCGGTTGTTTTATTGCATTTTATGCACCTTTAATGTCAAATAGCTCAGCAATGAGAAGTAACACAGCAATTCCATTATGATTTCTGAATTCAGCACCCTTGAATTAACCAAGATCAGTTGGTTTTATCCCAGTTGCTCTTTGGCCGTTCCTCAGTGTTATCACTCCACAAAAATAATCTTGTTCAGCTTCTCATCCACACACTGAAAACATGGAAGATCTGAAACTAGTCAGCGGTGACCACTTTAGGTCCTCAAGTTGACAATACCTTAAACTACAACGACCTAAAGTCGTCATTGTGACTACCTAAAGTTGTAGTTTTAGGTATAGTCAACTTGAGGACCTAAAGTGGTCACCACTGACTAGTTTCGGATCTTCCATGTTTTCAGTGCACAGCAAAACAGCGCAGAAAGCAGCGGTAGGGATTCAGTCACCCCCTTATTCTTATGTTTTGGGAAGGCATTTCTACATTATTGAGAAATTCTCTTAACATAATGCAGCTGATGCAAAATACAATTTGCCATGCTGAACCTGAGCAGTACAATGTGATGTTTTTATATTATGTATGCATTCAGGACTACTTCTCATCTCTCTTTTTCTCTTTCAGCTCTCCTGCTTGGTATCAAAAGCAGATGCAGGACGTCCACTATACCTCAGCATTGCCTCTGAAGAATTGCGTGTCTTTGGCGAATTTAGGAAACTGACAGAGAAGGTAGAAAGCATCCCTGACGACATGACGAATCTCCTGGTGCATGTAAGTTATCCTCAAAATGTCTATATATGACTTTTACATCATTTTCGATGTTTTGACTTCAAAGTATACCCAATCAGCAATGGCGTATTGGGCCATGCTTGTCCATGCTTGGCCCAATACAAGCCGACATTGGGCCAATATAAGCCGACATTGGCCCAATGTATCCTTGCTGCCTGGGTAAGTTATGAGTCAAAATCTAAACAGAGCTCTGTATCCAAAGCACAGGTTGTGCCGAGAGACGGATGTGGTTAATCATGTTAATTAAAATGAGGTTTCTGTCATGTACGAGATATTATACAATGGTATGCAAATAACAGTACCCAGGAGGTGGAAATAGGAGATAAAACAACAATGGTAATTATTATTAGGCTTTATTGATAGTATGCGGGCTGGGAGATTATGCTTAATTACAATATGGATATTTCATTTGTTAATATTACAAAGACAGTGACCTTATACCCAAATAGGTTAATGAAACATATAATGTACCTAGACCTTCAGTTGGCATCATTTGGACTAGTTTTGTACTAATTTAATGTAGACACAACAGCTTAAACCAGAAAATGTCTGTTCTAGAGAGATGTGGTATCTGCGTCAGCTAAAGGTGAAGACAATACCTATTACATTAATTCTTGTATGCACATGCCCCCCCCCCCCCACACACACACAAGAGGCCACATTAAAGATTGACTGTTTTTCATATTAATATTGACAATCACTTATAGAGGCTACATTAAAGGTCTTCCTAATTTTTTTTTATCTCTAAGAAGAATCTCTAAGAAGAATTTCTGCGGACTCTCTCAGTGGTGATGTAGATCCTCCCATTTTTATACTTATAGAATTTCCGGTGTCTTCTCATGTAAAATGGTTTAAAGAGACGATAGGCCATAATGTCTGCCTGTGTTAACATGTACTGTTGCTGAAGGGGTAGAAGGACTCCCTTCACAGCCTCAGTCTTACTCACCGTATTTGCAAAAACGGCTATCAGGAAATACATGATCAACATATTTCCAACAATATAGAAAAACAAATGCCAAATGTGCAATGTTAACATGTCAGCAGAATCACCGCTTAGGTTATTGCTCTGAAAAAGTAAGGCACCAACCCCGGGCACCAACCTCTGGTAATGCGCGATAGAATGACTTGTATTCTTCTGGACATGGGATTAAGATTGATCTTATGACATATGTCTGCTGAGCGATAAAAAGCACAATTATAATAAGAATTGATCAATGCTAGTCTTTGGCCATTTGGGGAAGAGTTATGACACAGTACCCCATAAATGATATGATGAGCTGTCCAAAGTAAAGGCCTTGCCTGAAGACAAAAACACTTAATGCACTGATAAAAAGCTGATTGGCAGAACTTGAGAGATTACCCCCTGGGACACATGCTGTATTGGCCACTAGCTGGTCTGGAGCTGGTTCCGGCAACACACACTGATAAGATGGGACCAGCATGTTCCTGGAAGTGGGTGTTAACCAGGGACAAGGTACCCATCATTGTAGGTGTTATCAGTGTGTTTTACCTCAACCAGCAAAATTCAAAATGGCAGCTCTACTAGGCCTCCATACTGAGTCCTATAGATTGTTACTAATACAACCAACAAGCTGTATAATGCGGCAGAAGAGAAGGTGCATTGATGGCTGCCTGTAGCCACTTGGGGTTGCAAACATATATTTTGATTTTGGGGAGCATGCATACAGTGAAGTGATACAGTAAAAAGTGAGAAATCCAAACGACATTATAAAAATTATGATTGGCAGAGTAATAAAGGAAGCATTTTCTATTTTTGTCAGTCTAAGCATTAGAGAATATATCACATACATCATGAGTAGAATTACATACACACCTCCAGTGTTCCAGATTTTAGTGGCTAACCCGGAGGTTAATTTAAAAGATCCTGGGATCGCATCCTCAGTGATTTTAGGAATTATTCTGCCTTATCCTATTAAGCGATCTTAAGATTAGACTGCATTCACTTTTCCTAGCCAGCACTAAGATCGTATTGATCTTAGCCTCAGCCCTCCTACACTATTCCAAGAAGTACTGACTGGGCACAGGGGTAAGAGTCCCAAGATAAAGGAATAGCTGTGGAGACACTCTTCTTCACAACAGTGTTTATACCATCGTTCCTGTCCCCATATGGGTTAACAAAAGAGCACAGGGTTCAGTTGACCCCGTACAGTATTCAAGAGTTGTTCCCATGAATGTATTATTTATGCTTGCCTATTAGAAGCATTGTGCCCCCCCCCCAGGACAAAGAGAGAGAAGGGAAGAATTACCTTACAGTGCACTTAACACATGAGTAGCCCTAAGAGCCCTCAAGGACACTCAGCAAACGTCCTCCCTCCCCTCTATATGTATGCAGCAGGCTATTTACTCTTTTGATCAGGAGTGTTCCCTGTAGGTGCTCTTGTACTCAGGTGAAACCACTATGCAATTCTTTCACTAAGATCGCAGTGATCTTAGTGCTGGAAAAGGAATAGTGAAGTGATTGCAAGACTTGCTATTCCTGACAGGCCTGCAACCACTGCATTAGATAGGGTAGACTGGCCAGGTCTTATGATATGTGCCTACACTAAGATTGCAGGGGATAGAAATCCCAGGATTTTTTAAATTAACCTCCTGAACATACTCAAATGTAAGCAATGTTGTAGTGGAGCACAATGCTTTTAATAGGCAAACATAAATCATACATTCATGGGAACAACTCTTGAATACTGTACTGGGTCAACTGCACCCTGTGCTCTTTTGTTAGCCCACATGGGGACGGGGAACGATGGTATAAACACTGTTGTGAAGAAGAGTGACTCCACAGCTATTCCTTTACTTTGGGACTCTTTACCCCTGTGCCCAGTCAGTACTTCTTGGAATAGTGTAGGAGGGCTGAGGCTAAGATCGATGCAATCTTAATGCTGGCTAGGAAATGTGAACACAGTCTGACCTTAAGATCGCTTAATAGAATAATTCCTAAGATTGCTGGAGTTGCAATCCCAGGATGTTTTGAATTAACCTCCAGGGCAAAGGTAGCCCACACCTGCTAGGACATTTAGCAGACTGAAATAATGATCTCTATCATTGCATGGTCTTCCAAATATACAGAGTACTTCATAAAATGACTGATATCATCACAGAACATCACTTAAAAGGCTTCATCCAGGGTCACCATGTTGACCTTGTTTATACCACAGCCTGTAAGGCAACGAGACAATTTAAAAGTCAGTTCCTGATGGATAATCTGTTTTTCTTACTTTTTTTTTAATTGTTCAATTTCATAATCAATGGTCCTGGCTCTCGTATCACAGTGCCTTCTTGTACGTTAGCAATTACAGACAGGGCATTGGAAACATATTTTAGTAGAAAATGATACCAAATTTGAACTATGTCTTTAACTGAATAGCTTATCAAATGAATTGCTTCCATATATAAATCGATGAAAACATTCCCCATAGAACTCGACTAAATGCACATCAAATAAAGGGCTTATCCCCAGGCCGTTCGTAATGTATACCTGATCTAATTGACAGAAGGATTTCCATATATCATGGTACAAGGGTAGGACGCAATATTGATAATCATATTAACCATTTGGGTAAGCCATAGGCATGTTTAAGTAAAAAGGACCACACAGTTATCATTGTTCATTGTTAATGATCAACATAATCACCCACATAGGAACACTATTGGTATTTCACATGCTATATGAATTGGATTGTTTATTCTGTACGAATCTTATGCAATATGAATACATGGTAATACACTATAGCATTACACAATATGAGAAGTCTCCTTCTCAAGATGGAACGGCTCGACTTTGATACAATTCTTATAACGTGCGTAGTGTTTACATAAGTATCCAACCTAACTATGACCCTAAGCAAGCAAAGATAAATAGAAACGTTGTGGATATTATTATATCATTCTACGGGTAGTTGCCTTTCACGAACTTTCTCAATTGTTATGTAGATTCTCCCATTTTGACGCTTGAAGAATTGTCGGTGTCTTCTCATGAATAATGGTCGCAAGAGCTGATATGTTACTACTTCTGCCTGTATCAACATATATTGTTGTTGAAGAATTAGAAGAACATCCTTTACAGTATCAGTTTTGCTCACTGTATTTGCAAACACAGCTATCAGGAAGTTCATGATTAGCATATTTCCAAGAAGATGGAAAAGCAACTGCCAAACACGAAATGCCAGGAGGTCTGTAGATTCGCTATTTATGTCATTGCCATTGAGTAGGTGGTCGGCTATTTCTGGTAATGCACGATAGTATGACATATACTCATGTGGACATGGGCTTATTATTGTCCTAATTACATATGTCTGCTGAAAAATGAAGATAGCAATGACAATGATAACAGTAGCCAGGTCTTTTGTCATCTGGGGTAGGGTTATCACACAGTGGCCAAGGAACGATAATAACTGTCCAAAGTACAGAGTTTGCCAGAAAATGAATACAACCAAAACAGTGATGAAAACTTGCCTGGCAAACTCTGATAGCCTGTCTGCTAAGAGAAGTGATATATAGACTGTCGTAAGCAGAACCATCAGCAATTGCATAATGCGACAGAAAAGGGGATACAGTGAAGGTCTTTTGTACCCATTTGGTGTTGCCAAATACTGTACGAAATCTGACCAACAGGTAAATACAGTGATGATATCATACAACAGGAAAGAAAGAGATAGGCAGAATAAAACCGATGATAATATGACAATGTATGGGAAATTCCATGACCTGCTTGTTGTATCAACTGAGTAGCCTAAAACTGATGGGCATTTCCCTACAGGTCTACTACTATCATTATCACTGCTGACTATGCCTTCTATTCCCTTGGACTCACTCACTCCTAGTAAGCAAAGAAAATAGGTTAACCTCAAAAGCATCCAAAGGACCACGAAGGGAAAGATAAATCTCTTTTTAATTTTTATCAAAGTAGGGAGAGGCTCAGTTTCAAGAAATGCCTTTGTTTCTGGTTTACTCATATCTTCACCATCGATCATTATCAAAAGGTTCATTATGTTTGGGGTAAAAAGGTTCTCACACTCAAACCATGTAATGTCATAAGCCTTGTACTGAAATATGCCAAAATGTCTTGTAATTACATAGATGCCTTCAGTATTCCAGATTTCTGTAGCTAACCTGAACACACTCAAGTGTATGCTGTGCTGTAGTGGAGCATACCCTTGATCTGAATGCTGGAGGAGGAGGGTCTCTAATTCCTCATGAGTAATCATGTCCTTGATCCATCTGTAGTATTGTAAAAGGTTGTCTACTTGCTTAGGACAGAGAAAGCCAACACTTGCCAGGACATGAATGATATTCAAGCCAGCATTATCACTGGCAGTGGCCTCCACTCCATACTGGATAAGCAGAGAAGCTACTTTCCTTGATTGGAAAACAGCACATAAAGTCCAAGGCCTTCGGACATCAAGTCTGTTTCTGATCAGTGAGTCTGGGAGTGGAATGGCAGACTCAAGATCCTTAAAGCCTTCTTTGAAATCCAACGGTGTATTTATCAATTCAAAGCATTCTGCTTTAGAGCAGTATGCTAGAATTTCCTCTAGTTCCTCTGGGTCATCAGTCAAAATGCCCTTCCAGAGAAGACTTTTCTTCATGTTCTTCATGTCTGTATTCTCCATAGTTTTGTTGGGTACCTGCTCAGCAGAACAGCCGTTGTTTTTATAAGAGTGAACAACCTGCCTGTGTCACCCACGACATATATGCCACACTACCCAATAAAACACCACTTTATGCAGATAGCGTTTACCTTGTCACAAAACCGTGTTTAAAGACCGATGAAGTGCGTGTATTGATCAGTAGAGTGTGTTATTCGATGTCTAGTTAGGTTTGAACAAAGCAAGATGGTGATCTATTCTTTGCCACAAATACAATTGCCCGTGGTTTCCATGACTACCATTTCCTTGTTGTGTTTGTGCCGATCTAATATATGCATTTGGCTCCTACTGATGGGTATTCGATTCAAAGCATTACAAGCATTAAGTGCACCAGATTTTGGTGTATGGGAGTGGCATTGCTCAAACACCAGAGATCAAATAGAATTGATCACAAAAGGTTCTGCATTTACAGTCCATCAAACTACTTAATTGACATGGATTTAAGTCACAATTTTAGTGTTTCTTAAATTACAAATATAATATGCACAATGCTAGAAAATTTGTACCATTATCAGATGTATTAACACGTGGATGATATGTTTTTTTCCCCTCAGGTATTAGACCGGATCATAGCAGAGAATGGTGGTGAGTTGGTGGTGGCAACGCTGAGTCTGATTGAGTGCTCGCGTCATGGCCTACTTGAGAATGAGCTGCTTGATATGCTCACTCCCTTCTCCAACATGGATGCCAATGTGGACAAACTACCAATGGCTGAGGTAAGCTTTGGCAGAATTATTCTATTTACCTGAGAAACGAAGGATACACATTATTCATCATAGCAGTAAAAGGGATGCGTTGACTAAGGCCACATATGTCGTGTTCGATCAGGCAAGGGGATATATTCATTGTAAGTTTATGAACTTCAATGGGCTTTTTGCTTAATCACCTATAGGTTTTCATTCTATTCTGAGTTCTATCAATGAGGAGGCGAAGACTACAATGATTTAATTGTAAAATTAAATTCACCTGAATGTACTTTCATTTTGAGCTGATCGTTAACATTTCATTTATCCTACAGTGGGCTATTGTGTACCTTGGACTGAGACGGTTCCTACGACCTGCTGGAGGATCTGGTGAGGGACGTCTGGACTTCTATCACAGAAGCATCAGTAAGTCCGTCAGAGCCAAGTACCTAGATAACCCCGACAAAAAGAAGGCATGGCAGCAAAGAATCATAGACTACTTCCAGAAGAGGTTGGTAACTTTGCCCTTTTGTAACATTTTGTTCCGAAGTTGTCTACCAGAGGATGTGCTTGTTGTGCTTTTTTGTCCTAAGCCGAAGCTTCCCTTGCAATGTTACTAGTGACGCTGGAGATTTTTTTATTCTATTTTCCTTGTGTTTGTTTATATGTTCGGTTTACGTATTCTTATATTTGGCCATGCAGAACAAAAAGATTTACAGTGTCTCAGGTAACATTGTTGCCAGAGTTGCATTAGTTGAGCTCTGACCATAAACAGTACAGCCACCCATTTTCACAAATTTAGCCTATCCTTTCAAGGACAACAAGGCTAACCGCTGGTAGGTACAGTCAGTTACATACTGATAACTACGTATGAGACATATAGCTACTTACACACATTTTAGAGAAAAGGCACTGGTATGCTAGACGTTATCATGCAATTCATCATCGAGGTGATCAGGGATGATCAATAGGGAATGTGATTCGAAAAGGAAGCCAGCAAGCAGAGGCTTCAAAATCAAACTGCTTGCCTATGATTCAGCAAAGACAATGATCGCAGAGCTGAGGAACTGCCCTTCCAGCTGTCTCAGATTAAAGACGTGGCAGGTTTGAGAGAAGTACTGGTCGAGCAAGAAGTATTTAAGCGACTGAACACACCAACATCAAGAATCAATCTGACAACATATTGGTTACAAGCTGGTGGCTACAAGCTTGCAGCAGATTTAAACCTACAGGCTTTGAACGCTCACCTTCAGGTACATACTTTTTGGTCATATTTTCTATTTCAGTTAAAATTCCAATTGATCTGAGTTTAGATAAATGAAACATCCTTCATGCATGATTAGGATAGTCAATGTACTGTTTGTGTACAGTTTGGGCACTATACTAGATCATACACACAGTTATATAGTTGTTATATTTCAGAAACACAAGGACAGTATCACACATGAAACACAGTTGAATCTGCAAACTGAGATGTTGGATTTCCTCATATACATTGGAGAGTATAACCAGGCAGAAAGCCTGCTTGAGATAATACTCCAAAATGTGACCAACCAGTTTGGAAAGGAATCAATCCAGATGTGCAAACCTCTCTTCTTGGGAGTCCTTCTATTTCAATTCCAAAGTAAGTGAAGAGGGACGTGTATCATATGTTGGGCATGTACATTCAAAGGTCTGATTACCAAGATGAGCAGTGTATATAGAATAAATCCGGATAAATTAAATAAGCTGCGGAATGCATTTTGTTTTTGGTACACAAAATAATTCATAACTGACGCTATATTTTGGTGAACCTGAAAAGCGTGTATGATTTTTGCCAACAAGCTTTTTAAAACTCAAACTCAACTCATATAAATTTTCCTATTTGATTTTCAGGCCACATGGTGGTTTATGGCACAAGCCCAGTCTCCAAAAGATGTCGGGAAATGGGACGAAACCTTGCCTCTGAGTGTGCAAAAGTAAGTTAGTCCTGGAATAATGTAGTCATTTATCAAATCATACATTAAGTTTCACTGAACAGAGCTCATCATCATCATACATAGTTTAGTCTGTGTACATACTGGATGTGAATACCAACTGGCCTATACAATGACATTATGTAAAAGAAACACGAATGGAGATAAGAAGAGATATGGTAAACCTTTAATACCTCTTATGTCTCTTTCCTTAAATTTCCTGGTAAAAACTGAACAACTTTTCTGTATCACCTTTAGCTGCACAAGCTACACTACAAAAAGAATGATCTCTACCTCGGTACTGTTCTGACCAAATGTGGAGATTTCTCCAAGGACATACTACAAGAAGCAAAGGAAATATGTAAAGGACGTAATGAAAAGGCCTATGCAGAATGTCTTTACCTGCTTGGGAGATACCAGCAATATGGAGAATTGAGTGAGAATCAATTGCCTTATAGCTCTAGCATGATTTAAGTGTTCTATGGGGTTAATGCCAATACCGTAATAGCCCGTGTATAAGTCAAGCTTATATGCGAGGATTTACCCTGTGTGCATCATATGTGACTCAACAAGGGAGAACACCCCTCCGTGGGGGATTTTTAAAGGAAAACAACCCTATTTTTATGATGGCTTCATTTTACATCTAATAAAACGATTCTGACATACTTATATGCCCATCTGCTATAAATTATTAGGAAACAGAGCAGGCTTCTCTGATGCAGCCTATGTCCTTTATTAGTTGGTTCTATGATCATAGCATGTGCTTTTTCATCCATTTCAATTGAAATCTAAGAAAGAATGTAATCAATTATAGTGCTGATTCTTTTTATTTTTATTTTGGAAGGTGTGGTTACTGCAACCTATGAGGAGTCACGAAAGTTGTGTCTGAAGCACTTCGGTAGATACCATCTCAATACTGCACGTTGTCATCAACTGTATGGACAAATCACATGGAACCGGATGACAAAGCGCCTAGAACATGATATGGAGAAATGCCTAGA
Organism: Acholoe squamosa; assembly: GCA_949317995.1. Classification (NCBI taxonomy): domain Eukaryota; kingdom Metazoa; phylum Annelida; class Polychaeta; order Phyllodocida; family Polynoidae; genus Acholoe; species Acholoe squamosa. The sequence goes on from OX439044.1 coordinate 32,313,860, forward strand.
GTACTATCAAGTGGTATGTTCTTTTTCCGTTACTATAAAAAATGAAATCTTTCAAGGATTTCCAACAAAATTATTTCATTCAAAATCTATATAAAGGGATATTTCGATACCTATCTTACATTTTGATTATAGACGCTGAATGAATTTCATCATAACTGCGCCCTGCATTGCAACTTAAGAATCTAATTGTTGATATTGATTTCTTTGGCTTATAGGAATTGGATATACTAGAAACGCTTATCGGGAAACACCATCCAAATACAGTCAGGTCCCGCGAGGATGTCATCATTATTCTCCAGACGCTTGGCAGGCGTGGCGAGGCAGAAGAATTTAAGAAATCCCAGCCAAAACCTTAAATACACAATAATCATTAGATTTGTAATCAAATGGACAATGTAAAGTTCTGAGCTAAGTCCATCCCCTTAGATGGTAAATGGTGATGGAAGGGGTATGGCGCGATTGGTATTCAAATACGCAACCTTCCTAAATCCTCCCGAGCCTGTGGATTTTCCAAAACATTCCTAACCTTCTTTTTTTTGCAATAATAGAGCTAACGTTTGAATCTGCAGCATTTGTAATAGAATCCGACCATGGTAATTTAACAAACTTAGATGTAATAAAATGATAGCAAATATAGTTCACATGTGTTGTGATTTCATCTCGTTATAAAGCATGGACAGACAGCAAGCCAAATTGTCTCCACTCAATGTCACGAATGTCATAGTTTCTTTGCAAACATCTTTCCTCGTAGAGTTATATTTTCTATTTCATGTGAATAACAATTCTCCATACACTTAACAATAGAGTGGCATACGCCACACCCCCAGTCACATAATATCTCTCGATCCACATTGCTGGTCATGCGACTAATTTGATGTTAATTCATTAAATTAAAGCAAAGTAAAGTAGGTAAGTAATAGATTTTTTACGCCATTTCAACAGCTAAGGTCATATTCATGGCGAGAACTACATAACACAATTTCTAAGGGAAATGTGTCAGTGCTCGCGCAAATGTGCACCACCTACATTGGAGAGGATAGGAAAAACGAGATATAGACCCTTTTAAGCCCTAAATTGAAGCAGTTTCATACTAATATAACATGAAACCTAAACTCCCAGGCTGTTTCTCATAAACACTCCACGGCTTTTGAGTTATCCGTTTTCAAACCTTAAAAGAATGATATATACCGTAGTAAGGCATTTGCAATAATTACCCTGTGTCTGATCTTCCCATATTACAAATTGCTAGGGCTAGATCTAATAGGGAGATCACTCTGCAGAAATCATTTGTAGTAAAACCTTGCTCGATTAACTCAAAAACCTTCTCACTATAGGGAACAGAGTCATTGAGAGTACCAAACAAATTAGTTAGGTGGCTCGTGTAGTTGGGGGCTAGATCAGCAGTTGGCCACTTTGTACCGTTTACTTTGGTTGGCCCTTCCTAATATTCTATATGAAGCTATATTCTAGAAGACTATACCTTTGGATAGCAAATATTTTAAACTTAAACAATATAAGCTTTATATAGACTTAGTACTTCAAATACAAGAGAAATTAAACTTTAAAAGTTTTCTTAGAGGGCACATATAATCCAGGCTGAGTAAAACCAAGCCATTGTCTCCCTATCAGGCTAATCCCCTCCATTCACACCTAAAACAATGGACAGGTACTCAAGGTGATTGAGATAGTGGCAGGGGCAGCTTATTAATTCATGTTTTCTGTGGGTGGAGGATAAGAGATTACCCACAATCCTCTGCCAGATACAAGATGGCCATCGGGGGGGGGGGCAGTTACATAACTGATTTCAAGATGGCCACCTCCATACAGGAGTGGCTCTATTCCCTATATAACTGCACTCTCCATATATGCTAGATACTCTAGATATCTCGCAAGGAACCATACTTGGCCCATTTGGATGGCACACTGTCTGGCTGATATCTTACGGTCCATCTGCATTGCATTGGTAATCCAGTGTCCATTCATGATGCTGGGTCACTGATATGTAATAAAATACAAAAGTTTTGATAACACTAATTTGCTCCTCTCCTGATTCCGTCTTGCAGCACAGACCTTGACAGACGTGCTGAGGAGCTACCTTACCAACTGCTACAGGTTGGGAACATTGAGGGTTTGAAGGCAGTCCTTGTGGAACAGGACATGTTTGTCAGACTCTACACACCATCATCCAAACAGAACCTGCTGGACTACTGGCTACGTGCTGGAGGATACCCTGTAGCTGCAGATCTGAGTCTCCAGGGTCTCAATGCCCACCTTCAGGTAAGTGCGATCATTGCAAAATAAATTACTGGATATCAAATGACAAACACTGAACAGGCACTACACATACCGGCCGGGGACGAGAGAAGTAGTCACTCGCATAGTGCATAGGTTGCACGTTGCATAGTGCATTAATCTAAAAGTGACCTACATTGATGCCCAACGGTCAACATGAATAGTTATCTTGAAGTTATTACTCAATATTTCACAATCACACCACACGTTTAAATGAATCCATTATAACACACCATGTCTTTAGGGATAACCGTCAGGCCCTTTGCAATTCACATCACATTGATTAATGCTATTACCATATCTTGTATTTCTTACAGAAGCATGCAGCTACTCTGACATCCCAAGACAGGTTAGATTTACAAGTGAAGGTATTGAACTTCCTAATTGACATCGGACAATACAGTCAGGGAGAAACCCTGCTGGAGAAACTGATAAAAGACGTTACAAATGAGTTTGGAAAGGATTCCCGGCAGATGTGTGGTCCCCTTCTCTCAGCTGTCACCCTCTTCTTCCTGCAAGGTGAGTTAACAATGTATTAAGCCTATAGTCCACTAGGCCTCTGCCCCCAGATTTTTATATAGGGTGTGTATGGCTCATTCGAGTGAAGGGTGCCTTCATTATTTTGCTGTGTGAGTGCAGTTTTGGAAGTAGAAATGAATATTACCAGCTATATGACCCAATATAACATTGGAAGATTTTCTTTTTGGATTGCTTGTAGGTCAGGAGCTTAATTCAAAACATCCTGGGATCGCAACCTCAGCGATCTTAGTGTAGGCACATATCATAAGACCTTGCCGGTCTACCCTATCTAATGCAGTGGTTGCAGGCCTTTCAGGAATAGCAAGTCCTGGGATCACTTCACTATTCCTTTTCCAGCACTAAGATCACTGCGATCTCAGTGAAAGAATTGCATAGTGGTTTCACCTGAGTACAAGAGCACTTACAGGGAACACTCCTGATCGAAAGAGTGAATAGCCTGCTGCATACATATAGAGGGGAGGGAGGACGTTTGCTGAGTGTCCTTGAGCGCTCTTACACTGTTAATTTGGTGTTTAGCAACCAAACACCAGTGTTTAGGATCTAAACACATAGCTAAACACATTCTTGTCCCATTTTTCTAAACACATTTTTGGCTAAATGCATTTAAACAGGTTAAGCTATCAGGCGTTTGATTTAACAAGTGTTTAGTTTTGATAGGTGTTTAGCTTTAAGGTGTGCAGCATGGGTAAATGTTTAGATTGGTAGTGTTTAGCTTTAGGAGGTGTTTAGATACATAGTGTGTAGCTTTAGGAGGTGTTTAGATACATAGTGTTTAGCTTAGGGAGGCACTAGCTTTGGGCCAAAGGGTTGTTCACCAGGGTGGGAGGGGGGCTATGGCTGAATTATTTCATTTTCATTATTTCCATCATTTATTTTTCATCATCTTTTCATCATTTTAATCTTTATTACTGTAGCTGGATACCGCCATATTCATTTTCCATGGTAAAACTGCAAGATAGAAATGATACATACAATACAGATAGGAGTAAAAGTGTAAAAGAGGCAGGAGGAGTTGGTAGTAAGGTAGGGGTGGTCCCTTGAGGCTTGTACATGTGAGAAGAGGTAGGAGGAGTAGGTACGGAGGTAGGGATGGTCCCTGGAGGCTTGTACACGTGAGAAGAGGTAGGAGGAGTGGGTAGGGAGGTAGGGAGGGTCCCTGGAGGCTTGTACATGAGAGAAGAGGTAGCAGGAGTGGGTAGGGAGGTAGGGACGGTCCCTGGAGGCTTGTACACGTAAGGAGAGGTAGGAAGAGTGGGTAGGGAGGTGGGGGTGGTCCCTGGAGGCTTGGACACGGGAGGAGGGGTAGGCCACCCATACCTCCCTATACCCCCTCCTCCCATGCATCATGCCCCTTAGGTAAAAAAACAACAAACAGGAAAAAAAACACAAAAAATAAAACCGTAGTGTTGTAGATTTTAATAGAATAGTAGAGAATAGACCTGTGAGACATAGCGCGGCAACTTGTAATCTTGTGTCTAGTGATAGAATAATAGGAAAGGCAACTTCAAAGGCAATTAAAGGTTGTACCATCTGGCTCACCCTGTAACTCTTGTGCTGCCTTGTACTACTAGGTCTACTACCGAGAAGTTCTGCCTGCCCATAGATGACCACTACAAATGGTAGAGGTGGGCATGTTCAATGACCCAGAACCATATGCACCAAGGACCCCAGAATGACTAGGGTTGTGTGTGGCAGTCTTACCAACCCCAACAGCATACAGCTGGTCACAACCCCCTCCCCACCAAACTGGTAACCCCCTCCCCTCTGTAGACAGGGTACACCAAGTTTAGCATTTGTCTCTCCATAGAGATTTATAGAGATTCTAAACAGTAAATATCTTCTTCAAATACAGAATATATGATCCAAATGTACCATAACCCCATGAGATGAAACCTTTAGTACATATATACAGCAATTTCAGACCACAGAATTATCAGATAAAGCCTACAGAGATGTATTGGTGAATCTTAATTTTGTCTTATGCTAATCTTCCATAGAGCTCCAGGAGCTGAAATGTCTAATCTAATCATAAAACCCAAACTGAATGTATATCACAAAAACAAGTTATCTACCATTAGCACATACATATCCTGGTAACAATGCCTCAATATTGTGCCAAAATAGTCCATAGGAGAAGAACAGTGAACGAAAATAGAAATCAGGGCTCCCCTATCCCTTACACCGTGGCGACTCTGAACCATTGACTAGTCTACAAGTCTCACTAGTAGGACTTAGAGTCACCGCGCTAACTACTGAGTCATCGGGAACCTGGGTGATATACAACTATAAAAATGAGGATACTATCCTTTTACTCATTTCATACATATTATACTTATCTGATCTGCTTATGATTCTTATTAGATGGCTAAACACCTGATGTTTATCTTTCAAATACATGTTTAAGACTAAAAACATAGAGACTGAATGTGTTTAAACTCAAACACCTAAACACTATGGTGTGTAAGTGTTTAGGTGTGTGAGAAGTAGGTGTGTAGTTTTCAGGATAAGTGTTTAGAATCTGATGGTGTTTAGCTGTAAATTTTTGAATATCATAGATGTGTAGGAATCACACACCATTTAGATAGTGTGGTATGTAACACACACCTTTTTTGCAGTGTAGGGCTACTCATGCGCTAAGATCACTGTAAGGTAATTCTTCCCTTCTCTCTCTTTGTCCTGGGGGGAGGGCACAATGCTTCTAATAGGCAAGCATAAATCATACATTCATAGGAACAACTCTTGAGTACTATATGGGGTCAACTGCACCCTGTGCTCTTTTGTTAGCCCATATGGGGACGGGGAACGATGATATAAACACTGTTGTGAAAAAGAGTGGCTCCACAGCTATTCCTTTATTTTGGGACGCTTCCCCCTGTGCCCAGTCAGTACTTCTTGGAATAGTGTAGGAGGGATGAGGCTAAGATCGATGTGATCTTAGTGCTGGCTAGGAAATGTGAACACAGTCTAATCTTAAGATCACTTAATAGGATAAGGTAGAATAATTCCTAAGATCGCTGAGGTTGCGATCCCAGGATCTTTTGAATTAACCTCCTGACCATAGATAATGCCAGTTGAAGTGACGGAGCAATTTAGTGTTGTAGTGGTATTGTTTTAATGTTTGTTTTTGTGGGAGAAACTTATCGTATTGTTCTACTTTCTTTTTCATTAGCGATCAAGGTGGTTTATTCAAGTGACCCTGTCTACCAGCGTTGCAGTAAGATCGGGAGGAAGTATGCAGATGAATGTGCAAGGGTAAGTGAATAACATGTGTTCTATCAATTAGTTGATTATTTGAAGAGTTTGGTTCCAAAACGCAACAAATCCATTCCAGAATTTCAGCACATACACATGTTTGCAGTGCTCCCCTGGAGTGGTTTCTTTAATGCATTTAATTATTTCTAACATGTAGGCCTTTGAAATGTTTGCCTATTTTTTTTCAAAATGGTGTTTAGCGCGTTTTGGAACCAAACTCTTCATTTCAAAACTTCATAGAACAAGGGGTTAATACGACAGCTTAAGTTATTATTTGTAATAGAGAATGTTTAATCTATCTGAACTATCTCCATCTAAATTTATGTATTGATGTGCTTTAAAAGGGAAGCCTGTTGTTTAACAAAAATACCCTCCTCATCTCTTTGCAGCTCCACATAGTCCACTTTGACAAGAATGACCTGCATCTTGGCAGGGTTTTAACCAAGTGTGGTTATTTCAATAGAAGCTATCTTGAACCAGCCAAAGCTATAGTATTTGAGCGCAGTAAGCAGGACTATGCCGAGATTCTGTATAACCTTGGGGAAAAGAATCAATACGAGGAGATAAGTAAGTTACCTTTTCAATCATGTTGATTGATTGTTTTATTGGCAACAAAATCTCTAACACAATTGAGTTTTTTCATAAATGCAATAAATGTTGCAATACCCCTTTTCAGGTATTATCTCACAGAATGTTTGTTGATGCAAAGTATTGATGGACCCGACTTTTTAACAAGTTTGAAGGATCTAATAGCGTGGTTCTCAGTAACATTTCATATGCTAGAGATGAGTGCATGTGGTCTAAAAACATTAAAATACTCCCATAGTAACTGTTGATATGAAGTCAAATGATTGTGATATATTTTCTTATTTTAGGCATTCCTATCAACTACTTCAAGGAGTCACTAAAGCTATGCTTGAGTCATTTCGGTCAGTACCACCTGAGCACAGCTAGATGCTACCAGCTCTATGGCCAGGTGTACTGGAACCAGTATGATGGGTCCAAGAAAAGCATGATGGAAAGTTGTCTCTCTCACTACTCAAAGGTACGTATGGCACTGGGTAATTTATTTTTAGCCATTGCTGACATCTTAAGAGCTGCAACTTGCATGTCAATATTTGTTCACGTTATTACGTTTTTCTTCAAAGAAAAAGGGACAATACATTTCTGACGTTTGCAATGATAAGAAAACAGAATTACTATGAGATTATTCAGTAACTTTGAAAGAGCTTATGATTTGAATTTCATCCAGTCTGACAAGACCCAGATGATTATTTATAGCAACACCCACAAGACGTATTTCATGTATTTATTTACCTGTGTAAAAAAAAATTCATTACAGGAGTTAGAAATATTGGAGATCCTTCTAGGGGCGCACCATCCAACTACCGTTAGGTCTCGAGAAGATGTCATCATAATTCTCCAGACATTGGATCGCAATGGTGAAGCTGATGAATTTCAAAAGTTACAACCATAGACTTGAACATGTTTTAAAACTTTCGTTGTTAAAGAATATTTAGCTATATATTGTCCTCTTAAAAAATCTTCAGTTTTTTTTTTATCAAAAGCTGATTCTGCTGATATTGTCATTGATAATGAATTCAAGTTTCTGAAAAGATTTACCTCTTCTCGGTGATACAAATGTAGTACCACAAGCTCATATTGGCTGTTCTTACTTAATCTGTGATATCAAAGGAATTGATATTGAGGGTCCCTTATCATGTTATAACCGATTGCCAAACAGTGTACTATTTCTTTTCATAGAGGTATATTCTTTGTATAGATATACATATTTCCAGAGAAACGTTTAGTGTTATCACTTGCACATCCTAACTATAATCAACATGGTGAGTTTGTTGACCTATTTTGACTGAAGGTACTGTATCAAGCCCAACTGTTACGCCTGAATGACCTCATGGAATATCATGGAAGTATTCAAAATTTCTTTTCGTCCCTTTTCATTGGATCGTTAATGTACATGCATTCATATCAACTCCATTCCCTTTAAACAAAATATGAATAAAGGAAAACTCAACATGACTTTGTTTATAAATTCATTGATCGGTACATATGTTTTAGACAATAGACTCTCAGCCCCAATTTTAAATGGGTATAAAGACCACTGTAGTGGGTACAGGGAAATCCACATTGGGGCATTGGATTTATTCTGACAGCAAGAATTACTGATCCAAAAATAGAAGCATTCTACTGTAAAACCCTTGCCCCAGTCTAACAGTGTAGGAACGTAGTCTCGCTCAGCATACCCCCGCTAAAATTGTTTCTGTCCAATACCACGAGATGGCATCAGACACAGCTAGTCTGACTCACACCAAACCAACAGTCCGACGACCATATAATTATACTGTATTATTATCGACCCTGCTAGCACAACACCTATATAGTGCTGTTATATTTAAAAGTGAATTTCACGTAAGAATCACCCATCATGCAAATCACACGAGTTGTGCGAGCATCCAATGCTGATTCTATAACCATGTACTAACCATGTACTATGTCATGAGCCATGGTTTCTTTGCTAGGTTAGCCCAGATGTGTAACCAATGTTTACTTTATCACATTTATAGTGACATGTACAAAAACGTAATTATTTTACACGTGATTTTAGCGACAGTTTCGATGAGAAATTGATGGACATTTGCATTGAATTGGAAAAGCAATACCGTCATAAGAATGGCTTACCCTATCGTAAGCAATGTATTGGCAGTACGGAATATTTCTTGATAATTATTTGCATTAAACGATAAGTCTTAGAACATACACATTTGATAGCTAATGTGGTTGTATGATTTTTGACATTGGCATGTTTGAAATCCATCTCATATACAGAAAGGAGTATTAAAAATATAGAGATTACATACATTTGAAGATTGTGTTTGCTATGAAACAAAACCCCATTTGGCAGTGCTAATGCAAAATAGAGTATCTACTCACATGCATGTTTCTATATTCACAATGGGCTCTTATCGGAAAGAAACGCCCTTTCAAGTCTTTCCTGAATGGCACCCAGTGAGCAGGCACTGAGAGCATCAATGAGATTTCTGTATGTAATAGTTCTGCCACTCTTGGTTTTCCAGTGAAGTAAAGCCTGGTATGCCTGCTCCCTTAACTGGCCTGGATACTTACTTTCTAGTTCTTTAATGATGACCTCAGTTTCAATAAGGTCATCACATTGGAGTTCTCGCAGTAATATCTTCCAGTCATGGCCCAGCAGGGTGGAAGTGATATGGCAAGCCTTGGAAAGAGTCTTTTCCTCATCAGTAGGTTTTGGAAGTTGAGTCGATTGGTCAAAATATGATGATCGGCTACTATCGACTTGATCCTCTGGACTCTCAGGGACCTCAAAGTCTGCTTTGCAGTTGCGATGTAGTTTTAGCTCCTTCACTACCTTCTTGTAGTCATTCTGGAAGGAATATGCATAGGATTTCAGTTTGAAGAATTCTAGTTTGAGAACCTCAAGACTTTCTTTGGTTGTAAGTACAGAGTTTTTATTCATATCCTCAGAGTCATCTATAATTCTAGCGTCTACCTCGTCTAGGTCTTCATCGATAGTCTCCAATTTAATCGGAGGTTGGGCTTTGACCAACTCCAATTGGGCAATTGCATCCTCAACTCTATTAATTGAAGTTCTAAATCGGTCAGATGCTGCCTGGAGATGGATAGAAACCTCTTTGAAGGACAACATCTTCCCCTCAGTATTTCCACTCTTACTCTCCTCCTTCTTTGTCTTACCTTCACTCTCCAGCTCCTCCCATTTATTCAAGGCCTCAGACAACACCATCTCCATTCCTTTTCCACTGATGTCCAAATCACAAGCCCGGAGGCCATTGACATTTCTCAACTTAGGGTTGGCCCCATTTAAAGTGAGCAGCTCAACTACCTTGGCAAGGTCACATTGTGCAGCGACATGTAGCGGAGTGTTGTAACACTCGTCTTGGAGATTTGGATCTGCGCCAAACTTCAGAAGAAGACTCACAATGTCACAGCGATTCTTCTGAACAATATCACATAGATCTGAGCAGATATAGTGGAGTGCTACCTTTTTTTGAGAATCAGAGAGGTCTGGATCAGCACGATGTTCGAGCAACATTTCTACAGCCATGACTCTGACATTGGCAGGAGCAAATTTGTTCGATAATATCATGTGGAGAGGTGCCAGTTTACTCTGTATATGCTGTCCATTGCAGTCTGCACCATATTGTAGCAAAATGTCTAACAGTTCCTTGTCGAGCAGCCTTAGTTGCTTATCTGCCAGGAAAAATGATAAAGGGGTGTCCCCAAAACTGTCTAGGGCATTCACATTAGCACCTTTTTCTAGCAAATATGCAAGAGCATCAGTGTTACGAATTTCAAGTGCAGCAAATATTGGTGTTTGCCAGAGCGGATTTTTGATATTTGGATCAGCGTTATATTTGTCTATGATCATACGCATCAAGCTTGGATTACCTGATCGAACGATCATCTCCAAGGGACCACCTTGTGCCCTCCGAACATCAAAATTGATGTCAAGCCCAGCATCAAGCATCATTTGTAGATGCTTATCTCTTGAAAACTTGATGGCCTCGAGAACAGGAATCTTCTTCTCTCTTCCAATTTTTAAGAGCAGTGGATAGTCATGCTCGTTTTGAACAGCAAACAGCCAGTTCTCCCTAACCTCAATATTAGCTGTGCAGATGTCCTGTACAAAACCACCTTCCTTCGCTATGCCTAAAACCTTGGACACAATTGCTGTTTTATTAATCCGTATTGATACAAGCAGTTCCTCTGACCGTGTCAATAAGGTCCTTGCCTTCTCAGCAGTTAAAGAATGCATCGCGACCAGCTTCCCACTGAAAAGAAAATCAAATTGTTATCTAGCAATATTGTGAGTACAGCATAAGGCACTGGCCAATTTCAGATGTTCTCCACCATTAGACTTATTGACCTATGATGAGGGTTCTTCTTTTTTTTTTATCATGAATTGATAGATTATCTGAGTACATCAGAATAGGTCTCCTACGGAGAGATGGTCGCCCGCCTCTGGCTCGCAAAATCAACAGCCTATACGCCAAGCCACGATTTGCATTTGTACCATGGTAGGGCCAGAGTATATCTCACTGCATAATACATGGAATAACACTGTATAATTTACCTGCATGGCATGTGTCTGTACTTCTACAGGTGTTCTTGCAATAAGTCACCGTTTGTGACTGGTCTATGAGTATGGCTTGTTGGCATGATTATATTGCAATAACTCTATGAATAGTATCATCACAGTGAATTGTTACCTGATAATATAGAGATAAGAGAAATTTAATTACTCGTCTACATGATGCTCCTACTGTTAAATGTTTTACACCAAACTGTCTATCGTATGCTAGAAGTGTTGAATATCATGGTGCCATTGCCTGGAATGCCTTATCAAAGGATCGAAGGAATACCCCAGAATTTGCCAAATTTAAAAGTGATACAAATATTTATATGAAAAACTTACTGCCCTATGCCCTTTGATGGGGATTTACCAATTAATATTATGATATGTGTATCTTGTGAATCATATTGTATTAATGTTCATTGTTACAGATATTTTTGCTTTCGAATTTACCCCCCCCCCCCGCCATGTATGTATATTTCTGCTACTCCATTTGTATCTTTATATTAATGTGTCATAAACTTCAGATATAAGTCAGGTAGGACCAGAAGTACCAACCCAAACACTACTGTGGGGATGGGGTCCTCTGCCTTCTTTTTTGTCTAAATTGAAACTTATTTTACAATATTATTGTTCTGCTTTGTTTCTTGGTTAAAAACCTGAACACTTGTATATTTAACTTGGAATACCTGTGACTACCAATAATATTGATTCAAACAACATCAGTGTACGATGAAATATATATTTAGACAAATAAAGTGAATTCAAAACAATAATTACAGTACCCATGAATCCCACTTTACAATTACGCCTATAATAGCACAGAATCCCCATTAACCACGTTGTATCTGGAAGGCATTTCTTGATAATGCCAATTCGCATTATTGGGTTGTTTTTGTTAGCTGGGACGTATTGATAGTAGAATGCCATTCATTGACCTTTGTTAATGTAAACCTCTGGTCAGATAATGTTGATCAGATTATCTCACCAGGCTAGCATCAACCTGGGTCAGAAGCTTCGGCAAGGGGAGCCTCAGATAGCACTAGATAAAGGCAATGAGGTAGGCGGGGGGGGGGGCAACTTCCTATTTTTTTCTATAGTCATGTGCAGAAGAGCCATAGGAGTTGGCATCCTCATCACGAAGGCAATTATCGAAACATTGGATCTCTTAGTTAATTTTAAGGGAGAAGGCCAATTATCATACTCCCAAGAATGATACCTCATAACCCCAATCTACTCAGGGTATATTACGTTATATATGTGTGCCTGAATATATATCCGCTTTAAATGAACAAAAATTAAACGCTCAGACTGTGAACCTCAAAAAGTACACCCCTATCAAGGGACATAAGACCTAGAGGGCCCGTGTGTTGGGCTAAAAAAAATGCATCTTTCCATTGGAATCATGTTACTACCAGACTACATGGTGGTCCCCCTCCCTGAAGGGGGGGGGGGGGTAGGAGGGGTGACCTGGTAGGAGGACTGCCCCTTGAGATGGGGACAGGGCCTTGCATTTAGGGCCGAGTCATTTATTGCCATTGGGGGGGGGGCGGGGCTTGTTAGATATACGGGGGTCATTTTGAAAAAAGAGCCCCTTACTGAGGGGGGGGGGACCCGATAATTCGTCACACTGGGGGGAATCTGAATATGGGCAATTAAAATCCTCATCGTGACGTGTCACTCCACATGTGGTCTGAGGGAGTGGTCATTAATCAGCAACAAGGGGGTACTGGGTTTGAGGGGGGTGTAAAAATTTCAGACCTCTCCCGAGGGAGGGCTAAAAAAGAATATGACCCCTCTTGAGGGGTGGCTAAAAAAATGTACCCTCTTTTATAGCAAAGCCTGCGCGCTACTATAGATCAAAGAGGGGCACCCCTCCCCCATATAGAGTATACTTTTAATGAAGGGCCAGAGATGAAGGTCATACACACAAACAACATAGGGCGGGAAGCCAATATTTGTAAGCTTATATAGTATACATAATATGAAAGGGGTGTGGGGTGATCTTAGGGAGTGGTCATTATTTATCAACAGGGGGGGGGTGGTGGGTTTTCGCGCGGACGGGCGAAAATTTTTTACGCCCCCCCCTCGACGGCAGTAAAAAAAATTTGCGCCCCCCCCGCGCCGGAGGCGCGGAGAGTTTTCACAACCCCTCTTTGATCTATAGTAGCGCGCGGGCTTTTTTGCTAAAAAGAGGGTAAATTTTTTTAGCCCCCCCCTGAAGAGGGGTCAAAATTTTTTTAGCCCCCCCCTCCAGAGGGGTCAGAATTTTTTACGCCCCCCCCCTCAAACCCACCACCCCCCCCCTGTTGATAATAAATGACCACTCCCTTTAAATCTGACTGATAGTGATAAACAGGCCACAGAGAATCCCCATCCTGTACAGCCTCTACAATACTCAATATCTAAACCATGGTAAAATGTCTTATTTACATTCACTCCCTACCTTTTGGCTGGATTATCGCTGTGTGTGCTGACCCAATTCAGGAAGTCGGCGTTATTTAGTAATCCAGTAATCCACAATGTCCAATATCTCGTTACTTGCAAAGTCGCTGGTTGGACTTACACATTCAAAACAATGACCTACTATACTGAAGCAGCCTATATCCGGCTCATGATCCACATCGTACATGACCACGTACATTAACAGAAAAGTGACACTATAGGAGTGAACTAAAAGGAGGTATGTAGGTCTATAGGTCTGTGACGTAGACTCCTTAGTAGGTCAGGCATATAGTACAGATATCACGGTCATGATTTCTTTCTCACAGTCAACAGACTATCCGGGGGTGGGAGTGGGGGGGGGTCTCTTTGTAGTGCCTATACATGGCCGCTAAAAATAGATGTCAATGGGTGCTCAAAATGCCACTACATTTTAGAATGGATGTCACTCCGTCACTTTTCATGTATATGATTATAAAGGCCAATATACTGGGAACCTTTGAAATTGTCAGTGTCCGTCATCCCTGTATTTTCTAAAAGAACATGCGTCACAAGCATCATTTTACCCATGTATAGGCAGTAATATGCTACAATGTATTAATCATTCTTGAAGATCTACATATTGTCTGATGAGGGTTAGGGGGTGTTTTTCTGAGGAATCATCTGTGAGAAAGGCATTAATTTTGCTTTAATGATCCTTCTCTTTGATAAAATTGGGAGGTTTTTGGATCATACAATTCCACCAGGTGGCAGCTCAGTGCCAACAATATACTAGCTCTATAGGTTACATGGAACTAATTCCATTTCCTCTATATAGCATAACACTCAAAAACAGCCCTCCATAATATATGTTGGTAATATTTTCGACCGTAGCAAGATTAAACCATCTGTCACACACAATGTGTTAGAATATAGGATAGGCTTAACCCTGAAAAACCTAACTAAGGGAACGATACGTACAGCAAGTGCCATTCTACCCTATTTTGGACCTCAAAACCTCCATTGGCCAGATGGACATTTGCAGACCTGATAAAATCCCAAAATCTTAAATTGGCATAATATAAAAACTCATCTACTGTTCCATTCAGGAACTATTTGGGGTCACTTGTGATTTTTTTCATAATTTTACCAATATTTCTTGCATATGATTTTTAAGCCAATCAGCACCCAGATCACCTTTAGTGCAGGCCTGAATACCATATGACTCACGAGAGGGCAGCATCTACGTCCATGTAACCTGTACACATCCTGGGGGTCTCACAGAAGGAATTGGTTCCGCACTATAATTTAATGTAGCGCGAAACGCGATAGCACCCATTGGAACATGTTCATTTTCTAAAAATCACCCCAGAATTAATAGATACATCTTTCCTTCATAATATAGGCTGACTTAAAATATGAATTGACCACGAAAATTTTGAGCACTGGACTATCGCGTAAAAACACCCTGATTCTGCCTAAATCTGCACTGAATAAAATGTAGATTCACTATTTCCAATCTAACCTTTGAAAAAATGGGTAAGCACTTTGAGAAATGCCCTCCTGGTATTTTATCCAAAGCAGCAAATGTTCAACAACATGTGTAGTGGTTTTATATTTATTGGCATTATTTTCAACATGGTTATTGACCATTCAGTGTGCCTGCAGTATTCACTTCTGACCACAATCGTATATGACTTCCGATTTTCTTTGGGATTTCCTTCACTGAGACCTACTATTAATGGGCTGTGTGCATATCTTGTCTATAATTGAGATTTTTATAATCCAATAGATGTTTTTACCCAGGCCCCTAGGTTTTATGCTCCTTGGACCACTCTATCTCATGATATAGGGTGCCTTTCGGGCCAAGTTATACCCAAAATCAACCTGATTTCTATGTCTCTGTCCGAGGACACCGCCCTCTTCATCTTTGAGTCATTTTCATGACAAGCAGTGCCTCTAGGACCATCAAATTTGGCATGGATATTCTTTTGATCTTGCTCTATATGGTGTAAGTGTCCTTGTTGTAGTTGACTGTGAATATAATTGACAAATTATGAAAAATTGTAGAAAAATATATAAAAATCACTGCAAAAAGTACACAATATTCACATGCCATGCCTGGGAAGAATTATGAGAGTACATAACATGGATACTGGGTTATACAATACTATATTTCTAGATGATTTCAAAGAAATGTCCCAAAATAGTATACCCTGGATAGTTTCCTTGAAGCGGTAGATATACCATTTGCGGTGTCAGTGCCTAACTTAACTAATACAGATGATATGTCAAAGCGCAAAAATAACCCCTTTCTGTACTACCTAGACTAGCTGCAAGTGGCCAATACTACACAGATATGATATGCATACCCTGTTAAGAATAGGGTAAAAAATAAATTGGGCCTATCAAAATAATCTGCACTATGCCAGTGGGCCTAGACTGAAATGAACCTGCAGCGCGGCCTGCAGACCATTCCGACAGCAATATAAACATGATTTTTCCTTGATTTTGGACACATTTTAGAGACCTATGAACATATTTTCCATAGAATTTGGCAAAACCAATCCTTCTCTAAATAATTAATATAGAAAAGAACTGATTTGAAGGTTTTTTTCCTTCTTCATGATAATCCCCCATATGCTTTAGGTCTCACAGAAGGAATTGGTTCCGCACTATAATTTAATGTAGCGCGAAACGCGATAGCACCCATTGGAACATGTTCATTTTCTAAAAATCACCCCAGAATTAATAGATACATCTTTCCTTCATAATATAGGCTGACTTAAAATATGAATTGACCACGAAAATTTTGAGCACTGGACTATCGCGTAAAAACACCCTGATTCTGCCTAAATCTGCACTGAATAAAATGTAGATTCACTATTTCCAATCTAACCTTTGAAAAAATGGGTAAGCACTTTGAGAAATGCCGCTACTGGTATTTTATCCAAAGCAGCAAATGTTCAACAACATGTGTAGTGGTTTTATATTTATTGGCATTATTTTCAACATGGTTATTGACCATTCAGTGTGCCTGCAGTATTCACTTCTGACCACAATCGTATATGACTTCCGGTTTTCTTCGGGATTTCCTTCACTGAGACCTGGGGGAGTCGCTAGTCCTATGACCAGCTACATGTATTAGGCCATCTAATTCTGATCACTGAATTCTTCACCCTCAACTTTGATCGGTCGGAGGAAAAAAGAAAAAAAAAGCCTACACTTGCCCCTATCTGACAGCCAAAATGCCCCTTCGCTGGAAGCAAAAAAAAGCCAATATAAATACCATATTTTTAACTTTATTACAGGAAAATATGGAGAACTTTCCATATTTGAGGGGCAAAATATGATGGATTTTGTGGTAGCTACCTATATTTTTCTTCAAGGCTTAATTTCTTTCTTTTTTTTTTTTGCCAAATTGTCCAAAGTTTTGCAAAAAATCTCGTCGCCGGATCCGCAATCCAAGTTATTAGAAATGGCCTGAACCAATGATCTACAAAACTGTTTGGCTGCATTGATGTTGGCTTCATTTTTTTATTTGCTCTATGATATAATGTCTATATAACTCCAAGTGATTTGTTGCCAATAAAGCCTTTCCGAAACCAAATTCAGTTTGTTCATTGGAGAAAATACACAAAGTTACCAATGAAAAATAATCTAGACAGGGTGTAAAGAATGTCTTTTTTGTTCGGTATGACAATAATCCTTTATTCACAAGTCATTAGGATATCACCTGAGGAGGTTTCTGCACAAGATACAGGCATTTTTAGAAGAGCAGATCACCATGCATGTGCAAAGAGCAGACAGGGGTCTGTATCATAGCATTTAGCAGAACTGTCATAGCTCTGCAGCCATTAATGTAGGACATTAATTATTAAATGGGACCCTCGCAGTGAGCCCGTACTCAATGGATACCATGCGTGAAAACGATTCTGAGGGAAAGGGGTAGTTTTAGGCCCTAGGCACGGGTACGCGAGGACCCTTGATTAGGGTAGCTCTTTTAGGCATTTTTCGACCAAAGTGACAATTGTTCTCGTGAATAACGTGAATAGGGTACCAAATTGCATCTGCTGTTCCCTAGAAAAGATAGGGAGTGCCCCCCGGGGTCCCATCACTACAATTTACGGCTATTCGTAGTATGTTGAATGTACAGTGCCTTCCTTGTCATTTCACCAATCCTCAGCCAGGAACCAACAAGACATTTTCACGTTTGTTAATAAGTATAACATCTTTAATTCACATATAATAATTGTACAGTTACTTCACCGGTTACATGGCAATAGTTATATGGATCATAGTCGCCGTCGTCATCTTCATTACTAGCATTATCATCAACACCCAAGTTATTGAAGGACATATCTTAGATATCCCGGTAATATTAAAGTGTCATCACTCCATCATCTTTTGGTCAATTTCACATAGATAGAAGGAAGAGAACCAAGGCTACACAGTACTTAATTGATTTGGTAGATGGCCGGGGTGTTGAACTAAGACTGTATAAGATATCGCTTATATGGATAACGTTATAGTCAGAAAAAATAGATCTATATTCTACAGGGGAAAGTCATAAGCTGATAGTAAAAAAAACAACAACAACAAAAAACACATGATTATCGGGTGTTGGTTCAACTGACAGACCTTGCAATCACAGTAGTCCACATAGATAGAATTTGAAAACCACAAACAACTTCTAACATGCGTGAATTGATGATGAGATTTAACGGACTATTGTAGGGGCCAGCTCTGGCTGTAAGTCCATGGCGGTAGGCCATCTGCCCCGTTCCAGTTGCACAAGCCCTCAGGGGCTGGTCAGCCGATATAAGCTGCCTCCTTGTGTATTATACCGATCCAGATGTAGGTGGAAGGTAGAGAATGTCAGACGGGGAAGTAGCTCAGCAGTAGAGCTTCCGCCTGCAGGTTGGAGGGTCCCGGGTTCGACTCCCGGTTTCTCCAGGACGTTTTCCGCCGACCTCTACACTGGTGGAGAAACCGGGAGTCGGTCCTGCCCTGCAAGGGGGGACTATGAGAACTCGGTACCTGGGCTGGTGTGACACGAATGACGATTCAATTTGCTAGTGCTGGGAGGAGACTTGGTGGTTGGGCTCAACTCAGTACTAGTCCCGGGTATCTGGTACTTATAGGGTACTGAACCCTATATTGAATCTGGTAGGGAGGAGTGTAGGGGCCAGCTCTGCCATAAGGCCAGCAGCCCCGTTTCTGGAGATGCCAGCCCCCAGGGGCTGGCATCTGGTGGTAGCTCCCCCCTACGTGTGTGTCATACCAATCCAGGTGTAGGCGCCTGGAACGGTATAATACAGATACACATCAACCCTGGCAGTACTGTGTACTGGTAGGTCAACTGGGAAGTCAGGAGTGCCTCACACTGCTTGATAAAGCCCAACCGATCTGGTTGGGAGGAATGCTTGGTGCTGGTTGGCCATGGTTGAAGCTGGTTGGGAGGAGTGTAGATGCCAGCTCTGGCTGTAAGTCCATGGCAGTAGGCCATCTGCCCCGTTCCGGTTGCACCAGCCCTCAGGGGCTGGTCAGCCGGTATAAGTTGCCCCCTTGTGTATTATACCAATCCAGATGTATGTGGAAGGTAGAGAATGTCAGACGGGGAAGTAGCTCAGCGGTAGAGCTTCCGCCTGCAGGTTGGAGGGTCCTGGGTTCGACTCCCGGTTTCTCCAGGACGTTTTCCGCCGACCTCTACACTGGTGGCCCAGTGTAGGGGCCAGCTCTGCCGTAAGGCCAGCAGCCCCGTTTCTGGAGATCCCAGCCCCCAGGGGTTGGCATCCGGTGGTAGCTCCCCCCTACGTGTGTGTCATACCAATCCTGGTCACAGCACCAGTGTAACGGTTTGTATCGACTTATATGTTGGGTGGCTCTTTGGCTCGCTTATCTCTAGAGATACCAACACAACACGAGTAGTTCAGGTTGGGCAAAGCCCCAGACTCCCTACCGCTCGGGTAGGCCTGTATTCAGGATGTCAGAACATACGTCTGGGCTGGACCATGTCACGTCCCCTTCTGCGGATCATCCGGCTTCTTAGTAAAAGCTGGAGGCAAGGCATGGTGCTGCCCCCTCTTGTACCAAACGGGTATCGTGAAGCGACACCTGGTTGGCATAGAAGGAACGAGTACCACACGAGCACGTCTCTCGGATGAAGCGCACTAATATATATACAACGATGCCGGCCCCTACACCATTAAGGACTTACTGTACACATTTTATATAATAGTTCTACCTATTACCTCACACAGACCCAGTGAAAAGTCGTCAATACTGATGACTCTAGGGCGTCACTAGGAGGATATCAGAAGAACATAACAGGTCATCAATGTGGGGGATACAAGTTGCCATATTGACCAGCAGATGGCAATGGCATTTAATCGCCCGGGTCATTAAGGCTGTAGATCATGGTACCGTTAAATTGAAAACTGAAAGGTTTAAGTTATGCAGAACACAGAGATAGGCAAGACATCTATTAGTTAGCTTATAATGATAGCATTGATCAACACATTTACATTTATACAATGTTACAATTCTTTGTTCGACAGGATCAGATTTCTTCTATTACGAAATAGCCTAATCCTCCAGGTGATATAAGGACATTGTCCCCAATGGTAAGATAGAAATTCCATTACACTGAGGAAGATGAATTTTTTGCACTGTCTGAGAATAGCTGGGATGAAACCAACTGATCTTGGTCAATTCAAAGTGGTATATAGTCACTAAAATATGCCTATAAAGTCCATAATGATTTTTTAACTTCAGATTCTGTGATACAAGATAGCTGTGCAATACAAACATCACATGCTTCATCATATACTTAATGACTTTTCTTTCCTATGAGGTTTCACTTGCATTGACAATTATCAGATAATCATCATAACAATATTGGGTGATCCTAAAAAAAGAAAGAAATGCCCTTTGCCCTGTGTATAATTCGGAGGTATTACATTGATGCAGAGACATTGACACAAAATTGAATAATGTAGTTCCCTTTTAATTAAGACTACTGATACATTATTGTTCCCTTGCTATAGATTATTTCATTTAGTTTCCTCTGCCCTAGTATTTGCTTGTGAGGCCCAAGCAGCAAGTAGCCAGTGTGCTGGGCTCACCTTGCCTTGATACTGTACAAAAGGCCATGACGTCTCATGTCAAAATTAAGATAGCAAGTGATAATCCATATGTTGCTAACTCTAGGGATTACATAGTTCATGCAAACTATAGATGGTATAATTCTGGCATCTGTGATCTTGGATGAATATGTATTTAATCCAGGAAGTCAACTGAAATAAATTTAAACAATTAATATGACCAAAATGAAGTACTTAGTCCAGCCTCATTCTGTTTTATGCATGTGGGACTGTCATTGCTAGCAAATGACATGTAATAGGCTTTAGCCATAAAGTGTACATTGTAGGTTTGTCCAGCTTACAAATGTAGTTCTGATCTTCTTAGGGGCCATTGTGTAAAAGACACGGTTTGGCATGGAAAGATGTGCCTGTACACATGTGTATTAAATATGTAATTGCATTGAAATAAATGTCACATTTTAGGCATTTTGTGCATTATGGGGATCACAGAACCATGCTCTCTGTATATGCAGTGTTTTATTTGATGATATTTTGGGTCTCAAATAATACTTACTTTTTAGGACATGAAATTTGCAAGATATTTCATAACCTACTTCGAAATAATGGCTACCCCGATATTTCTTGAAAACAGGAAGAAAACAAGAACTTTCATCGTTATTCCTTTCATCAGTGACCAAGATCAAAGTGAATTTCAGTGGTTCCATTCCGGCTACTTTCTGGCTGTTCCTCAAGGTTATTGGTCGATATAATCAAATCTTCGGCGTTGATTACATAAGGGGTTGTCATACAGATACGTTGTAGGACATTTTCTATGATCGCCCACTAGGATTTGGTAATGGGTTTTTTTTTTGTTTCAATTAGTCCGTTCTGAAACACCGTCCTGGTTGCCCCTAAGAGGGGGTGCTATAACGTCATAGTGCTCTGTAATGCGTCAATAGTTTAAGAAATAGTGATTTGGGGTCTTTAATATAGCCGGCTATGTAGTCATTATTATATAAGCCACAGCCATACTTTTACCCCAACCTGTTTAAGACGTAACCTGAGTCTAGTGCCATCCTGTCAGTGCACTGTGATTTCAAATATATAGAGAGAACTAAGGGCCGTTTTCCACCATCCGACAGGGTACCTCTTTCAGCCGACAGCTGCCACACTTTACCACCTCGGCCGACAGGGCCGCCATAGGGTTCAATGGTGGGCCATGGTCTCTGTCGGCCGAAAATAGCATCTACTATGGGTCTAGCGGCCGACAGAGGGGACATATCGGATGGTGGAAAACGGCCCTTAATGACCATGGCGTACAAGGTGACTGATCCACCCAGAGGGGGAGACACACCCCGGAGCCACACACACCCCCGAGGGGTGGATCGGCCATCTTGTATGCCAGGGAGCTTAGTTCTCCATTTATATTATGCTTTTACAAGGTTTAAATAAGTTAAAATTAACGAAATTAATTAATTACCAATGGCCATTTTGAATGTTTACCTGCACCCAGAATGAGGCTGCAGTGTGGATCGGCCCACTGTGGGGGATCGGCGCATATTACGCCACTGGGGGTGTGGCGGTCAGCCCATCAACGTTAAGTGTATAGGAGGAAGTTATTAGCATAAAATAAAAGCTGCATCTTATACGCTATCGCGAGGTGCTGCCACAGTTTTCATTTTTAGCTATTTTCTTGTAGACTATAATTCCCATTTCCCACAGAAACCAGGCTATGTGCACCATTTCAAAACAATATATATCCCCGCCCGACCTATCTTTGCTATCCCAAACATATTCTTCCATTCACAAATGTAAATATCCAGTGCACCTACGCCAATAAATATTAAGACAAGCACACTGACCTGAGCAAAAGAGACATAAAGTCACAATATAAAGTGCAGGAGGCCTACACATATAACTATACGTATAATATTAAAATTACATAATAAAACCGACCTCATATCATGATTTTCATTACAAGAGTCAAATGTAATGCAAATGCGCCTAATACAATAAAATGGCCAGGAATGTATCTCCTTCCGGTCTGTGCATTGCCAGAAGTCACCTGACAGGAAGTGGCACCGGGTGTCTTTTTATGGCTAAGTGCGCTTGCACAGTGAGCATGGTGGGTTTGCTGTAGGCAGGCGGCGTACGTCATGACGTGAAAGACGTAGTGTTGTTCGTGGGTGGAGTGGAAGAGGTGGGACATAGGTCCTACGGCATACAGAGGTACGTCAGTGCCGTCATGGGATACAATCTGTGCTGGAACTGCCGTTACTTGTCTGTAATGTCTGCTCTCTGTTGATAAAATGATTCAATTTATAATCATGTGTTTTTTGTTTTTTTTTGTCAATGAACATTGTAATAATACGATGCGATCATTGAGTAGCTTAGTATATGATAGTATGTGTGATGTCCAGAGGTCAGCCCAAATCATGCAATTTACATGAGCTTATGTCAAATTATGGTGCCACGCACAACCCAATCCCCAACCCTCATCCCCAATGCCCCTACCGATAAAGGTACCGATAAAGATTAATCGCGAAATAGTCCTCTTTTTTAGTTGTAAGGAATGGGGGGTGGAGGAAATTAAAGAAGAAAAATAGCATTGGTGGTAATGCTTTTCATAACATGCCTTTCACACTCTGTCTATTCCAGTGGATGAAATGGATAAAGAAACTGAAATGCATATCTATGATTCTAATAAGAATATTTTCTCATGGATAATAGATTTACGATTGTTCAATATGGAATAACTCTCTACATTTAGACTTTGCTGCAGTACATAAAACCCCTAATACCTAACCTGTATTTACTCCAGTCAGGTTAATTCTTGGAGAGTACCCAGGGCCGTTGGCATAACTTAGGGTAGTATAGGGCAGATGGTCCACATCAGACAGTCCATTCTGATGAATGTCATCGGAGAAATCTGTCAAACCTATAAGAAAGAATATTTGATAAGCGTGTGAAAAAATATATTTGATAAACGTATGAAAAAATAAACACATGCACTGTATGTAATGGGAATCACGATTCAGATAGTCGCAAGGACTCTGCTTTGATAAAAGTTCATCTTTTCAATTCATGATTACCAATAAAAGAACACCTATTCCCTTTTGTTTTTCAGAAAATCGATTACTGAATATCTAGATGTGAGATGCATTTTCTTTTTTTTCTTTAGGATTTTCATTCCCTAGTCATATTCTATCGATGGGGTGCTTACTCTATAAATATGGTGATTGTAAACTTATACTGCCAGATCATCCTATTGGTATGACATGATGTCCTGGGGCCATGGGCCAATGTCATAAGCAAATTGCACCCAAATCCTACCTAGAATTGGATTGCCTCGCCTGGCGTAGGACCCAATGTTGAGCGGATGGGAGTGATCTGCAGTTACTATAAATAGGGTGTTCTCTGTTGCAAGAAGGCTCAATGCTCGGCGAACTGCTGTTTCCATGGCGACTGTCTCTTCTAGGGCACGCCTTGCTGTGTTCTCATGGTGCCCATGGTCAATGCGTGCAGCTAGAAATATAATCAATCTCAAGCTGCCATGATATAAAATCTGGGTGCAATAAGACAATTGAAAAAGAACGAAACCTCAGGGCACCTGTTGATTTGTACTTGATATGATGGGAAAGCACCAGGGGATAATCATGCTAGACGAAGAAAATAGTAGCTGTAGGTTGGATTAAATTTGGGTTGGGGGTGGGGGGGGGGTCACAGCATGCGGAGCTTGAATTGCGAACTTTTAAGTTTGATAAGCCAAAAGGTGAATCAGCACATTGTGTTTGACTGTAACGTTGGATATTATCTGGGCTGGGAAATACCCAACGACCTATCATCTGGTTTGGTTGGTACCTAGAGTTGGCCACTTTGTGTTAATATAAGTAATAATCATACCTAATTTTCTACACAATGAAGAAGTTATTCCAGAGCAGACTCTAGCTAGGTACTAAACAGCAAAGGAGTTGAGCTTTATGTGGCCTATCCTCACTGGCAAGTGCATCAATTTTTAGTGGAGAGAGTGGAGAGAGAACCTTTCAATATAATTTCGTCTTCTTTTCTGCTTAGTCAGCAACCCGTAACATCAGTCACTCTACTATATCATGAAAGGGCATTTTAATGTCAATAAGGCAATATTCTAAGGCCAAATTAGAGAAAGGTTAGCATATTGACAAAAGATTTCAACACGTCTCTAGAATCAGCATTTGAAATGTTACAATAGGATTGAAAAGGTCATTAATATGTTTGAGGAAGCGAAATGTTAGTCGGAAGTATCCTTCCCCATATGTAATTCACTTACAAGTTAATGGACCCTCAGAACATTGAACCAACTCCCAGTGAGCTTCCATGAAAATTGTCTCCGAATGAAGTTAAATGTCTCAAAAAGATTCCCCTATCTATTATGATTGATTCCTCTAAAGGTAAAGGGATTGTTTTATCTATGTACCGGGTATATATATATATATATATATATATATATATATATATATATATATATATATATATATATATATATATATATATGTGACCAGGTGAGGGAAAATATGCCTCCTGGGGGGAAATGGCTTTTTAAGGTTTAAGTCATGGGCTTTAAAATGAGATATCTTGAGCTAAAATATCCTTGGTAGTTTTGCTGTAATTGCTTGTCAAACATAGGTTTTTGTGTACAAATGAAAATAGGAAATAAGCTCTAAATGCATTATATCCTATCATAAACACTAAAAATGCAAAGTAATACAGTATTGTGGAAAAATAACCAAAGAAATGTGATGTTTTTGTCATAAAATTGGTTCTAGAGGGAATTTTTGAGTTCTGTTTTCAGTTCTGGGTTCGTGAAGGAATTTCAAAATGAGTTTGTGGCAAAAATTCACAATTGGAATAAGGGAGTGGTTTCCATGGCAACCAGAAATTGCCTTATCAACCAATTTTCTATGTTTCCATGGCAACCAACATTCCAAAAATGGAACATTTTCAATGGAGATGGAACAATTTTAAGCATACCACTGGATTCCTTATGAAAAATTGGCCTAAAGCTTTTTTTAGCATATTTGTCAGTGTTTTACCCATATTCTGCCCCCTGGTGGCCAAAACCAGTACTAGAAATCCCCCCTGGAGGCACGTTCTTCCCCGTTGGGCCACATATATATATATATATATATATATATATATATATATATATATATATATATATACATCTACACTTGAAAGGAGTCCTATGTTATCCCACAGGAAGCAATTGGTCCATCATTAAAGGCCTCTGATAGGCTATCATTAAAGTATGAAGAACACTATACGTCTATGTATATGTCTGTATAAAGGTAGCTGAGTTTGAAAAGTCTTATTTGGCAAAAGATCAATTCAGTTAACAAATGCCTGTCCGTCTGAGCCAAAAATATACATAGAAGAGTATCAGATCAAACGGCGGTGTGTCATTGGGAGCTAGAACCAGCTCCTTCGAGTTCATTTCTTTAGGCATAGCAGTTTTGGGTTTCAGCATCCAGGACATGCCAAATTTTTCTTAATCCCCTACTTAGAGGACTCATACAGCGCTCTGGCCTCTGCACCCCTACACTGCAAAAATGGTGTTTAGATCCTAAACACAATTCTAAACATATTCTTGCAACGTTTTTGTAATCACATTAATTTCCTAAACATGTTTAGCCAAACAATGTGCTTAGCTCAAGTGTTTAGAAATATAGGTGTTTAGGTTAAAACTTTTGTGTTTAGATATATGAATTTTTGTGTTTAAGTGTTTATGAATGTTTGTGTTTAGATGTTTAAATGATTTGATGGAGATATAAGGTTTGCAGACATGTATGCATTAAAAACAGATATATATTTTTTTCTCATTTACTGGGGGGGACGGACATCAGCAGGTATTTACTTGTCAAAGTCTCCAAAGATGTCAGCCACAGTTATATATGTGTACATATAGTACACACTGCATCAGAATGGGAGACTTGAGAAAGTACAACAGCTTGGCAGGAAGGAAATTGCTTTATTTATTCCAGAATAACATCAAATAGGTGTCAGTCATGGATTTTATTGATTATTTTATGGTAATGATGGTGGCATGAGGTGAATCTAGTCAATTTTCTATTGCCCTTTCTATTCACATGACATTCTATGAAATGAAACCATGATAAACATGGGATTCGGGGACATTTGTCACAACAATTGATTATAACTGTGTGCAGATAGTCCAGTCAAAGGTAGTGCTGCTACCTGGTGTGGATTCAACATCCAAGTATCTAAACATATTGATGTTTAAATCTAAACACCTATTATTCAACTGTCTCAACTCTAAACATCTAAACATGTTTAGCATAAATGTTTATGTAGTTAGAATAAAAGTGTTCATTTCCTAAATGTGTAGTCGATGAGACACCTAACTGACCTATATGTTTAGGTTTTAAATGTGTTTAGACCTAAATATGTTTAAAATCTAAACACCATTTTTGCAGTGTATACTTACTTTGATTTCAATTTTCGCATAAGCACGAAAAGTGGTTGATATTTTTTCATCTTCTATCTCTGACTTTTTAAAGTAAAGTCACTCAGATTCTAAAATATGGAAATATCATGAAATATAAACTATAAGAATATTTAAAGTATCCAACCATTCCTGAAAGGACAGAACAGTTCTCCAAGTACATGCAACCCAGCATATCTCCACAGTCATGATGCTTTCATGCTATAACAATCCTGTTTGTATTTAATAGCATGTCTGTACAACAAAATACCTAATATTTGGTGCATATATTCTCTGGTACAAAATACTTATTGTGGGTGTATGGTGTATGCTAAGTAATATGTTTGCAAGTAGCCTACCTTCTACCAATAGGAAGAAGCCGTTAGGGTTGGAGTTCATTATGCGGATTGCCTTCTCTACCATGTCAGCCAGACTGGGTTCATTGCCTTCGCCTTGAGCTCGGTCAACATCAAACAGCATGTGACTGTACTCAAACAATCCTGCAAAACAGAGATTTAACATCATGACTTGTTTGTGAATAAAAGTATGGATTTTACCTGCAGCAAAGAAGAAGAAATGGGTTAGTGTAAGGGGGTATATTGTGTGATATTTTGTGTAACAGGGGTATATGTAAAATGTTTATATTTTCCAATTAACTATTCAGGTCCGAAAGGGGGAAAGTAATGAAAAAGAAAATAATTAGACAACAAAAGGGACACCAACCTAATAGAGCACTTGTCTTGGCTGGGTCCACCTTATCAAATTGTTCCTTGTTCCATACATACTTGGGCCTGGCACTTTTCTGTGTTCTTTTGTGAGACATCCATTCCTTGATCAGGTTTCTGCCGTCCCTCCTGTTCCCCACACGACGAGGGTACTCAGGGTCAGACGTGGTGTTAGGGAGAAGGTTCTTCCTGCCTCCTCCCAACACTACCTAGAGCAAGATGGACAGAGAAACACTGAGTGAAGGAGAACTAAAGATCTACTCTTTAAAACTTCGATATTTTCATCTCCAATCCTATTCAGATTAATGATTAATGAAGTCCTTCCTTTTTTAGCCAAAAATGATAGATAATTTTGAAATGGTACATACGTCGAAGTGCCTGCCAACATTCTCCACAAATTGAGATGAGATATCCCGACATCCCTTTGCCTTAGCATGTGGCGGAAGTAGGCTGTCGTCCTCCCACATCCGGTCCGGGGATGTGCTGTACAGAGGAGCTGGTGTGGCGTGACTTATCCTGCCTGACGTCACGATACCTGTGGCCTTTCCTGGGAACAATCAAGGATCATTTGTGGATCAACATGGTAAAAGGTACCTTTTACCGTGTTGATCCACATTTATTTAAATGAGATTAAGCATAGACCGACACACAGGAATTAATGATGTCTTCAATTTTGTAACTCACACACTTCTAGATCTAGTATATAACAAGGGTATGAGGATTCCCACTTGGCAAAAAACGTGTTTTTAACGTTTGCAAACGTTTTTATTTGGTTTGGATAAAAAACATTTAAAAAAAACGTTATTTTGACGTTAAAAACGTTTTTAAACGTTTTTTCAACCAATTTTCAACCAAATAAAAACGCTTGCTTTTTCAACCAATTTTCAATGAAAGAAAAACGTTTTTTTTATGTTTCTTTTACGTTAAAAAACGTTTTTAACCTGATATAAAAACGTTTTCATAAAAATGTCAAAAAAACGTTTTTTGAGTACATGCATCGTTATTTTGATGTTGAAAAAAAACGTTTTGCAAACTTAGGAACCAAAATAAAACTTTTTTTTACGTTAAAAAAAACACGTTTTTCTGCCAAGTGGGTTTGCTCACATTTTCCTTGCAACGTAACGACACTGCTGACAACCAGTTTAGGTTATATTATATAATTGAACTATTATTTTGTATAATCATACCAAAAAGAGCTGTCCCTAAATCATCATACCTGCTTTTTGTGCTATTTCAGCTATACACATTACTTTCTGTCCCTTACTGCGTGCGCAGTCTCCACGCGGGACATGCGCATTGAGGCCAATGGTACCGTAGTTGGCCTTAACACCGCACAGGAAGGCCGTAGCTGTGGCCGCTGAATCCGGTACTTGGTGATCAACATTGTAAGTCTGAAAGCAGCAGTATAGGCCATTTTTTGATACTGGATTTCTTTTTCAACTCTTTGAATCACGACAGATTACATTAGGAGAGGCAGACCAGTGCTTCCTGACCATTTCACGTGAACATTCATGCAGTAGGTTAAGTTAACGACCCCGGGGTTAACGAGGACGGACAGGATACCAAAGATACAAGGATTGGATGAGGTCAGATAAGCAAGCATTGTATTCAGACTTCAAGAGAAAACAAACAAAAGATTTATTTTTCAATATCTAGGGGGTGGGGGGCATATATATAATCTTAACTGTAACAATAATGATCACCTTCATTAGGGCCACATTGGGAAAGTTCTCAAAGGCCAGCACCTCCTCCTCCCCATTGTTCCCCTTGAGCTGTCCCTTGAAGATGCGGGCTGCTGTGACTGTGGAGAGGCTCATCCCGTCCCCTAGGAAGAGCACAATGTTGTGAGCTGCTCGAGCTAGCTGTGGTCTTGATAGCGCCCGCTGGAGCTCGTCCGCCGCAAGACGACGCCAGTACTCAGGGTCTGAAAAGTAGTTTTCAAAGTGTATAATTATGAAAAGAAAGTGCATTGTCTTCTGCTAACACGCGTTCTTTTTCCCATTGTGTTGAGAATGTACATAATATGAACACAATTATCAAAGAAATGAATTTTACAATTCTGTACAAAGGAAAGCTAGCTACCTTGACCTTTTTTTGATATTTCTTATTAATATATAAGGTTATTGGTGTTAGGCCAATATAATTGTGTGTGTGTTCTTGACAGATAGGGTTTGTAAACATACTGAAAGATTAGCAACTGGTATAGGAGAAAAACAACAACAGGGGCATCAGCTATTTATAAGGCAAAGTAAATGAATGTTTTAGACAAACAATGTCTAGAAATACAAGCCGGTGTGCTGGATTTAATTTTTTTCCATACAGATCCCCTCGTGATTACTTACCTTAACCCACGACATTGACCCAGAAGTATAAATTATGTACCCGTCCAATTGGATTTAGAAATTGCTGTTTTGCCAGATCAGCTAAGCTGGGACATGTTTTTTTTCTGGCCTGATACCATCACGCTGAGATTGACTGAGCACAAACAAGACTACCAGTTCCTGGATTTAATAATGCAATAAGCCTTAGGTTATATATGTCATCAGCCTTTCTTTACAGAAACACTTGGCGTTTGCTTGCTCCGTCACATGTACATTATTAATCAATGCTGATATTGATATAATAAACTATTGTACTATTGACATTATTTTGTACTATCAATAACTACTAACCAAATGAAATATGTTTTCAAACTCAGATGTATTATACCGTCTCACCTAATTTCATGGTTTATATGCTGAACCAAATGCTGGACACTAAATAGACCTCACCGCCATGAAACAGAAAGCACTGGAAGGCCGCCCTGGGCACCAAGCCAAGGTGATTGGAGGCATGACCTATACAGCCATAAACAATGTCCGCCACAGTTCATTGTCAGCTTTTCGATCCCAGGGCATCATGATAATTATGGGTTATAGGGTTCATGTTGTTTGTAACTAAACTATGCCTAACATGGTGAATGTCTGTTTACAGCAAGCTTCGATTAGACCTGCTGGATATGGAAATTCGTCCATGAGTGCCAATATTGTCGAAAGGTGATCATCCGAAGTACATGTCCCATTGATCATCGGGGCTTCAGCCAACACAATATCATGCTAGGCATTACCAGGTTGTTTTACAGGTCCTTGAGGTCATTTTAAAACAGCCTGCGCAATGTTATTTCTGACTTAGTTATTGGAATCATAATGAGCAGTGTTAGTCTTTTGGTAGTACACTGAAAACTTGGAACATCCGAAACTAGTCAGCCGTGACCACTTGAAGTCCTCAAGTTGACGATACCTAAAACTACAACTTTAGGTAGTCAAGATGATGACCTAAAGTCGTCATCCTGATGACCTGAGTCATCAGGATGACAATACTGACAGTACAGAGTCGTCATATTGATGAATCAGGTTGTCAGGACGACAACCTAAAGTCATCATTTTGACTACCAAAAGTTGTAGTTTAGGGCCATTTTCCACCACCCGATATGGCCCCTCTGTCGGCCGCTAGACCCATAGTAGATGCTATTTTCGGCTGACAAAGACCATGCCCCACCATTGAACCCTATGGCAGCCCCGTCGGCCGAGGTGGTTGTGTGGGGCAGCTATCGGCAGATAGAGCACTCATATCGGGTGGTGGAAAATGGCCCTTAAGGTATCATCAACTTGAGGACCTAAAGTGGCCACCGCTGACTAGTTTCGGGTGTTCCATGTTTTCAGTGTAGTGTTAGCAATAAAAATAACTATATGTACCTGCCTACAGTTTTAGTGGTAGAATCGCAAGCTGCTAGCACAGGGTTTGTGGTAGTGACCCCACAGAGTTGAAAATGGTCTTGGGACAGTAAAAAAAATGGTAAAGATTTCATTGTGGTCTCACCAGATTGCCTATTTGTACATGCTATATACAATCTGACGGTATTTAGACGGCTAGAAATAACGACAATATGGATCTGAGGTAACTGCCTTGGTCTCTGTATAGGCAAGAAGCAATGGCAGTCAATATAATCTCAGTCAATGAATTCAGTTCTCGGTACTCACGCCATAAACCATGGCATCAACGCCTTCCATTCTCCTGAGGGCCGTCATTATCAGTGTCACATCATGTATTTCTTAACCATCATGCGACAGCGATAAGCAAGCAATGGTGTCACATGTTTTGTCACCAACTTGCTAAGGGCATGTACGTTCAGGAGGGTCTTACCAAAAGATAAAAAAGAACCTTGTATTTTTTTCAGAGATAAATAAGGGGGGGGGGCTTCATGCCCTTCCTCGTTTAACATAATTATAGTATTGGCAAATAAGTAACACATATTATTGTCGATATGGGATAATTACATTATGACGTGTAAGTTACATATTATTTTCGTATTCCTTTTGGCAAGACCCCCCAGTGGACTCATACCCCGAAAACACACAAAAAAACGGGAGCATTTATTTAGCCTCACCTTCCTTGGCTCCTCTTGCATCAAACGATTATAAGGATTAAGAATTTTTTATAGTGTGATTGCACACCTGGAAGGCATTTCTCAAGATGCTATGACTATACCCCTGTCAAATCGTACTTGGATCACTCACTAAAATGCCATTATAGTTCTGCATCTAAATGGTCACTAAAGAGTGCACTAGTACGTCTGCCCTACCAGACCCTATGTAATAACTGTGTTAATAGGGGCATTACTAATGGCTACAACTTGTTTTTCCATGTTCATGGGTATCTGGGGATTCAAGAAAGTACTGTTGTACCAATGAAGTCATGTCCATATAAAATGAAACATGCACCTTTTTGTAACACAGATACTCAAGTGTACAGAAGACAAAAACTAGTACATTGGCACACACCAGATGGCTTCCCAGTAAAGAGTCTCCCGAAGGCAGCCACCGTAAAGTCATAGTGTAGTTCAGGCACTAACTGTCAGATGTCACCACTATATTGATGGATGACCTGTTGTTAACTTCTACAGAGTCAATCTACTCCTTGCCACTATACATGTGCCTGCAGTAAGTTGCTCAAATAGAAGATCAAACACGATACCATCTATCCTACATGATGTACACGATACCATATAAAAGGTCTCCTTGAAGAGATGGGTCCATATGATTTGTATTAGTGAGGTAGTTGACCAAAGAATGCAGTCCAGTCTGCCTGATCCCAATCTAAATTACTACCACACTTAAAACTAATGTATGATGGGCCTTGATTCCCCATCTCCTGTGCATTTGCATTCCTTTCTTCACTAATACACATGGTGTAAACATGCTAAAAGGAAAAGGATTGAAAAGGATTCAATGTCAATCCCAATTCCCCAGGCTCATGCCAAGCCTTCCCCCTGGGGAGGGGGAGCCTTTGAGGTGATAATGATATTAATGTAAGGGGAGGGGGGTGCAGCAACAGATCCTCACATGCAGCAAGAGCAGTGATTAACCTACAAGGGTCTGGGGCATGCTCCCCCAGGAAAACGTTTAAATATTGAGGGCAAATAATGCATTCTGGTGGATTTTAAGACCCTATTGGCTCATTAATTCACAGCCACCACCTTTGTTTTCTTTCATTGAGTACAGGGATTTCCTATACCTGCCATACTCCCTACCCAGTTCTGACTTAGCTGCTCCTGCTACCAGAGAGACTTTAGGAGGGGGTCTAGATGCATGCCTTCAAAAAACTTATTGAAGGTAAATGGCATATTCTGTTTTTTAAGAGCAGTTCTGGCTTCATTTACAGCCACAACTTGGGAGAGGTGAAGTCCTGTTCATGTCCACCTTCCTTCCTAATATTGCTTATTCCACTTATTGGCATTCCCAACCTCCCTCCGCCTTTTCCTTTTCTCAGAGCCTTCCTGGTTGTAGTACAACTTGCAGCTACATGGACTGAAATGTCATATAGTACCATGTAACCACCAGTATATAACACATTAATGCAAAGCAGAGCCATGAAGAGAAGGGTAACCAGACACTGGCTAACATGTATGGAGTAGAGGCAGGGGCGTAGGAAAGGGGGGGGGGCAGGGGGCCCAGGCCCCCCAATCATAAAGGAGCTGGGGCCTGAGTATGTCTGGGACCCCCAAAATTTGCCAAGAATTCATAATGAATTGAACAAAAAGCTAAAACTTTGCATCTCAAATTAGATATGGGATAGAGAAAATGGGGGCGTGGGCCTCAAATCAGATCTAAAATTCATCCAAAAGTACTTTTCTATACAATTTCTATATAGGTTCGTACAGGTGCTATTACATTTAAGCTGACAATTCAAGGTCTTTGAGGTGGGGACCCCTGCTGGGCCCCCCCCCCCAATAAAGATTTGCTTCCTAAGCCTCTGAGAGGGCGTTTATAAAAGAATGGTCAGGCAAGAACAAGGGGAGGCAAAGAGAGTTTCTTCCCACTATTCTAACCTTCCATACATATACATTATATAATATATGTTGAGTCTAGCAAACCTGATGGCTTTTGGATTAAATCAGTGCCTGCGGCGCTGCTTGCATGAAAAGAAGTGGCGCCACCACGTGCCAAAAGCATTGCAACTCCTACTGTTGTAACTCTGTACTTGTTACACAACTTCTACTGTTTTCTAATTCCCTGGGTCCCTTTCACTGGTTGCTGTCAGATAGAGTGTGAGTGGCCAGCTATGGGAACATCCAACATCAAAGCCGACGACTTCCGGGGTGGCCGTTTTGGATAAGTAGTGCAACCATGGTCACACCTTAGAACATCCGAATCTCACTCTGAATATATCACGTAACATGGTGTATAGAAATGCCTCCCATATACACTAGGTGTGACAAACCTGGACCATGGTTTAAAGCAGATAAACTATGGGTTTAACCAGGTGACGTAACCTGGTTAACCCATAGTTTATCTACTACGTACACACATGTAGATTGGAGTAGGAAGGTCCTCTGCTAACAGTCAATGACATGGCCTGTTTCTATGAAACACTGCTGTTGCTAAGCAATTATGAATACTTGCAGTAAATGCTTATGGTTTATGAATTCAGTTTGCCTTTTTAATATAACTATGAATACAACATTGGTGATGATCAGTAATAGGACTTGTTTATGTGCAAAACTACTGTTGCTAAGCAAATGTTGCCTATACTAATGAAATTATTGCTAGGAAAAGTTTCTGTGCCTCTGGCACGGGAGATACAAGAAGATTTGGCTGCCATCAAGGGACAGGGGCATAAAAGATCTCAAATCAAATTAAAAGTATGCAGCAGATGCTACCATCTGAATGCAAGAGTTACCAATGTGCAGTTCATTGGCTATTTCACATGTTGCTATGTAAGAATACAGATGCTAAGCAACCATTTTCTTATATGAATTTTATTTAATAGAATTATTGTCAGGATTTTAGATTGACAAACCAGTTGGCTCTCTATTTGATTGTGATTAATATGTTAAACAAAAGGGAGTGTTGCTATGGAAAGTTGTTATTCATCAGCAACCATTGCCCATTAAGGTGAAATTTTGACTTGGATGGTTTCCCCTGGCATATTTAAAGGGGAAAATATCATTAGCCTTATTCCGAGACCAATCCTTTTTGAAAGAGAGATTATTTCTGAATTTTTGTGTGTTTTCTCAATTTATGATTGGGTTACATAAAAGAGTAATTTTCATATCATATGGACATGATTACTTTAGTACAACATTGCTTTCCTGGACCTTCTGATACCCCTAAAGACGGAAAAACAAGTTGTAGCTATTAGTAATGAATCTGTATAAAACTCCTTAAATAATTTATGACTCTTTTGGAGGGTCTGCTACTCTACTATAACATTTTAAGCAATAATGTACCTGTCTGTATCTAATGGCACCTGAAGCAAGATATCTCGAAGATTTGGGTGTAATTTCATTCGTCCGCTATATTGAAACAAACCCTAATTAGGGCGATGTCAGCTGACTCATTGAATAAACCCATTCTTTGTGTAAATATTATGGAATGCATAGACAAGGGTTAACGAGTGTTGGGCATGCATGGTCAACTGCCACATTGCAGTCTGCCCTTCCAGCATCCAGTGTGTGCAATAACCCTACGACCGTCCCGCCCCACATGAGTGCCCCTTTACATTTATTTCATGGATACGACACTGTAAGAAATAACTGTTGAATCTACAAGGGGTCCTTGTAAAAACTGAACAATGAACCACTGTAATTACACAACAGGGAGCCCGTGTATAATCTCCAGGTGGCAGTGTGATGGTACAAGGAATCTCTGTGAAAACGATGTGAAGATAACGAAGGATCTCTGGCATCTTTGGGATGAGAGATCTTTCTGAAATTGTATCATCATTTTGCCTTCTATTGACAGTGTACTGGTCACCTTCGTATTGTTTACATTGACATTTTGAAGCTATGATGTCATCAACAAGTCAGGTATGCAGGGTGTGTAATATAATATTCACCCTGCTTTCTTGATGGTCCTGCATATGCAACACGGTATCGTAATTACGTCTAGCATGAAGAATTCTGATTGATCTACCATGAGAGAAAGATGAAAGAGATAACCTCTATAGGTCGCTTAGCTGTCTGCGTGACTGTCGGTTATTGTATTGGTGATCCCATATCTTTTTCACTAAATGGCCTGACCGGTCCAGTGTATGACACTGATGGCTAGTTGGCAAAGGCCAGCCTAACGTTACTGTCATACAGATCTATAGTGAATGTCACTATGTCTATCCCTAGCATGTATGTATACCATAGACTCTGATATCATGTCACTTCCGATGATAGACTTGTTTATTTCACTGGTATTGGCCATTAGCTGGTCTGGAGCTGGTTCCGGCAGCACACACTGATAAGAACTGATAAGATGGGAACAGTATGTCCCTGGAAGTGGGTGTTAACCAGTGACAAGGTACCCATCATGATATGTCTTATCAGTGGGTTTTAGCTCAACCAGCAAAATTCAAGATGGTTGCTCCACTAGGCCTCCATACTGAGTCCTATAGGGCACCAGTGGTCAGTTTGTGTAACTGCATTGCCTTTATTCTTCTTCTTATCTTTATTGCAATGATATCGATGACGATAATGGTTATATGAGCTTCTCAAGACCAGTCTACTATAACAGATGTCAGTACAAAGTGCAATAAACTTTCTTATCTCAAGGGTTGTTTATAATTCACATTTTAGTTCAATATTTTGAAAAACATTAATTTTATCGTCACCTGAGCTGGTTCTCTGTATGCCTAGACTTAAATCCCCTCTGGCCTATACAGAATGTATAGACCAGGGCTTGAAATTAGTATCGGCAACGACAGTGACGGAAATGTCTCCCACAAAGTGTATTGTATTTAACTCTTAATTGCCTATTACCAAAAGCAATTTTGGTACACACAATATGATGTGCTGATCACACAGGGCAAAGTCGACCAACTTTGATTTCTTTGCCACCTATAAGATATCATAGGAACTGTGCTAACCCTGCCGGGGGCATCTGACTATTGATATGAAAGATATAGACTGACGACTTCGGCATCCGTGCCAATCAGGTCGGCACTGCTGGATACCCCATTTTCTACTCTGTGTTTGGCTTTTGATCGGCTTCCAACCCTTGGGTTGGTCTGTGAGCAGCTCCTACATGCGAGCACGTGAGCAGCTCAACCTATATTTCTCACTATGTTTCTAGGTGTGTGAGCAGCTTATATAAGAATTAACACGTGAGCAGCTCAACCCATTGCTCACTATGTTTCTAGGTGTGTGAGCAGCTCTTACATTAGCAGCTCAACCCAATGCTCAATACAATTTGCCTAGGTGTGTTATCAGCTCTTACATACGGGCACGTGATACGCATTTCTCAATTTTTTTCTAGTTGAGTGAGCTGCCACATTCTAAAGTTTCAGCTAGTTACAAAGTTGAATGGACTATTGCGTACCCAGGGTAGCTTGGAAGGCTCACTCCCATTTTGCCTTCACATAATTTCATGAAGATGCGCCCCATCTTGAGAGAAAGGCATTTTGCTAAGGCTCTGATATGCAGGAGAGGTCTGTCCTCGGGTATAAGCCGCTTATACTTGGGCTATTACGGTAGTACTTTATCTTGGCGCCTGTGAACTCATAAACTTAATCAACAGCTTCTGTGCCATCATACCAAGTGTTTTCAATTGCTTAACTGAACTAATAGCACTATTGGCTTGCCCTTTTGCTATACATGTCAACGCGTAATGATATTATTTACCAGTTACACATTTCAGTGGTGCAATCATGTAACAATAAGGGACCATTGCGCCAACATGTAATCCACACATACAGATGACATACAAATCGACTACATGTACTAACCAATCCATTAGGACTCTGTTTATACCAACTAATGGTGGCCTGGAATTAATGAGGTTAAATATATTACTGGTGAAGCATATTCTCTGTACATCATGGGCGTGGACTGGTTACCAGATTTAGTCTGTGTAGGTGTTATCCATATGCTATAGAAGGGTGAGAAAGTAAAGGGAACAGTGCTGCCCTCTGGTGCCTTTATTTGCTATGCACAGACCTTGATTACGGAGGTGAGTGGTTACTTTGGCAAAGTCCACGCCCGTGCTGTACATATACCAATATGAATAGGCCTTT
The DNA here is from genome assembly GCA_949317995.1 of Acholoe squamosa. NCBI lineage: Eukaryota > Metazoa > Annelida > Polychaeta > Phyllodocida > Polynoidae > Acholoe > Acholoe squamosa. The sequence goes on from OX439044.1 coordinate 32,352,341, forward strand.
GCTAAATTGGAACATTTGGTGAGAGAGGAAGAGTGTCTGAAGGACCTATGATTTGACCATAGATAATGTGTAAATAGTAAAATAAGTAAAATAAGATACCCAAGTCTATTGACAATAGAAAACTACTGCCTTAGATTGGGAGCAGCCTTAAACAGGACCCTTTTACTTTCACTCTCACCTGCTTTATGGTGATTATTTCAGCAAATCTGGTTAATGTCTTAGACTGTGAAATCATTTGCCTTATATTGTTTCACTCTCACCTTTATGATGATTATTTAGAACCCATATCCATTTATTTTAGGGTGTATGTTTCGCCAGAAAAGGCATACGTCATGTGGCCGTGTTTGTAGTGTCACACACTGGGGCATGACATGATTCCATTCCAACTCTGACACCTCTGTGTGATGTATAATCATTGACAGTGACAGCCCTTGTTACTGTTTATATATATATATATATATATATATATATATATATATATATATGTGTGTGTGTGTGTGTGTGTGTGTGTGTGTGTGTGAAGGTGTGTGTGTGGCTCAACACAGTAAAAGGTACGCCCGCCAGGGGGTGCGCGGGTGTACCTTTTACCGTGTTTCTGCCACAAGTAGCCCCTACTTAACACTTGTGATATACATAATTCATAGTCAAGTTATTGACTCATAGCTATATGTAAAGAGAGTACCAAGTGTACCAAGCATCACGTTTTTGACTGACGAGAAACGCTCGGTTCGAACCAAGTCTGGATATGATACAAAGCCGTGTGCGCTGTCGCTGTCCGCTGCCGGGCGAGGAGGTGTATTATACACACACATAACAGCGAGACGCAGCTTTTTTCGCCGTGTGCGCTGCCGCTGTCCGCTGCCGGGCCACGAGGTGTATTCTACAGGTTACATGGACGTAAATGCTGCCCTCTCGTGAGTCATATGGTATTCAGGCCTGCACTGAAGGTGATCTGGGTGCTGATTGGCTTAGAAATCATATGCAAGAAATATTGGTAAAATTATGAAAAAAATCACAAGTGACCCCAAATAGTTCCTAAATGGAACAGTAGATGAGTTTTTATATTATGCCAAGGTTTGGGGATTTTATCAGGTCTGCAAATGTTCATCTGGCCAATGGAGGTTTTGAGGCCCAAAATAGGGTAGAATGGCACTTGCTGTACATATCGCTCCCTTAGTTAAGATTTTCAGGGTTAAGCCTATCCTATATTCTAACACATTGTGTGTGAGAGATGGTTTAATCTTGCTACGGTCGAAAATATTACCAACGAACATTACGGGGGGCTGTTTTTGTGTGTTATGCTATATAGAAACATAGAGGAAATGGAATTAGTTCCACGTAACCTATAGGATGATTGGACATTTGACCTGCCTATTTCAAATGCCCACTTAATGTCATTTTTCTGTTACAGCAAGGATGGTTTTACAGGAATCTGGCCAAATTAGTCACAGAAATGGTGTGTAAATAAAAAAAAATGGGAAAACCTTGCTTGCGGAGGTAGGGTAATTCACTAAATATTGCAGTTTCTATGAATCTCCCAAAACATAACTTTTTCTGGACATAAACCACCTACAGGGTGAAATTCTCAGCAGAAAATGACATTTTAGCCTCATTTTAATCTTCCTAGGGTTATTGATACACAGATATCCATGTAGGGCCTACCATAGGGTCCATTGGAAGTTTGGTCGGGTTTGCGGTGTTTCATCAACTTTTCAGTGAGAGCGCAATTATCTAATTATCCAGTAGTAATTTATCCCCGCGTGCAAATATTAGTACAATATTGATAACAGGTATTCTTGATGCATGTAACAGAAAAGGCATGCCTTAAAAAATGATCCCCTGGTAAGATATGATCTGTAAAAAGTGGGATTAATTATAGGCCTAATATTAATCATTTTTCACCAGTTTTATCATGTTTTTCATGATTTTGTGAGTTTTTCTGGCAAAATCCTAACAATATTTTGCAAAATCAATGCCCCCTTCATCATCAGGTGACTGAATTCAATGCAAATATGCAATTTGACAGCTCTAGAACTGCTGCTTGTGCAGTGCATAGATCTTTGATGATAAAAGTCGCTGCTCGGAAATCACATTGAAAACTGGTAGGAATTTCAGTGTGAATTGCACACATCAATCCCCTCATATCATAACATTGAGAAAGGCTGTTGCCACCAAACTTTAGGATTTTATAGGACAGACCCTAAGGTTTGATAGGAAAAACATTTTAGTTTTATCTGAAGACCCTACCCCTAATTAAGGTTACATGGACGTAAATGCTGCCCTCTCGTGAGTCATATGGTATTCAGGCCTGCACTGAAGGTGATCTGGGTGCTGATTGGCTTAGAAATCATATGCAAGAAATATTGGTAAAATTATGAAAAAAATCACAAGTGATCCCAAATAGTTCCTAAATGGAACAGTAGATGAGTTTTTATATTATGCCAAGGTTTGGGGATTTTATCAGGTCTGCAAATGTTCATCTGGCCAATGGAGGTTTTGAGGCCCAAAATAGGGTAGAATGGCACTTGCTGTACATATCGCTCCCTTAGTTAAATTATCAGGGTTAAGCCTATCCTATATTCTAACACATTGTGTGTGAGAGATGGTTTAATCTTGCTACGGTCGAAAATATTACCAACGAACATTACGGGGGGCTGTTTTTGTGTGTTATGCTATATAGAAGTATAGAGGAAATGGAATTAGTTCCACGTAACCTACACAAACATAACAGTGAGACGCATTGAAATCTTTTGCCGTGTGCCACTGCCAAGCCTAGCCGAGACCGGGGCTGTCGCTGTCCGCTGTCTGCTGCCGGGTGCTGAGGTGTATGTACTTGTGTACACAGACGCGTTGGTCTAGCGGTTAGCACGTTGTGCTCAGCCGTGAGAGGTCCGCGGATTGATTCCCGGCCCGGACATGTTTTTCTTTGGCCGTGTGCGCTGTCGCTGTCCGCTGCCGGGTGAGGAGGTGTATTATACACAAACATAACAGCGAGATGCATCTTTTTTCGCCGTGTGCGCTGTCACTGTCCGCTGCCGGGCGAGGAGGTGTATTATACACAAACATAACAGCGAGACGCATTGAAATCTTTTGCTGTGTGCCGCTGCCAAGTGTAGCCGAGACCGAGGCTGTCGCTGTCCGCTGCCAAGGTGTATGTACCTGTGTACACACAATGGCTGGCATCGAGTCCCGGGGAGGGGGAATAATTTTTGTTTTCAACTTGAATTTATTGGTATAATATTGATTATTTATTGGTTTTGTGGTATAAAATAAGTAGTCAATGGATAACTCATGACTTGTGTGTGTTAGCAAAGGCTAATAACACACAGGCGTCATGAGTTATCCATTGATTACTTGTTCAATATCTTTACAGAGATCCTGCGGACACAATACCCAAAAGCCAACACCGACGCAGCCCTCATCGATGTACTGAAGCAGTACCCCCCTGCACGGGCCCTAGAGGATATATCCAGCTGAAAGACGGGTAAGGAACCCTTCCTAATCTTTTTGATTATGGTAGCATTACACTTTTATATTTGCCAAGAAGATGATGATTTCCCCATGAATGTATTTCTTTGGCAGGATCTAAATGATAGTGATACTTTTCGGCTCCGATTTAGAAGATGTAAATAGGTGACACTTTACATTGCTAACATACACTGGCCTGACATGTGCATACCTTTCATTCAGTAATATTTTATTGATTTAACTTTCAGGAGGACGTGCCAGACAGTGATGACAGTGACGATTAGATCCAGTGATGTACTATCTCACAGAACGAATATTATAGTCAACTCACAAGAGTACTATAGTAGAGTCAACTCAGAGAGTATCTTTTGATTATATCACTTATACAATTCAAAATACATACCTATCAAGGGAAGCTATTGACAATGGACAGTGACGGTAATCAAGCATGTGCACCTTACGTTTAACTGCAGTGCACTAATCATATCAAAAATAAGGAGTAGATATGTATGCAGTACCTACAAGTCTGGCACTGTGAAACCGTGTTTTGGTTTGTGCCCACTTAACTAGATCAGGAGGTTAATTCAAAAGATCTTGGGATCGCAACCTCAGCGATCTTAGGAATTATTCTGCCTTATCCTCTTAAGCGATCTTAAGATTAGACTGCGTTCACTTTTCCTAGCCAGCACTAAGATCACATCGATCTTAGCCTCAGCCCTCCTACACTATTCCAAGAAGTACTGACTGGGCACAGGGGTAAGAGTCCCAAAATAAGGGAATAGCTGTGGAGTCACTCTTCTTCACAACAGTGTTTATACCATTGTTCCCCGTCCCCATATGGGCTAACAAACGAGCACAGGGGGCAGTTGACCCCGTACAGTATTCAAGAGTTGTTCCCATGAATGTATGATTTATGCTTGCCTATTAGGAGCATTGTGGCCCCCAGGTCAAAGAGAGAGAAGGGAAGAATTATCCTACAGTGCACTTAATGCATGAGTACCCCTAAGAGCCCTCAAGGACACTCAGCAAATGTTCTTCCTCCCCTCTATATGTATGCAGCAGGCTATTCACTCTTTCGATCAGGAGTGTTCCCTGTAGGTGCTCTTGTACTCAGGTTAAACCACTATGCAATTCTTTCACTAAGATCGCAGTGTTCTTAGCACTGGAAAAGGAATAGTGAAGTGATCTCAGGACTTGATATTCCTGACAGGCCTGCAACCACTGCATTAGATAGGGTAGACTGGCTAGGTCTTAGGATATATGCCTACACTAAGATCGCAGGGGTAGAAATCCAAGGATCTTTTGAATTAACCTCCTGGAGGGTCAGGAACTGATATTAAACCTTGCTATTAAAATCATTTTGTGTATTCTAAGATCTTTTTGTGCACTTCAGAATTTATATTTCAATTTCTTATATACAATAGAAAATTATTGGAATAATAAGAAGAAGAATTGTTGATGATGATGTGCTAAAAGAGAAAATATTGCAAATAATGTTTGATGAAAATATATATACAATTTTCTCATGGCATTTATTAACCTTTGTGTACACGTTACCTTCTATTTTCATGTAACATGATTTAAGATATTGATTGAATACAATTGAGAATAAAATACTGTTACAAATGTATCCTTGTCCATGTTTTAATTACAATGGGTATTTACCTTAGGATACCCTTTCTAGAATGCACTCTTCTATGGAAAGCAAAGAGAAACAAATAATTCGCCCATTAATAAGGTATAAAAACGTAATTTGTATATGAAACATCTGGCAGACGTAAATATACGTCACAATCATACCTGATTTGCCCAATGAAAGTTACGTTATGATATGTAGAATCACGTCTGAGAGGCTAAATAAAACGTAAATTTACCTACAATTATATTACGTCATGTTATGTCACAATCACATAGATTTACGTAAACCTCCCCAAATGTCTGACTGACGTTAATAAACTCTACCATTTTGAGGTTGATTAACGTAGCAGAATTACGTAATTTGGATGGAAAAATAAAATAGATTTACGTCTGTACTATGTATTTGTGTTTACTGGGATTGGTCTATATACTCTAGTTTTACTAGTCACAACCACAAGGGGGAACCCCTGTAGGGTAGCAAGCTGGGAGAAAGAGACACCTCTCAGAGATGAGCCTTAATCTGGTAGAAGCAATGTCCCCTGATCTTAGAAATTACAGCTACGTATACAGGAAATGTTAATCTACCTATCCCTGATATATTAGGGCAATATCTTTAGCCAACATTTATTTGGACTTAGATAAATATGAGAGACCATGCATTTTTGAGAGCTGCGAAAAGGGGGCAGGAGCTTAATTCAAAACATCCTGGGATCCCAACCCCAGCGATCTTAGTGTAGGCACATATCATAAGACCTGGCTGGTCTACCCTATGTAATGCAGTGGTTGCAGGCCTGTCCAGAATAGCTAGTCCTGGGATCACTTCACTATTCCATTTCCACCACTAAGATCACTGTGATCTTAGTGAAAGAAATGCATAGTGGTTTCACCTGAGTACAAGAGCACTTACAGGGAACACTCCTGATCGAAAGAGTGAATAGCCTGCTGCATACATAAAGAGGGGAGGGAGGACGTTTGCTGAGTGTCCTTGAGGGCTCTTAGGGCTACTCATGCGTTAAGTGCACTGTAAGGTAATTCTTCCCTTCTCTCTCTTTGTCCTGGGGGGAGGGCACAATGCTTCTAATAGGCAAGCATAAATCATACATTCATGGGAACAACTCTTGAATACTGTACGGGGGTCAACTGCACCCTGTGCTCTTTGGTAGCCCATATAGGAACGGGGAACGATGGTATAAGCTCTCTTGTGAAGAAGAGTGACTCCACAGCTATTCTTTTATTTTGGGACTCCTACCCCTGTACCTAGTCAGTTCTTCTTGGAATAGTGTAGGAGGGCTGAGGCTAAGATCGATGCGATCTTAGTGCTGGCTAGGATATGTGAACCCAGTCAACTCTTAAGATCGCTTAATAGGATAAGGCTGATTTATTCCTAAGATCGCTGGGGTCGTGATCCCAGGATGTTTCGAATTAAGCTCCTGAAGGGGGTGCATGGGGGTGGTGTTGGTGGTCATAACATGCCACAAGACAGGTGCCTTAATAGGGGCATTTATTTTAAACCAATTAGATGTAGATTATCTCACCATGGAGGAGTGTGGTAATCGTTGTCACAGGCCTGGCTAGGGGGTACTGTCTCTTTTGTTTATTATCTCTCCTCCAGTGTCCACCACAGTGATGACAGGAGGCAATCTTACTCTGACCACCCCCTTTTCCTTGAGAACCACCCCTCCAGTGGTGCCCCTGTAGCAGGGCCAAAATGGTCTGGTCAACACTAGCGCCACCTACTGTATTATGGTTGATGAAACTAGTGTATATGACTAGTACTGGGCCAACTTAGAGATTTAATGATCACTCCCCTAGTCAACTGGTGTGCCCAGTGGAGCGGAACAGGATCAGATTATTTGAAGTGCCCTACAGTCATTGGCTATGTTTAACCACAGCCTATGGGTCACCCAGTGCTGAGGTCCAATAGGACCCAAGCATAATGAATTTCCCTGCAGAGGGGTGTTTTTGCTTGCCTGGTCACATATAATTATACATTCTTTTTCCTGCGTTTCCAAATGGTGGTTCATGAGGGTCAATTGGTATGGTGGATGCATCACAAAATAATAAACCTTTCTACATGTTCCAAGAATTGTTGACCTTGTTACCTTGTTACTGCACTGCACTTTGCTGATGCACCCAGATTGGGGGATATGATGCGCAGTGGCGGTCTTAGATGGGGAATGTGTTGCTTCTGTATACAGAAAAAGAGTGAACCATGTCAGTCATCCAGGAGTGGTCACTGGTGGGTTAAGCCTTTATTTGCTTCTTCTAACCCGAAAATGTATAGCCAAAAACAGGGCCAAGAGCCTGGTTTCGTCATTTTTATACGCAAAGGAACGTGGACACTTTGGCATGCCATACGTCCCTCAAATGATTAAATGGCACAGGATAAAATCTGTATGGTCTAAGCCAAAACCTAAACAATTTATTGCCATACCGGTATGAAGGACACCACTTTAAGGGCGCCCTTTCATAATAACAGCAAATCGGGTTAACGGCCAGCCTATTCCCATTTACATTCCAGTAATACTTATGTTCAACACAACCTATAATGGAGAAAGGGATTAATAGGCCAGTTAAGGTCAATAAATTGACCCACTTTCATTATTATCATCTATTGGCCTTAGTATCTACGTCACATGTTGCATGCGCCTGATCTGAATAGCAATCGATATAAATCGAGTTGGGACAAGCACATCGACAAGATGTCCAATCCTAAAGGCCTCACTATAAGGTGTACATATTCACTGGTGCCCATCCTATACCACAGGCACAAGATAGGACTCTGGTAACCACAATCACCAGAAAACAGTGCATAATGGGCAAACGTATTTACATCCCGAGTACCGCCACCTGCACTCACACTGAAAAGAGTCTTGTTTCTTATTTAGTTAAATAAAAGTTAAGTAATGATGTAAAATGTCATGAGGAAGGTAATATTAGCTTGTACCTCCATTGGCATGTATATTCTCAATTCCTCTTACATGAGGCAAGGACTGTGTTCTAACTTCTAACCTCATAAGCTACGAGTTTGATTCGACGTAAAAATTATGAACTTTGTGTATCATTTTTCATGTACTCGTGTTGGCATGTCGTTTTTGTCATTGGTGTGATCTTATTTTTCAAAATTTTAAAACGAATTTCCTAGAGTGGTCTGAAGAGCAAATAAGAATGACTCGGTGCGTTCGGGCAGCGGTTTTCTAACCATATGCAGTGCATTGTGGGTGGGGGTGACCTCGAACGCTAACTACACCACCTTAGCTTGTTCCCTCCACCCCCTTCCACCCCATCCAGGTCTGGCTAGGTACCAATCCTTAACTATGCTTGGGAGTGTAGTAAGTTGACTCGGGGATCAACATTGACCTACATGGGGCAGACCAATAGGGGGTGGCCTTACAAACCAGCATTGATCCCTCGGCCGTACTCCGAACGCACCGAGTATAACACTAGCAGTGACTTAGTAGTATGGCCATCTGATGAGTTCGACCAGTCAAACTAAATTTACATTTTCATGTAGCTAAACTAAGCAGCTAAGCCTTGAACTAATCTGTACCCGAATCAGTAGACCTCGGTCCCCCCCTGGCTATTATAGGGCAAACTTGAAAGATTTACCCAATATAATTCTTTTCAAAAGTATGCGCAAAAAAAAAAAGCTGACGTCAAGATCTTACAATAGATTCACAATAACCCTAGACCCCAGGCCTAGACCTTAAACAGTCACCTGAGACCATTATGTTTTAGTGAATAGCACTTGGCCCATAAGAGAAAACCATCAAAGAATACTTTCTGTATAATGTATTCTGCTACCTGTAATTATTCCCTACACCCCCTGAAAGATGAAGTCGCCAAGGGTGTCAAAAGTTGCAATATATATATATATATATATATATATATATATATATATATATATATATATATATATATATATATATGTGTGTGTGTAGCTATGTCTTTTAGATATAGAGCAAATGGGGTGGGGAGAGGGGTACTGAGGGCTACCGGTCTTCTATTTATGGTCTATTCAACGAACATATCTCCAAATCAACGGTCCAAAACATAATAGCCAACATACCGAATAGTGTATTCTTGTGCGCACCTACCCAAGAAGGAATTCGGTAGCTCTCAGAGAACCATAGCTGATGGCACATCTTGATGTAGTCCATGATTTATGATTTACAAATTGCTTTGGATATAAACCCAGAAAGGTGAAGAAATAGATGCATCAAAATGAGAAGTGTAACCCAATATGCAAATATTTGCATAGTATAGTAAAGGTTGCATGGTTCCCCTCAGATTTATTTTCCTTGTTGCATCATGCCGACCTCATGAAATTATCGGTCGACATGATGCATAACTACAGTCTTAGTGAGTAGCGTAGACTTGCTTACCATGACGACAAGGATAAGTAAAGGTAAAATTTTGATATATGTATTGAGTTAGCCACAGTTACTCACCTGCTTCCTCTCCAGGGGGTTTTCTTCCAAGAGTAGGTGGCATGAAGATGCTGGTATACAGCAAGCCTATCCACAGAAACCGGGCCATGGTCCATTTGTGGCACGGAGATCCAGTGTGTCCCTTATACAATGTCTTACATCGGAACTTTGTATCAGGCGTCATCTTGTGGCAAGCTAAAGAAAAGGGAGTGGGTGTTGCCAAAGAGGCACTTTGTCATATGCTGTTATTGCTGAAGTAACCACCTCATATCAAATAATTATACGTTTAAGTTCTGCATTCAAAATAACCTGTGAAGGGTTACATTTGGAATCAACAGATGGAGCAGCTTTTGTAATACAGAATATGCCAGGGTTCATTTGTGAGTGCCTTGCTGCATAATAGATATGTTGTCTCCTAGTATGTTGTCCACTAATCTCTATAATGTTAGAGCTGACTTTGTTATGCTACACCCGTGCTACACTTTTTTACACGTGTCACACCATAGACCTACACAATATACTATGCCAGTCTATGGACCAGACTCCAGCCTCTGCACTGGACCGTGACCGCCTCACTATTGTTTGTAGCTCTGCCACTCCCATCTGGAGGCAGTGGCAGGCAAAGTGGTCTAATGGACCTGAACAATTTAGTGTGTGTAGTTGGGGTGGGGAGAGAGTTGTGGATGATTTGGGGAGGCAAAATATAAAGAACATCATGTAAAAATTGACAAGTACGTTTAATATTATGGTGGTATGCTGCAAATAAGATGGCACCAAACTTAGTTGATTAGTTAAATCAAACGATATGACCGTTTCTAATGCAATATGGTGATAGGAAAAAAAAGTAAAAAAAGTAAAAGAATAAAAAATAAAAGAAGAGAACAGGGGAATATTGATTTTTCACAATTTTAGTAAATTTTAGGCTTGAAAATTGTACAAAATTGTCAATTCAGCACTGTTCTATAGTTTTCAAATGCCTACACCCTACCTTTGAGAACCTCCCATTTATGATAAGTGTAATAAGCAGGCTTATAGGAGAGAATTTACAGTACAAACTTATTTTTGCCTATTGTTCTCTGGAAATATATTGATTTTTAGGATAAAAAAACATACTTTTGTTGACTAATGAATGTTGTCAAATGATGAACAAGTGTCTAGAATACGGTACATTGAAAACGTTATTTAAGGTAAGAAAGTTTAGAAACATTTTTTTTAATCCAAATCTTTCCAAGAGTTAGAAAAAAAAAACATGTTTTTGTTTTGCCTCATGGCTTAAGCCCCCCCCCCCGTCCCTAATTGTGAGGTACGCTCACCCTTTCTAATAATTTATCAATTTGCCCTAAATGCATGTGATTAAAAAACAGAAACTGAATGGCTACTTAACATATATAAATGTTTGAAAAAGGCTTGGGTAAGTTTAGTCATTTTGGGATGGTGTCAGATGTCTTGTATTACAGAAAATATTGCCACGCATTTTTGCTAGGTTACCTATTTTGAGTGGACTAAAATAAATTGAAGGCATAAGAATCCATTCTCCACATATTTTCAAAGCATAAAAATTTTTTTAAATCTATTGAAACCATTTTATCTGCATTTTGATTACATCGGAAAAAAATTACACACATTTATCCGATCTCAGGCTCTGTGGTTTGACCCCTCTCCCTTTAGGGGTACCGGTACCATATGTTAATTATTGTGCCATTCAGTCGATTCTGATAGAATTGATCTAAAAAATATTTTTGGAATCCCCTGGATGTGTAGTTCATGTATACAAATGTTTGGAAAGTATTTGGGCCACCTGACTCCTCCCCTAACCTGATGAGTCGTTCACCCTAGGTTCCCATCCACTAGCTAAATAGGCTAAATACCAATATGTGTAATATGAGAAAGAATGCAATAAGATAGAGATATAAGATAAGATATAATAGGAGGGGCAGGAAATTAACGTGAAGAGAGCACACTTCCACCTGGTGGCTTCTTTTGTCACTGCGGTGCTCATTTAATAATAGTGGCAGAGCTGTGAAATAGACTAGTACATGTCTCTCTCACTAAACTTAAACAATACTAAACTTAAACAATACAAGCTTTATATAGCCTTAGTACTTTAAATACAACAGAAATTAAACTTTAAAAGTCTTCTAAGAGGGCACATATAATCTAGGCTGAGTAAAACCAAGCCATAGTGTCCTTATCAGGCTAATCCCATCCATACATATCTAAAACAATGGACAGGTACTTAAGGTGATTAAGATAGAGGGAGGGGAAGCTTATCAGTCTTATCAATTCCCATTGTTTTCTGTTGGTGGAGGGGAAGATAAGAGATCACCCATAATCCTCTGCCAGATCCAAGATGGCTATCGGGGGGGGGGGCAGTTACATAACTAATTTCAAGATGGCCACCTCTATACAGGAATCGCTCTGTTCCCTATATGGGATAGTCCATTCCAGGTCACCTTGTGCAATTCCATGGTTACACGTAGGGGTGTATAATATATATATATATATATATATATATATATATATATATATATATATATATATATATATATATATATACCTATCTGTATTGTAAATATGTTTGTGCGTATCTAATGCCTAATGTCTAATTTCAACCCGATGTCCAATTGAGTAGAATACTTAATAAATCCAATGGCATTCCAGAATAGATCATTCTATTATCACCAAGTACGTTGTCAGTCAGATGGGTACGTGTCTCCACTGGTTATTTGTATTTATCCATGTTATCTTGCACCATAAACAAGGCCAACGTAAGGTTCCACGTGTGTCACAGGCAATAAATGGTAGAGTAAAGAGGTAGCTCAAAAGTTCAAACAGGTACTTGGGACATGTCAAGCGTGGCTACTTTTTGTCTGCTATAAATCAGCTCCAGATGTTGCAGTACACTAAGAGGTGTAATACTCTCTATCACTACCCTTACATGAGGTCACTGTGTACATGGGCTGTCTGATTATAATATGAAGTCTGTGCCAGTTCATGATCTACTGTAAATGCTGCCTCTGTGGGAGCCGTGCCAAGTCAGTTACCGCAGCTGAATGTCACAAACTCCCTCCCACACTCTCATTTAACTACGGACATAGTGGTAGCCAGCGTCCAATCAGAACGCAGCACACACAGAGACACATTGCAATACCTTACACGGAGGCTCCGGGTTCCTTAGTAGGGGAAAGCATTGCTTGATCTGGTACCCAGGGAGATACGCACTGATAACAGCGCATATAATGTTCAGCTGTGCAGCTGTCATGTAATGCACCCTAAATCCGCATTATATGAAGGGAAGTATCTCATGTGGCAAAAAAGAAAGAAATTGTAAGTTTCTGGTAACATGGTTCAAAAGGTTTCAGGTAGGTCGTTCTCTTTTATTATTATTTTTTACTGAACCACATTTTGGTCTATGAGTTACTAAATTTCTATTATTGATAAATTGACCCACAACCCAGCAAATTGTCGTGAGTCCTCGTCAACCTGTGTGAAGTGGCTCACACATGTCGCTAGATGGAACACGACGTCGTTATAACACAAGATCACCAGGAATAGCAATTTCTATGCCACATGAGTCTAACACACAGTGGCGAAAGATGACGGAATGAGTTATCACTCAAAAAGGAGTCACCATTGATGACCAATCATGGCGACAGATGACGACAATTTGCTGGGAAATGATCGATTTCATCTCTATAACACCAGCCAAACGGTAAAATCTTGGGCGGAAATGCTGTTTGAACCAGAAGTTATCAAAAATGTATAAAATTATGAAAGTAATATGAAATTTTCCTCAAAAATTCTGAGCTTTGCCCTCTTTGCTTTGGTAGGCCAGGCGACCCGAAACTTTTTCTTTTGGCCCAGGAGGTTAATTTAAAAGGTCCTGGGATCACTACCTCAGCGATCTTAGGAATTATTCTGCCTTATCCAATTCAGCTATCTTAAGATTAGACTGTCTTGCTTTTTCACAGACAGCACTAAGATCGCAGTGATCTTAGCCTCAGCCCTCCTACACCATTCCAAGCAGAACACACTTTGCACAGGGGCAAGAGGCCCATAGTGAAGGAATAGCACTCCTTCTCACAAGAGTGATTACACAAGCGTTCAGCAGGGGTCGGCCCACTAAAGAACATGCTAAGGCCATATATGTATACAGCAGGGACATTCACAGTTGGGATCGAGCAGGAGTGTTCCCTGTGAGTGCTCTTGTACTAAGGGGAAACCACTATGCAATTATTTCACTAAGATTACAGTGATCTTACGGCTGGAAATGGAATAGTGCACTGAAAACCTACAGGGGCCAGATCTCGTCAATATTGACGACTTAAGGTCATCTGGTTGACAATACCTAAATCTACAGCCTTAGGTCGTCATGGGGTCATCATAGGTGACGACATTAGGTCGTCACTGACGACCTAAAGTCATCACTGATGACCTTAAGTTGTCACTATAGCTGAGGGTAAAGGCTGTATTGTAATGTGTAGAAATTACATAATCCTAGCTTTGTCTTTCAAGACATTATTGGATTCGTTTTTAGATTATCCCCTTTTGATCCAATCCCCTCCTCCACACCACAGTGTTTATAAGGGATGCTTCCAGCCCACTATCATGGTTTCAGTCTGCATTATGCAGTACTGTGTGAGTGCACTCACCTACTTGCACTGTATGTTAGGGAGTCTCATTGAATAAGGAGTTATAATTTAACTGTATCCATGAGAGAGGTGTAGACCAGGATGATTCACCTTCTTCTCTACATTTTGACTCAAACATTTACATCTTTTTACAGGTAGATTCATATCAAATGATGCATTTATTCTGCTTTTCATAGCAGATTATAAAACAAGTCCAATGTATAGATGTGAGCATATATACTCCAGGGTACAGGATATCTATTACAGAAATGCATATAGTGGGGACCTCTAATGGCACACACACAAACTGGTATTACAGCCAAGGTGGTCAGTATGATGACTTAGGGTAGTCATAAAGGTCTGACGATCCTCTGACGACCCTAAACTCATCATATAAGACGACTTTCCAGTAGCGGCGTGTTTTCAGTGTGAAGGGACCTCAGGACTTGCTGTGCCTGACTGGCCTGCAACCTCTGCATTAGATAGGGTATAGAGTGGCTAGGTCTTATGATAATTTATGTGCATACACTAAGATCGCATGGGTAGAAATCCCAGGACCTTTTGAAGTAACCTCCTGGTCAATTATGTATCCCGACTTATCGACCATTTTCAAACCACTTCTGTCTACTACTGCATCCCAACTGAACTCGCTGCAAATAGACTTTCGATTTTTGGCTGGAAGAATCGATTGAAGTATTAGGAAAATGGAGCAGACGATCTTTTGCGGTTTTTTTGTTGTTGCTTTTTTTATGTGCTGTGTGGTTAGTAAGTGCATTGTACTCGATGGTAGTGTGGCATGCCCTCAATGTTTTAGGTGATGAGGTCGTTGACCGCATGGCGAGTACAATGAAGTCATCTGGATGCTCTTGCCAAAAGGAGGCGTGACCAAAAATTAAAACGTACACGTTAAATAGCTAAAAAGTTTTTCACAAGTTCATTTAGATAAAACTTCCACGTTTTTTTTTACAATTCAAAACGTGTATATCCATGCATTTTGCTGTAAGTTCTTCTTGTCAATGCTATGAAAATGATGAAGGCCATACACGTTTTCCTTAGTACTCTCTAAAAAGAAATTACAGACGCATTTTCTTTTCGCAAATTGAAAGTTTGTTGCACAGTATTATACTTCAGGCAGCCATGGAACATAAAGATGCTATTACTATTGAACAAACTTTGTGATCTTTATATTTAGTCTCTCAGAAAACAACTCCTAATAAGCACCATCAAGCGGGTGCTCTATTATAACCAGATTATATTTTCTCGGCCTAATTTAGGATTTTGATGGCAATTTTCTTTTCTACCTGCCTAACTGTTTTTCTCATGCACAAAACTGCCTGATGCTGCCCGACGCTGCCCAAGAAATGGGGGTGGGGGTTGGGTGAAAGCTCTGATTGTTTTTTTTTTCTGGGTAGCTTAGAGCTCTTCCACTTGTCCTTTTTTTCAGTGGTCCGATTTTTATTGGGTCCCATTGGACCTATATTGGGCCTGATGATATCTAACATGTCCGTTGGTGCCCGATTGTTTCAGTTGAAAAAGTTGTATAAAAAGGTGAGGCTACACGATTTTTGCAGAGAATCGAGCTATTCTCACAAAATGGGACACAAACACAGACTAAAGAATGGTTTTTATTATCATTGCAAGGTAGAAATTGTATACATGTTGGGGAGGCTCTTTGTTTATCTGGGGATGTGAATGTGTGAAGTCTCAGGCATGCTTGTGTTGTCAAAAAGATGTTTTGTTTACTAAATCAAGCTTATGTTATGTTAATATTGCAACCTTTCACATTGGGGAGTCTCCACAATTTGATATCAGACAGGTTTGATTTTTACAGGACTAGTTGTTGTTAGACTGTTGCATTGTTATTTAGTATGGTACAGTGTTATTTTTTTATACAGCAGAAGGGCACCTAGCCCTACCTGATCAGTGTGACATCTTAGTCACAGGTTTTGAGTAAATATAAACAGACCTATAGGTAAACACACTCCCTGTGATTACAAGTGACCCCTCAAATCTCATGTTTACAACTTTAGATCTCATGTTTACAGTTTAGGACTGTCAGCAGCATATACCTTAGACACTGACACATGAGAATGTTCCAGAAAATCGTGTAGTGGAGCCTCCACTAATAGCTCCTCCACTATGCCTTGCTCATACAAGATGCATGCACAATTCATGCACGATGCTTCCCAGGTGAGAGCTGATAGAAAATCATGCCAAAATCGGATTTAATGAAGAACACACTTTTCATACTGTTTATGTCTATGCATTTTTCCGCACACAGCAAACAAGTATAGTGGAGGCACATTCTCACTAACTGCTATCCCTATAGTGCCTAAGCTATAAAAATGTAAACATGAGATTTCAGGGGTCATTTCATGGGTGATCTCTCCTTGTGTCCCATATTTACAAACTAACCTGCATAGACTCTGTGATTGGGTGGGAGTTCAATATATAAACATCAACACAGCAAAATATAAATAACAACACAGCAGTCACACAGATCGCAGGGTCTTGTACTGTAAAAATCAAACCTGTATGATATTGAGTACCAGAGACTTCCCAATGTGAAAGTCCGCAATGTTTATATAACATCAGCTTGATTAAGTAAACAAAAACATCTCTTTGACAACACAAGCATGCTTGAGATCGCACACAATCACATCCCCAGATAAAAAATAGCTCCCTCAACATACACATTCTACCCTGTAATGGTAACAAATACTACTCTTTAACCCATGTTTTGTCTCCCATTTTCTGAGAATTGCTGCGATTCTCTGCAAAAATCGCGTAGTGGAGCCTCACCTTATGCCCGCAGATGGGATGACCATGGCTATTATGTGCCTTCACCCAAATGGTTTACAGATCTATGTAGGTAGATATTAACGTAGTTACCTGTTGCCAATGTCCTTAAACTTTTTCTTGTGAAGGATCACCTGGTCGGGAAAATTAAGTATGAAATCTTACCTGTTTTGTGTCAAGTCCATAAAGAAAGATTGGTGAATGTGTTGTTATTAATAGCATACTTTTTGCGTACATTAATGCCAAGTGGTTACTTTTACTTCCACCATGCATGCAAACTATTATATTTTCTCACTATTAATAGAATGATACTGCAAGGAGAGTGGTTGTACTATAATGGGTGAAAAGAGAGAGAGGATATGACGACAACAAACAAGAGCCATGAGGTTCACCCAGTGAATGGATTTATTCAAGGCACATCTGGCAATAGTGCATTTATGCCATGGCGAATATTGACGACACTATAGATTAGTACTACTTACGCCGTATTCAATGGGGGGGGGGTGGAATAGGATCCTCGCATATTCAGCGGCACCATTTTGAAATTTATACAGAGCTAATTTGTTTCGTATTTAGGTATGGTTATTAGGAGTTTTACGCAAAAAAGAATGATTGAACTAGTTAAATAATATGTTATGAATTGTTTAAGGTATATCTATGTATTAGCACCATGTTAAAAAAGAAGATATTGTCCTGATCAAGGAACATTTATATCGAAACTAAAAGCAGCGGCTAGCTCCATATCACGTGGCCTACTTCGTCGAGCAAGGTGTCATGGCGGATGAAAACAAACCGGGACGACTCAACACGTTGAAAAACAGTAAATATGGTTGTGTTTCTTGATTTTAAAGCAAATTCATCCCATAGGGCCATGGCATAAATGCAAATGTCCACTCCAGTGATTAATTTTACAGCGTATTCACCTCGGTATAACGGCTTCGTTGAATACGGGCAGCCCCACCTTGGTGAATACGCTGTAAAATTATTCACTGGTCGTGGACATTTGCTTATGTACAGTGAATACTGGTTTATGAAATCAAAATGACAACTGACGCAAAACTGAACTGAAGTTCCAGCTCAACAAAAAGGTACACTGAAACTGTATAAAAATGCAGTTGTAGAAAATCATCGTCACTGGGACGTCATTTGATAAGATGCAGTAAATGTAGTCGGATCAATTAATGATGAATTAATGAATTTAAAAGAAGAGACCATCCTATTTTCATGATGACTTCTTTCGTTTGAAGATGAGCAGTGCTGTGCAGTCAATATGGTGATGCATTTGACCAATTGTGACGTCATAGAATGCATCAAATAGGCTTGTGTCCTGCCCTTAGTAGATATGTTACTAGACACTTGCAAATTGGGTGACAAATTATGATCCAGATATTTAAAGATTATTCCTTGCTTAACTGAAAGGTTTCTGCAATTTACAGTATAGTTTGTAGTAGTCAAACTGGAGGGGGCCACTCAAGATATCTATTATATTATGAGCATACAATTTTATAGACTATTAACTTGACATCCTGTGAAATGTGTTTGGTTATTTATTGCTAATCAACATTTTAAGAGGGACATTTGATTTATTGTCACCATTTGATGAAATGTTAAACATGACAGTTTCCTAGATATAATTATGCAAAATAACACCCCCGAAATAAAATCTCAAGGCAGAAAAATTACAGCAGTGTTGTCCAAATTGCAGAGATTCAAGGCACTTTATAACTCACAGTGGGTTTTGAGACAATCTTGGTACCTGCAATAACCCTTGCAATTTTAACTATAAGCAAGGGTCACAATATGCTAGAGGCCATAATTGCAAGCAAGGTCTTTTGAATGGTAGATTGCATCGTGGGATTCGACCTTAAAGGCACATTGGGGTCAATATCGCGTATTTATAAGTCATGCCTTATATGCAAGATTGACCCCCTACTGAGGATGACTAAGAAATGACATGACTGAAATGAATAACACAGTGATTAAGAAAACACACCAGTGACCTTTGCAGAAAGGAAATTTGCAATAAATGCATATCAGAGCTGTCTCTATTAGACCTGACACTGTCTATCACTGTTGAGTGGGAAATCTTTAATGTCCTTGTAATGGGACGTTCCAGGTGGGATTCACTGATCATAATTAACCCTTAGGTGCCCAAGCGCGCATTTAAGCGCGGTTTTGTGCTTAAATGCATATATATTGAAATAAATTTTCATCCAGACACTTCTACTGGTCCAATCTGCAAAGTTAGACCCTCTATGAAATGCTTATGACCTCCCAATTATGATACAACCATTCATTTGGCTTTATCTGCTTTATATCAGGCACAGTGAGTCAAAACTTGAAAATGAGTTGTCATTTTCTGTGATTCATTAACAGGAAACCCTCCAAGGAGCTAAAATCTGATATGGTAACAAAATGATAATGGATCATACACACATAGGTTCCAATATTCCAATTATATTTTACAACAAGTGCTCCTATCCTAAAGATGGAGGATGAGCCATGCATTGTTTCTAGTACAACATCATGTTTCCTGTGTGCCGGTACATGTAGATGCATGCAGGCAAATCAGCTTTGAAAGGTCTCAGGATTGGAGGGATTATGGATATATATGTTATAAACCAAATACCACTAAATGACAACAAATGGAATGTTTTTGTAACTATGGTTACCAGACCTGACCAGTAGTATCACATCCTTAACTCAAAGTCTTCACTGAGTTATGAGAATTAAGAAAATCAAGCTAGAAGATCGAAATTACACATGGTCTTATTAACAAAAAAATATTCAATCGTGAAATAATGTGAAATAATGTAAAATCTTCAAATAATTCTGGGCACAAAAAGGTTAAGTAAATGTCAATTAGTTAGTTGTGGGAGGTGTAGGAGGTAGCACATTTCTTGATCTAATGATGAATTGCAGTGCATTTAAAGGACACTCCCATTCATTGGCCTTGACAGTGTGACCACAGAACATGTGGTCTGACCTATCAAATGGGAATGACGTTTTACAGTAGTCAGAATTAGAACCCTGGAATATGGTATTTGAGAAGACTAGTTCTTCTTATACCAAATTTGAAACAACGATAACAAGTTTCAGAGTCTTGATCAGAGAACGCTCACAATCTATAATTTTGATGTATGCCATAAGTTCAACCTTTTATGAAATACTGCCTTTGGAGACTTTTTTTCATAAATCCTATTTTGACCATCGTCTCATAGTTACAGTGTGTAGTCTAACGCAGAGCTATGATAGGGTCGCCGGTCCACCCAGCACCCACATCTGAGATAAGAAAAGATAAGAGCTTCTTGATACCTGCATTGGGGCTCCCTACTAGTGGCCACTGGGTTACCCAGTATGGATTTATCTTAAAGGGACCCTAGCATGGTAATGCATGCCCGCATTAAAAATGGTTAAGGCTAGGGCACAGCTCTAAGATACCTATGGTCAACTGTGTTCTATGTGCTATGCTAAACTATGCTATAACTAAATGCTGACAAATAGTGAGTAATTAATCACCATTTGTTAGCAATTAGTCAATATACGTCAGTACTTAGTCATTATAAGTAACACAGGGATCCAGGCCATATATGGTGAATTTTGATCTTTAAAAGTTATCAGATTGATATTAGTGACCATTAGGAAACCTCAACTACCCTAATTCTTTTGTTTTCCATGTGTGTCTGCCATTTTGGTTTTCGGAAACACAGGGATCCAGGCCATATACAGTAAAATTCCTTTACAACGAATCCTGTTTTCGTTTACAACAAACAAATCACATTGTCCCATATCATTCCAATACATTTCTATAGTAAAATAATTCCCTTACAATGAACTTCACATACCGTAATCTCCCGCGTAGAAGGCGCGTCTTCTACGCCAAACAAAATGCTGCTGGGTCTTATACGCGGGAGGTAAATTGCCTTGAGTTTGGGGTGCGCCTTATACGCGGGTTTTTCCAACATCTCATTTGGGAAAATGTGCCGATGACAGCTTGAACTCATATAGCCAGCACCGCGGCAGACCGGTCGCTGTAGATTTGCTCGCCGTTTTTTTACGCCGACCGTGTGCCAATGACAGCTTGAACTCATATAGCCAGCAATTCGGCAGCCCGGTCGCTGTAGATTTGCTCGGCGGGTTTGACACCGACCGTCACACCGTGTGCCGATGACAGCTTGAACTCATATAGCCAGCACCGCGGCAGACCGGGAGGTGTCGACGGGCGCTCGGCGGGTTTGACGCCGACCGTGTGCCGATGACAGCTTGAACTCATATAGCCAGCACCGCGGCAGACCGGTCGCTGTAGATTTGCTCGGCGGGTTTGACGCCAACCGTGTGCCGATGACAGCATAGATGATAGACTCAACAGGTTGACAATGCGGTGTGGCTTGCCGGGGTGTAGGGAACACGTGGGCCGATGACAGCATCGACTCATAGTGCTAGCGCCGCGGCAGACCGGGAGGTGTCGACGCGCTCGCCGGGGATAAGGCCCACCATACGCCGATGACAGCTTGAACTCATATAGCCAGCACCGCGGCAGACCGGTCGCTGTAGATTTGCTCGCCGTTTTTTTACGCCGACCGTGTGCCGATGACAGCTTGAACTCATATAGGGGGGTGGGGAGGGGGGGGGGCGCCTTCTACGCGCAACAGCCCCCCTGTGAGTTGGGGGGGCGCCTTATACGCGGGTTTTTCCGGAAATCGATCCAGAAGAGGTACGTGCGCCTTCTACGTCAAAAGGCCTTCTCTGAGTTGGGGGGGCGCCTTCTACGCGAGCTGCGCCTTCTACGCGGGAGATTACGGTAGCCGAAATTCGTTTACAACGAATCTTTTGGCTTGTGCAGTAGTTTACCTGGTCTTACAATGACTTCAAGGTAAGATGTGAGAGGTGTAAATATGTGTGATAGAGCTTCTAGCCTTGCACCTTTTTTGCTACGAACGGCTGTAAGTGAAGGTAAGATGTGAGAGGTGTAAAAACGTGTGATAGAGCTTCTAGCCTTGCACCTTTTTTGCTATGAACAGCTGTAAGTGTAGGTAAGATGTGAGAGGTGTAAAAATGTGTGAAAGGGCTTCTAGACTCGCACCATTTTTGCTATGAACGGCTGTAAGTGTAGGGCAGGTTTGAGAGGTGTTAGGTAGGCTCTAATTCTTTCTTAATTGCATAGTTTGGATACAACAAAATTCGTTTATAACGAATTATTTTGCTTGTCCCAAGAACTTCGTTATAAAGAGATTTTACTGTATGGTGAATTTTGATCTTCAAAAGTTATGAGATGGATGTTAGTGACTGGAGGGACACCTCAACTACCCAATTCTATTGTTTTCCATGTGTGTCGGCCATCTTGGTTTTTGGAAACACAGGGATCCAGGCCATATATAGTGAATTTTGATCTTCAAAAATTATCAGATGGATGTTAGTGACCAACTATTCAATATATATTACTCACTATTTGTCAGCAGTTTAGTCAATATATGTCAGTTCTTAGTCATTATATAACAACACTTAGTCCACATATGTCAGTTCCCCCTGTGGAGTGGGGACCTTCATGTGAGGGCATGGAGGAGCAGAATAACTTCATTGGGAGTCCACGAAGGAGGAATTTTCCTCCTTCCATTCTACCAGTGGGCATACCAGATTCGTAAAAGGCGACAAACTTGGGGTTTCTTGTGTCTTGGGGTGAGCATGTGGGCAGCTGGTGTCCATATGCGCGGGCCCAGGCGTACATGCTTGCCTTTTGCCATGGGATTCTCCCTCAGTGAACCACGTCTGAGTGATCAAAGGCCGTGGTTTGTCTGGCCCTGTCTATGGGACCAGGCAAATAAAAGAACACTTGCTATCCTTCGAAAAGAGTAGGGGAATGAAGCCCCGGTAGCGGTTTTCCCCCTCACCCCTCCTCATAGATGCGGTCATTCATCTCATAGATTCGATCATTCATAGATTCGGTCACTGCTGTGTCGGGCAAGCAGCATATAAATACCTGTCCAAACAGAAAAGAAAGGACTTAATGTCCGAGAAACCTTGAATGTCTGAGTTCCTTTATGGCCCCCGGACGTAAAACTAAACAAACAAACAAACAAACATATGTCAGTAATTACTCACAATTTAGCAGATGTTAGTCAATATATGTCAGTAATTACTCGCCATTTATCAGCAATTAGTCAATATATGTTAGTAATTACTCACCATTTGTTAGCAATAAGTCAAAATATTTCAGTATTTACTCACAATTTGTCAGCAATTAGTCAATATATGTCAGTACTTAGTCACTCTATGTCAGTAATTATCAATACATGTCACAATCTGTCAACAATTAGTCAATATATAACAGAGAAATAGCCATTGATTCCTCCTCCTGTGCATCCTACCTTGAATGGTATTTGTCAAAATTAGTATGTCAGTATCTATGGACTATTTGTCAGCAATAAGTTAATATATGCTAGTAACTATTCACTATTAATTTTGTCAGCAATTAGTCAATGCATGATAGTAGTTACTTACATTTTATCAGCATTTAGTCAATATATGTTAGTAATTGCTCACTATTGACGAATATATGAAGAATTGTGAGTAATTACTGACAGAAAAACTACAAAAAACGGACCCACCTTACTAAAGGTATAGAGCCCCACTACACCCACCTGGTGTGAAGGTGGGGCAGGGGGTAGGGCGGGGGGCAACAGACCGTGACCTCCCCGTTGGGGACGTCTACACTGTCGCTAGACTACACACTGGTTAACTCCCTAGGTGCCCATAATAAAAAAAGAGTTGGGCCTGATATTGCCATGCCTTATTGTGAATAGGTAGCTGTTTATGTAATTTGAGTTTTAGATTTTCCCAGCAGAAATAATCATTACAATATTAATAGATTTAGAAATAGGATGGGGAGAAAACCCTTTATCCATGATTGGTTTGAAGGACTTCCTCTATGGATCTGGTACACCATATCTGTATCCATGGAGGTGCTCTTCCTATTTGGCAACCGCCTTCAACATGATTGTTATTGCTTAGCTAAAACTAATGAATAATCTTAAGATTAGAAATTCATACAAAGTAATACAATGCATTTGATTTCAAAAGCAATTCAACAGCAACCATTATAATGAAAAGGTATTGTGTATTTAAAGGCTATGTCTATATTCAGAATAATGATGGAAGAGTCTAGGTTATTTCAGGGATATTGAATCATTCTGTACTATCAAGTGGTAGCCATGTACATCACACCATCCTTGTGTATTGGGACCTGACCACGTTCAACATTTTACCTGTTCTAAATATTCACGTTAAAAATCTTCAGTTTGCTGTGCAGTACGTGTGAAGTTCTAAGTCAAAAGCTCTTAGATCTAACTTGTTTCATCAAAGATGGGAGCGCCTCAAGCTGATTAAAAAAAAAAGGACTCCTCCTTTGTAACTAATGTTTTTAAAGTCAATATTCACGTAATAGCATTGATTAACCAGGTGTGACCCATCAATGGAGAACACCCCTCCGCAGAGGACTTTTAATTCCCCATTTGGCCACCAGGGGGCATTGAAGGGCAAAAGTACTCTAAAATCATTGTAAAAAATGCATTAAGCTATTTCTTTATGCAGAATTCAATGGTTTCATTTAAAATGCACCATTTTTGGTAGAAATGGTCCATATTTGGATGGTAAAATGAACATTCTTCATGAGAAAACAACCAATATGCCTGTTCCTGGTTGCCATGGCAACCATTCCAATAGTCAAAATTTGCAGATTTTTATGCCAATTTTTGGGAATACTCGCCTAAAACCCAAAACTGAAAACAGAAATGGAAAGTTCTCTCTAGATCAAAATCTATAATAAAAATCACATTATTATGTATTCTTTATGAAAAAGGCTGATTTATTGTGTTTTTAGACATTATTATTGTTTATAATGTATTTAGAGCTTAATTGCCAATTTCAGATATATGAATAATGACCTATGTTCAAGGAGGGGTTCTGACATAACTACTAGGAATATTTAATCCAATTATGTCTCATTTTAAACATCTTCAGATGAACCTTGATAATAAATTTCCATGCAGAGGGGTGTTTTTGTTTGCCTGGTCACAGGTATTTGTGCCGATTTAAGGTTTTGTTCTAACTAGGATTTTGAAAAGTAGTTTAGCCCTGTGTTCCTGTCACTGGAAATATTGCAACTCTTCTTTTATTCTACAGGTTATTGGTTTCGCACACTCTCACTCTTCTCGCAATTCCAGTACCTTCAGATGAAGAGGGGAGCCTTGTTCGGACATTTCTTTGAAGGAATAGTAGATAGATAACATTGATCTAAACGGCTGTTGGTTCTGTGTGGGGGAAAGAAAGGCACTTTGTATATACGATCAAATATACTGAATATTCAACAGCGAGTTCAGGTATTTAGTTCCCGATGTTTTGCCAGGCATTACGTAACATATTTGTACGGGAATGTTTACAAATACTGCTGTAAGAAACTTAATATCGGTCGTATTGAATAACCAAGCAGACCTGTGGCTTTGTATTGATGAACCCCATCGAATGGTTATGAAAGAAATCGACTGTAATGTGAATATAAGTCAGTTTGCTACCCCTGCAATGGTAAAGAACAGGCAAATTGATTAGTGGTGACTTGGACTATTGCAATACATGAATTCATGAGCTCTGGTTGAACATGTCTAGTACACAACCAGATCTATGTTAACACACCTTTTTGTTGAGTGCTTCTAGAGTCGCTTTGAACATCAAAATTGACAGGGGCGTGGCGTTTATTAATTATTCACAGTATTACCTCGGATGAGCAATTTAGAACGACAGCAATTGTTATCATTTTGAAATATGCCTCAAGAGTTCAATTCTCTATGACAGGATCAGATCTCTAACACATGTACTTGGCAATGACGAAACTGTACCAAGTGATGTAAGTGCTTGATTCCCATGGACTAAATAACTTGCTACCTTAAATATTACATTTTGATGGTACCACCATATGGCGACCACATAACTACCACAGCCGCGACCAATAGCTTGGGAGGGTCTATACTATACGCCCCCTATGAATACTTTGTAACAACCTCCCAGCGAGCACATCCACAAGGAACCTCATCAACTGCCAGATGGGGCCCAGGTGGGCTAGTCCAGACACCTCTTTTCACTATATATATATATATATATATATATATATATATATATATATATATATATATTACTTTTTGAAGGTTTTACACTGTTTATAAATATGCAATGACTGCTCTTCCCCTCCTCACATGGCATTGGCAATATTCCTAAATAAGTCTATCAATACCATTCT
This sequence comes from Acholoe squamosa, assembly GCA_949317995.1. Taxonomy (NCBI): domain Eukaryota; kingdom Metazoa; phylum Annelida; class Polychaeta; order Phyllodocida; family Polynoidae; genus Acholoe; species Acholoe squamosa. The sequence continues at coordinate 32,378,593 of OX439044.1, forward strand.
ACTTGACAATAAAAGAAATAAAAGCATAAAAACCTATCATTTAGTTGGCATTCTCTATAAAATAAGTTTGGGTCTCCACCTGATAAATGGTGAGGACCTCTTGGGACTATGACCTTCGTCCTTTGGATATGGAGACCACTGCTCTTCCTACTGAGCTAACTTGGCTGATATGGTGGTTGTAGTTGAGAAGGTAGAGAGACAGATGAGAGAGACATTATTACCTAATCATATAAAATAAACCATGGTAAATACGCAGTATCTCAATAGAGCAAGAAGGCAGGCCTAGGTCAGTCGTTTCTGAAACCTCCCCTGGCAGGAGGGTGATGTGGACAGAGGCAGTGGGGCTCTAAACCTCTGGGTAATAGAAAATGTCAGAGGAATTTTTCAAAGTCACAAAATCATTGATAAGTTGGAAGAAAAATTTATAAAAAATCTAAAACAAATCAGGAACTTAAGCTTGAGGAAATGTAGAAGACAAAAATCAGTCTACTTCATAATAGAAATTACCTCTTTAAGAAAAAAAGAGAGATTTGTAAACCAGGGGTCAGTAGTAGAAGGCCTCAGTTAGACCCTTATCTTATCTCCTATCTCCGATCTTCTAACAACTCCTCCTGACTGACCACCAACTGAAGGGGCCTTCAACCTTGTGTTGACCTCTCTAAGTGTAAAATTAAAGTCATCAATCTGTTGTCAATAAAATACATAATTATTCTGAAGAATAAGTTTACTCTTTTATAGGACTATACAATATGACCTTACACTGTTAGACTGCGCCAAGGGTTTTGCAGTAGATTGCTTCTATTTTTGGAAAACAGTGTAAGTTGCTGTCAATACAAATCCCATGGCCTGATGTGGGTTGTTCTGTAGCTACTACAGTGGTCTTTATATCCCATTTACAATTGGGGCTGAGAGTGTATGATGTTATCAATATGAGAATTTGATATCGTAAGTTTTGGGAGTCATTAGACTTCACTGGTAGACTTGCAAAAATTCTAAAGTAATCTTTCTCTTTTTTTTTCATGAAAATAACCCAATATAGTGTTCCAGTACTTTATCAATTCGGACCATATACTGATATTGAACAAGTAACCAATGGATAACTCATGACGAGTGTGTGTTATTAGCCTTTGCTAACAAACACAAGAATACACCTCGTCACCCGGCAGCGGACAGCGACAGCGCACACGGCGAAAAAAGATGCGTCTCGCTGTTATGTTTGTGTAGAATACACCTCGTCGCCTGGCAGCGGACAGCGACAGCACACACGGCCAAAGATTTCAATGCGTCTCGCGGTTATGTTTGTGTACAATCGATGCATACACCTCCTCGCCCGGCAGCAGACAGCGAAAGCGCACACGGCGAAAAAAGACGCGTCCGGGCCGGGATTTGATCCGCAGACCTCTCACGGCTGAGCGCAATGCGCCAACCGCTAGGCCACCGCGTCTCCTCCATTTGATGCGTCTCGCGGTTATCTTTGTGTAGAATACACCTCCTCGCCCAGCAGCGGACAGCGACAGCGCACACGGCGAAGAAAGATGCGTCTCGCTGTTATGTTTGTGTAGATGTGGTTCGAACCAAGCGTTTCTCGTCAGTCCCTGTGGCGCAGTGCATAGGGAGTTGGATTTGGGATGTGAGACTGCAGGTTCGATCCCTACCCTGGCCTGGAGTATTTCGTGGGTTTTAACATGTAACATATGACATGGAAGGACATGTAATGTGTGCTGGTTATCCATGGATAACGGCACCGGGTGCCTGTTATCCATGGATAACCACACACCTTACAAAATTGATGTTACAGCCTACAGGGTGTGCAATATCGACAAATATGTGGATGGGAATAGCCACCAAAAAGCACTGTGTAACCCAGAAATCGTGGTATAAGAGAACATATACATGGGACACTTCTATATAAGGAGGCTTAAGAGTCGGACACCTGTACTGGATGAATTTATGAAAGTAACTTCACTTCCTCACTTTTTTCATGGAAATGCCCAAGAATCGCTGTTCCAATATTCCTTTTCTTTGGAGCAAGGACAAATGTTGAAGAGTTAGACCATATTTTATTCTTCCTATATATCAACCTTGTTGCTTTTGTCACAATGATAACTCAAATGGCATTTTCTGGTGTTGATAGACCAGACTAAACTGTTCCCAGGACTGACATACCAATGTCTTTAGACACAAGTTCAGGAACTAGATACATAGATAGATAATGTTTAGGCCAAAAAAAAAAGAAGCTGTGTTTCCGGTAACATTGTCCAAAAAGTTGAGGCAGGTAGGTCGGATTTTTTTTTATTTATTTATTTTTTGCATCTAAGGCCTAAGGTCATACTTTGCCATGTTATTATAACAAAGGATCGTTTCCTGTATGAAATATGAGAAAATGATGGGGAAATACATGTATATCTTGCGAATAAAAGTTTTCACATGAAAATTTTTAAAAATTTAAAACTTTGAAAAAATCTTCAAAAAATGGAATAAATTTTTTTTGGCCTTATTTGAATGGTCACACTTAAAAGCGGTATTCTACCGAGTACAATTGGCCTAAAGCGGAAAATATGGTTTACTAATTACCAGCCACAGTGTATGCAATATTTATGGAAATAGATGAATTTATGGTAAGTTAGCTGAAATAAAGATGAAACCAGTGGGTGATTGAGGAGTCTGTGGAGTCCTTTTACCGTTATGCTATGATCTTATAATATAATGTAACATATGTGACTAGGAGGCAACCATTTCCAACAAAAAAAATTAATTGGTTGCCACTTGATAGTGATTGGATGTGTAATTCATGGTGAGATTATGTCTCTTATAATTTAAAAGGTTTCTTGATTTGTTTTTTAAATAAATGTAACTCCTGTGTCTTTTGAGTTCCTTCATCCAAACTGTCCCAGAACTTGACCCCTCGACAAAACGGACATCTATGGTAAAAGCTGCTACGCGCACAGCGTAATTTGAAGTGCACTTTACGCCTTGAGTCCTAACATCACGGATGATTAGATCATCAGGGTTCTGTGCCCTTCTCCACATGTAGGCCAGCAAATTCCTATTATGGCGCATCTCCAGCTGTTCTATTTGAGCTTGTGTCTGTAATTCAGCTATGCTGTTGCCCCTTATGCCAACTTTTAGAACACATATCCGGATACCTTGGTTTTGAAGGTGTTGTATTTATTTCAGCTCTTGTTCAGTGACACCACCAAGATAGTGGCTGCAGTAGTCCAATGCTGTGGTTATATATCTGTATACAGTTAGGGCATCCTTTTCACTAAGGAATTTTCTCAATTTTTCTAGATTGAACAGCTTATTCCCAAGAGATTTCTTGACCTTGTTTACCTGGAGTACTATGGTTAATTGACCATCAAGGTCAACTCCTAGATAACAGTATCTTTCAGTCACTGGGAGCATTTTATCTCCTAATCTCATTGCTGGCACCGGCAGCCTATTTGACTTGCACTTGGAATCAAACCTCATAATCATACTCTTTTCAGTATTGACCGTTAAATATCTTTGTATACACCAGTCATTTAACCTGTCGAGATCAGCCTGTAATTTTAGGTCAGCATTCACATGATTTTCATCGCTGATGTGAATAAACAGATCATCTGTGTACAGAACGGCTTTGCAATGGTGTCACAGAGGTCATTAATAAATAGAAAAAATAGTAATGGACTGAGGGTTGACCCCTGTGGCACCCGGAAGTTCACTCCTGCTGGATCTGAGCGTCTTCCATTGGCCAAAGTGCTGTGTTTTCTGCTACTGAGGTAAGCATTAGAATAGTCTATAAATCATCCTATGGTGGTCTTGTTATCGTCACGGGCCTCATAAAGGTCGGCGAGAGCTTCCATCACTGTATCACCTGTGCTGCGTCAATTTGGTATTTATGGAGCAGGTTGTTTTCCTCTAGGTGTGAAGATGTAAGGCCATGAATCAGTTTCTCCAATAGTTTGCCCGGCAGGCGTAGGATAGTTATAGGGCGCCAGTTTTTGATATTTGAAAGATCCCCTTTTTTAGGTATGGGAACAAGAGTACCAGATGACCAGGATACCGGGAACACACTTTGAGCCACAGAGTTCCTAAACATTATTACCATATGCTCAATCAATAGGCTCATTCTATCTTTCAATACTCTGCTACTATTATCTTCAATACAGGATGACTTGTCTGTACAAGCTTTAACAAGCTTGCCCACAATTTCCTCATTTATCAGCTAGGTTAGGTTAAGGTCATCTATGCCAGCCATGTTATTTAAAGTCTATAACATCAGCATCAGCATCAACAGCAGGTAGAGGCATACCAGCAACAATGCAGCTGTATAACTTTTCCCCAATTGTTGCGAAGTAATCATTCATAAAATTGGCCACTTTATCACTGGGAATAGGGGCACCATCTTTACATAGTGAAATGTTGTTGATTTTGGATTTGGGGTCGATGATTGCTCTCAATTCACAACAGAAGCGATGAGGATCATTCCTGCATTCATCCAATGTACACATAGTACCCTCAGCCTTGGCGTGTCCCTGTTGCCTTCTTATTTTATGTGTCAGAGTGTGAGCTCTTCTTAGGTACATTAGGTTACCTGTAATTTGGTGGTTATATAGTGCTATGTGCCTGTCATTAATAGATTCAACTGTTTCTCTTGTACAATATTCTGTATTCTTTTTCTTCAATCTAATATCCCTTACAGGAGCAACTCGGTCCAGGTAGGTCAGGAGGGCTGTTCTCATAAGTTGCCATTGTGCTTCGGGATCATTACTTTGGAAGAATTCATTCCAGTCGTAATCACTTAGGTGTTCGTGTAGGCCTTCAACATGGTAGTTACTGACTAATTCTAACTTATTTGTCCCATTGGAAAAATAATCATTATAGATTCCGACTCACATAAAACATTTATTTGTATATAAAGTAAACATGTAGACAATACCGTGAGACAGACAAATTTGTTTTATATGCATAAGCATGATAATGTACAATTACATATATACATAGTATAATTATGTACCTGCCAGAATGCTAAACCAGTGCAAACCCAAAAACACTATGCATAGGAAATATTAGGTAAATTAATTTATTTCTGTATACAAGTAAAGAAACAGCTGTATTTTGTGCTATGGTCTTCCCTAATTCATTGTAAAGGCTTCTCTGATATGAATCTTACGGAGCATAATTGCATTATTCTAAATAATATATGACTACTCGATTTGCATGGAAAAACATGGATATTGATGAAGTGGTTGTGTAAGATAAGAAATAGATAATACTGATCATATTTTGGGTCCTGAAGCAATAAAAGTTTATGCGTTATCCATGTGTATTGATAATGGTTATATTTTGTGACTTGTCCATCATTTGGAATCAAGAGCCTCTTTTCTGCGTTACACTCCATTTAATGTTAAGTGAAATGCAAACACTAGATCTGTACAATACCGTTGTGATAACATGAATTTCTTGATAGATCAGTCTGTGACCACATATTATAACAATGAATGAAAATACACCCTTCCATCTGACAGAATCCTTGATCACAGTCGACCTAAAACAATTCTCTCCAGACTGAATGTAACAAGTAAGCAATTGTGATAAAATACAGGCTCTGTATTTATGACCAAAAAGAAGTTGACAGCTGTCATCTCCATCCTCTTGGGAAAAGATATTTCTCCATTAGTGGCAGCATCGTCCATAACACCACCAATATCAGAGGCACCTCATAGATGTCTCTACTATGACAAAGACTTGCAGCTGTAGATGCTACCAGTCTGTCCCTCCCTGACCGGTCAGGGGGGCTACTGGGAGTAGGTGTGGTAGGGTCCTTCATACTGTGGAGGCTACAATCAGGCTGATACTTGTATCTCAGGTAAAAGGGGTCATTAAACACCTCCCTTATCAGTCCATTCATGGCTGACCCTCCCTCTCCATCACAACTGGCAGAGAACACTCCCTCGTAACACTGCCTCAGATGATCCAGGTGCCTGCAAGATATAGAAAAAAAATAGGTTACTGTGAGTAAATTGGATGCAGGAATTTATGGAGCAGATCATTTGACCATTTTTGCGGCTTGATGTGTCTTTCAATTCCAAATTCCCTATATTTTTGGGATTACTTATTCATCAGAAAAAACTTTGAAACACGCACGTTTTCAAATCATGCCTCTTGTGGACGTAAGTGCATGTATGTTATTTCAAAAATTAAGACACGTCTTACTTTCTCAGTTTTGAACTACCCTCCTCCTCTGGCCTGCAGTAGAACTGGAAGGCAGTGACCTTCTGTAGTAGAGGCCTCAAACTCTCAAAAATGTGATCACACTGAGTCAGATTCTGATGACTCAGCACCTCACTGTAACAGTCCAAGTTAGATGCATAGCCTGAAAAAAAACCACAGAAAATGTAATTCAGAGTCTCATAAAAAAGTGAGTTAATTAAGCTTTTAGTACTAACATACATGAACATTCTTGAAAACAAAATAATACAGCAGCTTATTGTTACTCTAAGCTATATTATGTTACCTTGGAATGCTTGATCACAGATATAAGCCAGCTTCATGAGGTAAGTTCTCAGTCTGCTCTCATGTTGTAGATACATGGATGAACCCAGGGGGCACTGTTCCTTCAATGGGGACACACAGTCTGCATAATCATGGTAATTCCTGTTATAATCGAATAATTCACATTTTACATTGGTAAAATACATGGAGCATAGATAGCTATACTGTGAGGTCTAGATCTAGGCCACCAAAGTGAGTATTGGGTGTAATATATAAATAACAATTCCTCGCAGGCTGAATTATGTGTGAGTATAAGGTGTGATGTGAATGTTCAGGAGCAGCAACAGTCATTACAATGGAGCAACATCAACAGTAAAACGGAAAATCACAGAAGAATGTCCTGAAGCAATAAAAGAATGGGAATCAATACCCAAACTCTACAGCAACATCAATCAAAGTAACCCCATTTAGTATCAACAATAGACGCAATAAAAGCAAAAGGGACCAGAAGCAGTACAAATTATAGAAACAAAAATACAGACATCACATATAGGCTGAAGGCAAATTCAAAAAGGTGATGAATTAGCAGTATTTTGAAGAGAAAAAAAAACAACTCCTGGAAACGGTAGTCAGTCTAACAAGAAGAGTGACAATGCATGATAGCGGTGGTGGCAGCAATCACAATGGAAAAGGGAATGAAAAATATTCCCATCATTATCGATATTGATAAACAACATAACCATCAACATTGTGTTAAGAAAGTCATGCAAGGTCATTTTACTCACTGACATGCTACTTTGACGTCATCTGCGCTGCCCTTGATGACAAGGTCATTGTTGTCATGGAAGGCAATGCGCTGACCGGACCTTAGATGTTTCCCTTGACAACGCTTCATCCGGGCACCCATGTCTGCAGGACAGTCATCGTCAAAGTAAAACCCTGATAGAATAATGAATAATATTGAATAAATCATAGATGCTTGAATTGAGAAAAGATAATTAGATGAGAACTCCAGGGTCTTTGAGTCTCTTTTTAGACGAAGTTGCCATTTAATAGAAAGAATCTGTTTATTCGCAATGATTGTATTCCACTACAAACCTTACCCAAGATTTAACTTATTAGGACACCATAATAAGAAATATTCGGTTAGGCCTACCTTCCATTGCTATAAATACGTATACGTTGTTAAATGGGAAGGAGTCTATTCACTTTGGATGAGGGCATGTAATTACAAGTCGACATCTTGTTCTTTAAAGAACTATAGATCTAATCAGCATAAAAAAATAAAACATTGAAAGGTTGGCGGTTGTTAAACATAAGAAAGATTCTATGTACAGATTGGCCCACCGGACAGCCACCATTACCAATAAAGAAGGACGCCAATTGACTATTGATATTATACATAATCAATGAAGCAAATCAATCTACCTGTGTAGTCAGTGTCGTCACTTGTCCCTGCTATGACTGTACAACCAGCGTTATTGATGGTCTTGGAGGCGGACAGTGTGGACAGGGCACGACCCAGCCCTGTCTGCCCACAACCACTGTCTATCAGGGCCTGTTTACACTGCACGTTTTCGGCTATAAAACTGAAAATGATAAAGAAAATGTAAAAATCAACTATGGACCTTTAATCAGCTGTTCAGTTGCTATAGTTATAATTGACTATGAGCTTGTGGTTATTATAGTACTGAGATCTGCCTACTGTGACCAGTGTTGGGGATGGCTGTCTAGTGGTTCCATCTGTAGGTTTGTTCTGGTACCAGTCTGACTTGAGCCAGCGCCGTCATACCTTGCGGTACATGTAATAATTATTTTTATCACCCTGCTGTTCTCAAAGGGATCTCAATTATAATCATTTTCTCTGTCAAATTATTAAAGGCATTAACACCATGTTTCAATCAGCAGCACAAAGACAATAAGGAGAAATTTATGTCGTCTCTGAAAAATGCAATGTTGGTCGATTAGATCATATAATTGTACTCTATGTGCCTGAAGTTGATGTATCTGAACTATTATCACTCATATTGATTGTTCTTTGTGTTTGATGGCCACATCGGATGGTCTGTCTGTATTATGTATCTTAAATTGTACTGGCTATGTTTGAAGGAGATCCTTATTGTTGACAAAACATCTTTTTTTTTTGTCTGTCAAATATCGTTTTTCGACCCTCCAACAGCCCACTTAAAAGATGATCACTCCCTTATTTCAGTAAACCCTACAGTATCATACCTAGACACTGGCACTCCTATACTCCTACTGCTTCCCTAAGACTCTAGTGGACACTGTAAATCTATTTTCAAGAGTGTGATGGAAGCCTGTAAATCTGGATTACATTTAATGGCAGACTGCAGCCACCATTGGCCATGTTGTTCGCTTGTTCCAGTCAGTGGGCAGACGGTATGCCACCTAGATAAGGCCGCATGCCGGTAACCAGCTAATCAAACAGGATCAGGAAGTCGTCTGCTACCCCTCATGGTGGCCAGGCGGTAGAAATGTGTAGATCCTAGACGTTGGCATGTAAGCAATGCGATTTGTGTTTGATATCATATGTATCTTTGAATTCTACCTGGACCTACATCACTCACTTGGCAAAAGAGGATAACACATTTGTTATGTCTTCATCATTTTGTAATGGATGCTTATACATTACGTCGAAAAAGGTTTTATTCTTTAAAAAGTGACAATTGCATCCAGTTCAAAATTACTGACTGTATCGCAGGGATCGAGGGAAACAAATCTGTTCAAAGCCGGGGTGGGGCCGGGGGGGGGGGGCATTTTCCTGCCGTACCAACGTATGAAGTCCCCCAACCCGCGTTGAAATGTATGTGAATATGGAGAGACAGAGACAGAGAGATAGATAGATAGAGAGAGAGAGAGAGACAGAGACAGAGAGAGAGAGAGACAGACAGACAGAGACAGAGAGATAGAGAGACAGAGGGAGACAGAGACAGAGACAGAGAGGCAGAAAGACAGAGACAGAGAGAGAGTCTGTCAGACAGAGACGTTACCTGCATTTGTGCCTTGTTTTCTGCTGGACGTTAAATCTGTAGTAGGCGTCGCACCTCCGGGCCAGTACTCCAGTGTACTGCTCCTCCACACACTCCATGGTATCCACACATACTGCAGCAAATAAGGACATGAAGAGCATTAATGTGCCATGCTAGGTACATTATTGTTTTATAAGCGCAGTATGGGTGATGTGGACTTGTATTCTGGTCAGACACTCTGATGCTAAACATCAAGCACATCCATTATAAAACCTTTGCATACTAATATATGCTACCTATATCACTATTGTGTGATAGAGGAATTGGGTCAACACGTCGAACATGACGTTCTGCATCGGTATTTATAGATATAATAAAATAGTACAATATAAGCTGCTCGTCTTACATTAACTCAGTTTAAAAAGGGATTTAATCGAATGTAACAGCTACAAAGTAGTTCGCTGCATTGCTATAATGTCATGATAATATCCTGTACCTTGTGTCCCATTACAAGCACATTTAAGCTGATGGAGGAGGGGTCCCCAGGTCTTCTCCATGGTTGGTTTGAGGACTGGACACGCCACCAGTAGAGGATCCACACAATCGGTAAACTCGTCCAGGCCACTGTCATTACGTAAGGACGTCCATGTAGACACCATATATGATAGTACCAAACAAAGCATCACAGCAAATAGCAGTTCCATGTCCTGAAGCCAAACCTCTATAGCATTGGCCCTGTTCCCCGCTGGGAGGTCAATAATGATAATTACTCTCATTGAGAAATGCCCTCGGCTCCAGGTCTTATCCCAGAAATCCGTTTTTACGAACTTTCTTTGTCCAATTGTTTGACCCTTTACAGCGTGCCCACAGTAGTACACATTTTACTTGACTGAGTATCGTCTCAATATTGGCAAATTAAGACTTGGATCACTCAATGGTAAAACATGGAGTTACCATAGTAAAAGAAATCTGTATTTTCAATTTTATCCCATGTCAATGTCTTTCCTCTTAGCTTTGTCCCCGGACAATTACTTACACATGTAGAGACTAACATTTTAACATTTTAACTGTGGATAAATCTTGTATCTAGAATTGGCAAAAGCTATAAGTATTTTCCTACAGACATATATGCCCAAGCTCCATTATAGGCGTCACGGGGCGGCGGCGTGACAGCCGGCACAGGTTTGGGGTATCCTTTCTGCTGGCCAGTAGAGGAATGCAGGGTTTCGTGACAATTTCGCTGGGTATCGCTGCAATTCCACAGCGAAATTGCCGCGACATGGACGCGAAACGCTGCGTTCCTGTACTGGCAAGCAGAAAGGATACTCCAATTCTGTGCCACCTGTGACGCTACCGCTCCATGCCGCGTATATTCCGAGCTAGCATTTTGTCCCATGGGCGCCGCCATTGCTGGAGCTTGTTACCAGCACGTTCTACTGATATGAGCCATCAGATGGGTACCAGTCAGCCCCCGAGAGGGCCGCAGTGAATCTTTGGGATTATCTCATTGGCTGATAATAAATCCTGCTAAGTCCGTATAGTGGAGCCCTGGCAATACTATCATGACTGTAAACTGTATAGCTCTTTAGCATGCCTCAATCTCGAGCTACACGCACGAATATGGCCAATTTCTCAGTGGTCAATGTGTGCAAAGCTATTAGTCTAAGACATCCCTCACACCACATTGCACATAATCATTGGACACTTATTACATCTAGTACAACATGACAGGGTGGGTTGTGGCTAACACAACTAATCTGTCCATCACTGAGGGGGGAATCAAGAAGAAAATGGGATAGGAATTTCTCCATGACCTCATATGACCAATTAACAACACATGCTAATTAGAAATGTGCCATAGTGGGTGAGGGACGGATAGTGCGATTGGCACAAGTCTAACTAGAATAAAAAAGATAATATCCCCTTCTTTGAACGAAAATCTTCTACCTTTTTGATACAAAAAACAAGATCTTCCTCAATGATTTCTTTGAGTTGATGTTAATTCGTTCCGAATTGGCACGTGCAAGAAATAGATGAACCTTTGTGGAGTTATACTTACTCACACTTGTCGTAGCTCTTACGTCCCCTCCGGATACTGTTCAGGTACCTTGTAAGGAACCTCTCCCCCTTATTGAAGCAGCGTTCCAGGGCCCTATTCCCTCCTCCACCAGCTATCTCCTCACACGACACCTCTCCACTTTCTGCAAATATTTCAATAGGAATCGTATGATTTGCCTTGGGCAGGGCAAGGTCGGTCCCAATCTTGTTGTAAAATGATTGTTTAAAAAAAATGATAATCAATCAATTTCAAAAATACATTATTTTCATCCATGCCATATTGGTTATTTAGTAAGGTGTAGCACCCAGTGCTAGATTACAGTTCTATGGCATTGGGCCAGATGAGAGTGGACATGCAAGTGTCAATATTATTTTAGGTAGTAGTCACTTGAAAAATATAATATGGAATGGGTTATTTGACAAAGGAACATAACTCTGAATCGTATGATACTATTTGCTAAGTATAGGATCTATTCAGTGTTCTAATCCCCTATAGTGAGTTATGCACTTTATACTAATTGTTGTATCGCTCTCTTTACTGGTACGTCAACATAATGATTCATGTGATTTCTGTCATATTCTAATATAAATGGGTGATTTTTCCCCTTTTCTTTAAACAATGTTATTGGGCAATGTAATGGAATGGACATGCATACACCAATATCATTTAATCCCGTTGGATGCACAGTGGTGAAGGGAATAATAGCTCCCCAGGGACAAGGGGAATTGTTGCAGTACAATTTGTGTACCTATTGGAGGCCTTAATAATGCCCATCTGTATAAAATGACTGACTGGAAATTGTCATATGACTGGACATTTCATGGTTGTGGAAGTCTGATATTCCTAGATTTCCATTCCAGGGTCTTGATTGTGATGGTCAGCAACAAAAGCTATACTGGATATGGACGAATGCAGTTGAATCGTTTTACATTTCTATTTATATTTCAGAGAATCATCTAGACCATCTTAGATGGGGCTTATGTGTATCTCAAAACTATCTCAAAACGCTGGAGGCTGTTGCGAAATTATTGGGACGTTAATTCTCACTGTAGCTAACGCACCATCCAGTTCCCCCCAATTCTCCACCCAGGAGGGTGTTGCTCCTATTGTAAAAAGAGCTGTGAGTATGTGCCCTTTTTTCTAAACAAGTCATGCACTTCTTCACCTAAGTACTTGCACTCACCACATTAGTCTGAAAAGTCACCTGCCTTGTTTAAAATAGAGAGAGAGCTGCACTACCAGGTACCTACTCATGTCACATGCTCTATAGTTTATTATACTGACTGACTTCTCCCAACTAGGTACCTACTCAAATCCCCTTTTTTAGCACCGTACTTGAATGACTACTTGTGAGCAACAAAAGGGAAAAGTTATAGCTACATGAAAAGAAAGGACTGGAAACAAGGGCATTTTTAGCCAGCTCTTCCTTTTACTATAGGAGCAACACCCTCCTGAGAGACTGATTCCCACTTTATACTGTAATGGGATTGACTTACTCTGAATTATATTGCATTGCTAAAGGTCGGGGAACTAGTTTCATGATTGGTTCCACCTGAATGCTTCCCATAGTAGCTAGGCCTACTATGACCAATTACAGGTCTTTTGGCAACCCAACAGGGAATAGATCCCCTTAGGTCAGTCAGTTCCGTTTTGGGAAGAGCAACTCTGACAGAACCAGTTCCAAATGTCGTTGCAATGGCCTTCAGGTGGAGTACATGTGTAATGTCTCACATGAACCCTTTCACCAATTCTGCATCAATAATTCAAACCAGCAGCAGTTTAGGAGAGTTCAAAATCGATCTTTGCCTTATTTCTAACCAAAAATAGCTACTTTGATGCAAACCCGACCCTGATAATGATACAATTATCTCATCCAATTTACCTTTTCGCAAACAGTGTTTTACCTTGGTATAATCTGCGGAGGAATATATCTATAGCGATCAATTGGTAATCATAGATTATTTTGTGTATATTTGGTGATGTATTGGTGGATTTCCATTCATGTCAACCTTTGTATCCACAGGAAAAAAGCATTTCAGTGTTATCACAGTATGAGGTAAAGAGACAACTTAATTAATGATAGTTGGATCCTAAAGAAGGGGATTGTTTGAGAGACACAGGGCCCTGATGAAATACAGAATTGAGAGAAGTATATTACGTCTAGTATAATACTAATAGCGGTTCAGATTTGAATCGAATATAACCTGGCAATGGTATTCTTCAGGGGAAGGATAATAAAATAATTCCCTTATCCCAACCACAACGTGTCACTACCACTTGTTACCAACCCAGAAATGAAAAATCTTAGTCGCAGTTTACTTAAGATGCAACTAAAAAATAAAAAGAGAAAATAAATGAGGTTGACGCAGGAAGTTTGGATGTAAACATGATTATATCTAGGTGAGTGGTGGGAGGGGGGAGGATGGGGAGTTCGGGGAGAGGAGAAGGAGGCTGCCCTATATATAATTCACAACACACAGGTACAATTGTTACAGATGTCAGAGGTGGACACACTCACTGCCCACAACACAACACAACTTCATTGTTGTTTTTATTTTACCTGGTTACACTAGAGCCAGGTAACACCTTAAACGTATACATCAGCTACATATGACATGTTGGCTAGAGCAAGCATGGGAAATACGTGTACCAGGTTGTTGAGGGGTTTAGAGCAGCCTAAGAATCTCATCTCTCAAACGCTCTCGTCCCTCAAATGCTTTTATCCATAAAAAAACTCTTACTCATCTAATGCCTTTGTGGTAACTTTGCAAGAATTGCAAGGGCATAGTCATCTGGGTGGTTATTCATAAGTTAAAGATTTGTAAGACAGTAATTTTGTTTGAAAACGATCAGGTTTGTGAGAAAAGAGCTCGTGATTGTTTTGATGCAATTCACAACATGCTGTATTGATTTATACCATGAAAATTGTAAACGATTTTCATAAAAGAATTTCGTTTTAATGAAAGTATTATTCTCAGCATGAAACGACCATGCCGATCTGATCATTTCAATGAAAGAATTTTCTTTCAAAGTTATGAATTAACCCCAAGAACATCGACTGGTGTAAGAGACCAATATCACTTGTAAGGGTTGTGAGGTTATGGTATTCATAGAGTATCTGATGAATAAAAGCATAAAATGTGTGCTTAAAAGGTGCCATGTTTGAGGGAAAGGATTCCGTGGCTACTTTTAAATCCTCAAACGGAAACCTGTCTGAGGGCGAAGAGTCCTCTGAATTACAAGAGCCCCATAGACGTCAACTTGAAACCCAAAAATAGTATACACCTGACTTTCTTCAAAGTAGGTGAACATGGGTCATATCTAGTCTCTTTTAAGTCTAAAATCAAAGGTTAACTAGGTAGCTTGGATTTTAGATCACATATCAAGAGTTCTTATCCTTCCCATCTACTCAGAGTCTCTGGAAAAAGGCTACATTTCACTCCCTATAGGTCGAATCCCACAAGGCGAAAAAATGCCTGAAATATCTCTGAGATTTTGTGAGTTGTGTTTTATGGCCTCCCTGGTGTCCTAAATTGCAAGGAAATCATGCAATATCAAAGTCCCACTGCAGGCTGTGGTAGGCGTTTATATCCTTGCAATTCTGTGATATTAAACATGAGGACACAGATATACCCAAAAACCAGCACAATATATTACAAAATTGCCTTACAATAAAACACAGCACTGTCCTTGTGTTCTATGTTCCTTATTGTAGTTATATCCCTTGTGAATTTGGGGTTAGCCCAAAAATCGCATGAGATTCAAAATCGCAGAGATATTTGAGGCATTTTTCGCCATGTCAGATTCGACCTTATGATTTAGTCCCCTATGTATTTACCTATATTATCCATGCTTAGGATGGGTGGGGAGGGATATCCCACTATGTCCTGTGTAGAGAGTTTAGGGGTTGTTCGAGTGAAAGCAGGGCAGCAGGACTCACATACAGTATTGGGAATGAAGCATGATTATGTAGGATGTTATCAAAACATATTACTGTCACTCCTCTCATGGAGGACCAGTTTCATGCACTAAATGAATACGTTGTATCAAGGGTACGGGACAGGACTTAATGCCCTACTGAGGGCGTGTGTCCATATAGCAATTTATGGAACTATTTGTGGTCTGAGGCTGATATGAGTTGTGAAAATGGGTTATCTATGGTTTTGGGATGATTCAGCATTGGTTTATTCCAGTATGCTGGAAATGATTGGTTTTTATGACCCACTCAACCAATTTCACCTACATGCTTATACATGTAATGCATACCTATGTCCACTGGGCTGGGGCTGTGCGTGTAAGGTAGATCTATACGTTTGCATTCCCGCTATATTTAATAAAAAAAAAATACTGTGCACTTGGGCCATCAGGTCATTCTGTGTTTGCTTTTAGAAAGAAATGTAATTCCGTATCATATTTTCAACGAGACATTTTTTCATCAACAGAGTCTATCCAAAATACCGGTAATTAATTTCAATGCAATTTTATATTCATGAAACTACCCAGTCCCCAACCAAGAGACACCTTTTTTTTTTATTAAAGTGCCTCATTCCAGCAGTTACTGCTAAAGATAACGGGTACCACATAGCTGCTTCTGTAGATATTGTATACAGAATCTACATACGAATTCTTCCCTCATTTGGGCTTCCCTAGCCCACCTCAGGATGTGTGTGGTGCACATATGCGTGGGCACTGACACAGTCCTCTGTGAAGTTGTGTAATGTCGTTCTCGCCATGAATATGACCTTAGCTGTCGAAATGGCGTTAAACATCTATTACTCACTCACTCTTCCCTCATTTGAGCTGCACTCGTATTTGTATTGTAAACTTGCAGGTGCTAATGATCTGCAATATTTGTATTGTATGTTTTCTCTTTCCGGGGATATATCACAAGCCACTAAGTCTGCATAGATCTACAACTGTATACATAAGTGGAGCACCTTTCTGCGTTGGCATGTCAGTGGGGTGTTTCAGAAGCCGGACATGATAATGAACATTAAATATCTGTTTCTAAAACTGTTAGATTCTAAACTTACAACTGCAACCATTATCATCTCTCACCAGTCATATAGTTATAGACACAGTAAGATAATGGTAATGCTTTAGAAACACATGCAGTTATAAGCCTACAATCACTATTAAAATTGCTATCATATCTCCTTATGACCGGTTGTAAACATTACCTGCTTCTGAAACACCCCACAGGTAGCACAGATGAGAGGATGTAGCCTGTTGACCTGTAGAAGGTTAGGGCAGGTGGGAAGGATGAATACCCCCCCCCCCCCAACAACATGTACAGCAGACACATCCTACCCCTACCACCACCCTACTTCACTTGTCACTCTATTCTGCTCTGGACAATCTTCACATTTCTTCGATATATTTCTTCATGTAACGTGTCGTCTCGTCCATCCTGCCTGTTCACATCATTATATCAATCTTAGACATCTTGAACATCGAATAACTCAATACTCAATAGAATTACCATTTTTGATATAGGAAAATCAACACCCTATAATTATACTCCTTCTGTGGTGGAGTATGGGGGAGTGATGTCATTTCTTTCATGGTTGTCTGTACTCGGGCGGGAGATAATTGTCATAATTGATTATAATATAGAAGGGTGTAGAATCAAAGCGTTGTCTAAAGACAATTAATGTGGTTGAAGTGGAAGCAACCAAAAGCCACGTTCCCCTACCTGAAGACAATTAATGCTTATTCCTGATAGCAATCAGGAATAAGCAGGCAGTTAGGGCCAGGCCTACAAGTGCAGAACGCCCGCAGGCGCTTTTGCTCGTGACCCAAAGGGTAAAGGTGTCAACATGACCAACATTGATCTTACCCATATCACTGTACGGGTTTCCCTTCAAATGATATATTGTGCCATCATGATGTTTAGAACTGGTCTTATCTCTTCGTGTATGATATTCAACTTACTATTACATTCTTCCCTTTGTTGGTGGGATTTCTTGGCATAACCATTTTAGAATTGTTTAGTAGACTGCCACATACCCTCTGTTTCAGTAAGAAACCACCACCCCTTTTACCCTTCCCAAGGTCCAAATCATGCATCTGTGATACCCCCAAGGTGACCTTCAGGTCAGCTTACATACCAGGAACCCCCTCAGAAGAATGCCTGCAGGCTATCTTAGTTGTACTCTCAGCATTGTACAACCAGCATTGATAGAGGCTTTAAACCATAAAATATCAAATGCATGTAACCAAGTAATCTATCCTGAAATGTGTGATAATGCCGTTCAGAAAATGACTCTTGTGTATAAGGTAGATATGACACACAGCATTATGAATCATTTTTATTAAAGCTGGATAAAATGACTTAACTAAATGAAAGAATTGCCCTTTCTTAATAATCTTAGTCCGTGACGATAGATAATATTATGGTGTTGGGAGTTTGATTGTCATGCTCTGCTAACATATATAGAACTACACGTACAGTGCTGAGGTCATTGGGGACAACTTTAACATTTCATTACTGCAGATACCGTGTTTGGTACCGCCTTTAACACACATGATGGGGTGCTTTGATGGTAACATGAAAGCATGTCTCACCTGTAAGGGGTGTATTGAGGTGAAGGTATGCACCTGTGGCCAGGTAATTTGAATACCTGGCCTCATTTAGGTGTGTTACCCACATTAGGTATATCATAACATGTATGCATGCTCACTGCATGGGCCCCACCCAGTTATGAAGGACATGTACCTGAACTAAGGATTGACACGGTGATTAATCAATGGTAAGGGCTTTGTTAAGGAAGGACTTAACTTTTTTGTATTAACAGAAACCGCTGATTTGCTTAGTGAGCAGTAAAAAGTAGAAGACAGAGACCCCTGTGGAGATATTGCCTTTCCACAGAACTGACAACAACTTTCTGAGTATGCCTTACTATCCAACGACCTATGCTTTCCGACGTTTGGCTACAAAATACCCATGGCATTAAGCGACATTTTCTTTGTATAAGTGCCAGTTACCTAGTAATTGTTTTGATAAGTCTTATCCTGTATAAATGTCAAATTGCATCTGGTATTTGTTGAGTAGGAGTGATATTTGTGGAGAATGGCGGTCCGGGAGGTTGCCAATGAAAATAACTACCTCTGATAACGTTTGTATAGACTAGGTCACGCCCACTAAAATGGCTTCTACTAATTAATTCACTACAATATTCCCTCTCAGACCCGCATCTAATTGACACCTGATTCGCTACCCAAATTACCTTTTACTTGCTCTTTCTTCTCCGCCATGCCCCTCTTCTTCTAAGTTCCTTCCTTAAAGTTAACACTCCTGTTCTCCGCCCCATCCCTGACTTGATCAATCCACCAAGACACCTCACATCTTCTTCCCTTCCTTTTTTTCCTCCTTTCTCTCTCAATCTAATTTTCTCTCCCCCCCCCTCTCTCTCTCTCTCTCTCTCTCTCTCTCTCTCTCTCGTTCTCTCTCACTCTCTTCCCCCTCCCTCCCCCCTCACTCAAGATATTATCATTAGCACCAACCTTCATTTTGTCCGTTGACATTTTCATCCGTCACCAACAGTAGGGACAGGAAAAGAAGAGTGAGCCACTGCCACCATTGTCTGTATCTTCCCATGACACTTGCCAGCATCACCAATGATACCTGCATCAATACCCTGACATCATTCCTTCATAGCCAGGTGCAATTCGATGCTGTTCTGCCTATAGTTAAGGTCTTGGTATGATACACTGCAAACTGCAAATACTGCAGTTTCTGTAAATAATGATGAATGCGTGATTAGTTGATGTCGAATTGCTCTCGACTTACATGCCTTCTCCGAAGATTAAGTACAAATGTATTAACACCATATATCCGGATGATCAGGAGTCCTCACCAGGTGGTGAAGGTGTTATATATACGGGCATGAATAACCGACTTGAGGAAATCGCTAAGCATACTTCTACATGCATGGATCAATAACAATGCATGTGTGTGCTGGTGTCTCCAGCGTCTCTCCATGTACAGGAATGAAGTCTTCATTATCCTCTACCACACTCATTTATATTTCCACTGGTTCCTGATGGGCACTTAACACCAAACAATTATTTGATGCAACATGTACCTGGCAACAACTGGAAGCAGCCTTTGCCAGCGCGTGGTAGCTACCTACAGACGAGGATTTTGGAGGATATTCCCACTATGTATCTTAATCTACTGCCACAGAATATCCCTGAGTGTATTCCCTTGTTCAAGCCTAAAGTCTAAATCAATATAGGCCATGGTACCAGTCTTAAAACTGAGATATCCCTTGGGTGCATTTATAAGGTCTCTATGTATCATATGGATGAAAGGACTCCTATGAATGTCTTTCCTCCAGTCAGTCCTTGCATGGTGTGTCGATGGAAAGAGTTGTAGTGAAAATTGTTGGCTTGGATGCCGGTCTACCACTCATGTGTGCCATGTATAATTCCCACTACCGTGTGCATGATGGTGACTGACTGCATGGGTAAAGAAGGTGTGGAGGAGGGTATTGGGGTTAAAGGGGGGGGGGGCTTTGTGGGGGTAGTGAATAGGTACTACATGATGAAGCAGGTCTGCTCTGCAGTCATATCAGCATGGGACTGGAGGCTGGTTCACAGCTCAGCACTCTCGGTGGTAATTATTATAATGATGTATAGTAAAGGATGTGAGGGCACTGGAACTCAGTGTTAGACTACATGATTGTGTTGGTGTATCCTCAATGATACTCTCATTTTCTCTGTACAATGTGATCAACTTCTTGGATTTTCACTAAAGAAAAAGAGGGAAGGGGGGGGCTTTGTTTACGAGCCCCCCCCCCCCCTCAGGAGATATCAATTAGTTCACCCCCTCCCCTATTCAACAAATCAACTCTCCCCTCTTGTAGACTACACATTGGTGTGTGGAATAATCAGGGTAGCTAAGTCTTAGACCAACATTCCCCCTTACTTTCCATTTAATTCATGGCATAGGTCTATGCCAATGATAAGGATATCAAAATAAACCCAATATCCTATAAGTTATATAGAATATCTGTGGGCAGATGAGGGGAAATTTTAGTACTGGATATGAAATGAGTTCTATTTCCTGGCACTTCCTGTATATTTGGAAAGTAAATTCCGGTTAGGCCTGGTTTTGAATCCAAAACCGGGCCTAACTAACAGTTTTCAAAGAAATGTGTTGCCATGGCAACCAAAATTATATTCCAAATAGAAGAAAAATAACGTCAATGGACAGAATGATTTATGGAGATTCATCCTCTGAAAAAAAAAACATAAAGATACCATTTCTAGATCCAAAGCTATGCACGAATGTATCGAAAGGGATGGTCATTTTTCGATTGATTATTTAGATCATTATGCTAATTAGATGCCTGATTTAATTAAAACAATGAATGATCGAGCTTATTGGCTGTATGGATACAGACAATTCATGTCATTCCATTTTCATGAAGCATTATCCCCAAGACTAGAAGGGTTATCTAAAAGTGTTATACCTCATTTTAAAGCTGATAACATCAATTTCAAATTTCATATTTAACCTCGGAGGATCCTTTCCCCTCATCTGTCCACATTTCTAGGGGAGGATGAGGGGAGTTGGGCTGGTGATTGGATGTTGGTCTTGCTGACACACATAACACCTCACCCTGTCGTGAGAGCCTACACCAGGTTCACACATGACTGAGTCCCTATTCCATACCATCCTCTAACCCCACACACCATCACTCACCAACCCACTACCACCAACCCAGCTACCACCCACTATGCATGTACTCATCAGTCATAACCCACAAACTCCCCACCACCACCAACAGGTTGTTACCCAAATGAATTCTGCCCTTCCAGGACATTATAGACAGGGTCGTCTCTAGTGTAGGGCAGGTATATTTAAGACAGCAGTGTCTTCCAAAGTTTACGTAAGCTATTATCTTTTTTTTCTTCTTTAAACCAATATATAAGGCAGGCAGCAAAAACTACAAAGAACCCTGCTCTACGAGGACATCACCACAGACCAACCTTATCTCTCTTCATTTGAAATACACTGCACTGCAGTCTAATTCTTATATGTACCTGATCTATGCTATGAGGTGCACCCTGTACATAAGGCCAAGAACATCGTACATGTATATGGCCCAATGATAGTTATATTTGGCCACTTTAGCATACTCTATATTTTAAATCCTCACGCACAAGGCACACTTCGAGTTTTGGCTGCTTCTGTGAGGTACATCTAAACGTTATTTCAAAATAAGGTAACCAAATGCTGTATCAATCATTACGCATGTACTCGCGACCCTGACTGACTATTCTTATTATTAAATTGCAACTACTGTGTAGAGTATATCATAGTGCACACCAACCAATGACTTACAAATGAGCATCGACATCCACACAACTCTACCATAGAGTGACACATTGTCTCTTGATTTGCTGATGTAGCCACAAATTGGTCACTGATTCACCCAATAATTGACTAACTGACTGGCTCTGTGACCTTTTTCATTTGACACATTGACTTACCCATCGACCTACCAATTGAGTGACTGACTAAAGTTCTGAGTAATTTGGACATGAATAGGTGTATTTTCATGCACATTTGTATACATTTTTGTTCCCTAGTGAAAAATGATAGTTGCCATGTAAAACTCTTTCCTGAGTCTAAAGTCATTTGACTATTCTTTTTAAATCATGTTTGGTGGAAGACCGACTTTATAGAACTTCACAGTCTGGGCGCTGAGACCGAGCAGTTTGAGCACTATCACTATGTGTTGTGCAGGCAAAGTGGTAGGTTACTTTTAGGGTAGCTTAACCTAAAGAGACCACAAACCTTGAGACGTCAACCCCCCACCGAAAATACCTGTAACATAATATTGGGTTTGCTACTGGATCAACGTTACCAATTGAGTGATCCAATGACCCTCAATGATTTCACAATATTGAAGCAGGAGTAAATCTATTTTTGATAGAAAATTTGTGGGTTGGACGTCTTTGGGTTAACCTACCCTACACCTAGCTATACTATGCCCTGCTAGGTATTTCTCAAAAGCTACGAATTGAGACTGCCCACTACAAATTGTACAACCCTTACAAACCAGGGTAGCGTTTCTTAATAGCCAACTAAAGGTTCAAGTCTCTACTAGAGGTGATTTGCATTTCTAGTAGACAAATGTGGGTGAATAGTACGACCCCACCCTTAGTACAAAGATGATAGTTGGAGCCTCTAGTTTAGTTAAAACTTACCCATTTCATAATGTAATAGTAGGGGTAAATAGAAAAAACATTGTACTATATACTTTTCCACCTAACCTCTAGTAAGTGCCCTACGACTGCACTTAGCTCAGACACCATCAGAGGTCATCTCAATCTCCTGTAATGTGTCTTTACCCCCCCAAGTGCATGTCTATGTATTTCATCAACATTGTTTGTAAAGAATTGTACTTTAAAACATGAAATTTGATGTGATGCATCCCATTTTCAGAAGGTAATTCCATCATTGAAAATAACTACAACTAGCATAAATATAATGCAGTTATAGGTAACTGTATGTGATAGTAGAGTTCCTTGATTATTAGCAAGTTATCAATATATTATCTATCAAATAGAGATCATACTTCTTATATTATAATCTCTATTTGTTCGAAACCAAGGAAAACTGGATAAATCAACTTTGACTGCATTATTATCACCTGCTTGTGTAGTGGCGCAGTCAATAAACACTTTTTGTGAAAAAAAGAATCAACTAAAGGCATTGTTGCATAAGTCCTTAAACCTTTGGTGCCTTGCAGTATTTATATGGACTCATTATTATTCTAGGATTGGGTACAATCATGGGTGTGGACTGGTTACCAGGTTGAGTCTGTGTAGGTGTTATCCACATAGTAAGGGTGAGAAAGTAAAGGAACGGTGCTGCCTTCTGCCAGCTCAATTTGCCATGTATAGAACTTGATTACGGAGGTGAGGGGTACACACATTTCTTTCAAATTTTCTTACTTTGGCTGTATCAACTGTACTATTCACTTCTGTACGATCTACTTAGTAGCCTACTACAGGTAAAAGATTACCAGTAAATAGTAGTGTCTCTTACTAGAGGTATAAAAAGTGATCTGTACTATTGCTGATTGTGAAATGGTCATGCCTACTATAGGTGGGACCTCTAGTACAGTAACCTATAGTAGGGACATCACCATGGACTGAATAGTATGTTATTAGAAATGACTCCCAGGTCATTCGTAGTGATTGACCTTGGGTGATCATGTATTACCTATGATTTCCTATACAGGTGCATGCTTTCCCCTCTATATATATATATATATATATATATATATATATATATATATATATGTATATATATATATATATATATATACACTAGTCGTAGCGATTGACCCTGTGTACCTAAGAATTCCCTTCCGATCATGGCCAGGTCAGTACGATTTGGGAATGCCCTAAACTTAGGGTTTGAGAAATGACTTCCTGTGTAGTTAGGCTACCACTGTATGGTACTAGTTGTATACCTTGGCAGTTAGCAATGCCGTTGTGCCATATCAGTACCAAAAAGGGATCAAAGTAATGTTATTCCTATGGTAGAATGGGTGGGGGGGCAAGGAGGAGGGCATGTTGTGCTAGATAACTTCATGTATACCATTTTATGCCCTGATATCATTATAAAGTTACTACGTGCCAAATTAAAGAATTAGCACCGTGCATCATGTCAAAGGCCACACTTACCAGCTACAAGTTACAGACCCAACAGCAAAAAGAGCGGGAAACTCAACCCTGTATAATTATTAAAGCCAAAGTCCACCAGGACCTTGTTTCAATAGATTCCACGACAGGTTCAGCCAGCTACAACTGCAGATGGGCCAAATCTTACCAGCTGATCTTAGGATTTCGGCCATAGTGACCAAATAGCTAGCTACATTACTGGGTGATCGTACTGCCTACTGGCTAAATAGCCACCAGAGCAGTGACTCAATAAGGGGTGCTTGTATGATAGCCCTCTATGTGAATAATTAGTGGCTGCTGCCCTCTGCACTCCTTTTCTCAAATGTAGCCAATCTGTGCTCTTTTCTTTGTAATCATATAAGTATTCTTTATATATAGACTAACAATCCAAAAGTTCTTGACCCCAGGCCACTCACAGAGTTTGAGGAGCCTCCCTATATATAGTATATCCCTAGCTTCAATCATCCTCTGAGAGATTGTGGGATCATAACATCTATGCATTTTTGATCTAGCCTGTGCATTGATTTTGCAAGATTATTCCATTTAATTGTGTTGTACATTATATATATGGGCTCTTAGAAAAAATAAGCAGTATGCAGAATCATGACCATTGACCTTATTCAAAACTATGATCCATTTCCATGAGAATTGACCATGTATGTGACCTGTAACCTGGTGGGATCACCTTTATATAGTTAGAGTCGATTCATTTATTGCCAGGTGGGGGGGGGGGGCTTGATGGATTTTGGCAGATGGGAAAATTTGTTTACGACAAAAATGATTGCGACCCTCCCTGAAAACTGATTTTGCAAAATGACCCCCCCCAAAAAAAAAAATATCAGATACACATGTGGAATGATGCGTTGCGATGGGTGTTTGAATTGCCCATATTTAGTCTTGACCCCCCTCCCCACCCCCAGTTTGAAGGTTTATTTGGATTTGTCCCCCCCCCTGCCATGGGAGTCTTTTTCAAAATGACCCCCCCTATATATTTAACAAGCCCCCCCCCCCCCCCCACTGCCTGGCAATAAATGACTTGTCCCTTACTGCAGCCCTATGTTCGTTTGAACACAGGAGTGCATACTAGACCATGAAGGAGGTACGAATGGTCACTATTTAGCCAATAGTGGCTCCTACGACTGGGTACTATGACTTTATAGTGGTGGGTATTGAGTCAGTAGTTGAATAATTAGCAGCTGCTATTTTGAGGCCTGTACTGTAGCTCACAATGTAGTCACTGGTATGGAGTCATTTCTTATACCTCCCACTACAATTTGAGGCCATCCTGTCATGGAAACTATTGAAACACGATCCTGGCCTCTATCGCACGATTGAGCCATACAAACCCCTATATAAATCTAAGAGCAATGTTTATTGAGAATTGAATGATCTGTGTGTATGTATACGCCTTGTCATACCCCATAAATTATCATGTATATCATGAAGTAAAGGGATGTCGCTATATCCATTTCCAAATGCTGATATATATCAAGTTAGCATGCAGGGCATTCTCAACAATATTAATAGCATTTTTTAGAAATCCACTGCCGACATCTTTTGAATGCTCTTTTGTGTCTGTAAGATTCATATTGACTTATAACGAGCACGTACATAGATGGGATTATCATTTTAGATGAGGAGTAATGTACCAGATGTAGATAGAAATTAACAGAATGAATCGATTTTCGTTTGAAAAGGAAGTTTCTCTTGAAAAGGTGATAACTATTGAATAAAAATCATAACCAGAGGAAATAACCTACAGTTCGATGTCATCTACTTTTTATGCAAGTTTTTTTGCAGTTTTTTTTTTTTTCCTGACTTTGCAACATTTTCTAAATGATTACTCACAATCACTATCTTGCACAGTAAATTGGCGCTGTATAGTAGTCTTGAATGGCTTGTAAAATGGATCTAGGTATAGAGGATGTAGAGACATACCAATATGATGGTACTGATTGAATGAAATCGTCTAACAAAATAAATAATTTACAAATTCTTTACAAAGTGATACTGAAGTAGCACAGTTAGAAAACTAGAAACTGTCAAAAATGTTGGATTTTTCAAAATTGATATCTAAGCATTTCTTCTAACAATGTCTTTTAGAATCCTGGGTTAGTAAACTAAATTTAAGTACCAAATGCCTAAAAGACATAGCTATAGAATTCATGGCTATAAAGAATTTATAAGAATTAAATATAGAATTGATAAACTATTATATATCTAAAATGCTAATTATTTCAATTTCATCAATATTCAATGAATTTGACTATATTTACTGCCAGAAGATCCCGAGAGGACAATGTGGGTCAATTATGCAAGTGCTTACCAAATTGAAGCTCTTGGTGATTTGGCAATATCTTAAAATGTTCTATCTGCGACTTTCGTACCACTTTGTAAGTAACTTTAACCATGGTCTGACACGGTGGGTCTGATGGACTTGAAATGACAAGTAGTTTGGAAGAAGGCGCTTCATTTCGCGAACAAACTCACAGTTTGTTTCATTCCGTGATTTGAGGCTGTGGTTACTGGCCATTCGCATGCACACCCTAGTGTTACTGGCGTGCAATACAAGGGGGTCTGCCTAGTAGGGAAATGTCAATACAGGGGGCGTATGCGAGTCAAACCCCGTCCTTCCGTCTTTACCTGTAAGCATAGTACACGATGTTCTCCCTACGTGGCGTGGTAGGGCTGACAGAAATCTCACAAATTTACCGGTGTTTCAATTTTCTGGCTCTGTGGGTGTCAGATATAGAGTTAACTTGTAGGTTTACCACATCCGTTTTATTGGAGCTTTATTTGCAAACAAAAGGGGGAAAGGGAAAAATCAGTGTCAAGAGTTTGGGTCCAAAATGTAATAAATCCAAAAGATTTATGAGGGGATTGCTATTTTTAGTTAAAATGTCTAGGGGGGGGGGGGTGATAAGCAAAACACCTTCACATTTTGCTTGGATATCCTTCTTCAATGATAAAGTAAGTGATTTAATCAAGTTTTCTTCCAAAACGCAATAAACCCCAAAACTATTTCATTCCGAAATGCAATAGATCTGTAGGGGCCGGCATCATTGTATATATATTAGTGCCGTTCATCCGAGAGACGTGTTCGTGTGGTGCTTGTTCCTTCTATGCTAGCTAGGTGTCGCTTTGCGATACCTCGTTGGTACAAGAGGGGGGCAGCACCATGCCTCGCGTCCAGCTCCTACTAAGGAGCCGGACGAGCGGCAGAAGGGGACTGGACATGGTCCAGTCCAGACGCTAATACTTTGTCATCAGAGAGATTGAATAAAGTCCTACCCGAGAGGTAGGGGTTTCTGGGGCTTTGCCCAACCCGAACTACTCGTGTTGTGTTGGTACATCTAGTGGTAAGCGAGCCAAAGAGCCACCCAACATATAAGTCAATACGAACCATTACACTGGTGCCGTGACCAGTCGGTTCGGGGGTGGTGCGCGGCCACATTGGCCGAAAGCCTCGGGAAACCCGAAGCGGATCCCCCCAGCCCTGGGCTAGAGGGATTCGAAGAGGATGATTACACATCCCAGCATCTGTTGTTAGACTGGAAACCCGGTCAACAACAAATGTTTAATCAGGAGGGTGTACGAAATATTTTTTCTACACCCGACCTTAGGGACAATGCCACCAGAGATGGCATCGTAAAATTGTATCCGGCTACACCCCAGACAGGAGTACCGGATACCGGATTGTTCAGGGGAGTGTTAAGACCCCCAACTTTAGACTTGAGCGATTGGTCCCAAGTTATAACTAGCAGACGCCAGCTAGGTCCTATGGTACCAACAGGCTCGGCTAGCGGCTTGGGTACACCAATTGCACAAAGCCCTATGCAGCGTACTGCAACCCCCCAGGGTTCAGCACCCGGTGGTGGAACCGAAGTAGCCCCACTAATGACATCGTCGGATCATGACAGCGACGATGGTAAAACCAAAAGGGACGCAATAGTCCCAGACGCGAAATCAAAAGATAAGCCTAGTGGTACCGGACCGAAAAGCTCGGAAAGGCATCACCTAGGCCGATCTCTAGACGAAGGCTTGTCTGACTCCATGTTTTACCCTGGAGGCAATCGCAAGTCTATCTACGGACGTCGGATGGGTCCCGGGTATAAAAATACTCAGGCCTATTTGAAAGCCAAGGAACAGGTAGAGTTACAGGCAAAGAGGCAACATGAACAATTCATGTTAGCCCAATCCAAAATAGAGGAGGAAGCTAAGTCCCGGATCGGAAAATTACGATCCGTGGAGCAGGAGGCGATTCTAAAAGAATCCGACCTCAAATATCGTCTATCCTCCGTATCCCATCGGTTGGAGCGGAAGGAAAGAGACGCACAGGAAAAAGAAAAGAGGCTGGCTGAGTTGGAAATCGAGGAAGCCAATAAACTTAGAGCAATCGACAAGGCTAGAGCCGAGGAGGTTGCTAAGGCTCGGGATGTAAATAAATTACAAACTGAGTTGCACGCAATGGAGGAGAAGCTTAAGAAACTTCAACTCCGGAAAGCTGAGACAGAAGCCAAGATGGTCTCGGAACAAGCCGAGATTAGGAAGGAGACTACTGAATATAACAGGTCTCAGAAAGAGAAGGGTGAAAAGTACCGCCTACTTAAGGATACTTTTAAGCGAGAGGCAATGATCGCCCAAGAAGAAAGAAACCGAGCTGTGGCTGAAAATGAAAAGATTCGATCCGAAATCTTGGCAGAAAACGCACAGCTTAGGGAGGAACAGCGAAACCTGACTACAGACGTAGCTACCCTCACAATAAATAAGTCCACTATGGAGAGTTATTTACAGGAGCAAGAGGAAACACATGCCCCTCCGGCGAGTAGGGTGATAAACCCGAACTCGACGTTCGTGAAACAGGGCGACCCGGTCTCCTGTTCTACACCGAAGAATCCGCAGTATAATCCTTTTGTAAATGATAATGCTTCGCGGAACGTAGATCAAGGGGGTGTTTACATCAGAACCCAGGATAAGCATGGCCGAACTAGTAGAGTCCGGATAAGTGAGGTGCCCATAGTCCACAACCTGGACCCGGACTATACCCCTAGAGAGGCTTCCGACAGTAGTGCGGAGACCAGTGGGTTCCACATTCATGTGGATCCTAGTAACGACCCGGGGCTGGGTGCTGGTAATGACAACACCCAACCGAATCCATCAAACGATGGCGGCCAGTCAACGGGAAACCAGCCATCCGATGGCGGGTACCAAGGCGCGCAAGGGGGGGGCGCTGCTTCGGGTGCCACAAGCCATAGTGGTACCTCGGGTACCGGCCCCAACCAAGGTAGTGCGAGTTATACGAACCACGGTGGTACACAGTGGACGTATACTCAACCTCCACCACCGCCTCCACCTGGCAATTCTAGCTTCGGTGGTATAGGGGGCAATCGGACCTTGAATGAAACCAAGGCGATTGAATGGAGCAAACAGCAATGCACTAGATTGATGTATGCTCCCAATTCTGCCCGAAGGGTAGCCGTTATTCCTAAAGAATATGACGGTACTCGACCATGGAAAGAGTGGTTTGAAGATTTCATCGATGTGATGAACTGTAATGGATGGACCCCATACGAGGCCAAGCCACATCTGGTGAGATGTCTGAAAGGCGGGCCGGGTCGCATGGCTGTAGAGCAATGGCGAACCTGGTACGGCCTCGTTGGGAGTTTTGAGCAGTTAGTAGAAACTGCTAGTGGACTGTTATGTAATATGGTCAAGGAAGACCCGATGGTCCGTTTTAAGAAACGCACACAGAAGCCGAATGAAGCTTTCAGAGCATACGGTATGGAACTCCATGCCCTGCTAAGTAAGGCCAGACCCGGTACTGAAAACCAGGACTGGTATATGGACGATTTGATCACTCAATTCGTCAAGGGTCTAAGAGACCGAGATGAACAAATAGCAGCGAGGGACGCCTGGAAGGAGGGCATAACACTACACGGCATTTTTAATGGTATAGATATGGCCGTGAAGAAGCGAGCTATGTTAGCTGGGGACATACCTAATGCCAGCGGCTTGGTACCCCTAGCATCGGTGACCCAGCAGTCGGAGGTCGATACTCCATCAGACGACTTCGAATTGATTGATATCGAACAGGAAGACGGCACCTTCTGTTCGATGCAATTAAGGAAGAATACTTCAGGTAGGAAGTATATTCCCAGGAAATCTTTCAATAAACAAAGGGACTCTAGACCTTCATCCGAGGTCAAGAGTGACCCGAAGGCTGTCGATAAGGCGGTCAAGTCCATTGTAAGCACTGACAAAGTGAAGATTCAGTCCCCGGACATGACCAAACTTCTGGAAGACATGTGTAAGAAAATTACAGATGCCATCCAAGCCAATCGGCAAAGACCCCGGGTGGATCGCCGAACGGTTAAGTGTTTCAGGTGCCAGCGCATGAGACACTACTCATCTGAATGTACCGCTACTAAGCCGGTAATGGCTGCCTTCTATGAAGCCGAAGACGACGGCGTAGAAAGGGAGAATGCTAGGGATTCCACAGATGTGGAAAACTAGTGGGGGTTGTGTCAACGGCATCTGACATGGCCCCGAGTGGGAACGAATGCCAAAATGCTACCGGGGGTATCCCGGTGGAAGATTTCGAGTCAATTACACCTGGAGGCCGGGTGGCTGAGGGTGCGCACCCCTGCACCTCGGCCGGGGCCAGGGACCCTAGTGTTGATATGTGCAGGAGTGATCATATGGAGGCGAGTGGCCGCACTAGGGGAGAGGAAGGATGGATCAAAGAGTTGATTCGAGTGTGTGGGACACGCCTTCCCCCAAGTCATCCGTGTCTGGAATTCCTGAGAGGACTCGGATTGAATCTTGGTGATTCGGGAGACTTTCACCAGTTTACCAGTAACCCCTCGCCTTTAGGGGGGAGACGGTGGTATGTACCCATATCTGTGGAAGGCCGGGTAGGGGAATTCTTGGTGGATACTGGAGCTAGTCATTCATGTGTGTCCAAAAGATTCTTCGATTCGGTGGCCGGCAGCCATGAGAACCTCAAAACGGGGGTAAATGCTTGCACGGCCGACGGAAGCAGTATGCGTACATTTGGTAGGACGTTTATGCCTATCCATATAGGAGGCAAAGAGTTTGTTCTTTCGCCAACTATAGCAGAGGTTAGTGATGACGGAATCCTCGGATTGGATTTTGCAAGCTTATACGGGGCCGTCTTGGACCCGAGGGACGGTAGTATGGATATACGGAGCCCGTATGGCTTGCATGTCCAATGCGTATTGAGACAGGTGTCTTCGGTCGCAGCAGTGGTACATACGGTGAAGATCCCACCGGGTACCACTTGCGATGTCCTTTGTGGCGGATCCATGGCTCAGAGGAATGAAGCTGGAGTCTACGAACCCGACACGGTGTATTTGTCAAGCATCGGGTTAGACTCAGTGGATACATTAGTGGCTAATGCAGCTTGGTCCGTATTACCCATAACTAACCGAAGTGGTTCAGTGGTTTATTTGAGACGAGGCGACAGTGTTGGAAGGATGAGTTCGGTAGAACATGTCGCCGAGGCTAAATTTAACAAACCACTAAACCCAGTTAGTCAGCATCCTATGGATGAAGAATTCCAAAAGCTGATTGATCAGTCAGATTTAAAGAATACGGACGATAAGGATTGCCTAGCGAGACTTCTACAAAAGTACGAAGGTGCTTTTGGTAGGGAAGGAGGCCCGGTGGGTAGATCCGATAAGGTGTTGCACACCATAGATGTGGGCAGCGAGAAACCTTTTAAAATCCCGTATCGTAGACTTCCCCTTAAAAAGAAGTTAATCTGTGAAGAGCAAATACAGAAACAGTTGGACCTAGGGGTAATCGTGCCTAGCTCGAGTCCCTGGTCCAGCCCTGTTTGTATGACTACTAAGAAAGACGGTACAATCCGCTTTTGTGTCGACTACCGGAAATTGAACGGTATAACAAAGAAGAACTCGTATCCTTTACCAAGGATAGACGAGACTTTAGATAGCTTGGGCGGAAACCAATGGTTCTGTACCTTGGATTTACAGTCCGGATATTGGCAAATACCAATGCACCCCAAAGACAAGGAGAAGACAGCATTCTCCAGTCATATGGGGCTGTTTGAGTATAATGTCCTACCCTTCGGATTGTGTAACGCCCCCGCTACATTCGAGGCCATGATGGAATCCTTACTGAGTGACCTTTTGTGGAAGAAATGCCTGGTTTACTTGGATGATGTGGTCGTGTTCGGCAAGTCATTCAAGGAATGCCTGGCAAATCTGCAATTAGTCCTCGACCGGATACTATCAAACGGTCTTAAACTTAAACCCAAGAAATGTAATTTGTTTAAGAAAACCATTACATACTTGGGAAGGATCATTACTCCTAACGGGGTAAGAGCGGATCCGGAAAAATTAGAAGCTGTAGAAAATTGGGAAAGACCCACGAGTGCTAAGGAGGTGAGATCATTTTTAGGATTTTGTTCCTATTATCGTGATTTCATACCGAATTACTCTCGTGTCAGCTTCCCCATGCAGTGCTTAGCTCACTGGACCCCGGGTAGGGCACGGGACCCATTCCCATGGACCAGCGAGCAAGAAGAGTCTTTTAATAAAATAAAAGATTTATTTAGGAATACACCCGTGTTGAAATATCCCACTCCCGAGGGACATTTCATCTTAGACACCGATGCGAGCAATGATGCGATTGGGGCAGCTCTCTCTCAGGTCCAAGAGGGAGTCGAAGTGCCAATAGCATTTGCTAGCAACACGTTAAGCAAGACACAGCGAAATTATTGTACCACCAAGCGAGAACTCCTCGCTGTGGTGGTGTATACGAAGAAGTTTAAGCATTTCCTTTGGGGAAGTGACTTTACTTTAAGAACAGACCATTCGTCTCTTAGGTGGCTCCTTAACTTCAAGGACGCCGAGGGGATGATTGGACGTTGGTTAGCTCACCTATCCGAATTCGGATTAGAGCATAAACAAATAGAGCACCGACCCGGTGCTAAACACATCAATGCGGATGCCTTGTCAAGACGGCCTATCCGAAGGTGCCAAAATGCCACATGTGAAGACTGCGGGGCCCACAATGCTGTGGTAGCCGGGTTGGTATTTAATTATACCACCCCCCGTATCCCCTGGGAGGAGGCTGTATGCAGCTATCTCGATTGGTCCCCGGAGACCATCAAGAAGTTTCAACAGTCAGACCCCACCACTGCGCGCATAATGGAATACCTACGGTCAGGCATTAAACCGGCAAGGCCTCTAGTTTCCCTGGAGGATAGGGAAGCGAGGCGGTTGCTGGCTCAATGGGCCGAGCTAGAGATCCGAGACGGCATACTATGTAGGTGGAAGACAACTCCCACCAACGGTAGGCTGTTGCAAATAGTGATACCCGCCCCGATGAGGAGGGATATCATGTATTATTGCCATGGCCACCAAACGAGTGGCCATTTCGGTAAGAGAAGGTCGATAGAGCGTCTACAAAGGCGTTACTACTGGCCCGGTATGAGAGGCGACCTGCTCCGGTGGATCGCCACTTGCCCGGATTGTTGTAAAAACAAACCGGGACCCGGCCTGGGTAAGCAACCCTTATCACAGGAATTGTTTGGTGTCAGATTTGCTCGAATAGCGATAGACATCATCAGTGGGATTAAGACGACGCCGCGAGACAATACTTGTATGATGGTCGTAACTGACTATTATACTAAGTACACTCGGGTGTTCCCCCTTCCCAACCACAAAGCCGCCACATGCGCGGAGGCATTTGTGAAAGGCTGGGTGCTGCATTTGGGTGTTCCCCTTATGATGCACAGTGACCAGGGAAGGGAGTTCGAGTCAGAACTTTGGCAGGAAATGTGCCATTACCTAGCCATTTGTAAGACCCGAACAAACCCGTACCGACCACAGTCGGATGGGCAGGTAGAACGCTTCAATAGAACCCTCATACAAGTACTAAAGCCCCTGGTTAATACCCACCAGGATGACTGGGATGAACAGTGCGAGTTTGTAGTACATGCCTACAACAACACTGTCCATTCATCAACTAACTGCACCCCAAACATGCTAGTGTTCGGCGAGGACATCATAATGCCCGCCGACTTAGTGTATGGAGTGGTTGGAATAGACCCGGAGGCGCCCTGCACGGTGCTGTTTGTAGAGTCATTAAGGGACCGGTTCAAACAGGCATACGAGGCCGTTCGGAAAGAACTGCTGAAGAGTGCGAAGTGGCAGAAGGTGGGCTATGACACCAATGCTAAACGAATTCGTTTTAATGTTGGGGACAAAGTACTAAGGTACTACGAGCCGCTGGATAAGCTGAAGCTCGTAACGCCTTGGGAAGGTCCATTTAAAATCGTTCGCGTCATCTCCGAGTCCACGGTGATGATAGAGGACTGCCTGACGGGTAGGAAATGGAAGACAAATGTCGGAAAACTTCGGCCCTGGAAGGGGCGCGAAGAGGCGGAGAGGGAGTTCGGTTACAAACCACCTGAATCTGTCCCTAGCGGACCGAGCGTGGTAGTACCGACGAAACGCCCTAGAGGCCGGCCGAGAAAGACGCCGGGAGACGAGGTTATAGTAAAAAAGAAGACGAAGGCCAGGAAACGACCTAATCGTAAGAAATGGAAGAAAGTCTCGCTGAGTGAAGGCATTACGTATGGGAAGGGTCCCGCTCTGACTAAGCGAGATCCAGAAAAGGCCGTACGTAAAGCCGGGAAAAATAAAATGCTAACCGAAGGCGTTAGACGCAGCCCCCGGTTGAGGTCTGCTGTAACCTAACTCAGTACACAACGAGCTGCTGCGTGTTGTCCGCCATAGGCAGGCAACATACGTTCCACGGCCTGAGATGTCGAACGCGCCCTCCCCGGGTGGCTGTATCCCGTGAGTGGCGGTCGGATTAACCGGTACATTCGCTTTGAAGCGTTGTATACACCGCTAAGCTCCAGACGATAGCACTCGGGTAGTAGGCCGCGTCTCACATGTCGAGTCGAATGTTGGTTCGGATCTAGTTCCCTAGGTGGCGCTGCTGGTGTGGCGGGAAAGCGCGGAACTAGGTCACCGGATAGCCATGGCGGGATCTCGCGAGACGAGAGGTCTGACGTCATACTGGTCATAACTAGAGCGGACTCGTGGTGGTTAGACGCCACCCGTTTTTGCTCTAGTTATTTGTCGGCGGTTATACAGCCTGTAGCTGTCGTGTTAGCCTAGCTAACCCCCCAAAAGCCTTTCTGTTGGACGAATCCTTCGGGAGGAGTCCAACAAAACTTGCCAATTAATTTTGGAAGTCGAACCCGGTGCCATGGCACAGGGAACGATTGACGCTGCGCGTCAAACAGCCAACATTCCGTTGGAACAAGACGAGGACCCGAAGGTCCCGTCTCGGGTCGAGGAATCTATGGATTCTTCGACAGAGGAGGCCGCCCGGACGCTCACGGCTATGGCCGAGGCAACCGACCGGGAGAGGATGCCACCTCCACCCCCGCCACGCCCGGAGCGCCCGTCTACAACAGACGCTTCGGGTAGCAAAGTGGATGTCCTGGACATTCCAATGTATCCTCCGGGATTCAGGACGCAGATCAGACGTCTAGCACACGTCGATCGCCAGGAAGGTATCGTGTATACCTCCTGGGGTACGTACATCCCTATGCACGCCTCCATGTTCGGATGCGGGCCCATGGCGGTGGAGCAGGGCGTGCCCGAGCCCATACCAGATGAACTCAAAACTATGGTAATGGACTCGTGTAGTGACGAGCTGGCTGACAACATGCCAGTTTCTTGGCTCCGCAACTACCTAAAGTTGGCGGAGAATATGGCGACTAACGAGAATTTAGCTCGAGCCGTCTTGATCTCTGCGGGCATCATCCAGAAGGCCACGGAGTTAAGGGAGTCCGAATCCGACATGGATACAGACTCCACGGTAACCTTGTCGTCGGTGGAAACCGACCGGGTCAAGCGATTGACCCGTAAACCTGCACCCAAGGGTCCTCTCACTGAGAGCGACCTGGAGGCTGAAGATGTCCGCATCGCCGTCGAGAGGTCCACGACCGAGACCGACCCAGCTGCCGACATCCCAGAGGCACCTGGCGAGATCTCTGAAGAGGACATCTCACGCCAGCAGGCTGCTGTAGAGGCAAAGCGAATCGAGCTTGCCAAGCAGCAGAAGGAGCTCACCGCAGCTCGCCGGGCCCATCGCAAGCAGCAGGCCCAACGAAAAACAGAGATCTCTTCCGACTCTGACTCCCCAGTCAGCGGAAGGAGGAGCCCTCGGACAGGGGACAGGAGCCGACGCGAGTCGGATTCCAGTCCCGAAGTTCCGGCCCAACCGACTAAGGTTGTGCGCCGGAAGAAGAAGAATGGAGCGAAAGCGTCTCCGGTAGAGCCCACGCCCCCCACCAAGCCGAGGGGTAAGGGCAAACCGAAGACGCCCGCTCCCACCACTACAACCACCACGGTAGCCACCTCGGTTACTGCATCTTCTGCAGCCAGCACGTCGGGTGCAAAGACGAAGTCCCCTACCAAGGCTCCGACTGGTACTACCACCTCCAGCCGAGCCGGCCGTAGGGGAGCTGACATATACACGGACAGCGAGGAAAGCGAAAGCGATCCAGAGCTGCCCGAGTCTGCCAAATCTGATTTGGAGTCCGTGACAACGTGGGAAGAAATGACCACGGATGTTCCCAAGGACGACAATCAGAAGTGGATGTGGAAGAATGCAGCCGAG
Source organism: Acholoe squamosa (assembly GCA_949317995.1). NCBI lineage: Eukaryota > Metazoa > Annelida > Polychaeta > Phyllodocida > Polynoidae > Acholoe > Acholoe squamosa. The sequence continues at coordinate 32,415,517 of OX439044.1, forward strand.
GGGTTCAAGGAACGGACTCCCCGCTGCTTCGCGGACTGTGCTTACGACACAGTCCATTATATGTGTCCGAGCGCCGTCAATAAGGACGGTGACAGCGACGACGAGGAGTGGATGAAGTCCGGCCCCTCGGATACGCCAGTAGGCAAGTTCTACCTGATTTGGATTGACCAGCTCAAGTCCAAATTAGGCTCGATCTACAGCTACGAGGCCCGGACGAAAGTCCAGTGGGCAATGACCCAATGGGGACCAACCGGCAACCGCCGAAGGTGCCCGTTTGAGTCTTGCCAGCTGTCTCTCACGGGTGAGAAGATGTTCGAGACGAAGCCCCGCTTCGCTCGACACATCGTTGAATTTCATATGCATCACAAGCCTGTGATGATGTGTGTGCTCGGGGACCGCCCGAGTAAACATTGTGATGGCTCGTTCAGCACTCACCGGCGCCGAGACATGGCTCTGCATTTGCAGAAGGCCCATGGCATCGGCCTGGAGAAGACCAGGAAACGAGCCATCAAGTGCTTCAGCGAGCTCCTTGCAAATTGGTCCGCGCTGAGCATCAAGGAAGTGAAAGAGCAGGCATTCGAGACCGGATTCTGCTCGTGGAAGAGCGGCAACTTGCTGACTTACTTCCAGACGAACTCCTCGTCCACAAAATTCGGGATGCCCAGCGAGGTGCACCTGAAGGTGAAAAAGTGGCGAGGAGACGACAAGCGAGAGAAGGCCAAAGCCCGCTCTAAAGGTCCAAACGGAGGCACAGTCACGACTACTGCTTCCAAGAGGACCCGAGCAGACCGGTCCGTGAGCCCTTCGGGTGGCAAGGACCAGCCCAGACCAGCCAATCCAGCTGATCGTCGCGAGTCGGGACAACAGGTCTCGGCTCTGGAGATGCCTGGCAACCAGGCCCGCAGGTCGGGTAGCCAGGCGACCGCATCGGCGACTCCAGCCACCTCCACACCTGCACCCGCGGAACAACGCCCGGGCGAAGCCTCTGGCGGCCAGGATGATGGGGGCGAACTGCTCGCTCCCCCATCCGGGTATTCTACTTGGTGGGCTGGAGAGGGATCCTCCGGCAAACGCCCCACGTACAGTGAGTACGCGGCGAAGTTCCCTTCAATGGGACCGGCTGGACCCGAGTCGCAGGTCCTTACCCCCTTGGGCCGGGCCAAAGCTCGTGGTAGGGGCCGCGGTGGGCTGGAGTCCACCCGAGGCTCTCCGGGTGGTGGCCGAGGCCGAGGAGGCATCACGGTAGAGGGCCCGTCTGCTCCTCCAACAGGCACCCCGCCTGTCTCAGTGGAGGCCCCAGCGCCACCACCAGTGATAGTTCCACCAACAGGTCCTCGGGTACCCCTAATGGAACTAATCTCCGGTACCCTGTCAGGTCTTCAGGATCCGAACACGTTCGTCGACCACCGCGATGTCCGAACGGTTCAGATCCAGAATGAGCTGATGGAAGAATGGCAGGCATTGCACCGCCAGAAGTCTGTTGACTACTGGCGTGTGATGACTGAAGCCACCGTCAATCTGGTCTACGAGATCCAGAGGCGGGAGGAAGATAAAATCAGGGAGCTGGAAAGGAAGAAGGTCGAGGAGGCCCTCGAGTCCTGCCGGCGAAAACAGAAGGAAGCCGAAAAGCTTAAAGAGTTTCACGAAGCTGAAAACTCCAGATATATCCATCGATTTAAGGAGGCGGACCTCAAGTTTTTCTTGGCATTCGGGAAACATCTGGAGGAGTGGGACGGCTTACCGTCGTCTCTCATCTTCGTTCCAGAGATACCCCCGGATGCCCCGCCAGCCCCGGCTACTCCACCGGTCCTGGCCACTCCACCGGTCCCGGCTGCTCCGCCGATTCCGGCAGCTCTCTTGCTCCCGCCCCCCACTTGGAACCGGGCTGTCCCAACTGCCACGGTTGCTGCACCAGCATCCGAGGCAATGGACAGCCCGTCCGCAGTGATGAGGGCCTTGAGCTTGGGGAGCGAGACTCCCGGCGAGGCTTCAGCGGCGCTCTCTACGAGCAGCTGTAGCAGCTCGGCTCCATCTGCCTCAGTTGAGCCGGCTGAGAAGATGGACACAGATCCTGAAGATCTTTGAGTGTCCATCTGTTGGTGTCTCCTGGTACCCGAGGGTAAATGCATTTAATATGCCAGAGGCACTGTTCCTTACGCTGGACTCCTGATACCTGGATCGTAACCTGCAGCGAGGATGGACGCTAACCCGAACACCCAATGGACTACAACATCTAACCGGGTCTCCATCTTCCCATCTTCATCAGGGCACATCATAACAGCAACGTGGTTTGCCACCACACATATGTCGCCGGATGGAGCTGCAGAAACCAGTCGTTCCAGGTTCGCCGGAAGTCCGGTATATTGTAAGGGTGATCCTGCTACCCTGGTAGGACACCTATATTTCATATTTTGTATAAATTTTTTTTATATATCGTATATTATATTCTTGTAAGTAAAAGTCAAAATTTTTTCGGGTTATTTACCCCACCTCGGGTCGGTAAAAACATTGTAAAAATTTTTCAATATCACCTTACTACACATCGAATATTCTTCGTCGCGTCTCATGTTTAATAATAACACACGTGTAATATTATCACCATAGGTCGATGGTCCATAAGGGGCCACTTCCTATTTTTGTTATTATTTATAAACACTTCGGGTTATATACGATGATGCCTTATTGTGTACATATAACTTATAATGCCCCTTAAATGTTCTATATTTAATACGAACTGTGTATATATAGACTTACCTATTTATTTATAACACCACTGTATAAAGTCAACAATAGTTACTTGTTAATTACACACAACCCTAGGTAAAGTCTAGTGGGGGTGGTGTAGGGGCCGGCATCATTGTATATATATTAGTGCCGTTCATCCGAGAGACGTGTTCGTGTGGTGCTTGTTCCTTCTATGCTAGCTAGGTGTCGCTTTGCGATACCTCGTTGGTACAAGAGGGGGCAGCACCATGCCTCGCGTCCAGCTCCTACTAAGGAGCCGGACGAGCGGCAGAAGGGGACTGGACATGGTCCAGTCCAGACGCTAATACTTTGTCATCAGAGAGATTGAATAAAGTCCTACCCGAGAGGTAGGGGTTTCTGGGGCTTTGCCCAACCCGAACTACTCGTGTTGTGTTGGTACATCTAGTGGTAAGCGAGCCAAAGAGCCACCCAACATATAAGTCAATACGAACCATTACAGATCCAAAAAGTCTTTTTTTTGTGTCTATATAACAACCACAAGGGGTGTTTTTTTTTTCCTTTTATGACTTTCCTGTTTGTTTTTTTTTCGCTGGTGCTTCTTTCACAGACAAAGGATACCTTATCCTTTATTCCTTTGCAAAATGCAATAAATCCTGTTTTGTTACAAAAAGTAAATGTAGAAATAAGAATTTCACACAAAACCAGACACAGTCAGTTTTATGTTAATTCTTAGACATTTGATGAGTATGATAATTGATGTTACATTTTGATGTTATATTGTTGCTGATCTTATGGTGCGACGTTTTGAATCATTTATGACTCTTCATCAGGCAAGATGCTAATTGTACAAAAATGTTTCCTGAGGTAATAAAAATGATCAAGCTTTTCACCCGGTAACCAAAGTAACCAAGTTGCTATGCAACGATCTCAACAATTATGAAAATTATCTAACTTGTCAATATGATAGTCCAAGTTATGGTGGAGGGGGTCACCCTATGGGTGTAGGTATTTTTTGAAGAAAATTTTCATATTCTTTTCAATATTTTTCATATTTTTAATGATTTTTCCACATTAATATCATATCTCTTATGTTTTGCAAATTTGCTTGTGTCCAGGTATAGAAACCAGCATTTTTGCCCAAGAACTTTAAGTTTTGGCTGGTATGATAGATGAAATCGATTAAACATGACTTAATAATCATTGATAACAATACAACATAAAGGCCAAAAACTTACAATTTTTATTTTTAGGCCTAAATAACTTTATTAACATATATAATTCAATCTATGAAAAACAAAATTATGAATGAATATGGGTGACGCTCCCAAAAATGTCCATTTCCACGAAAAACAATAATATCTTTTACACTGCCCCTACATTACTATAAGTGTTTGTGTGTATTATTGAGCTATTAAACTATGTGAATACTAGATATTGGGAAGTTGGGAATTTTTCTGTCCTTTTCTATTATTTTAATTATTTTTTTAGCTTGACGAGAAAAAGACCCTGCACCCTTAGGTTCATGTCGCTGTTTTTTAAACGCTTTATCTGTGTTTTGCTCAATCCATCTGTATGTATGTCTGTCTGTCTACCTATCTATCTGTCTCCCTATCTATATCGCTGCACTGCCCCTTAACTTTTTTAACAATAGATGGACAGATGTCCAACTATTGTCCGTGCAAGCATATCATGCACACATTGACACACATAATACCCCTTCTACTTGGCCCTACTCCTCCCTCCCCTGTCAATCAATACGCCTCGATGGCCGCAATAAGTAAATCTATTAGCATCCATCAAAAAAGCAAACATTGTTTTAGTAGCTGGCGTCTCCGTTGTGGGGCACTGCGCGCACGGCCACACGCCACCGCGTTCACGCCGCGAGATGCGCGTTTTGGCACTACTCGGCGACGGTCGGCTAATTTCGGACGTCAACATGTTAATCTAACCCTGCAGTCTTGTCACCCCCACAAATGGACAGCATTGCTTTCTTCAACAATTTCGGGGATTTTCCTCGGGGCCCCTTCACTGCGAGTGTTTCAAGTTACAAGTGAAAATGGTTGATGAGTAGTCTGGGTTTCGTGGACAAAGGAATAAATTAATGTGTGGTACTTTGTGATGTTTTTTCTTTTAGATCCTCGTATTTGTCATGGTCAGTTGTAGGATTTCCTGTATTTTGTTTGACCACTGGGCTTTGTGATTTGAATGGCTGTGGGCAAATGGAGACGCACAGAATAACCGCCAAGCCCACCTTTACTACAAATTGGATAGGACCATGGCCTTGTCTCCCATCCCTTGGAAGTTGTGTCAATTTTCATTATCAAATGCTGTTACAAAGGCTGTCACCTTTGCTCCCGGGTCAGGCACCTTTCACCCATCACCCCAACCCTTGCACCTCCATATTGACGGTGGCATGAGGAATCAGAATCAATATCGCACATCGCGGATCAACGCCCTCCCTCATCCCCAACCCTCGTCACCCACCCACCCCACAAACAGACACCAACCTAGTGACACAGCTGTCCCTGATGATGAGACATCTCAGAAAGGTCCATATCCCCCCACCTACCATCCTGCTACCCCCATCCCCACCCCCATTCTCCACACATTTACAAATAAATCCAGTTGGTGTCACTCCCTGGCACACACCCCATCCTTGATAATAACATACTAGTCCAGTAAATCACGAACCTCACTGACCACTACCCCCCTATACTACATGTAACATGTTATACAGCAATAGCTCACACCTTTAAGGTTAAAGATTTTCTGGAAAAGAAATGCACATCTTACTTTGTTGAGTATCTAACATAAGTACATGTGAACATTGCACAGCGGTCGTAGACCAATATTTATAGGGTGTTGCAATATTTTGGGGTTGGGATAGGGGATATATTGCAAGATCTTGTGCAGAACTTGGAATCGCCACAGTCATGTGGTGTATGGAGCGGAGGGGCAACACAATATCTAGACGCAATCCAGGAGAACTCGGACAGGAGAATCAAAAGGGAATATTTCATATCCACTCACTAGCTCACACACTTAGGTGTGCCGAAAGGGGGTGAGATTGCGGCAAAGATACGGGAGAGACTTTTTGTTTGTGGGACGTAAATTTAGAGGGCAGAACCTAAAAGTCGTCAAACCCCCGAAAATAGCCAAACCCGATGTTAAAAAGGTGACCACTCCCTGAAGCACACTGGTCGATAATGGGACAGTTTGAGCGATAATGATTAGGGGTGTGAAATGGGGAAGGGGCAGGGTGAGAGTCTGGTATGGGCAGGGAGGGGAGAGGATATGATCTGTGTGCGGGGTGGGCGTGCCGTGATTGGTGCCGTGACTCGGCGGTTTGCCGGCTCGATGACGTTCCATTAAGGGCCCGGTGTAAGGCGTGATATTAATACCACCCCTCCCCCTGCCTGCCCAGCCCCTCCGCACTGCCTCATCCATAATACACTACATACGGCGGCCAGTTTTTGTAATGAAATGAACACCCTCCAGCTGTTCCCTGCGTCGATAAGTCCCTTCCGGTCCGCCGGGCCGTCGGCGACGATCGAGGAAGGAAAAGTTAATTTGGCTGCGTTCCGGGGTGCGGCGCCTCGGTGGGTGTGGATTATTGAAGCAATAAGTGGCGCGCATTATGTAGATGTCACCATAGTTACAATGTCATTAGCTTCCGGTTATGGCGGCCCTGGCGCCCTCTGGATACTATAAGCTGAACCAGCTCTTAAAGTGACACTGCCACATAATAACTCCACTCTCTGATACTTAATAGCATAGCTCTAAGGCGCCTCCAGGTTTGATGGTGAAGGAGAGTGGACGGGGGGTACACCTTTACAGTAACACCATTAAACCACTGCCTTCAGCTGAAAACGTGTTTTTCTTTCTAATTTCACCACCATTCAACACCCGCGTTTCACCTTTATCCACCTACCCGCCCTGTTTAACTACAACAAATCACCACCTCTCTCTGTGATGTAACAAACGTCACAGTGGCGTAACTATGACGTCATTGTGTACAATATGACGTCAGGGCGGCAAAGGCGGGACTTTCCGGTGGGGACAATGACCCCCCCATGACCACAGAGAGTCTTGAATTCATCCGATGAGTGCGGAATTATTGAATGAACGTTGAGTAGGAATCCACACGTGTAAAATACTCGCCTCCGCCCCTCAGCGTCCATGCCGCAAAATGGAAGTATTTAAAATGGTTAATCCCAGTCAAATAGCGGCAGGTACCCTGGAGTGTATTGGATTAGGCTGTGTATTGTTGGAGGGATTGAATAAAGTGTTTGACTTGCAGATATCACAGGAAGTATACGACCCGCTGTGGAAACATTTATAATCCCTTTCTTTCTTAGCATGACAATTCAGTGTTGAGTTTGAACATTGGTTGGCATGTTTTTCTTTTCTGAGTCAAGATGGATTTCTTTCCCCCTTTTCCTTTCAACTGATCATTGTTTAATACTTATGCCAGATCAAGGATGTTGCGGAGTTTTTTTTTTTGTTTTTTTTTGTCCTTTCTTTCTTTAATTCTCAATGAGTGAAATGGAGTGGAGCGACCAACAGGGGAGTCTTTATTCTGAATTTTAGGCCCACCAATATCATTTTTGTTATCACAGACGTAGTAGTGTTTACGTGATTTTCCCATTCCTACAATGTCACCAAGGTTGAAGGCCGCACTTTCAAATAACGTCTGGAAGGTTATCCACAAAGTTCAAGAGTGAAACTTCATGAAGAGTGTGAAAATTGTAATTCTCACTATCATTTATCACTCACTATAAGGCAAGACGTACATGCCTTAGAATACTCCTTTGAAATTCACTCTTTGGTTATTGTGGTCTAATTCATAAAACACATTTCAGGACATATCCTGGAGATATCCTAAAATGTCAAATTAACTTTTTTCCTGTATGTTGTGGAAGATTTGCCGAACAAAATGTTTGGCAGAATTTGCATGGCTGAAAATTCACTTACCTTACATAAAAATGAAGAATACTCGCCAAACTTTATGAATGGCTTCCTGAATGTTACCTGTTATGTCCTGTAATGCATACCATTTCCTGCTTTTCATAATAACACTATAACCAACCTGTTCCATCACTTCAAATGCGTAAGATATTATCAAGGTTTTAGGTTTCGATTCATTGAAGAGTAAATCATACAGACACCATAGTGGATTCGATTTTTAGGGATGTCATAGTGTTTCAAAGTTGTAGCGTGCTTCATTATCAGGCGGGTATTATGCATTGATAAAGTTTGTTATGTGTACGATTTTTAAGAGAGAAAAAAACATGAAAAAGGACGGAAAGTCCATCTTATAAAACTTGAAAGGGACATTTGATAATTTCGATTACAAAATAAAATTGAGGAAATACTATATATAGAGGAGAGTTAGACGATGTTATACTCAATATGACAACCATATGAGTAGACTCATATGGGTATAGGACACACATTTATAGGCTTAGATAGGCCTCATTAAAGGCACACTAATAAGGTCTTGTATCACTTAACCAACAATGCCACCCTCTTCTATGAGCCCTTCTCACTGGACAGTACAAGAATCTCACCCTCTCCCTCATTGCCACCCACCTTGACCGCTGGTCATCCAATTCATATTCTAGTACCCCTACCTCCAGCCACACACCACTCTCACCACCGACACTCAAGTATCTTCACACCAAACTCCCTTAGTTGGGCTATATCCTGAGAAAAATCCTATAACGGTCTAAGGATGGTTCCCATGGATGAAGATAGGGCTGACAGATGGAATGGTCAGTGGAGGGTCTCTCAGGTGTGAGGGTGATAGAGGGGGTGACCCGGTGATCGCCTCAGGTGACCAGGTGGGTGTTCAGGTGTGTAGTGGTCAGGGAGGTGGTGATCTCTGGTCCTTACCTGGAGATGGGGGAGGGGTATGGGGCATCCCTACTTAACCAACCACATAAAGGTGGAGACAGTAAGTTTATTTGACGATCAATACAAAGATTCACTTTTCACACCTGTATAGAGCCACTTATAGAGACTACCCCCACCCTCCTCACCTATCCTTCAATACCCTCCTCATCTCCCACAGCATCTGTGCCACACCATCTCAATCCTTAAATGCCTCAACCCAAGCTTTTCTGTCAGCAGCCCACCTGACAATTCATTTACCTGTCCTATCACTACTACTAACCACTAACCTCTAAAGGTATGAAGTAGCCCTCCCCTACTACTGATAATATGCCCATAATAGTATCAAATTGCACTCAGGTCCACTTACCAAGTACCTACCCCATCCTGCTTCTGGGGCTTCTACTATAGAAAGTGTGAACCTCCACTAACTGCCTTTATCCTTCTTTACAAAGGCTCTATTATTGCATGTGATCGGCTGTGGTGTCCCCCAGGAAAGCATTCTTGTCCCATTCACTTTCCTCAGGTGCAAGTAGATCACCCTCTTCTCAGACATATCTCTGTGATTCAGATTTGATTATAGAAAGGGTACCACCCATGTCTAGGTGCTCACTATATATGTAAAATGACCCATTCCATGTATTTCAAAACCTGGGACAATAATTTGATTGTAATTGTGTTGGACTTGTGTGTGCAAAGCAATGGTGACATTTTTGTGTGATTGTCGAATAAATTGCCATTTAAGCCAGTATTTGGCCTTTTCATCGTCTGGCCACCTAAGGCCTTGGGTGGTTGGACAGCTAGATTGAGCCAGTGATACATCTTTCAGTACTCGTTCAAGTGTTGCAGTTTATACAATAAACACAGTTAGCTGACTGTAGTAAGGGGGCACACAGATGGTGAAGATTGCCTGTCAAGGATTAACATTGATTTCACATGCTCTCTGCAACATGATGACTCTTTGAACATGTCCGCTCACATTTATTCAACTCTCTTGTGCAATAGAAAAATGAGCCAGCAAGCAGAAAGGACAGTTACTGCGGGATTTAGTACCACATTTAGCCACCAGGGGGCACCACTATGGACTAGAATAGAAAAGATATGACTTAAACTGTTATAGGCTACTTTTTTATGGAGAATTCAATGGTTTTGATAAAACGTTCTATTTTGGGTGGAAAGGTTCCAAATTTGGCATGTAAAAAGAATGTTTTTGGGCCAAAATAGGCATTTTTGTTGATTTCTGTTGCCATGGAAACATGATTTTCATTCTAAATAGGAAAATCAATGATTCCATTTGAAGGAACATCCCACAAGGTTTACTATGGCGAAAACAGAATGAAAATACCATTTCTAGATCAAAAGTTATGGGCAAAAGAATAAAAATTTATACGAATTTAGCTAATTAGCATATATATCTCATGACCAATTAGACATAGAGCTTATTAACATTCTTGAAATGGTCACACCTACCCATATCTAGCAAGCCATTCCTCCAAAACTAACAGCAGTATCTTCTCATGCTATGTATCACTGTAAAGCTAGTGATTTGAATTTTAAAGTTGACTTTTAGCATGGAGCACCCTTTCTCCTTGCCTAAGTGAACTTGGCTCATACATCTCGAGAGATACATGCCAATTTAGTAAATACTTCATAATTTTCTTTTCATTTCAAAGAATAAATTTCATTATGGAAAGCACAATTCTGCAAAAGTATTTCAATAGTGTTTGAATCGTACAGAGAGAAAAAACACTGATTTTGATGTACAGAATTGGGGACTGCACTAAAATTGGTTATGGGCATTCATATAATATCATGTGCTTCCCCCTAAAGCTTTATGATACATCAACAGCTGTGGGGGTTTATTCAGGAATCCTGAATAACGTTTGATTTGTCAATTTATTGTATAAGTGTACATGTATATACAATAAGTTGTTTTACAAATGCTTTTATATGTATAGAGTAGACATCCATATACAACAATGAGACGTACAATGTGATATAATGATTACAACGATGGATTCTATGCATTATCACCAGATGGGGATATTGGGTTAGGCATAGGACGAGCAGCCAAATATGTGCAATATGAACAACACACATGCAAAATCCATCGACTACACACCTACTCCAAGCCCACCCCCAGCCACTCCAACCATCCATACCACTCATAATGAAACATAGTTATTGATTATGGTTCTCTAAATGGCTGCTGATCCTAGGAAAGCCTTTTGTCTGAGTACAAAGGCAATTGATTTATGTGTAGCCTGAAGGGCAAACATGGGGCCCTAATGGGATGCGCCGTGCTGTCATTCTACGCACCACATGTGGGCCTATAAGAGTTGTTAAACCAAGGGTTAGACAACTCTGCTGAGGCCAGAATAAAGATGTAATTGTTCCAGGTTACACGGATGGATAGACCTTTGTTTTCCTGGACATGTGACTTTAGGATTGCTGATGGCGATTGTCTTTTCTTTCCGATCCATCACTGTTACTTAAAACATCTCCCCCCCCCTCCTTTTTTTTTGTACAAGCAACTTGCTCCCAACAACACATTCCATCACCGCAAAAACTTCATCCACTCTTCGTGTTAGGGGTGAACAATTTTATTGTAAAGAGTAGTTGATCTACAGATGGCAAAGTGGTGTTTAGGGATGGGCTTTTTTGAAAAGATCATAGATAGATCAGAAAGGCCAGGGTCATTCCCATAACTGTGGTAACTTAGTTGAACAAAAATTGAGAATTTATTCTAAACGTGCATGTGAGATCTACTGTTAAATCGCTATCCAATAAACAGTCACGTCAACCTACAACTTAGACATTTGATTCACAGATATCCCTCATTTCCCACAAGATGCTCATTGGAAAAGAAACTATCTGAGTTATAATTAACTCCCTTATGCTGTTATACGTAATACCCTCAGTGTTAAGATGACTAATGTATTGCTATTCTAACTGGCTACATCTATGGTAATTAAAACATTGCCCATTGAACGCTCACGCCAATACATTGGGACATTAACAATAAGCCCTGATAAGTCTCTCATCAATATACCTGTGGGTCACACCTCTAACAAGCATGCCAATAACACTGCGTCCATCCATGCCCTTACCTATTTTAACGTTCATGTACCCCTGCCGTCATGATACATCAACGTAGTGCCGGCACGTCTACGAGGCAGTCTAGTCACCAGCACCGCATTGGAGCATCATGCTGACTCTGAACAATGCATCACTGGTCGACATGATGCATGGTGCAGGAATGCAGCCCTGGAACGTAGACTCGCCAGAGCTGCACGACTGCATCATGACAGCCAATGACCATGAGGCATTAATGCATTATGTGCCCCATAATGGCTTACCCTAACCACCCTGGTGATTGTAATGAATTTCATGTCTAAGTCCTTAGCATATCACCAGTATCACAGCTGTTACTGGGAACTACAATGAAGCTGGGTGAGATCAGGGTGCAGGCTTACAATGCTTATTCATACAGTTACACTATAGCACTTATAGCAGTATTATCCCCACATGTTTCCCTCTAGCCTAATCTTACACTATACTATGGTCTCTATGTCAAATAGCCCTAATTATTTATCACCGCGGTGATGTGGGACTACAGAGTTAAGTTTGTAATGAGCAGACCACGTGTGACCACTGCCACTGTCCCATTATGTGAACTTTTATGTGAGAAAAGTGAATAATTTCGGTTTACCTTGTCATATCAAATAAAGGGCATGCCTAATTGCAATTGGACAATGGTATTCATGACTGCACAAACGGTTTTATTACTGGGAAAGATTTTTTTAATGCCATTGAAATTGTTCGGTTATGACTCGTATTTTTTAATTAATGAAGATTAATGGCATCTCATATGATTATATGGGAAATTTGACGTTTTACAGATACCAATAATAATAATAATTATAATTATGTTCTTTTTTCTCTTTTTTTTTGGGGTGGGGGGATAGATGACCAGAAAAGGCTTTCTTATATTGGAATAATGAAATAGTACCAAAAATCCGAAAAGCTGGTGATTTAGGCTCGACTCCGTTACTTTGTATGTGACTCTAATATGCCAATATCATAGTACATACTCCTTAAAACAATTATTTAATGAAGGAAGGGAGGTGGGGCCTAAAACGAAAAAGTCTGTGGAAGGTTCTTTTTAGTAAAAAAAAAATAGATTAGAAAGAATCGGTGTATCATTTCAAACCTAACATTGCCTTCCGATTAATATCAAGGAGGTAGACGGATTTGGAAGTATATAAGCGTGTGCAACATTGGTGTGATTCCAACCCATATTTAGGCCTAGGACCTTCATCTTATTCTATAACTAGTAAAATGTAACATGTCATTTGCTTTAGCTCACAGTTTAACATGTGCATCCTCTCCCCTCACTATATCAACCTATAAAATCAGATAAAGGGCCACTTTGACATTTTGACAAGAGATCTATACAGATCTAGATAGTGTCGATTGGAATAAAAACCGCGTCCTGATAGTTCATTTGACACCGACCGGCCATGATGCGTGTCTCCCTTCCCAGCAAATTGTCGTGAGTCCTCGTCAACCTGTGTGAAGTGGCTCACACATGTTGTTAGATGGAACACGACGTCGTTATAGCACAAGATCACCAGGAATAGCAATTGCTATGCCATGTGAGTCTAACACACAGTGGCGAAAGATGACGGAATGAGTTATCACTCAAAAAGGAGTCACCATTGATGACCAATCATGGTGACAGATGACGACAATTTGCTGGGTTATTTCACTGTATACATTGATTTTCAATTGATCCTGAATATTTTGCGCAGCTGACGGCCAATTATTCATTTTTATTTCTGCTCGACATACCTACAATAATTTGTATTGTCAAACTGATATGGGATGGGACCATACACAATAGATATACAATGACAGTATTTGTACACCATGCTGTATCTATTTTTTTATTCATGAATTGTATGTGTATATACTGTATAGGAATAACTATGCTAGCCTTACTGAATTGTGTATCTTTCTCATCAACTGCCCTTCTGGGTGAAGTTAATGTGCTCCATGCACCTCTACTGTGCTTTAATTACTTACTTATACTTTGACCATTTACCATGATTCTATTTTACACCTTTTCCCCCAATTAGATACAGTTTTTTTATGGAGCCCCAACGTACCAAAGTACATATAACACACAGAATAACGAAATTATCTCTGATAAAATAATAGATTTAAAACTATAATTACAAAATATGGATTCTCATATTATAGTACAGTGCCAGGCATTTTTTCCAGAACTTTCTTTTTCGCCACATTAATAATTCTCACATGTATTTTAGCATATCTGACACATCAGTTCCAGTGGGCGTATGGAGCTGAAGGGTTATCGTATAGGATCAGACTATTGTAATGAGTGCAGCACATGGTGTAGACATCCATCAATGAGGGCATTATCAATCATATTACACACAGCTGTAAGCAATATGAACAACTACTGTAACAACAAGTATACACACTCACTAGGCCAAATGTTTTATATGTTTCAGGAAAGATGACCAGGCAATGGAGATATTGCTTCAGGAATGGCTTCTTTCATCACACTGAAATGTAAACGGGAATCAACATAATGGTACATACACTCTAGATATCGCAATTTCTCTCTTCATTAAACACCAAAAGAACACAGGTGGATCTCAAGAAAAAATTATACTTAAATGACCCTTTAAATAAATTTGTGATACAATTAAAGGCCAGGTAGTCATACACAGATGTGTACCCTATAGGACTCAGTATAGAGGCCTAGTGGAGCCACCATCTTGAATTTCGCTGATTGAGCTAAAACCCACTGATAAGACAAACCATAATGGGTACCTTGTCCCTGGTTAACACCAATTTCCGGGGACATGCTGGTCCCATCTTAACTGTTCTTTTCAGTCTGTGTCGCCGGAACCAGCTCCAGACCAGCTACTGGGCAGTTGCCTTAAATGTACCTGACACGTCCATAATTTAAGTACTCATTTATGAATGCAGAAGTGCTTGTAATGTACATGGATCGATGCACCTGATGGCATATTGATAGCATATTCTATATATGTAATTCTATGAAAATGCAGTAGACATATGTGATCCACATCAGTTGGTGAATAATTGAGGCTCATAAATCATAGAGATGTAAATACCCTGGATACAAATACAGTCAGCACATGATAATCACCTGTTGAACAGGTGACTGAATCCTAAATGCATATTTATGAGTCCTGTCTGGGATTTATAGTTCTTTACAGTGTGTAAAGGTAACAACATTATTATGGGTCAGCAAGATGGTAAAATATTGTATATGGACATTTTAAAATATCAGTACAAATACACTCGTGTAATGTGGCTAGAGAATGCTTTTTTTTCAGTAGATCTAGATTTATATTTGTATGTTAATAAGAACATTGCAATTTCTACCTCTTTTGAATTTGCCTTATTGTATACTTATTAGGAGATTTATAGGACATTTATAATATATAAGATATGTATATCATGTGGCAGGGTTCCTACAATATAGCCCATGTATAAAGACGCTGCCAACTTTGTTGACGAGTAACCATTTGTGCTAATCTGTTCTGTTTATTTGCTGATTTTCTTTGATATAAACTGATTCTGTCACCCTTAACAGGAACAGCTTGCATGCTGTCTTTAAGATCGAATTAAATTGGCATTAGCCTAACTGTGAGACACTGGAGTGTGCCAAATCATTTTTCAATTGCACTTAAAAATGAGTGATTGCCCTTGTCTATAGACCTTATAACCGCCCATGCCATCCAATGCCTGTGACATCCTTTAACCTCTGCCGAAAAGAACGATTAGATTAGGTCTGTGTAATCTTAGTTGTGTAATAAGCCATCTGAGAGACTCCCCTGTATAAGTATCAAAGAAATCAGTTAACTTTTATTGAAATTCCCAGGAGTGTATCAAAAGACCGGTCTGTCAACAAGGTCCGGGAGGGAAAGGTTAAATATACAGGGAGAACGGAGAGGGTGGGTGGGTGTAACAATTCAAGTGTGTCCATTCGACGGCTGCAAATCTCGTGCATTAACATAAAAAAAGGGTGAAATTGAATTCCGGCTTCATCGTTCTCTCTTAATCCCTTACGACACGGGACTGGGTGCGGGGCCATTGCGAAGGGGAATGGAGCTCAAAGGTGCCGATTACTCAGGCTACCAAAGGAGTGGAGAGCGGCGGAGGGAGGGGAGGGGGGGGGGGTATTGCCCCTTGTGTTGTTGGTCAAAATCTCCCCTTCAAAGGACACCGTGTACTCACCTGTCTGTGGAAGGGTAAGAGGAAAAAGGTTGGATATTTCGAAGTGCGTACTACTTCCTCATTGTGTTGCTGTAACACCGATTCTAACTCTCTCTATGTAAAGAGTTCTGCGATAGATGGTTGGATTTACCAAAAGGAAGCATGGCCCCATATTATGAATCGGTATACTGTCAATATGAGATTATTTCCATCAGAATTCACCTCACATATCCTTATTGTGAACCCCCGGCATGACTGCTAGGTTATGAGTGATTACAGACAGGCTGTCTGTGCGGCTATTCCCCTCAAAAAGACCTCGGTCAAAAGTCGTCTGCTTTTCGGTGCGCCTTTTTTTTCTGGCCGCTTGTCAACAAACTCCATGTCAAACAACAATCACTCAGCAACCAGCGACATGACGTAGACCCGCGTGTCATTTCCCAACAGATGGATTGAATCCACTTTCTTTCTCAAAAGGGCTCTGCGCAAGGATTGCAACATAATCCATGAAGATCTGTACATTTGTATTGTGAATTAATTTCAGGGGGGCGCGGTTTATAACCCTCTCGCCCACATTCTAACACAACAAAGGGAGTGTTACACCTTTCTTCAAGATCATACTTGAAATGAGAATTCTCGCAAGTGGACACGCTGGTCGTTATTTGGGGCAGAGGCTCAATTGACCAAAGTAGCCATGGCCCCTGGCCGCAGAGTGGAACAAGCATTTTTGTGTGTTTACCATGAAAGGGGACTTTGAGAAGTATATTAACCAAGCATGAACTGACCTTAGCATAGAGAGGAAGAAGGTTATTGGTGAGGGAGGCTAAGCTTGGTTGGGGCGGGGGGTGAACTACTACTCTTACCCATCCATCATCAGGTATAAGGAAGTATTTCTTTCTTGTACTGCCCAGTAAATATATTCCACGACATGAGACGCACGTGATATAATTTACATGCTGCCTAAACAATTTTCAAGGTCAGCATGCCCTCCATTACTCATAATAGGACATAAGGGGTTGACAAACTGACCTTGAAATTCCATATCGACGTTACCAATGCTGCTGTCACATTTCATCAATTAAAACTCCCTTACAAAACTAAGCAACAAAAAAGAGTTCTCTTTTTTGTACTTTTTTTAGCTATTTCTTGCTGATCACGCAGTGATTTTGTCTCGGGGGATGCAGGTGTAAATTTCCATATTTCATGATGAGGAATAAATCTGTTGCGCCTGCGCAGTGCCTGGCAGGAGACTGTTAAGGTTTATCTAGTCTGTCCCCACGACTTAATGTTAGCAGAAGGATACCTTCCCACTACCCCATGACTACCCGATAGCTCCTTCCGGACTTCCACTCTGTTTATTGTTTACCGAAGTGTTTGTGAGTTGAAACTGAAAACCTATTGCAAGTCATGTATAGCCTGTCATACACTAGGAAAGAAAACACATCTAAGGTCCTGGCCATAAAGCTTTTGTGATTGAATGTCTACTCACTTTGACTGCCACTTCGTGAGAAAAACACACAGATTCAGATTGTGTTACCATCTGCATAAAGTTGGATTTCGTATTGAATAAATCATGGCATACCTGGAATAATTCACTGGAGGTCAGGGGTATCTTTACTCCATGGCATGTAAGGTAGACGGAACTGATGGACGTGAGTGTTGTAGTAATTGGTTGTTAATATCATACCTCTCTACTTCATCATCTGTGGACATAGATTGATGGAAGGCCATCTTCTCAGCACAGGAAAGGATATGGTAGAACATATATAACATGACCTTGCCATTTCTATCTTGTCTTGATTTCCATCCTAATTTAGGCCTAGAGGCATAAACACTTAGAGAGGATTTTTTATATCTACCGATTTATTCTGTCAACTCGAATACATAAAACCATGAAAGATTAATTCCAGCGGCAAATACAAGCCTTGGGAAGACGCCCACGACCCTCGAAAAAAATCTGCATTATTTAAATATCAAATTTGACCCAAAGGTTTCCAAGGAATAAAATTCCCAACATGGCCCTCTCCTCGTCCTTTTTCAAAATCCCTGGTTCAAGACTATAACCTTAGACTATTCCCAGCAAATTATCGTCATCTGTCGCCATGATTGGTCATCAATGGTGACTCCTTTTTGAGTGATAACTCATTTCGTCATCTTTCGCCACTGTGTGTTAGACTCATGTGGCATAGCAATTGCTATTCCTGGTGATCTTGTGTTATAATGACGTTGTGTTCCATCTAGCGACATGTGTGAGTCACTTCACACAGGATGACAAGGACTCATGACAATTTGCTGGGTTGTATGCGGTTATACTGCATGAAATGTGATTTTTGCCGAATTTTCTGCAGCTGATTGCTTCTCCCGCGGCACATAGATCATCGATGCAATTCTTTGTGCGTTTTTTTCACTTGTTCATATCACCTTTTAGGCATAAGGCCCGGTTGATTCTCCTAATAAATTTACCATAGTCAACAAATGAGCATGGGAAAGCTGCAGCCTTATCAAATATTCACTTATCACCTGCATCTCCTTTATTACTCACAATTAAAGCAATCATATGCTCATTAATAGCTCCCAGTCACTCCCCTGCCCCTCGATCAATTACTCACCTCCTTCCCCTTCTCTATGATATACAAAGACTGGTTGACGCTGTTGTGTTGGGTTGAATCGGGGCTTGTATGGTACTAGTGCCATAGTTTTGGGATTTCCCTGTGGAAAGGCAGTCTTTTGACTGTAATACATGCATTATTCTGGTTCTGGTGCCATTCTGATTAATCTGGCTTAGAGCTAGTCCCAGCTACTGTAAGACAAACACAAGGATGCTGATAGGCAAAGGGGACCTGAATGATGTGTGTCTGCGGGAGGAGGGGGACGGCCCCATGTCCCTTGTTTATTTGGGATTATAAGAGAATGTCCTGGCGCTGAGGAAACAATGTTATTATGCGGTGTAGTCGAATTTATGAAATGTCTATGTCGCACATAACTTTACTTTGAAAACTCCTTTCGTTGTGAGGCAAACCCTGCTGTGGCTATATGGCAGATCAAATAATCCATTACAGATAGAATTGTTTCATACCATCTGGAGCCTCTCCACTTTGCACATTGTATCCATAGAGGACCACTACAATTCCGGATTGGGGCAACTCCAATCCTGTTTCCTTATTCACTTGCCGTGCCCAGTAACCCGTGTAATTCCTGTCGTTCATATGCAAATAAATCGGTAGTGTTCATTTTGCCCGCGGCGTGGCGCGGTGGTGGGAAACCATTGTGATCATGCGCAGCAAACGCCGCCATTTCTCTCCAACCACAGTTGGGGTGATGAAAGACTTATTAAAACGGCAGGCCGCACTCGACCGCCGTGTCAAGTGGAGAGCGAGGGACTAATTGAGACGTTCTGGTTGGACCAAAGGGGTCCATTTATCATTGATAATGAATTGAAGGTGATACCCACCAGTACCTGAAAACACTGCTTGTGAAATTAGGGCTACTTGGTGGCGGTTTGCTGCATCTAATGCAGCAATGTGGAGGGGGAGGGGCTATTTCTAATACATCACTCTGAGGTTTGGTTAACGCAGAGCAATCTTTTCTCACATCCACAATAACGATCCCCCAACGATCCCTATTAGTGATACATCTAGCCCTTCAAATTATCATATCGATGAAGATACACTAAGTAATTCAGCGCCGCAATCACTGGCCAATGATCGGTTTATCATTTAGACCTTTTTTGAGTCTGTAAACCTTCATTATTAAATGTCTGGTACATGAAAATGCAAAATAACACCCATCATCAAAATCAACTTTCCATATACTACTACATGTTACTTTACGCGGCATGCGCGTTTCATGTATATACTACTTACATTATATCAATGTATGTGTAATGGGGTAACTAGTGCACAAGTACCAAAGCAGATGTTATATCGTAGTATAGTTTTGACCTGTCGCTGTACATATCTTGTAAAGCAGTCTCCAGAACATGATAAGCACAATCACCAACCAAGATATTCTTTGTAATGTAGATACGTTTGCGGGTTATAGCGAAAATTTTATCTCAAATAGCGCTACACTCTTGAATTACATTGAAACTCTTGAATAACATTGATGCACACTAAATCGTAATCAATAGCAGATAGCCAGGTTAAGTGCCCGCACTTGGCAAATGAACACGTAATATACATGTCTTCCATAGTTCTTGTCCAAAAACAGCATACCGTGTACGTATAATAACTTCTCAACATCCGGATTTATTCATCATTTCAAATATTTGCTACTTGCTGAGATTATGGTCGCAATTATTGAAGCCATAAGCATAATGGGCTCCACCCTTATAAAGAAACAAATTGAGTAAAGTTTGCTGCCGGCAGATGCCCAAGGTGCGGGCGTGTATGTGCAGAGAGTGGACTCAGTGCCGTGATCGAGCCGGGATCCCTCCCGTCACAGGCCGGGTGTGCTGGTTGTAGTCGTGCTGCACTCACCATCCTGCTGTCCGCGCTGAACTGAGCTCTATATGGATAAACTGCCTGTCGTTTCTTCACAGTTGGACTGAATAAAGTTTAATGACCAGCTTTGCCTTCACAAATACCACCATTTCTACATTTAGGTCACGAAGTAGATACAAATGGGTAGAAATAGATACAAATGAGCTGGGGTTGTTTAATTATCTTTCTCGACACTCTGCAATTGCGACTGCCCATGATAAGAGGATCAATTTGCAGTCCCTTCAGTGAACTATCAATCTAGCGTTCCTTCCCTTTCCTAAGAGGGGCCCTTTTTCTATAGGGCTACTTTTCCCCGATTTTAAGGCCAATATGCGGTCCCTTTGGTCACTAGCTATTTCTTGTTCTCTCCGCTACTCCCTTTGTGCCAGTTTCTCTAACCAGTGCGGCACATCCCTCTCACCTTCTTTTTCCCACCCTATCCAACAGGTCTCTCAAACCACACTCCCTACTCCACGCACAATCACCGCCGGAAATCGTCGTCGGAGCCACCAACGCCTCCCGGAAACACAATCGACCATCGAGTACCCTCTTCCGGTCGGCGACATAATGTAACACCATTTCCGGTTCCGCCTCTGTCGCGTGCGTATGCGCGGCTGAATGGGTGGGTGGATCCAGGTGTCATGATAACCATATTGGATGGATGGATAAATGGATGGATGGATGGGAGGGATGGGGGTGGGAGTGTGTTTATTATGTGGGTTACTTAAGTGTACGTGAAGGAGGCTCTTGTCGTGTTCAATTAAGTTAACCCTCTGAAGGCCTCCGACACCACAATTCAAATGTTCCTTTTTCATCGTGATACATTAATTTAATGTAGACGGTGTATCCTGCCGACCCTTTAAGAGTTTACCAATTGTGGTATAATGTATACGAACAGAGATCTAGTGAGTCGCGCTCACATCATTTCCATTGCTGCATTATGCCGACCAATGGGGAAGGTGCGTTATACAGGACGCTGTCCTTGAAGGGTTAACAACATTAACCATGTTCCATTGTACATGGCCCTGGAGTGGGTGACATGAAGGGGCGGAAACATGTGGTCCACAAGTGGTGTGCTTATTTCAAGGAGAGGGATGGGCGAGCCGTCATCTTATTTAATTAAGATGCATGTAAGAGGTATAGATTGACACATAATATTATCACATTGAAATTGGTATGTTCTACTCATTTTCTCAATTCATCGTTTCTTCTATTTTTACTCCGTGACTCATATAATAAAATGATAATGTAGCGACCACTACAAAATATATATAGAAAAGGTAGATGTGCCAGAAACGTAAACCTCACGCCATCTTCTTGTTGAGTCGGGATTTTAATGGCCATGTTGATAAACACAGTCATAGCGTGTGATGATCTCGACACACAGACTGATATACAATGAGGACGCAAGCTAAGCTACATCACACAGAATGGAAATTGTCTCTAAGGGCCATTTTCCACCACCCGATATGTCCCCTCTATCAGCCGCTAGACCCATAGTAGATGCTATTTTCGGCCGACAGAGACCATGCCTCACCATTGAACCCTATGGCAGCCCCGTCGGCCGAGGTGGTTGTGTGGGGCAGCTGTCGGCCGAAAGAGGTACCCTGTCGGATGGTGGAAAACGGCCCTTAGACAAGAAAACAAAACAGCTAAGCTACAGCACACAGAATGGAAATTGTCTCTAAGGGCCATTTTCCACCACCCGATATGTCCCCTCTATCGGCCGCTAGACCCATAGTAGATGCTATTTTCGGCCGACAGAGACCATGCCTCACCATTGAACCCTATGGCAGCCCCGTCGGCCGAGGTGGTTGTGTGGGGCAGCTGTCGGCTGAAAGAGGTACCCTGTCGGATGGTGGAAAACGGCCCTTAGACAAGAAAACAAAACAGCTAAGCTACAGCACACAGAATGGAAATTGTCTCTAAGGGCCATTTTCCACCACCCGATATGTCCCCTCTATCGGCCGCTAGACCCATAGTAGATGCTATTTTCGGCCGACAGAGACCATGCCTCACCATTGAACCCTATGGCAGCCCCGTCGGCCGAGGTGGTTGTGTGGGGCAGCTGTCGGCTGAAAGAGGTACCCTGTCGGATGGTGGAAAACGGCCCTTAGACAAGAAAACAAAACAGCTAAGCTACAGCACACAGAATGGAAATTGTCTCTTAGACAAGAAAACAAAACGCAAATGTAGACTACTATATATGGATGACACATTGTAAGCAAACTTGATCAAATATGATGACGTGACACAAGAGAAGGACGTCAATAATGATATACAAGGTCACACTGTAACCGCGGCTGACAACAAAGCGATTGCTAAAGACCACCATGCGCACAGAGACGCACTTAAGATATCACACAAGAATTTTCAACGCCAGACATAATACTATAACGCAAACAAATCTACCACATTCATCACACCACCTCCTCACACAGAATGACACTAATTTGCTAGCGCTGGTCTCCAATATGGCGGCTTCTGCTGAATACTGGGTGAATGATTAGCCTCTATATAAGCTGGACACTCGGGTGGTAGGAATAAGCAATGACCAGGCGGCAAGTCCTGAGGTCAACGAGCCCTCATACTATATTCACCAGCCCCTCCTCAACTAGCCCCTGGCTTCATCTTGGAGGGATGTACTTTTAGGTAACAAACAAAAGAGAAAACAGTGTTTGTCTGTATTATAGAGTTTTCAACGGGTAAGATGTAAATGCCTCGATAGCAAAGTCCTAAAAATTCTTAAGAAATGAAAATTCAGTGTGAAAATTTAATATGACGTGAACTTCAAAATGGAAACATTTTATCTTAACTCCTCCTGGATATGAAAAGAATATAGAGGTTTTCATCAAACTTATTTGTTTAACCTATGTTATCAGTGTGACAGATATACATGTATAGTGTATGAGCTCTTTTCATAGTGAAGAAAAATGTTTCAAATAATTGTTAGCGTTGAGTACTTTGAGCACCATTTATCAATATAATACAAAAATTATGCCACTGACTGAACCTTATTAGGTTTAATTGAACTTGCACTGGCCACAATTAATAACACGCTGTGTTATGTATATGTATAACACCTACGAATAATTACTGTTGTCCTGAGGTGTAGCACATCAGGATAATTGCCATGTGGTTAGGAGATCTAATTGGCCTATCAAGCCTCACTCTTATAATCTGATAATAGCTTGACTACCTTCTGCCGACCACCCTCTTATCCCTACGTTTCCTGTGCACCCCCACCCCAGCCTCCTCTCCTCATCCCTATTGTTGGCCACAAGTGTATTTGACACGAGGACAGAAGGACGACAGGTTAGTTGGGCGGCGTTCCGCTAGGAGGAGCGCGTCACAATGGAAATGGACATTTGCCTCATTGTCGTCTGCAATAACACGACGCATGCGCGAGCAAGCTGTTGTCGTCTGCTTCCAATAAAGCAGAAGACATTTTATATTCAGTCGATATTTTGTTGAGTGGGTCAGGAGAGGGAGGGGCTATTCAAGGAAGTGATTATGAAAGGAAAGAAAGGGAGGCGGACAAGTTTAATTAATGATTATAATACCCTTTAGTGTAATTTTCATCTGATGCTAATCTGTGGTGTTTTTTGGTAACTTTAGGTGAGGTTATACAAGCTTACTGCTCATCTCGCAAAACATTTCAAGAAATAAGAACAAGTACTGACAATGTGGCAATTTGAGTATAATGAACTATTATGTACGGTCCGACCGTATACCTTCCCTTTTCTACACAATTCCAAAGTTTCATTTTTTCCTCTATGCCATATGCATAGAATACGACGTTTCTGTTCTTTTTTTCAGGGGTCGGGGTGTATGTTATGGACCATGCTGCAAGCCCTAACTGGCAGTGTGTGGTCACATAACACTGACCAGTGGTCAGTCCTTCACTGGTCATTAAGTCCCCAATGACCTTGGCTATGGATGGCAGGAGGTGCAGTGTCCCTCTTGTCCTTGGGCCCTCACCATCTGCCTACCCGATGGTCAGTGCAAGCAGCTAGGATGCCACCTAATACTGACACCCTTATGGCCACAGGAGGGCATTTCTCAATTACGCTAAATGACATTATTGCGAAATGCCCTCGTCAGAAGGCAGCAACTGCTGGTGTTTTACACATGTGATATGTGTGTGGGAAAAATGTGAGTTCCATATACCATTGTAGTATGGCCACCTACATCAAATTACCCCCCAACATGACTTGTGTAAGCCAGTGCATGTACCCCCACCCCTTGAATACACTTTATGGATACTAGGAATATGTCTAGGCTTTCACCAGAATTAGGAAAATGTTCAGGGTGTCTACGGAGTTTGAGTTGAGTTTAACAAGTTTATTGGCAAAATAACATCATACTTTTGAAGCTTTTCAGGATCTGCCAAACAATCAAAAGATAAAGAAAGCATAATAATCATCAGGCTGCACCTAGGTCATAAGGAAGGTACTGTAACTGAGCAGGTCACAAGTCAATTGTCTACATAGTAAGTTGCACTACTGATAATTGGGTATCAGATAAAGCCAAGAAGGTATCACATGTTCCATCCTTTAACCTATCTTTAACATAAATTCCTTTTTCTGGTCTAGTCATTGGATATCACCTTCAAGTCTGTCCCACAATAATTTACCGTGTGACAGAGGGCACTTGTCGTACACAACACATGTGGATCTACTGATATTTAATTGGATCTTTACATCTTGGATCTAGGAACACACCAAAGCAACTGGGTCTTCTCCTTGTTGACAGTTAGTTTGTAAATACAGCACCATGTATAGATATTATTTAGGTCATTTTGTATGTTAGATAACACAGTATCAGGATTATCGCTTGATGTATAAATAGCCAGGTCGACAGCATATAGAGAACAATTGCATTTCTCAATTACCCTAGTAACACAGTTGATATAAATTATAAAATAAATAGCAGCGGCCCCAAGACTGCACTCCACATCATAATTATGGTTAAATCATTAGATGTAACTCCATTGGCGGTGGTGTGCTGCATTATATTGCACAGATAGGACTCGATCCAATCAATACTCCTTGGGAGAGTGAAATCTTTTTCATTTCTTTCTAAAGGAGGGAGAGATCGACCATATCAAAAGCTTTCCTCAGATCGAAAAAGACCACGACCGAGCACTCCCCCCCCCCCCATTGAAACTCTCAAACAGGTCATGGGTTAATTGGTAGATTGCATTTGTGGTTGATCTTCCTGGCATGAAGCCATGTTGGCGTGTACTGATAATATCATATCTTGTGACATGATTCATAATCTGGGAATGTATAACCTTTTCTATGAGTTTGGATATCAAATTCAGTTGGCTCACTGGCCTCCAGTTGGAAATGTTACTCAAATCACCAGACTTAGGCAGTGGGATTACATTTGTTATTTTCAGTACGGGATCAAACTCACACACTTCAACAGATTTCTTACAGATGTCTAGTTGCATGTCTGGCTTGTACATCATGAAGTCACGCAGTACCATAGCCCTAACATCCTTAATACTGGATGATTTACCAATATTGATACACTGATAATAAAACCTATAGTAAGTAGTGACTATACCCACATATTCTGAGCCCCATCGTCAGATGACTATATACCTTAGTCACATATTAGTCAGAAAGATAGTCATTCTGACTATATGTAGAGCTCACATATTGATGATGTCACAGGTTTCTGAGCACAAAAAACGTCACCCATGCAGAAAGAGCACATATTTATGGTTGCCTGGACTAGGAGGAGACAATTACAATCAGGCTAAATCATCATCTTAACCTGTCCATCCATGGAAACTCAATATGTCCGGTCATTAATGGATAGGCAAGTAATCTATTTGTTGTGATATTTGTGGCCATCTCAGTTTAACAATAGTTATTTCAGGTTCAAACTGTTCATCAATGTGAAGGCATATGGCAGCCATCTTTGATTGGGTGAATGTTTGCTTGCAGGTATAGTCAGCAGTGACTGTACATATTAGTCATATTTACTAACTAAATGTTGCTTAGCAACAAAATGATAGTCATCTGACTAAGCACTATTCCAATAGATTTAAGGCATGACTATGTATTGACTATATGACTAACTTAAGTTAGTCACAGGTTACTATAGAGGGATAGCCAAAAATCGCACTATCATTTGACTACCTTAAGTTAGTCACTACTGACTAAGATATTAGACTCTATTTTTATCAGTGTACTCTTGATCAGTACATTACATGCTGCAATAGTAGGAGGTTTAAAATTTAGAAGCTCCCTATCATCAAGCATATCATTTACTAGCAAATGCTCTACGATATGACGTTCCACTATGGTGGGTAACTCAATCCATGAGGCTAGAGTAGAGCCGACATTGACATAAAATTTATTTACATATTCACAGGATGACTTGTGATCAATTTAATTTCCTATCTCATCATTCATTGTCATAGCAGACTTTCCATAATTGTGAAATTTCTTGTCAAAATCTTCGAGGGTCATTTTTATATTATTTTGTTCAATTTGGAAAGAACTTCAGCTCTCCTATTTTTTTATTAAGTCATTTTTTATTCTAACATCCAAACCCCGCAATATCACTAAATTGGGGTTTGGTGGAGGTCCGCTGTGTTTTATCAGCCTTTTTAGAAATTTTCTTTTCCTTTTTTAGTGGGATTATGACCTACCACAGAAGACATCTGCGAGAATGTCACAAAGTTACTATTCTTATTTCAATTATAAAATTCAACTAGAATATGAAACAATATCAAATAGGTTAATTTCTCATAACATATTATAATATTCTAGCAATTCAATTATGTCATTGCTGAGATTTTTTGGCATTTTCCTGTTTTTCTGTAAGAATTCTTGAAAATCGTGCATGAATTAAAGAAAATAATAACAATGAACTTTTTTTCCTTCAAAAAAAATAAAAAATACAAGGAATAAGCATACCCAGCAAATTGTCGTGACTCCTCGTCAACCTGTGTGAAGTGGCTCACACATGTCGCTAGATGGAACACGACGTCGCTATAGCACAAGGTCACCAGGAATAGCAATGGTGGTGATCACATGGCCTCACCTCAGATGGCGAGGATGGTGATCACTCAGACTCATCAGGGATGGCGATGCGGGTGATCACTCACCTCGCTAGATGAAACATGCACCTCGTCATAGCACATGTTCACCAGGGATGGCGAGGATCATGATCACTCATCCTCACCAGGGATGGCGACATCAGTGATCACTCATCCTGACCAGGGATGGAGACATCAGTGATCACTCACTTCGCTAGATGAGATGCACACCACGTCATAATGCACATTCACCACGGATGGCAAGGATTGTGATCAGTCACCTCGCTAGATAAAACGCATACCTCGTGATTGCACAGGTTAACCACAGATGGTGAGGATCTTGATCACCCACACTCACCAGGGATGGCGACACGAGTGATCACCATGCCATAGCGCATGATCACCACGGTTGGCGAGGATTGTGATGACTCACACTCACCAGGGATGGCAAGGCAGTTGATCACTCACCTCGCTAGATGAAACGCGCACCACGTCATAACGCAGGTTCACCATGGATGGCGAGAGTGGTGATCACTCAGACTCACCAGTGATGGCGACGCTGGTGATCACTCACCTTGTTAGATGAAAAGCTCATGATCATCGACATTGGTAATCATGCAGCCTCACATCTGCCAGATCAAAGTATGTTTTGCCAGAGAAGGTATTGCCATTATGTATCTTCCCTCTAACCACAGACAAGGTGTTCATGTTGATATTTCCCTATGTATTTTTCCTGTAACCAGAGAAAAGGTGTTTATGGAGAGTTGCTTTCATTTTAGAGATACCTCTATCTAAATTCAATTGATATTGTCTCTGTATAATCTTGTTTGATTCAATTCTGAAGTATTACATGGAAATCAGTGTGAAACAAAGCATATTTGATACGTATGGGACTTATACTTCATGCCACACTTCCTAGATAGGCTACATGTTGAACAGTGGTGCTGAACAACTTTGGCAATGGTGGTGATAAGTTGCCACTGTGAGTGAGAGTGAGTGACAGATGATGCAATCCTCAGAGAGCATTGACTTGAAGTGACACAAATTCACGTATTGAGTGAGACCAATGTTGGCAATGGTGGTGATAAGTCGCCATTTTGAGAGAAGATTAACTAGGAGTGATACAAACTCACGCAGTGAGTGAGAGCCATGTGGCAATGCAGGTGAAAAGTTGCCATTCTGAATGAGAGTTGACAAACAGTGGCACATATTGACAGAGTGAGTGAGATCCTTGTTGGCGATGGTGGTGATAAGCTGCCATTCTGAGTGAGAGTTGACTGGGAGTGGCGCATAATCACGCAGGGAGTGAGATCCATATTCGCGATGTTGGTGATAAGTCGCCATTCTGAGTGAGAACTGAATGGGAGTGGCAGATAATCACAAAATGAGTCAGATCCATGTTGGAGATGGTTGGCATAAGCCACCATTCTGACTGAGAGTTGACAGGCAGTGGCACATACTCATGCAGTGAGTTAGATCCATGTTGGCGATGGTGGTGATAAGTCACCATGCTTTGTGAGGGATGACAAGGGGTGGCACATACTCACGCAGTGAGTGAGATCATGTTGGCGACTGTTGTGATAAATCGCCATGCCATGTAAGACTGACACACAGTGGCGAATGATGACGCAGTGAGTTATCACTCAGAAAGGAATAACCATTGATGACCAATCATGGCGACAGATAACGACAATTTGCTGGGTATGTGATTGACAACCAGCTAGAACAATTTGAAATTATTTGCTGATATTAATTGATACCAGTTTGGTGTCAAAATATTGATTTTAAGTTTAATTTCTGGGTTCCAAAGTCAATGTCACAAAACGACCATGTTAAGGGTGTCTGTTACGCGTCCGGGGTCATATGAGGTCATATGGGGCCATATGAAGTATAAAAAGTTCTTACACATGGTGGGCCATAACTTCAGAGATATTCATCCTATGACCATTATAATGTTACCTACCCCCCTAAATCGATGCCAAGGAATCCAATGGTGCTATCCATTTTGTTCTATTCCAAGGGGTTGCTTAGCAACCAGTACTTTTACCTATAAATGGCAGCAATCTAGGGGGAGGAGGAATAATTGTGATTTTACAACATAATTTCATGATAAGAAGGGAGTGGCACATAATCACAAAATGAGTCAGATCCATGTTGGAGATGGTTGGCATAAGCCGCCATTCTGACTGAGAGTTGACAGGCAGTGGCACATACTTACGCAGTGAGTTAGATCCATGTTGGCGATGGTGGTGATAAGTCACCATGCTTTGTGAGGGATGACAAGGGGTGGCACATACTCACACAATGAGTGAGATCATGTTTGCAACTGTTGTGATAAATCGCCATGCCATGTGAGACTGACACACAGTGGCGAAAGATGACGCAGTGAGTTATCACTCAGAAAGGAATAACCATTGATGACCAATCATGGCGACAGATAACGACAATTTGCTGGGTATGTGATTGACAACCAGCTAGAACAATTTGAAATTATTTGCTGATATTAATTGATACCAGTTTGGTGTCAAAATATTGATTTTAAGTTTAATTTCTGGGTTCCAAAGTCAATGTCACAAAACGACCATGTTAAGGGTGTCTGTTACGCGTCCGGGGTCATATGAGGTCATATGGGGCCATATGAAGTATAAAAAGTTCTTACACATGGTGGGCCATAACTTCAGAGATATTCATCCTATGACCATTATAATGTTACCTACCCCCCTAAATCGATGCCAAGGAATCCAATGGTGCTATCCATTTTGTTCTATTCCAAGGGGTTGCTTAGCAACCAGTACTTTTACCTATAAATGGCAGCAATCTAGGGGGAGGAGGAATAATTGTGATTTTACAACATAATTTCATGATAAGAAGGGAGTGGCACATAATCACAAAATGAGTCAGATCCATGTTGGAGATGGTTGGCATAAGCCGCCATTCTGACTGAGAGTTGACAGGCAGTGGCACATACTTACGCAGTGAGTTAGATCCATGTTGGCGATGGTGGTGATAAGTCACCATGCTTTGTGAGGGATGACAAGGGGTGGCACATGCTCACACAATGAGTGAGATCATGTTTGCGACTGTTGTGATAAATCGCCATGCCATGTGAGACTGACACACAGTGGCGAAAGATGACGCAGTGAGTTATCACTCAGAAAGGAATAACCATTGATGACCAATCATGGCGACAGATAACGACAATTTGCTGGGTATGTGATTGACAACCAGCTAGAACAATTTGAAATTATTTGCTGATATTAATTGATACCAGTTTGGTGTCAAAATATTGATTTTAAGTTTAATTTCTGGGTTCCAAAGTCAATGTCACAAAACGACCATGTTAAGGGTGTCTGTTACGCGTCCGGGGTCATATGAGGTCATATGGGGCCATATGAAGTATAAAAAGTTCTTACACATGGTGGGCCATAACTTCAGAGATATTCATCCTATGACCATTATAATGTTACCTACCCCCCTAAATCGATGCCAAGGAATCCAATGGTGCTATCCATTTTGTTCTATTCCAAGGGGTTGCTTAGCAACCAGTACTTTTACCTATAAATGGCAGCAATCTAGGGGGAGGAGGAATAATTGTGATTTTACAACATAATTTCATGATAAGAAGGGAGTGGCACATAATCACAAAATGAGTCAGATCCATGTTGGAGATGGTTGGCATAAGCCGCCATTCTGACTGAGAGTTGACAGGCAGTGGCACATACTTACGCAGTGAGTTAGATCCATGTTGGCGATGGTGGTGATAAGTCACCATGCTTTGTGAGGGATGACAAGGGGTGGCACATACTCACACAATGAGTGAGATCATGTTTGCGACTGTTGTGATAAATCGCCATGCCATGTGAGACTGACACACAGTGGCGAAAGATGACGCAGTGAGTTATCACTCAGAAAGGAATAACCATTGATGACCAATCATGGCGACAGATAACGACAATTTGCTGGGTATGTGATTGACAACCAGCTAGAACAATTTGAAATTATTTGCTGATATTAATTGATACCAGTTTGGTGTCAAAATATTGATTTTAAGTTTAATTTCTGGGTTCCAAAGTCAATGTCACAAAACGACCATGTTAAGGGTGTCTGTTACGCGTCCGGGGTCATATGAGGTCATATGGGGCCATATGAAGTATAAAAAGTTCTTACACATGGTGGGCCATAACTTCAGAGATATTCATCCTATGACCATTATAATGTTACCTACCCCCCCCCCATAATCGATGCCAAGGAATCCAATGGTGCTATCCATTTTGTTCTATTCCAAGGGGTTGCTTAGCAACCAGTACTTTTACCTATAAATGGCAGCAATCTAGGGGGAGGAGGAATAATTGTGATTTTACAACATAATTTCATGATAAGAAGGGAGTGGCACATAATCACAAAATGAGTCAGATCCATGTTGGAGATGGTTGGCATAAGCCGCCATTCTGACTGAGAGTTGACAGGCAGTGGCACATACTTACGCAGTAAGTTAGATCCATGTTGGCGATGGTGGTGATAAGTCACCATGCTTTGTGAGGGATGACAAGGGGTGGCACATACTCACACAATGAGTGAGATCATGTTTGCAACTGTTGTGATAAATCGCCATGCCATGTGAGACTGACACACAGTGGCGAAAGATGACGCAGTGAGTTATCACTCAGAAAGGAATAACCATTGATGACCAATCATGGCGACAGATAACGACAATTTGCTGGGTATGTGATTGACAACCAGCTAGAACAATTTGAAATTATTTGCTGATATTAATTGATACCAGTTTGGTGTCAAAATATTGATTTTAAGTTTAATTTCTGGGTTCCAAAGTCAATGTCACAAAACGACCATGTTAAGGGTGTCTGTTACGCGTCCGGGGTCATATGAGGTCATATGGGGCCATATGAAGTATAAAAAGTTCTTACACATGGTGGGCCATAACTTCAGAGATATTCATCCTATGACCGTTATAATGTTACCTACCCCCCTAAATCGATGCCAAGGAATCCAATGGTGCTATCCATTTTGTTCTATTCCAAGGGGTTGCTTAGCAACCAGTACTTTTACCTATAAATGGCAGCAATCTAGGGGGAGGAGGAATAATTGTGATTTTACAACATAATTTCATGATAAGAAGGGAGTGGCACATAATCACAAAATGAGTCAGATCCATGTTGGAGATGGTTGGCATAAGCCGCCATTCTGACTGAGAGTTGACAGGCAGTGGCACATACTTACGCAGTGAGTTAGATCCATGTTGGCGATGGTGGTGATAAGTCACCATGCTTTGTGAGGGATGACAAGGGGTGGCACATACTCACACAATGAGTGAGATCATGTTTGCGACTGTTGTGATAAATCGCCATGCCATGTGAGACTGACACACAGTGGCGAAAGATGACGCAGTGAGTTATCACTCAGAAAGGAATAACCATTGATGACCAATCATGGCGACAGATAACGACAATTTGCTGGGTATGTGATTGACAACCAGCTAGAACAATTTGAAATTATTTGCTGATATTAATTGATACCAGTTTGGTGTCAAAATATTGATTTTAAGTTTAATTTCTGGGTTCCAAAGTCAATGTCACAAAACGACCATGTTAAGGGTGTCTGTTACGCGTCCGGGGTCATATGAGGTCATATGGGGCCATATGAAGTATAAAAAGTTCTTACACATGGTGGGCCATAACTTCAGAGATATTCATCCTATGACCATTATAATGTTACCTACCCCCCTAAATCGATGCCAAGGAATCCAATGGTGCTATCCATTTTGTTCTATTCCAAGGGGTTGCTTAGCAACCAGTACTTTTACCTATAAATGGCAGCAATCTAGGGGGAGGAGGAATAATTGTGATTTTACAACATAATTTAATGATAAGAAGGGAGTGGCACATAATCACAAAATGAGTCAGATCCATGTTGGAGATGGTTGGCATAAGCCGCCATTCTGACTGAGAGTTGACAGGCAGTGGCACATACTTACGCAGTGAGTTAGATCCATGTTGGCGATGGTGGTGATAAGTCACCATGCTTTGTGAGGGATGACAAGGGGTGGCACATACTCACACAATGAGTGAGATCATGTTTGCGACTGTTGTGATAAATCGCCATGCCATGTGAGACTGACACACAGTGGCGAAAGATGACGCAGTGAGTTATCACTCAGAAAGGAATAACCATTGATGACCAATCATGGCGACAGATAACGACAATTTGCTGGGTATGTGATTGACAACCAGCTAGAACAATTTGAAATTATTTGCTGATATTAATTGATACCAGTTTGGTGTCAAAATATTGATTTTAAGTTTAATTTCTGGGTTCCAAAGTCAATGTCACAAAACGACCATGTTAAGGGTGTCTGTTACGCGTCCGGGGTCATATGAGGTCATATGGGGCCATATGAAGTATAAAAAGTTCTTACACATGGTGGGCCATAACTTCAGAGATATTCATCCTATGACCATTATAATGTTACCTACCCCCCTAAATCGATGCCAAGGAATCCAATGGTGCTATCCATTTTGTTCTATTCCAAGGGGTTGCTTAGCAACCAGTACTTTTACCTATAAATGGCAGCAATCTAGGGGGAGGAGGAATAATTGTGATTTTACAACATAATTTCATGATAAGAAGGGAGTGGCACATAATCACAAAATGAGTCAGATCCATGTTGGAGATGGTTGGCATAAGCCGCCATTCTGACTGAGAGTTGACAGGCAGTGGCACATACTTACGCAGTGAGTTAGATCCATGTTGGCGATGGTGGTGATAAGTCACCATGCTTTGTGAGGGATGACAAGGGGTGGCACATACTCACACAATGAGTGAGATCATGTTTGCGACTGTTGTGATAAATCGCCATGCCATGTGAGACTGACACACAGTGGCGAAAGATGACGCAGTGAGTTATCACTCAGAAAGGAATAACCATTGATGACCAATCATGGCGACAGATAACGACAATTTGCTGGGTATGTGATTGACAACCAGCTAGAACAATTTGAAATTATTTGCTGATATTAATTGATACCAGTTTGGTGTCAAAATATTGATTTTAAGTTTAATTTCTGGGTTCCAAAGTCAATGTCACAAAACGACCATGTTAAGGGTGTCTGTTACGCGTCCGGGGTCATATGAGGTCATATGGGGCCATATGAAGTATAAAAAGTTCTTACACATGGTGGGCCATAACTTCAGAGATATTCATCCTATGACCATTATAATGTTACCTACCCCCCTAAATCGATGCCAAGGAATCCAATGGTGCTATCCATTTTGTTCTATTCCAAGGGGTTGCTTAGCAACCAGTACTTTTACCTATAAATGGCAGCAATCTAGGGGGAGGAGGAATAATTGTGATTTTACAACATAATTTCATGATAAGAAGGGAGTGGCACATAATCACAAAATGAGTCAGATCCATGTTGGAGATGGTTGGCATAAGCCGCCATTCTGACTGAGAGTTGACAGGCAGTGGCACATACTTACGCAGTGAGTTAGATCCATGTTGGCAATGGTGGTGATAAGTCACCATGCTTTGTGAGGGATGACAAGGGGTGGCACATACTCACACAATGAGTGAGATCATGTTTGCGACTGTTGTGATAAATCGCCATGCCATGTGAGACTGACACACAGTGGCGAAAGATGACGCAGTGAGTTATCACTCAGAAAGGAATAACCATTGATGACCAATCATGGCGACAGATAACGACAATTTGCTGGGTATGTGATTGACAACCAGCTAGAACGATTTGAAATTATTTGCTGATATTAATTGATACCAGTTTGGTGTCAAAATATTGATTTTAAGTTTAATTACTGGGTTCCAAAGTCAATGTCACAAAACGACCATGTTAAGGGTGTCTGTTATGCATCCGGGGTCATATGAGGTCATATGGGGCCATATGAAGTATAAAAAGTTCTTACACATGGTGGGCCATAACTTCAGAGATATTCATCCTATGACCATTATAATGTTACCTACCCCCCTAAATCGATGCCAAGGAATCCAATGGTGCTATCCATTTTGTTCTATTCCAAGGGGTTGCTTAGCAACCAGTACTTTTACCTATAAATGGCAGCAATCTAGGGGGAGGAGGAATAATTGTGATTTTACAACATAATTTCATGATAAGAAATTCCAAAGAAATAATCATAGCTATATCACAAAATTGTATGTGTATGTTCCTGAAGACCTACACTTTCCATTCCAACCAAGAAACCATCATGAAAGAAAGATTTATTTTCTACGATTTTTTTTTTCACTTTTATTTGTTGCAACCACATGAGCTTCACCCAGGACCCTTAATCTCTGAGATCAGCAAAAAGAATAAGTCTACACACAAAGGTCGGGTGCTGTTACGGGGACACGTGCCCCCTACCCCTCCCCCTCCAATCTTGAATCTGTCTCTGATTCTTTTGTTCCCATAAGATCCTGGGTGTTGGAGCTACTTCTATGCGGTCATTTTCTGGTGTGCCCCCAATTTATATCATTTTTTTACGATAAAATCAACCCTTGACTACCCAGTGATGATAAGTCGGAAAAAAATATTTTCCACCCATTTATATAGATGATGCAAACGAACTGTCTCCTGGAAGTCCATAATAATACACATCCACATGCCATGTGACCACTTTGTTATTCCTCACCATGGCCTATCCTTCCACAGAGCCTCATCCGTGAGTACCTGTAGGAAAGGAGGGCGGTGTTTTAGCAGAATCAGCATATGAGACTACTGAAGGTGGCATAGTGTCAGAACCATGTGACCGCCTGAGGAGGGCGGCCACCAGGTCGCCTTGATCCCCTATCATCGCCGCCTATCACCGGTAGGTGCTCCCCCCAGGCAGCCCACCCCCTCATATGAACATGCGCGCTCCTCATATCCCACCAGAAGATGGCAACAGCTTGCAGCTTAACTCTTTGGTCGGTGCTCAAAGCATTGATTCACATTACTTTGATATAATATCCAATGGTAAATCCTAGTACTAAGTTATTATTACTCAAAGTAGGAAGTGATAATGCCTCATGAAATCTGGTCACCATGGAAAGTTACATATACATATAGAGTCCAATGCATATGGCAAAATAGGGATGTGAGCAAGTGAGGGGATAAAGTGTTCCTATATATACCCGTTCAGGTATGAACAAGAAGATACTAATTCAAATTAATCAGGGCGTCACAGAACATTATGTACCCAAGATGAAGAGCTAATACTTTGGCGTCTGAGAATGATTGAATTTAAAAAAATGTCTCCCTTACGTTGCCCGATGAAATATGAATTTCACCATCAAAGTTCGATTGAATCTATTTGCTATGGTGTGGATATAGATACAGGCAGTGCAGTGTAGGAGAGGTGAATATTTTGTAGTAAAGTGGCTTGCAGCATGTGTGTCTGTGAGGGTGAGGAGGGTGGCTGTAAGTGGTGTGCAATAAGTAGTGACCAGGGCTGGGGATATTGGAGTCTGGAGTTGACATGAAGACGTGTTATGGGCACAGGGGGAAGTAATACCCTCCCATTGGTGTCGACGCACAGCCCACTCACCGCCAGCCCTCCACCATGGAGGCTTCCATTAGGTCTACCTACCCCCCACCATCCAGTATTTTATCTGAACCCTGTAAAGACAGCATGCTGCAACTAGGGTCAGTGAGTAACTCACCTTATCTCAAGTTGAATACTGATGCTCCATAGGTTAAGCCAAGGAGCCCCGTATTGCAACCCCCATGCAATAACCCTACCCCGTATTTCACGGTCATCTGAAGCTCCTTAAAGGGTCAGACAGCTATGCTAAAATCCTAATTCTATGTCAAATGAATGTATTTTGAACATAATCCCACTAAAATAACATGAGATAAATGTAAAGACGCATGCGAATTCGCTTCGCCTCGTGAAATAACCCTCAGTCAGACAAATTCTCATGCACCTTTACCATTGTACTGTATTGGTACATAAAGCTGACCCATGATCCTTTGGATTGGGGAGTGCGTCCACACTTAATTGAATGCAGGTAACTGGGAAAGATTGCTTCATAACTGCATGGTCTATGTCCCTGACGTATACTGTAAAAATAACTGTTGAATCTACAAATGTACTAGGATCCTCGTAAAACTGATCAGTGGACCATCGTATTTGAAATGCACTGAACCAATGTAGTTTTTATAAGCAGCCCCAGGTGGCAGTACGATGGCACACAAATACAAAGAATCTCTGGGAAAATAACAACAGATCTTTGGTAACTTTGGGACGAGGAATGCGCCGTTATTTCAACACCTTTTTTTTTTACAGTGCAACATGATGATCACTGGGTATTGTATGCATTCATTAATGCAACATATGCAGTCATCAAAGGGTCACGTCTTCTAAAGGCTATCTGTTTTATGCTGGAATTTGAATAATCTATCCCGCCTTATAGTTAAAATGGACTACTGTGGGAACCCTTTATAGCATCCCAGCAAATTGTCGTCATCTGTCGCCATGATTGGTCATCAATGGTGACTCCTTTTTGAATGATAACTCATTCCGTCATCTTTTGCCACTGTGTGTTAGACTCATGTGGCATAGCAATTGTTATTCCTGGTGATCTTGTGCTATAATGATGTCGTGTTCCATCTAGCAACATGTGTGAGCCACTTCACACAGGGTGACGAGGACTCACGCCAATTTGCTGGGATTAATTTAAATTGATGTACGTATACTAGTGGAGTGTGTTCTCTCAGTCTTCATCATTCTTCTTCCAATGCTCTTTAGGCCTCTTTGTCCATGAAATCATTATTTTGTTGTCCTGTGTTTCAATAACTTCTTCGTGTCGCCTGAAGTATACCGAGGTAGTGGATTACCCAATGGACACAGCCATTTCTGAACCAGGAACCGAACCTGGTTACCAGCAATTTTCATTGATACATGTAACAATTATCAGATGGGTACCACCTGTCCCCGGAAGCTATTCATGCAGATGGGTACCACCTGTACCCGCAATGAATAGTTGGGATTATTTCACTGGCAGATAAGTGATCCCGCTATGTCGGTATATATGCAGATTCATACATCAAGCAGACAGGAAGGCATGTTTCACAGAGCCTTATGTGGCCTTAAATAAAATGCAATACGTTGATTTGCTAGATCGTGAGGAGCAAATTTATTCTGCAATCTTAGTCCTACTTCATGGTACATAAGTAACGAGTATATAAACCCCAACATTCCTTTTTTCACGAGGAATAACCTTAATATGAACTTTTTAACACCCTTCAGACATCAACCCATACCCGTCAAACTCACCTCGCCCTGAACCCACAACCTTACAAAAGGCCAAACCTTAAGGACCAATCACAGCCCTCCTCACTCGACATCCGGTTGCCCTTCCCAAGGCGGCAATAAAATATAATGGATCCCAACCCGATCTAACGGCTGCCCCTTCAGCTCTGGGCGCCACCTGCTACTGACAGCAACAGCGCCATTCCGGAAGTGGTGGCAGACGCGATTGCACTTCCGGTTACAGCGCAGAGCCTGCTGGGAATGACGTGACGGGGTCACCATTACGCATGCGCCGAGCCCTCATCCATGTTACCGACTCTCTTCATGCTATTCGCCGTTTTTTTTCTGTCTATTTTCCTACTTTGTATAGTCCTCTAAATTATGAAATTATGGCATTGCGGTAGGGGGCAGAGTCTTGTATGGATTGCCATGTGGTTAATGTGAATACGGTTGCAAATGGTCAATGATTTTAGAAGTAAGTGCAATTGCAACGCAAGCAATACACCAATATCATACACCCATTCATTCATTGGTACCAATGAAACCCCGGAATGAAACATATACTGGCGTTGGATGATATGTTGTGATTCCATGACCAATCAGTTGGAACATCGGTATGGAGATGAAAGGAGAGGGAATACTGTACAGGATAGAGGAGGGGGGTTCATGCATTATGGCACGGCGAGCCCCTGAGGGGGACTTGAGCTAATGGAGCAGTTTGATGGAGCTATCTGGCCAGGACATGCGCGTAATCCTTTAATTGATTGTTGCCGATCGAGAGCGCCACCTCGTAGATATTGTTGGCATCATGACAGGCAACCGGAACGCTGGAGTTGTCAGCAAAAATCCTGGATATGGAGAAAAACAGATATAAGCCCTTCTCGGATGAGGACGTTATTTTGTCAAAGGGAAGAGCCGCCGTAAAGATCAAGGGTCCATGATCATTTATTTTCACAAATTAATCCTTATTTTTAGCCATCTGTGCTGGTCATCAGATTTAATAATGACAGCAAGGAATTTGATTCTGTTTCATTGATTATTTGCTGAAGATCATCCTTTTGGTGGTCATAGCAATATGTGTTATTTAGAATATATACCGTTTTGAATGTTACAATAACCATTAATGTGATATACAAAAAGTATTATAAAATCATATGTTTTACTTTTTAGGTATGATAATGTAAGTCTCTCCGGCTAAGAATTAAATTCTGTTCACTCACTGCTATCATTTCTATAGGTCTACTACCAATGATATATGTTCTTACTTTCACTTACACTCTCAGCCCCAATTGTAAATGGGCAGTACATACCGCCGTAGTACATACAGTAGAACCCAAATCAGGTCAATGGGTTTGTACTAACATCAACTACCAGTTTAGTTCCGAATAATAAGCTATCCACTGTAAAACTGGTTCGCTGGGCAGACAGTGTAGCCTGGCATTAATTTTAATGAATACAGGGTTAAGTCTGTTGGGAGTTTTAATCATCTTCTCACATCTTTCCTTTGATGTGAATGTCGTGATTTGATTCAAAATGTATCATGTTTTGTTGTCTGATTCAATTTAGCTGTATAGGTACTCTTTATTATAGCTGATACATGTATATATTATTAGTATATGGTTATTGTACTAATCATGATGAGGTCCGTTGTTAATCTAATAATGTAGCTTCTATAATAGCTATTTATTACCCTTCTCCGCCCATTCTAACGACATTCCCCTCACTATGCATATATGCTACAATAGGTAATAACCCATCATCCCTCCTCTCAATTCACAGGTGTTACTTAATGTCACTCTCCAGTTTTCCCGCCCTTTCTGGTGCAGCGGACGACATTTTTCTATGGGTTACATAAGGCTATTAACAGGTATCCCTGTTTATAGAGAACCTATTGAGTGAATAAATTATGCTACTGAGAGATGTATGCAAGTTACGACTCCAGATTCAGAGCAGAAATGAAATGGCTTGGATAAATTCTCAATACTGAGTCGAAAATAATGGCTTCCTGGGTAGGCCTATGCATATGAAGCCTCAACATAAATACACTTCGGTTGTAACCGGAAGCTTTTGACGATAAGCAGCCACTACAATAAAACAACAACAAACGCACGTGTACACGTTTCAATCATAAAACAAGATAGAATACATACCCGGCCCTTAATTAAATGTCATACGTTGTGGACGGGATAATCATACCGTTCACCCTATCCATTCCATGACAAATTCCATCCCGCTGACTCAAATAATCACATGAATAACAGACGGCAGGAAAGCCTGTAGGGACACCAATCCTATACCTGTGCTTCTGTGTTAGAACTGATATACTACACGGGTGTCAACGAAAAAGAAATCAATTAATATGCATCTCCATTTGATGAAATTCAATTGGTGTGCCTACGTCTATGCTATTCAATCATGCAGTACTGAACCATAATGCTGATGGTCCTAAATCGTATTTCATCTCCAGGCAATTTGAACCTTGTACCAATCACCTTACCCTCCCATCCCCTACCCCTCACATACATGCATATTCATAAAGACCAATATTCCATGCAGTGCCCACTTCCCCTTGCTGTGAGCGCCATAGTGTTCTTTAAACATTAGTCACATTGATTTGATGAGATTTAGCCCACACCTCCGCCATTGCTTCACCACCAAAATGCAATATATGCGGTTCTTCATTGCGAGAAGGCTTACCTACACTATCAATCCTTTAGTAGCGTATCAGTACTGTAAATCAGAATGATACATGTTCTGCCTATCAGACATATCAGGTCTTTATTAATTGTACAGATCATGGAAGCTTATAAATTTACACAATGAATTGAAATACTATGTGGTCGATAAAGGGTAAGGCCACACCCGTCACTCAACAAGATCACAATGTCGTTTGCTCGGTCACGTGGTTTCACTGGTTCTCGGCGGTTTCTGCGGCAAAGCACAGAGCCGCGCCCAGGGCGCCTGTGTGCGTCCCGGCGCGTGGTTGGCTGCTTGTCGACACGCCCCCTGGTGAGTATTGGAGGAGGCAGGTGTGAGGTGGTGGTGGGTGGGTGGTGCAGGGGGTGGATAGGACCACCACAGAGGTGAGTGTGGTTC
The DNA here is from genome assembly GCA_949317995.1 of Acholoe squamosa. Classification (NCBI taxonomy): domain Eukaryota; kingdom Metazoa; phylum Annelida; class Polychaeta; order Phyllodocida; family Polynoidae; genus Acholoe; species Acholoe squamosa. Next base: position 32,457,295 of record OX439044.1, read on the forward strand.
TCACCAGGGGTGGATGTATGGTTAATGGTGTGATAGTAGTCAGCAGACGACAATCAGGCATTACCTTCATCAACCTGGTCCTAATCAACTCATTCCTCTCAGTCTCAGATGACAGGTACATAGTGACCTCACACTAGTGGATCGTTTCACACAGTAAAAACCATTCATAGGCGGTTTGGCTAATCACAGTCAACTCATCAAACTACTACCACTACTCATCGATAGAAGATCATGGCAAGCAGATCTTCATAGAGGAGCTCCTGTGACATTTCCTCCATCTTTTGGGGATATCTTGAAGATTCCCATACTTCCATGTCTTGTATATTCCAAATGCATATATTTGGATGCACCGATAGACTGTAAGACGCCGAGTTTATAAGCAGACGGTTTTGCTGGTATCGGATGGTCTTATACCTTACAGGCTCAACAGGCACAACAGAGTTTGGTCTATAAGTTTATTGTTGAGATTAGCGCAGACGACATCGCGTTCTGGATGGACGTCGCCATGTTTGAGGACACCGACTGGCCTACAACTTAACAGTCCCCTTTACAAGTCACCTAGAACACACCTAGACATCAGCACCAGTAGCCAACGGGTTTATCTCCACAGTCACTGACTTTTGCTGTTTGCATTCTGGTACTCCCAATGTGGACAAAATATTACTGGGAAATCCCCAGCCATCTCAAGTTAAAGGGATTTCTAGGCGACCGCACGTTGAAAGCACGGGATACCACCCACGGAGATGTTCTCAAGACCACTAGTTAACAGCAATACTGTTCATGAAGAACTATAACACATTGAAATCAATTGGAACTTCTTGTAGTAAGATTTCATATATCACAGATCGAAGAGGAAATAAGTTTTTTTTTCATATCTATAATTTTAAACATTAAATATGTTTCATAACGTCTTGACTCCGTCCCCACTGTATCAAACCATGTTCCGGCCTCCAGTGGGTCTCGCCGCCCACCCTGCCTACGGTGGTCAGCAGTCCCTCTCCACCAGCACCTCCTTCCTGGTGGAAAACCTTCTAAGGGAGCGCCACTCTGCTGGACTCCTCCCGGGTCCCGCTGGCGGGTCCCCTCCGCCTGGCGCGCCGGGAGGAGGGGGCGGCCACCCGGGGATCCCACACCTGGGACAGCTTCACCCTACCTACGCTGCACTAGCACGCAGCCACGGAGCAGCCATCTACAGAGACAATTCCCACCTCCATGGTGGGCATGGACACCATAAGGACAATGCCTCCAGCTCGCCGCCTCTTTCAACGTCTCAAGGACGCGGCACTGGAGGTTCCAATACACCTCCGTCGATGGGTCCGCACGCGGGAGGTCGCCACACACCTTCTCCGCGCCGACCCGGGAGCGCCAACTCACCACCGACGTCGGCGTCGGCAGGGCACGGAGGGATAGAGGCGTCAGGGCGCAGGTCGGCCGGTAGCGTCGGGTCGCCGCCCACTACACCCTATCTCAAATTCGGTGTCAGCGCTATCCTCTCTTCAGACGTGTCCCCTAAAGCAGGTGAGTTGATTTTAGATACTAATTTGAGTCTGAATCTACCCACCTTTTTATCAGTTGTTTTTCAAGGCGTACAATGTGAGGACTACCTAAATGAAAATTTTAACAACGTATACGGCTGGTGGAGTCATGCACAATTATGAATGTATGTGCGGGTACTATATTGAGCAACGTAGTGAGTAAGAATCTTAATTTTTTAACTGAATCATACTACGACAACAAAGAGATTAAAAGAAAAAGACGGAAAATAATGACTGATGTGATCTCACAGTGCCGCTGTATGCGTCCACTGCGCTCACTCCGTAATGCAGCCTGGGGCGCGGAGAGGTTTTCATATACTACTTACAGTTAATTAACTAGAAATGCTCCTTTGTCCTATACTACTTACACCGTATACATAACACTCGTATCTGGAGCCTTGCTGCTCCATGAGGGCCTCCTGGTCACTCCAGGACATGCAGGCCAGTATCATAAGAATTAATAGGGGCCCTTTTTGGCCCCATACAATGGTCGGTATATTTGTACGTGGTTAGTTATTCAATTGCAGGTAACGCCCTGATACTATGTACAAATGTACATGAATTTATTGTTAATTATCCAAGAATGGTGTAAGGCCCTTATTAGATGTAATATGACTTCATGAGGGGATCCCCCAGTATCGGACGGACAATGACTAGGTAATTGATGAATAGGTTGTGCTTAGTAAATTAGATTGTATACAGGAGAGCGCGAAAACGAAAGAGCTTGGGGACTGCCACTAGAGGTACATGTATGATTTACTGGATGAGATTGAGAAGGAGAGCGATTAAGAGAAAGAGAGAAAGAGTAAAAAGGGGACGAGGTAAATGTACACTTGATAACATTTGAGGTTAATTTCTGTACTGTACATTTTGCTTACAAAAGGGCCTCATGGCAACATAGGTCTGTAGATCGCTGTATTTAACAATTTACATTATTAATTCTAATTCCAAAATACAGATTTATTTACATGCATATGTATTTGTCACATCATTGTGACAATACGTATACCTGGTACTGATAGATGGTCCCTAATTAGTACTTGATACACGTGTCTACAGGTACTCCTTCTTAGAAACCAAAGACCCATGCACAACTACTCACACTGTCACTGAGAGGTCTCTAGGTATTCTATCAGGTTCTCCCAGTCGAGAGCTAGGAGCTGGTGGCCGTATACATTGACATGGGGTTGCTATCAGTTGCAGCTGGTGCCAGGAGCATAATAATAGCTTGGGCTGTCCTAGAGTGAATAATGAATATGCACGTGAATAGACTTAAGCTAACTATACACGGCGACAAAATAACACAGGTCCTTTATATAGGAGGGTGAAAGATAAGGTTAAACTAAACCTAAGTAAGCTGACCAATACTAACATTGGTTGCTGATTTTAGAGTAATTCACTTCTTAGTTGTTGAGGTGAGCTATCTGACACTCCCTTTAGGCTGCTACTTTCTGATCCGTATCTATGAATCAATTAGAACCCCATAATGTATCCCGCACCTATTTGACCCTTTGTATTATTATCGCCAATTAAACATAGGTAAATGTAGTGAACGGCTTTTGTAGATCCTGTTATTCGATGAGATATGGACCTATAGAAAATATTTTGCCTATAATGGTGGGATCACTTATGATGTGTGGGTGGTCTGTTTGCCTAATAAGTCTGGCAATGAGGGAACAATTGTTGTCCTCCAATGCAGGTTTCGTACAAAAACGATTATGCTCTTTTCATCACTCACTGACACAGAGGATGGGAATATTGGCAATTAATCGTGAGTAACAAGAGAGAGAGCCTCTTTATTAATGAACAAGCTGCTCCTCACTCTTGATAACTCCTTGCAATACAAATATGCGGTACGATCCAACGTTTCTCTTTTCAATCCCATACATAATCTATAATATTTGGGCGCATAAATTAAAACCATTGCCATTCTCTATTCTTATGAATGTGCTCTTAAGATTGCAGTATTCAGTCCCTGACACTTAATCATTTCTTGAGTTGGTCCCTTTGCGTATTATTTCTCATTAAAGCTCAGAAAAAAAAGGTAATGGGCTAATACATAGGTTTCTGCCAGAGCACGACCCAGGGTTGGATAAGGGGACATGGGTATGGTACTATGGATGGAAGGGTTGGAGATACACATATACATGTACCTCTGTTCTCCTCCAGCTAGGCCTACCCATACAAACAGGAGAACAGGTGTGCACCCTTATTCCTCCAGTAAGTACCGGTTTAGCATAAAGCCCGCATTGCACCCTTGCCACTTGGGGCGTATCGTGCAAGAATATAATAGAAAGTTTATACGTCCATGGGTGCAGTATGTATAAAAGATTTAAGTAATAGGGATTTATACTGCAATAGCCTCTTCCCTTCCTCCATAGTTCCTCTGAACATACATGGTGCTCACACGTGTGAAAAGGTATATAAGAAAGTTTGAGTGCAGTAGAATATATTGCAGGGTGGGTACTGATGACACCCCAAGGGCGTAGCATGCCATGGGTTCTGGCAGGATTGTGTGTTAAACACAAGGTGGATGTGGAAGCTGCACCATCAACCACCCGCCACTATTATAAAGAGGAAACAACAGACATGTAATAGGTAACAGACAAATAGTGTAAAACAAACACCCCCCCCCACCCTCATCTTGGTTTCATGTACGACTTATAAGGTAATGAAGATTCCTCTTCATTCCCCTCCCTTCTTTCCTCCTCCTCCTCGTCCTCCTTCTTTATCCTATCATTACATGAGACAGTCACCACTTATTATGAGGTCCTACGTACAGAGACTGATCATAGGGTATTACAGTGGCGCCCCCATAGCCATGACGTGACGTCCTATAACGTCAGAAGTCAGCTCCGCCCATATGACTTACACCATGGGTGTGTGGTGGTGGTGGTCTGGGGTGTAGATGACAAGGGGTCACAGGGGTTGAGGGAGGGTCATGAGGGAGATGCTACCCTGCAGTGTGGTATCATGCAACCTTTAATTTACCCTTTCACCCCACCCACAAGTAGCAGACCCCTCAAGGGTATTTGGCCTGCTACTATTATAGTCCATTCTACAGCACTCTCCCTGCTTTTGTTACTTTTGTTCCTGTAGACTTTTATACTTTTTTGGTCATCCTGAAGCTGCTTTTATTGACTGAATTAGAAACTATATAAAACATTTGTCTTAGCTATATACCATGTATGTGCATTTCTTTTCCTTGATACAACCCACATGGAAGCATTTATCATTTTACTGGAACATCTTGAGGTTTTAACTTTAACCCCCTCTTCATTTGAATGCAGTAGAAGTGTAATTTAAAGAAAAAAAGAATCAACAGCCAAAGTCATCTAAATTATATGTTTCTGCTCATACACAGAGCACCTGTGGCTGCAGCTCTCTCCTCACAGATGCCCCACCCCCTCCCCTTCTGTATCCTGGGTGCATGTCACAATGTACACACACTGGGGTGGCCTCCTTCTCCCCATCCCAACTCTGACCCCCTAATTACACTATTACAAACACGTGTGTCTACAGTCAGTCCTCTGTTAAGTAGAACAACCTAGGTCTGCAAGAGTCATGCTCATTGTATCTGTAACAGATACAATACAGAGATTAAATAGCTTCTACACCGGTAATATTACTACCAGATTTAAAAAAAATGCCAGATTCTTATTATATTATAGCCAAGATCGAGGCTTTGTAGTGTACTCTATATTCATCCATGGTGATTTCAAAAGGTCGAGGCTACCACTTTAAGTTAGGATTCTTATAAGAATGATTGTGTTCTGATAGGTATAGAGCACTGAAATTGATGAGAGTTGCTATCTAATTACATCGATAGCCTTGGTATCATCACACAAGCTTGTTACCTCTTAGAGCCATGTGACCATTCCTCTACATGTACCTACTTAGGAGAGGGTTGACTGTAGCAGTATAACCTAACATCATCAATTGTTGAAATTCCCCTTCAATAGATGACCTGAGCCATTATATTGACCTGTATCCCAATAGTGTTTGACTATTTACCCTGTCTGTGGATTATGTGCCTTTCAGTTCTACTCTCTTTTTTTTGTACACCGTGTTGACGAAGTTTTATTTCCATCTACACACAAACAATTGTGGCTGAAACAACAGCATGTGAACAAACCTAGCATATTTTATTAGGGATCTAGGTTGAGAACAGCTGCTGACCATTTTCATCATTTTTCTACACAGCCATTTTGCCTCCCACCCCTCAGCATCCCTCTCTTTGTGCCTTTCTCACCTTGTCTCCAGTCCCACATCTCTTGCTACGCTCTCACCCCTCCCTCTCTTGATTCACCCCATTCCATACAAGGCCCTTCCACGTTTATAGGTACTATTTGTTGGGATGAGTGGCGGTCTATAACTGTTGATTCCGTTGACTCGTTGACTCGAGTAACTTCATGACAGTGGGTTCAACACAAACACTCCCCCAGGAGAGTGGGCCCACTAGAACACATTGTATTGTACATGGACATGACTGCAGGCCTGTCAGTGGTATTAACTCCAGTCAATACGGTCTGGGTAAATACAGGAAACGTTATCTCACGCCTTGTTGAGCTGGTACCGACTGGTGTGTGTATACACCTTGAGATTCCACGGTACCAGCGTATCCAGGCATCAGCCAATCAGATTTCAGCTCTCACCACGACTCGGCGGTGGTTAAGGAGGCAATCTTAATACTGCGATCATTATGACAATGGTTTCCGTGGACATGATATACATGATATCCAATCTGTTCAGTTGAGTAGGGAGAAGAGGGTGTCTTATGAACCTACTTCACCCATATATACACTATGAACATTAAACAACCCCCTTCTCTCCCCACTACTGCAGTTCCCACAGTAGGACCATCTGCCTAATGCATTATGGTTATACCGTGGACGCCATTGTTGTCATTTACAGGATTGTCCTTTAAGAAGTTTGAGACATGAAACCTCAAACCAAGGTCCCACACTACCTACGTAAATGTTTTTTTTTATCAAACACACTGTACTCCAAACTAAATCTGTTGAGGATTATACAGTCAGACTGCGCCGAGCTATTTACAGTACATTGCTTTTATTTTTGGAAAACAGTAGGAGCTGCTGTTAGTACAAATCTAATGACCATGCAGTAGCTTGTCCCATACCCAGTACAGGGCAAGCTACTGCCCATTTAAAATCGGGGCTGAGAGTGTAAGTGATTTCGGGTTTATCATGTTCAATTTTAAGATTTAAACATAGTTTTCAGTTCACACCACCTTATCCTTTAGCTCTCCAAAACTAGTAGAACGACAACTTCTTTCAGCAAATCTCTCCTGTATGCTGTGGCCACTGCTCTGAACATTCTGTAAAGTCATCCCAAACCCAATAGAACTCTAATACCTCTTTTTGAGATGGCTCTTCAGCGCCACTTGAGTTCCTCAAGGGGGTAAAAGGTGGGGTCTGCTTATATTTTTATTGACTTGCAAACACAGTACAGACCTTGACAATGCCTATTTGGAACTTGATGGAGCTGGAGGTGGTGGGGTGGAAGAGAGGGTGCATTGCACACAAGGATCATCTGTCAGACAATAGTGAATGTTCCACCTGGTTCTCGGTTTGTACCCCTTCAAATCTATCCCAACAGACTATCGCCTTTTCCATGGTGAATAAATCTATGGTCTTCTGGTCCTATCTAAGGTTGGGCTACTCTTCACCCTGTCCTTCCCTTCCCGACACCCCTGTGTGTATCATACCCAGCAAATTGTCGTCATCTGTTGCTATGATTGGTCATCAATGGTGACTCCTTTTTGAGTGATAACTCATTCCATCATCTTTTGCCACTGTGTGTTAGTCTCATGTGGCATAGCAATTGCTATTCCTGGTGATCTTGGGCTATAATGACATCGTGTTCCATCTAGCGACATGTGTAAGCCACTTCACACAGGTTGACGAGGACTCACGACAATTTGCTGGGTACATAATTATGTGCCCCTTGCCTTGTAAGCCCGAACCATCCACCTTTTCTCATCCGTCCATCACTGTACATTTGCCAGTGCCCCCATGCTGTATAAACAATTCATGCAAGATAAAAGTATACATCACTATTTTCGCTCACCCTACTGTATTACCTCCATGGACAATGGTATGACACCTCATGCATCTAAGCTAGGGCAAGTTGGTGCCTCAAGGCGTCCTTGATGTCCTGATGTCCTGATGCAGATCGCCACGGTGATGCACATGTCTATGAGGGAGCTTTTCAGACCTGTTCACGAGGAATAGATTAAATCATTGTAGAATCAGGGAGTTACTCGCCGTCCGCCCAACACTCTTTATTTAAACCCACCCCAGTCAATGTATTGCAACCTGAAAACACACCTACCGAAACTGCATTTCCGTTTGGCCATGTTCACTGTATTTTTTAGAACTTTCATCCCTAAAGAAGATAAACCCTTTCAGTGCAGCATTGTGTATTAAATGCCATGCCTTTTCTTTGGTGTGAATGCAGATCTACTGAGCTTTCCGTTTGTAATGTACTTATTTACTTACTGAATTAAAACAGTACAATTATCTATTGGTGTAATTGATGTTACGACAAAGTTAATCACTGGCGCTGCCAATATCTTTCTTTAGATCAATATTGCAATTCAGCAAATTGCCAATGAAGCAGCACTACCATCCTTAAAGGGCTTAACAATAGGCACTATAGCTAATAGATGGAGTGTGTAGAGGTACAGTGGGATGAGGAGGGTGAAGAGGTGCATGAGTGTATTCAATACAACAATGATATAGAGATAGTCAGAGCAACATGTGGATCATGCAGTCCCCACCATGTAACCTCATACCAGTCCGTGCCACCATAGGGCATATTGCTACTGGAGGGTGTACAGGTGAGAAGACAGCCCTATTCTCCTGCACCCTCAAGTAGACCCTCCTCCTGTTGCCTTTCTCACCTCTACTCGCCTTACATGCACACCTGGACAAGGCATAGTGCCTCCATTGTTACCTGTGACCGCACCTCTCCTCCCCTCTCCGTGTAGGGCTATGGCTGAGTGGTGACAATGCCATTGGGACATGCAATTCTCATGTGTCTACCTCACAGTGTGTATACAGCCCTGAGCACTGCTCATCCCTCATCCCTCCCAATTTTAAGCACTACTCATCTTAATACTTCACTCAAATTCTTTACATTTTGTTCATTCACTCTTTTCACGATGGGCCTTGGATGAAAATCTCTGACTATTCTTACCACAGTGGATTTTGATAATTAGCTATCTTTGATATATAATCATCTGTATTTCCCTTCATGCTGATCAATACCAGTAATGGCGTGCTAGGTTGCACAGCAAATATATACCTCAACAGGACACCCTCCCCCTCCACACCAACAGTTAATTTTAAAGAGGAAGCTAAAAGTCACTTTGTAATAACCAAAGGCATGGCTAAAGTCACTCCTACTCATCTTCTCTCTGAAGCCCCTGCCTAGAGCACAAATGCGGCAATGAAATGGTAAATTGAATAGTTCATTCATGAATTTAAACCTCTCCCATGGGGGCCATTCACACCCTCAGTCTACCTACACAAGCACCATTCCTCCTATTGCTCTCTGTTATTGCCATTGGAGAAGTCAGGAGTGGGTTGTATTTGCTCCATGTTCTGAATTGCCCATTGTGAGCCTGTTTGCTGTGTTTCCTCATGCAGACCAGGGGCATAGTGTTACATGCTTTACTTCTCACATGCTTCAAACATGTAAATATATAGTTGTAAGCCAAGAGTCTCGTGGTTGAATATATATGCGAACCCTGCTTTTCAGCGTCTTTTTATGTGGCAATTGAGATGTATGTGTGTGCAGGTCCATAAAAACCGAATCAAATTAATTTCATCAAAGGAGATAGTATTTATGTTCCACCCCATGGAGTCATGTAGATTCAGATGTATATATTTTTTTCACCCATTTAACTGATGACCAAGAATATAATAGCGTTCACTAGAAATGCATTGAAGAGGTAAATTGTGTCGAACACATGTCAAACAATTTAGGCATGTATTTGTGTGCAATATTTAATCTGATGCAGACAGTTTTATTTTGATTACAATTATTGTCCTGTGGATAGAAATGGGATGTTAGTAGGGTGGTATTCCATGTAACTTTGGACAGAATCTTCTGAATGTAAACATGAAGTATTTACACAAATCGTTTGATGTTGTTCGGCTGCCTGTGACGTCATAAGCCAACTGTTATGTCATAACGTTACAAGCTGGCCCCAAAGTGCAATGTGAAGAAGAGTCAAAAGAAGATTGTTGTAGGCTTCAGCCAACCATGTGTGGAATCAGGCTATGGTTTCCCCTCACATATTGTGGCATAAAACAAATGTAATTAAAAAGATTAGGAGAAAAACGGCATATAAACGGTTTAAAAACATTTTAAATCATTCTGTCACTTCAGAATTTTGATTAGATGTTTCACTCCTAATCCCTCTGCACACCCTATGACTCACTCCTACCCCCTCCGCACACCCTGCCACTCACTCCTACACCCTCCGCACACCGTGCGACTCACTCCTCCACCCGTCGCACACCCTGCGACTCACTCCTACACCCTCTGCACACCCTGCATTTCAGTCCTACACCCTCCACCTCACTCATACACCCTGCGGACATCCTGTGTCTCACTCCTACACCCTCCACAGACCCTGCATCTCACTCCTACACCCGTCACACACCCTGTGACTCACTCATACACCCTCCACACACCCTGCATCTGAATTCTACACCCTCTGCCCACTATGCGAATTTCTGTGAGCAAAAAAAAATATATTTTCCCCCAAAAATGTAGATTAGGACATGTGGCATTACCTGAACACAACACTTTTCTTAGGGTTAATTTCATTCTGCACCCATAATCCCAGCGCCGAAGTAGCTGGTTATACCCACAACACACTGTATACACATAACTAAGGATATTTGCATGTATATTGATAGGAGTGCAACGTGGGATGTGTGGGATTGATATCATGGATATGCCAAGAAATATTGTTTTAACCGATCATTGCATGTGCAAAATATTTTTATTACTTTTAGTTAAATGACTCATATGGCCCCGCCGCATTGGCTTAGTCATGTATGTGTGTAAGACTTTCTTTATATTACTTATTTTCTTGTCCCTATCATTTGAATCTAGCATAATACATGCTATGCTCTATTCGTGTCTTTCCTTTCTCTTTTTAATTCTTCCATGTATTTACTATGCAAAATTCCATCATTAATGATATATTGTGTTTTTCTTCTCCCTTACAGGTAGTGGTCATCCTAGTCCTTCATCCTCTTCCTCCAGCGCCTTCAGCCAGTACCCTGGGCACACCACACCTCCAGCAACCCGCTCAGTGCACTCTCCAGCCGGAGGAGGCAACAGCACCAGCGGAGTCTCTGTAGTCTCCAGTTCCCTCCACCACCACAACCAGCATACCTCACCGCACTCTGGAGGACCGCCTCCGCCACACAAGCCTGTCGGGGCCGGGGGCTGCCCTCCCCCGCCCGGAAGCTACCTGCACCACGGTCTCCCACCTGTATCCATGGCCGGACCCCACGTTCATGGACTGCCTGGAGGGGGAGGGGTGCCTTGTTCAGGGTGTGGACCACCTCGGCCTATGCCTCTCTACGACCACCCTCATATGCAGCCATTCATGAGACACCCATTCTTCTCCTGTAAGTATTACGTCTTTAAAAACATGATAGTAATGTCTTTGGAAACAATTCATGATAATTATGTAGATTTTATTAATTGCATGTTATGCTGGATAAAACGTAGAACCATGCCATGACTATTCTTCCATCAATTATTGCAAATTACAATTTAGAATTACTTGGGTGTTTATAACAAACTATCATTAAAACAGTTCCAAAGTCTGAAAGTTTACCTTCTCTGAAGTTGGGAAAATGCCCTGCACCCAATGCACCAAACACTAAGTCCCTGGGTGCCTGGTGCTGGGCAGTCCTTAGCTGCCCACCTAATGCTGGCTTGTCATGTCACCTTTGTCATATTCCCCACACCGCTGATTACACACGCCATGTTACCTCCATGTTATGACTAGCATTATTAAAAGGTGGGTCATCCATCACCAGTCTGTCACCTCTGTATATGTACACACAGGAGGTAATGTACCAACTGTAGTAATGACCTCTGCCACAAAGACTATACATATTGACATGAGTGAGTGAGTAATAGATTTTTAACGCCATTTCGACAGCATATTGACATGAATAACAACTCCATGGTCCAATATACCCAATATGTTATTCATGAATTACCAAAGAGGTCTAGTTATGGCGTTTATTGCACTTTACCAAACAAACTGCGATTTGAGCTATATTCCACACCTGTATAGGTAAGAGATAAAGATGGTAACATTACACTATCAATCAAGACCTTTTAGCATTTGTTCCGCCTGATTTGGTATTGAATATGTCTACGACGCTTTAGATTGTTATGGAAAAAAACTATGATCATATGTTAGAAGATAAGTAAGAATAGTAGTAGGTATAAACATTTTTCATATAATATATGAAAAATGTTTATACCTACTACTATTGTTTATACCTACTACCATAACGTAAGACCCAAGGCTACATATTATGTAGCCTTGGGTCTTACGCTTGAACCGTACACGAAAACCCTATCCCCATTTATTGCAAGGTGCGGGGCAAGGCATGTCCCACATCTTTCCAGCCCTTTCCATTCTCACTTCTCTTCAGCCACTCACGACAAAACTAGCCTTAAACGATTCCCTCACATCAGTGATAATCATTTAATTAAATAAGTGGCCTCTCACTAGGCCCCCTGGGGGTGTGTGAGCCCACAAAACCCCACACCAATCCACAACCCTTTATTCAGCCTTCTGACCAGGGCGTCCAGGGGGAGGCAACAATAGTCATATTAGCCGCCGATTATAGTTCACCAGAGTGCCGCAGGCGTGGAGAGGGCGCTCTTTGCCCTGTAGCCTCGCCCTCATCAGTCGCCTCTAGGGATGCGTATCCGCAAATAGTTCACACTCTCAAGCACCGGTAGGCTGAAACTCAAAATAGGGGTGAGAGTGAAATAGGTTGGGAGACAAGGGCAGATATATAGACACTAAGACAAAATAGATATGTGTATAGGAAAACCTTCAACTTACTGATATGCCATGGTAAATCAATGAGTGTTTTTCCCTTTCCTAGTTTCCATGTACCCACTACCTGTAAACATATAAAAGTGTCAGGAGGACCTGAAGGTTTCACACTCAAGTAGTTCACAATATAGCCCTACCTGGAATGTAAAGAGTTTGACCACAAAGACCCCATCTCCCATATTGACCATACCTACCATACCTTCCCATATGACCGTTGTAAGATGGATGGATTTGTTGGGGCATCTCATTATTGTATTGGATACTTTCCCAGGTATCTACTCAGAGCCATTGGCCAATACAGGCATTCTTTATACCACTCATCTTAATCCAGGCCTTTATCCCTTTCACTTTGGCAATAGTATGTGTCTGGGGATGGACTACGCAGAGGGTATATGCAGGTATCAGAAGCTCTCAGAGTTGGTTAAACGTTAAAGCAGATACAGCAGTTATAATATGAACAGAACACAACTCTATAGATTTACTTGGTTAGTTGATACATGTATCTCCTTTCGTTGGTAATCTATCTTGGTGACCCTCCACCTTTCCTCAGCCTAATTGTAGGTTAATAGATCCCATACACCCCATGCTTTAGGGGGCAACGGCATGAGAGAAATCATGTATTATCGCCCACTCATCTCAGATGCTAAAGCTGTACCTATGTTTTTCAAGTAATGCGAGATGATTCAAACAGTCCAATAATATAGACCAAGCCTGCAGGTGACTGAGCTATACAATATCAACATTTCCTTTCTTCCACAGCTACCTCCATGCTTCCCATCCCCAACGCCTTCTCTCTACTGTCCAACATGAGAGGTAAGCCAAGGCGGGGGATGTTAAGGAGGGCAGTGTTTTCTGATGTACAGAGGAAGGGTCTGGAGAAAACCTTCACCAAACAGAAGTACATCAGTAAGCCTGATAGGAAGAAGCTGGCAGACAAACTGGGCCTCAAGGACTCTCAGGTTGGTATTATGTTTGTTATCTTTGATTAATGCTGTACATGTATTTGATAAGGATTCATATGTTTTGACTTTTCCTGGTTGGTAAACCAGAAAGTTCCCTAAAATCAGTATTGCAATCAAACTGTAATTACAAATTAGGCGTTTCTCTTCTTTATTCTGTCCAATGAGGTTTTCCCATGACATTAAGCAGTATTTTCCACTTTACACAAGTTGGTAAATTGTACGCACAATACACACATGAATCACGCTATAATCATTCTCTCTGTGAGATGAATAGGAAAAGTATGGATGATAATGATACCGATTGTAGAGTATTATTAGTCCAATATATAAACCTAGACTCTGTGGTGCCAAATTGACAAATAACAGATTTTTATCTATTTTTGATGACAAGCATTAAACATTGCCATTATCTCACCGATAAAGCACACATGTATGGATTGTTAGACGTCTATACAATTTCATAATTATAATTTCATGATAATGAATGGTTGTCTCGTCTTCTGTGTATAGCTTATTATGGTTGCCATACAACTCATGATTGTACATGAAATGCCCCTAGGCAAAATGTCGTCTGCAACTTAGACCCGCACACAATAATCTAATTAGTATCGGTTACCGACCAATCTAGATGATAATCACTAATAAAGAGTAAAAATAGATAAGGTACGATTACATGGAATGATGTCATGTAATCATAGAGGAACACTAATAATTCTTAGGCCCCACAGTTAAGTGAATTTCAGTTTGAAGTCATTATGCATTTCGCCATGTATGAATCTCTGGATTCACAGAATGATTTCAGTCAAACATGAAGAATCTCGTCATATAAAATCATTTCCATCAGCCAGTAAGCAAAAAGGAAATATATAGAATAAATCTAAATTTGCACGACATCAGTCAAATTGTGCCAAAACTCTTTCTGGATATTTGCGATATTGCACATTAAAGTAGCTTGAAGCTATCAATCATGACATTGTATTCAGGAATCACTGGAGAGCACTAGAAAACTCTTTCCAGGGATATCTTCAAAGAGAAGTGTAAGCCATATTAGTTGTAAAGGTTGTCCCATGGGAGTTACGGAGATTAAATCCATGACCAATACGGCCTTTGACGACCGCCGCACCTTATTAAGATGATAGGCCCCAAGTGTACAATTGCCTAAGGTATCGTAACCACTCCAAGCCCATCAACAAAACATTAGCAGAAAACATTACATCACTAAATCAATTCTCATTGGTCAGTATTGTCAGGGGGGTGTTTTCAAGTGTGTGACACTGTACTGGGGGCGTTGGACACGGCAGTACGGCCATTATAGATTTAATTAAACTTATTTGAACGCTCCCAGCAGTAATGGCATTATCAAAACCAAAACGGTGCGCTTCAAAATGGCTGCTGACCGCCCTGCAGAACAAAATGTCAACAGGACCGGAAACGAAGGGCGGGATTTGTTGGGGTTGTTGTCTCGCACACACGTGACGTCAGGTTCTCGCGAGATCACGCCGATCACTTCCGGTGTGCCCCCAATGTCGCCCTGTGCCCGGGAGGATGACAGGCGCCACGTGTTGTCACGTGTTCTCGTGTGGCTTGAAGCAGACGTCATTTCGGCAGATTCCCGCCCTTTTTGTCTCAGCGACAATTTCCGTCCGCCTGGACGCCTCCTTTTCACCATCCCGCCTCTTCTTTTGTCATCCATTAATAATAAATCTAGTCCATTCAGACGCCCTATAGTGCCCATACATGGGCGTTCTTCAATTAAACTTAGAATGAGCACAGATTAATGTGTGTATGGATGGGCCATGGGTGATTGACCCTTTCAGGGTCCTTCATTCAGGAGTGGTGTGTATTGCCCTAATTTCCAACCTGCCACATAGCGGACAACCTGCCACCATCATTGCAGCCATCGTCTATGCAATGACCCGTGTTGTCCTCTCAAGAACAAATGGCCTTTACTTCTCCATCTCTCATCATGGCTTTTGAGTGTCAGTGCTTGCAGCATGGAGATTGATCCAGGGGGTTTATCTCTAGCTTTGATAATCCACGCACTTGGATTTGTATTTATTACGCTGTCAACATACGGACCTCTTTCCTATAAACACACCTCTAACTGTTCCTTGTTCGAGAGAGGTGGACCCCTTCAAGAAAGCGTTTCCCTATAAATTTCATATTAGAAACCCTCTAAGCTTCCCAAGAAGTGTTTTAGCCTGAACCACTCTACATCCTGCCCGTGCAGTATCCCCTCAGTGGCACGTGCTGTGTTGAGCCCCAATTTAATCCTTGTTTTACCGTTGACTTACCACTAGGCGGGCCGAGTCAATAACCATGTCCAATTACCCGTGCTAACGACACCACGCACCTGGCGACAGGCGAAGGCACTAACAAAAGGGTGAGAGCAACCTGTCAAAGACCCCCCCCCCCCCTTCCTTCTACACAGGCACGACCCCACCCAGATAGCACATGATATACGGGCTATGATACAGCTATTTGAAGTGGATGATACACGCCTAACTTGAGTTGAACTGACAGCTAGATGACACTAGACAAAATATATCCCATGATGTCAAAAATGGCCGATCAATGTATCAATGTGGGTGATCATCCTTACATGGATAACTGCGCAAGTCAGGGAACCGAAGGTGGCATGAATTATGAATAAATTAATTTGCAATTAATAAAGGCTTATGTTGACAAGGTCCCATACTGCGACTGATATTGAGATAAACAAAATGGTCGCTACGGGCTCAAAATTAAACTCATGTAAATCATATGATTGATTGTTATCTGCGATATGATATTCATTTTTCTAATACTTAAATGAGAGATACTTATCATGATAATGAACAACAAATAGCCACCGGAAAATGTACCCAACTATAGTCACGTGAGGGGAGACAATGTCAAGGTATGGCCACACACCCCTATCATGAAAAGTCACGCACACTTAGGTTAGCAAAATGCAGAAAGAAACAGTGATGGCACAGCCAACTCAAACCTCCACCCCGCTCACCCCACAAAAAAACAAGAAATAATAAAAATAAATGAAATGCATGCATAAATAAAGAAACTATAAACAAATTAATTTTAGATACGTTTGCATATAAAATCACTTAATTTAAATACATGACATGAATTAATGGAATCACGGGGCAACTTGTCACAATAATGTTTAAAACAAAAATGAGAGGGTTGATACAATGTAGTATCATAGGGGGTCATAAAATTATATTCAGTCTACTTTAGGACGGTTGCTTTAAATTTATGGAATTTGTCATGCATGCGCGTCATTATAATGTGTGTGTTTACCACCGACAGAAAGGCTGTATGTACAACTACCGGTACCGAAATACAACATACATTGCTATTTCATCCACACAAATTTGATTTCACAGACCTGCATTGAGGAATTTTTTTATTTATATTTGTACGTTTGTCAGGGAATAAGACGCCTAAAATCTGGCCCAGCAAGTTTGTGTGATTGCATTTCTGACAGTTAAGGCTTATATAAAGCACAACAAACGTGTGTGTCACTCAGCAAAAATATTGTTTTATCTAATAACTTATAAATAAAAGAAATCTAATAACTTATAAATAAAAGAAAAATGATGATATGGGCTTACCCTGTAAGAAAATGATTAGGCATGACTTTGTAAAACAAAACTTATAATTTACCTTTTCTTTCTGTGTTCCAGGTAAAAATCTGGTTCCAGAACCGTCGCATGAAGTGGAGGAACTCGAAGGAGCGCGAGCTGCTCTCCTCAGGTGGGTCACGTGAGTCTACACTACCAAATAAGGGCAATCCTAACCCCGACCTCAGCGACACCAAGGATGAACCACAGACACTAGACGTGAACAGTGATATGGAAGATGATCACCCAGACATTCTCCACCACAATTCCTCTATGGAGGACCACAAGATGTCCAATCAGTATGACCTTCACGATCACCAACCTGTTGATCTCAAGGTCCACCGCCAACATGGTAGCCATCCCAGCTCACCCTGTGGCGGAAACGGAACTGACGTCATCTATCAAGATGGCGGCCATTTTGCAAATGGCGGGCAGACCGTCAGTATACACCCTGCTATGTTGTATCACTCTGATGACGACGTGGACTCGGACTCTGAGAGTGAGGAAATAACAGTGTCTTAGATGATGAGTCACAATTTTACTCGTATAGTGTACATTATCTTAATTAATGATTGAACTGATAATGGTCTACTATAGGCTTATATTTTTTGTTTGTCTGCCAACTATTTCCTGTCAAGTCTAATGATGTTAGAAGTCACATATTCACGATTTATCAAGCGTCTGGTGGGGTACATATTGAGTATCATATTCTACTCCTGCGCAAAACACTTTCCTTTCAAGATCCAATTTAGGTGTTGATCACCAAAAACTGATATTATTTGTTACTATAATTGTTTCTTTGAACGGAGAGGTATGGTTTAAGTCTATTCCGACTAAAAATGGGGCTCGGTTTCTCATAGAACACGGCGATGCAATCCACAGTCCGGCCCTAGATGTTAAACTCTGATGTTGAGTGTGTGGTCTGATTTAAACTATGTGCTCAAAGGGCATTTTTCACCATGCTGTGCTCAGATTTCACTGGAGGCTGTCCCGTTCACGGTAACTGGGGCTACTAAGGAGACATTCTACAGATAATGATTTGATAACGAATTAAGGATATAAATGCACTTCATAAGTTTAATTACAAGGTTAATGATGAGGATCGCTAATTAATTATTTATAAAAATTGTAACTGAATGAATGGGAGGGGGGGCTTTATACTGGTGAGAGAGGGAGAGAGCATGGCATACAGAGAGAGCGAGAGAGAGAGAGAGAGAGAGAGAGAGAGAGAGAGAGAGCGACTAGGGAGACAGAGAGGCATACACATAGAGGCAGAGACAAGTGGCAGAGGAATTGTAAAAACTCATTATTTATGTTAATGTCTGAGCAGTTACGTTGTACCTTTATGAATCTGATTATCCATGGTGTGCTGAATGGAAACGTGTACAAAACTTGTATATCTGTTTGATGTATATTGTTGCCGTTCGAATAAACTTATTACTTTTGAAAAGAGGAACTGTTTCCAAGTTATGATTTTCTATAGGTAACGAATGTTGTATTCACATTATGTGATGTTAGATATGATCATGGACCATTCCGAGCTAACAGAGGTATTGCTTTGCTGATGCATTGGTGTTCATTGCCATTATCATCACCAACATCACCATAATCAGTCATACAGATAAGAAAGGAAAACGCTCCTACACTGAAAACTTATAGCTGTATAAACTAACCAGTGTAGATCACTTTAGGGTGCTCAGCTTGATGCCGTCTGGGGGGAGCACCTTGTCATCATTTGGGTAATCATATGTGATTACAAAGGGTCATCATATTGATTACCTTTTACAATATAGCTTACATGCTCAGATTGATAGGTGTACAACCCAATTGGGCATTTTGTCAGGTTTCAAATATGTTTATAATTACCTCCCCCCCTCCTGGTACTGGTAGGTCTTTATCCTTGACCCTCCTAAGCTTCATGATTGGTCACATAATATATATCAATATGTATAACAAGCAAGAATTTATTCCCCCAGTTGTTACTATCATTTCAGAGACAGGAGAGGTGTCTATGTGTAAACAATTGCTAAATCATTTAATGTCATTGGAATTTTTGCCATTTTTTTCTTTCTTGAATCAATTGAGTCCCTATGAGATGGTTTTATGATAACCTTTCATTTCACAGACATTTATTGTCTGGATTAATGCAACTATTGATTCATAGATTACCTTTAGATAGTTCCTATCCTGTATTTTTGTATAGTGGAGGCCCCTAGTGGCAGAAGTATGTCATCAAAATGATGACTCTGTGCCATCACTTTGATGAGATAGGGTCATCATTTTCAAATGATGAACAAAAGTCATCTTCAATGATTACTTTTATATATGTATAAGTTTTCAGTGTAGAGCCCGTCACCTTTCCATGATGGAACGGTGACGGGCTCTGTGCTGTCATGAAGCAAGGTACTCCATCTTTGGAGTGGGGATATACAGGATAGATAAAGGGAGACAGACAGATAGACAGACTGATAGAGAGGGTATTGGGCAACTAAGAACTCATAAAAATGGATGGCAGCGAAACACTAGAAGAGAGGTAACTGGTAGCTGTATGGAGCGAGGCAGACAGGGACAGAGACAGACCGACCTGCCAAGGAGATTATACATTGGATACAATGAATCTCAGACATCTCGACTATAAAACCCCTACGACTCGTGATAAGCACCAATCTTACATAGATCATGTTTGGACCACTCGCAAGCCAATCATCAAGTTCACCAAAGGTCATGGTACATCCCACAATAAATGTTAAAAGCTCCAGTAGCCTTTCGCTTATCCACTCTATTGAAATGGTAAGCTGTAGTTCAGCCTGGGCTGGGAGAGGGAGTGGGTGATATGTGTGGTGGGGGTCATGCAGTTATATTGACAAAGGAGAAGGGCCTGACAGCACATAACTCATACCCCCTGCAGCAAACATATACAAACATGTTAGACATAGCATGAAACATGATATCAAACCATGATCCATGCGATTGAATTTCCAAGCCTTGAAGACCCTGGGCATTCTACCAGAGTGAAAAAGAATAATTCCTCTTAATCCCCACTCACCTATACTCATTACAAAAGATTGTTCATGAATTGTTCATGTCGGTAAGCTAAGAATTACCATTGTTCTAATTCCTCTTTCAACTCCATTTTGAATTTCCAATAGGATTTCTGTTCTGACATCAGGAAAAGTGTTTGGGGAAGGAAGTGTTTATTTTTGCATACATGAATTAGCTGACACTGAAGATGCGAAAATTGAAGCCAATATTAAACCCAGTCACACTTGTTCTGTTTTAGAATTCATGATTTAAACCTAGGCAAATATGCATCCCATTCAAATGAAATACCAGCCGTGCATTATGCATTAAGGAACATTAGCAAGCCATGATTCACAAAACTCACTCACTCAGAGTACATGTTTATTAAAGGACTTAGGTTAACGTCTTTTTTATTGTCAAAAAGAGACATGAATGCCATGGAACCAAAGTAAGGGTGTCAAATGTTCACTGGGGGTCACTGGTGCCCTTGAATCTGGCTGTTCAGAACTAATGTCAGTGTGGACTGAAGTTCTTTAAGCACAAAGAGTAGTGAAAGAAGGGGACAATGCCCAAACTAACCAAAGTTAAATCTAATCCTGTGTCCCGCAGCTTCTCCTGACAATGTACACTCAAGACCAATGCTTCATTGCCTAGACAAGCTTAGTTATTTTCATGGAAGCTTTAGAAGGTGAGAATACTGGTACATGGTCGGTACAAAAACACATGTACAAAACTTGATAAGTACAAGGTAAAGTATTTCAACCAAAATCTTATGTATTTTATTTTTCTGTTCCTCACTCTTTCCATATTCTAAGCTTACATGGGCAAAGCTGTTGGTCTTACCATCAATGTGAGTTGAAGTGTATAGTATTTCATTTGCGAACAAACTTTCATGATCAAATGAAATGAGAAACTACATACCACATGACCGTATGATATTGGAAAGCTTGCAGCCGTAATGTCCTGACTTCCTAGGATTTCTTTGTGACTGGTTAAATTAATTATGACCTGTACGGCGTGAATATGGAATTATAGCAAACCCGAGCAATGCTGGCAGTCTACGTTACCCATGTTCCCACCAGGGCCTAAAATGTAGTATACGGAACATAAATTCATGGAATATGCAACCTTATACGAGATTAAAGACGTCAAAATAGAATACATAAAGGGAAATGCATATCCCGTTGATAATGAGAATTACTCAATTTTCATTTGATTTGGCCAAGAACCTTCAAGAGGAGGAACATGATCTGTTATTTAAGTGTACATAGTGTAATGTTTATTGTAGAACGTGTAATATTATACGTCCATCAAAGTGTATGTAATAAAAACAGCAACCAGACCGCAAAATCCCACGATACTTCAGCTGACGAGCCTTGAATTAGGAAATCATAATTAGAGTTATAAATGTGGGGAATGAATTTAGAAAGAGAAAGGAGCAAGAATTTAGTGATAGACTTCCAGCCAGGGATTATGTTTTAAGGCCATTTTGTCTATTTGCATATAGAACGAGTGAAGTGCTGGCGTCCCGTGACGTCAGAGGTCAGAGTTCATACGTCACCGGATACGTCAGTCAATAGCCTAACGCGCTGAGAGCGGAGAACATGGCCTTACCACACAAGTCATACGTCTGATTATTGTCTGATGGCCGCCAGGGGGCCTGTTCCCAATATTAATCAGCCTTAACTTCTCTGTGGAGGGGTATAGGGTAAGCATGATTGTGTTTAAGCTGTGTTTATACTCGTGTAATGCATGCACTAACCCCTATGTGGGCTCTATCGATGCTACATAAATATGTGAAAGGTTTAAAATCCTATCAGACCCATACAACACTCGAGGTTAATTCAAAACATCCTACCGTCAGTCCCCCAGCGATAGTTGGAATTTCCAGCCCTATTGATTTATCTGTTTGTAGAATGTGACTGCCATGTATTGATACCAGGCAATGCTATTGATTTTACTGGTGGTAGGCTGAGCCCTGCATACAATTGTCAACGAACCGTTACATGTGGGTGATCCTCTTTATTGCACAGCTGACATGAGTGTTCATACAGGTGGTAACAATGATACACTCGCCAGTGTCCAAGCTCTGCCCCTGAGCCTGTGACTCAACCTGTCATAGGTTCTAGGTGTGAGGTGTAGGTATGGTTTTGGAGAGATGATGTGAGCTGCTCCTGTGGTCTATTATATACACAGTGAGCAGCTCACATATGTTGGAATCTGCACTGTACGTCGCAATGCAGATGTCGCAATCTGCATTGCTCAAGGCAGTGAGCAGCTCACTGGTTGCGACTGGTATGATCTGGTATGAGCCAGTTGTATCTGGTTGGATTCAGCTGGATCTGGTAGGATCTGGTATGTTTCGCAATATCTCCAGTGAACTGTTGTTTAGGAACAATGTTGATTGTATACACCAGTGGTCTCATGGGGTAATCCACTGGTCCCACTGGGGCAGACAAGGTTTGTTATTGTTCACTAACGAGCAGTCTCTGCTTATAATTGAGTAAAGGCGGGAGTGTGAGTTGTGGGCTTGTGGGCACAGCTCAGGCCTGTGTGGCGAAGAAATTAATAAATGTGTAAAATAATGATAATACCCAGAATAGTCCATTGACACACTATCACAAGCAGAACACACTGTGCACAGTGGCAAGAGGGCAAGAATAAATGAATAGCAGTGGAAATACTCCTTTTCACAAAAACAATTATTCCCCTTTATCCTATGAGCTATTTATAGTGTGTACTGGCTCCCCATCAGGGAGGGGGAATGGATCACTTGGGCATACAACACATGAGTGGCGTTTGAGTAGAGGAGTGGTAATAATACACACATCTAGTATTAGCCTAGGAAAAGAAATAGCGAATAATCAATAGCACTTGCTGTTTCTTTCTATGGTACCACAGGGTAAATCAATAGTGTAGTATGACCCCTGAGTATGACAAGGTCTTATTTAATCCACAAGAGTTGCCAACACTACCATCACTGGAGGCCTGATGGTAGGATGTTTTGAATTAACCTCCTGGTGTAGACTTCACTGCAACATATTACAGGTACTTCAAATATATAATGTAAACCCCTGGGATTTCATCAAGATCATTTTGCACTGCTTAATTGCCCTGATATACTATGGAGTCTAAAAGTTCCTCTAGCCTCCATGGCTATACATAGGTTGCATGCAATCAATGACATTTATTAACTTAACTAATAGTATCAGTTTGGACTTAAAAATCGAGTGGCGGATCCAAGATTTGAAAAGGGAGGGGGGGAGCCCCAAAAAGGAGTGGGGACAGCCCGTTATTTTGAGCAAATTTCTGGGTCCAAAATAAGCAAGTAAACTTCTTAGTAATGGGGTTCAACTTTGTCAATGGTATATATCTCTACAATTGCCATGCTCTCTACACATATATGCCCTTATCTTCCCTATTCCTCTCAGGTTGTATTAAATCGTGAATCTGTGGACACTTTACCCCGCCTTTCACTCCTTCTCCTTATGAGGATTCAGTCGCAGTCAGTTCTCCCCAGATCATGTTACATATTCCAAGGAACTCTGCCCCAACTACATACTTACTTAAAACACTATTATTACAGCTCACTTTTATGATAATCCCATCCGCCATCAATTATACTTGCACTGTGTGTTTTTTCACACAGAGAGTTCTTAATCCCTCGCAGGTCAGGATCGTGGGTTAGGGTTAAAGTGTGGGTAGATTTAGGATTGAAGACCGACTGTTAGAAAGCAACTCTTAACCCTTGCAACTTTAGGATCCATCTTTAACGGAAAGTGAAATATTATTCTTGTACAAATTAGCTGTACATGGCATATTTAAGAGGAATCAACTTCTGCTTCAGCAAAAAAAACAGACATAAGACTGACTCCCTACAACTGAAAAAGCAGATATGATTCTGTGGCGAAATGCTGAGCTGCTCAGGCCTTCATGGCTCTATGATGAACAGCTAATACACTGTGTGGAATATAATTGATTATACGATGAGCATCTGAGAAAGGTAGTGGTTTAGTATATAGGTTATGTGATGAACAACTGAAAAAGGTGCTGATGGTGTATATGGCTCTGTGGAGGACAGTTGATAAAGGTGGTGGTGGTGTATATTACCCATAATGCACTATGCCTCCGTCACAAAAATCTATATATGGGAAATGTATAGCTCAATCGCACGACAGAGGCCAAGTGGACTATCAACATAAGGCTCTGAGGTGTGATAGTCCACTAGGACTCTGTTGCAGAAATCTATGTAGGAAATGTATGGCTCAATTGAGCAACATAGGCCAAGTGGACTATGGGTTTACGGCTCTGTGGTGGACAGCTGATAAAGATGGTGGTGGTGTATAAGGCTCTGTTTTGGACAGATGATGGCTGATAAAGGAGGTGGTGGTGAATAAGGCTCTGTTTTGGACAGAGGATGGCTGATAAAGGAGGTGGTGGTGTATAAGGCTCTGTTTTGGACAAATGATGGCTGATAAAGGTGGTGGTGGTGTATAAGGCTCTGTTTTGGACATATGATGGCTGATAAAGGAGGTGGTGGTGTATAAGGCTCTGTTTTGGACAGAGGATGGCTGATAAAGGAGGTGGTGGTGTATAAGGCTCTGTTTTGGACAGATGATGGCTGATAAAGGAGGTGGTGGTGAATAAGGCTCTGTTTTGGACAGATGATGGCTGATAAAGGAGGTGGTGGTGTATAAGACTCTGTTTTGGACAGATGGTGACTGGTAAAGGAGGTGGTGGTGTATAAGGCTCTGTTTTGGACAGGTGATGGCTGATAAAGGTGGTTGTGGTGTACAAGGCTCTGTTTTTGGACAGATGATGGCTGATAAAGGTGGTGGTGGTGTATAAGGCTCTGCGGTGAACATCTGATAATGTAGGGGTGTACACGGCTCTGTGGTGGACAGCTGATGGAAATGTACAGCTTAACTCCCCAAAAAGGAGACTACCACCATGAGTCTTATCCCAGCAAATTGTGGTGACCTTTCGCCATCTTGTGTGATGCCTTCACGACCGTGGCCTTATGAAAAAAAATCTGGTCATGTGTTGCTATAGCACAAGGTCACCAGGGATGACGATGGTCGTGAACACGCAGGGTTACCAGGGATGACAATGGTTGTGATCACGCAGGGTCACCACAGATGACAACAGTCATAATCACACAGGGTCACCACAGATGACATCAGTCGTGATTACACAGGGTCACCACAGATGACGATGGTCCTCATCACGCAGGGTCACGCCGGATGGCAAACAAATCTTTTTTTTGGGGGGCGGGGGGTTCTTTTATTCATCAATTTAAACATCATTGATTTAGCTGTTCATTAATTTGTGGTCCTCTCCATCCATGCTTCTGTTGTTTATGCTCCTCTGAATTACTTGTGGAAGTCCCTGTTTAAAGATAAGGAAATAAAAGACATTTAATCATGAATACAGTACTATATCACAAGTTTATGAAATATGTGTATAGCTTTTATTATATCATAAACAATAATTCACACAAAGAGGGTGCATGGCAAATTTTATGCAAACCTCTATTCCCCTTTCCTGGTTAAGCATTAATGACATGCACAGCCATGCATGGTCATTTAATGGTGTAGGAGGTCTCAAAAATCCACCATTAGATTTACCTATTGATGTGAACAACCAGCCAGTGAATATGACTGCTGCCCACTATTCTTTAAATCAGAAATTAATGTAATTAAACAAGGTGTACAAGACCTAACCGACAATATCAGTTGCTGTATGTGTCACAGTAAACTGTATATTGTACAAATTACACTAAGAATACTAGGAGCCAACTCACCTCACATCTGTTCTCCTTGGTCTCTGCCTGTCTGTTGTGAAATCTGGGTAAGCTTCTTTGTTCTCAGAAATTTGGAGGGAAATTTGAAATGGACCAATCAGAACACAGTAAACTAGGCTGGTGGTCACTGTCGGTGATAGCTGGTTATGGTGAGTGAGACTGCTGGTGACATCGTGAGGATGTGTCATGGGTCGTGAGAGATGCTATGATTTGGGTCAGACATGGTATGTGCCCCTATTATCACCCAATGCAATAATGTAATGCTCTATCACTAACTGTTCTTACCTCTTTCCAATAGATGTAATGCACCATAAAGGTCAGACCACATCAAATTTTCTTATTATTGTCAGACCAAGGCCTATTAATGCCTACATACAATGTGTATTGGGCACAATGTCAACTCAGTGTTAAATCCCATAGACAAAAGAAACTATCATTTATGTCTGAAATATGAACACATAACCATAATTATAGCATTCATTATGTTCTATATGTTCATGCTATTTACTAGCATATAAAGGAACTGATATATAGCCTAGGATCATGTATAATAACATTTATTTTCAATGCCCCATCCATAAAGCAAAGACAGCATCAAACTATAGAGTTATCCTAGTCTGTTAATGCTGACATCCTGGTGATGAATCGTCATGATGAGTTGAAACTGACAGGGGTTGGCGAAAGATCACGCAGGTTCAACTAACGACTTATGTGATATTAGTGATGATTCGCCATGATGAGTGAACCCTAATGGGGGCTGGTGAAAGGTCACGCAGATTCAACTCACAACTTTTGTAAAATCAGTGATGAATTGCCATGATGAGTGAACCCTCACGGGGGCTGGCGAAAGATCACGCATGTTCAACTCACTACATTTCTAAGGCAGGTGATGAATCGTGATGATGAGTGAATACTGACAGGGGGTGGCGCAAGGTCACACACTGCGTTATCACTAGAAAAGTGATTCACCACCCATCACCAACTATGACAGGAGATGACGACAATTTGCTGGGATTCAACATACCTAAACATTTGGCCAATTCTTTCCCTCAGACCAGTGACTTAGAATTTGCTTTTGATTTTACAAGTGTGTCAGTTACTCAGATGGCGCCGGTCGTAGAATGATCAAAGCATGTTACTTTGAATTGATTTGCCATGGCAGGCAAAGGTCCGATACTGTACTTTCACTTTTCTCCCTTTCCTTCATCCCTAAAACCCCCACACCCTTTTTCCCTCAGCATCATTTGTCAGTCAGAGCATGAGTCCCCTTGTGCAGACCTGTCCGCATATATAAACACTGCAGGAATAACAGCCCCTTCTGTCGGTACAGCTTATTTATCATGTCCAACCACAGCAACCTACCCCTACCTGGGCCCACCCCCATCCCACTGTCGCCACACAACAGCCAAAATATCCTCATGAATACTTTCACCAGTCAACCATTTGTCGTGGTCTGAAAGCTGAAAACCCTGTCGGGGGTGAAAGATCAGGGGAGGAACATAAACTCGTCTTACTTAAGCATACACCTGGCAAACCCTCTGTTAGCTCAGGTAGGGGTGGGAGAGGAGGGTGTTGGAGGAGATGGGATGCGGTAAGGGCTAGGTGTAAGGGGTATGAGATGGGGCAATGTCTTTGAAACCTTTAAATGCCTGTTTAATTCTCTTGAGCTCACATGTTTGCATACATACTTTAAACTTCAAATCGTCAGTGCAATGAAATACCTAATAGATATCAATTAAGCAGAAGAAGAACAATATGGTAATCGATTCTTGTACATGTATACATACTTGTCGGCCAAGAAGAGATGATAATCATTACTTATAAGCTAAGATAAATTTTGACACAAAATACTTAGCCATGAAGCTGCATCTTGGAGAGTAAGTTGACCGAGTATAATAGCTAACAGTATTGGCTCCTGAATTTATACTTGAAGAGAAGGAAAGCAGGAAATAAACATAGAGAATTGGCCTTGAAATGAGTATGTACTTGACTGCTGTACTTTTAACGTTTAAGCATCTACAGGTAGACGGAATGCAGACATGGGGAGATATATATATAATATTGAGTGGTGCCACCACTCAGTGACATATACAGCCGCTCATCCACTTTCTGTATGTTTAATATGGCCAGATTACCATTGTCAAGAGGGACCCGCCAGTCTAAGGAGCTGAATGGAATAAAAATGGCGATATATTCATGTGAGGCATTGGACTTTTGTGCGTGCCCCTGCTCTGTAAACTGCCCCCATGGCCGTCCCCCTGGCGGCAGGGCACCGGGTGAGGACACCCGACCCAAGCGGTAGTGTGTGCAGCACATACGATATGTTGGTCGCCGCCGCATAAACGAGGGGGATGGAATTAATTTGGCAGCCTGCACAAACAGGTCTATAAAGATGGTATTGCTGACTTGAATTCCCTCCTCTGCCCCCTCACCCTTCTCTCTGTGCACCCCTACCACTGCTGACTCCCCACCCCTGCTGCTTTCCTAGGCGCACCAATAGTCTACAAAGGACCCCTGTATGGATGGAAGGAAGGATGGGTGGATGGATGGATGAAATGGTGGGAGGAAGGATTGATGGATGAACGGTATATAATTCCCTACTGTGCCTCAGAGAGTTAGCAAAGGTAACGTAAAGACAGCCACATACCTTGAGACGTCCACCCAACATAATTATTTGCAATGGAAAATAGACTTACTCCTGCATCAAAATTATAAAACCATTGCTGAGCATTGAATCTACCAGTTGGTAATATTGATTCACTAGCAAACCCAATGCCATGGCTATTTTCTGGGGGTGGACCTTTCAAGGTATGTGGCCATC
Organism: Acholoe squamosa; assembly: GCA_949317995.1. Classification (NCBI taxonomy): domain Eukaryota; kingdom Metazoa; phylum Annelida; class Polychaeta; order Phyllodocida; family Polynoidae; genus Acholoe; species Acholoe squamosa. Next base: position 32,486,197 of record OX439044.1, read on the forward strand.
TTTAGGAGGATATTCTAGACTAGAGAACAGTACTAAAATGACCATGACCAAAACTTGACTCCGTGTGGTCCTTATTATATGTAGATCTATGGATCTGAGAAGGGGGTGCAATGCGCCTTATAGGCGAGGTATGCCTCATGCGGCTTGTGTACCATTTCATATACCCACTATGGGAGACACACTTTCACATCAGTCCCCCATCACAATGATTATGATATTCTAACATCATATGAATCGGGACCCTCAATTGAACCTTTTCCCTCTTCACCTCTTTCACACCTTCTAAAAAACCTTCAACCTGAATACATGTAATAAACAAAAGCTAAACAGATTGAAGGCATGAACATCCGACAACACATAGGTAAAGGTTGGGCTCGCTTACCTCTACTAAACCCTTACCAAATGTATTCCTCCCCTCCCTGGGAGGTATACAAAAGCTACTATATATACATTTACATGGGTTCAATCCCTTACCCTTTAAGTGCCGAGTTGTGCATTCTATTAATATACCCTTTGGTGTTCATATTGTATGAAAGCAGCCCTGATGAGTCTCACAAGCCATGGTGCATTCATGCACCATACCAACCCTTTAGTACTGTATCAACACCAAAGGGTTACCATGATACATGGATGCAGCATTGGCAAGAAGACTCCGCATGTCTGCATTGATACGCCTTAAGAGCACAAGGCCCTTAAAGGGGGCACAAGGTCCTTAAAGGGGGCACAAGGCCCTTAAAGGGGGCACAAGGCCCTTAAAGGGTAACGCCCATCATCACACCTCCCACAGACGCTGGGTAAACTTCAGGGTGGGAATTGTCGCCATGGAGGCGGCTGCATGAGTGGGGAGGGGTTCAGGGGGCATAGACATGCCCTGTAAGGTCGCTAACAGAAGCACCTATCAAACCAATGATGAGTGGACACAACTGCTTAGCTCTTCCCGAGCAGGCAGATCAGCAGCTTCTGGCAACCAGGCCAAGAGAATGCAGTGGCTTGGGTTTCTACCAGAGTCGAGGCTTCAGTAGTTTAGACCTGATGGGGTCTGGCTGCCTTGGCGTCCCTAATTCCTGAATCTCCATTCCCTGCCAGCCAATATTCTTGGAACCATGATACCGTACCCATTATTGGTACATGGTTTTGCATGTGATGTTGATTGGGATTGTCTTATTGGCCATGCCCTTTGTTAGTCAAGATGCAAGACTGCAGCTCTGGTAACTCACTGCCCAATGCTGCATTGTGACCACACAGGGCCCATACTCTCCTCAAAGGTCCGCCTAATGTAACCGTGCATTGCCATTGGGATAGTTTCATTTTATAGACACTTCCATGTAGGAAAATGATAAAATTCTAGTATGAAATAACATTAACATCACCATGAATGACGCCAATTCTCTCTAACTGCGTCAGTAGTAATCATCTGCTGGTATCATCCGTAACATTGGTCTCCACTGTAAACCCCCTTCAACCCCATAAAGCAGGATTTGCACGCAAATCCCATAGAGTAATGGAAATCCAGGGGTGAAAGGGTTTTAAATTTAAGGGCCTATCCTGCAGTCAGGTTCACGTTCTTTTATCAGCATGATGCATAAGTGCATCATGCCAGCCCACTTTGTCCAGTAACATTGGCATGTGGCACATAGACTGTGGCCCTGACACCAAGGGCATGATTTTGCATCATGACGACCAAAGGGTATACATGTAGTGCAATAAGGCTTACACAATATAAGAGGATGTTTTGATGGGATCTGAGCCCCTACCACTCAATTCTACTTATTATAAATGTATATCAACTGGTCAAATTATAAATATTCACTATTAGGATGTACCTGATACGCCCTCACCACACTCAAGATAATGGTGATATCCAGCTGACAAAGACAATCGATCATTTATAGACATGTGTTGCTACAATGAGAAAGTATTGTTCTTTGGCACCTGGCTGTAACCAACCTAATTCTAATCCTTTGACCAAGAATAATGTGCGGAGTGGCATATATGTATATATGGCCAACAGTTTCTCATTAAATAACAGAAGTGCTTATGATGATATCACCCAGAGTTTATCTTCGAAACAATGCTAATAATTGAATAAAAGTACAGGTCGCCCTAATGCAAAGTTCATTTTGAAGAAAAAGAAAAAAAAAGATCAATAGCTAAGAACAGCGCTGTGTTACATGATACATGTCACTGTTCGTTGAAATATGGAATGAGTAGGCTAAGTGCAACTTATCTGCCGCCCCCCCCCCAAATGTAACAAAGTTACACCTGTGATTTCCTTGGACTGAATTTATAGAAATAATCAACATACAAGATCAGGCGATTAACAATCGGTAAAGATAACGGATACTGGAGGGGCCCAGTATTGTTTATACAGGAGAAAGGCTGCATGTCGACAGCGATGAAACAATGATTCTTTCACCAATGGCCTATCCGCCATCTTTGTTCTCATCTGCAAGGGCGTCGCCATCTTGTCTGCGGGGACGAGGCTATGATCAGGCACGGTGCGGAGTGATGACGCCCTGAGTGTTTGCCTGCTAAAACAAGCCTGTTTACTAAGGTAGCAAGGCGCCAACCCTGTCCTAATCTGTGAACGGAAATTAAAGATGTTCAAGTAGGCAGCAAAATACATAAGCCACACACAGAGGCCACTTGTTGGCAGTGCGTACAAACAGATTGTTGGGGGTGATTCGTTTGGAGGATATTTAAAGATGGCCTACTTGAGCTGGGCTATAGCCGGTAGTGGCACTCACCCATTGCCATGAATCCTCTTTGATGAGTCGTATTTGGAGCTTTAGGGTGTGTTTGGTATAACTATTTAAGTGTTGCATATGTCCATTGGTCAGCATGATGCACAATGCAGCCCCGGGGAATGTACTTGCCCGGGCTACGCTCAGGTCTGGTACTCTCCAAAATGGTCGGTATGATGCATGGGTATAAGCCTGGCCAGTGGGGTCGCCAGCGATGCATCATAACCACCAGGGGCATAATGCATTAATGCACTATATGGGTCTTAACGGGTTGCTATCTTCTTGTGTTTGTTTATAGGGAGCTATTTGACTCTTGTGACTGTTTGTGAGGATCCAATTGTGTTTATTTGAACAGATTCATTTGAGTCGTGTGTTTATTTATGAGTAAACTTAGTAAGGGATCCTTAGGGTTTGGGCAAATAATAATGTGATCTAATACAAAGGTTACTGGGTATAACAGCACTTTACATATAATACTTAACTGTGAATGCGAATGGAGCCTATATCCACCAAGGACACTGGTTAAGAAAATTTGTAATCTTAACTTCATGGTATCATTATTAATTATTAGGTCTGTATAATTATACATTTCCCATTTTCATGTAGAGTAGCGGATCCAGGGGGGCGGGGCAGTCCCCCCCCCCTCACTAGACCATCCCTTTATGATCCGCCACTGATCAGCTGATCTAAGTATAACACCTCAAAGGAGTGGTGGAATTTGGCGAGGGGGGGGCACGGGGCCCCCTCCTTTCGGCCTGTATAGTTAAGATTTATTATTTATTGGACTCAGATTTACTAAAAAAGAAAGAAAGAAGCTACAAAAGGGTGCGCCACCTACTTTTTCAAAATAGTTGATCCGCCATTGTCAATATGTAAACTGTATGTTTGGATGTCTGGCAAATTTGCTTATATATAATACCAATGAAATTAGTTATGAATGATTAAAATATCGTGTCTGAGTGGTATTCGTGTACCTCAACAGTTTTAGCTATCAAAATGGAGCACACGCATTCTTGTCAACGATTGTAGATTTGCATGGAACCCGTCGATTTGCCTTTCGTTATGAGGCCACCTTTCTCTTTTAATACATTTAATGCCTCTAATTTAGCGAAAATATTGGGTGGAACCCCTCCTTTTACTTGGATGAGTGGCGCGACCCCTTTTTTCTCCCCGTAAATTCTGGATCAGCCACTAAACCTTTCAAGTGTAACCAAGTTAGATGAATTAAAGAGGTGATGAGGAAAGAGTATACAGCTCGGCGCGTTTCGTAAGTAGTATAAGGACTGTGACCTACAACCCTGGCATTTAGTGTGTACTCGGAGCTTACAAAACCTGTTCGCGACAACTGTTGTTGTTAATTTAATAATTAGAGATATTTTATAACTACCACATGGTTAACCCCTCAAGAGCTACATGATGCCCCCGAATGCATGGTCCATGGTCGTCATAATACAGTCATGAAGTGCTTGCGAATTTAGTTGCAAGTGTTGTATTGATGCATTATTAAAAGCCATCACAAGTGTATCGACCCTACCTACTCACTAGGAGCCACTCAAGCATCATGACGACCAATGGGCATAATTCATTCATGCATACACGAGCCTAAGATGTTTGGCTATCTTATTATCCCTTTGAGTGCCGCTGATGCAGGAATGCATCATGCCCATTGGTCGTCATGATGCATCAATGAAGTGCTGGCGAGCAGTCTCGCCAGCGGTCCATTGTTGCATCATGACGACCAATAGGCATGATGCATTAGCGGCCGTTAAAGGCTTTAAAAGCAAGGGGCGGCCATAGTTAAATAAGTTACTCGGCGTTGTTTGTTTGTTAAGAAGACACCAAAGCTCATCAGTAGTCTTGTCACGTTCTATACGTCTTGTTAATCCACACAGTGCCATATTGTCTCCTTCTTAGCCCGGGGGTCACTCATCAACCCCTCACAGCCTGCCCATCTACATATATGTATTAGGTATGGAGGTGGGTAGGTAGGAGGGGAGGGGAAGGGGATAAGCTGACAGGTATGTACATAGGGAGAGATAGACTGAGTCTGGTCCACCAACTCTCGTGTCGGGTGTCTCACGGGATGGGAGCCCGTGGGAACCACGTCTCCCTCAAAATGGACAATGTTGCAACCACTATAACAGAATGGATGACTTCAAAAATACACCAGTCTACTTACACGGCTTTATCTGAATCTGACATTCACATTGACCTTAATACTAGTAGAAAGTAGAATATTCTTTTCTAATTCGAGAAAGATGGCAGGGTGGTTGTAAGGGTTCATGGTTTCATAGCACACTAACCAGCCAGATGGCGTTGGGCCAAAGCAGTGATTGTTTTCCTTCACAGAAATTATAAAGATGGATCCTTCACTGACGTCAATTTTAAAACAGGAACAGATAACTGCCTTCCCCATGGCAACATCTAGAATGCGGGATGTTATCAAGGAGCTTTTTTTAAAATGAAGCGTGGTGATTCTCACACAATAGAAATTATTCGCTCATATGCATTTGTCTATAGAGATACCTGAAGAAATAAAAAGGATGCATGGTTGGGTAAGAAGCGGATATAAGTGCCTAAAGGTTTAAGCAGAAAGCAGCAATTCTTCTCTTTCACTGAGTCGTTTGAGGAATTTCTAGCCTGCAAGGATAGTATTGTCGTGGTGCATGATGGGTGAGATGCCGTAGCGGTGTGGTCTATGGCGGGGGGGGGGGTCGGTCCTGTGACGTTGTGACGTAGTTATTAAAGTTGCCTGATCAATAAGCTGCCTTTATGAGGCCACATGCGGCCTCATTACATAGCATTCACAGTATTCTGTCTTCTATGTATCATGATGCTCCATAAACGAACCCATAACACTCATCACAGCCCAGTGATTACAACAACACAATGCGTCTAGACCTATACCTAGTGGGTCCACCATTTTGAATTTTACTGGTTCTTCTAAAGTGGCAAAACACACTGATAATGCATGTAATGATGGGTTCCTTGTCTATGGATAATAACCACTTAAAATCAGGGACAAGCTGGTTTCATCTTATCAGCTCTTATCAGCTCATGTCGCCAGAAACCAGTTCCAGTCCCGCTTCGACCCAATATTGAGCTTATGTCAGAAAAGTCATAGACTCCCTGGTGGCAAATTCCAAAATAATGAAACCTTGTCTTTTAGCATAATTCCCCATTCTACATGGATTAAAATGATTACATAATACGATGTCATATCTTATCTAATTATTACACCTATAAAGACCTTTGAATAAGGCAAACTGACCACACCATTCTCTGATCCAAGCATGGTTGTGCTCTCCCATTTTCAACAGCTATAGGAATGCTGAATTTTGACACTGTTTTCTTTTTACACATTCATACTTATTTGCCAGGGGTGGGACCTTTTTTTATCATGTGAATATTCTCGAGTACAGCCATAGACTGCTTGACTCTCTGTACATTTAAAGGGGCCGGGATACCTCGACTTACATTGGCTCTCACATTTTCACCATTCAATGAAATCCAAAATATGGGACAAAATCAGGATGTTGTTGAAATTAGCCCAATGAAATTTTTACACCAAACTATGTCCTTATAATGCCAGAATACCATGCAATGCTGCATATATAAAATATGCCTACCTTTCTGAAATGGGGTCTGCCGTTCCTGTATCTTCATCCTTTAGGCTTCCAGGTCCTTGGAAACATGGGGTACTTTTTAAAAAGTAAGAAGGTTCAGCAAAGGAAACTCGATTATCGTAGCCCATTTTGACCTATGCATGGTATCTGGCAGATGTCCAATGTCATAATGCTACAATGATGTGCGTTGATTGACTTTAATGTTGTAATGTAACCCGTTCTACTCACATATACTGGCTGAGAGTTGCCTGGATATATCCCGAACTGACTACATGCAGTGGCACCTCTTTTCCTAACACACTGGAATGGTGCAATCCGAGTCTACTAATGTGTGTCAGCGGTCTATAAATTGAATACAAAGGTAATTATGCAAGTGTTACTGTTCAAATAGTCTAGCATAGCGTGAGATACAGTTGTTGATTGTTGCTAATTATACCCCTAAGGAGGCAAACAAACCAATGCACTCCATTGACCTGTTGGCGTAGGTCAGCTGATTATGTATAAAACACTATGATTTACTGTGATCATGTCCAAAGGCCCTATGCTGTTGAGAAATCTAGGAGTCCCATTATTGATGATGGTATAGTTATAGAATAGGTATGGGTGCTGAATGGCGGTGTTCCATACTCTCACATGGTGAATGTACTTGACAAGTACCTGACTACGTATTCCTATAATTATACAGGCATTAGGGAGGTTTAGCCACCAGTAGGCCTACGTACGTCACCAGTAGCTAATTAGGCAGGTTTAGCGACCACTACGCAGGCAGTATAACGCGGACGTGTAGCATACTTACAGCATTGATACGTCTACGTAAAATCAGCTTTGAGTGGTATAGTGGTCACTAAACCTCCCTGTTATATGTTTTGTCTCAGCTAACCACCCTATGACGTAACAGGGTTCTATCGAACTTAATTCCGTACTGTTTGCACGGGAAAGGAGATGACGTTCGTGAGCAAAAAGTTTAATATCTATCATGAGTTCAGTCTCCTGTGGCAGAATGAAAAGTGAGTACCACCGTATGTACATTGAGAGGACATTATGCACTGACCCAGATAGATGTCATCAGACTTCAAGTTCCTACAAGAACACTACCGGCTGTCACAACTTCCACGTGAACCTGTCAATTGACATGATAATGACAATCACAAAGCGGATGGCATCAACAACAATCATGCACAAAGGTGAGCTATTTTATACATTATCTCCAGACTTGTTAATTAAGTTCGTATATGCACGTTCAATTTCGATTTATTTTCTTCATTGATTCTGGTCTTTCTGTTCGTTTTCTGCTTAATGTTTTTGTCTGATGTACTGAGGTATATTCCCAATCAATTGCACAGGTGTAAATAAGCATTGCATGAAGGTGACAGCTCTCCCAGGTGGTCTAGTGGTTAGGATTCGGCGCTCTCACCGCCGCGGCCGGGGTTCGATTCCCCGTCTGGGAAGAGAAAGCTTTTCTCAATAAAAGATAAAGAAATAATGAACTTGAAGCGTTCTTGTGTCGGTATTCCGATGCACACAAGCAACTGCTCGTGTGGAACGAAGTACGACGGAAATGATTATTGATTAAACCAACAATTTTTATCTGAGGATGCAGGGCAGACAGTGCATGGAATATCCTACCTTGTAAGGGCTGGTTCCACAGCCTCGGTTTTGTCCATTTTTTGCTAATCCGACGATTTTTTTCCATACATTTACTATATAAAAATCAGTCAGATTAGCAAAATATAGCCCCGACGAAAGCTGTGGAATCAACCCTGTAGTTATAGCGCCATATAACAATGGCCTCTAGCTGGTAAGCCACCAGCACGACCCGAATTTGCACTCTGCAACATATCTTTCTGACAATAGAAAAACTGTGAACAGTAAACAGAAGGAGTGAACATTTATAATCATTTCCTACAGTATATTCTTGCTGACTGAAAGAGATTTATGCCGGGGATGTATGATGAGAGTTGTATAGCCTACATGCACCTGGAGAAACCAGCATGCCTTGGGTTTCCCGTTACAGTGCTCCCTCAGCCCCGCCCCGCAGGCCACCCGACTTCATAGGAATCGTGTAGAAGAGCGAAGGGCAGAACCAGGGATCTATTTCAGAACAATTAATGTGTTGGCCCTTAGTGAGACTTTGTACAATCACAATACATGTACCGTAATCTCCTGCATATAAGGCGCACCCCGCCTATAAGGTGCACCTAATGTTTAGAGATTTTACCAGAAGAAAAATCATAACTCTTGTTCTACTGAATGGATTTTTAAAATTCAAAAACCTATGTGTTGCATGGATCCCCAGACCCCCCTGGACCCCATATTCAGCTGATGAGGTTATATGGGAGTGTAAGATATCCAAATGAAGGTCTTGATCTCCCCCTTGCAGATCCAGGAAGAACTAAAACCTCGCGTATAAGATGCGCCTTATACGCGGGAGATTACGGTAGTATGATTTGTATAATTATGATCGTAGGTTCAATTGCACAACACAAAATCCTGTAGATTCCTGGACAAGGCTACAGACTATCTACAACAATAGAAGTACTGTCGTACATGTTGCAGGCCTATTTTTACAATCACCTTCTACAATCTGATTTGTACAAGATAGGTGGTGATCATTCAGAGGCCTGGTTCATTCTAGAGCCTGGAAGTGGTGGTCGTAGGCCAGCAAGCGCCATTTGGCGAACGTTAGGCATAATTGAAATATTTCACAGGGGTATATTTTGAGTTAGGAACCATCCCAAACATTGGACCCCCAACCAAAGGGCATTAAGATCCCACCATGTACCAGCTACTAGACTTAGATCCCAAAACATTTAGATCCCAAATCAATATTGGTATGATGAACTCAATATTCATACTGCCTTTGAAAATGGAGAGACCACACGTTTATAAGCCGCGCCCATGAATATGCTACACGCTGGATTTAGGATAACGTTATAAAGTGGACATGGGGCTTGAGACTTTCATAAGTCTAGTCAATATGTACATAAAACCGTGTGATAAGCCACACAAGACTGGTCCTTTATCGGTTATTCACACAAACGCTGTAAAATGGTCTATAAGCTACGATGTGGTGGGGATATAAGGATGATGCGTGTAGTAATGTTGCTATCAGGAAGGGACATCATTATATATGTAACCAAATGAGATTGCATTCAAGTGATTTAATCCATTGTATTATGGGAGTTGGGCTCCAACTGGTGAACTGATAGTTTCCAAATTGATGTTTAGGGCCCGAATGGACCAAGGGTCCAAACGGTTAGCGTTTAAAGGGTTTGCGGTCCAAATGACTTCGACCCATATATGATTGCAGTTTTGGCAAGAGACTTGACAGGTCTGCATTCACATATCATGTTGGCCTTCGTCCCCACAGCTATAAAGGTTAGATGTAAACCCCGAGGGTCGGCATAATGCACCAATGAAGTCTGGCGAGTCGGATTGATTCCATTTGTGCATCATGACACTTTGACCGCCCATAGTCCGGTACTTGTCTGTATTCTGAGGTACTTGCTTCATGGCCTAACCATTTCCTTTTTTATCTCACTCTCATCGCTTATCATTTATCATTACTATTGCCCTCTTGCAATAGGCCCTGCCTCCCCAGAACCTCCCGTTCACATTAATTTTTAGCCGAAAGACACCCCCCCCCCCTTTCATGGATCCTGTCTCGTATATATACCCCAATCCCTCTGCACCATTCTATCCCTTAGCTCAATCTCCCACCTTCATCCCTACTCACTCCACCCCTGTCTTCTTCACGTGTGTGACAGTGATCTGGAAGTCACATGATCAGTGTCAATACGCGGGGTGCTCGGCAGGTGGCGCGGGGGTCGATATTCGCACCATTTAATTGACCCTCTCAGCGCCAGAATCAACACTGTTTTAGCCTGCCCCGCGCCCGGTAATCACTATTCCATTAAGGCCGATAAAGACACAGACATGTGTTCCAGTTGTTGCTACCAACCGCAGGCATTCTCCATCCCTGCTATGCGATCCGTATTTTCCTCCAAGCCCAGCCACCTTCCAGCTTCTTCTTCCCACAGAGGGTGTGAATGAAGATCGATACCAAGTGTCGACAATGGGTTCGTTTGTTTGGTTGACGACATCTGCAATTCGTGACGGGATGTGGCAAAAGTAGGGGAGCAGGCAGCATGCTATGCATATTTGAGGAAGGCTGGGGTGTTGGTTGTAATTGAGTATATACCCCCCTTGAGTGAGTGATTGAGCTGGTGTGAGGAGAGCAGCTCAAGAATCATGCTGCTCAAACAAACTGAGCCGCTCAGTCAATGAGCGACACCGAAGCAACACCTAGCGATCCGCCGCCTCATTACAGGAAGTAATTACCCCCACTGCAGTGTCAATAAAAAGCGGTAAAACGGCCCAGTGGGCATGATCACATTGTTATTATTCACCGTAAAGAGCAGTCAGATCGCGCATGCGCCGCGTGGAAACGCCGCAAGGTGGCACCATTTCCGATGCCGTGTATAAACGTCACCAGACCCGCTACAATGTGTAAAACCGGATGTGATTCCGCTGTTTACATGCATGCTCAGCATCCTTCCGGTATGGACTGCGGAAGTCAATGAAGTGTTTTGTCTCCTTCCTCTATAACTTCTCCAAGGGGTGTCAATATGGTATTTGGAAGTGCTAATTGGGTGGGGAGCTACTTGGTGCCACTCTCCTTGAGGCTCACTCGGGCAATGTGTTTCTGTGAGCTGCTCTAGTATTTGTTTTTATTGCATGAGCCGCATGCAGAATGGCTAATATAGCTCTTTAACAGATTCATAATTGGTCAAGTGATTATCGTAAAGTTCTCAATGTGAGACCAGGCAAGGCATACAAAAGAAAAGGTTTGTTTCCAGTTACCCGACCGACCCTACCAAAATAGGACCAAAAAGAATTGTATTTTTTTTTATTTTGAGATTTTTAAAGAATATTTCGTGATTTTCCATCAGTTTTTCATAATTTTCACCATTTTTCATAATTTTCTATCTATTTTTCTGCGGGTCTTGAGTTAATAGTTTCATAAGGCGTCTTTTCTATATTTTTCATATTTTTCATATACTTTTCGTATTAGTCAAATAATCTGGCATATCTGACCATACATTGATACGACCTACCGACCCTACCTCTTTGGGCTATGTAAATGGAGTCACACATTTATTTTTTTGGCCCGATGACAAGTTAAATCATGACAGAAAGACACTGAGTGGGGAATTGTTAAGTATTACCAACAGGAGAATAGGCCTAATCCATAGGTGACGGTGGGGCAGGCTGAGACATACTGGGACACATTGTTAGACAGCGCCATTAGATGCAGTTCGGCAAGACTATACGAGTATCAATTTTAACCATTTTTGGACTTTTGACACAGAGAGCCTATGTTAAGACATGGGGGTTTCATTTTATGACAAAACAAATAAGGCAGAAGAACAAGTGAGGAGGTATTTTCTCAGAGGACATAGAGACAAGTGTATGCAATTCTTTTATATTTGCATCTAAAATAGTTATTGAATATTCCTACTGATGTTCTAGGTATTTTTAACTTGAAAAGAGTTATAGGAGGCGACTATGGGTCACCTCATTTTCAGTCATTTTGGTGGTGCGAATAAGTTTAAAAAAAGTTGGAAATTTTATATATATGAGGCAGAATTACTTAATGAATTTGTAGTGCAATTAAAGGAGGAGATGTAGGGGTCTTGCAGGAAAAGGTATTTCAGTACCAACTATTGTAAATTGTCTATATTCTACAGAGTCAGTTGGTTGGCGGCCATAAGACGCTTTTTGCCTGCAATGGTGAAGGTATATGATGTTGATCCATCTATCAACTTTCCTGCCTTTTTTGGCAATGTGGTGCGAATAGGGCAGTTTTGGCGGGAGATATGAGAATAGTGGTTTGGTGGTGCCAATAACCTGGGTGAGGGAGTGCTGATGTCAGACCACAAGCTAGACTTGCTCAAGGCTATTGATATATTTCTTTTCGAGTTACAAGCAATGCACATTGCTGCTGTATATTAATTTTTTGGCAGTAGTTAAGTCAACAAATGAAATAATAAAAAAAAGAAAAAGCCAAGGATCTTGAGGCAAATTTAAGTTAGTCCTTATTTTGCTGGGAGTAACTTGATCCCTACATTTCACAGGACCTCGCCTTGTACCGAACAAGAAGCCATTTAACTAAAATGAGAATGTACCACCTTGCACACAAAGACGTTGGATATTCATATTATGATACGAGCAGGTACTGACACCTCTAACAACGACAACTTTAAAGAGTATTAAATTTCAATTACAACCATGTAATGAGTATATTTCAATAGGGGGACCAACCACACACACACCTCCAAACATAGATCCAGATGTTGGGGCCGTTCAGCATTGATGGTTTGTATAGTGTGTGTTCATGGAAGCATATAAAGACCTTCCCCCAGCCGTCAGTCTACATCCACATTCACCTACACCCTATAAATTAACCACTTTGTGCAGTATGGACATACCCTTAAGCAACAAAATGCCTCTGCCTTTTATTGAAGAAGGGGATCATGTTTCCAGCCTGCTCTCCTCTTATTCAGCCTATTCTCAAGGGAGATTCAGGATTTAGACTGCCTTGTATGGATGCCAACGACGGTTGGCAATGCCCCCCCAGGCGTCCATACACTGGAAAAATAAGGTTACTAGAGTCTTCCGAGAAACTAGCATAGAATAAACAAGTTCAAAAGTGACACCCTTCCCACTTGGCAAAAAAACGTTTTTTAACCAATTTTCAACCAAATAACCAATAGGGAAACCAATAAAAACGTGTTTTTTTTTTGTTTTTTTTTATGCCAAGTGGGTTAACATTCTGCCCTGGCATAGTTCGAGATGGCCCATCTGGGTGTGCTAACTGACAAACCCTTGACTGACAGCAGCTATAGTGTTGGTATCACTGATGACAAGTCAATCTGACACGCTTCAACTTTTCTCTGTAGCTTACTTTACATGCTTCAACTCGTAGATGTCAAGCTTACCACTTGGAAGACACCAGGGATCCTATATTTTTTTAGTGCATGGTGGGTCTCATGCTAAGGGGGTGGTCTCACTGAAACCATCCAAACCATGGTGTAAATACATCCAGGTTATATCCCCAGTCCATGCAGGTCCACTTTATGCATATGCATGTAAGTCTTTGAATACCAGCACAAATAGCCAGTGGCATTGACATTTCAATTCATTTTTAAAGGGCAAAGATAAACACAACCTCGTCAAGTTGACTTTGCACGTTTAGAGTCACCAGAACATCCATAATATAGGACCGACATTGGCTTCTCAGATGGCATTATGTGCCACTTTCTGAAGCACACCCCTGGGACAATTCAATTGGTTGTGTGTTTTTTGGTTGGCATTATTGGTTTCCAAACAGTGTTGTATGCTGGTATGACTAGAGACCCCAGCTATATATGTACTCAGACTCACATTATGGTTCCATAGTTCTCCGCTGGATGGAGCAACAGTCAGGTGTTCCGGGCCAGAGGTCATGTGTCATAGCACACCCCTTAGTGCGCATGTGCAGAGAACATGACTCTCTGAAAGAGCTGTAGGTGATATTTGATAGCTATTCTGATTTTCTCCCTACTATGTGTATGCTCTGAGTGGCCATATAAACCCACCTGCTTTTATCACATTCAATTTGCGGTTCGGTTCTACGATAGATAGCCTTTTCACTGCTTGAACGATTTCGTGGGAACTGCCCCTTCTTCCCCTTTTCCTCTGTGTCAAGTCATGATTCCAGGGAACGGGGTCCTCCAAAGCCCGTCCTTCATTATGCCATTGCTTTTTGATCTACAGAGAGAGGTAACATTTTGGGACGTCTTGATTTCTTTATTACGTTTGGATGAACTTTGGGGGCCTAGATCCCCCCCTTCCGTCTTTGAAAGCTACCCTTCAGCTATCCTTTCAACAGAGAGAACTATTCATGCAGAATTTATCCCTTAGAGCATCTTGTTTTGAATTCATTTCGCACACATGGGTGGAAAAACCCCATGATATCATTTGTGTATTTTGCAACGTAAAAACATACTCTATTAGAGAAGGATCTTATGAAAGACCGACATCTATTGTTGAGAGCTAATATCAGCATGGCATATGACTTTCAGATTTGGTGTTGTTTGCTAAATAACCGAGAGGGTTTCCTGTATATATATATATATATATATATATATATATATATATATATATATATATATATATATATATGTGTGTGTGTGTGTGTGTGTGTGTGTGTGTACATGCTGTATATATGCAGACCATGTTGTAAATATTGCAGGGATTCTATAATAAACTAGGAGTTAATGGTTTTCCTCAAGGCAGTCAAACAACACAAGGCATTAATATTAGAATGTGCTGGTGTTCCCCGCCCTTTGTGTGGTCAGAATCCTGAGTGTGTACCTTTACCAGGTATATTGTTCGATAACAAGCAATGTCCTTTCCCCATAGTGGCATCTCCTTTTGGCACTATCCACATACCAGTAATATTCAAGGGTTATGAACTGCTTAAGTGCTTTTAAAGTGGGAACTATTGAAAAATTAACAACGAGTCGAGAGAACATGAATGTACATTTAGCAATCCCTAAATAATGTAGGATTGCTAAGACTTTCAAATGACCAACACAGAACTAGTGTATAAACTTGTCAAGTCCGGTACAGGGTCTTCATGTTGACGACGTTGATACAGGTCATCTTCTATCTGAAAATCCTTAAGTGACAGATCCCATAATTGTCAATTCGCAGCCTCTTTGGCATGAAAAGACAAATTTATTTTATGTCAGTCCCTTTGAAGATCCTGACAATCCTACATCTTTTATTGGTAATGTGTCGATATCACTCTCAAGAACTGATGTACAATTATGTCTTTATGAAAAGTGGTATCGAGCTCAGATATGATAATATAGATTATAAAAATCTGAACATAAGCATTGCTCAATTATCTGTTAAAGGGGGTAGTATAGGTTACACTTTCATAAATGACATGTGATATTAATACCCCTTAAGACAATCCACATCGCAAGATTCTGAGGTCATACATACACTCTAAAAAATGTGTTTTAACTAAAACATATTTTACCAAAACACTTTTTGGTAAAACACATTTTCATCATCTAAACACTTTTCCTAAAACACTTTACACTTTTCCTGCAAAAGTGTTTAGGTTTATAAAAGTGTTTTAATACTTGGTTCCAATCCAACTCACCAGGTGGCAGGGGCCACCTATGATGGTAGTATTGTAACATTCATATGGACACAGATGTCTGAATTTAAGTATAAATGATAATAATACGCAGCTTCTTGATAGAACGTAACATTGACACTTTATTTTAGAATGGATTTGTAAAAGAAATATATAAAAATTACCTTCTCAATACCTTGATTCCAATGTAACCCATGATAAACACCCATTTTGTAACATTCAGGATTAATACATACATCCCAGTCCTAAACTCTCTGACTAACTATGTGCATCAATGTGTTTGAACTCATCTTGACTGTAGGCCAAGCCTGATTAGCACAGATTCTGAGAATCAATGTTGATAACTGGATGATCAACATTCATCAACTTGCTATCAACATAACTTCAATATTCTCTACCTGCAGAGAGACAGCAATATGCAGTAGGAAGGACTTACCAATCCTAAAACTGGGACAATGGGTTTATAAGGAAAACGAAATAATAGCAAGGGCATAAATTTGCCTGAAGCTCATTTTAAACACTCTCTGGACCTAAACACTTTATTCTCAGAATCACTTAAACACTTTTTTATCTAAAACACATTTTAATCAAAACACTTGAATTTTTAAACACTTTTTGAAAAGTGTTTTGTGTTTTGCCCAAAAAAGTGTTTAACAAAGTGTTACAAGAAAGTGTTTTAAATACAGGTAAAAGTGTTTAAAAACAAAACACATTTTTTAGAGTGTATGGTTGTAGTATCACATGAAAACAAAGGTGCATGTGTTAAAGTTAAGCTCTGGGCCTATGGCACCTGTTCATACATATATATTGTAGGAGAGTTGAGAAGATGGTTAACTCCACTGAACCAACACAATAATCCACCCTACATGGTGCCACTTGACACCATACCTATACACACATAGACACACCAGCAGTGTTTCTGACGGGCGTGGTTACAAAATAAGCTATCATTGGCACACACCAACAAGCATTTCCTTTGAAAAAAAAAGAAGAAAAGGAGATAAAGGCATAGGAAAAAAAAAACTGTCCATAGAAGGAGTTCATATTGAGGTACACAATAGGCCTATTGATACTGTGAATGGGATGGGACTTGAGTGTTGTGGGCGGTGGGTACAGAGGTATTAAAGATCAGTTCCCATTTATAATAACCTTGTTTGAATGCATACCTCAGTACTTGTCGAAGCAATTGACCTTTAGTATAGCTTTCTTGCTGCGTATTTATTTTTGTGGCCATTCGACATCTTTATGATTATAATTATAGACAACGACTCATGGTATGTCATCCCTCGATCTGTTCAGAATCGTTAAACACAGTTGCCGCCAATAATTATGGCGTAATTATAACCTATGGATATTTCAATAGAGACAAATAACATTTTGCTGAAATGATGGGCTTCTCTTTTTCTTCCGACCCAGCAAAGAAACGAAACTAATCGAATTTAGAAGGATATTAGAAATAGGTGAACACAGAGGTATTTATGTTTGGTGAGAGATGTATACAGAAGGTATCAGCAGATGATCCTGCCCCCGGGATCCTGCCTCTACCTGAGTGTATCTGACTTGTTTAAAGCCGGCCTTCCACAAAAGCTGATCCCAGGTCCAATCCACCATTTGGAAGCATCAGCGACTTACAGGGGTATCAATGTTTTGCCACAGCCTGACCAATAACAAAAGAAAAGTATCTTTTATCGGATTTGGTTCAGATGGGAACTGGTTTAAAGGTTTCAATTGGAAATCAAGAATGACCAGAAAACTTTACAAAGTTGAGCGTAATTGATGCATATAATATATAGAGGAAATACAAGATGATTCCCAAAGAAGACTGGCACATTTTGATAATCCAAACCCTTATCTTAAAATCATGATCACCAATTGAATTGTGCACGGTTTGGGACAAGAAGAAAGTAAGGCATCTGTAAAATGGTCGGGGACCTTCAAGGGCCTGGCCGTGGGAGGTTCACAATTCTGCCAACAATTTAGGAAAGGATGATGTGAAGGGTGTCAAAGTTTGGATAGTGGTCCTTTCTGAGTGGCCGAGATTCGCGCACGGCAGACGACAATTTGCTCATCGCTGGTTCTCGGTGGGTGTCGGTGTACAATACTGTCGACCGTCTTGTTGTCCTAGCGGATTTAGACCCTATCTGTGCCGCTGTTTGGGGTAACCTGATCACACAAGGAGTCCCATAGAGGCCACCATTGATGAGCCTAAGCCATTGTCAAAACGCTCTGCTTAAATGCCTTAAAATGCAGGTGGCCTTGGTTTAGTCCCAGTTCGAGCGGCCATTTCAAAAGGACAACAATAACACTGCAGCCTTGGGGATTATATACTCCGAGTGTGGGACCTTCAGATTTGTAATGTACTTTTTCTGGATAAAGATATAAGAATTGAAGGTTTATAGTTCAATATGATAAATGTCCTTTCGATGCCTTGATGCCACCCCTTGTTACCTGTTCAGCTTCCTTTAAGATTATCATAATTATGAATTACTACAATGTATTACTCACTCAATTGCTCAACATCTCCTCAGAAATATTCAAAGAATCTTTGCATAAATACAGTACCTATATTAGATGAAGGATGCATTCTAAAGGGGCATACCATGGTATGACTAAAATCAATTCACATTTAACCACCCAATTCAAAAGTAAGATGGGTAGGTTTAAGCCCTGTCCCTTCCAGGTTAGCACACGAACTAGCCTCCCAAGTACCTGGTTGACATACAGGTATCAAACAGCTCATCTGAGCGGATGAATTTGCTGTTTTACATAGACATCAGTCCATCCTATCCCTTCATCACTCACACCACTACAGTCCCCCACTTGAGTAGACCGTTTTGACCTCTGCGCCAGATGCCCTCTGCTGAATCTGATACGGTTTCAGCAACAAGACCCCGTCCTGTCAAAGACGGAATGTCATCTATGTAGAGGACTCAATTTGGGGTATAGATAAATAAAGGATGGCTTAGTGAGTCTCACATAGTTTAATTTGCTCGATATTTGGTAATAACTAGACTGGATGAGTCTAGATTTACGTATAACAGTATATATGAGAGATAAGCCAGCCAATCAGTCACAGTACGTTTCAGAAATTAAAGAGAATAGACATACCATCAATGGTGATGTCATGAATGGGCAAATGGCTGTCCAACTTGTCTTAATATGACATCAAATATATGTTTTTATAACAGAATTGTTTTATCGATATGCAACAAGTGAATACAGTCACATATAGCAGGTATATATAGGGTTAGATTACTCTCGACACTATATTCAGAACAGTCAGTCAGCAGTTTCTAAGAATTTATAAACAGTCCTTATTCACTTTTGATCTTACTTTTGTGATTTACTGATTATTCATTTTTAGAAGATAGCACCATTAGAGAATGAATTTTACAAGAGAGAACGTCTCCAGTATATTACACTTTTACTCCAATTCCACTGTCCTGTCCACACGCCACCTGTGTAAAAGTCTATTTTCTTTCAGTGTATTTGCATAAATAATTAAGCCCGGTAAGGCTCTTATGCACAACAAAGAAACCTATCCCACTACTCCCCGCCACTCAGCAATGGTAAAAAAGCTATCACTCCAATAGGAGAATTAAATCACAAAGGTGAATAGGTAAGTGGCCTCTCCTGTTCTGCCATTAAAGGGCCATTTGCTACATGATGGTTTCTCTGATTGGGCTGTGAGTATATTGACACTGGAGGTCTTTAAGGGAGAGGATGCCGCCATTAGACTTGTAAGGCTTACCTGAGGGCGGTCTACATCAAAAGAATACTACTTATGGGATATGCAGACTCCCTTGGGTCTCTATTTGATTGTATTGATTGCCCCACCTGCCGCCTTTACGCTGGATTCCCGCGTTAGAAATAAAATATACCATCGGCAACTGCTTGATGATTGATTGATTAATTATTCAAGTGAGCCACTTGATTTTACATCATGACGTTCGGTCTAATTGCAAAAATAGATATTAGATGTCCGTCTAGGAGTAATCAAGACCGGTGTCTCATCTGAAATGTTAGTAGAAGATGTCATCCTCTTTAAGTGTAGGTAGCGTATTCTATCGAGAATTAACTTAATAATTATTAGCTCCTTTGCCCTGCGGAGAAATTATACTTATACACAAGCATGTAGCTACCTAGTTTCCAGGAAAATGATGAGATGCAATAATAATGCTAAATCGCTAGTCGTTGCAGTGAACAATATGAAGGTACACATAACATTTCATGCCACTGTAGTTTCATGCTTTATGATGTGTACCATGACTTATAACGCTAGGTTTGTGTTTTCGGTTTACCCGTTACCTGGGGTTGTCGACGTGAGTCAGTCACGGGAACCCAGCTCTGTATCTCCTGATAACACCTGCCACCTTCAATATACCACTTATCAAGGTCTCACAACAGTAAATAACCCTACTTTGTCATTTTCTACATTCATAGTGACACACCTAATAATATTCATGCACCACATTCATGGGGTCTCCCTTTGTATATATGTTCAATAATTGCATTTTATTGCACATTCCACCGCTCTAAACTATGCCATGCATCTGCCCTCCATTCACATGAATATGAAATTGGCAGGAGAACAATTCAATGAACTTCTATGAAGATTCTTGTTAAAAGCTACTGGATGGATATATAATTTATATATGATGTGTAGTTTAACCTGTGGGTATACCCTCAGCATATACAGGAGTGGATTAGAAGTACTTTTGCCTTGCCTGGGGTGTGTATGTAGAAGACATTAAGGCGTTTACCCACCAGATTATCCTGAGACCCTTCAGCCCTGGAGGTCACCCATCTAACCCTCCCTGGTATTCTACCCGCCTCGGGCCCCAACACTTAAACATGCATTGAGGTAGACAATGACCATGTAAATGACCGCTCATTGATTCCTTATACAGGTTTCAGGCTAAAGGAAGTCCTGGATATACCGTCATTTTGGGGTTTCACCATAAGACTGGTATTCTATTAAATTCTATTGGGGTCTATGGAGCAGTGGAAAGGAAGTCTGCATTTCGCACAGGCATTAGCTTACATAATATAACTTCTGTAGCATTACGAGTAGGCCCTCCAAATTAAACATAAAATCTAATATGTGGTGGTAAATAAAGCTAAATTGACGTAGTTTTATGACTGTGACTCGTGATATTTGAAAATCTGGCCAGGCTCCTGAAAGAAAGTTGATGGATGTTCAGGGGGATATATTAGTTATAATGCATCAATTCGGCCGTACATTGCAGCTTTGTCAAACCTCTATCGACGTATTAGAAATGGAGTACCAGTTTTCTAGTCAGAAGGTATCAAACACATTAGAACCACACCTTTTTGTAATCTAAGGGGAAAGGATAATATCAATTAACAGTCTTGTGCATTACACCCTAGAATGTTGATTGTATCATTATAAAGTACGGTATGCCAACAAAATGATACACAATAAATAGATTTCAATACTTTGGATTGTATTAAGTCAAATGTTACAAGTATGTAGACACAAAATATATATATATATATATATATATATATATATATATATATATATATATATATATATATAATTTATATATATATAGATAGATAGATAGATAGATAGATAAATAGATAGATAGAGATCTAGCCCCTTTCTTTTTATTTTGATTACAGACATGTCTCTTTTCCTGTGCTTATGCCATAAGCAATAACCGAACAGTGAACCACTCCATGTGGCAGTGTGGTGGTACAAAGAATCTCTAGGAAAATAGCAACATCTCTGTGAAAAGTAACGAAGGATTTCTGGCAACTTTAGGACAAAAGATTATTCGTTATTACAATGACTTTTTTACAGTGTAGGGTTAGATTAATGAGTACAAGAACCCACTCCCAAAATTAGTAATGAAATAATTATAACCATTAATAAGTGAATGCGATAATGAATGAAAATATGTAAGTATATTATACAGATACGTAAGGGGGGAAATACAATATAACAATGTAAGTACCTTCAACATTGTTTAAGTTAAAGATAGCATGTTAAAGTAAAAGACCAGCCTATTTTCATGATGCCTTCTTTTGGTAGACTTTATGTTGATTAAAAGGGTTCAGGCTTACTTATGATCCTATCTGCTATCATAAGGGAGAACAGGGAGCCTATTTGGTGTCTTCTATGACGTCACAGTAGACCAAATAATCAAATGCTAGTGGAATTGGTTTATTGTGACATCATGGCAGACACCAAAGAAGCTCCCTGTTCTCCCTTATGGTAGCAGATATGATCATAAGTAAATCCAAATCTTTTTATTGAATATTAAGTCTACCAAAAAAGGCATCGTGAAAATAGGCTGCTATTTAGGTGTAGACTGTTTTAGTGGTCTTATATTAGGGTTGTTTGTCACTGTCTGTACGTGAATAGAAATGCAAAAGAAGTATTTTGGTTAAGTGGTTACTAAGCACATCCCTTGATTAAACGGAAATTGTGTACACATTCTAGATGTGGTATATTTCCGTTACTATAAACCAAAGAAGAAAAATATGTATCAACTCTCAAAGTCCATGTGACGTGGTATGCGTGAACATCATAGACATAAACATTCAAAAGGGGTTCAAAATGCATATTTATAGAGAGCTACTCAGTCTCTCAGCTTGTCAGTCATGTATCGCTACATCCATGTACATAAGTAACACAATCATAGGATTTCTACAGGCATGTACATAAGTATATAATCAAAGGATTTCTCTAGGCGCATACCAGATGAGGAATATGAAATGCAAGAAGGAATGATTGATGATAGAGTTAGAGATTTGACTCAAGCATTGTACAGCAATGACAATACTATGTTCTTGAATAGGGAGTGTTTACCAATTTTATACTAGGGGTAAATAGCCGAAACAGGCAAGAGTCGAAGGAAATGAGTCAAGTGAGATGACAGAAAGTAGACTCTGAGATTATGGAGTGATGCTGTTAGTTCGGGGTAGTATTCTAGAGTTGTGCCTGCTTTAGTAGATGTCAGTTAATGCCGCTAAGTGTCAGCTACCCCTCTTCTCTCCCCCAGGCGCTTGGGTTAGGACTTTACCCATTACCTCCATGCCATCCCTAAGCCTCCAGTGGCTAGGGATCAGTTGACTAACCCTCCTTTAATCCTTGCAGCAGTCCAGCTCCCCTGTACTGCTTTTTTACCTGTATCCCCGGACATGGCTTAGGGTAGGCCCCCTGGGACTGACGTTCTCTGGGCCCCCCTAATGGGGGAACTAAGCCCCTTCTGGAAGTGTCAATCATCACCAGAAGGGTGACCACTTGTGGGATCAGGATCTGTCAAAAGATGTTGTTTCTACTTCAATTCTGATTTGTCTGATTAATGGAGCATTTAAGTGGAGGTCAATAGCTACATTGTGAATTCCGATTTAGAGTGGAAGATAATACTGAAGCTTTTTAATTTTTTTTTCCGTGAGCTTGAAGAAATGAAAAGAATAAGGGAATAACAATGTCATATTCAGATGGTCAAGCAAACAAATCGATGTTGAATAAATAACTCTTTTTTTATCACATAGACATACTATAATCGCAATAATTGAAGGGTTACTTTGCTTTTAAATTAGTGGCTAATCACCACGAACAGAAAGGTTTCCTTTATATGGCTCTATTGATAGCCTAACACCCATAGTCCACTAGGCCTCTGACGCAGAAATTTATATGGGAAATGTATGGCTCAATCGCATGACAGAGGCCAAGTGGACTATTGACATAATGTTGATAGTCCACTTGGCCTCTGTCGCACGATTGAGCCATACATTTCCTAAAGTAATTCCTGGGACAGAGGCCTAGTGGACTATGGGTGTAAGATAGATAACGCAATCGCAAGTCATATGCAGAATCAGATAAGAATCCAGGCATTCTAACTGAGTTATCGATTTCTATCATGTACTCCCCACTCTCAAATGCCAACACCATTCCAAATTCAGCAAGACATGACACAGGTATATCAGCTAAGCCCATCATAAATTGCCATAGGAGCTGTTGACATAAGACTACATGGAGGTTGGATGGTGGACACAGGAGGCAGCGAGGTGAGTTAATCCTACGTCTGTGGGTAGGCAGGCTTGTAATGGGGGAGGCTAGGAGATGCCTCCAGGGCATGTTATGGTTGTGGCCGGCTGTAAGTGGCATGAAAGAACCCCTTTCTATCCTCACACCGTCTTTATCAAGCCTCGAGGCCAACCAGTACTGTTGCCTTTATTGACGATTTAATTCGATACCCTAGCATTTAAATCCTATCCTCGCAACCCCTCTCCTATTTTCACGAAATTGCTGCTTATGAATATACAATCCACACATAACCTTTCTTGTCCCCTATCGCGAGCTCAGCGTGATGATGCCATGCGATGAATTTTGGGGATGGTTAGGCCATTCATCAATTAGTGTTATTAGATGATGGTCTATTTTCGTGTTGAGGAAATATTTGCAGGTTCACTTCTCGTGTATCAGCCTTAGGGGTGGCTGTGGTGACGGCTTAGCCACCACTGTCCTCCCAACCTGACGGCTATGGACTTTCTATTAGCTGACAGCCCTGCAAAGTGGGGCCCTAGGCCAATTAATAAAAGCCTATGCAGTTCATATCCTGTCTAGGGGTTGGGCTATGGCCTTGGGCAGCCTCCGCCTCCCCAATAAGCCACATTGACTTGGCTCATACAAGGCCAGGAAGTGCTTATGTATCGTTTTAACTTGGTAATGTAGTCATTCAGACCCACGTGGGTGCAGGTGCTGTCAGTGCCATCAACAATATGTTTACTTTATGAATGCTCCTTTGTGTGGCATTCATATAAGTACTTAAAGGCATGAACACCAATCCCCGCTGACGCATAGGGATTTCACCACTGAGAGCTGTCTCCATTTAGCCTATATTTCAAGTTAAGAGGTAGATTTTGAATTCCTTGTAGGTGGTTTACATAATTTGTTCATGCCCCCCCCCTCCTCCTCCATTAGTAGTCATATATTTTGAAATGACCAAATTAATGAATAACTGTTATTGACAACCTTGTTAAATTAGATATGAATTAAGAAGGTTATAAAATGTGTTATCATTTTGTGCTTATGAAACACAATTCCATGGTGTATGCTAGAATTGAACTCCTACAAAGTAAGATGGGAACTTGACAAGGTTCCTTATTTTTCGACTTTCCCTAAGAAATATGAATTATGATCTATCATTGAATCTTAACTACGATAATACACTACAGGCCACCAACGATGTGAACTAAAGTTTTAATGTAAAATGTCAAATTACCCTTTAGGCAGAGTTGTTTATTAGGCCTCTAAACTGCTACTCCCTTAATTTCATCCCCAAGGGCAAATTTAAAGTTATGTGTAAACTTTTACATATACCTCAACAGGTCCACATTCCTAAGTTGATACCACCTGTAGCATCACCCACCTGTATGCTGCCCCACACCTGCACCTCCCTGCAGGTGTCGGGAGGTAAGTGCTCTCCCCGCCCTGGAGGCACAGTAGCCGCCAGGTATAGATGTCAAGGGGTGAGGGTGAGGAAGGAGGGGCTGTGGATTGGCATCTGCCACACCACATGCATAACACTATTGTAATATCAATTGTGCTTACCTATGGAGACCGGCAAGTCAATATGGCATCCTTACTATAGATGCATTTTGAAAGTGAGTTATGGCCAACTTGGTGATTTCTGGTGATGTCTCTCTTCTTTTTTTTTTACTCTCATGACTCCATGCCATAGTGTTTATGACCGCAGCATTGGCGAATAGTTTGCACTCTATGTTATGCATCATCCTGAGAATATAGCAACGTGGTTAAGTCTGCATCTGAATGAAGGTGAAGTGTGACCTGTTTATATTGTAATTACATCATGTTGAGCAGAAATAACCCCAGGATATGAAACCCACAAAGTAGCTGAAGGTTAACGTCCTGTACTTGTCAGGTTTTAAGTATAGATTGAAGGTTTTATCAAATTTCATGATGACTAGATCTTAGTCTCTTTGGACTGAAGAGTGTAAACTCAAACGATATAATAATCAATAACTTTTTTTTCTTACTGTAGAGAGTCAATCGAGTTCTTAGTGATGTGCATATGTGGTTGGGAACATGTAAAAATCTTTACATCTGTTGTTTATAACGGCCATCGAAAATCAAATTCTAAACTCTCAGACACATCCATGGTCAGACCAGGAGCTTAATTCAAAACATCCTGGGATCCCAACCCCAGCGATCTTAGCGTAGGCACATATCATAAGACCTGTCTGGTCTACCCTATGTAATGCAGTGGTTGCAGGCCTGTCCAGAATAGCTAGTCCTGGGATCACTTCACTATTCCATTTCCACCACTAAGATCACTGCGATCTTAGTAAAAGAAATGCATAGTGGTTTCACCTGAGTACAAGAGCACTTACAGGGAACACTCCTGATCGAAAGAGTGAATAGCCTGCTGCATACATAAAGAGGGGAGGGAGGACGTTCATAAAGAGGGGAGGGAGGACGTTTGCTGAGTGTCCTTGAGGGTTCTTAGGGCTACTCATGCGTTAAGTGCACTGTAAGGTAATTCTTCCCTTCTCTCTCTTTGTCCTGGGGGGAGGGCACAATGCTTCTAATAGGCAAGCATAAATCATACATTCATGGGAACAACTCTTGAATACTGTACGGGGATCAACTGCACCCTGTGCTCTTTTGTTAGTCCATATGCGGACGGGGAACGATGGTATAAGCACTCTTGTGAAGAAGAGTGACTCCAAAGCTATTCCTTTATTTTGGGACTCTTACCCCTGTGCCTAGTCAGTTCTTCTTGGAATAGTGTAGGAGGGCTGAGGCTAAGATCGATGCAATCTTAGTGCTGGCTAGGATATGTGAACCCAGTCAACTCTTAAGATCGCTTAATATAGATAAGGCTGATTTATTCCTAAGATCGCTGGGGTCGTGATCCCAGGATGTTTTGAATTAAGCTCCTGAGAGCTTATACAGAACCTCCCTGGTCAGACATGACAACCATCTCAGTCACCATTGAGTGGGATCATTTGGCCCAGGAAACATTTTGTTAGAAAAATAAAATATTCACTGCTCCACTGTAAGCATGAAAGTAAAAGGTAAGTTCTGATATCTATTCTTACTAGCGGTAAATACTCTGTATGATATTCCAGTTGGTCTGGTTCAGGAGAAGTTTCTAGTGTGGTGGACGTCAGCAATAATGGGATCCTGCCCTCTAGTGTCCAAACCCTAAACTAATACTGGCCTGTGGTAATGCTAACTTTCACATTCTTTTAGAGATACCCCAGTAAACTATAATTCACAGGGCATAGAAGGAATGTACATGCAGCTATTAATTTTGATGGGGAAGAAATCAGTCAATGGAGAAGCCTCAGCACAAAGTGACATTAGGACAAAGGGTGAATGGAAAATTAGATTTGCCATAAGAAGGCCTAAGAGTAGTTTTTACCAAAAGTCACCATACTATCGTGGGACACGGTAGACCATCAAACTCAGCACTTGCCTTCTCACCAGACGAAGCTTTAAGCATGCTGTTGAATTTTTTTACATCGTTAACATTTACAGGTTCATTCCATTGCCCTTTCTGCCAAGGTGATAGCCCATTATTAAGTAATACTACTATATTTTTGTGTTCATTGCTATTTGCTACATAATTATTTATTTGTTTATCTGCCTGATTCGCTCAAACACAAATGGACCCGCCACATTTCTGGTCATCTGTAGTGTGAGAAATTGGTGCGCCGAAAAACGTCCCTTCGGGACGATTCCATGCAATAAAATTCAATTCAATTCAATAAAATGCCGACTGGTTTTCATAATTTCAGACTGTACTTTCCCCTCTTTGTATCATTTACTTTACATGCTTCTTTGGATACACAGGGGCAGATTATCTGTACAGTAAAATTTGCTGGATACGCTGAAAGTAATCGTCAGAAGGAGAAGTCATAAAATTGCTGAGACCCTGTCAGAGGGATGTATACATCTAATAAGACCCGAGACACTATAGGTTCCCTCTTCTATTTCATGGTAAATATGTTGAAATACTGAGAGCTTAGAGGCTTACCATTACAGCGCCGTATTTCATGGTTTCCGCTCAGGTCACGTGTTCTTTTGATGACATCAACATTCAAATGCTTACACAAAGATTATGAAACAAAATCACACCTTTGCTAGAATTGGACTAGGACTGAGAACCACAGCCTTTGGTTCAACACAAACTCTTTCATTATTCACATACCCACACCAAGCTTACCTCGTTAAATAACTGGCCCATCTGTGCAATATGGTAAATAAGCCTACTGTTCTACCCCCTCCTTCCATCTCCTAAACCCCCTCAGGCTAGGCAGGCCTTAAGCTGCACAGCTGACCAGGTTCCACCCTGGGATGGTCAGGTAAGCAGGAGACTTTATGACCCAATTACCAAAGTGATCACTTCAATCATACCTTCTGTGGTGTGGTCAGCCTGGCTTTAAGGTGTCGTGAGTGGTCGTCATTAGGTATAGCTATCCCCTGACCAGCCCCTCCCACCCTACTACCTGGTCTGTGTACTTAAGTGGGAGTTTACTGGTCAGGTATTGGGTGGAGATATAATCATATCATCACCATAAAGACCTGCCTTGACCCCTGCTGTCACCTCTGTGGCCGGCAATGAGGGGCAGTCATAACACCTTTGTCCAGTTTATCTCTATATTAGCTTAGTTCCCCATATGTCAAACCTTCGGATTTTATCACTGGATGTTGTCCCATCATCTCACTAAACTTCTTTTCCTTTGGATGTTTATATTTTTATGAAGGTGATTGTAAACATTTGTCAGCATGAAATTTAAGATTACAATAGGGATCTGCATAAAACCTAATAACATCCATGAAAATGCCATACTATTCCATCAATAAAAGAATAATTCCTGAAATCACATTGGAATTGTGAAGAATTCCACCAATATGGCAAAGGATGATGTATGCCTGGCCGTGATTGCAGAGCAGGTTTCCCAAATTAGGCTGGAACCAGAAAAGTTATCTTGAGATTAAAAAATGTTTTGTGGCAGTTTGTGGTCGATTTCGAGAATATTGGCTGGCGCAACTCCATGGAAATGCGTGGCGTACACATGGAGAACATATTCATTCCTCCTCAGGAGTTTGAAGACATCTTATATTATACATACTGCCCTGTGATTGAAAACGGTTCAGAAATTTTTATCCCCCTCCCAAGGCAGGGTCGAAATACCTCCCTCCTTCCGCCGATTCATAAGGCAACTGAAAATAAACAGCAGCACAACGATTTACAAGGCTCTAGGTTCGTGTACTCAGAACTGAGGGGTCTTCTTTACAACAGTTAAGACTAGTTCTACAAAAACATACATGTCCGGTGAGGTTTGGTAGCTCACACTGATGACCGACTTTAACTGGCAGAAGCAAGGCATCACCATGTCATTTTCATGACGTATTTTACCCACGTCACCTCCACTCTCCAGATGTGGCTCCCAACTGTAACCAACACCCGCCAGGGACCTTTTTCATAAGAGATTCTTTTACCCTGGCTCTCTCAAGATACCCTATCTTGCACTCTGCTTTATAATAGGAATCTGAGTCCACGTGGATATGGAATTCCATATGTTTGAATGTAATATTTGATAACTAATATTGTCGGTGGTATATTGCTTTTGTCACACACTAGCCGAATGAAGGGGTTTAAATAAAAATTAATATTTAGCCTAAGATAACAACGAGATAGGAAACCCTTCTGAAAAGCCCTCAGGGGTATCTTGCAAACGTCTTAAGATAACCAGTAAGTTTAGAGATATCAGAGATGAGACTGCCAATGTGAGCTGAATCCATATCTATAGGGTGGTTATCTTACGTTGAAACATTATATATAATGTTATAATAGTTCTTTTCGTACGACAACTAAAGATGTCTACACCCTTGGGAATGACCCCCGGGAGAGGAAAACGGTCAGCACGTGGTTAGCACGTGCATGGTGTATGGTCAGCACTGACCAGTCCCTTTGTTCGAGCCTATAACCATTATTTATCTACACACTATTTAGAGGCATATTAATGTCCGTTGGTGGCATGGCTTATGTGCCAACATGGACATGTGTCACATAAACATGCAAGTTTGACGTAGGATTCAGTCTGCGGGGTCTGATTTGGTAATAAAGTATGTAGGTATGGTCCAGGCACCTCTACCATTACAAAAGAAGGAATTTTTACACTGGTCAAATAATCATTGAAAGAAGTTCTATATCATTGCAATACATGGACAACCCTCCTTATATTCACTCATCGTATTAGTGATATATCATTATAAACTCCGGCATAAACTACTTCCCAGTGGGCACACAATGTTGCATCAACATTGACAACCAGTTAATGTTATGTTGATGGTGTTGATCAACCTGTTTTCAACACCTTTTCAATATTTGTATTTCAACGTTGTCAACCATCACCATTTCAACATCCAGTCAACAGTTGACATATCAATGTTGAAATATTATTGTCAACTCAACGTTGATTCAACATTGATTTGTCAATGTTGAATCAACAATATTGATTTCAATGTTGATACAATGTTGATTCAACATTGATATGTTAACAAAACAACTGTCAATGTTGTTTCAACATTGTTGAAACAATGTTGAGTCAACATAGAAACACAAACATTGAATCAGCACTGATGGTTAGATGTTGAATCACAGTTGATTTTGAGTATGTTGTTTCAACTTTCAATTTCAACTCTATTTCAACCCTAAATCAATGTTGATATGCAAACATTGCAAACATTGTTTCAACGCTGATTCAACATTGATGTGCCCAGTGGGTTGGGTTTCGCTAAACAAATTTTTAACCTTTATCTAAAATGAGTTGGAAAAAAGTAAATATAGATAAACCATTTCGACGAGGCTTGAAATGAAGTTTTCCGGTTTAAAACGACGGACCATGTCCAGAATCTTTCAATTGACTATTTAGAAACACGGCTTTCTACAAATCAACATAGCTTAGCTGCCCTCTTCTAGATTCAGCTGATGAGAAAATGCAGATGGTATCAAAGTAATAGCAACTAGCCTGCCAGACCCTCATGACAGCTTTGTCTAGATAACAGCCGGTGATATCAAATTGATATATGTATGTTCTATACACAGTTATGTTCCTGTCTCATCGAAACAGCCCTAGGCTATTTGGAAGCAGGATGAGTGATGGTTAGCTAATGTGTCATGTCGTCCCCTTAGGATGCCCATTATTGTCTATGCATGTATGAAGGCATCCATGATCTGTTCAGTTGTATGAGGTGCCATTCTGACAATTTTGTCGTTTGGTTTTTAATGCATATTATATTCTACATAGACCTTGTTGTTAATCATACCTCAAAATTTTCCGTTTTCAGAAATAAAGACTGATCACCGGCTAACAAAAAAAAATCCACAAAATTTGCTTGTGATAAGACCATGTAAGGCTTTTATCTACCGAAAATGATATTCGGGCTTCACCGAAAATTCAATATGGTTTCATAAATCGTATCGAAAATTGAGGAATGATCTGTTTTTATACTAGTATCATAGAGTAACACCTTCACAAAGCTGCATAGGTCTTCACCTTACACCTGGATGCATATGCCAAAACGGGTCTCCATAATCTAAGATATAGATACAGTTCATGCATATACATGTCCTTAGGCTGATGCAGAGTCTCTCTGAAGACCCCCAGGCAAGATTCCACTTCACCCTGGCTCTAGACATGTATCTGGATATCTGCGATGAATCTTTACACCTTCACTGATAACATTATTGACAGGTGCCTGTCCCCTATACATAAGGATGGCTTAATCTGTATTCTACATGAAGGAAGCTGGAAGCAATAGCACCTTGATAACCCTAATTCCTTTAGGCATGGCACGTCTCTACAACCATGTGAATATTCTTTATTCTATCCACATAACCCTTTGTTAATTTCAGTGAAGGTAGCAGGATGTGTTCCAATAGGGCCATAAATTTGTTAGCAACACAAAACCCGATACAAAAGGGAAGTTCCTGTGCATTCAGCAAAAATATATTATCCCTTATCGCGGGCTATTCTATAGCAGACCCCGTGCTTGCAATAATGGACAAGAATTGTGTTGTAGGTAAATTATGGCATCTATTGGTGGCTATTATATTGTGGGCATTGTAAGGGAATTGTGTTTCTTCTTGTTGTAGGCATTTTGCAACAAATAACAACATTGATATACAACCTATGTACAATGAGTACACACGTGTAAGACTAAGGAGTGTGCCTCATCAGTCTCCATAAGCTAGTACATGACATGATAACAGAGGAGCAGCTTTATGGTGACAATCCTGATGTCATATTCTCTTATTATTTACCTCAACAAACACCAAACTCAAACACCTCCCCTCACCATTCACCCAGCACCCCCTCACCTTTTATGTCAGCCCTCTCCACCCCAGGGCAGTCTATTGACTCCCAGGGAAGGCTCATTATCAGTGTAATAAACCACAAACCCTTCCCACCCCAGCACCTTCCCCAAACCTAATCACTTCCTCACATGACATATCTCACCCTTATGGACAGCAATGCTGCCCACAATGGGACAATATTTATCACACTTTAATGTATCCATTCTGTTTAGTTCTCAAACGAGACCCAACCATTTGGTGCATTCCAGTCATAGAAGGGAATAGCTTGGGGGTATTGGCTAAATGTGAACAGCCTTTGTACTGTTATCACAGTTTCCTAAGAGTTATCTTAATAATCTTATTATTGAATAATTGTGTGTTCCCCTCCAGGCTCATCAGATGGGATTTATTGATACAGTAAAGACTCACTGAGCCTTTATGCAGTACTTAGTGACTATGATTCATGAGTCCAGCACAGGTCTTTTGAAGGACTTTTGAAATGACTCATATAAATCAGAAGAAGAGAGTGTGATCTAACTACGTTGCATGATAACGCATATTGCTATGTAGAGAATGAAGACATTGTCTCAGGTATAGTGCAATGAGTTTGAGTTTAACAATTTATATTGGCGTAAAGCATCATACAGCTAAGCTTTTCAGGTTAGCCAAGAACAAATATACAGATAGAGAAGATGTACGTCCAAGTAAGGGAAAACAGTAAGTCAAAATGAAAATATGAAAGATGTAGGACTCCATGAGTTTCATTTTGCGTAAAATTCTGACTAAGTCCCAATCAATGTTGCATTGTACTCAGTGACACCTCATGCCAATTAGCACAACTGGGTCTTTGACAACATATTCATGTACCCTTATCTCCATTACTTAGTAGGGTAGGTTTACCATAACTCGATCCGGTCCTTCCTGTCCAGACGTTTTGGCATCCAATTGAAAATTTCAGTTTCTCCAACTATTTTTGTGCCATGAATATGTATGATATCCAAACTGCAGGAATATTGTCTGAGTTTTCATGACAGCATTATTGTACGCGTCCAGCTAAATAACATAACAATTACTCCATTAGTCCTCAAGATATTTATTGACCGCTATATATATTAAAGGTCGAACAATCTTGAAGGCATTCTTGATCCTCACTCAGGACACTTTTTACCTGTCCTCTCTCACTCAAACACCTTCATTTTAGGACGCTTTATCAAATGAAATTGTATCATTGATGAGGGATTAAGATACCTAGAGCAACAATAGTACATTGTACCTTTATGTCAGCTCCAATACACCTCCATATACCACATGGTAGAAGAAGTGTAGTGCTGAAGGTGGTCGGGTATAGGTAAATCTACCCTATATCCCACTCGTACCAAAGTCAATTGTTGCAGTATCCCATTTAGTATCATATAATTTCCCATTAAGCCTTACACATATAGAACTGGTATAAATTCCGCCTCGTTATTAACTTTTGGCGTACAAAGCACCCTTTAGAGTGAGCCACATTTCTATGGGATCCCTTTCAGACACGCCCAAATGCAAGAGTAAAAAGGTGAATATACCCGCAGTCACAAAACCAAATTAAAGATCATATTATTGGACTTAAATGCCATTTGTCTTTTTC
Organism: Acholoe squamosa; assembly: GCA_949317995.1. NCBI lineage: Eukaryota > Metazoa > Annelida > Polychaeta > Phyllodocida > Polynoidae > Acholoe > Acholoe squamosa. The sequence continues at coordinate 32,519,784 of OX439044.1, forward strand.
ACCGTCACAATTTCCAAAGCTACCTACCTATTCAAAGACAGGTGTGTCTACCTGGGAGATAATAGGCCGAGTTACTCAGGTGTGAGTTATATAAGTGCACCCTACTTAACTGATTATAACATGTGATAAGGCCTATCTCTAACTGGGAGTTTAGATGTGCATTTAGATAAGACTTTTCAATTGTTTTCATAAGTCAGGATGCTTGTTTAATTCTAATAAAATAGCATGATCTATAAGAAACGTATTGGCGAATATTTAAATTGATATCCAATGGAATATCATTAATTCGAATCAATTAAACAATAATGATAGTTTACATTGAGAGAACTTCTAATTCTATTTATCCAATACTAAATGAAGACAGTTATGTCATGGAACTCTGCAGCTTCGCAGCAAGATAGGTCATTAAGTACAGGGAAGTCTTTTTTTATTCGTCAGCATTCTACTGTGAGCTTTAGATGATTCGCATCATACTTATGATGGACCGTAGTCAGTATCATTTTAACCTTAGCCTCTCAGAGATGAGTAGCATTGTTATTTGTTGCTCTGGTGTTTTACGAGTCCAAAGATCCTTCTCCAGTCTTTGTGAAACGTGCCGGAAACCGGCTATAGCCGGCAAAAAAGATGCAGGTCCGGCAGAAAGTGTCAGACTGTCGGAGCAAATGTCTGGCTGTGATCTGTGGACCTTTAGCTACACGCCAGTTTTTCAGCTTTCAAGTTGGACCATTATTAACGTTTTTACAGTGTTAAAAAAAACACACTTTTTTTTATGAAATTTTCCTTAGTACTTTACAAATCCTAATGAGTTGTAATAATAAAAACAATGTATATTCTTGCTTTCCGGTCCTACAAGAAGTGATCCGGGCTTGCAGAATTTAAAATATGTAGGGCCGAATGTCCTGCATGGTGAAAAAACCTTTCACAAAGACTGATTCTCCATGGCCGACAAATCATGTGGTTTTAGGACACCTTTTCCCAGGAAATGATGACAACTCAATGTATAAATGTAATATAGACATTTTTACCGTAGTTTACTTTAGTTTCACCACACCCCTAGCTTTTGATTTAATATTTATATATAGTATATTGACAACCAGCTCTGATTGGTAATAGAAGTTAAAACTCTTGGAGTATGACAATATAGAAAGTTGGGATTTTCTTCTATTTGTCATCACATGCTTAAACATTCCAATTTCCAAATTGCTAGGTCACAGATATACCGTCTTCGTTTTGCCTCTTTTAAAAAAATCAAATAAGCCATTTCTAGCTCTCTTTGCACTGGCTGAACCAGCATTATCTTTCTCAAATCCACATCCATGGACAATATTTCTACCGATTCTAGCAAACGATCCACAAATATAATACCCAGATATAGGACTTTTACAGCCATAGTCTCTGAAAGCCCAACTCTGCACACCCCCATGCCACCCTCATGCCACCCATCCCCTGTCCATTGTAAAACCACAGCTGACTTACAATCATCCAACCTGTGATCAGGCCCTGGAAAAATAGTAGGGTAGGCCAGTGAACAAGGGCGTAAAAAGTCAAAGTCACCTTTCTGTCCCCCCGATCAACAAAGAGTCAGGCCACTGTCAATGGCGCCCATAAATCACTCGTCATGTCGCGTGTGGTGTCGCACCACAAACCATCGTGCGCATGCGCGCGATGTACGTCACGTGACATGCAAACCTTTGACGCCCCAACTGTGAAAGTGTGCGACGCTAGGGCGATGGTGGGGTGAGATAGAGGGGGAATGTATGACAAGGGTGATGTGGGGTTAGTAAGGGTAGGTAAGAGAGGGAAGGGTGGTTAGAGGGGTAAAAAAAGGTGATCAGATAAGGTGGAAGTAGCGGGGTATCTTATGAGAACATGATGTAACAATGGGACAGTGGTGTCGGGTTAAGTTTGTGAAAAATGGCTTGGAAAACTTAATGAACTTTCACTCAGTTCGATAAAGATTATAGCCCAAACATGCATGTCAGCTTTCCTCCCCTTCACGACCTATGACTATTATAATGTATGACATCCTTTTCAAAGCACGCTGCATGGACATGAGTACCACTTACCACGATATCATACAACAATGTCACAGTATGCATTAACGACGCCATTTGATTGATATTCATTCCTTAATTGCAAATAGTAATAATTGAGTTTTGTTATTGTAAATATCATGGTCCTAGTTGTATTCTACGTTAAAAAACGTAGCCAGAGTGAATGATGGGAAAACTTGGAAGAGCACCCATCACCATAATTATAGTGGAGCAGATTAGTGGCCAAATTGTTCAAATTGTGTTACAAGCGCCAAATTTGGACTGGGTACTCTCTATAGTTAGTGTTCTCAGGAAAAAAATTAAAGTCAAATACCAAGAAAAATCACTGAATTAGAGTACATTTCATCCTCTCGTAAACATAATGCTATCTGATATTTGAGATATGTCGTTGGTATATTCCTATGCTCTGATACACCCTCTTTCCATGCATACCAAATGCACTACTGTAAACTATAGGGATCTGCTCCTATGGGAGGTGGGAAAGAACGTACTGTGATCATTTCTTTCAGACTCTTGCAAGTATCTAATAGGTAATCCAGCATAATTCACATTGTAGTGAATTAGCAAGATGGGATGTAAACCTATTTCAATTTGTGATGAAAGCACCAAATTTGGACTGGATACTTTCTACGAGCAGCATATTCAGGAGAAAAACATTAGCCAATCAAAAAGTGATGTCAGATGACCTTGAGCAGGGGTTAGAGGTCAGAGGTCACCAAAAGCCTGATCTTTACATAGTGAGGACTTTTTTCTAGAGTACCAGGTATTAATGCAGTAGTTTTTCAGGAATGATGTTTACTGTTTAACTAGTTCTGGTTATTGTTATCCCATATAAAACAAAAATGTGGTCTTATTTACCTATTATCTCACTACTACAGTATGAATTGATATATTGCTTCTACCAACACATACCAGTGTATAATCATGTGACATGCTGAACCTTTCACAGGATAAAAAAGACTACCACATTACTTTAGCTGTGTTGTTGCTCATTAAGAATTAGCCTGATGCATCTTTATATGAATTTTTGACTAACTGACCGAAAGGGGAATTGAAAATCCCCCATGGAGGGTTGTTTTCCACTGTTGAGTCACAGCCTGGTCCTGTTGGTTGGACACCTGTTTTTTAGGTATGACAGAGAGGATACTAGGTGGTTTTAATACCATGTGGTTAGATATTACACTGAAACGGAAACTTATCGGAAACTAATCAAAAACTCATCAAAACCTCATCAATAGTGATAAGTTTTGCCTCATCGTTTCGGTGGTGCACCACGGCAGTAGTTTGGCCTAATCATAATGATGAAGACATCATCAAGCCTAGTTAGTGACCAATCAAAAATGATGAGTCTACCATCATCATTTTTGCTGCATTGGCTGATTAGTTTTAACTCATCAGAATGATGAGAATATCATCATGTCTAATCAAAGGGAGTAGTCTATCATGATCTTCACTTTTGGTGTATAAAATGAGCATTTTTGTTTTATCAGAATTAAGATGATGAGTCTTGTATCGCAGTAGACGCTATTTCAGTAGTGTATTCAGGGCTATAAAATAAGATACAGTATGTTTGTCAGTACTCAATACACAGAGAACACAAGGTTACACTTCATGTCTGATTTATTATATGTACAATTTTATTTCATAGGGTATGTAAACAGAATGTGTTAATCCATGTCTTTCACGAAGTACCACACTGTTGTTGTGAGCAGATGATACTGCACATAATATACTTAGAGGCAATCATAAATATCCATCTAGAGTTTACAGAATAACTTAGACAACAGCATATACCAGATGAGTTTGGAAATGAGCATAATCCTCCCTTATTGCAACCCTGTTAGACTCAATAATGTCAGGCGTAGAAAATTGATGTTAAAAATGGCAGAAGTGAGAGCTTCTAGTAGGTCAATATTTCCACCAACTGTGACCAGTGTTTTCAAAATCGAAATTTGACTTTGTCTCCCTGCAATATCAAAGAAAACATTAAGGAAAATATTTGTAACTTGAGCATTTTATGATTAAAAGTATTCATAATATAAACAATGTTTAATATTCAAGTCAAATGTTAGACTGGTAAGTCATATTTCCCTCTTAATAAAAGTGATGTAGCTTGAGATGACTGTTTTGTCGTCTTGTTTCATTTGTCGGATTATGTGGTGTATGATATACCTTTGCTTCTATTGTGGCTCAGTCATTTACAAGCTTTGAAAACAGGTGCAAAATAATAATCAGAGTAATATATCTCAGATTATTGTTACTATCTCAGATTACTGTAAACAGCAAAATGAAACCACGTTATAACATTTAGTGAAGTGTGAGATTAGAGGAATGGTCATTAAACAATAAAGTATCACACAACTAAACAGGGTGTGATAAACACATTTTCATCCAAGTAGGGCTGTACACATAGTCAGTTGTTATTTGTATGTACTGTGACATGCAATATTTTGACCATATAACATAACATCATATGAATGGAACATTTATGACTGAACAGAGGAGTGGGAAAGATTGTCAAAAAGATATGTATTGGAATTACATGTCCATCTCAAGCAAATTATCAAATTGTATATTCAAGTCTTGGTTCATGTTGAAAGTTTGGTACCTATCTTGGTATCATCATCTTCTTCATGGTTTGCATCTTCTTGTAAGGATGCTACCCGCTTGGCAAAAAAATGTACTTACAACTTACAAGTGTTTTATTGGGCAAAAGACATTTGTAAAAATCATTATTCTATGTTCAAAAAATGCTTTAAATTTTTTTTTCAACCAAATAAAATGTTTATTAAGTTATGTTGCTTTTCATGTTCCTCCAGGTTACAACAAATATAAGATCCACAATTGATGTTTGCCTACTTCTTTACTCCATAACATTCGAAATATATAGAAGGATGGTTGATTTTTGTCAGTGGAATGATCGGAAGTCAGCATCTGACACACCTGCACTGAGCGAGATAGGTCACAGGGTCAAGCAAGGAGGACACTGGCAATGGCTGACGGTATCTCGCTTATGCTGAAAAATTCATGCAATCCTTGTATATTTCAAATGTTACAAGCTTGCTATCATCATCTATGTACCCTATATATTATTTAGGATGAATGACAAGCTTGGATTCTATGGAAAATATGTGTGCATAGGCGAAGGGATGGCTGAGGGGTGAGTCAAATTTAGCATTTCTATTGGTTTTTAATACTGCTCGGCGTGGAGTAATGGATAGCATGTCTGTCTATTGCCACAGCGACCCAGGTTTGGTTCTTCATAGGATGGAACGGTTTTAACATGAAAAATATGGCGAGATTGACTTAAAATATCCACCAGACATTTCCCAAGTCCAACTTGACCTGAAGAATTTATATCCAAAAATTGACAAGGCACCCAAGTCCTTACATCTTAAAAAGGATCTGAAAAGAATAGTAACCACGAATATTTTCCCATAGGAACAGATCTTTATAGCTTGCAGTGATGCATTTGGAATGTAGGAAGAGGGTGCATAATTTATGTATATGAATGTGTTATAGGCATACAGGTATTACCTCTAACTATGAGTTAATATCATGGTTACAAGATTATGCTTAATTCAATGATTTTCCTGGTATTTGACCTTGAAATGACCTTGGCTTGAATAAAGGTCATTGATCCTTGGACATCTTATAGGGCCAACAAAGTGGTATGTCTGGACAGAAACATGAGGTTGCTGCCATTTCTAGAATATGAATAATCAGGGGGGAAACTGTAAAAGTCATTTTTTGTGTGATTCTTGACCTTTGACCCCTGCTCAAGGTAACATTTTGAGTGACTACCATTTGTTCCTGAAAACACTGCCCATAGAGAGTAATTTAATAAGATATAGTTCTTTCATCACAACTTGACAGGTGTTTACATCCCAACTTCGTTTTCAATATCTTATCAATTATGCTGAATTGCTTCAAGAAATCCGGAAAAAAAGTCACTATATGTTCTTTCCCACCTTCCATATGAGCATATCTCTATAGTTAAAAGTAATGTATTTGGTATATATGGGAAGAAGATATATCAGAGCATATGAATTTGCCATAGACATCTCTCTAAGAGCAGGTAACATCTTGTTTACGAGAGTGTGAAATGTACTCTGATTCAGTGATTTTTCTTGGTATTTGACCTTGTAATGACCTTGACCTTGAGCCAAGGTCATTCTTAGTTAGGCCACTTAAAAAAAATTCAGCATTGCAGATACTTTTCTGAAAAATAGGGTGCGGGAGGGAGGCTTTTTTATTTATTTTTATTTGGGTCTAGGGTGATGAGGGAGGGTCTTTTTTATTTTTATTTACTGATTATCTCTAAGTATTTTCATAAACAGATCAAACTTTAACCCCATGTAAATTGCACTCTTACATTGTAGATGGAGAAATTGGGATTAATATGCTTTTTAAATTATGTTTCTACTCAAAATAATTGCTGAGATATGAATTATTTTGTCTATGGAAATTTTTCTCAGTGGATGAGGGATTTTTACACTTTTATTTAGGGAAATTTGCAATAAAAAGCTACAAGGCGGACCTTTTTATATGGTGCGGGCAGATCTGTAAAGCTGAAAACCTTTTTTAAGCGGCCTTAGACATCTCATAGGGCCAATGGAGGGTATGTCTGGACCAAGTTTGAAGTTGCTGCCATTCCTAGACCCAGAATAATGAGGATAAAACTGTAAAGATCAGTCTTTTGGTGACCTCTGACCTCTGATCCCTGCTCAAGGTCATCTGAGGTCACTTTTTGATTGGCTAATGTTTTTTTTTTCCTGAATACACTGCTCGTAGAGAGTATCCAGTCCAAATTTGGTGTTTTCATCACAAATTGTTCAAAATATAGGTTTACATCCTATCTTGCTAATTCACTACAATATGAATTATGCTAGATTTTAGATAGTTGCAAGATTCTGAAAGAAATGGTCACAGTACGTTCTTTCCCACCTTCCATAGGAGCAGATCTCTATAGTTTACAGTAGTGTATTTGGTATGCATGGAAAGAGGGTGTATCAGTGCATAGGAATGTGCTGAAGACATCTCTCAAAGATCAGGTAACATCATGTTTACGAGAGGGTGAAATGTACTCTAATTCAGTGATTTTTCTTGGTATTTGACCTTGAAATGACCTTGACCTTGAGCCAAGGTCATTCATACTTAGACAGCTCATAGGGCCAGTGGAGGGGTATGTTTGGACCAAGTTTGAAGTTGCTGCCATTCCTAGAACCAGAATAATGAGGATGATACTGTAAAAATCAGCCTTTTGGTGACCTTTTACCTTTGACCCCTGCTCAAGGTCATCAGGGGTCACTTTTTGAGTGGCTGAGGCTTTTTCCTGAAAACACTAACTATAGAGAGTATCCAATCCAAATTTGGCGCTTGTATCACAATTTGAACGATTTGTCCCATATTCTCACTTAATCTGCCCACTATAGCCTATCATCAAATTAAAAGAAAGATTAATCGTGAAAATTCCCAGATTTACATGATTTGAAATGTCATACAGCATGCTTCAGTCATCAGATGAAAATTCAATCCATGAATAAATGCGATAGCAAGGGGGACATACCCGGTACCCCCTATGTTGTCGGCCCTTTAAAATCGATGTGGTGATGTTTTTTTAACCTTCAAATTCAAAGCCCTGTTTGTACAACAGGCTGAGCCTTCCCCATTAGGTTCATTTGGATTTAACAAGCCACTATATGGTAAACGATTATTTATTATAATAATTTATCGACAAATACATCTTGGTGGCAGTCTATGAGGGTTACCATGGTAAAACCAGCCTGCCAATCTCCAAGTTAAGTCTATGGGCTTGTGATATGTGCGGCCTGCTTAGTTTATGAAGTCTCAAATTGTACCATCGGGCTTGTCACTTCGGTGGGGTGTGAGGAAGGCCATTGACAATCGCTCGTATAGTCCCAGTTGCCCTACCGTAAGCAAAATTCATACTTGGAGGCGATTATGAACTTTCTGGTTTTTTTTGCGTTTATTCAAAGTACCAGCGCCTACGGCGCTGTGATAATGGACAAAAAGTAAGCCTGGTAAAAGTACCATATATGAAATAGCTATGTCTGTGAGGGTTAGTTTTATATCTCATTTCTATATATATATATATATATATATATATATATATATAGATAGTTAGATAGATAGATAGATAGATAGATAGATAGATAGATAGATAGATAGATAGATAGATAGATAGATAGATAAGAAGAAATAAAGAAAGATAAATTATAATTTTAAGCTAATGGCAATCACGCAACTCTACTACTTCCGTTTTGACAGTTCCAGTGGCCCGCAGTCGAAAGCCGAGGTATTTTATATACATGGTAGTTTAATAAAGATTTCTAGAGCGACCTTTTTACACCTCCTTCCCGACGGAATTAAAGATTTCTAATCATTTTGAGGGGAACCACAGAAATAATGCATGGATCGCATCCGATTTCCATCACCAAAGTATATACCCTCGGTTTAAAACCACATCTTGCCCGGTCTATGAGAATTACTGACATATTACACCAGTTCACACTGTTACATACCTCATGCAGCCAGGCCTTGATACCCTCTAGTGTCTGTGGAGACAACCAAATAACCTGGATAATGAATGTACTTGTACCTGGAGGTCTCAACTTATTATGACGTCATAGAAATTATAGCTGCCTTCGGCAGGTGTAAGTTTTATCGCCCTTTCTCTCAAATTTGGTCTCAAATTTCATTTTTTTTGTCTATAATAGTTGGTTTACTTTAATAAGATAACAAGGTCTTCTACACTTGGTGTGTGGCTGCATGTGAGAACCTTGAACAGTAAGGGGGCCCATGGTGCGTACATGCACCTACGCTTTTTGTGGTCGGAAAAGCAACAATGTAGTAAAAATAGCTCACCAAGGCTGCTGTGCACTGGTGCATTTGACATGCCCATTATTTGGGGTTGATACAATCCCAGTTTGTCAGCATGATGCACTAAAGCAGACAGTCAGCTCTGCCCGGTGCATCATGGCACAGGAGTAGTATCCTACTCATAAAACGGTTAGTTTGGTTAGTCACTCAGACCATAGAGTGTTCCTCTAGCCTCCATGCTCAGACCATATTCTACCGACTTTGTGAAGCGAATTAGTCGTTTTATAATACCAGATGTGTCATCATCTAACTCAATTCTAGTTATTGTACATCTTCAGCATCACACAATGACTGGTCAGTGCAATGACAGCCATAGATATGCCATTTTATCCTAAAAGGATAAATCAGCGAGCATAGTAAGACTTGCCCTAGTTTCTATGGATAGGTTAAGGCCATGCATCATAGATATGCCATTTTATCCTAAAAGGATAAATCAGCGAGTATAGTAAGACTCACCCTAGTTTCTATGGATAGGTTAAGGCCATGCATCATAGATATGTCATTTTATCCTAAAAGGATAAATCAGCGAGTATAGTAAGACTCGCCCTAGTTTCTATGGATAGGTTAAGGACATGCATCATAGATATGCCATTTTATCCTAAAAGGATAAATCAGCGAGTATAGTAAGACTCACCCTAGTTTCTATGGATAGGTTAAGGCCATGCATCATAGATATGCCATTTTATCCTAAAAGGATAAATCAGCGAGCATAGTAAGACTCGCCCTATTTTCTATGGATAGGTTAAGGCTGATCCCTATAGCTCAGTGCATTTACAAAGGACTGCTCCAAGTGGGACTGGAGCTGGTTCTGGCAGCACGCACTGCTAAGAACTGACACGATTTGGGGACCGGTGTGTTCCATACTCTATCCTTGTAGTCATATCCTTTAGGAAATCCTATTTTACTGTGTGCTTTATAAATTCGCACAATAACCCCCCCCCCTCCTGTGATTTAACAAGGGACAACACCCCTCCTTGGAGGATTTTTAATTCCCCATTTGACCACCAGGGGGCATTGTAGATGCAAAATAACTCTTAAAAGATTATAGAAACACATCAAGCTATTTTTTGTGTAGAATTCAATGGTTTGATTTAAAATGCTCTGTTTTGGGTAGAAATGTCCCATATTTGGACGGTAAAACTGAACTTTTGGAACCATTTTTCAAGAAAAAACAGCCTGTATGTCTGTTCCTGGTTGCCATGGCAACCATTCCAATAAAATTAAATTTGCAGGTTTTTATGCAAATATTTGGGGATTTTCACCAAAAACGCAAAACTGAAAACAGAAATGGAAAATTCCTTCTAGATCGAAATCTATGATAAAAATCATTGATTTCAGATATGAATAATGACCTATGTTCAAGGAGGGTTTCTGACATTGCTACTAGGTATGACTAAGCCAATGATGTCTCATTTTAAAGATCTTGCGATGAGCTTTGATGATGAATTTCCCTGCAGAGGGGTGTTTTGCTTGCCTGGTCACAGTCATGTGGGACAACAATTGTTCTGTGACGGAAGACATAGAACTGATTGACCGTGGCATACATTGTCATCGATTAACCGTGAGTGTGGCTGTCTCCCCCAAGAGCAAAACCCCCTCAGGGTGTATTGTTGATAACGCATGCCAGGGAGTTCAGTTTTGTCTATGGATAGTTGTTATCAGCATGAAATAATGTGGCGAATCCAACAGAATGGCAGGTGAGGGAAGGGCTATTGGAATCCCTTTCCCCAGGCACTTGAAAACAAATATCTATAGATATATAAATCAGAACAATCCCTGCACATGTGTCCTCATGTGAAATGATCTATGAATAAACTTGAACGTATGAACTCGTTGGGAAAACCGTATTTATAGTTTCGTGTTTTTATGCCCGTTGATCTTGTTATCAAGTGATTGATTCCATCATTTTGCATAAGAAATATGAAGCGATTCCAAGAATGACATATCCTGGAACAAAAAGTTCTCTACCACTCAATTCTGTTTCATTGAATTCAATTACTAATGGAAACCATCAAATAGATGAAGGCTTTAAACATTTCCAGTGATTTGATTTCAATCATTTGGCGCAAATTCATAAAATGCGTGTTCTGATTGGGGGTTGGGAATCAACAGAGGTGACGACTGAAAGGCATTAAACACACGAGGAAAGTGGAAAAAAAGAACACACAAAAACTAATAGGAAAAAGGCATTTTGCATGCAATGATTCCAAGTGAATGGCCAATTAGCACAACCCTGGCAACAATCAGTCAATGTGCATGCTTGTTTAATACCATTCCGATCTAATCAGAAAGAGCTCCCTGAAGGCGTATTGCCTGGTATCCGATTTATACCGTTAGTGTTTAATGCACACTTTTATAGCCCATACATGTACATTTATTACTTTTTTTCTGAGAAACACAAAGAATGTCAACACCTCATTTATAGCGAGGAGCAGTGAACTGATCCGTCCCCCTGTAAATGCTAACCTCAGATACAATGCTGTAGACTGACTTGGGCTCTTGGATTATACCATAGCACCTTGCATACACGACACAGCTTATAGATAACTCCTATCATATTTCATGATTTTTATGTGACACTATAGAGAGGAGTATCAGGTTTATCTGATGACGTCACGATTGCCTAAATGCATTTGATACTGCGTTGGCTATACATGCCATGGAGGGAGTTACAAAATATGTTTCATTTAGAATAGTGAAAGGTACATATATAGTTCTAGTATTGCAGAGGTAGTATTCTGTTGGGTCATTTATTGATTATTTGTTGAGTGAAACGTCAGATCATACCAGAGAAAAAGATACAAACAACATCTAGTTTTATCCTTACATTGCTGTGCAAGCACAACCATCACACAAGATAAGGCTTCGTGGTTTGTCTCCCATAGCAACACATACTGTATGGGAATAAAACCCATGGTGACACGTTTAACAAAGGAAACAAACTATGATTATGTCAAGTAACCACTAGTTATCTTTTTATACATAATCGTTCAAAGGTAAAGAAAAATAAGCTAAACCTAGTCTTAGAACAATACAGCCAACCGGTAAGGAGAGACGACGGTAATTTTACGCCTGTTTAGTTGAGAGAGAAACTTAATTCATACAGGTGTCATAAAACTTTTAAAGTGGATTTCAATTGAGCTCACCCCCAAGCCCTTGAAAAATTAATCCAGGGTAGAAGATGAATAGGGTCCCACACAGTCGTCGTGTGTGGGACCCTATTCATCTTCTAACATTAAAGATAAACAGACCTTCTAGGTGTGTAAAATTATGTATAGGGGGCCTACACATGCCTGGGGTGGGCAGGTGTCGCAATGTCGCAAAAAAATGTGCGATAGAGAGATTGGGAAAGTGACATTGAGGATGATATGGGCATTATAAATCTGAAAGAATTTTGTCAATTTTCCAACTAGAACCAAAGTTATGACCTTTTCAATACTTGCCAAATCTGATTTTTTTTTGTTAATATTTCAACTAGAACCAAAGAATATTAATCTAAATATTCTTGGAGCAGTCAGAGATGCCACTTTTCCTGGTTTACCAGGAATTCCTGGTTCCAAAAGTTCAGTTTTCCTGGTTTTTGTTTTCCTGTTTTTTGTTGGCCAGTGAGTGGCAACTCTGGAGCCGTATACCTCCAAGAATCAAGATCATATCGATTGTAAATGCATAATCAAGCAATATTGCAACAGTTTGTCATTTATCCCTAGAACACATTAATGCTTTGAGCTAGAATCTAAAACTAGTAAAAGATTCCTTGGAGCAATTTGGAGATATTTGTCTATAAAATAGAACACCAATTTTGATTTACATCAACCTATAGAATCTGTCATTTTTTCTTAGAGCAATTTGCACCCAAAAAAAGCTGCAAATCCATTCATTTTAAATGTAAAGTTTGAAAATGTTCTGATTGCAATTTGCCAGCCTGTTCCTCTAAAGCAATGTTTTAAAATCAGGAGATTTTCTTCTAAATCTTGTAAGATATATCCAATCTTGAGGTAGAATCTGAAATGTTTGCTGCTATGCCTCCTCAGGGGCGTAGGAAGCAACTTTTTATTGGGGGGGGGCCCTGGGGTCTCAGTTGGGGGGGCCTGCTATATTTTTATATAGGCTTATATAGGGAACTCCTCATTATTGGGGGCCCAGGCCCCCCTGGCCCCTCCTTTTCCTACGGCCCTGCTCCTGCCCATCCGCTATTATACCCCAATTTATAACAGAGTTTCTGAAAAATTTCCAGCAGCAATTTGCCCATAAATCTCCGATACCACACATATTTTAAAGGTTAAATTTGAAAATTTTCTTGCAGCAATTTGTTACCTAAATCCCCAAAACACACCAATGTTTTGAGGCTGAATCTAAAAATCTCCTCAAAGTAATTTGCCCCTTAAATCTCTAGAGTACAACCTTTAGAGGTAAAACATGAGGGATTGTGCTTCCCCAAAAAAAACCCAAAATACACCAATTTTGACAAGTAGAAGCTGAAAATTTTTTCAGAGCAATTTGCCTGCCAATCCCATTGAAAACGCACTGCTACAACGATTCACACATTTGCTCCAGCACTTTGCAATATGCCCACCCCTGCATGCACCTCTCCCATCAGCGTATATACGGTATTACGAGGGTTGTCTTCCATTTCTTTAACAATCATTATGTGAATTGTCAATCGGTTATGCATGTAGTTGGAATTGCGAAGAGCCAGGTTTGGTTGATTCTGGTGCCCTGAGGTATAAACCCTCAGGGAACCACCGTACAGGAAGCGGTATAGGAAGCAGCAAAGCCTAGTGGGAGTACACTAATTTAATTCCCACTATGCCTCACACCATAAGTAGGCAGGAACTGGAAATACTCCTCACTCTTCAAGCATAGGTTTTATTCTGAAACATAATGCTTGAAGAGTGGCAGTCACTATTACCTATATATGGCACTAGGTAACGAGTGTAGGTTTGGTTCAGTATGATAGCATATTGCCGTACATTATTGTCAACTGGATGTGGGCCTAGGAAGAGTTGCACATGAAGGTATTTTGATTATGGTCTATTTGATTATTGTCTATTATTGGTATGTCGTTTCGTAGAATGTAAGGTAAGATAGTCCATCGTCCAAAGGACTCCTTGCTGTAGTACTAGTAGCATCGCATTTCAGTGACACCCACAGATTTCGCTTGACTGTAAGGCTTTTTTCAGTAGGCAGTGTGCAATTAGGTTTTACTATTCATGAACGTACACCACAATGATGCCATAGTGCATGCACCACGAGGGTCAGCTGGGGGAATTGATGGCGTATTTAGGAACAATTTTCTCCAAATTAGAAATTATTGAAACAGACAGGTACCCTTGAGGTTGCTGAGAATCTTCCATAAATCGCAAAACTTGAGCACACTTTGGTCATTGCCCGACCTCTCCCCAATCTGCCCTTTGATTAAGGTTTTTGATGGCGGAATAATTTTTTCTCTATTAAATTTTATGTTTATTTCGCGAGTCCTCGGGACCACCCCTGTGATCGGCAGGGCCCGTATACAGAGGCATGTCACGTGATTGATTGGCACACAGAAGGTTGGTCCAACAAAATGATGACGGATTCAACACTCTTTAAGCTTAACCTCTGTGGAGTCATCGGTACTTATGCATTTTCCGAAACTGCGGATGGAGAGCCCCAGTGTGGGGCCTTCCGTGCGTCCAATTAACCCCTATACCGTGAAGCACCATGCAATTCACACCAAGCAATTTACTTGATTATCCTCCTTTAGTGTTCTATTCAACACATGTTTAGAACGGAATTGGGCAATTTAATGGATACTGCTTTGGATATTGGGTATCCCTACTTAGATGCTTGCCAAGTATAGAGCAGAGTGTTATGGAGACTAACTTCTACCATTGGACAAAATGAGTGTGAGAATTAAATCTATGTGCATGCTATTGATATCCAATAGGGAATACAACAAGGTCATTTCAGTGCCTAAGTCGTATTTAATTAATATTAGAATCGACCAAGGTACATGGGTATTTCTCAAAGTCCACATCTTACAGCTGGTATGGGAGACATTGGCACCTCTTAGGAATAACAGGGACTATTGAACTAATTTGAAGAATCATCTAAGGTATATGATAGGCCCTATTGCATTGAATTATTTTGAAGAGATCTCTATCTATCTACTGAATATCCAAAGGGATAGGTTTCATGTGACTTTGACCATCATGGGTCTAATTAGAAGGGCAACGTAGGGAATATCATTCTCAAAAACCGAAGTAACAAGGATTCTCAGGGTAAAGACCCCCTCTTTCAAAAAACCTATTAGATTGATTAATCAAAACTATGTGCATGGTGAAGTTTTTTAAACTGCTGTGACCCTGTGGTGTAACTTTTTCGGGTACGCTACTTTGGAATGAATCAGTAGTGAAATGTTATTTTTCAAAGAAGCATTATCACCTAGGGCCTACATCAACTGAAGGAAATCGGGTGCATATTGACTCTCGTTGGTTCTCCATCACATTTTGAGATGAAATTTGTTGATCGACTGACCTTTTTGAACAATGAGATCAAGGTATCCTCAGAAGCTGCGGTCACCAGGTGCAAAAGTCAGCAGCCTAACAGACAGACAGTCGTGTCGCCGTCAATAGTTTCACCTAGGAAGTCAGCAGGCAGACGGCAGGGGGCGTGGTGATCGGCGGGATTAATAAGATTTTAATGGGTGGGTGGGGTTGACTGTATAGTAGTATAGGGATGTGGTAGCATGAACACTTGGGTGTGTGCTATGTGCAGAGGGGTGGGGTAATAATAGTGTTTCAGGTAATATGGTCTCAGGTATGCAGAGATAGGTGGTATTTTAGCAAATCATTTTTTCCATTTCATTATTGATAAAATGTTAAATTTGCCTTTAGACAATTTTGAAACAATTTGATTTTAATTCACGTCTTAAAACATGAGCCGTCCAAAAGCGGCCTTACTTAATGATAAAATAAATCCTGAATTGCCGCTCTCAGCTGTGAAACACACATTGTCTTTAGTCTAGATAAAGTAGTATCATGAAGTCTGGGTAGGGTACCAAGTGGACAGGTTGACGACAGAATTAAAGGTTTGCTGCACCATGCGTGCATATTGTGTTTGTTGTCTGGGGGTGTGCACTCTCACAGAAACTGTGTTGCGGACATGCTAATATGGCGCATGGTAACTTGGGTTTAGGATGAGAGAAGCCACAACTAAATCAAGATCTCTGAACGTCGGGTGACAAGCACAATTTGAGATATCTGAGATGTGCCATTTCATTAAATCAAATGAAACCTTATCATTCTGAGAAGTTACTGTTATTGTTAGCCACACATAGAGGATTCGAATTTCAAAGTAAAGACATTGAATAAGTACAATTAGTAGAACATTGGTTGAAATTCTACAATTAGCATTTTTGAAAACAGTATATCTTTATTGCACAGATTTGATTGGAATGCAAACCGATGTAACGGATTTATACAACCTTAATAACAGAGAGTGTTGTCACATTGTCATATGTTAAAAAAACAATAAATGAATAATTGCAATGTACAGGTTTCCTAATGAGCCATCTGTCCGGCAGATCTGAGACTGACAGATTCAGTACGACCATTCTTTATACAATAGGGCCTATAGTTTATAAAACAGTCTGTATTTTGCCCTAATTAATTTCTACTAAAGAGGCATTGATAGTTTTCCCCTTCTGTCATTGACATTTATATAATACAATGTAGCATGGTGTACGTCACGATTCTAAGCTGTGCACATGTTGGTATAGGACTGATAGATGCATCTGTTTTGGAGGGGTGGGGTGCCAAATAACGAGGAGAGTCCACGTTTTAGGCCTTCTTGGCACGTCAGTGAAAAAGTGGGCGACTTCGACCTTTCGAGAATTGAAGGTTTTGCCACTTTCTATGTCATGGTTAAGAATTATGCATCATGCCCATCCTATTGGGTCGATACACTCCCAAAAGTTCGGCAGGATGTATGAATGCAGCCCAGGGGCAGACACTAACTTTTTCAGCCTTTGGCCAGCCGGGCCCACAGCTTCAGAAATCCACAGGCCCTGACCCATATCTATGGGCCCAGACCCATATCTACAGGCCCAGATTAGATGCTGCACTTTTTTAGAGAGAAAATTATAGTTATTTCTACATAAATCAGAGAAAATCCTCATCTAAATGGTCAGGTTGGCAATGTTTTTCTCATTCCAACGATATATAACATGGCTAACTTCATGTGGAAACATTCTCTTGAAATTACTTTTAGCAACTCCTGTGGGCCACCCAGGCCCATAGGAGGATGTAAGTGATGAAAATTGCGGGCCCGGACCCTAAATTACGGGCCATTGGCCCCCGGGCCAGCATTAGTGTCTACCCCTGCAGCCCCAGTGAGTTACCTATACTCACTAGGGTTCCGCTCATACATTGGGCATCGACCTAAAAACATTATGTGGTCTTGACTAAAACGGTTGAGATTATATGCCGCCCAAAGAGAGAGAAAAAGGGCGTTATCGTCACACTGCATTCTCAGCGTCCCCCTCTTGTGGGTGGTCAAAGAACCCTTCTGGTATCAACACGTTCAGCTCATAGGCGCCATCTATATTCCCTGCCGGGAAGTAATTTGCCACAACTATAAATTTCCGGAAGCCGTCCTCATCGTCGTAGTGGGCCTGTGCAATGCCCATTTCCTGCGTTTTCTTCCATACCATTTGTGTAAAGTGACCTATACGAGATGACAATGAATAAGGGAAGGATTAGGGAAATTTGACATTTTAGGATGTATTAGTAGTTGCAATATAGTTACGACAGCTACCAAGGAACATGCAGTTATACAAGGTATAATCTGCTATTTTGCACTTTATAACGTACAATAATACGCATGGGCTCCTGATACAGAATACCTGCTTGAATCACTACTGTGATAGAATTAAGGTGTCTTCTGTGTTGAGTTCCATGCAATGTACATTTGCATCTACATTTTGAAATATCTCGACAAAGGGAATGTAGATGCTGATATTATGGATTTAAGTTACGGCTACATCAAATTGAAGATGCTTGATAAGGTAAGAGACATATGATAATTATATGTCACTCACTTATCAAATTAATTTATAATTAATACATATTATAATTATTATATGAAGTAAAGAGATTCTAAAGGCAATGACTGCAATGTGGGGTCGATGGTGTGAAGGGATCCTGAAGGGACTATGTACACTGTAAAAAAGGTGTTTAGAGTCTAAACACATTGCTAAACATTTTCTTGTCCCGTTTTTGAGGACACATTATAAACCTAAACATGTTTAGCCTCATAATGTGATTAGCCTTTGTGTTTAGATTTCAACATGTTTAGGTCTGTATAAAGTGTTTACTGTGTTTAGGTTTAGGTTTGCCCATGTGTTTAAGTATGACATGCTTAGATAGTGTTTCAGGGTTATAGTGTTTAGCAATATGATATTGTGTTTAGATATAATATTCATACATATTGATCTTTGTACATCATTTCAATATTCTACTTTAGCTATAATAGACAAAGAAAGTATCATACTCCCAAGGAATATCATTGCATCCATTATCCACAATAGGGATTAACCCTATGTATGTAGAGTACACCAGAATGGATGAATGATGATAGCTTTATCTATACTTGAAGCCCCTTTTTTACAGTGTATGAGGCTGTAAAGTTTAATTGAGGTCGATGAAGGGAATGAACTGATGGGAATCTAAAGGAACACTTATTTTTTAAAAGTATGGTCAAAGAAGGGATTGTGCAGGTACTATGACTAACTGTGAATCAATGAAGCAAGGGTATTTCTAGAGGCGCCATGACTATGATTTGAGGTCTATGCAACAGAGGGGACTCTACACTAAAGGCACTATTGTATATCGTCAATGAAAATTGGCTAATGTTCTAGCAGATGGTGAGCATGAAATGATGTACAATAGCATATAAACTATCACAGAAGAGGATGAAATATTGTAGTGAGATCTCCTGAACACCCCTGTCGACAATTAGGAAGCTGATGAGGATTATGTTGAAATTTCTTGTAGTTCTAAAAATACAAAATTCAAATTGAGTAATATATGAACTTCTGTCGATTTTGTTCTTCAAATAACTCCGCTTTCCATAACCATCTGATGCCTTGAAAATTAATGAACTAATATGGGCTGTAATATTGCTTGGTGTTTTCATGCAAAGGGACTTATTAGGGAGTGGTCATTATTGATCAACATGGGGGGTGGTGGGTTTCCGCGCGGACGCGCAAAACTTTTTTAACCCCCCCCCCTCAGGAGGGGTCTGAAATTTTTACGCCCCCCTCAAACCCACCATCCCCCCTGTTGATAAATAATGACCATTCCCTTAATCTCGGGAAGTAAAATCAAATTGTTTTCCTGTCAGTTAGATTGTTAAGCAAAAGTAATGTATGACAAAGTATCACCAGTATACGCGTAATTTCGCATGGGATCTTTCGACCTTTCAAACTATACAACCTTGACCTGTTTTTAAAGTAGTGCAGTACTAAACAGAATGTTGCTTTAGAAAAGTTTGCACTGCCTATGCCTATCTTTTTGTGTGTTTTCTTTTTGTGCCACATTGTCATGGGGTTAGACATCTTGAAATCAATCTTGTAAGGTAAGAACGGGGGTAATAACCCAAAAGACTTTCAAAGTTGACATCTATGACAGATCTAATACAGTAGGGACTTAACACTCACTGCACTCACATGTGGCCAGGTCAAAGCCTGCCATGTCACTGTGGTAGTTGTTGACTTCATCATACCATGACTTACAAACTGTCTCTGCTGTCACCTTGTCATCTTTGCCACCCCAGTGTCTGAAACACAACGTTTTACAATGATTAATTAAAACACCTAGAGGTCTTACGACTTTCCATTCTAAAGCCAAAATCTCAAACTACTCAGGGTCATATTTATCTATTCATTCCTCCTAGTTGGCCCAGTGCTTTGCTACTCTCTACTTACCTGTCTTTGCTCCCCTTCCAACCATCGCCCCCCCCCCTCAGATGTCACCCCTCCCTACTACAATGTGCTACATTTATTACCTCCCTCCGATATCGTCCATGTTCTGCTCCCCTTCCAACCCCCGGCTGTCCTCCTTCAGATTCCACCACTCCCCACTCCAATAGGCTACGTTATGACCTCCTTCCATCAGCCCCTATGCTCATACACCATAGGTATACCGTTTTATGTACAGTATTGTGTATGACTATAATCATAGACCTACACAATATAGTTTACTACTGTGTAAGTCTATAATATGCTCATGATCTTACCTGAAAAGACTCTCCCCACACTCTTCTCCTTTAAATTGCCTGTCCTCAGGTGTGCTGTTGGCAAACGTCCTTGCCGCTACGAGGTGGCGGCACAGTCGGTCTGCCATCTCACACAGGGTGACGCTCAGCACCAATGGTGCCGCCTGGTGAGCTTCTCTATAAGCATTATGCAGTCGTAGCGCCCCCTTCGCGAAATTTGAGACATTTCCTCTAGGTGACTCCACATGTTGCTTTTCTACTATCTGTGGGAGAGAAGAGGGCTAGATTACATTAACCCTTTCTTACTCATCAATTCTTTCTGTAGGATGTTGAAAATCGAGTAGTTCCAGTGAGGGACCTCTGGGCGAATGCACTAATCCAACCAAAGTCACAACGATCAACGAAGGGGATCTATGAGAAAAGCCCTTTATATAGGGGCAAGCAGTTATGGGATCAGTTACCTGCTGAGACACAACATGTTGTAATGAAGGAGGCCTTTCTTCATCTAATTTGATCATGAGTAGGTTGGAAATGCAAGGTGCTAAAGTGAAGGAGGTTTTTCTTCATCTAATCTGATCTTATCAAACGTAAATTGAGTATGTATAATATGTAGTCAAGCTAAGTTGCACATGTACACACACCGACACACATACATTTGATATGGGGATGGCCATCATTGAAAAGCTTACTGTATTGAGATATTTTGAGCCAATGAAAGTAAATCAATCAATCAATCAACCTTACTGTTGATCAAAATGAAAATAGCACTATTGTATGTGCACTTTTTCCATCAATAAAATTCCTCAACAACCCTGAGCCTGGATGTTTCCCCCTGGTATTTTCTAATCATGATTTCATCCATTTTCATTTCTTTCAGCCTGGAATTCTACCGCCCTATAACCCCCCCCTCCTTACTTTATATAGAATATTGCCTTGATAGTGGTATGGATGTGTGAATTGAGATAAACATAGGGAAAATAATGAGCTTGGGATCGGATTAGGGTTGGGATTAGGGATAAGTATAGGGTTAGAGATGGGGATAACTTAGGGGAATGTTAGTGAGTCTGATGAGGTATTGTGTTAAAACGTTGTTTTTTTTTGTTTTGTTGTTTTGGGGGGGTCCAAGGGACAATTCCTTAATTGGTGCAAGAATTCCAGGGGGATGCCCAGAACCGTTCAGGGACATCCTACAAGATGCAGCATAGACTTCCAATATGATTTATAATATTGCCCAATGGAATTACATGGTGACCACATTCATTCTTAATGGCGATGAATATACATTGAATCGCATTGAATTTTTATTGACATGATTTAATGAACTATGCATCACATGAAGGGTTAATGCCTCTATGTTGCTGTTTAGAGTAATGCATGTTACATCCAAACTCTCTCACGTCTCCAAGGCCCTCTTGTCCCTCTTAGCTGCTGAACGAAAACTTCCTATAATCTATATTCAGGCCAGGTTTGGTAGCTTTTGTAGACTGTGAAAGGAGATTACAAACTTAAAGTCTCTGCCATCCTTGGTCTAAAATACCCCAGCCATTCTACAGATCAATATTTCCTCTTCTCCTAGTAGTGCTAAGTAATTGCAAAAACACCCCCAGCACTGGTGTAACTGATTAAAGCTAAGGCATTCCTTTGGCTGGGCCTGGAGTAGCATTTGCATAGTCCTTGATTCACAAGTAGAGGGGCTGAGTGGTCCTGTGCATTGCCCAACTCCTGTACCCAAATACCAACATGACTTCAGTGCCAGCTTATACTTGTGTCAAGACGTTTTGCCATGGCTAGATCATAGTGGATTAGGCATATACGATTCTAATTACCTTGTGAGCACAGCAGGTGGCAATGGCTAGACTTTAAATATATTTAGCAGGCCTTAGTCTGGCCAACCTCTGATAAGTAATTGTTTTGGACTTTACTTTAAGATAGTTGACTCCTTGCACCTTTGTGGAAAGGGGGTGGGTGGGTATTATTCATATTGATACATTAGATCCTATGCTTTATGAAGTATAGTTTAACGTTATGATTAGAAATGATAAAGGGGAATTTCAATTACTGAAATGCCTCAGAGATGAATGAGTTTGTTTGTGTATGTTTTCTAGCTTAAAATAAAACAACACTCTATTTTCATAGTAGCATATGAGAGCCAATGAATCAAAATGAAATATTCTGACATGGGAACTTATCATAGTGGAAAGCACCAGGCATATCTGGGGCATTATACGATGTCACAATTAAGATAATGTATGAGAGATTTGCAACATTATCTATGCATAGAGAATGCTGAAAAATCTGCCTTCATTAGAAAGGTGAAGTGTACAGGCACCTTCTGTGGGATAGTTTATGCAACACGTTTCAGCTATTTCATGAAATGTCCTTGCGATCCTCACTGGAAAGCCATACTTATTTTATTACATGTATAACTGGGAGTTAATTCAAAACAGTGGTAAACTAGCACTATTTTGAAATAACCTCCAGGATTCTGTATGCATGCGATATTTACCATTGCTCTTACGTACCTTTACTCTAGCATCATCTGTATGTAGTTGAGTTGGTGAATCTTGACCATCAGATTCTAAAACCATGTCTTTCCCAGCCGTGCACCCCATATTTCCTGTGTGTCCAACAACTTGTGTAGTTTGGAATAATGATCACCAAAGCCTGTGTTAAGGCCTGAATGAGAATCAGATTTTAAATGTGTCCTTTGGATGTGGCCACACTAGGTCAATTGAATACGGATAATCAATCCCCTAGTCGGTAAAAGGCTCTAGCCAACTGTAATATAATCCCTCAGTACCTTCTAATCCAATGTTTTGGTTCTGTTAGTCAAAACTTCCTCAGTTGCATTGCACAGTACTGAATCCTGATCATATTAGCGTTGTCTGTATCCTTCCAAAAGGAACTTTCCACTGAAGCTGATATGATTATATATACCCCTCCTTTTTAGCAGAGCGTAGATTTAAGCGGAGATTACAATACATATGAAATGTGGGTGCACACTATTGTGAAGGGTATAAGTGGGATTGGTTTGAAGTGAAAGTATAGGAGTAGGGAGGAGGTGGTCCAGGGTCATGGTGCTCTCCTGGTAGGAGGTAAGAAACCACGTGTACAAATATCTACAGTCGTAGGTCAACAAATGGACATTTAGACAGTTGATCCTATAAGGGCCGCATGGTACGTCGATGCTTTATGTCCTTTGGTTTTCATGACGCATCAATGCAGCACTGATGTGAAACAAGCCAGTCCTGTATCCATGCAGATATTATACAGGTTTTCTCCACTCTCTAAGGATCGGAACAATGCACCAATGCAGTGCTTGCCAGCATTGCCTGCATTGATGCATCATATAGAATGAAGGATCATGGCAGTTGAGGTATCACACATCCCTTAAAGGGTTAGAAAAAGCCGAACACACTTCAGTCTGGACTCCATTCAAGACCTATACATGTATTATAGCTCTTGGTTCCGTCCTAGTGGTTTGCCTTTTATTCTTTACGTACGGTTATATAGGAGTCATGTTTATAAGTAATCCATCTGGTGATCTTTGGCTTTGGCTTTGTGATTAACTAAATCTGTCTTAATACGTTGATGATATCGTTTGTATTATAACAAAGGTTCATGATAATATCTGTGAGGGATTCAATCACTCTAAAAGCTCAACAAGAATAATCAATCATCTTGGAATAGATTTGGTAAAGCTAACAAAACACTGTTCTGGAATACAAACAGCAACAGTTACCTAGATGTACCAACACCTAGGCCTAGGCTTAGGCACACATTTCTTAATTACACCCCATCTTCAACGTGTTTCAGTTGATTTTGTCAGCATGATAAAGTTCTTTTAATTACACACCCTTTATGTTTATAACACTATGTTCAAAATGTGTATGGACTGAACAAGGGTATAATAACCAGACATACACTTGGCACGTGCTGGATTATCTTAATCTATTCGTGGCGCCTTGCTGATGTTAAGAAACTATTGAAGTTTGCCTTAAAATAATTGCACTATCAGTGAGTACCGGGCACATTGTACTTGGCTGAATCTTCCTTGGCCTCACTGTTACGTAGCTTACTGAATGTTTTGATGAAATCTAAGTTACCTCTGTGTCCTTTACAGGGAGGAGCCCTACGAATAGAATTTAATGCTACCTTTATCTTTACGATGTCAAAAATTTGCATTTGTCTTTCACTAACCTTGTTCGACCTTACTGACATTCTACATAGGTATTATGTGTATGGTTTGCAGATTATACTTGTCTTTAGTACCTTTCTCACGCTTTGTTTGCTTTTGTTTGTTTTGTTTTTCTGTTAGAGTAAAACATGACTCAGTGATAGATTAGACATTCCGACTGATGGAGGAAAGGGTGGAATATGTGGCTGTCTAAAATTATTAACTTTAGCTACTCTTATGCACACACTATATTATAACTCTTTCCATTGATATACACCTTTGGGGTGATGATATCATATATTTATGATTATAGAATATATCAAAACTCAGACAACTTTGTTGAAAAACAACAAACTTTTTCGTATTGTATTTGCCACCAAAATAACAAACAATCAAGCGCGAAAGGAAAAACCAGTAATCCTGTCTATAAATATTAGAAGTAAACAGTAAAGAAACAGATGCTAAAAATTCACCCTAGACATAATCATCAAATGACTTAATAATTGTAATCACCAAATACTCGAGCGAAATCATCCAAAGCGACATCAGCGCCTGCTGGTGGCAGTACTGTGAAGTAGTGACCTAGGTTTTTGGCGGATGTGACGTATTTACACGTGGTGATCGTTCATTGGCTAATCAAGACGTGAAGAACTTCTAGTGCTGTAGCATTGACTGCCGATGATTGTATGGTTGAAGTACATTGGAGAAAAATGCCTATAAATAGCAATACTGCTTGCCCTTGCAAAGTGAGTGATAGAAACGCTAGGTGATATTTAGTATTACAATCTGATAATTACCTCTATAATGCATTCTTCTAGTTGTTTTTTCTTCTCGTATATAAAACAAAATGTTCAAAGTTACAGTCAGCATAACACAACACACCCTAAGGTAGGGTAGCAATACATCATAAGTATAATTCTCACTAAATACATAATGTGGCCAAGTAATTCTAAGTGGAACAATACGCATGTGGTTTACTACCACATGGTCACTACATCAAACCTATATCAAAGCAATGTGATGACATCAAACAAAGTGAGGCAAACAAATCGGCCTAAGTTAGATACACTGTAGGCCTAAAACCCAGGCTCATCTAAGCTCCTCGCCGCTAGCGGGTCGTTGGGGCCGTGTTCACTGGTTTTCAATAGTCGGTTTTCATTTTTTTTCTCACACATTTTTTTTCTCTCTCTTTCTCAAAGGAGACAGGATTGTAAATCAATACCATGGAAGAAGTCGTTCAATGAAGGTTGCTCCTTAGGCTGTATAGTGAAGTCGTTATTTTCTCCTATAATATAATATGAAGATCCCTTCTTGGTACTATATACATTGCATAATAGTCTACGTACACATAGATATATGACGTCCAACTCGATCTTTCTTGGCACAGCCATAGTGTGGCGTCAACGAGTTACTGATATTGCGTATATATATAGATATAGGTACAATTAGCCCATAGGGCTTCTCATCATTGGTATAAGATACATGTGAATAGTGCCAGCGTTGCTCACTAGGAGGCACCACTGCACAGATATGAGATAGAGAGGTCTGTGGGTAAATGATCCACCTTCTGGCAGCCATCTTGAAACGACAAAATTCTTCCCAACAGCGAGACAAAATCTCCAACAGCCAACGTGATCACCCAAACTCTTCATATAACTGTCAAGACAAAGTCAATCCAGTAACTTTTCTTTCCAACAACAAAACATTGCCAAGATTTAAAAACCTTGGCAACAAACAACAACAAGTGCCTATGCATAGTAACCTGGAAACCAGATATATATATAATAGATATATCAACATACCCGCCGGCGCTTTGTGGTCATATACTATGGGCCTATATAATTTGCCGGTGATAATTAATTGAAACAGGAAGGAGGAAGATTTTCGTGAGAACATACGATAACATGCGAGATTTGACAAATATTAGTTCAAGAGAACACCACCAGGGGTCTCTGCTACATCCGGTCATGAAACGAGACGACAAACTGACGTCATCGCTGCTATAATTAGATCAACGGCGAATCTTTGGTTGCAAACATTGTCA
Organism: Acholoe squamosa; assembly: GCA_949317995.1. Taxonomy (NCBI): domain Eukaryota; kingdom Metazoa; phylum Annelida; class Polychaeta; order Phyllodocida; family Polynoidae; genus Acholoe; species Acholoe squamosa. Next base: position 32,546,218 of record OX439044.1, read on the forward strand.
TCCTCACTTTTTTTTCACACATCTCTGATTTCCCTTTTCTTAGAGTAAACAACACCAAGCATCGAGTATTATTATCATGATCAGTAATAATAGCATTACCAATTAATAATGGTATTAATAATCTTAATTAACCAGCTGTCCAATTAGGTGAAGTGGCTGCCTGAGTTCAATGACCCACGGTTTTCATCATCATCATTTAAATCAATCAGTAAAACCACACTCATATATATTGCTTTCTGTGTATAGATATGAGAAACCAGATAATAAACTCATATGCCTTCATGAATTTTACAGCTGTACAGTTGAAGTGGTATTTTTGCTGACTATGTAAAATGATGATGACCCAGGCTATGATGAAGCCTACTAAGGTATATATATATATATATATATATATATATATATATATATATATATATATATATATATATATATATATATATAATAGTGTAAGTACTCTAGTCGTCGCAGACGCCAAGTACCACCAGTATAAAGGATTATATACATCATTCCCAAAGTACTACAGGATATGTCATTGCATACTCAAAGAATCCTTCAAAGAATCTCTAAATCGTGTTCTCTCTCTTAACACACAACAAGAGTAAACCTTATAATCATGTAAGCTGAAACAATATCACTGATTCTCGTTGGGTTCAGTATATCCATTTTTCAATGTGGTGACAATCCTATGATATGAGACCAACATGTGTGTTGATCTATCGTCATATATCCACCAGATAATGAAGGTTATATATATCCGCCAGATAAAGACATGGTATATCTGCTGCATAGCAATATCGTTTCCATCACAGTCTCGTAGTTTCGTGTCCCTGAAAAAAGGCAAAAATAAAATTGACATAAGTAAAAAGGTTGTCGGTAATAATTGATCTAATATTATATGAACAAGTTAACGATGGCCCTCATGGCAATATGGTATCAGGTGTGATAGTATTTGATATATATATATATATATATATATATATATATATATATATATATATATATATATATATATATATATATATATATATATATATATGGGGTGGTGCTTGATAGGTACATAGACATGGAATGTGATGCAAGTGGTGTGATACAAACTCCTTTTGTGCATCGTGGGAGTGTCCTTTTGTGCATCGTGGGAGTGTCCTTTTGTGCATCGTGGGAGTGTCTTTTTGTGCATCGTGGGAGATCCTTATCCAATATTTTAGTATGTTATATTCATAGATATGTCCCCAGGCTCAATTTAAAGCATATTGAATTGATTTGAATGGATTCTAATCTAATTTTGATATCCTTTATTATCTAATTGAAAGTGTCTGATGTTGGAAGAAATAAAATGACAAAAGTTTATCGGGAACAGGTTAATCATTAGAAACAAAACTTTACATCATAATGATTGTAGTGTTACAAATTTATGTAATGCAATTGTGTGCTTTTTAAACGAGTGTCGTACCAACATCACTTACACCTGGACATTCACACATTTCATTTCACATTTACTCTTTGCTCGCAAATTGCTAGCATTAGTCTTCCCATGAGGGCATCAACATCAATGCTTTTGCATTCCCTTTCCATTTAACACTAGGCCTCCAATCACATTGGTAGGGTGATTTCCTGTGGTATAGATTTACGCCTTAAAAGGGTGTTACATGGTTTCATCACCACCACCCATCCATTCTTCTAGGTCCTATCTGTTTTAGAGTAATAAAATAATATACATGATGATTGTATCTATCTACTTCTTCCAATGTAATAAGCTGTCTGTTGTATTAATTAGCTTTCTGACAACAACTGAGTCTTATTTATCTTTCTGGAATGATTTTGACATTGTAATAATTTTATGATAACATTTACAATTAGCAATTGAAGAGCGATAAGCTATTTTATACAGATATCACCACATTATGTCTGCTTACAACTGTAACATCCATTTCCTTATTCATGATTATCATTAATCAACAGTATAGAGACAGTGCATGCAGGACTAGATCATGTCATTTTCTTTCACCAATCACTGATTGTATTTAGTTTGATGGTAATCCTGCCATCATGACATTAGAAAATTATCTAAACTACTTAATCACTATTTAAAGCCTTTGTATACATAATGCCTATAGCAATTAACGCCATGATGTCAGTTTTGTTATCACTAATTGATATAGTCATTGCCTACAGCACTAAGAGTAATAGTCACTCATAGCCAACATAGGACTGGGTTATAGAACCCTTGACTGCCTAGAGAGATATCATGCTATACATAGATACTTTGAAGTAGGTGTATGTGACAGTAACATAAAACCAATTGTATGTTGTTTTTTTCTGAGACTGAGCTTTCATGTTATTGCCACATGCTGCTGATTTCTATTAATAACTTCAAAGTGTCGAGCCCTGAGGGGGAGAAGAGGAGGTCGAAGTTTGCTTGGCTACAGAGCATTTAGTCATACATGCTTTGCAGTGCTACATCGTGCTGCTCATACCAGCTCATATCCGCCCAACCCAACACTGCTAAACCTTACATGGTTGCACCATACACCACCTGGTCTGAACTTAATATGGAGAGCCATAATGTTATGTCTGTATGAAATTCCAATAGGTGTAGTGTCTTTTTTCATTACAGATATACAATTTAGAGGGGAAAAAAGAAAATTGAGTAAATGCAGGGTCATCTCCAAATTTGCATTTTACGATGAAATGAACCCCTAGCATAGCGCATATTTAATGGATATGGCCTCATAGATGAGCACTATGGAAACTCCATATAGTCACTCTTTTGGTCAATTTCTTTTGGGTAAGTAGCATATTAGTTTATTAATGCCATGATATAATATATTGCTCTCTATTTTGTATTCAGCTCAGTTGGTCTGGTGTGATTAAGATAATCATTCACAGGGGCATTCATTACAGCGCACATTCCCAATGAGGCTCCAGTCTATCTAGGTGTCATTGGGTTTGTATTTATGTCAATATACCTTCCGTCTTCCTGTCACTTTAGTTGGGCGTGTGGGAAGCATGTGTCTGGATTCCTATGTAAAATAAGATGTGCTTGCACATGTTTGTCATCTATTGATATCTAGGTTGCATTAATAATTATTCTGTATGTCATTAATTCTATCCATGCTAGGAAGCTTATCGAGATTAATGAAATTATTAGTTTGACATGCAGTGCTTTTGTGCGGCCTAGGTATACACCCTACTGCTCTCCCAAAAGAAACACTGTTCATAATGTACATGTAAATATCCAAAGGTCAATCATCTAGAGTTAAAAACAGTTTAAGGTTGCAAAAACATGCGTTCTATTCTCTGGATATCTCATATAAATATATCTATTGCAATATTTTTCTGTTAGGTGCTTGTATAATGTAGGTTAGGGCCACTTTACATCTCTATTGTTTTTCCCCTTTTCATCCTATGTTTTCATTATTTGACTTTGTGATTGATTTTTGTTTATTGATTTTTTTTTTGGGGGGGGGGCTCACCTCGCTGTCACTGGAAGTAGAAAGCTCATCGTCTTCTTGAATAGGGATGACTTCAGTCAAATGTGTAGCGACATCATCTAATCGTGTGTTGACATCGTCGAGGTGCATGGTGACCTCATTAAGGTGTGAAGCTACGTCATCACGGTGGGGGCTACCCTCGATGTGAATCCTAACCTCACTCCTGTTTGGGGAGGCATTGGCATCAGGGACGTCATGTGGTTGTGCTGATGTTGACGTTGACGTAGACGTCGGAACAAGAACAACCACATCGACAGCAGCATCGCTCTGCTGTGTGTGCTGATTCTGGTTATTATGGTGCGTTATGATGTCACCTTGGTGCATAATGACGTCACCAGTGACGTCATCATGTTCCTTATTGCTGTGACGTGACGACGTGGAAGCGCGACGCACCGGCCCATTGGCCATGGAAGAATTATTCGATTGTGAGTGCTCAGAGCGGCTGGGACTCGGGGTCCCGTGCAAGCTACTGCGATCAAACGCCAGTGGCACAATCTTCCCATCGTCAGTCAGTTCATTTTCCACGTTAAAGCTAACCGTGGGACTTTTGCGACCATCGATGGGTGGTGTCGGGGCTGAGTCCCCATGACTGTAGTCAAGCAGTGCCAGGTTGGCTTCACCAGTCCCTTCTTGGATGGCATCACAAACCGTGTTTCGCTTGTTGATCAGCTCCTCCCCACCGTTCTCCGTCTCTTTCTCTTCGACAACTTTCTCCATTGAGAGGCGCTTGGAGAAAAGTGATGACCCACTAGTGCGGGGTGATTTGTCACCACTTCCTCCACGGAAGTGGTTTTGGAGAATTTCTATGGGCTTACTGGACATGAGGCTGCTACGTCGAGGATGGCGCTGCGGCGGCAGGATGTCCTGAATGCTGTCGCGCCGATTGAGAATGGGATTGCTGCGTGCAATGCTGTTGAATGCCCCACCTGACATGGACATTGAAAGACTGAGCGACAGGGAGGCAACGGACGTAAGGCCCATGGACGTATCCATCCGCGGCATGATGGCTGCAAAAAGGACCACAGACAACATATGAGCATATCGCCAGTTATAAACAAACCAGTGATATATAGGGTTCTCAATCTATCACTCAAAGGTCCTACTGTTTAAATCTTGCATCCTATGGATGTATTTTTAGATGTAAGTAAACCAAAAGGCAACATAATACATTTGTTGTGTTTTGAATTATACAAAATCAAAAACGAAGGATTCGTGAAGGGCAACAATGCAAGTAACAAGAACTATGACTGGACAAAAGTCCCACATGGGCTCATTGGTTGCCTTTGGTATGATATCAATAAACTTATCGGAGTGTGTAGGTTGTTTGGTTTGCCTCTTCTTTGTAAAATATACAGTGAAAGCCAATTAAACAGAACATTGATATAACAGTGCACAGTAAGTCACAATGTTAATGTAACATCAAATGAAAAGAAAACCTAAAGAAAAAGGTGTCTCATTTAAGGGAGTGTGCACACTTGGCTGTGATATCTGGCAGTGGACTGTATTAAATAGTGCTGTTGGCTCTAGAACCATGCCATTACTGTGGACTTAATTATTCTGCAGGAGCTCCACTTTATAATACTGCATATAAGACTTTTCAGTCAACTACAAGGTGTGGAACCCCAAACATATATATATATATATGTGGACAAACCCACATTCTAAGCCATCTTGAGAACCCAAATGGGTATAATACATGGTTGTAATTATATAGGAATAGAATGGACACAGTAAAATTAGACAATGGCATATTGAACCAGCTAATAATGTATGGCTATTGTATGATATGTAAAAGGCTTGTGCTCTGAAAGATCAGTTCGATGGCCTTTCAGTGTACGGGCTTCTGTCCTGGATAGGCTAAAGACCCTGCAACACATGCGAAGTGTCAAGTCTCAGACGAGGTGCACTGAAAACATGGAAGATCCGAAACTAGTCAGCGCAGACCACTTTAGGTCCTCAAGTTGACGATACCTAAAACTACAACTTTAGGTAATCAAAATGACGACTTTAAGTCGTCATCCTGATGACCTGAGTCGTCAATATGATGACCCTGTACTGTCAGTATTGTCATCCTGATGACTCAGGTCGTCAGGATGACGACCTAAAGTCATCATTTTGACTACCTAAAGCTGTAGTTTTAGGTATCGTCAACTTGAGGACCTAAAGTAGTCACTGCTGACTAGTTTCAGATCTTCCATGTTTTCAGTGTGAAAAGATGTCGTGAGCGTAATTTTTGCTTGATATTTCACCAACATTGCTCATGACAGGCAACTTCAGATTTTCCAGCGACAAGTTGCAGGTGTTGACTATCTAAAGGTATTGCACAGCTCTCGTAAGTGCAACAGGGCCTTAAGTTAAAACTCAGGAGTCGTTTGTGCTTGTGTCAAGCAAACAGCATCCTCACCGTCTAAAAAAAGTGACTCTCATATATAATCTCTATCTTCTCAACAATAGCCGATTATATATGTACTAGGTTTGGGCTAGCCTAGGAAAAAGTAGGGATATGGGTTTTGGGAAACCCGCCTCTCTAATCTTAATACACCATTCGGAGACGGAGCCAAGCAGGGGGCTCACCGACAAAGTTAGAATTGGAAGAAAATAGGTGAAATTTGGAGAATATGTATACTCAAAGAGCAGACACTGCTGAAAACAGAGATCCAGTTTAAACAACGCTTTTTTGGAACATCCTCGCTCATGTTTAGGTGTGCTGGCATTTTTAGCCTTAACAATGGGTAGTTTGATGTGTTTTTGAGGGGATTTCAAGGCATATATTTGGCGAGCTCCCTATGTGGCACACAGTTCTAGTAAGCTAACAGGGGGCTGACACTGACGATCCTACGGTGCGTAAGCTGACAGTCTGACGTATATAACGGTATATAGCATTAGACGATGCACAATTCTCCTACATGATGAACAACACTACAACAGTCAACAACCAGGTGCTAAAGATCAAGAATCAGGGCATACCCCTCTCACTCCCTGTTGCCTTGGTTACCCAAAACATCCGGGTATTCCGGATGGCAGCCGCCATGTTGTGACGATTACAACGGTCATGTAAGTCGTTGCACAAAATGGCTTCCGTTTATACATTTCAAACAGAGTGATGATGCACTTCAAAAAGCTCTTAATTCAGTAGATTACACTTTTTTTCTGTCTCTCTTGTCCTTTTTTTTGTATTTTGTAATTTACATATAGTACTTAGGGGAAATTAAACAATAACAATGATACAATGATGCTAAATGATACTTTTCTTCTTCAAAAAGTCACAATGATAATTATTTAATTAACTTAAACCATTTTCAAGAGACAGTTGTCCCTTGAATGTGGCTTGAACAAAAAGCATAATGCGAAGTGCTACAAAATTTGCTGATTTTAGACTACTTATACTTCAAAATATTAAGATATTGTGGAAGGTATGGTAAGCTGAACAAAATCCTTCATAACAGGGAGGGTGGTTACGTTAGTCAATCACGTAAATACGAAAGAGTGATCACCACAAAGGAGTGATAAAGTGAACAAGGTGGTTGGACAACGGTGTCTTATATATAACCAATGGTGGAACAAGTCAACCTAGAACTATTTTTACATTAATCAGAGCAATAGTCGGCTTACATGAACGTCACCGTCCCTCCCTAATAACTCCACTCCTACCCATATACCTTTTTTCAGGCTTGGCTACTGTTGCTTGCTCTTTTCTCCAATTCAAATTTTGTCAAATGTACCAAAAGAAAATGATCAGAAACAATTCTGACACTTAGGACATTTAGTAAAGGAAGATACCGCATGGATGGACACAGACTGGATAAATAAATAATACACATTTTTTAGGTTTTGGAAAAAGACACAGAACTGAAATCTTAGGGTTTTGGTTACATTGGATAACAATTTGGGGAGCTAGATTGGACAGATAGGGGATTCGGTATTGGAGGGTTCTTCTTCTCTGACAAGGCTTAGGTCCGAAGTGGCTTTGGATCTCCTGTTGGAAGTAAGAGCGTGCTTACATTTGCTTTTACGTCGAGGCTTACAGGCCTTGATCTCGTCTTCGTCTGCGCCCCGCCGGGCACAGAGCTCCCGAAGTGCAGCAATTTCCTTCTGCAAAACACAGCAATTAAAGAGAATTAGTGCAATCAGCAACCACATTTAGAAGGCATTTTGAAGATCATTTCTCATATCATGTTTTTTATCATCTCACCCCTTCAAATCGTGCCACAGACCTGATACAAACTTAAGGGGTCTGACATCCTGTTGGTTCTGTAATCATATATGCGCTTGGTGAAAAAACTCCCGTGAGATAATGGGGGGGGGGGTCTTAACAGGGGGGGGGGTCAATTTCATTTTTGATACTGTATCCCAAAGCTGCTACCCTAATTCAGGATGCAGTAAAACCACGTAGCTTTCGGACGACCAATAAGACACTGCACACAACAAATGAGAAAGTCCGCTTATACCCAAAGTCCCCTGGGCCTCTGTCAACCGAATCTCTATAGAATTTGTGTGGCTAAGTCGGTCGACAGAGTCCCAGTGAACTTCGGGTTTTAGGTGCAAAAGAGACAAAAAGCTAAATACTGACAGAACCAGTTGCACAAATGCAGCTAGTGAGACCAAAAGTCCACTTGGCCTCTTCTTCCGACTCTGGTATAGGAAATGTATGACCAAAGTCGTCCGAAGGAGCTCAGTGGAGCTATTGGTCTTAGTTGAGGACAAGACCACACAGAAGAGTTTATCAACGGTCACCAAATCAATGCCATGAAACAGCTTTGATTTTCATCAGCCTGATTTCGAAGATTATCGCACACTTTAATCTTAACGTTATTAGGCTACATTCCTAAATATGAAAGCAATTTTGAGGGGACAGATAAGTGGACTTTGATGGTAGCAAGGCCTTATCAGAATGAGTCACCCACCTCTTTTAACGATCTGTCTTCCTCAAGGAGCTCTACCTTTTTGTCACCACGTCTCCTTGCTCGCTTTTGCAATTTTATACGGAACTCCTGCCGTTTCTTGGCAGTAACCATGATACCTGAAAATAAAAATAATTATCTTTAAATTATTAAGATAACATCAATATAATTGCCTTGGTTAGTGAAGAAGTGAAGATATCTTTTTTTCCGTATGTTTGCCGTGGAAGTGGGGGGACTTTGGGGTGAATGTTAGGTGTACGATACCCCCGGGATGATACCCAAGCCTATTTGAAGGGTCATTACCCCAAGACCTTCAGTCTCATCTGCTCATGAGACCTGTTTTTAGCCTGACTGTAAACTCTTCTGGTTGCCTTGTCATAGCTGTCCAAGTGGGGTTATACACTCATTACTCAATCACCACAGCAGTTGTTTAACCCTTTCAACCCTGGATTTAGGGGGAATCATTTCTACTATAGGGGATTCATCCTTTGGAGTACATCGTTTTGATAGGTGACAGGCATTAAAATATCTGGGGAAAACCAGTACATTTCAAAGTATCTAACTCACTACCTAAACTTCTAAATTACTTTGACCACTAAACTTCACCATTAGCATGGTAAAATATAGATGGCCTTACTCATTAGCTTCTAAGAGGCGAAGTGGTCAACAAATGACCTTATCTGCTATTGGATAAGAGTTATGCCATTGTGACTCATAACTGACAAGGGGACCAATCGGATTAGAGTAATCTGAATTACAATAACTTATGGTAATGTGAGAAGCTTCCCCAGCCTTGAGCAGGTTATGAATTATTCATGTTAGCTCATTATAGCATGGTGCTTTAATGAATCTGTGCATCATGCCGGTCAACAGTTGCATGAAACACTTGCAAGAAGACTTGCTCAGGTAGCATGACAACCAATGGTCTGATGTACTTAATGCGTTAACATTAACATAAAAATAGCACACATTACAATTAATCATTTAAGTTGTTTATGTGCAATGCCTTACACAAAGTATTAATCTTACAAGTCTCTCAAGAAGACTACTGTACTCAGTCGTCACCTTCCACATGACTTTCTAAGCAGTTAGACCTAATAAGGCAGGTAAACACTGTAGTCTTGATTTATACTTCTTTTGCCGATATTCATTGACTCAACTGGTAAACATAGGTATGGGCCTCTGCCCACAAGCATAACACATAAAATAGCAACCCCTATTGGCCTTAAGCTAATAACAGGATCCAGCTTGGCGTGACCACTACTCTTTGCATTTAGGTTCTGTGAGTAGGGAAACAGAAATGGTGGCCAGTTTGGGCCCCCTGAGTCCCCTTTCTGCATGTCCACTCACAGTAACCGGTTTATGTGTAAATCATGGGTCTGATAGTGGGGATTGGGGTTGTGGAGAGGGTTATACATCCGCTTGAATACACGGGTCCCTTTCTTAAAATGCCACTATAACTCAAGCAGCCATTCCAGGGAGAAATGTAGACCTAGCCTAAGATGCAGACTAAAAGCATGACCACTCTCACCGCTTTGGCTCGGTCAGATGTTACCAGTATACAGATCTTACTGCAGTTATCTTATGATTCTAATTGTTGTCGAACACATACAGTATTTCCGTATTGCCATGTTGTGTATGCATCCGATAATCTAAAAGTGAATATGATAACGATTCGCCAAAGCCATTGTCTTTCTAGTCGTCGACTTCTGTGGTATTTTTCTTTCCTTTCACCTGATCTTCTTGTATCTAATTTTCTTGTTGGGTAAAGTGAAGAAATAAAAATCTAACAGCCACTTCCATTTTCAAATCTCGATGTGTTGCCTGTCTCAGAACCCCACTCCTTTATACTACGCATATTCTGTCTCGTGTGTCCCAGACACCCATTTCACTATACTACTCACAATCTGTTGTCAAACATGAATGTCCGGACTGTCTCAGAGCCCTTTTTCCGTTTACTACTTATATTTAGTTGTCAAATCTGAACGTGCCGCCTGTCTCATACACCCTTTTTACAAAAGTACTCACAGTTTGTTTTCAGAATACCCTTTCACTTTACTATTTTGTCTTTTGCTACAATTGTGGCCCCGTTATAAAATCATACGTGCGGATCTCAGGTAGATAGTGGTATAAGAGAAGGGTATCGAATTATGTGTAGGGGTATTGAAGTACTTTTGGCCTAATGGGGAAACTAAAGGAAGACGATTAAGAAATGATTATGCAATGCAATCCTGATATCACAAGATGACGAGGTGATGTCGGTTTCACTTAGCAGCATGATATGATCATACATCCTGCTTTTGAATGTTCCCTAGACCACCGGTACAAGTCAAGCAACTCTCATAAGGTCAACATTTCGCATGAATTCAGTACAAGCCATTCCCTAGAGAAGCATTCATTAATGAAAACGAAAACATATCATGGTGCCTCAAAACCCGGTATCCCTCTAAAAAAAAGAAGATGATGTACAAAATAAATAGATGGACAAGCCAAGCTTACCATTAATCACTCGTAGCATGCGCCAAAGATGATTTACAAAATAAATAGATGGACAAGCCAAGCTTACCATTAATCACCCGTAGTATGCGCCAAAGCAGGAAGACGATTAAAAGGGCAGCAGCCTCTTCGCCCTGAGCTCCGCCGATACCCTCCAAAAACACCAAATCCAGGGCAAACGAGGCCAGGATTATCACAGCATCAAATATCTGTACAGATAAATAAAACATATATTGGGATTAACAAGGCTTGGTTCCAGTACGGATGTTCCGCGCATCCCCATGCATACCATGAATGTTTAGTCACAGCATCTTCCCTGTGGGATCTATTCTAACGCCTTCTCGAAATCTTAACCAGATGACCTACCTCTGGTAATTCTGTATTTCATCGTACAGGTACCAATTATCAGAATGATCTGACCTCATAACTTTCTTTAATTATTCATATGGACCATGTTTATGAATGGTGTGTATGTGTATGACACGATTTGAAATATATACTTTCCTTCTGTAATACAATTGAAATGATGAGAAATGGAAGAAAATGCATGAGCAAGTTTTAGCAATCGTCAATTCTATGAGGGTTGGGAACACACGGATTTTCACACTGAAACCACAACCTATTCATGATGCTTCCCTGGGGTACCTGATGCTAATATATTGTAAATTACATGTCGTGAACAAATACTCAAAATAAGTGAATAGAGTAATGAACATGCCAGTGAGTTAGTATTACAGATATGAATAGTTTTATATTATACTTTTATCACAGATAATTCATTTGCTCTGAATTCCCATAATGAGAAAAATAATTGCATTTACGCCTGTGTTACTGATAATCATACTATGTGCTGGTTCAAGATCAAGCATGCTTTTAAAAATACAATGGTAAATGTATTGACCACTTGGATCGGGTAACAGTGTGGTGAATAAGGGCCCTAGGGTGCAGTGTCAAACATCTATAAAACAAAACCTTCTTTCATATCCATAGATCCACTTAGTTGGGAAATAAATCTAATTCACTCGTTAAAGACAATGTGAACAATTGATGTAGAGGACACTCCTCGAAATTTTTACATAGAAAAAGAAATATATCAAAATTGTTGATAAGACTGACGCTGAGAAACAAATAAAAGATTTGTCATATGTATAAATATAAATTAAGGTCAAGCGCATTCAGAGTCCTTATAGTCCCTACTTAAATACATATTTGTGCCTAAAATCATTCACATAGCACAATTAGCTTGTATACCAGATCCAAAATACCTATATAATCAGGCTCATAAGTGAAATTCTTTGAAAAACAATGGTCAAGGTCATTAGCATTCAGTATCACTGTAGTCCCTGCTTAGATATACCTCTCTGCCAAAAATTGTACAAATAGCATAATTATCTTGTATACTAGAACCAAAGTACCTACAAAATCTGGCTCATAAGTGAAATTACTTGAAAATAATTATTGTTTGGTTACCATGGTAGCCATTATCAAGACTCGCTTCATATCGACTGTGTAACAAGGCACTGATGTGTTTTATGCATTTTAGCCATAAAATGGACTGAATTGCCATTTTTTACATTTTGGCAGGAGCTGAAATGCAGTCATATGCCCATTTTTGGTGATTTTTACAAGTTCAAGGTCAACTTTGATGACCTAGGTCAAGGTCATATTGCTCTAATTCATTTAAAGTGGCCCCAAATATGTGTTTCCTGTCTGAATTTGATCATTGTATCTTAAGCGCTTCAGAGATTATGAAGGAAAATGTGATTTTCTACAGAAGTCCCAAAATTCTCATTGAAAATCCAAGATGGCCACCAAAGAACGGATGATGGGACAATGTTTCGCATTGGAAACACCAAAAAAATGAGAAGTAGAGATATTTAGGATTTCAAAAAGTTTAGTGAAAAAAAAGTACCCTTGGGGTGCATGGGAACCCCCTTTCCTACTAGACTAATAGTACATGTATTCATAATTTCATTAGAGTCTCTCTATTAGGATGGATATCATTGATGGATATTAATGCAGTGGCCACGAGAGAGAAGGTAATTATATTAATAAAAGTAAAAAGAATAATAATGATGATAACTTACCTCCATTTTCTTCTTGAAAAACTCTGCTATACCCATGCCAAAAAGCTTCAGGAACAGCTGAAAATGCAAGACGGAAGATTTAAGTCATTTTTTTACATCTTTGAGATAATAGAAAACAAACCAAGAGGCAAATATCTACTATGTCTTTAGGCCAGTGACAAGTCAGGACTTGTGAAAGTCAGGACTTGTGAGTAGAAACGTCTAGTGTTGTTTTCTTCATATGGACTTGGGACGTGCAAAAAGTGTCAACAATAAATGTTTTAATATTTTGGGTCAGTGTACTTAACTCAGGTAGCCTGAAATCTAGATTTCCTGGTCTCAAATGCTGCATTTCTATGGCGGCTGCAAATGCCTTTATCCTAACACCATAGTCTGCCATAAACTTCTTGAAAATGTAATTCGCCATTCTAACACTTGGCAAAGGAAATTAGAGAACACCAATGATATGGCATCATAGGCCACAAGGAAAACAACAGCTTTACTGCACAGCAATGATTTCTGATACAGTACTGGTGTTATCTGACGTCACAAGCTCTGATGGAGACTGACTGATGGCCTTTTCACAAGGAAGAAGAATGATAGAGCACCTAAAGACATCTTTGAGCAGCTTAGGCCTTTATAGACCCAACAGGATAGATTAGATTGTATAGGACTGAGCAACAGTTGTTGAGCAATAGTTGTATTTTGCTCTTAACCCTTTAAGGGCAGAGCAAAAATTTTTTGCCCTGCCCATGGGGACGGCCTCCGAAAAAAGTATAAATCCTAGAAGACGAGCCTATTTTCAATTCCTATACTAATCCTATATAATGGGTGTCGACTATAGTCGACGCTAGGCCTGCCATGGTGTCGACTATAGTCGATGCTAGGCCTACCATGGTGTCGACTATAGTCGATGCTAGCCCTCAATGGGTTAATGTATTACCCAAACAACTGGATTAGAATATAGTCCCACGGGATCGCTAATGCTGGCTGAAGTGATACAGGACATAAATACTGAATGGTTTTTAAGTATATTTTCTAACAACAAGAATAGAGAAGCAGGTAATATCCTAGAACTCAATTTAACTCGTTTGAGTCTTGCACCATTTCAAAATGAAAATAAAAAATAGATGAAAACTACCTACCTGGGCAACAAATATGCCAAGTATGCCAATGCTACAATAATGCAGGATATGTGCGATCTCCTTGAGTTTTTCGGCCTGGGTGTGTTTGTGGGCCGCTTCCTCATCAAAGTTGTCATAGTATGTGATGTTTCCACTATCATTCCTAATCCCGTGGTGGTGCACATTCCGATGAATGTGCGTTTTGACAGTTTTTGGATGGTGATCCCCGTGGTTGTTGTCAGGGTTCCTAGCCACAGGTGGAAACTCAGACTCCTTTACTACACCAGTGTATAAAAAGTCTGTCTCCCTACTCTCCCCGGCCCCAGATGCATAGGAATTGAATTGGTTTTCTCCCGTGTTGCCCCCATGATGGCCCACGCCACCAGCACCCCTGGTGCCATTTACCTTGTGGTTGTGGCGATGGACAACATGGCGGTTTCCGGTCTCACCGGAAACAGGAGCCGGAACGGGAGTGTCCCTGCGCCTGCGCACCTTGGCCAGATCTCGATACACCATGAGGTCCTCCTTGTCCAAGGCGTCGTCCTCATTGTTGTTGATGTTGTTGTTGTTATCTGTGATGGGCCCACCACCACTGAGGGGCTCTAACAAGAGCCCGCTCCTTATACCACTGTATAGTTTTGCTATTTCCGCTTTCAGCTGGATGTTCTCCTTCAGAAGCCGCATGGCCGTCTGGAGGTAAGAGCCGGAACCGGAAGTAGACGACGATGAGGGAGTGGAACTTGATGTAGGCTGGAAGTTCTTGTCATAGTTATTGTTATGATCAAGATCGACCTTTGTAATCATATTATCTGATTCCAATGCTGTATATATCCCGGTGGATCCTATATTATCCCCGGACTGTGAATTGGTAGAGTGTTGCCGTTGCTGGCGTGGTTGCTGTTGCCCTAATAGAAGTAATTGTTCTTGCCGTGCCTGGCGGATACTATGGGTGCTTTCAGGTACCCCTTGCAATATAGCGTCATGTAGTCGTGGAGAGAGGTGTAAACTTAACACGTCTGATAGACTAAACAGATCTCGTCTCTCCCTCTCACTGGAACTACCCCCTGACCCGCTATCCCCGTGGTCCAACCCCGCCGTCGTGTCCGCCGAGGAATTATAATCAAAGCCGTGTAATAGTTCCAGTATGTGGCCCACGTTGTGGCCATTGTAACCATGGAGGTCGTCGGCATGTGTCTCTTTGATAAAGTCCAAGACTTGGTGTAGTTGATCATTGGCCTCCCGGTACTGTCCTGAAAGTATACAAAGGGAAATGATATTTCAAATGTTGATGTGAGGTGGAATCAAGTGAATTGATGATCCGTGAATTGACATGACCTATGAAAGTATCTTTACCCTTTAAGAGCTTTATGATTTTATTTTTCTTTCTTTTAGCCATAACTAGACCCATCCTTCAGTTTTGTGAAAAAGGAGTTCTCAGATATCTTTGAAATTAACCTTTCAACACTTCTCTCATTTCAACTGTAAGAGTTTTATATATCATTATGGCCAGTTCAAAATACCTCTGAAGTGTTTCCCTTGCTATTATATGCCCCAGGAACCAGGAAGAAAATCTTGGAATGACGCATATATATATATATATATATATGTATATATATATATATATATATATATATATATATATATATATATATATATATATATATATATATAGAGACACACACACACATTTTGTTTCAAATTTCCATGTAGTAGCACTGTGGAGGCAGCATCTGGGTATGGTATTAGTGAGGATTTAGTAGCTAACGATCAGGGATCTTCCAGAAAACACTCATCCCTCTCACACTCACCAATCCCCTCTCAGGTCTTTTGACTTATCCCTCTGCATGTCAGTGTCAGTGTCAGTCTAACTACTCAGTGGGGCAAACCAATACCAACACAACAATCCCCCAAAATCACACCACTCATCAATTTTAACCTGAAAATCAGGATTCTATACGTAGGAATACGTTATCTGCATTGCAATAGAAGCAAGATTGCAGTATGCAGTATATCTGTCATGACTTTACGTTTTTAAGGATAGCAGGCCTATACATTTTCATGTATTGTGCCTACATGATGTATGCTTTAAGATGCATAAAATGCATTCATAAATGCACCATGACAATGCAAAACCTGACCATACACAGGGCTGATGGGTCTGAGGTTGTACTACTACATTATCTGGTAAATTATATCAGGACTGCTGTGCTATACCTAGCTGGGATGAATGCACAGAACCTTTTTACAGGAAAGATATATCTACTGTCAGCCTTCCTTACAAACCCTTCTAATGAGGACGGCACCCGGTCGAAATTGAACAGGCATGGGCACTGGTCAGAAACAATTAAAGGTAAAAATCTGAAATATCTGCCTAACGTTAGTCAGGTACCGCAAGACGTCTTCCGAGGTACATCTATAGTACCGGCTCTGTCCTCTTATAGAGAGGACAGGGTGGCAAGGTGCCTACTGCATCACAAAGAAGCCAATGGTAATAATGGAACTTGGTAGTAGGGAGCCGTGCACTACTTTTCCTCTTCTCACCATTCCCTCCCCTCTCCTTTCAGTCTACCTCCTACTAAATCACCCAGGCAGGGGGAAGATTACGGCGCATGCCCGCTGAAGCAATCGCTCATGAATGAATGTAGTCAGCGTCCCAAGATGGCGCGGTCCTATTGGGGCTACAGGACTTGGGCGATACTAGGGGATTTGGCAGAGCATTTCATCTGAGAGCTAGTGGGACGGGGTATGCAGGGAAGAGGGAGTTCCGTAGGTGCCAGTGTTTGGGTTCTGTATTAAGATGGGTTCTTGGGTACCTATGAATGTTAAAGAGATGGGTCACAACACAGGAAAAGTAAAGCACGCTTCTTAGCTTTAGGTAGACATTAGGCAATCACCACCCCCACCTGCTTAGAGATTTGGACATCTAAGGGAGAAGACAGATCATGATGTATTTCAAGGATAAGAGACCCTGGGACTAGTGTGGAATATAGATTTAACCGAATGTCATGATACATCTTCCAAGCTCCGTCTGTGACTTTGATGATTAATGACTAACTACAAAGAGCGGATCAGACGCACTTAAGAAAAACTGGATTTGTGCTTTATCTGATATCAGCTGGTAGACTATGGAGTGCCCTGCTGTTGGCAGAGTTGCCATACCTCCGTCTAATGCAAACTAAGCAGTATTTTGCTCATGTTGGAAAGAAATCTCTAGGATATTGTAGATAGAGAATTTGTATGATTGTCCTTTGGTCTATCTGTTACCCCTTTTTAGCAAGAATTAGGCTATTTACAGATGGAAATTGACTGTATTTGAAAACTTTATATATGGTGTTGCAATGCTATGCATGCTTTGTATTATGGTGACGTTTGCTACAATTACTAAACTTCGGTAATCATTTTTGTACTGGCAACCCCTTTCAATTTACTTGAGAATACTTAACCAGATGGGGCAATTGATCGATTCAAAGGAATACCAGAGAGATGTCTGTGTTCTCTGTCCCAAAAATAAAGCATTTCGAAAATCAAATTGATTTAATAATGATCGTATGATTCTTCCAAAAAATATATCAGGAAGCTGTGCCACCTTTGCTGTCATTTTCTCCAGGATCTACCAAGGAGGGTTAAATACTCTGTAAACTCCCCACTTTGCGTGGAACACACACAGAACCAGCGACTTGGGCCAGACTGCACTATATTGGTAAATTGTCTCCACAAGTGTGCCCTGTTTGTTCGCTTGGAGGCGCCACTATATCAACAAGACTAGAAACGAGGGTCACTCTCCCAGATGAGAAATAGAGTTTATATGAGAAAACTCTCAGGAGAATAAAGAATATTGTACTAGTATGAAAGCATGGCCTGGTTGATGGGAGAGCAGAGAAAAGATCGACCACCTTCGTATAATTATCTGAGAATTAAAACCATTCAAACGTCTGTTTCATGTCTTTCAAATATGACTGAGGGTTGTGAGGTGACTAGGAAAAACGAGGGTTTCCATTTGGAGTGAATCAAGGAAAGTATATTTCACTTTTTTCTTTTTTTTGTGGGAGTGGGGGGGGGGGTGCATAGTAACATTGAAAATGGCTGGTTTTGGGGAATGGGGAAGGGGAGGGGGCGATTCGACGGTTCCTCATCACCCCTAACTAAATAGTGGAGACCTCCGTTAGCATAGTGCCAATATTTACTATATGTGACACGATCTGCGAAAAGGGGTCTTAGTGCAGGGGGCAATAAGACCCCCTTTCCCAGTACATGTCACATATCCTAATACTCTATCTGTCAGTGCAAGATACCTTAATGTAGTAGTGGTTTATTATTCCATACCAATTACTTGATATAAGAGTTTGTAGATAATAAATAATGATGATATATGAAAACACATCCTCTACCTTGGCCAAAGAGAACCAGCATGAGGGAGGAAAACTAATCAGACTTTGAATATCAGCGTCCTTATTGGGGCTTGATGGGATGAAAACGGGTGATTAGCCCTTTCAAGGTCAGATGTCGTGGTGAATTCTGTCCATTTTTCGTTATGACGCAGTAATGCGGCCCTGGTGGCTGTTGCTAAACCATTAGAAGTCACTTCTGTCGGAGGTGTACTTCCAAAAACGGAAGGCACTCATCTTTGGTAGTCTCTTCTCTATTGCATTGCCAAAAGGCACTTCCCAACAGAAGTGGTCCAGAAGTGGTTAGTAACAACCCCTCAACTAGAAGTTGCTTCCTACACTCTGTCACATAAGTATGTAGGGGTGAGCAGTCTGGGAAGCACTCAGGTATGACCACTTTTCGCAACACAGTTTGATTTGTGGCAAAGTGACTACTTCTGGACTACAGTATTGGAAGTGATTCTGAGTGGCTAAGTAGAGGAGGGACGTGGGAAGTGAGGTACCTACCCTGAAAAGCAACTACTCAATCTTTTCGCAACAGCCTCCAGATGAGTCCCTAGCCATTCCTGTATTCAGTCCCAGACCTAGTAGGGTCGGTGCTATCCTAAAGGATGAGCAAGGTGCACCAATGTAATGTTGGTGAGTGGACCAGCACTATAGCACCGTTTTAGTTTGGTTTTTTTAAGAGCTAAATCAAAAAGTGACCCATGAAAAATCTTGAATGTTTCAATCATGTGACAGTTTTTATAGCTGTCACTTGAAGGGTGTATGGCATTCAAAATGAGCATTAGGAATGCTACTTTACAAGGCTACTGCATGCATTGAGGCCCCTCAATACTACCAAACACCCCTGAAAGCAATTCAATTCATCTAAGCGGGTCGATAGTGGGCATGCTAGATAGACCGTAGCCCCTTCTGTGTTGTCAAATTGAAACTGCTCCTTCTGGCGATTCTCTCATTCAATTTGGGCTGCTCCACGTGTTTGAATGTCTGGTATTCTGCCCTCACTGGCTAGCATCATCCCCAAAGTGTAGAACTATGGGGTGCCATGTGTATGCAATAGTGGGATTATAATGCTTATTATTATTTTTTTTATAATACTCTTTATTGATCAATCCACCACATGCTGTAGTGATAATAAATGTTGATCAACTTATGTGGCTTGAGAATTTCATTTTGCATCTTATATTTTAAAAAGATTTAACGCGTGCAATTATGCACGACTGGCCCAGATCGCCCACTACCTACCCTAGGGGACTGTCAATATAGTGACAGTGTGTTAAAGACTCAATGCTTAAGGCTATGGAGGATGCACCCATTATTGGACGCATGTTTCCTTGGCAAATAACTCCTCTCCTGGTGAGTTAAGCATTGCACAATACCAGCAGGTCTTGAATAAGGATCCATATTAACCATACACACGCATGAGACAATGTAATTCTCCTCCATTTTGTTATAATCCTGCAGTTTTGATGGCACCGTGAGTCGATCATTTCACTGTCAGCCATTTTGGATATTGATGTACTGTGCGGATGCATGACCCGCTTCTTGCCGGAAGTCGCATTTTCGATGGAGAAATGATAGATTCTATAGATTAAACTTGAAATTAATGGCTTTTTTAATATAATCCATACATCTTTGGCAATATATATTGAATTTAATCAAATATATTCCCTCAATTTACTGTTAAAAAAATAAAATTTGACGACCAGTTACTCTGCGCGCATGCATCAAATATCCAGACCGGAAGGAAGGCGGTACAAAATTATGGTGGTCTGATTTACACACTCATATATAAATGGTCTTAACCTGTCCGGTCCTGGAAATTCCACCTTACCTACTGAAAAAAAGCATCTTAATTGCCCTATTCCCATAGGAGTCAATATGTTATTTCTACCCCCTGTCTACCGCCGAAATCTACCGCCCAATGCAATCCTATGGAGCCTAGTTTTCGTGAGAAATTTAGTCAAACATGCAAAGTTTGTCCTTCAGCTTTTTTTCATAGGTAAAAATTTTTTTCCAGGAATTGTTACCATCTACGGAAAGGCAAAAATCTAAAGAAAATTTATCAACTTTCCATTAATTTATAGACCCCTTCTTTGTATAAGAAATTCCCACTTGAAGTAGGCCATTTTGATCGACCAAAAATGTTGAGAACCCGCCTCCAATGACCCAGCAGGAGCTGGGCCAAAAAGAGAAAAGAAAAAAGAGGTGATAAGAAAATAATAATGAGGTCTCCTAACATTCAATCAAGGTGTAGGAGAACACACATATATATATTTATATATATATATATATATATATATATATATATATATATATATATATATATATATATATATATATATACAATGATCGATGAGTTCATGTTTTTAATATCTAAGGATAATATGCCAGTTGCATGTTCATCCTTTATAGATGATCCATAGATCTAGTAGACACAAGAACCATGAGGGACAAAAGAACAATGAGACTTCATACAGAAATATACATGAATCAGAGGCTTCTCAGCCATTTGGTCCACAACACAGTTATTGTTTTTGAGTGACTGCAGTTTGAGATGAGAAAAGATGAGGCCCAAATAGGTAATCTATGAAGCGTTACAAAAACAGGGGTATATATCCAGTTTATAGTAGGCAGGGCAAGTCTACTTGATACTATTATTATGACAGACATCCTATGTGGATCAGTCCAGTAGAATTATCTGGTGAGGACTTTTTATCACTAGACAATGATCATGATCGATACACATATCAATGACGTTTTGGTACCAATAAAGGTACCCCATCCTAACTACCGACGTCAGTCGTTGGATAGTTGTGTCTGCTAGTGGAGATGAGGCATTAGACCATTGAGAATTATTGTGCTTTTATTACCACAATTGTATAATACTTCAGCTGATATTCCCATTGTCTTTTGAGACTGATATCAGCGGATCTAACGTCAGTGGCTGATCTTGATGTGGCAAGCACCATCTTGAATTAAATGTGAATCCCCCTGTCACCAAATCTAACCCCATTACATTGTATTGAGGCACCTTTTATGTGGTAGTCTTAGTTGAACATACCCCCACAAATTGAATTTACAGTACTAATATGATGGTGGCCTCTGTTCAGTGAATTATCCCTCTAGCATAAAGTACCTATCGATACAGAGATTTCATTGATCCAGTTACCATGACCTAAAGTGTGTCCCAGATGAAAGATAAATTCAGGAAAGGGTTGCATGGTATGTAAGCTACCCATTAGCTAAAGTCAGTATACTGTATATACATACACAAGTGTCAACTTGGTTACAACTCCAACCCCATTTATTATGCAGTTGACTTAGAGTAAGCGTTCAGCCCTCTGGGCAAATATATCCAACCATCCATATATTTAACCTACAGGTATACAGTTATCAATTTCTATAAGGAAATCTTTGTGTCTGGAAGTGTAGCCATACATTCTATTGACTAACAATATGCCCTGCAAACATACCTCTGAGTCCAAAGCTATATTCAATAATGACACCACTGTTGTTTTCTTTTTTGTGTGATTCTTTTCAGTTTTAAGTACTGCCCCAAACCCAAACTATAGCTTTGAGGAAAGTGATCAGGATGATGGGATGATGGGATGTGGTACCTCCCATATGGGACTGGAAAGCCCAAAGCGACCTTTGGGTAATATCAGAACTAAACTGAAAATCTAGCCACAGCCGCGAGGAAATCCTAGAATCAGAAAATGGATCTTTCCCAAGATATATTTGCCCACTGGGATTGATGGCCTCCTTCATGCCTCGCAAAAAGAGCGGATTCCAATCTCCTCGGCCAATTATAGGACTTCCCTGCAGATAAGGTGTCTCACCTAAAATGTAGGGAGCTTAAATGAGTGTCACTGAACATCCATGCTAACATTGGTTAAGAATCGCTCGAATGGCATATGTATAGGATTGACTTCAGCCAGCTGGAGGTAAAAGATGCTGGATGGGGTTAGACTCTGTCCTCCAGTAGTGCTACCAAACCTCTCTGTCCCATACCCTCCTACTTCCCACACCCTGTCCACAGCTGCGAGCAGTGGTGGAGGTGCGAACAGCAGAGGACAAATTGAATTGATCTCCCCCCCTACTGCATTCTTAAGTCTGCGGCAGCAAACCCTCTCTGCCTGCTGGGCCCTGCAATAGACATTCCCGCCGCTGTTATAACCATTCCTACTTCCCAAAGTCAATGTCTCCTAAATCGATGTCTTGAATTCCTCCTTACAACATAGTCCCAATCCAACACGATTCATAGTTACATTGTACATGCTTGGCTGGGTTCAGGATTTGCAATGGTTTGGATGCCATTGGAGATTTTCTTCGCCTGCGACAATTTCAAATCACCCATGGCATATTTACTATTTATCACAGGATATTGTTTATTGCATGCTTTATTGTTGTTACTGTAAATTCTTATCGAATTCTCGTAGACAATGCATAGCTTCAAGTTCTGGGTTTACAGTAGACTCTAGTCAGCTACCTCAGCAACCTGAAGTGCCATCAATGGGTTAGGTCCTGGTTCCTATTAGATCTAGATGGAGCGACCCCTGTAGGCTCTTTAATGAACTCCTGAACCCCTCCACCTCCCTCCTGAACCCGTCTATCATAGTGCGGTCCGCAGACCACCTGGGGGGCCTTGTGTCACATGCCTTTGTTATGCAAAATAGTGAATAATCCAGTGCTGCCCCTGGAGGTGGATGGACAAGGCTTGCGTGTGAAGGGTGGCCTTTGGGTTTTATATTAATCTTGCAACGCCACACAGTCCTCACTTTATGGTGTATCCTCCAGGATGCAGGGCCATATAATGCACAAAAGTTATGCTGCATTTTCGCCACAGAGCAAAAAGTGCCCACATAAGAGATTTCCATGGGAATACCTGTAAAATATTAACCCCAGAAGACACTACAACATGTCCAGAGCACACTTTGACTACAAGAAGCCTCATATATTGTCCACGTGGACATGTTATGCCATGTGGCTAAAATATAGGTAGCGTTACACATCATCCTCGCGTGTGACTTGATGTGCACATATAGCAATACACTTCCCATTTCTGGTCTTCCAATCAATTTCAGCTGTACTTATCGTCGCCCAATAACCGTTTTAATCCTTTCGCTGCAAACAGGGTGACGTATTGACACTACTATATAAATCACCACTATGCTTTGGCTATATTCTCTTCTACGGATTCCTACATGTGTGTATACATGTATATGTTCCAATAAGGTTAAAAAAGAAAGTGAGTTGTTAATCATTCATGTTACACACGGATCATTGGGTGAAAGAAAAGAGAGGGGAGATGGGTCTCATCTTGATGTCGCTGACCATTGGCAGTCTGAGAACCTATTTCCCAGGCCAGGAATGCCATAGAGAATGAATCAGTAGCCCTTTGGCTGAAATGGAGGTGGTTATTGAAGAAAAAGGGAGGCATGCAGGCTTGTTCTGTTGTGCAGGAAATCCTGACAAAATGGCTGTGGGTAGTTTGGTGACCGTGTAGCTGTACATCAGGGGCTTACCATTGAGCTGCTCTGTGAGCTGCTCTAGGGGATACTCTTCACAGCCATAATGTGCCATCCGCCGAGTAGGGTGACCATTAGTCCAGATCCTTCTACAAAAGCCACACACTAAGGCTCCAGAACCCACCAGCCCCATCAAATCTCTTTGAGCAGGCTCCACACAGTCAAATCACTCGCAACTGGCTTATGCTATAGGCTACATGAACAATCAATATGTACAATATTCCATAGAGAATTCTTCTTTAAAATGGCGGCACCATTACCCAAAGCTAATAGCAAAGCAGACAAGGACCTGCACAGCAATTGATTAGGTAACAAAACTTGATGCCCATCTCATAGACATACATAGTCCTAGTGGCGACCCCTGTGGGACTGCCTCATACCCGACTGCCAATAGTGCCTGAGCAGCCCATGAGTGGGCCCCGAGCAGGTCATCGGGGGCATTTGGTGGCTGTGGGAAGTTCATGAGCAGGCCGAAGGGGCATTTATTTGCTGTGGGCGGTTGGTGAATGGGTCTTAGGGGCAATTTGTAGTGAGCAGTGGGTTTATGAATAGGGTGGGGAGGGCTGGTTAGTGTCATGATTGCATAGTGAACTGTTTATAAGGGCAATTCCTTACTTGCAAAGAGAACAGTCGTTGCTTTTTTTTTCCTGTGAGCTTTAATGGTACTTGTACATGGCCTAAGCTGTTCACAAATAGAATTTTCTCTTCTTTGCATGAGGGATTGGTCAAGGGTATAACATAATTATGTAAAGACTACACATTACAAAAACATATATCTGTCCTATTTTTCAGGAGGTTGTATTAGGTAACGGCCCAAGTACACATGTACTAAAGTAATAACAAAGGTAAAGAACCCTTGATAGTTTAGATAACAGATGAATAGCTCCTGCTTGCTCCAGTTTCTGTGGTGGGTTCAAAGACCTTATCCTGAAGGTCATGAACTAAGAACCTCCCGATCACATGTGCCACACGATGAGTTGTGATAATTTAAATTGGATAATGCCCTTAAAATGTCATTATGAGATAAAGGGATGAATCCATATGAAGTTTTATCTGGTGACATCAGATGAGCATGAGCACCTCGTGTCCCTTCCTAAATAGGTCAGTTATTGCTACTTGATAAGTACATAGAGCAAAAGCCCGAGCAAATTATTTGAAATGGAACCCCAGTGGCCTCTAATCGATGCTGATAACTGGATCATCAATGTTGATGGACTTCTTGTCAATATTGACTTAGACTGAGCTGATCAGTTTTTTGGGGGCCTAATCCCGAACATATGCCATGCTCTGGGAAGCTCCAGCTATGTGACCAGCTCCATGTCCTTAAGCACGACCATGATGGAGCTGCGCCTTTAATGTAGATCTCTGCTCCTTACCGTCATGCATAGAAAGGTAGATATTGATGTGATGTCCATCGTCCTCACCCCAGTACTCCCACCTACCTCCTCCACCTCCACTGCCCTGCCCTAACCTTCCAACATCTTCCCACGCCTGCCCATTGGCCGCAGATAACCCTCAATACCCATCACCGAAGGACGCGTCTCTCCGCCCCAGATAAGCGCCCCTCATTGACGCAATGCGCATGCGCTGGCACCAAGCGGAAGCGGAAACGTCGGGGGACATTTCAGTCACTTCCGCCGGTCGGCGTCGAGGAAACAGCCATCATGTGCCAATAAAATGCCTGACCTTGACCTGGTGACCTTGTCTGTTGCTCTTTCCCCTGGGCTGGGCAGGGTAGGGTAAGTTCGTAGGTCTTAGTGCACCTATACTATACTACGCCCTTTCTTCCATGTCCCTTAGTAAATAATCATCTCTGGTTCTTCCCCTCACACAAAATTTGGGGAAATATATCATTAGAGCTTCATTTAAAAATATTTTGCGATGCACACATCAGTATTGTGTTGACGCTTTTGTTTGTTCGTTAATTTGTTTTTGCCTAACAAAGCTCAGGGCTTTGTCTGCTCCGTCGATTTGGCAATTCGTTATAGAACTAACCTACCACCCTCCTATTATTCCTGTATTTTACCTCTCTGTGCTGGCCTCTCATTCTCTCTCTCTCTCTCTCTCTCTCTCTCTCTCTCTCTCTCTCTCTCTCTCTCTCTCCTTCTCTTCACCCTTTCTTTCCTCTCTTCATCAATTTATGTACCACTAATCATTTGTCCACGTCTCCCCCCCCCACCATCTGTCCACATTTGTGTATGTCAATGTCGCCTCTGTCTCTGCCGTATAGTACTCTCCCTCTCTCACCCATCTTGCCCATCCTCTGCTGGTGACGTGACGTCACTTTACTGATACCCATCCGACCTGTGCTGTTGTTAGTTAACGGCTATTGTTACACGGCCAGTGTGAGGTGCTCGTGCTGTCTGGCTGCTCTGTGAGCTGCTCTCAAATAACTGCTCAGCGGAAGGGGAGCTACTTTTATCGCTGTCAGGCTCGACACACAGGGCTCGTCAGTGCAGGGATAACGCCAGAATCACGTCCACCCAGCCAGAGCAGAATAGACCCATACGTATAAGGAATACTTCACGTTATGCACCACTCCACCGCCAGTTAATGATATGTAATCAGGCCAATTCGTTCGTGATAGTGGCAGTATGGGTGATATATATCATTTCACTGATCTAATTGACATTTCAGTGCGGTAAGGAATGGTGTTCCTAGCAATGTAGAGAATGGTCCCCAATTTTAACACGAATTACTGCATCCTTATGTCAGGTCAGTGAATGATCCAGGAATTTTGGGGGATAAGAAATTGATTTTGGTGACGACTATTTCAGAGGGGGATAATGTTATATTATATCTACTCTGAAAAAGAAGTATATATATATATATATATATATATATATATATATATATATATATATATATATATATATATATAAGATACACACCCAAAACACCCCCTCTAAAACCCAGTCCACAGCCTTGTAAGAACAAGTACATCTGTTTACAAAATCCGTGGTATTAGGTGCATATTGCCATAGGAAATGTTACCTCTATGTATGGTTATACTCAGTTAGGTACACTCAGTTGTGATGTGTTTAATTGAGACAAAAAGAGATTGCTTGGTAATGCAAGTTGTAGAGTAGACCTGCGAGATGATGGATTGTTATATGATGAGTCCTTTGGGTAGTGCTGAAAGTGGAGGAGTACTAAAGGAGTCTATAGATGCACCTCGTCTTACTATATCAACCTTATTAGTCAGGTTGCTTGCCACCAACTCCTGCACATGGCACCACCATGGGCCTGTCACTTGCTTTATTGGTTCGTTAGTCGTGTTATGAATCGGCGCAATAAGGAAATTATATTAGGGCCCACGTGTGTCACCATCAATTTCTGTAATTAGAAATGCTTAAAACTACTCCTTTGTTTTGTGTTGTTTCTTTAGGGAGAGAGAGAGACAGAGACAGAGACAGACAGAGACAGACAGAGACAGACAGAGACAGACAGAGACAGAGACAGACAGACAAAGACAGAGACAGACAGACAGACAGAGACAGACAGAGACAGACAGAGAGACAAAGGCTACGAAAGAGACAGTATCAGGCAGAGACAATCACAGACCGACAGACAGATTCAAACCACAACAGGTAGGCCATCAAACGGATATGGGGATGGGAGGGGTGCGAGAAGAGACAAGAGACACCAGCCAAATGTGGCGGGGTGAGAGGCAGAGGGACAACGAGAGACCAGGAGAGCCAGATAGACACATAAAGAGAAACAAGTACAGACAGGAGGAGCAGTGGGAGAGGCTGCAAAGGCAGATATCAAGAGAGGAACTGGCTAAATTACCCTTGGAGAGGGCAGAAGGGGAGGCCAGATACAAAGCCATGTAATCAGATGGGAGGAGGGTGGCCGAGTCATAAGAGCTAAGAAATAGTAAAACGGCGCGTGGGATGGGATAAGCAATTCAGAGCGTTTAGTTACAGACATAAAACACAGGGAGGTAATATGTAGACCATATCACCTTCGTACAGAAGGAAGTAGTGAGAGACGGTGAGGGATATTCCCTGTAACACAGGGGATACGAATCTAATTTAGTCTGGGAATTGCAAGAGAATGGCCACTTCCATCATAACCCCATCCCGACTGCCATACACCCTCCCTGTCTATACACACCAGACTCTTCCTCCTAGTGCTCTCAAACTGGTGTCGACTTGCCCGAGTCTCTGCTAATTAACCGGCCAGTATCTTCTTGCTCTACTTCTCATAAAATGAATACATATTCTTGGTTATGGACAATGGCGGGAATTTGAAAACTAAGGGGCCCGTTATAGGATTGCTGAGAACTGAGCCCGCCACTCTTTCTGAATCTTACCACAACCCCAACACCACCACAATCCAACCATCACCTCCGTTTCCTAAGAACACCTTGACAACGCCTTACTGCTATACTCTTGGTCACTTGTGGCCTTCATGCCAGTGACGATCATATGTTTGTATGTAAACAAAGCTGACGTCCGCCAGTCACTGCTAGATGGCGTAGCCCTGTATCCTTAGGGTTGCTGTGCTCCCTATTTCTATTAGAGCTTGAGTTTGTTATACTGGTTCCTAATTCGATCTAAATCTTTTAAATAACATCATCACTGCTTACGAGCCGCCGACAGGCAGCGGCCATTGCTGTATGTGACATCAGGACTTTATGACCTCATTCACACATATATGGAGGTGACCTAGACAGATCGTTACTGGCATGAAGGCAAATACAGATGAAAAATCCCATAGCCTTAACCAAGTGAAATTGCGTGGGCTTAAGCAAATCTACAACTCAATGCTCTGCAGAAGGGACCATGGTAGGAATGAAGAAAAAATAATTCAGACACGAAGGAGTGGGAGAGAAGGTAGAGTTGATAGGGGCTGGCCTGATTTAGTAAGCTTCAAATCATGGCTAATGATGCTGTCCTAATCAAGTCCCAGCCAGCCACTAGTGGCGCTCTCATCGCTATGAACGGCCAAGTGGTGAACTATATGGGCACCAGTCATTAGGCGAACCAAAATGAGGTTAAATGAAAGATCTGCGTGCTGGGATAGAATATATAGTAAAAAGCAGCAAGTGGGATGACCAGCCAGTGGTGGTGATGAGGTCTCTGGAGGGCACGTTCTATGGTTCGATGCCGTGGCCGGATGGTTATGGTACAAGCCTCAAAACTAGAGAAGCTTTTTGCAGTCTGGATCGAATCCTCTACCTTTTGTCAACACGACAAATATATGATGCATTCTGATGCATCCTAATGTCGATAGTCCACTTGGCCTCCTATATAATTTCTGTGACAGAGGCCTAGTGGACTATGGGTGTCAAGGGGTAAATCATGGTATAAACGTAATAAAGTACCAATATGATCGCTGGATATCCAGTGATGTTATTTCATTATTACATTGTGAGTATACTACATTAGAGGTAGAGAGCAGCCATCAAATTTTATTGCCTTGTGGAAACTACTTTACAAGGCATTTGAAGTTGAAGTTGAAAATTCGTTTATTTATCATGAACACAAATTTAGCCCAGGGCATGTTTTGTATTGTGTCCAGGTAAGAGGTCCACAGATGTACAGTAAACATTTAATTAAACAGGTCAAAAGGTGGTGTTGATGGAATCACCATGGTAGTTTTGAAGTTTGAATAAAAACGCCATTTGGCCAATTAAATACATCTTAAGATGCATTAGTATAGAGAGAAATGGAATGAGAGTTAATAATTTCTAGATGTCAGCAGGGGAGGGTGGGAGGAAAGGTCAGCCTCACAACAAGGGGTGAGCATTCAATGTCCAGTTTTCCAGATTACAATATACACTGTTTATTTGTTCATAAGGAGCTTGTTCATATCAGACTTAAATTTGTCTAACTCAGTTATTCTTCTGTATTCAAGTTCCAGGCAGTTCATTGACTGTATTCCAGGCTTTTCCTGTAATGTGGGTTGAGTGGCCAAGTCACCTTTAAGAGCCTAACATCATGGGCTCTAGTAAATATAGGTCTATTATCTACACATTCTGGGGTAAGGGCTCTGTTAAATGAGGAAACCAACACATGATAGTGTCTCCTATCCTCAGGCTGTAGTAAATCAGCATTTCTTGCTAAAATCTTGTGGTCATGAATGTTACTATTTATGTAAGTAGTCCTGAGCCCCCTGTCGAACACACTCTGCAATTGGTCTGTTAATGTTTTAATACAGGAAGTATAAAATTGGTCTCCATAATCTATAGAAGATCATAATTTTCAATTTTCATAATTTTCAATACATATAACGTAGACTGTAGTGTAAGACTGCGTCGGATTTTTCTGAATAAATAAAGTTTAAAGTCCGCATTTTTACGGAGATAATTGACATGTTGCTTGTAGCCTAAATGGTTGTCCAATGTGATGCCTAAATATCTATAGGAGGGAGTACTTTCAATTGTTTTATTACCAATTTTAATTTCAGGTAAAGGGTTATTTCTTAATAAAGCCTTGGTGCCAAAATGAACAACTTTAGTCTTCTTGATATTAAGAGATAACCTATTATACTAATGCATAAGTTAACCTTTTCCATATCTGTATTGATAACTTGTTGAACATCCTGAGAGGAGCTATTGTGAGGAAAAAAAACAAGACAGTGGCATCAGCATAATGCTGATAATCTAGATGTAGTAAACATTTATTTAGGTCATTGATATAAACAATAGGGGGCCCAGGACATAGGAATATAATCCGTTTATAAGCCAGAGTAAAACACTGTGCACACATGTATGCATGTTCATTTAACCTAAGCCTAACATAATGTACGAAGTTATCTTGCAACTCTGCCATCCTCCACTGCCATAGTATTATAAAAGGACTGGAGGTTAATTCAAAACATCCTACCATCGGCCTCCTAATGATGGTAGTTTTGGCAAATCGATATTCCAAGCCTACCA
This sequence comes from Acholoe squamosa, assembly GCA_949317995.1. Taxonomy (NCBI): domain Eukaryota; kingdom Metazoa; phylum Annelida; class Polychaeta; order Phyllodocida; family Polynoidae; genus Acholoe; species Acholoe squamosa. Next base: position 32,577,104 of record OX439044.1, read on the forward strand.
CCAAGGGTTGTGGCAGTGAAAGAAAATAGTGGATTGCCATAGTACTAGTTGTGTCTATTATTACCACTCCTCTTCTCAAAAGCCACTCATGTGTTAAATGCCCTATCCATTCTCCCTCCCTGAGGAGGAGCCGGTACACACTATAAGTAGCTCATAGGATAAAGGGGAATGATTGTTTATGCCTTTTTGTGAAAAGGAGTCTTTCCACAGCTACTGATTTATTTTGGCCCTCTTGCCACTGTGCACAGTGTGTTTTGCTTGTGATAGTGTATGCAGGGCTCAGACTACTACAGTGGTTCGTCAATGCATGCCAATCACATCCTACTATAAGATAAATCAATAGGGCTGGAAATTCCTACCATCGCTCGGGGACTGATGATAGGGTATTTTGAATTAACCTCCTGGTTTGGTTACGGCCAATACGATCTGACATTTAGATGTAGACACACCTGAGTATGTTTACACACGTATTTCCACTGGGTAGAAGATCACAGCAGGGTCCCACAAACCGGATATCTTGTACCTGCTGCTAGGTTCACATGCGCACCAAAGGTCTAGAAGAAATTTTATGTTAACTGAAATACTAAGGAATGTAGAAATGCCAATGCACGCCAATTATCCAGTTTTCAGTGCCTAAATTGGATAATCGTGGTATGACATGAAATAGCAGTGTACAGTCCAAATTTTGATGTTTCCGGCCAACACCCCTCATAGGAAACCCCGCTGATAAACCTCTTTAGCGAGTAACCATGGCGATTGTCCTTTTCACCCAGTTCTGGCTGAATGGCCAATACATATTTATATAATTGCAATTGCTATTTACTATCACTGTACATCAGTAGGACTCAATAAACATGAACTCATCAACTCACCCCTACTCATCCCTAGCTCATCAAGCTTTACTTAATGGTAAAGATGAATCTGGCAGCCATGCTCGGATCTGGTTCTTAGTAGCAGTTTAATACTAGTTCATGTGCATAGGAAGAGGGGGCAGGAGGCATGCCCCCCCCCTCAATAATGTGTAAGTCATACATAAAGGTATAGCATCCCCCTCCTATCCGAGACCCCTCCCCCATGTGGATTTGCCTCCTACGCCTCTGTAGTTTGATAGTGGCATAAGGCAGACAACCTGTAGGGTAGGCAACATCTATAATACATATATACAACATCGCCAAATACCATCCCAACTTTTATGTACCATATACAAGAGCATAGATCTTCTCGGGAGATCTAACCCCCAAAAGCTGACAGCTTGAAGGAACTTTATTGGCATATAACCACATTTCTGACACTTGTAGGTCAAAGGAATCTGGGTTAAGGTCATTCTGTAGGTATTGGGAGAAGGTTAGGAGTGAGGTGATGAATGGGGGAGGAGGTCTGGTGGTACCAGGTACTCATCTGTACCCCCTACTACTGCAGCATAGGGTATACCTGTCTCTGTGTATACCTGTCCAGAATCTGGGATGAGGGCATGTATGAAACTTGTGTAACCTGCACTATTCACTTTTTGTTCTGTTCAGGTTTGCTTACCAAAGATATGCCTATTCTATTGGTTCTGTTTCTTTCCTCTTCTACTCCTGTCTCTAAATATATGTCTCCTCGCGTCCTTCCAGAAATGATCACTGCTTCCTTTAACCATCCCTGTCTAATCTTACCCTTTTTGCCTCATCCCTCAAAGGTGCCACTACTTCTTCTCTTCTCTCGAATTAGTCTGCTTCCCCTTTTCTTCCCGTATTTCTACCAATTCGTCGGACGTTTACAGAATGAGCAATTTTCTTTAAAAAAATGAAGGGGCAGAGATCAATATTTTGAAAGAGAAAGCTACACGCGTGGTGGTAAAAGAGAACACATTAGATGCGTATACTGTCGATTTTGCAGCACGCAGACTAGGGGACCAATTTAAATAGATAGAAGAAAATAATGATGTACATATATTTGTGAACTCCTTCCTCCTTCCCTCCAAATGGTAGCAACTCACTTCTCCCAAAACTTTGTCAGCTACATTTTTCCGTTGCAGAGTACATCGCCCCATGCCCTGCAGACTCCATAATTCACAGGCGCTTAGTTAATCCGTCCCTACCTATAAATCCACACCAATGGAATCCCCCCGACATTTCCATGTCTCTCTACTGCTGGGTGTGCTGGCCTTGGGGTTAGACCAGACAAGCTGGAGAGAAGTAAGGAAAACTTCCACTCATATTTCTACACTCAAGAGTGATATTGGAAGGGTCAGAATGGGCTGCCTGGTGCGTAATTTACTTTGTATTTCCCTCTCTCGCTCCCTTTCGTTATACACTAAGTATGACTCAGTATGTTTAAACTTGTATTACCAGACTTGGTCACTCCAATATGACATTAAGGGCCAAATTTTTGAATATAGTACTTTTGGCATTTTACAGGGTTTTTAGGCTTTACATACCAATAGAGTCAGAAATTATGCATTATTCTAGTTGTTGTTGGTTTCATTCAAGAGAAAACATCCTAAGCTTTCAAATAAGTGTAAACTTTAGCATATCGGACCATACTTATTTTTGAGTTATGGGGTTACAAAGTCAAAAAAAAGACCAAAAAAGTGTTTTTTGCTAAAAAAAAAAAGACAATTCTTACAACCCCCACATACTGCTAGTACTCTACATGACCCCTATGAACTACTTTTGGAATTTGATACATATATCTACTATGAGATCCAAGTGGTTTTAACCCGATGTACATGGCAGTTTTCTTTTATACCCTTTGTATAGAACAAAGACAACATTATGTTACTCTCTGCTCAAAAATAAAACTTCCCTATATACCAATGAACTATTCTCTTTCTACAATCCATGGTACACTCGATTTTGAGGTACATGGGAGGGGTTTATATGGTAAAAACATTTCGCGCCCACACCCACTATCTTGATGTCATGGCCCTAAAGTGTACTGGCATACAGAATTTTGAGCAGGGAGTAACACTTAACATTTTTATTAATAATTCAAAATCTACTGCTTCCATGCAGTGAACTTTTATGGTGCATAACATGTTAGCATCTCCCAATGAATCGTCAACAAAAATCGTAAACTGTTTGTGCCCCCTGTAGAACAAAAAATATGATCTGATGTTACTCTCTGCTCAAAATTCAAAGTTTTTAGATGCGAAACCAGACGGCGCCTATGTAGCCGCTCGCACGCCATGTCCATCCGGGTCTTTTCGAATCACAACAAGAACACTTCCGGCCATCGATCGATGCCTTTTTCTCGACTTTTAGCGGAGAATTGTTACTCCCACAGCGAAAAAAGGTAAGAGATCGGCCAAAATTTCACCGTAATCAGATGAACAAAGGTCTAGGGCACACGCTGATGTACTTTGTTGGGGTCCAAATGCTTTTATTTTGACAAAAACCGATGTAGATTGTTGGTGAGTGGTGGGATTTGGCCACTGTTCCTACACTGCAAAAATGGTGTTTAGATCCTAAACACAATTCTAAACATATTCTTGCAACGTTTTTGTAATCACATTAATTTCCTAAACATGTTTAGCCAAACAATGTGCTTAGCTCAAGTGTTAAGAAATGTAGGTGTTTAGGTTAAAGCTTTTGTGTTTAGATATATGATTTTTTGTGTTTAGGTGTTTATGAATTTTTGTGTTTAGATGTTTAAATGATTTGATGGAGATTTAAGGTTTGCAGACATGTATGCATTAAAAAACAGAGATATATTTTTTTTTCTCATTTACTTGGGGGGACATCAGCAGGTATTTACTTGTCAAAGTCTCCAAAGATGTCAGCCACAGTTATATATGTGTACATATAGTACACACTGCATCAGAATGAGAGACTTGAGAAAGTACAACAGCTTGGCAGGAAGGATATTGCCTTATTTATTCCAGAATGACATCAAATAGGTGTCAGTCATGGATTTTATTGATTATTTCATGGTAATGATGGTGGCATGAGGTGAATCTAGTCAATTTTCTATTGCCCTTTCTATTCACATGACATTCTGTGAAATGAAACCATGATAAACATGGGATTTGGGGACATTTGTCACAACAATTGATTATAACTGTGTGCAGATAGTCCAGTCAAAGGTAGTGCTGCTACCTGGTGTGGATTCAACATCCAAGTATCTAAACATATTGATGTTTAAATCTAAACACCTATTATTCAACTGTCTCAACTCTAAACATCTAAACATGTTTAGCATAAATGTTTATGTAGTTAGAATAAAAGTGTTCATTTCCTAAATGTGTAGTCGATGAGACACCTAACTGACCTATATGTTTAGGTTTTAAACGTGTTTAGACCTAAACATGTTTAAAATCTAAACACCATTTTTGCAGTGTAGCGGTCTGGCCGTGGTATGGGTTTGAAGCATGTTGACTGCCTGGGCCCTATGCGTGTTACTCCCTGCTCAAAAATAGAGTCGGGTGCTAAAACTCGCTCTCCTGTCCTATAAAAAGGGTACTGGTTATCTGGTGAAACAAAAAGACTTTTATGGTGAATGTTAGGTAATATCACTGAAGATGGCCAAAGATTAAATGTGCCTGACATGTTACGCTATAACATAGGGTGGAAGCTGTATAAAGTAGTGGATTTAACTAGGATGTATCAGTAAGAAATATGCACATATAGTATGCTGTGTTCACCTAGAAGATAGGAATGTCTCAAACAGTGCACACACCTAGTGGAGTGCATACATGCACCCATTGACTCATGTAGTAGGTCGAGGAACGCAAAGTATAATTGGGTAGCAGACAGTATACGTTAGGAGTACATGTGTGTAGTACCAGGGGTGGTGCCAAAAAGCCTGGCTCCATGGCTGGGAGTGAGCAGCTCCCATCTGCTCTCTGTAGCAATGTGTGAGTATATCATAGACCCAGGAGCAGCTCAGGGTCCACTTAATGTACTCTATATTACCTTAACCTACTTACCTATCTACACCCTGAGCAGCTCGTTCTTTTACATAGTATTTCACCCTACCTGAGCTGCCCGGCCACCTTTCTTCATTCACTTCGAGCTATCACCTTGTGTGAAATCTTAAACTTAAGAGGCAGAGGCAATCCACCCCGGTATGTAAAACCACGGGGTAAAGAACCAAATACTTGATGGATCCGTTGCACATTACGTTGGAGAGTGGTTGAAACCACTGCATTTCATAGCTGTTATCCAGTACTCATATTGTTCGAATTAACTACTATGAATACAACAATTATTTACCAACATTTGAATTTCTTATCTTTTAGTCATGTGCATATATTATTTTACCTCTGATGGCATGAAGGTCGAGAAGAATCTCGGCTACGACGACACCCGCATCGATCAGCACGAGGACACAGAGCACGATCTGAAGCGGGTTACTTTCCAGAAACTTAACCGACTTCCCTCGGCATCTATAGGAGAAAGGGTAAAAGAGAATTAGATAAAGAAACTTTTTTTTATGGCACATCAGCATGGGAAGTATAGTAATCAAGGTCAATACGCCATGTTATTATGTTCACAACGTTAATATGACCTTTGAATGATAATAGTTCGGGTCGATTATCAGGTGTCACCATAATTCATGGTCATGTCTCTGAGGGACTTGCTGTATATATATACACAACATAATCCCTTTTCATAGATAACCAAGACAGTGCCAGAGCTAGACCACAAATTCATTTCTAGAACCATAATTCTAAACTCAACAACATCCTTCTATCCGATATTTCTTGGGAAGATTCATACCCTGCTAGCACAACTCATCTTAATGATGTCTTTTTTACATAAATCACACGAGTTTTCACGTAAGAAAGACGTAAATGACACAAGTCGTGCTAGCTGGGATAATGAGAACATTGGATTTGTTTTCTATATGGTCACATGCTTCTTACGCCCTTTTGCTGTAGTTTGTAAAGAATAATTGTCTGTATATCTGTAATGTACATTCCTGCATGAACAGTGATGAATGTATAAACATGACTTCAAGCGTTTCACTCAATGTATGTGTCGATCTGGTGTTTGGCTCATGGCAAATCTACCATAACAGCACGATGGCCTAGAGGGATGAGTGTCCTGATTTATTTTCTATATGATTGAGAGGAATTTTATCAGATGAATAGTGTGCCTTATCAAGGAATTGAATTGTTAATGACCACGTGTAGTCCCTGAAGGCAGAAATCAACTTTAGTGTATGTTAGAAAACAACTTACGGTAGGTTAACCCTCAATATTGATCAATAGCATGACCTCTCAATTAGTGATAAGACACTGCTGTGTTGGGAAGCATGTGATACAGTTAGTACTATGGGTAGGTTAATGGTGAATTCGGATTGCCATCTTCAACATGAAATGTCATCATCTTGAGGACCTGCCGACAGAGCCAGCGTATCATATTGTTCTACATTTTCATTAGCTAAAAGCACAGTGTATATTAATTGGAAACTCCTTAAGGGAAAATGCTTTGTTAGCACCCTAGAGTCGTTTAGATTGAGGAGCGGCTCCCCACCGATAGGTCGTTATAAATGAGGCAACGCCTTTTTAGATCCAATAGGGCTGCTAAAGAATAGGCTGTTCAGACAAGCTCATGAAGGGACCACCCAGGTAGCAAAATATGTGTTGCCCCAGTGCGGCTTACAGCGGGTGCCCATCATGTTTGATCCTTATATCACACTCACTGCAATAGGAATGGTGTAGTCACCTTATAACTACTAGGATGACCCTGATTTGCACATATTTTAAAGGGAATATCTACGGATTTCCAAACCATGATAAAGTCTCAAGATTGCTACTCAATGTCTAATTTAGTAGTATACTTCAGTTGTTCTATATTTTAGAGAATCAATTCTGTATGGGTAATAAATGTGTATGTGAGATAGCTAGGCCATCTGGTGTCAAATCCCAAAAGCCAAAGGTGAGTTTGCCCTATCTGGACCCACTCTCAGCCCAGATTGGGTAACTTGCCTTGAAATTGATCTTCACCCATTTTGGGTGGCCCATTTTCAGCCCAACCTGTGCCCAATGTGGTTGCCCATTTCAAAACTGATCTGTGCCTAAATTGGGGAACCCAATGTGGCCCACACCTTTGGCTGAGGACAAAAACCACTAGGAGCCCAATGGGGTCAAGTCGGTCTGCCCGTTTAGGGCTGCCCACTGTGGCCCGGCCAGACTGAAAACCTACCATCTACCCAAACTCAGCCCAAGTACCGAATTCTGCCCACTTTGGCCCCAACTGGGCTTGCTACATGGGCATATTACTGACCGATGGAATATACTCAGGGAGATGCCAAGAGGAGAAAGGATTGTTTGGGAGTGCTGCTCTTGCTAGACAGGAATACCATAAATACTGACGCCTAATGCAACATAAAGGACAGAGAAGCCATTCACATTGTAAACGTCCAAGTTATTCTAGAAACACCACTAGGGAGATGGGGGAATGCAGATAGGCCTGTTGGGCAGACTTGGAGTCAGGTATTAATGGGAAAGTGATAGAATTCCAGTTTATAATGGGGAGCGATGGGAAATGAAACTGGGCCTGGGCTATGGCAGACAACTGATAATGAGCATTTAAATATAGACTATAGCTTTACTGTGCTAACTTAAAAAGGAAGGACTATCCAGTGACGGCTTTGTGTTGCCTTAGACTCAGTCAGATACTGGCCTCATCCATGTGGCCTAATCATAGATTACTAATGGCATTGGGTGAAGTCACAATGATGGGTAATGCCCACCTAGGTTTTTGCAATTGTTCTCTCAATGAAACAGTGTGTATACATAGGGGACTGTCACAGAGAAGCAATGGCTTTCGCGAACATCTTGACTATAAATCTCTGCTAAATTAGGGTGAGGTTAGGTTAGTGTAATTGGGGTCTGCCATATCCCCCTTATAACCAAATGGGAATATGCCAGAGGGGAGCTGCCGGAGACAAAGGGAGAGGAGGGAACAGAAGGATTAGCAATAAAGGAAAATAGAAAACATGTACATTTTTGGAATGCCAGCTAGCTGAGTAGAAAAATAGTAGACATGTAGGAATTGGCAGTGTGAGGTGGGATGGATGGCAGTGCATTTTGTTGTACAGGGGAGAGAGAAGGTAAATTGAGGTATTCAATAAGGGAAATATGAAGAGAGGCAGGACGGTACAGGGACTAGGGGAGGGAAGGTTGGAGATTATCTCTGTGTAATATAATCCTGGTGATTACGATATTTTGCCAAGGATGACTTGGCTCAGGTGGTTGTGGGCTGAGGGGGAGAGGGCAATATGGGCTTGATACATGTGTTTAGGGTAATATTGGTCCTGTGCAGAGAGGCAAGATTCATATTGCCTACCCATAATACGCCCAAAAACCCACTTTGTAGACGCTTCTCTGCAGTTCTCTGTTATAATCTAAAAACATAATTGTGCCGCCTAAACAGAATTACTGTCTCATAATGTTTCATAATTACTGTAATGGTTCGGTCTCAGATTGGCTGTCTGCTTGTTTGGAAAGGATCACGAATACAAGAATGTCCAGTTCAGAAGACAACAAGGTTTATTCGGTATCCTAACATACAGTAAACTAAGGGTATTCCGAGTAGGCGCGTTATCATTCGGATAGCTCTGATTTATGACTACCAGGTAAGATTTCAGAGTCAGGGAGATCCTATGGTGTTGGTACAGAATCTGGAGGGATTCTGTCTCACTAGCTTCCGACCTGACTTTTATATAGCCACAGGGGTTGGGTGGCGACCCCTTGTGTTTAAGCCAGGAAGCCTGGAGGACAGTGCTGCCACCATCTGCCAGGCGTAACCAGCCTCAACCCGAAAGGACGCTCCGCTTGAAAACTAGTCAACCCGTAAGCCATAGAAGCTAATACTAAACCGTGCCCCTACATTACTCTTCAATTTGAGTATAAAACATGCAGAACAGAGGTATAAAACATATATATTTCTCTAGGATAAAAAGAAATTACTCCTGGCAAAGAAAATAATTTGGTTTGGATTGTCATATCCTTAAAGTTGTCCCACTTTACTGGAATTTTCCGTAAATAATGACCACTCCTTTATGACTACCAAACTGGCAAATTAAAAGCATATACAGAGTAGAGATGTTTTTCGGGGTTGTTTGCAATATGAGTAATTTTTAGTTGTTCTGAATGTTATTTCAAAACAGTGATAAAATAACATCATTTTGAAATAACCTCCTGACCAATTGGTAACCTAAAGGCCCTCTTGCAATATAAATTTCCCAAAAGCTTTGTCTGAAAAGGCTTGAACATGGGTAGAGTGCATGACAGAACCATAGGGTGAAGAGGGGAAGGACAGCTGATGCAGGGAGATGATAAGGGGGCAAATGAATTAGTCATTTTCTACCCCTCCAATGATTGTCTAATTCTTCATATAACATCCCGGTAGAGGATTGGTGAGTAACTCACCAGACTTGCATTGATGCATCGATGCATCATATCCACTGTTTCAACTGTTTATGTTGGATATGAAGCCTGTTTAAATTTCAGGTTGTGAGAGTAGTGGCAATTATTGACTATTATCTGAAGGGGTTAACACAAGCCAGATATCATTTATACCGATATGGAACATTACATTGTAGTGCAAAGGGTGTGCGGTCCTGGGTGGTAGAAGTAGTTCCTATACTGAGAGTAGGAGAGCGAAGATTGTCCAGGTTATATGAGAAGTTTGTCTACAGCTGCAGTTGCCATCACCCTGACGCCCCATCCATCAGGCATTTACAGCAGCGCCAGCAATCCAGACACCAAGGCAATATGACACCACCCAGACACCCTTTTCGAACCCTCAGGCCAACCAAGATTATTTTGTCTAAATCTGGCCAGAAATACACTAGCAGAAAACATCACTGATACTTTTTTTAAATGTTTGGAAACCTTTGCTACCACACAGAGAGGCAGGCTTATAGCACTATATGGCTATGGTTGACGATAGCTGATGGCCACAACAGCAATTGGTGACAGTCGGCTATAACACCAAAATGAATGATTAGTGACTAAAGGTGGGTAATGATCACCATAGCAATGGGTAATAGTAAGCTATAATTATCACTAAAATGGACGTATGATAACTTCAGCATGAGGATGGACTCTACCTACCAGAGCACGATGCATGGGTAATAATTGCTACAGGACCAAAGAATAGAGATGGGTTTGGGGCAGCTGGTTGATGGTCAGCTACATCACATCGGTGATAGTCATCTATAGCACCAAAGAGGATATAGGTAAATGTATATATAATACAGCAACAACATGGAATATCTAACTTCTAAGTGACTGATACAGAAGTTAACATTACAGAAAAAGGAGAGGCACATTCTACATGTCCTACGCTCCACCCTATCGAGCTCTCCCTGTTGATTCCTCCTAACTTTCATTTTCCGTTTACATGTTTTTCCCTCTCTCAGTGATCAATGGTGATGCTTGCAGTCCTTCACCGACCGGGAACACTCCACTGGACCCCCTGGTTGGCAGCGTACCAATCTTTATTTTCCGAGTCCGAGTCAATAGACAGCCATATATTGGGATCACTCTATTAAAAGCTGAGCTTTTCAGCTTCATTTACTGACATCATTTCCACTGCATCCCAACTAAAGTCCATTCAATTAGTCTGTCTGTTGGCTTGACTTGCAGCTTAGTAGCCAGACATGAGCAGGGCTAAGGATTAGCTCTTGTCTAGGACTCCGGTCTGTCAGTATAGATGCTAGATTGGAATTCTGGAGGGTGTTGCGAAAGGACAGGACCTCAATTCTGTCAGAGGTGCTATTCCCAAAGGGGAACTGACTACCCTCAGGCAATGACTTCTCCCCTGTTTAGCAGCAAGGTAATAGGTAATAGAATTGATTCTTAAATTTTCATGAATTGGGAAATGCTTCCGAGTATGACTCACGCTAAGAGGATTGATTCTGAGTGTAAGATGGGATGTGGGTTCTGAGCAGCAGAACAGCCAGGAACTGGAAGGTGAGTGATGACAGTGAGAATCCGTTTCTGATTCTTTTCGTAATAGCCTCCTGACCTACTTGTGCCAATCAGAATTTTATGGGGATACCCAACAATAAAACATATATGAAAGCAATTGTAACATCATGACAAGTCATCACGCCAGAATGATACTGTATAATGAATTATTACTTTTTTCTATCAATTTATATCAAATCATGTAGAGTATTGTAATGAACTTAGATGACTAAGATGTTATTTTGCCATAGTTGATTTGGTATCTTTTTGCCTTAAATATGCCAATGTGTGAAGCTCCAGAATTTGCTTATGAAACAATATCTGAACTACTAGTTATGTTGAGAATGAAGGAGCGTACCATAGTCCACAGATAATGCCCTAGTGATCAAATATATTATGCAGGTTGTTCAATAGCATTTGTGGACTGTGTAGTGTGACAAACAGTCAAAAGAATATACATACAGCAGAAATTCAGCCCACAAAGGCTTGGCCGCATACCACGGTATTATAGATTATTCTTCCACAGCCACATGTATGTCATTGACATCTGAACAATAAATACTTCCTATCGTGCAGCGATTTTGGTCACTCAATTTGAACTTGTTTACACACCGAGCTGCTTCTACAAGGACCAATTAATAATGCACTATTAATATGCTGATATGGCATGACCTGTATTGGTTGGATAAAATGCCACAACAGCTGCTAGAGAGGAACATGGAGAGGGGCTAGGAGACAATAGGTATTCTTCGCCGGTAACTGGCTGGCTGTGAAGGTTCTCCATTATTCACTTCATCACGCCTGTTTCCAGCGAAACATGTTTTCCAAACGACATCGGACCCGCTTGCTGAAACCCAGTGGAACCGGGAAAGGGAAGGGCATGAGATGTGATGTGATAGGAACTGAGGGTAGGAGAGATCCAAGATGGCAGCCAATCTAGGCAATAATCCTCACCCATTCAATTGTCTCTGAATAAAGTGTGGCCGGGAAACCTCCGGCACAGCAGACTACTCTCTTAGGAGGAAGCACCATGTCAGCAACACGGCGCTGTTGCCCTCTAGTGGCAGTCGTCCTTCAAAGAAACAGTCACGTGACTTGCAAATCTAAAATGGCGGCCGTGGTGAGTCTGCCTGGGTCAGTGCCATCTACAGAGAGAAATAAGGACTTTGGCTGGTACCGAGCATGCCGCTTTGGCCATGCTTTGACCAGCCAGGAACCAGTGACCTGACAGCAGAGGACAATTAGTCTGATTTGACCATGTTCAGACAGTAGCAACCAGGGAAGGGGGGGGGGGAGAAGAAGAGAAGAGCAATATACAGATAGAAGGATATACATTTGTACATGTGTATGTAGGGGTCAGACCAACAGAGTTTGGATAGAAACAAAGTCAGGGATGTTTTGTCAGGAGATTTTTAATTATCATCAGGAGGTTAACATCTGAAAATATCAGATGATTTGATATTAATTCTCCTTGCATTATAAGCCAGTATAGCCATAGTCCACAGAAGGAGGCTCATAAGGGGGGAATATAATCAAAATCAGGGATGTTTTGTCAGAAATTTCTTAATTATTGTTGGGCAGTTAACAGTTAACATCTGAAAATATCAAATAATTTGATATTATCGGCTATTTTTATCAGATCTTTTTACACTGAAAAAAGTCTTCCTGACAAAGTGACATGTATACCCATGTCAACTTGATTTGACACAGAGAGCACACGTCATTGGGACATGTGCACATATGTCACCATGACAACTGAAGCACACAGTAATCCTCATATGATTTGACATGCCTTAAAATGTCACATAATCTGTGAGTTGACTAGGGTCACGGCTATGTCAAAGGCACTTGACATGTGATGGTTTGGCATGCATAACTGTTCTAGGATATTCCACTAGATGGGGCAAACAACCATTTTGGTACCAGGATTAATCACTACCAAGAGGTACTACCAACACTTGAGACATTTGATGTATCTGTGTCATTTTGTTTTCATGAAGAATAGATCACTAAGGTCTGTAAATACTATCAATGAATGGCTGTGAATTCTATTTCATTCTTAAATTTGCATTTATTATTGAATATCAAAATAGAGAGCCACAATCCTGAATTCTTCAACTGGGGAGGTTAGACACCTTGTGTGTGGGTCAGTGAAAATACCAAAAGATTGTATGCTAACCCACAGTCTATAATCTCAGTATTACATGGAGACAGATGACATTGCCATGCATATCCATGCCCTTGTCTTATTGACTGCATAGAGGTCCTCAGTCAAGTAGAAGTTCTGTAGATAGGAAAAAGTGCCTTAGTATTGCAGGCCTGTGGGACTATGATATCCCCTGCCTTCTATTATAGGCCTGCCTTGATTGAACCATTGGTACATAGCTATTGACTGCTCTTGACCCTTACATAATTGTATCAGAGTATTACCTAGCACTCAGTTGAATGGATCAGAAATATGTGACGTGTCTTCATTACTCATGTCAAGTGGAGTTGACGAACCAAATATGAGAGCGTCAACCTCATTCAACATGCCTTCATACATGTCATGTGGGAGACAAATTGTGACCTGTGCAGTATGCGTCAAAGCAATCAGTGTTCTCTCTGTGTAGTCAGATAATCATTATCTGCAAGCAACTGTCAAATTTCAAAGTCTACAGGATATTTTCTATCACCTTTGTCTGCCGATCATGCAATATCTGCCCTATGATCGGGCAATAGAAACTCTGTGGACTATGGGTATTATACCCATAGTCCACAGGGCCATTGTCGGCCGATCCTAGGGCAGATAATGCATATTTGGCAGATAAAGAGGGGAAGAATATGCTGTGGACATTTTAATGTGATAGAAGCTAACAGATAATGATTTTCTGACTAAAAACATCCAACAAAAATGGCCGATAATGCAAGGAGAATTAATATCAAATTATTTGATATTTTCAAATGTAAACTGCCAGACAATAATTAAGAAATTCCCAACAAAACATCTCCGACTTTGATTATCTCCCCCCCCCCCTTTGTTGGCCTCTTTATGTGGACTATGGCTATTATAGTAATAGTCCACAGAGGCAGGCCAGCAGAGATGGCAGAGTCAAAGTCGGGAATGTTTTGTTGGAACATTCTTAATTATTGTTGGGCAGTTAACATCTGACAATATCAAATACTTTGTTATCAATTTGCCTTGCATTATCGGCCAGTATAATCAGAAATTTTGTGTCAGAAAATCACGGTCTGCAAAGAACTATAATATCTTTAAGTCCACAGGTTTTTCTGCATCCAGTTTCTCTGCCAATTATGCACTGTCGGTCCTATGAATGGCCGACAATGGACTATTGGTATCATGAAAGAATCAACCAATCCAATGTGCACATCCAAAACGAGATGAACATTCAAGCAGCCCAATATACCTATAGTCCACTGGGCCTCTTCGGCCAATTTTGGCCATACATTTCCTACACAAAAGTCGGCCGAACAGGCCCAGTGGACAATAGGTAATAGGCTGACTTTTGTATCTGATTCCTGACCGGGTTTCTCCTCACACATCCCTCTTTGTTCTTTACTCCAGCATGTCAGCCATTTGAGAAATACAAACCAACAGCGATCAATCAATCAATAGGCACAGAAAGAAACCCTTAGAAATGGCCACCAAATCTTTCCACGTGTTTTTTCCCAATCTCTCCTAAAAGTCCTGGTCATCGATTAGTTGTAAACTGAAGGTTTTTCAGCCCATGAAGGAGTGGCCTATTATCCCTGCTTTAATATGAGGAGTTTCTCCATTTCCCATTATTTTGTTACCAGCTAATAGCCATAGTCCACAGAGAGAGGCCAACAAAGGGGGGGGAGATAATTAAAGTCAGGGGTGTTTTGTCGGGAGTTTCTTAATTATTGTCAGGTAATTTACATCTGAAAATATCAAATAATTTGATATTAATTCTCCTTGCATTATCGGCCATTTTTGTCAGATTTTTCTAGTCAGAAAATCATTATCTGCAAGCAGTTATCACATTTCAAAGTCCACAGGACATCCTTTTCCCCCTTTGACTGCAGATCATGCATCATCGGCCCTAGGATCAACTGAAAATGGCCCTGTGGACTATGGGTATAAACTGAATGTAAAGGCTGACAGGAAAATAGTTCCTCCATTTTGATAAACGGCCCTACTAATTTTGCCACTCGATCATAAGTAACATAAATAAACGAAAATAGAGCAATGTCTTCCTGGTAGCAGGACTAAGACCTGAAATGAATATTACCTTTCCATGAGATGAAATCTAGTCGAAGGATAGCTTCATGATTTAGATCTGAGCAATTATTAAGGAGGAGATCTTACAGGCCAACATAATACCTTTATAGTTTGTGACTGATTTTTTATGAAATGCTGGGTAACATAGTTCTTTAAGGACAGTTTTGTGACGGTATCTCAGATAGCAATGAATACCGGTACAAAGTGAGATCTGTTTTTCCAATTAAGTTATAAATTAAGAAAAATATTCAGATGTATTTCAACTCTATCGTCAGAGAGAGTACATGTATACACAATAGATGCCCACACCAACCACTATATTTAGATCAAATCGCACATTGCAATATTAGTAGATTGGCAATAATCTGGAGAATAATTAAAAATGTGATATAAAATGCAAAGAGTAAAAGCGAGTTAAGTGTGCATACGAAAGGAAGAATGCTCTCAATGAATACTGATTTTGAGAAGATTCTTTATCCATCATCATCGTCGGATATAGTAATGAAACGTGGCCAACGGGTCTTTTTATAGAAAACCTGTGGAGTCGATTTGTTCCAATCCTGCAATAATGCAATAAATCATAAGGGGTGTTCAGAACAAAACTGCATTTCTATGGGTCTGAGGATATAGAGAAGTATACTGGAGGACACTATGATGGCATTAAACACAGATGGGGTTGTGAGCCACTGTTGGTGCGGCCCACCGTCCAATAGTACGGGCTACACCCAGATAGTTCAATATAGGCAGACAGAGAGAGGGCTAGAGGTTATAGGGTCACAACTTTAGCCCTAACCCTCACAATGCACATAATAGCCCATTCACGTTTTTCTTGTACATCTCCCTGCAGGTCTTCCCTATTACTAGCCTGATTGGGTCTTCCTTACTGACCCCGACCATCAACTGGATAAGTCTACCAGACCACGCCCAGTCTCGTCTACGGTCACGTGTCTGTCCTTCCCCGTTCCCATAATGTTTTGCTGGCACTCAATGATGGCCCCTTGATTGGCTGTGCTCACTTTACCCCCGCCCCTACTCCGTGCCATTACCACCCATAGACCATGGCCTGGGATATTCTGTAACCACTTAACCCTTAATGTACCCAATGATGTCCCCTATTTCATGACTCCTGGTGTTAATGGTGTACCTATACAAGGCTTATCTATCTACCAGCACTGCTGATGGGTCTGCCCTTTGGGCCATCACTGCATTGGTACACCATTGAGACCCTACGGGAGTGTATCGTGCTCCTAGGGTTGGAATGACGCATCATGATCACCAGGAGGGCCCTTAAAGGATCTTTGACATTCAGTAACCACTTAGTGGGGCAGATTAGGCACTATGGAGACGACATTATGGTGGTAAGGTTAATCAAGACCATTTTACCATTGATTGCACTCAGCTAACTGGTATACCCAAAGTACTGCATAATGCTTAAACGTGTATCCTGTATACAGACATGTTCCTGTCAGGAATGATTTCCTTTAATTGAACATTCTTTTGTTCTCCAAATTATGACATTGTCCGAGTTTCCAATGAGCATTCATGGTCAATGTGAGAGAAGACTCTGAAGGACCCTAAAGTTGATGGTAACCGTCTGTCTTAGTGTCTACTTCCTTATCCCTCCTGTTCCATACCCTCTATACCTTGATATTACCCCACCATGACCGCCATCCTCCCTGTCCCATCCATCACTCTCTGTAATACACACCTTTGCACGAGCAGCTCCCTCGTTCTAGGAACGGCTCGGTTCTGCTCAGGACCACTCCAGGTCAATAAGGGGGTTGCTCGTGAGCCGTTCAGGGCTGCTCAGAGCAAATCAGAACCACCGACTGCTCCTTATGGGTCATGGTCATTAAGGCAGAGTCACCAAGCGTTCAAGGTCAATAAGAGATTGGCAGACAGCGTCCCTAATTGGACTTGGTCCACATAACATATTCTCTGTAGAATATCAATGAATATCTAGTGCGCTTTGTAGGTGTCTCTTATTGAAGATTGAAAGCTACAGAAATTTAGTGGCTATAATCTGTGAAGTGCACATCATTTTGTAAACTTGGATGAATTGATAAAAAAATGGCGGGGTTTCTACTTCTCAAGTTGGTTGTGGCATTCTAGTGTATGGCCATGATGGCCGAAGCCTACTTGGAATTACTAAAGATACATAAGAGTTTCAGGCCTTAGGTCAACCAAGGATTGGCCTCCTATGTTCCTGATTGCGAATATGAGCTGATCGGATCCAATTGAATCCAATCGGAAATGCTAGACATTCCCTGTTTTGTTTTGGTGGAGGTAAAATGGAAGTGTGTGGTAATGTTCTGGTGGTAATTGACAATCTGTACCATTGTTTTTCTGGCAAAGCATTGTAATTACCATTAATATAACTTGAGCTGTTCAGAGCTATTTGGCACTACTCAGAGTGAATGCCTACAATTATATAGAAAAAAAGGAAAAAAAATCTACATCCGAGAGAGGCAATGTGCATCATTATTCTGAGCTTCATAGAAGGCTATGAGATGTAGGGGGTGGGGGGCGTATCTTTCAAGACATTGTCTAGCATCGCTACGTTGTCTTGAACATTTTCAAAGTGAGGTTGGACATCTTTAGGACTAGATTAGATCCACGCAAAATGTATCTAATCCTAATGATCATGGAGGAAAGGTGTGGAACAGCTCTGTCCAGGGCCGACTAACTTTGCCATCTTTCCGTTGTATCATTTTATTAGGACTTAATTTCCTGTAGTTTGGGTTACAGTATGTGACTACAAACGTCCAATCAGAAGATGGCTCACAAGGTCACCACGTAACTGTCAGCCAATCAGATGGAGGTTTCTGAAGCGCCAACCTTCGTAACATTTTGGGATTAAATCTGACATGAGACCATTGATTGTGTCTACTATTTGTAATAACTGAGTTCAAAAGTCCAGGCGGCTAGGTGTATGTGTATTTTGATAGGTCCTGAGAATGTACACATAAAATAAACGTAGTTATTATGTGCACTGTAAATATTCAATGTATCACACATTATCAATGTCTTCCCAGCTAGCACACGCCATGCAATTTACATAAGGGGGCATCCATTAATTATGTACGCATCAAGGGGGTGGGGGGTCAAGCCAAATGCGTACAGATGCATACAGGGTGGGGGAGGGGGTTATGGGCTATGAGTATGTACGCATAGGGCCTAATAATTTAGGAGAAATTTAGGGTTTTTTTCGGGTGGGTGACGGTAGGTCTCTTTGTAGTTTGAGTATGTACGCATGGGGGGGGGTAGTCCAAATGCATATATGGACATATATAATTCTGAGCATACCACTGAATTCCCCATCATAAATTGATCTATGCAATATTTTGGTATATTTTTCAATGTTTTACTCATACACTGCCCCCTGGTGGCCAAATGCAGAACTAAAAATTCCCCATGATGCACGTTTTCTCCAGAATATCTACAAGTCTTTTATGGCATTCAGGATCCCTTATATCTATTCTAAGCCATTCACTACATCTGGTAGCTATTCTACATCTTATATGACTATTCGATATTACAGTTATCATGTAAGATACATGTCTGGCATGTGTTGCAGTATTTCGGCATGATGGTGAGTAGTTCACTATGTCTGGGAGACACCCCTGCTGGGCTGTCTGGAGGTGCTCATAGATGCTCCTGCCCACCCTGAGATCCACAAAGCCTGCAGCGACAAACACGATTATTCCAGCCCACTCCAGCGGAGAGCCGACATGACAGGGCTTACACAACTCTTGCCTGGCTGTCACGGCTCTATAGCCTCTATGCCCCTTCTCCCATCCCAGCCTCAGCTATGTACCTTCTTTTACACACCTCTCAATTCCACCCTACCGCACTGATAATAATGACGTGTTATACAATGGTGTTCTCTGACAGATTCATTACTAGTACCTGTGATAATACTCAAAGTGCTACAATAGTAACCAATGTTCATTACTTTTGTCTATACATCTTTTATCTCAAATAAATAATTTGCGATTTGAAATATAGCTAAGTATCCATGACTCAGTCCCGCAGACCATCCCAGTGCAGTGATTTATGTAGTGTATTGTGGCACGTGTACCCCCGAAGACTCCTGAAAGTCCATCACATCCTGCCTAGGCTTATTACCCTATACTAAATCAGACTCCTTTATCCCTCTCACTGCCTTAGTACTACCCGCCTCGCTGCCTGCACACTTTAACACGAGGAGAGGCTGGGTGTGTCCAAAGGGCTGTTTTTTGTTGTTTTTTTTTTATGTAATATGGAGTGCCACCCAAGCCAAGGCTCATGCTTAAACATGAAATGTCACAGTTCGGAAAGTTGAGAAAATAGCGTAGTCATAATGGCTAATTCAGACCTCTTCTGCTCCAACGCAGTCTAAACGGGTGAATTGTAAGTATCTTTAGTCCGACACTGTGCATACACTATTGATGTATTCAATTTAAAAAAAAATAGACATAAAAAAGTTGAACTAGGACAAATCTGCCACGATTTACATGTTTGCCCATTTCTTACTTTTTTCCTGTAAAAACCAACATATAGTTACATTCTATATGAGTTTTTATAGGTAGGCGTAGCAGTAGGCTGCTGGGAGGGAGGAGGGGGTTGGTTACCCTACCTTCACTCTCCACTGCCGCCCAATGTCCCAATGTCAATTTAGATTTATCAAACCCTGACAACCAGCTCTCCTTTTTTCCCCTGGGTAATGTATTTAAGGGCCAGGACAGGGATGTAAATCTGCCCATGTATATTTCCATCTGAACACTAGGTTAACGTTTTAATCCTTGACTTACTACACACAAAAAAACGTACCTAAGAAAACTTAGTCAAAGTGACCTATTAATCTTACTTAGTACTTATGACTAACAAATGACCAAGGAGGTCTAAGTTTTCTTAGTCATATTGACTACCCAGATCAGTTTCACTCTCCGAGCACTATCTTGAACAGGGTATCTGCTGGGAGTTTCAGGCAAGCTAACATATCTTAGTCACTTTCACTAAGAGATCTTAGTCATTTTGACCAAGGTCCGTTAGTGAATTTGACTAAGGGATAGACACATGGTGTTACCTTTACAAACCAGATGGCACTGTGGTTTTAAACAGGATTTTTCTGATGGGTGGGTACAATGAATAGCTCCATGGATGTCAAAACTATGATGATTTTTCAGAAACGACATGTATTTGAGGCTTTCAAAATTCAATCTAACATTACACTTGGCAAAATGTACCAAATCGGTTGATGCCTTGTCAAAGGAAATAGGTAGTCAGAGAGGAACACCTATTCTGTGGTATTCTAGATAAATACAATATCCATATTTGAATTTGTTTCTTTGTTGGAAACCCAGAGTACTTTGGCTCAGGGGTTCTAAATGAATATGGTGTGAGGCATTTCAAATGCTTCCTCAGTGAGTAGACTCTGATCTGTCAGGTGTGAATCCAACATAGAGCTTAACACAATCACTAGTTGAATTGAAGTAAAAATATCAAGAAGTGTACTTAGTCAAAACAACCAAGGAATCCTAGTCAAAATCAGGCAAGCCAAGGCAATTTGGCCACTTTGTCTAATGGTTAGTCATATTCGACTAAGAAAAAGAGGGACGTTTAAAGACGGCGTTTTGACTAACTATTGCTAGAAAGTTAGACAATTTGACTCGTATATGACTAACATTTGGAACTTATTTTTTTCTGTGTATGGGGGGTTTACAGGCATCTAATTTCTTATCAAATATTTTTTGGGGAAAAAAACATGGATAGAATGCCCCTGTCTAATTGTAAACAATTTCTAATGTCACTGGGTGACTATAATATTATGTGCTATTACTAGTAAGTCTGTCGATATCAAAATCTCACGGAATCATGTTATATCTTTCTTGACCCTACCAGAAAATGACATACATATTCTATGAAAAATCACTCAGGCTTTTTCAAAAGAAATTATTAGGCAGACAAGTAGACATTTGAGGTTCATACCACACGATGAAGAGATGTCACAAGCGATTGCTATCTTCTTATTTTGTCATTCTTTTAAACTGTTTTACGGTTTAAGTGTTGCAATATGATATCAAAATATATGATAATGATATACAACTACCAATTGCAAAGGTGCTTAAGAAATAGACGTACAAGAGATGTAGTTTCTATTTTAACCCCGATTGTGTATGATATCAGTCTGGGGTCCAGTTGTTTTTTTCTCCGTGCAATTTTGAAAATAACCAATTAAACTAAGAACATAGGAACCAACTTGACAGACATGATAGAAATAACCGACAGAGTAGGAATCCGAGGGTGTAGGTACACACATGCTACCAAAGTATCAACACTAAGGGGCGTAGAAAAAGGGGGGGGGGCAGGGGGCCCCCAATCCCAGAGGAGGTGGGGCCTCGATATGTCTGCCCCCCCCCCCAAAAAAAAAGTTTTACAAGACCCATGATAAAATGCCCAAAGTTCCCAGAATTTCTCCCAGATATTTTACCAATATGTTAGGAGAATGGGAATAAATGGGAGTCTGGGCTTCAAATCACAGACAAGTCACCAAAGACTACTTTTATATACATAAACTATATCCGCATGTATATAGTGTCAGCACACCCTAGTCAGCACACCCTAGTCGAGGAATTACGATGA
Organism: Acholoe squamosa; assembly: GCA_949317995.1. Taxonomy (NCBI): domain Eukaryota; kingdom Metazoa; phylum Annelida; class Polychaeta; order Phyllodocida; family Polynoidae; genus Acholoe; species Acholoe squamosa. The sequence continues at coordinate 32,598,880 of OX439044.1, forward strand.
GTGCAACAAGGCCCCCCTCCCCCCCCCCCAATCAAGATTTGCTTCCTACGCCTCTGACACTATAGTTCCCTGAAGACTTATCGATTTCCTCTGAACAAGAAAAGAAACAGTCATAACAGCTCACGTTTAGGGATTTGTATCTCATGACAACAACTGGTTATCATTGGATTTGGCCACCAATTATTGTAATTAGTGAGGTAATAATGGGATTTTGTTGGCGTCGGCAGGTGGGTGGTGCCAGGGGACTGGGGACGTCACCGCCAATAGAATGTCGTGCTACGTCGTGACGTCGTTAACTATGCAATGACGTTAATTGGGGGATGGCTGCATGCTCTGGATGCAGACTTCAGGTTAAAGTTCATCTATTGATACGGCGCAATGAGTCCTTGTTTTGTTTTTGTTTGTTTTTGTTTTGTTTTTGTTTTGTTGATGTTGTTTTTGGGGGTAACATTTCGTAGATTAAATTATTTGTTTAACCTCAAACAGCCGGTAACAAAACCAATAGCCTTGTCTTTTTTCTATTTTCAATAAAACGAACCTCCCATCCGGATGATAAATTAATACAAATGGCTGTGGACGGTGTTTTTGCTGTCATAGTTATTTTTTAAGGTTTGAAGGTGTTTATTGCCAAGTCATGAATTATAACATGAGTGATTAAATCTGACAATAGGGTGAATCCTTATAGCCATACACAAATTTCAGTTGGTCACACATAGTAATGAGATTAATGAATAGATGTAAAAGGTTTATTCTAGGTGCATCGTGTTGTATGAGTTCAGTCTTGACATGGATAGCTCTTATCTACTTATCAGAGTGTGTATTTATGAATAGTATTGATAGCATGGGTCGTAGTGTATATATGCTATATGTATTGACAGTCTGCATCCATACCTGACTCTCTATCCCTGGCTACTATTGATTAGGTTCTGTACATACTTTAATCCCTCTACCCATAGGCAGCCCGTCTGTTCTATGCTCTTTGATCCGCTGGACCATAATTCTAAACATAAACATAAAAATCGAATTTGCCCTGGTGTTCTGTTTGGGGAATGTACATCAATCTTTCTATCTGATCTGATTGCCAGACACCGACCAGTAGTTTCTACTATCGGGAAACGATAAAAAGCAAGTAATGGTTTTTTTTTTCGTTTTTTTTTTTTTCTCAAAAAGTTGAATACATTGAAGGCATAGAGGTATGAAACAATAAAGCGGATTTGAAGAGAGGTGTCGAAACCATTTTGACTTTGGGGGTGAACAGGCACCCAAATGAACAAAATGTCAGAGCTTGGCTATTCTAAACCTATAGTTCTTCCGAGGGAGTCTGGGGTCAATGCCCCGAATACTGAAACGGACTAAGGGTATACTGTTACCTTTATAAATTCCATTTGATACTCACCAAAATACAAATTCCAGGAACTATTGTCTATTATCAATTAATGTCTAGGACCAGAATCCGCGAAAAAGACACCTCAACAATTGCATCATAATTTGGACAATAATATTCCACCAATACCAGTGGCGGATTTAGAGGGGGTGCGGGGGCGCGCCCCTCCCCCTTTTCCCTGTACTTAAGAGTTTACCTAACTTTTTTTACCCTAGAATTGAGCCAAAATTAGGGGCTAAATGAGGGCCGCCCCCCCCCTTCAAAATCCTGCACCCGACCCTGAATACACGTTTCCTCATGGGGAAGGCGTTCCAATTCAGGGAATGACTTGCCATCTATGATTCTACCCCCATTTACCACTTATATGAAACCATACATCAAAGCTTATACCAGGGATGAGCAGGGTCTATGTGTTACCACTCCTCGCCAAGGCACTCATATAGTGGCATTATGGAGATAATACTCACATGAACCTTGGGTTCCACCTGAGGTTAATGTCTCTTTACTTGATTTAAGGTGTTAGCAAGCCAAATACCACGGGCCCATAAAAATAGCGATATTTGGGAGAACATCGACCCAAATAAGGAGCAGCAAAATTTAGAGAACATATTTTAGTGTGTACCCACCACATCAACCTATGACCGTGTACGTCAAAATTTAGGCATTCGGACTAGAATGGGTGATTACTGTTCCTGGATTCAAAGTACATGGGATATTACTCATAATAATTGAATATATTCTGACTTTTTAGAAGTCCTATATGCTTTTATCCAAAATTTACAAGGTTTCTTTGCAGTTATTTGTGTATCATCACCCCAGCTGATCAATTAAGACGATTATCATGATGGTGATCTCAACTAAATACAACGGCTTGCTGTAATGCCATCTGTTGAGATGAGGTGAAAGTAGAAAAATATGAGGAATTATGTAGAAAAATGGATGTGATCAATCCCTGATAACCACATAATATCTACATGAACGAATCTACTAAAAGGTATGTAGTATCAACCTCAAGCATCAACACATTCATACCAACCAATATCTACATAATATGTCAACAAATTGCATGCTTTTTTTCCTTGGTAATATTTCAGGTGCAGAATTCAAGAGCAGTTTCTCTTTTTATTGTGAATTGTTATCTGTGTTTAAACTGTGTATCTTCTGTAGCTCACTGCCTAAACCCTTCTTCTGGAGGTTTCCCCTGGGGTTTAAGCTTACCGTAATCTACCGCGTAGAAGGCACAGCCCGCGTAGAAGGTGCACCCATAACTCAGGGAAGGCAGGTCCACGTAGAAGGCGCATCTGCTGATCCTGAGTCTAATATTTGAAAAACCCGCATATAAGGCACACCCCTAACTGAAGGAGCAAGGTCCACATAAGGGACCCAACCTAAAGAGGCATTTCAAATATTGTCTGTAGATACCAACACCCCAACTGGTCATGTATTTTCTTTAACCAAAGAAAAGGTGTAGTCTAACCCATGGTGCTCTAAATTTCCTTAAACTGCTAAGTGATTCATGCTATTCTGCTCACTATTAAAGTGTTTGGAAATATGTGTACACTTCCATAACACCAGGTGGCAGCACACACTATGGCATGATTATTGATTGTAATGCTGCATGGATTCTCTTGATTAAAAGGTCAATAATTGAATTAATAAAGCTCTTATTGAGTGGGGTGTACACATGTTTCCAAACACTTTAATAGTGAGCCGAATAGCATGCATCACTCAGCAGTTTAAGGAAATTTAGAGCACCATGGGTTAGACTACACCTTTTCTTTGGTTAAACAAAATACATGACTCTGTGTACATCAGGCTGATTTGGAATATGAGGTGCCCCGCGTATAAGGTGCACCCCCAACTCAAAGCAATAACCCTCCCGCGTATAAGACCCACTCACAATTTGATTCGCGTATAAGACGCGCCTTATACGCGGGAGATTACGGTACATTGTTTTATTCATCTTTTTTCTCCTCAATAAATTTTTTTCCCCTGTTGTCCCGCCAGATGCCATTCCTTGTGCGTCTGGCAATCCCGATGTGACAGCCACTCCGGAAGGTGATGAAAAAAGAGAGAGAGAGAGAGAGAGAAAGAGAGAGTGGCGGCATGACAACAATGTGTTGGTGAGACGGTAAAACGAGGCATTCAACGTCCGACAGTAGGATTGCACTGAAGGCTGACAGAAGGACACAAAAACCTCGTATAATGATACAAATACTACAATGCCGAGACATGGTAGTTTATCTTTATGTCATCGATATTAAAGGGAAGAAGACGGAATTCATGATCGCAATGCCAATTCGGGACAATTATTAATGCACTTTAACATGAGGTCATACGAATGAACAATGCTTGATAGCTGATGGCCTTGTGCTACTTCTAATGCTGGATCAGTCTCAATCACGGGCGTCTCTGCCCCAATTATATCAATTATCACACTCTTCACTATGAATACGCTTCGTTCGTGAGATGTTTATGATGTAGAATTCCAAATCAGTATGTTTAAGCTAGGGTTTCCCTTGTAGTCAACAGACTGAATTGGGCGTACATTTTGAATACATCTTGGCGTGACAGTGTAGAGAGTAGCTCTCACCACCCTATATATACCTTCTCTGACCCCTTCTATTCCTACCACGCCCTTCCCTGACAAGGTCCTACCGCCGCCCTTTGTTTGCACTCAGTCGGAAACGGAAGCCGACACTACCCTCACCTCGGTGCTGCCTTCTAGTGGTCACGACTTTAATTACATACTGTTTACCTACACCCATCTAACTCACCCCCACCTCCACCCCTTGCCATATCAAGACCAGATCCACCCACCCATGGCACTATGATGTTTTCACCCCCAATAACCTTCCACCTACCAAATGTTGTCTTTCGTATCCTCAACATAAGGAACCACCGCATCGGCTTAACATTCTCTGAAAGGGACATTCTGATTGGTTTTTGCGTGTTTCTGGGTCCACGTGACCGGAAGTAGCAGGTACGGTGTCACGTGACGACGATGGAGGCCACCGGAAGTCGTGAGTGCGCATGGGCAGAGCAGGGTAACTCTAGAGGGGCCGATGGGAGTCGTCTATATCGAACTCCACTACAGGGGATTTCCGCAGACTTAGAAACGGACATTAGGAGGTGTGTTGGGAGGGGTACGGTGTAGAGGAAGGGATGTTTTATCATTGCTACCTTTATGTAGGTGTGGTACTTCACTCATTTCAATCAATGTTCGTCTGAACACAGCAGTTTTGTTTTCCTTTAAACATACAAAAATACACAAGATTCCATTGTTTTCATTGTTAGACAAAATCTGTGATGCCTAGTCTTGCCTGTCTCTCTCCTTAAGTCTCTCTGTAATATATCTACCTTTCTACCTATCTTTTCATCTATCTCTCCTTGCCGTCCTTGTACCATTTCGAAGGATTGTATTGGGCGTACATTAGATAGAAGTGCTATGGGAGGCTACTCCGAGCATGAGGTATAATTGTTTTCTCGTGTCAACCCTCTGGCCATTGCATTATATCGATTTCTCCAAAGGCTATCTTTGAGCAGGTCCCTTCCAGGCCCTAGACAACCCCTGTCCTCATGGCCATTACACCTGGAGTGTGGCATCCTCCACCCTAACCCTGCCACCAGCCTATCTACTGCTCAGTCCTGCCCTGGGGCGACGGTCCAGACTTTCTCTACAAGGAAGCCTTCGGCGAATATTGTGTCTTTTTAGAATCAACTATTCATGATGCAATAATAGAGATACAATGTACATAACAGACACACAGGTATGGAGGACGTAATTATAGCTATCGGACATCTTGCCCGATAGCTATAATTATTTCAACGTTGTTGTTTTGTTGTTGTTTCCCCTTTGTTGTTGTTGGTGTTGCTGTTGTTGTTTTTCATCAATTGAGAATCCCACGTAAACCCTACTACATACTTGATAGATTTACACCTTTCGGGTTCTTCATAATATTACACTATGCCCTAAGCAAGATAAAGAATCATTTCTGGCCTGTATGCCTGAGTCGCAAAAGAAATCTACAGTCAGTGGCTGACACCTAAAATTTGTTCCACCTTCCTTCCCCATAGAGCCATCCAGGCATTATCGCGTTATGACGATCTGCATACAATGCTGGTTATGTCGCCTTTCAGAATGATATGGTGAGGAATCAAATGTAACCCATGAACTTGTTAGGAACAGTCTGTCTTTTTATGCATCTTTGCAACTAGTTGCTGCCCCTGCACGTACTGCCCGCATAGCTGCCCATATGACCTGATAACACTCTCTCTCTCACCTTACACTTCTTCGATCTCTAGGCTGGATCATTCTCAATCATTTCCCCGCCAGCGTGACGTAGCAGTGACGTAGGTGCTTAATAGAGATAAGGTCGAATGACCTTCATTACCCGATAGAGGCTGGCGTCATTAGTTATCCATCACATCCCACTGGGGGCGTACAAGGAGCTGACCCAGAATCTGTTCTCTATACCCAGCGTCACCTTGACCTAACAAGCTCCAGTTCCGCGTCGGACACACTTGCTCATATAGGATAAGTGATCAGATTGCCATGATATCATCCTTCACAATCTTAACATACATATATAAAAAGGGGCGTCTTAAGAGTTTGTAAATTTAACCAACCTTTGTAAACAGCCAAGATGCATGGCTATCAATGAATTAAAGTGTACCGGGTACCTAAGGGAAACTGAGTTTGGTCCCTCTCAGCCCCATGAGCGTCATCAATTGTATTGTATAGGTTTTCGAATATATAAATATACATACTAAGGATGGCGAGAGTCCATGATGCCAGGTGAAATAGGTGGGGATGACAGCAAGCTCTCTCAGCATGATGGAACATTGGAAGCCATGGGCATGATCTGTGAAGTTACCAATGTCCTTAGCACTTTCCACAACTTCCAGACATCACTGTTACTTACGTTTCGCCTTGAATTGAGTCGGTTTATTGGTCACTGGTTTCTAGAGATTGTTCCTACATGTAATGGTGACATTACTATTCAAAATGTATATGGACCCCTTCCCCTTGAATGACTCTCTTCTTCTCTATTCTATTCGTTCATTTTGTCTCTGCGTTTCTCTCTGTCTCTGAAGCTCCTCACCTATCTGACATCTCAAATGAGGAGCACATTTGGTCTGCAGAGGAAGATGCATGTACTGGATCTTAAAGCCTATGTAATATAGTACAGGAATGTACTATAGTACTATCAAATAATCAGGAGTACCAAACAGGATTGGAGACTATGAATGTGGCATTTATTCCATAAGATGTACATGATAAAACAGATATGGAGGACCACCTGGACTACCTGACCACTGGCCTTGAATGTCTAGATGTAAGTGATTGCTCTTACATGGGTCCAGTGGTGGTAGGCAGGTGCCCCCTTCTATGATTGGATAATTAGAACACGGCATTAATTGGTTGACATGACACAGGCTATGCAATTGGCTGGTGGGGGCAGGGTACCTACCACACTACAGGTATGATGGGATGCCACCTGGAGGTAGAGCAGGGCGTGGTGTACCCCTATCACCCCCAGGTGGGCTTTGTATAGATGTTAGTGTTTTATCAATAAAGGGGCCAAACCCCTGAATGGGTATTAATCCTTCAAAGGATAACGGATAATTAGAATACAAAGGATTAAGGATAATTAGAATACAATTTATACCAGAATATGGAGAATGTATATTACAGGTATCTGCTAACGATTCATATATTATGATCAATAAATCATACATTTATCAGGCCCAAAAAAAGGTGTGATTCCAGTTACATGAACTGAAATGATAGGGTCGGTAGGTCAGATCTTTTTTTTTTTTTTAAAGCTCGTCCCTTACTGCGGAGGAACCTTCCTCTTGTCCAATATAGGCATGTTATATATCAAAATAAAGGTAATTTCAAGGTGCATTGGATAGGATATGCGGCCAAGATACTGGGTTATAATACATGTGATTTTTGGCCCTGCAGACGGCCAAAAACATTTTGACCCTCGAGAGGGGGGGGGGCAAAATTTTTGCACGCATCCACCAGCCCTGCTGTTCTTAAAAAATAATCACACCCTTAGAGATGAGTCATTTATTACCAGTGGGGGAGATGGTAGATGGATCTATATATATATATATATAAATATATATATATATATATATATATATATATATATATTTATATTTATATATATATACATATATATACATATATATATATATATATATATACATATATATACATATATATATATATATATATATATATATATATATATATATATATAATGTATATGTATACATATATACACTTTTGGAATCACATGTTGAGATGAATAGTTGTTGAATACAGCCTAAGTCAACCTTGGGGTTGACTTAGGCTGCATTTTGGTTTTTAAAGCTTACAAATTGGAATATTATTGAACAATCTACAGCCTAAAAAAAAGGCTATAGTTTGTAAAAAAAAAAAAAAATCGGCCCTGTTTTGCTAGGGTTGGTCGGGTAACTGGAAACAAACCTCTTTTTTTTTGGCCTCATATTAATATAGATGTCATATCATGTCAAGTAATGGTTAAGGGAAAACGTCTATGTGGGGAATCCATGGATGACAGTAAGTGGATATGCTGCGTGAAAAGGGTTGGGACAAGTAGGCAGCATCCATGACAGTTCAAAGTCAGACGCAGTATTTGGTTACTATTTAAATTAAAAAAAAAAGGTTTAAAACCCCCTTGTGGGTGAACAGGTTGTCACTATATATAGCGACAGCTTTACCACGTTCTTCTGACAATGATACAACTTTTGGAGATCATTTTCTTTCTTCTTTTCTTTCAGAATCACTCCCAAAATCATTCATTGTACTATCATAAACATGATAAATGCATCTGAAATATTAGTACATTAAGCTCTACAAATGGTTTAAACAAGACGACTTCATCCCTCGTCAATCAGGGGCAAGGGGAATGCACTTTGTTACCGACCTAAAAGAGAGAACGCAAAAATGCAGACAAAAATGTAAAATGGTAGCGAAGATGTTGAAGCCAGCTCAAACATTAGACAGCAAAGGACCCAGTTCCTAATACCAGTCTGAACATAGGAGGAAGACGTGGTTAGGAACAGGGGGCAACATGCTAGAATTGCTCTAGCCAAAAACAACCTGAACCTGGTCCCTAAATGAGGGCCTGGACCCTAAGTGCTGCAGAAACTTGGCGATGACGATGTTTAATATGCTGCTGCTAGGTTAGGTTGATAGATAACTTGCCTGGTTTGTTGAGATTCACATACAAGAAGTCACATTATGTCATCCATTTTCCTTAGGGAGCGATCATTTTTTTTTACAACAGGGGGGGGGGGCTGGTGGGTTTGAGGGGGGTCAGAATTTTTTCGACCCCTTGACCGGGGGAGGTGTCAGAATTTTTTCAACCCCTCTGATGGGGGGGGCAAAATAATTTCATGTGTTTTCAGTGGAAAACCCCGTGCATTACTATAGGTTAAAAGGGCATGTTCACGCGCGATTTTCGGCATCCACGCGCAAAACCACCAGCCCCCCCTGTTGTTAAAAAATTATCACTCCCTTAGATGCACATTATATTGAAGGGATGGGAAATTGCAAATGTATGACACAACTTGTAACTTATATCATTTTGGTGTTTTAGAAGATTGTCAGTGCATTATTTTACGTACAGAGTAAACTTGTCTTTTTGAATAGAAAATAAATCAAGATAGCACTGAAAAAAAAACATTTTGTACAATTCAGAAATGGCTACTATCCCAAATAAACCAAAACAGATCTAGAGGGATTAAATGGGAAGAGATTTACAAGAGCCAACACATATCCGAATCACTGCCTATCCTCCTTTATCACCTAAACCCCACCAACGGCTTCTAACCCACGAATGAATATTGCATGCATGATAATGCTAATAAGCAATAAAATATTCATACGACATAATGCCAATGAGCCTGGTCGTATGGTAAGGTCACAGGACCTTACAATAGGGTCTCAGCATCCCTTTACCCGCTCCGGTCTTGCTGGCACGACCTTCTCTATGATTGAAGACTGGCGTGGGGATCTGGTCTGCTTTGTATGGACGTCGCGGCGGTCACATGACTTATTAAGTCATGTGATACAAGCCAAGACACCCCACAATGTGGTCTCGTGAGAAAAAGCAGCCAATGCTTTCTGGAAACCTATTCTCTCTTCAACACTGTACCAGTCTGACCGTTGTGTACCTAATACCTGACTTTGTGCAGGGTGCCAGTTTGTCTAGACTATATCTCCTTGCGCATTCTCTCTCTCTCTCTCGCTCTTCTACCCTCTGACTCCCCCTCTCTTTCTTTCTCTCTCAGTTTCTCCCCTGGTAACACTCATTTTCCCTACACTGGTACAAGAAACCATGAACATCTATTTCTACCTCTGAGAGCAACCTGACCTGATTTACCCTTTAACTCTTCTCCTCCTCTCTGCAATATATGTGAACCGGTGAGGGGAAAGGGTCCTCCGAGGTTAAATATGAAATATAAAAATTATGTTATCAGCTTTAACATGAGATACAACACTTGTAGATAGTCCGTCTAGTCGTGGAGATGTTGCTTCACAAAAATGGAATGGCATGACTGTATCAAAACAGCGAATAAGCTCTATCATTTATTGTTTTAATTAAATCAGGCATCTATTTATCATAATGATTTAAATAATCAATTAAAAAATAACCATCCCTTTCCATACATTTGGCCATAACTTTGGATCTAGAAAGTGTAGCTTTATGCTTTTTTTCAGCATATGAATCTCCAAAAATCATTCTACTATTTGACAATTTTTTTTTCTATTTGGAATATAATTTTGGTTGCCATGGCAACACATTTCTCTGAAAACCCTTATTTAGGCCTTGTTTTGTATTCAAAACGTTTCATTTACATTCTAAATATACAGGAAGTGCCAGGAAATAGAACGTTTTTGAGAAAACCCTTTTCTGTGTAAAAAAGTACATAAAAGCTATTTTTGGTCTATTTTTCACATTTTTTGTCTTTCTAGCTCCCCTAGTGGCCAAATCCAGTACAAAATCCTGCAGGGAGGGCCCTTTCCCCTCATCTGCCTACCCAGCAAATTGTCGTCATCTGTCGCCATGATTGGTCATCAATGGTGACCTCTCTTTGAGTGATAACTCATTCCGTCATCTTTCGCCACTATGTGTTAGACTCACGTGGCATAGCAATTGCTATTCCTGGTGATCTAATGCTATAACGATGTCGTGTTCCATCTAGCGACATGTGTGAGCCACTTCACACAGGTTGACGAGGACTCACGACAATTTGCTGGGTACATATGCATACTTCTGACTGTCCTGATTTTCTTCCTTTTAGCACTTTCATCTTTTCTATGCTCTCAAGAGCAACACTGTGGCGATATCAGGGTGGACACGTGCCCTTGGACTAGCGGCCAAGTCTCGTCCAGATTAGGAGACTCTCGGGCGCGCTGCGGGATTGAGCGACATTTTCCTCCACAGTGTTGGACTCATTGATTAGCTGGCCCTTACGTGACTGTCCATTGGTCAGAGTTAGATTCGATTTGACGATGGATTAGAAGCTGTTTAGCTGAGAAGGCTTCAATATGAGCTGTGGGTGGAAAGGTTTGTGCGTGCAGTTTTGCCACAAAACTTGTTATTTCGCCTATCATTGTGCAACTGTACATGATTATGCCCCTTACTTCATGTAGACCCCCCCCCCCAACAAACAGTCTCATCTTTAACTTGCCCCCCCCCCCTCTTCAATCCACTGACGAACATGGGGGTTTAAAGATTGCAAGTTCCCCAAACTGACTTTCATCCAAAGCTGTTTTTTTTTTCAATTAAAATTGTGGCTCAAGTTCATTTATAAGTATGCATATGTGACACAAGGCCTACCTGTAGGCCTACCCTAACCATTTAACATAACTTTCAATCTTGATATATATGGGATTTCAAATGTGACGACCCTAAGTAAAAACACGTCTGAGGAATGTCATTTCAATATCTATGGTCAGGCGTAACCGGAAACACCATCCTGTGTGCATGTGCAGAGAACATCATAAAGACTACTTTGCTCTGGTGACAAAGGCAACCCAGCTACAGGATCATAGGAACGCCGGATGTCGGGAGCGCTCTCCATGGTTAGCCGTGCAGGGGTCACACCGATACGAGAAAGGGGGCAGGTCTGTAGCGTTTTAGCAGGCACTATCTCTTCTCACAGCATGGGCAGATAAAGCTATATAGCCATTGGAAAGCCCATCCTGTATATCCCCTGGCCTGGGTTATCGGCCTACAATTGATATGGATAGGAAGCCAAGAGTACACGGGTATCAGTAGTCTACCTTGAGCAGCTGTGGTGAACCGGAAATACTTTATGGTGAGCCAGTTAGAATCTGGAAGTGCACAATGGACTGACCGTCCCAATGTTCCTTTATCCATGTCCTCAATATATCACAAAGAGTTTTAAAGACCATACAAGTCTTTTTGTTCTACTTATTCCTAAAACGGTTATCATGTGTTATTCTTCATCTGACGGGTACTGAACTACAGAGTGGAATGGAATACAGTTCAAACTTTTGTAACTTCTGAGGATTCTACCCTCTGCCCCCAATGAGATGACCAGGAGGATTACCTCAAGCATAGCAGAAATCAAGCATAATTCATGAAATGCAGTGAATGAAAATATAATGATTCATCACACTGTGACTCCAATCACAAATTTTGGGCACAGGGCAGTAATTTGATAAAAACTGTTAAAAAACAGAAAGTCAACAAAGACACAATTTGACCAATGCAAAGAAACAAGATGAAACCAATAACATTTAGCTTTTTTAGAAGAACAACTTTTTGGAACACAATTGCATGGTGCCTTTGATATCTGGACCTTAATTCAAAACATCCTGGGATCGCAACCCCAGCAATCTTAGTGTAGGCACATATCATAAGACCTGGCCGGTCTACCCTATCTAATGCAGTGGTTGCAGGCCTCTCAGGAATAGCAAGTCCTGGGATCACTTCACTATTCCTTTTCCAGCACTAAGATCACTGTGATCTTGGTGAAAGAATTGCATAGTGGTTTCACCTGAGTACAAGAGCACTTACAGGGAACACTCCTGATCGAAAGAGTGAATAGCCTGCTGCATACATATAGAGGGGAGGGAGGATGTTTGCTGAGTGTCATTGAGCACTCTTATAGGGCTACTCATGTGTTAAGTGCACTATAAGGTAATTCTTCCCTTCTCTCTCTCTTTGTCCTGGGGGGAGGGCACAATGCTTCTAATAGGCAAGCATAAATCATACATTCATGGGAATAACTCTTGAATACTGTACGGGGGTCAACTGCAACCTGTGCTCTTTTGTTAGCCCATATAGGAACGGGGAACGATGATATAAACACTGTTGTGAAGAAGAGTGGCTCTACAGCTATTCCTTTATTTTGGGACTCTTACCCCTGCACCCAGTCAGTACTTCTTGGAATAGTGTAGGAGGGCTGAGGCTAAGATCGATGCGATCTTAGTGCTGGCTACACACAAAAAAACGTACCTAAGAAAACTTAGTCAAAGTGACTTATTAATCTTACTTAGTACTTATGACTAACAAATGACCAAGGAGGTCTAAGTTTTCTTAGTCATATTGACTACCCAGATCAGTTTCACTCTCCGAGCACTATCTTGAACAGGGTATCTGCTGGGAGTTTCAGGCAAGCTAACATATCTTAGTCACTTTCACTAAGAGATCTTAGTCATTTTGACCAAGGTCCGTTAGTGAATTTGACTAAGGGATAGACACATGGTGTTACCTTAACACACCAGATGGCACTGTGGTTTTAAACAGGATTTTTCTGATGGGTGGGTACAATGAATAGCTCCATGGATGTCAAAACTATGATTTTTTTCAGAAACGACATGTATTTGAGGCTTTCAAAATTCAATCTAACATTACACTTGCCAAAATGTACCAAATAGGTTGATGCCTTGTCAAAGGAAATAGGTAGTCAGAGAGGAACACCTATTCTGTGGTATTCTAGATAAATACAATATCCATATTTGAATTTGTTTCTTTGTTGGAAACCCAGAGTACTTTGGCTCAGGGGTTCTAAATGAATATGGTGTGAGGCATTTCAAATGCTTCCTCAATGAGTAGACTCTGATCTGTCAGGTGTGAATCCTATATAGAGCTTAACACAATCACCAGTTGAATTGAAGTAAAAATATCAAGAATTGTACTTATTCAAAACAACCAAGGAATCCTAGTCAAAATCAGGCAAGCCAAGGCAATTTGGCCACTTTGTCTAATGGTTAGTCATATTCGACTAAGAAAAAGAGGGACGTTTAAAGACGGCGTTTTGACTAACTATTGCTAGAAAGTTAGACAATTTGACTCGTATATGACTAACATTTGGAACTTATTTTTTTCTGTGTAGGAAATATGAACGCAGTCTAATCTTAAGATCGCTTAATAGGATAAGGTAGAATAATTCCTAAGATCACTGAGGTTGGGATCCCAGGATGTTTTGAGTTACTTAACAGCCTATATTTCGTTATATTGGTATCACAGCACTTGGAACTGTATGTGTTCCCTAGCCTTCAATAAAGGCGACTCGACTTAGGTATTAAATCTTCTATTCTCAAGAGTAGCACTGTGACAAGGGCTAAGGTGTTACCATGGCAACCCAATCTGGCATCAGTCACGGCGTCAAAGCTCACGTCGCTCCCAAGTCACGCAGCCCCTTGCGAGACTTTCATTGGTGTGCTGGTAGCTGCTGGTGTGGCAGTAGCAGCAGGCCGGCAGGCTGGTTGTCGACACAATAAAGGAAGGTAACAGAGACCTATGGATACTCTGCTGGGCAGGGGCATGGGGTGTAAAATGACTGCTGCTCTTGTCACTGACAGGCCTGTCAGGAATGTCACAGAGATGCCATGAGGCTCCAAGCTTGAAATAGCCCATGGACTATCGCTGTCCTAGCGTGTCTAGTGGCAGTGAATTGGATATCAATATTCTGTGTTGGACATGTCATATCTGTGATTTGGTTAATTGTGTTTTCAAAAATCTTGCTTTTTTTATGGAACTGCTTTGGATGTGTGCAAGGCACATGATATATTGTGGTTATTTTTATTCATCTTTCAGCTAGCAGCCCTCATGGGACTATAGTCCTACCAAGCATGATTAAAAACAAAGCTCCAATTAACAGTATGGTCACTAGGGAATGCCACACCAGCCTGTCTGCAGAAGCCCACCCCCTCCCCATTTCGATTGATTGGGCAGTTAAGACAAGCACTCAAATCATGAAATTGATGGCCGCCATTTTTGAAGATGGCGGTCTAGTCACGCAGGTTCATTGTGAGAGCCTAGTGTCGCCGCGTCTCGTTGTATTCACTTCCGGCACAGCGATCGATGAATTTAGTAATCACACAAATTGAAAGAGTAAAAGAGAAAGATAGAGAAAAAACAATGAGGGACCACTTCTTGTGTCGCATTAATAGTGATGTTTTCTTAAGGCAAGTCAGTGTTTTCTTGTGAGTAGAAAGGAATGGGGATTCTTGTTTATTGGTAATTCTATTTGAGTTGACACACATAAAATGAGGCTTCAAATAAGAATTGGATTTTCATCCATCGCAAGAAAACTTTAAGACAAAGTAAAGTTAACATTCATTCGCCAATGCAGAATTATAGGCTGGCATGGATTAGTTACTAGTAGACTGAGTATCGTCTCAATATTGTCAAATTGAGACTGAGATCACTCAATGGTAAAACATGGAGTAGCCATAGTAAAGAAGTCTGTGTTTTCAATCCCTTTGTATGTCAATATTTTTCCTTCTAGCTTTCCATAGTATAACATCTTAGGTCAAGTATTTAATAACACTCATTTTCCCTAATAATCAGTTACAGAAACTGTGTGGAGCTTGAGAGTGCTAAGTGGTAGTCAGGGCTTTGGGAACTTAAAGTAGGTGAGCTTACATACAAAATCACTGGTATCAAATCTATGGCAATGTGCTCACCTCTAATTTGGTGTGAGCCCCATTCGGCATACCTTGAAATAATAGATGCAGTCAAAAGATTTGTCGAAACCCCTTTGCTTATATGTGAGCCCCTATTTCACTCCATAAGTCCCTATGGAGTGATCAGTGGCTGTCCCCAGACAGCCACTTATAGAGGCTAAGTTACTAGCTGCTAGTATTGGAGGAGCTGTCGGTTGAATTTAGCTACTTGAAAATGAGAAGATTTAAGGGACTTTCATTTCTTTGCCACTATAGTCCTAACAACATGACAACAACATTAATTGCTGTTGTTTTCGGGTTAGGAACTATATATATGTAAGTTCCTCAGAACAAGCAAGCTGATAAACATAGATAAGGGGGGCACAACACAACCACGTCAATTGGCAGCCCTCAACATTCAATGTTCACCTGAGTTCCATCCGTTTGCTAGGCCAACAGTGTTTAGTACACCATGCAATTCACATTGGCCTTTCATGCACAGCACAGAGACTCCCTCAATAGGCAATTAGACATGCCTGATTTATTAGAAGGATAGAAATAAATAGTGCACAGTCTTTCTGTTTTTTTTCCTGAAATTGCTTTAAAATACCCTGGATTAGACATTGGTCCATTGCATTTCATCATGGTAATTGGAATTACCTTTCCAGTTTCCCAAGTAGTGTAAGTAATGCCCCTTAAACTAAAAGCTGACAAGTGAATATTTTATTTTATTTTATTTTATTCAACCAGTTACGTGGCTCTTGCCACGAAAACTTCATCAAGTTGAGGATACACAAAACTCAAAGAGATAACTTATATACATATGTAGGGAAACATATTTATTGTGTATTGAGGTCCGTATGTATTCGAGACTATTACTATGTACTGTGTCGTAGTAGGATAGGCGCTCTACGGGAGCGTCTCCTAGTCTCTCACAAGAGGGCACCACTGGTGGCGTCAAGGCGGTGTGAAGTAGGGGGCAGACCAGAGGGCGCTCAGTGCGGAACCAATCAGCCGTAACGAGAGGTATATATTCCACCATCCTCCTACGATCGGGGGATTCTGAGTCCTACCGAGCTGGTAGGCTGACATTATCTCGAAACCGCCTAAAGGTTACCTAAGTGAGAGCGTTACCACCTTATGGGGTACTGACTATAGGCATAAGAAAGGTTGAAACGCATTTGCAAGTCCTCTTGTAAAAGTACCATAATAAAGTGATTCTGAAACCTACTCGAACCGACTAGTTATTGCTTCAATAATGATAGTTATCTCGATATCAGTAGGATCTCTAAACGGCAATACCTACAATGGTACCATGACCAGGATACAGTAGGTATTAAGAGACCAAGGTGGACCCCGCCAGAATGACGACATCGGCTTAGATACTGATATCAAGATAACTATATTATTGAAGCAATAACTAGTCTGCTCTCACTTAGGTAACCGTTAGGCCGTTTCAAGATAATGTCCTGTGGTCCGCCCCCTACGTCACACCACCTTGAGGCCACCAGTGGTGCCCTCTTGCAAGAGACGTAGGAGACGCTCCAGAAGAGCGCCTATGCTACTACAATACAGTACATAGTAATAGTCTCGAATACATACGGACCATCGATACACAGTAAATATGATTCCCTACACATAGAAAGAGACTTATAAGAAGTCTTAACATATAGCTCCTTAATGTGATATATATAGATAATTCATCCTAATATCCTGCCTAAATTAGTGATAATTTCAGTGTAGCGGGTATTTGGGTCTTGTCTGATAGACTAGCCAACAGATGCTAGTCTAAACTAAGTAGGTTGGAGACCACGGACATTGAGTTAAACAAGGGGACTTGTATGTCTATAAAACTCAAAATCAGGTTCAGCTGATGCGCTGAACATTAGGACCTCAGTTAGGGGCAGTGGTGATGCACTGTACCTGTCTACTGGGTATATGTACTCAGAGTTAAATGTTCATAGGATTTGATGAGAAATAAAAGGTAAGTATACATGTATTCACTCCTTACTGATATTTGGTATACCGATATATCTTTCTTTACTTGCAGATGTGTTACAATGACTCCGAACTACCTCGTTTGAAGTTCATTTAATATAGAATACTGGCTACTCTGGAGGGTCTTGCCAAAATGTAAACGAGCTCAGAATAGAGAAACGTGTAGAGAATTGTTTTGATAAAAGGTATTCTCGTCTTCCCATTTGATAAAACGTGCACTTTATCACCAGCAGACATGTGCAATTCTCCATAGAGACACATTGCATATCCTCTGGAAAGACAATCAGAACGTGCATGCACGTTTGTATGTACACGTTTTATGCTATAAAAGAGGCAATCTCGTTTTGTTTTTGGAAAGGCCCTCCTGCTGAATAAGAAAGGTTGCTCCCTATCTAACTCATTGTTAAGGCTAAACGGTCAAGTGCTCTTTTCTTTACTGGATCAATAAAATTGCAGGTATGAGACGCACCCTGTTAGCATGTCATCTCTTTCCTCGAGAAGGAATTTTCAGCTTAAAAAAACGGGGTGTGGAACCCCAGCCCTGGGAGTGGAAACCTGCGAGCCAACAATAGCAGGATTACGATATTACCTGTGCAGAGGATGATCTCACTTGTGCTCTTCATAATAAGCCTGACCAGTGGAGACCATCAGACCTCTTTTCCCATGCTTTTAATGAAGGAAGGGCGCCAGAACAAAATTCCACTTTCTTTCTCATCCCTCTTTCTTGCGTCTATAGATCTCCATTCAAAATCCATCCATAGGCCACCTTGCGTGCTGATTGGCTGTATACCCTAGACGCTGGTGCAAAACCATTCTGTCTCTAATCCAAATTGCACAGCTAACAGCTGACCTAAGATATATGCAGCCTCCGCAGATCTACCTCTCCACCACACGCCCAGCACTACGCGGTTTTTAGACTTCACTGAGTTCCATAATCCTTAGATTAATGGTCCTTAATCCTGCAGTCGATAGCTTTGATCTTAGATGAGGGTCTGTGGAGCATAAGTGCCATGCGTCAGCAAAGATCAGCGGTAAAACGCAACCTCCTACTCTGGGGTACTGAGACCCCCCCCCCCCCCCCACGGGTGTGGACTGGTTACCAGGTTTAGTATGTGTAGGTGTTATCCATATGCTATAGAAGGGTGAGAAACTAAAGGGAACAGTGCTGCCAAAGTAACCCCTCACCTCTGTAATCAAGGTCTATGCATAGCAAATAAAATCACCAAAGGGCAGCACTGTTCCCTTCAGTTTCTCACCCTTCTATAGCATATGTATAACACCTACACAGACTAAACCTGGTACCCAGTCCACGCCCGTGCCCCCCCCCCGTCCCCTCCCCCAACTGCCATTACAACCACCACTCAGCTCAGTGGTCTCTTTGGATTTTATCCAACAATGGCTTTTCATGTTGGACAGGGTGATTACCAGTGGGATGGATGGTGAGGTGGTTTATGTATTATGAGTGAAGGTTGACATCTGAATGAATGTCTAAGGCAAGAGTGATTTAGAAATAGCCATTCATGAGGGGAAAGTCCTTTCTTGTAGCGTGGTTGTTTAGTTTTACATAAGCCACATAGCAACGCCATACATTTCGCGTGGTTCATGAATATTTCATGTTGATATTATTGATATGGTCATAATCAAACGTCATGCACGCCCTCTCTTGGCGTGGGTGACTATTAGTTCTAAGGGTCCCTGTAGGTGTGCTTGTGGTTTTGCTTAATAGATATACGCATTTGGGAAGTTTCTTATATTTTTACCTGGCATATTGCATAGACAAAATGTTCGTTAAAATAATAAAAGCTGAGGTCAAATTTCACATTTGCCTGTAGAGGGACGTTTCCTTACGGGCAAGAGACATTTAATGAGAGCAAAGCTGAAGGTGCAGTGATTAAAGTTTTAGTTTGCAATGATTTTGAATACACCGTTGTATTCTTCAATATTAGTATTAAAAGTGCATTACAATCAAATTCATGTAAATCTGCTAAGTAGATTTCTGTGAGTCACGTGGCCATGAATGACAGTATGGATGAGCCATGGGACATTGGTGGACCCTTCAATAGGGCTGTTTTGTTGTTGTTGTTGTTTGTTTTGTTGTTGTTGTTTTTTGTGTGTTTTTTTTGTTGTTGTTATTGTTGTTTTGTTGTGTGGTTCTTTTTTTTGGGTGGTTAGGGTTCTTTCTCTCTTAATCCAGTGGAATGAGATACATACGATACAGTCCTGCAATATGGTAAAGGTGTTGCCTGGTTGCCCTAATTTTGTATCAGGCACAGGCACATCTTTAGACACTCGTGGGGTCATACGTGCTTCCCAGAGGGCCCTGTCCATCTAGACCGGAAGTGCCTTCTCTCCAGATTCATGTGCAATGTGCCTTTGATGTCAGTCACCGGATATAGTTGGGGACGCTTTGCGACGGCGTCGGAAATGTCATAGAGCTTTAAGGGTAGGGAGTGATTCCTAAAGATAGGGAGGGGAAAGATATCAAATTGATTCCATATTTTATTACACCCCCTCCCCAACCCTCGTCAATGTTCTCTGGGCACGGGTAAAAAGCAATGGCTGTTATAACAGCGATATTACATGGCTGACATTTGAATCATAGTCCTTCCAGGTACTTGTCGCCTGGAGGTGCATATATGTATAAAACCTTTGGCACGTGGACGATAGATGGTAGTTAACATGGGTGGGGAATACATGGTGGTCCATGTACGCCATCCGAGAATCCTTGAAATCCAAAGATTCTCACAAGAGAGAAGATAGGGTGAAAGCCCTCTTCACTCTAAAAGCTTTTGAGGGCACGACATTAAGCTGTTGGTTATTAACGTCTGGAAGTCACGTCTTGTAAAATTAAGACTTAAGCTCCACATGGAGATTGACGCTGACAACATGAACAGATCATACGAAACGTCTCAATCCCCAAGCATGCCGTTCTCTTGACGGAGAAGTAATTAGTGATAGGAATCTTTCTGATAGACAAAGACTGGATCTCTCAGGAAAGAAATATTTGATAACCCTTTCAGTTTGTCCATGTGCCCAAAAATGGCTGCCAAAGTTTGGTCATTTTGACAGGAGGCCTACTCTGAGGGCTCGCAGTGCCCCCTATACTGCAGCTATCAGGTATATTTTGCTTTGTACATGAGCTCCAGGTCTCCATAAGTTAGTTTTAGAGTAATACAGATGGTAGAGCTGCGGACTGATTTTCTATGAATTTTCCAATATTTATCTTTTTCTGGTGTTATTGAATTATTTCTCATGTTGACAGTACTGTTGATTATACAGGTATTTGACATTTGACATTTCAATGCTAAGATGTGCTGCCAATATGTAGTTGGATTGCCTTAATAAAGTGATGGGACCCCAATTGCCATAAAAGACCTCTGAAAATGAACCAGCTTTAATAACCAGCTTTAAGACCTCCAGTCAATGAGTTCAAACACATGTACAAGATGGGTCAAAGCTCAGAAACCACTTAGAATCTGAAAGCCATAAAATGTACGTGCAGGTGGTATCAGGGATGTATATATCTACTACCTGAGGGATAGATAAGGAAATCAGAGGTGGTCACCCAGGAGCCATTGGTTGTTTTGAAACAGAATGACCCAGCTTGCAAAATTGGCATTTAAAATTGGCATTCCAAAATTGGAATTTAGATACCTGTAACTTTAAGTATGGACTTGGTGCGGGTTTTGTGTGTTCTAGTTCAATCAGAAGGTATGTCACATACGATGGTACCATTCATTATATGTGACAGGCGAACAGAAAGGTTAGTCCCTGCAACCTGGGCAGATGTTCTCTTTTGCCTGACATGCTTACATATTTGCACTCAGTAGCATAGCCTTTGGTCCCTTGGTCCTAGGACTATGTGTGAATTATATCGGTAGGGTTGAGGGTTACCGTGCACAAATGCGTTGCTGTGGGATCCTCTGCCCTGTAGCGATTATTACCAAGGTCGTTCGTATACAGATATTGATGTCATGAGAAAGCATCGTTGGAGCCAATCCCCAGAGTTTCCAACCACCCTCTACCCCACTAAGCAGTTCACCCCACATATAACCACTGTGCCATTGAGCTGCTTAGCGCTATATATTATACCATTACAGGCTAAGCACATTTTGCAAGGACACTCACTGAACTCACTTTTAACTTTGCTGTGCCATCCTCTCCCTCTTTGGAGTGATATAAATGCCTTTTGTGATGCTGGGATCATGAATGCATTATTGGGGCACTTTTGGGGGTACAAGAGAGTTAGTGGAATGGCATTCTGAGAAATGTAGATTATATACAGGGTTGAGATGAAAGCCTAAAGGGTTGTCACAATGAAGATTCAATCATTTTGGATTATCTGAGTGTTAACCTACTAATTACATGGCATCCCTAAACTGAACAACCTGAGTAAACACATAGATTTAAATCCCATACAGTGGCAAGGACTCTAAAGAGCTGTTTAACAACAAGAAGACACGGAATCTAATATAAAAAAAAGAGTAATAGGAGGGACGTAAGCAGTGCATGACAGCTCTCCTATAGGTGTGTTGTCAGAACCAATAACCCTACAGTTCTACCACTGACAGCTCCACTCGTGGACGGACACCAGTGCAAATGTGTTGGTGTCTGCCCACTCTCATCGTTCTTACTCTTGTTAGATCCGCCTCTCTTGGCCCCACACATATTATACTGCAAACAGACGAAGACAGATGACAGTTCGTGCACAGCTAGGGTATTACCAATGATTGTGTGGGAATATCCTTGTCGTGGTGTAGTTGCTGTTTGTATGTTCCTGCTTATATTAGTTGTTGTTTTGGAATAAAAGTTCAGACCATGTTGTGTGGTCTAAGACCAATAGTACACTGGACCTCTTCATCCGACTTTGGCCGTACACAGGATTCGGCCGTACAGGTCCGGTGGACTACTGGTATAAGACAGCTTTACCTATCGTGTTTGCCATGTTCTGCAAATATTACCAGCATTGCTAACATTAGAGGCATGATCTACAAAACAGACACAACAGAAACATGTGAGGCCAAGGTGAACCGCTAAAGGAAAACCAACCGAGAGCAGTTATAGAGTGAAAAAAAAAGAATTGCTGCCACAGCTGTTCCCATTGCAGCTGTGTAACGTAATCTGAGCAGACATGCAGTGCACAGGGTTTAAGTTGTTTCTTGCTGAACTTTCTCATGCAAATTGAGCCCAACAAGAGTGGCCATTCTCAACGATTGCCTATGACTGTTTTCTCCGGAGCAGGGTAAAATGCCTCACAAACTAATTATCACCTATCAATTAATCAATATTCCCATACTGAAGAGTAATAGGATGCGGGTTCTTATTAAGATGTTTAAACCCACGACATTCGTTTTTGTGTGTTTGATTTGCGGATAGGAACCCTTCCTTAGTTAGACTTAGTGCCATTTTTGCTGCACCTGCACAGTGCATTCTATTTGTGTGACGGATCATCTTATTGAAATCCATTTATCTACTTTAAAAATGTGTGTGAGAGTAACATTTCATGAATTTCTTTTCAAACACTATAGCCTGCTCTGTATAATCAAAATCAACATTTCCATCTTGTCAGTAAGTTAATACATACTGGGGTATTTATTCCAAGGCGCAAAGCTCGATTGTAAGCCAAGTCTGCAGAATTAGACCCTTGTGAGTTGACTAGACATACAACGATGTAGTCCTATTTCAACTCCACGCACATTTCATAACCCTCCTCCGAGTTGCTCCTCCGAGTTGCTCGATTATCTAAACTACATTACGGTGGACGTCATCAATATAACACTGTGACACTACCAAGCCCTTTGGGTGGGCATCGTACGCTTGTTTAATTTCCCTTCACCATATCTACACAGTCGATCAGTACGATAAAGGCCAGGACTGTGTCTAGGCCTGACGGCAGCGCTGTCCGTTTTGACCCTTGGGGAGAGCAGCTCAATATGTGAGGTAAACCATGGGCGAGCAGTTCCACTTCTCAATGAGCTGCTCCCTGACTGTGCACGATGATTAAACCCTTGGTGCTCCCTAGGAGTCTTAGGAGATGCTCGCCTGTGGACGCCCTGCACAAACATGAGACTGTTCCCCTGTGAGCAAGGTCTTGAGCTGCTCAGAATTGCTCGAGTTGCTCTCCATGGAGTGCTTACTGTCCAAATGCTGTCGCTATTGTGTGCTTCCAGGGTGGAGTTGACAGCCATACCTACTAGAATTATCGGAATTAGGGTGCAAATTGCCTACTTTGCATTTGCACACAGCACTTCTATCTGCCTACATGTTCCTTTTTTGCATTATATAAATATAAAAGCGCCTGTATTTGTGCACAATGCTATTATCTAAAATACGGTACACCATCAAGCCCCTATGATTAGATACACATCACATGGAAAAAATCACATGGAAAAAATTGTATTTCAATGACTATTTGTGCTAAATGTCTAATTGACTGTGATATTTCTTTCTCTAAAAGGACCTATTTCTGAGCTGGAATGGCTTGCTTGGAGCAGCTCATACATTGTTCTAGTATTATAGTGGTTGTGTGCTGCCACCTACCAGCCCTAGAGGTACATGAGGGTGCATGTGTCTGGTTGAAGGGGAGGGGGCGGGAACTGCCCTCCTCTGCCTCCTTTGAAAGCACCCACATCCAAATGACATGTTATTCAATCAGGGCCTTGCCTGCTCATAATATTGTTGCAGGCGATGCTTATGAGTGACTGGGGGAGGGGAGGATTTCAGTGAGTCGCTCACAATAGCTCATTCGGGAGTAGTACCGTATACCTCAAAAGTCCTCGTTTTGTGTCTGTGCCAAGGAGACTAGTTATTTAAAATAAAGGACCTTGCCGTAATTTAAATTGGGAGAAAGGTTCTATTAGCCTATCAGCGTTAGCAGCTTAGATATGTGCACTGCCTTTTGTTTTTCAATAATTCCTCTTATAAGCCTATTATATCATTGTATGATTCGTCGATTTCTAGTCTCACTAAGAGGTGGAAGACGTACTCAGCTCTTCTTGAGCGGAAATATCCATTGTTGGTATCTTGTCATTAAATTTTGCCGAATTATGTAGGAAGTTTTCTTATTGGCTGGAGAGCTAGTGGCTAGTGTACGGCCATAAAGTTTGTTTCCGGTCACATGACC
This sequence comes from Acholoe squamosa, assembly GCA_949317995.1. Taxonomy (NCBI): domain Eukaryota; kingdom Metazoa; phylum Annelida; class Polychaeta; order Phyllodocida; family Polynoidae; genus Acholoe; species Acholoe squamosa. The sequence continues at coordinate 32,623,354 of OX439044.1, forward strand.
GACCTCAGCCCAACAGGGCCAACCACAGAAATCTTCAGGAAATCTTTTGTATTTTTCTTCAATTTTCTTATATTCTTAGGCATTTTTAGCCAGTCAAAAGATCAGAATTATATACCCATATTTTCCTATTTGTTTGATGAATTATTCCCTAGCTATATTCATCTCAACCACAATTACTAATGGAAAAAGATGTGTGGGCACTTAAGATAGCCAGAATCAAAACATGTATACATGGCTAGATAAGATAGCAGATTTGAAACAAGAAATCCGACCTACCGACTTCAACTTCTCCGACCATGTTACGGAAACTTACAACCTTTTTGGCCTAACTGCATGAACAGGACCAGAATTGAGGAGATAGCTGTTTGGTAAAGCTGCATAGCCAGGCTGGAACCAGCGCAGCAGAGTGCATTCTGGGCTAGGAGAATATTCATGTCAGAATGGCTGTTCAAAGAATGGCAGAGATACCAAACTACTGATGCCTCATGATTGCAATTCGCCGATTTCAAGTCACATCACTTGTGATACAGGTACCAGCAGACAAACTGGCACAGAGACCATCTGGACCCTCCCCTTGTGTTTGAAGGTCGTAAGAAAATCTGTGTATCTATGGTTGTAAAGTAATTATAGCCAGCACCCTTCTCTACCCAGTTCGCTTAAAAGGCCCAGATCAATTGTCATATCATCTCTAAGGATTCCTATTACTAGTGCTGGCCAACTGTGAGCTGGTTGCTGGTGTATGGCTACAACAAGTTGCAACCAGCTCTTGCAATGCCTTCTGAACTAAATGCAACCTAAGGAGCAACCTATGGAGGAAACAGCCATCTTACTGTAATGGGAATTCACATCACATGAGCAATGATACTCAGGATGGTATGACATCGTGTCGATGTATGACATGAGACATGTCACCATGTGCAGGGTTCCATCAAAGCATATCGGAAGGGAGTCCATGTGTTGATATAATGGTGGAACTATGCATTTGGATGTTGGGAGAGGAGAAAATGGATGAAGGTAAGGGAGATGTGGAGAATAATGCTATCAGGATGAATGTATATCTGGTTACACTCTAATCTGTTTATATCTGCATTGTACATGGGTATGTAGGCGTGTTCGGAAAGTCCCTCCTCCTCCTACCATTCTACTTAGTGGTCGTATTTTTATTTTTATTTTCTGACTGGCAGGCCTCACATTGTCTCCACTATGATGAAGAAAAAGGCCCGGTCTAAGACTCCATGGAAGTCAACACACCAACTTGTCCTGGCTACTACGCGTGATCACAGCCCTGACCCGGCCGCTTTTCAGCCAGCCGCCCTGGCCAGCCAACAGCCTGCACCAGTTCCTACCAACCGCAATGTGGCCCATGTTGCCAGGAACACCACCAGCCTGGCCTTCTGAGGTGAGTTGACATTGCCTAATAATGATACTGACGCCACAGCTGTCAGACCTAAGGCGAAAACGATTTTAGAAATTGTCAGTAACCTTGGTGTTCAACAAAATGCTCAGAATATACTCCCGACTCCACAGATCCAACATGGCACTGCCATCCAGCCGCCGGCGCAGGCCACGGACAACAATGCTGCCAAGACACCTCCAGCCCCAGACAGCCAGCCCTACTGCCGCCTCTGTTCTGGAATGCTGCGCCGAGGGATTTTCTGCCTACACAACAGTACCTCCATGCTCAGCAGGTACCTCTTCCACCACAGCCTACATGCTACCCGGCCTACAAACAACAAGATCTGCCACCAGCCAAACTTATGGCAGCCCCACAGGTCCTTCAGGCTGTAGATAACACCATGGCCATGGCAGCCCCACCTTCGGCACAGCCTGACTAGGGTAAGCCCCAGACTGTTATGAAGCCATATATGTGTAGGGGACCAGAAAGCCGTGTACCTGGTAGATTGACCCTCAGGGGCCAGTTACCTGGTAATCACTGCTCCCCTAGTGTGTATCATACCGATCCAGGTGTAGTTGGAAGGTGGAAATATCAGGCAAGCGATCGTGGTGTAATGGTTAGCATGCTGGAATGTCATGCCAGAGATCCGGGTTCGAGTCCTGGTGATCCTAGATATTTTCACCGTCCTCTACACTGGTAGGATCACTGAGCCAGTCCTCACGCGACTTAATAGGGGGATCAGAGGAACTCGGTGCCTGGGCCGGTATGATACAGATAAGCTTCGACCCTGACAGTACTATGTACTGGTAGGTCAACTGGGAATCAGGAGTGCCTCAATACTGCTTGATAAAGCCCAACCAATCTGGTTGGGAGGAATGCTTGATGCTAGTTGGCCATGGTTGAAGCTGGTTGGGAGGAGTGTAGGGGACCAGAAAGCTATGTACCTGGTAGATTGACCCTCAGGGGCCAGTTACCTGGTAATCACTGCTCCCCTAGTGTGTATCATACCGATCCAGGCGTAGTTGGAAGGTGGAAATATCAGGCAAGGGATCGTGGTGTAATGGTTAGCATGCTGGAATGTCATGCCAGAGATCCGGGTTCGATCTCCAATGCTGTTGTAGACTATAATGCCTACTTCCTGGAATATTGTGATATGTTCAGTCACCAAGATGTTCTCCATGTTGATTATTATGCACCATATTTATGCATTGACTCGCACAGCACTTTGTTTCACAGTCCAGAACCTTCAGGTGAACTTCACTCCCTCTAACTTGTGGGAGCGGGTGGTAGCACAGACACTTGCGACAACGCCCCCTATGGTGATGACATTGTTAGCCATTAACATGATATGGAGGCCAGTTGGGATATGGGTGAGGTCGACCCTGACAACATCTACATCCCTCCATCACAACACTTGGCTCCTATTCACCCCATTGCTTTAAGGCAGAACCAGATTGACAGCTGGTCCTCCCCTAATGATGAGCTTATGGGGTGCACATTTGGGGAGGTGTATTCTATAGTGAGGACTACAGGTCTCCCTAATGCACTTATGGCCAAGGTCCCAATAAAGACTGACTTATGCATCCCAGCCTGGGAACAATATCTCTGACCCATTGGGGAGAATGAAATCCTTGACTTTATTTGTTCCCTTCTTCTTATCAGGGCTCGTTTCGTGACCAACAAAATGTTTCAAACCACAAATCTGCTTATGATTACGCTTCCCATGTCGACAGGTTATTGGACAAGGGCATTTTCAAAAGGGCTATATGGTAGGCCCCCTTGACGCTCCCCCCTTCGACACTTGGAACCATATCTCACCCAATATGACGGCAGACAAGACGGACCCTAATGACCACCGTATCATCATGGACTTGTCATATGGTAACTCAATCAATGCAGGAATTGTAAAGGGCTGCATGTTGGGTAGAGTTAGGCCTCACTTCCTCCCTACCACTGATGACGTCATTGACTTGATCCTGGATGCCCCAGTCCCTACCTTATGGCATCAGTAGATATCAAGGCAGCCTATAAAAACTTCCCTTGCGACCCCCTAGACTACCTCTTGAATGTTGTTAAATGGAGAGTGTTATGTGGTGACCCGCATGCCCTTTGGGGAGCGGGTCTTCTCTCTGTATATGGAAAGGGTGGCCAACATCATCGTAGAGATACTTAGGGAAAAAGGACACCAGGCGGTAACATATCTTGACAACGTCCTCCTCCTGGGTCTGTCAATGGCTGCTGCTGAGGCTGCCTTTGTGGCCACAACAGACCTCCTACAAGAGCTGGGCCTACCGGTGGCCTGGGAAAAATTACAACCGCTGGCCCCCAGTCTTACTTGGCTTGGTATTGTCATCGATGCCGGCACGAAGCACATATCTATCCCGGCTACTAAGATCAGCAACACCCTTAGCAAGATAGACAAGATTATGACACAATGGGCTATAACCTGCAGGCAGCTCCGGTCGGTCCTGGGCAGCCTCCATCATGTCTCTAGGGCGGTCCGCCCAGCCCATCTTTTTGTTTCCCGCCTCCTAAAAGGATGATGGGCAGCACTAAAGATGTCACCACCATCAGTCAGGGCATGAGGCTGGACTTCTGAGACAGTATAACGGTAGGTCCATGATGATAAAACTCACTCAGCCTGACCTCATTCTGGAGGTGGATGCATGTGAGCACGGCAATGGGGGATTCAGTGACACATTTGTTCCCTCCGAGTTAATCAACAACCCTATATGTGATATAGAAGCGTCCAATGCAGACCTAGCAGTTAAAACTCTCATAAATCACTCACATGCTGGCAAGACAGTCCTCCTAAAATCAGACAATGTGGCCACTGTGGCAGTTCTCCAGTCAGGAAGGGGGGCATGACCAGGTGTTGTTGCAAGCTGCCCGGGACATTTAGTGGCATGAAGTCAACATTGTTCCTGTTCATGCCCCGGGCACTTCCCTGGTCTTAGCTGATGCCCTCTCCCGCCGCCTCATCAGTACTTCCCACCACTCACTCTCAGATCAGATGGTTCAAGAAAAGGGCCTGTCTAGGGTTTTATGGACCCATATAAGATGCTAGACTATTACCATATCTGATTTTATTACCCAGGTCCCCTCCTTGCCCAGATGTGCCACCGGGCTCAGGACAGACTGTCAGCACTCAACAGTAAATTGGAGGCAAGTTACACCAGAGTGGTGAGGCTATTCCTATTATTCATGTTAACCTCCTCCATTGACATTAACTTCACACCGGTACAGGCCTTGTTGGCATATTTGGAGTATTTGGACATTTGTTACGCCCCATCCACAGTGCCTATCTACCTCTCACGCCAAGGCATTCTTACTATCTACTAATAGATCCGTCCTTGCCTTCTTACATCGCGATGGTAAAAGGGTTCTTAGGTCTGTAACCAATGACAAATCTTATCAAACTAGGGCAACAGAGCCCCTTACCATGCAACAGTTTAATAGTATCTTAGCTGCCATACCTGTTTCACAGAATGACACCATATACAAGTTTGCATTTTGTATCATGCAGGTCTATGCATGGAGACCATCCAACATTGCCCCACCATCACTAGGTGGCTTTGACACCTTCCACCACCTGACTCGCCAAGACTTTTATATTAGGGATGGATGCCTATGCATCACCCAGAAATGGGCCAAAAAACATGCAGCAAGCCTCAGGCAAGAGGGACATTGTCATCGATTTGGACCAATGCTGTGGTGGCTGCCGGGGTTCCACCAGCCCACCGCACACTCCAATGCATCAGGAAAACTGCAGCCACATTAGGGGCCCACCTTGGTGCCACAGAAAAAGAAATTATGGAACTTGGACTCTGGAACTCTCCAGCTCTCCACGCCAATACCTCATCAGACTTGTAACATTTGATTGCATCATATATCACACAACTATATGGACTTAGCAGGATTATTTATTAGGCAATAATTCACTGATTCACTGCGGTCCTCTCGGGGCCTGACTGGTACCCATCTGACAGGTCTTATCAGTAGAACTCGCTGGTAATAAGCTCCAGTAATGGCAGCACCCATGGGGTGACCTACTTACTCGGAATAGGTTTTGGTTTGGTTATTGTGTTATTTATTCACATCAAATGTCTTTTATGTACAATTGTCCATTAATTCAATTGTCTTATGTATAAACAATTTTACTACCTCAATATTTTACAGGTTAATTAATAACGGTAAAATTGTTATATCCAAACCACCTTCCTTCTTCTCCTTGTGCGGGGCTGGAATTAGTAGCGACATATGATTTTATGACAAACATGTGTCATATGAAGACAATTCCCAGTCAGAGGCCGTTCTGTATTGTCCATGCCTTATTTTACATGCATTAGATTACATAACTGCAGCTTGGATATATCTTGGGAACCAGTCTGTGTCAGCACCACTGGGATACACATGATTTTGAAAGGCGTGCTATCCCTTGGGCTTTAGGAAGAACGCTCAGCAAAGTAAGAACACTGTAAATGTATGACATTACATTGTTGCTGCTTAGGACAAAATTACAAATACAATTATATACATAGGCAATGTGCCGTGACAGTAAATGACATATTTTTGTGTTTTTTTTCTCGATTTTCATCTGGGGTTTACCTATTTTATCTGGTTAAAGAAAATCAATACACTTAACCGATGTTACTGGTCATGGGAAAGGATAGCACCATTGTGTAAGCCTCTAACATGCTAAAGTCAGTACGGACTAGTTAGTACATGGCCCTATGATGTCCCGCCCATAAGTTTTACATAATGATGGGCCCTATATAGATCGGTCATATAACAAAGTTAATATTCCTATTGTATACCTCTCTGCATCCCACCCCCTTGCTCTCCCTCAGCATCAAATCTCATTAATGTCTGAACCCTTGGGGTGGAGCTCTTAGTTGAAGATACCCGCATTACAGAAAAGGGGTTCCTAGCAGTGGCCTCTGTACTTTGGCTTTTCATCTCTGTAGGCTCACTACCTTGACAACAAGGAGGGGCTTAAAAGGGGGGAGCAGGTGAGTGGGTGGGTGTTAGTGCTATACTTCATTTTCCACTAGCTGGTGACTGGGAGTTCACAAGCGCCAATGTCTCTGGCAAGAATGAAGTTCAACTAGATTGTTCACTTCATAGAATACTCCGAGAGACGTGTCTAGGTTTTAAACGAAACACATTTACCAGTTGCTTATACCTATGAAGTGCATATGAAAGGATGTTGGGCTGCTTACTAGCACTATATTGTTGCATCATACTGATCTACAAGAGTGTACACCACAGGTCGGCATGATCCATGATTGCAGCAGCGAGATCAATCGTCAAGGCTGACAGACATGCATACCTTTTAATTCTAGAGTCTAATAACACAGGTACAAGGTAATGTATTGGTTTTGCCCAACAGATAGTAGTAGAACAAGTGTAGTGGAGGTTGTTAAGCAGGGGTGGTCTGGAAATGGGGTTAACTTTGCTCACTACGCAGATGACCTGAGCAGCTCGCCCCATGCCCTCTGGTGGCACCTGTGGGAACTAGACTAACTCACAGGTGCTCAGGGCTGGGTGGCTCTCACCACGTGAGCTGATCAGTGTGTTGGGGTTAGTGTTTGCCGTTAGGTGGTGTTAGTGGTGAGTGTGTTGTGGGGGCGTACTTGGGCCTCATTGGTAGACTATCATCTCAGTCAGGCCCATAACTACCCTCTTCGTGGGGGTAAATCAATTTTGGATATGGTGGAATTCTGGGGTAGAACTCAGTGAAATTTCACATAAAAAAAATGATATAATGTTGACCTCTTCCTGAAGACAACTTTGATGCTGATAGGCGATAAGAACAAAGAACCTTCTGTTGGTGTTTATTCTGTGAAGATCCCTAATAATGTTCGATTTACCATCCGTGGAAACTGACAGCTAGCTCAATATCTCTATTTTCATCTAGGACCTTCTTTGGTAATAAAAAAAAGCCTGGGGGAGAGGGTCCATTTGAACGGTCGACCCACACCCCGTTACAGTATAAGCCTACAATGTAGAGTGTCCTGGTGAGTTAAGTTAGCTATTAGACTGATTAAATCTTCACTATGAGACAATGATAGAAGGTACAAAGATTATCCAAGGTTTCCAAGGTTTTGGAGCATGGCAGCCTTAATTTACCACAGGTCAGATACAAACGTGAACCCCAAAGGAAAACGTGCACGTTTTTGTGTTGCTAAAAGATTATTTGGATAAACGTTTAGATGAAACGTGCACGTTTTCTTACATAACAAAAGGAGTTTTCCATTGATTCTGCTGTACTTTCTTTGTCAATACAATGAAAACGAGTTGGACCATACACGTTTTCCTCAGCACTCTCTGAAAAGATTTACAGACATACATCCTCGTTTGCTTTTGGCAAGACCCTCCAGGTCATCTAATTGGCAAAATCGTGGTGCTCAATCAGTTACTAGTTAACATAGACTTTACGTTTACCGAATTTCTATGCACACATTTCAAATCAATTGAAATCACTTATGTCAATTTAATGTGTCCTTCCATTGGGCAAGCAAATATCTGAGTAGCAGCACAGAAGCATTTCGACATCAACAACATTCCTCCAAATACCCCAGGAGCACCTTAGAGCACCTCCTTTAATCTGGGTCAGTGGGTAGACTTACCCCTCCCCCATCCTTCTCCATGGTCCCAGATACATAGGGACTGAGTACTCCAGGTGGTGATAGGAATGGAGTAGTAATGGAGCTGCTCCACACGTGCTACATAGCACAAGATGAGCTGCTCGTACCAAGGTCGAGTATGTAGGTGGGATCCAAGGTCACTGATTGGGAACAGGCTGTCCTGAACGTGTTTTGAACTATCTGTAGGTTTCAAATCAAGTGTAGGCCCCTTTTCTAGAGATAAGAGAGAGAATGATGGTGTTTAATGCTGTGGGCTTATCAGTTTCTCCCAGAGCATAGATACTTTATGTGAGAACCTAATTTTGAAATTGACAATTAATATCATCATTGCACACGCAAAAAATACTTTTAGAGAATCCACACCTTTATATTGCTAATTTTAAGTATCAAAAGTGTAAATTTGGATTTGTAAGAGCATTTAGATATCAGTATTGGACTGCAAGAACTCTTCTTAGGTTGCCAGGCCGACTGTATAAAAGCTATTCATGAGTGTGTCGGCTCATTTCCCTTAATTTCCCTCATGTAAAGCACCAGGTTTCAGCGTGTATTGTCCTCTTACCAGTGATATATGCTCCGCGAAAACCGGTAAAAGGAAGTGGTTTCACATCCACGGCGCGGGGCCTTACTGCGCATGTGCTGACGGGATTATTGACGGATGACTGGGGCGACCAGTGGGGCGTCTGGGTGATAATATGGGTTTTAAGGGAGTCGGGCAGGAGGTGGGGGCAGTTAATCACCCGCCTCTCCCTCCCCGCCAGGAGGCGCTGATGACACGTTTTAACTTACGGTTGTATCAGCGTCCATTCAGCGGTCAGCACTGCCACCTAGTGGGCCGTGAATCGGAAGCCCCCGCCCGCCGATGAATCAACGCCGATAAAGATGCTATCGGCTTGGGACAAGCCCCCAAAAGAGCACTTGGTAGTGGGAATATTGATCGGTAACAATTCACAATACCGCTTTGACGCCTGCCGCCATGGCTGAGATAACTCGGGGCGCTGGTTCCCTGGTGTGTGATGGTTCCTGCCGATACAGACAGGCAGGGGAGCAGCGAAGCGTTATACAAGATGGCTGCCGGAAGCGCCTATTAACCAATGACGCAGAGCATGATGGTTAATGAATGGTAGCTCATTTTGCAAGATAAAAAGGAGAATGTCTGGCAGTTGAGGAAGGGTGAGAATGGACAACATTTATGACAATATCTTTGTTTGTTTCCGAAAGGAGCTAGTTATTTTGAAAAGAAAAAGGAAACGACTTAAGGAAGATCGCATGCGTGAAAGCACAATTTCTTAAATTCTTTATCTAAATAATTTAATCTGACAGCTTTTTTTTCGTAATTCGTGGCAAAAATACTTGATCATTTTATAATGAAGAAGATGTTCAATTGAGTGTATAAAAATAGGGAAATTTACTCTATTCCTCTGAACAAGATAGACATGATTTACAGAATGAACCACACGAAGTGCGCGTATTTTGGGAGTGAAACACTTTGGGTTTCCTGAACCTGAATCCCACGCATTATACACCTGGCTCTTGGACTCATCCACATACCCCCAGCGATACCAAGCATGGTGTGTAAACATTTACCATCTGTTTTAAATTAGTTGGAGTTGCTGAAGACGTGTTTAGGATCGTTGGTCAGCAAGTGCAGTTAAAATAGACCCTAAACACAAAGACGTTTAGGTCATTAAAGTGAAGTACTTTGTGGTAAAAGTTTGACACTTTGCTATTTCTGTTCAATATGATTACACAGGACCCCAGTTTACAGTGCTTCTGGGTATTTCTTAAAATAGTGGGGTAGGGGGAGGCAAACTCGGTCAATAATTAGAGTAAAATTGATGGTGCGATCATGCTGTCGGCCCTCCCCCTTTTTCACGCACAGGAACGAGGTGGATAAGCATTTCATAAGGTAATCCAGGGAGAGGCGGCATGGCTTGTTCCACTTTGGCTTCCTCTAAGTGTGAACAGGCTTAAAATGTAATCCCAGCACCGTGTAACAAGTTTAATTCCGGTAGCTGGATGACACTCTCTTTTTATCCCCAGTAGATCTGCCTGTCACGTCACCTAAAACCAGTAGGGAATACACCGGACACAGGCCTTTATAAGAAGAGGCACTGGGTGAAAAAGAGGACCTGCTCACAAGGCTATCATTTTTAACTGAATGATAGTGTGGGGTATGGGGCTCCAAGTGTGAGCTCCCTATATATTTATCTTCTCATTAGAATATAGCGTTTATAAGGGTCTAGGTCGGAAATTATCCCTCAATTAGAGTATATAATATTATGTCTTGAATGAGGGTTCTTTCTGGTCTAAATACTGCTTATAAATGGATTAGTCACGTATGGGGTACTTGCTGTGGTTGCGTTTGTGTACACTAAGATCCCCATGACATATAATGCCTGAGTATAATGCCCAGGTGTATAAGGGTTTTATGCTCTAGTTCTTTGTGCACGAGGACCGCGGGGAATCCTGTGCGGCACTACACACCATGCCCCACCCAGGTGGCACCAGCGTTGAAGGGAAGCCCGCGGCGCAGAAATCCAATCAGTAGCCACAAGCAGTGGAATATGCAAATGAGGTGCCGCCTCAGATTGCCTCTACAGTGTATGTGCTGCCAGCGAGACACCGACAAATCAAATTTGTCCAAAAGATTTGTCAAAAAGATTCCTGATATGGCCATTGAAGTGAATTCATCAATGTGGGGGGAGGGTTGCCCACACACCCATAGTGTTTTCTTCAAACCACCTCCTGCAGTGTTGTGACTTATCTCACTTTCTTTATCATACTTTCAAAAATCGAGTATGATTGACTTGCATGTACATGTAATAATCTGAGAAGGCAGTATTGTAGAGAGGAAATTAATGTTTGCTTCTACACAGTAAATGTGTATGTAACCTGAGCTATGCCTCTATGCATGTAAAGACAGCATGAATTTACCTTTCACGAAATAAAAACACATAAATCATTCATTTTGACAAGGATATATACTTCCCCATTGTTTCTCATTCACTGGATTAAGGCGACTATCTGAAAACAGTAGAGTGGAGATAAAAAATGGGCAGATCAAATAGCATCATGTTTAGGTTCAGCTGTCCCATTTACATGGGTTATCATGTGAAGGCAGGGTTATGTTTACTGGCCATAACTAATACTAACACATGTAAGCCATAGTCCATCAAACAGCCTTACTGATATCCTACACCCTCCGGCAGCAAACCCCCATCTCCCTATGCTACTCACGACCACTCCCCCATCCCTCCCTCTAGGGTCACAGCAGGGCTAAGGGGATGTCGGGGTAGCAGTTTCATGCCTCCGGTAACCCAAGGGGGCGGGGTGTGAGGAGATTACACCTCTTGTGGCCCTGGTTTTACTGGAGCATAACGCTGACCTAGACTAGTTACTCTAACACATGCTTGATTTCAGCTGTGTGACAAAGACTGTATCAAGCAGCAGCAGTTTCCTCACAGGGAATCCCATTTAGGCCACTGGTGCTTTAATGTGTAGACTATGTCCAAAAACCAGATGACAAGGGTGTTGTCTGGAACATTTCTGAAAGGCATTTCTCAAGATGGCACGACTAGACTCCCTTCAAGTCGTAGTGGGATCCCTCACCGTAATGCCATTATAGCCCTGCATCTAGTGGTTACTAAAAGTTGCACTGGTATGACTGCCCTACCAAGCTCTATGTAAATACAGCATAAAATGATGATTGTATAGAGCGGTCATAGTGCATTTCCTACAATCGCCCACTGTAATTTTGAGCACTTCAAATCATAGTGGATGTCATCAGTCTTACCATCTTGATGAATGCCTTTTTGGTGCCACAGCCTCCATGGCCTATGTACAACTCTCTGCAGAACTCTACCCAATCACTCGCACAAACAGCTACCCATTTTTGGTGCTCTTGCAAAGGGTACCCTTAGGAGCCAGTGCTTGTTACCAGATGGAGGGCCCCTCGATGTGATTTAGGTCCGCCTGGAGATTTATGTTAGACATTGGGAGCCAGTTAGCTAAGACTAGTAAGCACCAGCTTGGGGGAAAATGCTCTGATATAAACTGCGAGCATTTTCTTTAGTACAGCCACCCTGGACATCCCTGCGACAAAATGGGCCATGTCACATTAACTCAGATCTATACATTCTTATTTTTGGTATTCTTTTCATCAATTACCAGAATGAAAATAGGTACACTGTAAGAAGTTTATGTTTTATAACAGAGATGTCTCTTGTAAGCTCACAGAGGAAAGTGCTGTACTCTCAAATACCATGACTCTTACTGTAATACCAAGGCTTTGCAGGTGTAGATACATGTGTACAGTGAGTGATCCTGTATAATTACTCTGTATGCAGTATGCCCTAGGCGAGCCAGTCACCCTAGTGGCCCTTCAAATGGTTTACCAAAATAGCCTTACATGTACTTTCCCCCACTAGAGGCCAGTAGTATATCATATGTTTAGTATGTATAGTCTTATATTGCACACCTCAATCCAATAATGTCCCCCAAGTTTTATTATGAATTGCAATATGATAATAACCTCAACCAGTTCAATCTAGCATTGTGCACCAATGATATTGTACAAGGTTACCTATGAAGAAACTAGGAACAACCAATAATATGTATACATGACACCATAACTGTGTCTAAATCTGAAATACAAGTCCCTGGACTCTAGGGTTAAAGCTAACATAGGCCTACCTGCCTTTACTTTTTTTCAGTGTTAAAACTGAATGACCATGAAATGGTTTGGGTGAGATGGTTCTCTACTTCTCGTACCCTCAATAGTGCCTTACTTAATTGGGGTTGGAGACAGTTTTGTCTTCATTAGGCATGCATGGTTTACATTATCAATGCATGCATGGATCACACATATAAATGATATTATGGGGATGATTACCATGAACTGACCCCATGAAATGGTTTGGGTGAGATGGTTCTCTACTTCTCGTACCCTCTATAGTGCCTTACTTTATTGGGGTTGGAGACAGTTTTGTCTTCATGAGGCATGCATGGTTTACAGTATCAATGCATGCATGGAGCACACACATATTTGATATTATGGGGATGATTACCATGAACTGTCCCCAATAGCAGAGTATATAGCAGTGTCTTCTATAACATACCTATACAATACATTTGTTGTTGATTAACAGAACCCCTTGCTATAATTCTACAATTCAAGTTTCTGTAATTTTACAGCAATAGTTACTGGAACCTCAGTTGCAGCAGAGGTTTCTGTAAACTTACAGTATATGTTATTGTTCTTTTACAGCAGAATTTGCTGTCCATTTACAGAAAATATTGCTGTCTATTTACAAGACATTTCTCTGTAATTTTACAACACATTTTGCTGTTGATTTACAGCATATGTTTCTGTAGAAGTGATTGATCTTGCTGTATGATCACAGTGACTGTTATTGTATTATTACTCTGAATGGTTCTGTAAAATTGCAGTGATTCACCTTCTGTAGATTTAAACCTAATAATTAGCTGATTTATTACCAGGTAGTTCTAGAATTATCTACCACTACACCCTCTGGTGGGTAGAAGGTTTACCTTTCTTTATTGCCTGGCGTGTATGACTTCTAACACTTTTAGTACTGTATTCATGTGGTATTTATGTAATCTCAGGTCACTCACCATACTATTTACATGTATACTACACATGTATATTCATATATATCAACCTCTGTCGGCAAGAAAGATAAATGTTCACACAAAAGAAAATTAAAAACCTAAATTTAAATTTAAGGTTTTAAACAATTTGCCCTCAAGATTAGTTTTCCCTAATGGAGGAATATTGAACAACCAGTGCCCTGCAGTGTTGATATTGAGCATGATTCTCTAACAGAAACAGAAAATGCAACATGCTATGATTGGTTGCATAACTGAAGCAAGGTCATCAAGGACACCACTTATTTAGGTAAGGTTATTTAACCAATTGTCCATCTCAAAATAAACAAGGCATTTGGATTTGGAGATACTTAACACGTCTATACGCTTCTTGGGTACCACGTCAGAATATAGAACCAGTGGTAATGATCCTTTTGTAAAAAAAAAAAAACACACCTAGTCACGGTGATTAAACTAACTGTTATTAGCATTTTGGCCACGCCTTCTCATCGATAGGTCCCGCCCTTCCTATATGGTCCCGCCCACACCCGGTGCTGATAGAGGAGCGGATGTTGGGTAGGATCTCGGTTGAATAATGAGAGTACCGGTAGTTTCTGTCCGAGAGGCTGGGGTTTACATCAACTCACACCGAGTCAGTTCACCTCTCAGAATAGGTATACCTTAAAACTTTAGTAGTTCATCAATGTACTATGCACATTTGCCGTCATGATAATGAATGCAGCTCAGGATGCTATTTCTCAATAACATTAATAAACTTTATTGAAAAATGCCCCGCTGGTGAGTATGCTCTGCATCGTGATACACTATGATGCGCCAATGCGGGTATTTAGATCTGTACCTACTGGTACTAGGAGTGCAGAGAAATGAGTCTGTTGTTACCTACATCAAAAACAAAATGTAGAACAAGACAACATTAAGACTGTTTTTCAGGGACTGCAATATGAGATGCACTGTAATTCCACTTTTAGATGCCTCTGTGATAGTTTTCCGACCATGATGAGGAACAGGAAATGGGTAGTATGACAGTATATAGCCCAGGGTATCATAAAGCACCTTTAGAGGTGAACAAAAATATGGTGGGTATTAATTTTATACCCACTAATTTCCTTTATAATAATTATAGCGATACCAGCTGGCTTTGCCTTGACAACACCAACTGAGGTGGTCACTTTATGAGCCGCATAATTCTCTAGCACACTTTACTCTTTGGTCTTTTTGTGGCATTAATGCAATCCTGAGCAAAAAGATCACCAGCAGAGTGATTAATAAAAACTGGCAATGGTCCTGTTGTCTAAAGGTGCTTTGGGAAGCAAGGGGGGCAATTGTAAATTGAGATTTCCAATTATATGTATACCTTTCCATGGTTATTTCTACATAACTGAGGTATTAAATGATGTAGAATTAATAGTCATTGACTGAGTTTAAACTTGCACTACCCTTTGATTCTGACGAAAATTTCGATTCTTTGTCATCAGTTTTTATGAATCGTCCTCCTGGGCTACATCAATTATGCTACATCCACGCATATTGAGGAG
Source organism: Acholoe squamosa (assembly GCA_949317995.1). NCBI lineage: Eukaryota > Metazoa > Annelida > Polychaeta > Phyllodocida > Polynoidae > Acholoe > Acholoe squamosa. The sequence goes on from OX439044.1 coordinate 32,638,563, forward strand.
AAACAGATAGAATTGATTTAAATCACTATGCAGGCCTTGAATGACGTATTACTCTGAGTCATGACAAACTCTCAACAAGACTTATTTTCACAAATAAACAACTGATTTTTCATTTTTTGTCCCGACTCACAAAGAAAGTGCTGCTGGTTGGCAGTGGGAGAGTTGGGCATCACCTTATGTAAGGAATCAAACAAAAGTCAAAGTGTCTTCCCCAGACACGTATACCTAGTTAGAGTGTTAATGTGAGTGTATGTGGCCTTTGCTTGACATTCAGGAGGCCATGGGACAAGGCACACTGTCTACAGCCTTTAGATTAACACAAATCAGCCTCCTTTTATAATAGGATACAATCAACACTTGGGGGAGTAGTAAAGCCATCGAGAACTATTCAATCGGTGGGTTTTCGCTGGATCCCTTTGGGTTCCAATGTGACATCATTGCTGGATGTATCATCTGCTTTAGTAGGCTGGCGACCACAAATTGGATGCCCCTGGACAAGGAGTAGGTCTTAAAATGCCAAGTCTCTCTATGTTTCTGTCTACGGCATAATTAAGTGACTTAGACAGTAGGTAGTGTGGGTGAGAAGGGAGGGAGAGGAGGAGGGGGGATGGGATATTAAAACCTTGGTGACTTTTCGTTTTTGTATGAGTTGCACCGGTCATTCCAAGCAAAGGGATGAAAAGAGCGAGCTGTTTGAATAATATCTCTCAAACTTTCATAACGTCTTTTCAACCAATGAATAGTGAACAAATTGTTATACGAAAAGAGTCTGCTTTGTGTAGTTAATGGATAAGGAATCAATAGTTTAACAGCTGTTTAATTGAAGTTGATTGTACTAAATTGGTAATATTATATAAGTGTCTTAAGTATGTTGCTTCATTTTATAAGTACTATTTATCATTCCAAGTGCATAGGCGTAGTCACATTGCTCACACATGAGTCACATAGATCAACTATTGGTAATTATGTAGATGGTATGGCCAGGAACTGAAACAACATAGTGTTCCGAAGACCTGTTATTGGAATATTCCTCACGGAATACAGCATAGCAGTCCCCAAACCATCAGCGGAATACCATTGAGTCCCCCCCAAAGGTTGAACAGTGTTGAATAGATACCAGAAATAGACCCTAGGCTTCAATTCACAAAGTGTCAAAGGTGACATGAGATATTTCTGATCGCAATCAAAAAGTAATGCACTCTAGTCAGCGTAGGCGTGACTGAATGAACGTCTGTCAGGAAGTCGAATATTCAAACTGACAGATAGATGCTTATGATTAATCTTGCCTATCTTTATGGATGTTTGTTCATTCCTTTTTCCCCTTTTTTAGATTGCAATTATGGAGTTGTATTTTGATTTGGTCTAATCAGACTGCATTCCTAGAGACACAGTACCGTATGTTATAGATTTCTTGAATATACCAGACAGAGGAAGCATGAAATAGAACACATAAATAATGCACAAATGCCTTGAGGAGACGCTCTGTGTGTAATTTCTAAGAGGAAGAGCAACCTGCCTGAAAGGGAAGACTACATAGAAATAAAAGCAATACTACATACATGTACAAGGTTCTACTTACGTTTGTGGTTCATCTTCTTGAAGTGACCGGAGCTCTTCGTCCAATATTTCCGTATCCACACTGTCACCCTCCAGATCCCGGAGAAATTTATCGTCCTTTAGCCAGTCGCACCTATTGCCATACTGCGTGAGCCTGTGAAGGAGAGAGGGTCAGGTATTAGCACTGGCTCATTGGCTCTACTATATTCATGGCATATACATAGCAAATTTTCCCTATAAGGAATAGATGAAGCTCGTTATAGGGCTCACTAGCGGTGATATTTCACATGAATTATTATCACCGCTGGTGTAGCTCCATCTATCCCTATGCAACCAATTGCATAAGGATCGCCTGTATTAATAGGCTCATGCCTATATACAGGCATTTAAATTGTAGTGACCAAATTGTTGTAGAATATTCTCCATGTCACATAAAATGAGAATGACATGCGCCCAGGTCCTCTTCACGGGAAGCCACTTTTTCTTCGTAATACACCACGGAATTCCAAGTAATGATTTGAGCTCAACTTCTATTACATGCCAGCTATGATAATTAGTCCAAGTTTGATTCAGACTTAATCTATTAGTCACCACGCGAATGGAAACAATACACAGCAAAAGACCCACTAAGTCTCCCACAATATTGGATTCCATTATCATATTCATGCTGAGACAGCTTGGCCTCCATCTAAAGATAACAGAGATCAATAGCGTATGCCCTAGACGATAGTATATGAAGCAACTTATAAGTGGAATATGTAGGGGGTGACCACGCCAACGATAAAACCTTTTAACAGTGTTCAACAACCATTAGCTAATTTGCACATCATCATTTTGTCAAAACCTGTATAGAAACATAGTTTTCTTCATGTCTTTCAAAGACAAAAAACAACCCATAGCAAAATGTATTCACCAAAGTTTGGTTAAATAAGCTGAACCACTGACGTAGCTGTAAGCATGATTATCTAAGAACAGAAAATATCAGCAGTGATACTCTTGGCTCTATACATTTTGATATGCTAATGATCTGCCCCTACATCTAACCTTGGTATGATATTAATTACTATGCCGTTCCTTGGCTTAAAATGTGCATAGCAATTACTGGTAACATCTAAATATGGTGGAGTATAGCAGTTGTGGGCGACATGTCAATCTCTTTTGGCTCCTTTGGATATCATTATATATATATATATATATATATATATATATATATATATATATATATATATATATATATATATATATATGTCTGACATTGTATCTGTACGGAGTCACATTTCATGAAGCGATGGGACGACAGTTGGAAGCTCTGGCATAGATGTAAATTGTGATTTCCAATGGCCTCTCTTGGAATATTAGCTATATGGCATATATTTTGCATAAAGGTATAGATGTGAGTCATGTATTGAGGCTTCTGTTATAAGTAATTTTATTTTTCAGAAAAGTGAAATGTCAATTTGTTCCTTATGGCTGGTATTGTGACTACTGTAAACCCTGCATATAGGCTTTGAACTGGCCTATATAGACCAATTCTGGAGGGTGTTGCTTTTATGCTAAATAGAGCTGGGTTTCAGTGAACTATTCCCCTAAGAAGTCATGCTCTGCTTCACCAACTTCCACTCACCACATTAGTCTGAAAAGCCATCAGCCTTGCTTTAAAATAGGGTACTGCGCCAGCAGGTTCCTAATTGTTTCCCCTAATTGTGTTACACTCTGTTTCAGGTGCTCTTGAGATGAGTACCTTGCATGTCCTTTTCAAGGTAATTGTTAGAGCTTTAGTGTTGGTACAGATGGCAGTACCGTATCATAGTCTACTAGTGGTCTACATATTCTTGCATGCAAAACTGTGAAACCCTGTGTTTATGCCGTACAAAGACAATGTGCTAGACTGATTGACTACTCCAGACAACTCACCTGACACTTTTCTATGACTGGACTACAGGACCACTTGTGTGCAACACAACATAAAAGTCAGCAGTATTAGGAAAAAGGGTACTGTATTGTTAACGCACATCTTATGCAAAACTTCCTTTTCCCATAAAAGTAACACCCTTAAGAGGTTTACTGTGACTTATAGGCCTTCCAGAATCTCAGGGCGCGACATTTACACAGGGTTTTACCATATAAGCCCCAAGGTGTGGCTTATAGCTTAAACAGAGTTGGGGGTGTGACTTATACGCTGGGTTTTACAGTAGTCCATAGGACAGAATTTGCCATGCAATATATGCACAGTATCGAACTGTTTGATGGTGTCCCCTGGCTCCTTAAAAAAATTGATTTTATACTTATTGTAATGCACGAAAACTATCAAACTTGAAAAGTTTCCAAACTAATAAGCATGAATGGGTCCATAGCAGAAATTGTTGTTTCAGGCATTACTCTGGTATTCAGGCCATGGTTTAAGCAAACTGATATTGATACTCTCAAAATTTATACTTCACTGGAACAAATCTATCCTGCATCGGTGAACAATATATGATGCGTCAGATAATTGAAGTTAGCGCCAAAAGATAAATAGCATCATAGGAACTCTTTGATCAGGCTCTGTCTGAATAGAACAGCTTACATCGGAATATGTAGAGAGTGGCCACACCAATGAGAAAACCTTTCAACAGTGTTCAACAACCATTAGCTAATTTGCACATCATTATTTTGTCAAAACCTGTCTAGTTTTCTTTATGTATTTCAAAGACAAAAACAACCAATGACAAAATGTATTCCCAAAAATCTGGTTAAATACACTGAACCACTGACGTAGGTGTATGCATGATAATGTAAGAACAGAAAATAACAGCAGTGATCCTCTTGGTTCTAGACATATTTTGATAAGCTAACGATCTTCTGCTATATCTAACCTTGGTATAATATTATATTAAAAAAGTCGTTTCTTGGCTTAAAATGTGCACAGCAATTACTGGTAACATCTAAATACGGTGGTGTATGGCAGTTGTGGACGACATGTCAATCTGTTTTTGCTCATTTGGAAATCATTACAAACAGCTGTCTGACTTCTGTCTGACATTGTATCTGCACTGTTGGCTGTTAATCATTTTACTTACCTAAATTTTGCTCAACGGTGATAGAACGTGCATTTTTTCAATAAACTTATCATCTTTTGAGACTGGTCGGATTGACCTTGTTCTTTGATAATAATTTTATGGAGCAAATGGTGAAGCGAAGCCTTGCTTAGTATCACCGTGTTCTTCTTGTACAGATTTTATAGGATAAAGGTCACATACATTAAGCAAAATGGTCTATTCCCAATGGTATTTACATTGATATTCACTGTAGTTGCCTCCATGGTAGGATTTATTGAGACATGATGTGCGGTGTCTCCCTCCTGGCGTGAGTTTATACCGACAGCAGTAAATCAAAGATAACATTAGTGATCCTAGGTTCATTGGATCCCAGTCCAATAAAATGAACTTCTCCATGGTAAGATCCTAGTCGGCCTAACCCTCCTCTGACAACCCACATGCCTTAATGGCTCGATTCTCCAGCGTATGTGGGGAATTTAAACAGCCTCATACTGTAAGCTCTACCTCCATGGCAACCAGATCCAGATTAAAGCACCAACTGTGGATAGTAACACTGGCGAATCCAACCCTGGAGGACCATCCGAGAAAGTTATGGAGCAGGCCGGCTAGATCCTAAAGATCCAATGGGCGGGAGAAGGGGCGCTGAAGGAGGGGGAGGCAGTGCGGTGCACGTGGTGGTGGAGAAAGGAGGGGCGTGGGAGCGATGCAGGGCGCACAGGCCCACCTCTGACATTGCCCGTAGGCCAGGGTTAAAAAGAGAATGTAGGGAAGAGGAAGTGCTGATGAAACTAAAAGAGCAAGTTATCGTTGGCCTCGCGTCGCTCCAACCCAGTATATAGTATGCCTTGCCTGTTCTTGATGAGGCAGGTATGCTATGCCATGTATATTCCCAAGGTTGTGTCCTAGATAGATACCTACATAATGTACCAAGATACCCACAAGCAGTGAGGTCTGAAACATATTGAGGCAACCCAGGTTGGCTGTCTGCTAGCCGTGAGCACGCCCACCTGGAGTTGGGGTGTGTTTTATATATGTTTAAGCTAGGCTAAAGGATTGGGGGAAGATGCCAAGGTAACCAGGTAAACATCCTCCTGCTCTATAGCAAGATCAACATCATCCTTCCACACCTTCCCAACTTATGGGCCCTGCCATCTGGCCTAGTCTACCTTAGGGGTTAGCCCTATCGTCCAATGAGCGCAGACATTACTACAGCTGGTACTGGCGAGTTAGGCTCTGATATCAGCCATCATGATGGGTATGAGATGACTTCTAGAATTCAGCAGTAAACGAAGGGAATTATTTCATTGGTCCAAAATGTATACCGCCAGACCGCTAACTTTTAAGGACCACATGATACCTTCAGCTGATCGATTTTCCTTTGTTAGTTTGTGATATGCGCTGCGTGTGAATGCCCTTGCTAGCACATATGAATGCACTGCATGCGAGTGCCCTTGCTACATGTAGCATATAAGAATGCATTGCATGTCACTGCTCTTGCTAGCACTGCATTGGTGGATCACGCCGATCCTTCGGGAGTGTTTTTGTACCAAACGCATAAGGTCGACATAATTATAGTGCATTAATAGCAAAACTCAATAATTACCGACTATCAAATCATCATGAGGAAAACGTACAGATTGCATTCAAGCAAGCATCAAACCGGGAGGCTGGGTTTCGAGGAGGCAGGGGCAGGAGGGGTATTTTGAAGGATTACAGGATGCAAGACTAAGATTGCTAGTAGGAGTTGAGGTTTCAGGTAGCAAGATTTATGTCCATATACTGGCCAGCTGTGTCGAGGGATAAGGGCCAAAACCTGTGTACTATAAAGACAGGAAATGGCCTCATCTATAGTATGGTGCCCACCATGGAGCCATATGGCAAGTAAGAATGTCTTTTGGAGAATAAGCTATGTTTATATTTTGTCGCCGTAGTGCACTGCTTTTTATCTGTAAAGAAGTTTGTTGACTGCCTCTATGTGGTTGTTCTTATAGATCTGTATTTGCCACATTTACAAAATTAGCATCATAATATGACTAATTATGTAGCCACGTGAAAGTGGTAATTTGAACATCAGACAATTACAAGGTCTTCACACGGAGGCTTTGGTTTTGACAAGATATAGTAACCTATCTACAGGTTTCTCAAGTGCAAGACTTAAACCTCATAGCTCTGTACTATAAACTTATTCCATAAGAGCTGGGTAGAGCCAGACATCTAAAAGATGTGGTACTACATAGGCCTGTATTGTGAGTCCAGAAACGTACCCCGAACTGCTTTTTTTTTTTTTTTTTTGCTCCTTTTCAAAAACACGTTATACTGATACTGATGAAACCTCTCTATTTGATAAACAGATCCAGTGAAGTCAGGCTTAAACAGCTGTTGATAGCATCTAGCTGTTGGAGTCTTGTTTGATATGCTATAGCTATAGGCTTGGGAAAGGGCAGCACGTTTGCTCCTTTTTGCAGGCTAAAAAAAGCTTTGTTTTGGGTTGCATGATATAAAGACCTTTTTATTTCCCCCACGCCCACCTCAAAATATCTAAAGTGCCCCTGAACAAGGAACCTATTTTATTAGCCAAGGGTACAGGAGGAATTCATAATACAGTACCTAGGAGTTTAACCAAAACTGCGACTCAATCTGACTAAGTACCAGGAGCAGCCCTAGTTCAAAGCCTCTACAACCAGTGTGAACATTTATAACATTTTGCGTCCCAGGTCAAACCCAAAGTTGAATAAAATAAAAGCTGTATTGGGATTAATTCATCTACGGACTTTTTATGACTACCAAAATACAAGCAGGAGGCTACCTCTACTCATCATTGACCAATGACATGCCATGTTTTCAGTCTGTTTTCTTGGGGGGGGGGAAACACCTCTTTTTTTTTTTGGAAAGTGAGGAAAATTTGAGTGATTGACCCATCTTTTTTTTAATATAAACACAATCAGACTAAGAAATAAGTTAAAATTGAGAAAGATCCAGACCTGTTTGTCTCAATCAACCAATGGGAGAGCTTGGAGAGCGGCAAAATTGCACATACCTTGGTAAGAAAGAGTGAATACACAGCCACGTCCGCAATAAAGACCTAAGGTAGGTAGGTCAGTATTTTCTTGTCATTTTCTACTCAGGTCCTGAATCTGCCCCTGATCAAGGGTCAGCATGCAGTGCCTTGGTGGGGTAGGTAACATAGTACAGGTCATTTTGGCCCTTTGTTCTTTAGCATGCATATGATCAGCTGAGTAGGAACTTCATCATTAAGCTGACTGAAAAATTAGAAGGCATGACCGGACCATGGCTGCGAGAAATGGAATTTTCCACCTAATTTGCTAAGCTAAAGGTAAATGTATGCCGTACTCATGACTAGAATACTCTGTTTTATTGGTAAAGTCCCTATAGATCACGGTCTTGGACGATTCTGTCTACTTATGGTAAATGTGTCTAATTACCTAAAAGAGACTTTTCCATCATAATATGGCAGATGCCTTAACTGAATCTACTGTCAGCATGCAGTATCAACAAGGAATCGTATATAACTGCCTCGATATTTTAAGCTACTTCCGTTGCTATAATGAATTAGGAGTTACTCGAGGCGGTGTAGTTAGTTACGACAAGAGATTATCTACTCTATAACCAGGTGTTTCCAAAGAACCGTGTTTCTACTGATCAATACAGCAATATAAATAACTTTGTCATAAACATCTGACTGTTTATCGTTATTGTGATGAGCATGAAGAATATAGCCATATGACTGGAACATTTCATAAATATCATTTGTATTGATGAGCAATTCACAGTTGTCTGCTGGCGTCCTGGGAGGATAGAAAGACTTCACATGTATGTCCATTTGTAATAGGTCATTTATATTCTAATTAGCTTTGGTCCCTGCAGTACTCTTTTGTAACCAACTGATCAATCTGCAATAGTTGTCTCTATTCCCACACGCTATATTAGCATCGCTTTCTATGCAAACCAACTCCCAGAACCATTTCCAACAGAATAGAAATACAACTGTGTAGAAGGTCCCCTGGCAGCTATAGCTTCTGAATGCACTTTTGACCCCTAGACTGCCAAGCACGTCACACTGAATGCACATCAAGCTTAACAGTCCCAAATAACTGCTGGTAATGTAATAGAAGGGCCAGACTACCATCTGAGAGTACAGGAAGAGGGCAGTAATGCCTCAGGGGCGTCAGAGACTTCCCTGTAAATTGTCGTCATCTGTTGCCATGATTGGTCATCAATGGTGACTCCTTTTTGAGTGATAACTCATTCCGTCATCTTTCGCCACTGTGTGTTAGACTCACGTGGCATAGCAATTGCTAATCCTGGTGATCTTGTGCTATAACGACGTCGTGTTCCATCTAGCGACATGTGTGAGCCACTTCACACAGGTTGACAAGGACTCACGACAATTTGCTAGAACATAGAGTGGTAGGCTGAAAATGGAATGGACAGACTGTGCAGGCCAGAGGACTGAGGCAGCAGTCACTTGTCAGAACAGATGGTCCAATCGGATGGTTAAGTATGGGATTACAAGCCAGGCAGGATGGCAGAGGGAATCAATCGAGAAATTGGCTCCACCTCTGAGGAGACCTGTCTCCAGGGTCCCATTTGACTCTTAGGGGTGTTCTCCTTTTGTGACGACTTAGAAAATGCCACAATGGGAAAAAGCGACAGAGGCCACAATTTGTTGTATAATGGAATGCTAGAACAGCATTGTCTCCTTGTTCCCTTTATCTAACCTAAACCTTTTGAGAATTGAAAACATATTTTTGTCTTGTCGCCTTAACACTGACATCACTCGACCTAAGTGTCCCGCTTCCAATACAATCTGCTTATATATCGATATATCCAATGCCCTGTTCTACCTATTTTTGACTTTATTTTAGTCATCTACTCATTGTATCAGACATAGTCAGTCATTCGGAATTCATAATAAACTGTTTTAAAGCAATATTCAACAACGTTCTTCCAGAACAAGAACTTATCCTCCAGTATTAGATCAATACATGTGAACTTCTAGCGGAATTAATTACAATCTGATCTTGTTATGGTTAACGTTGGTTTATCTCCAGTACCATCAGTCTCAGCTTGTACCATCTGCAGGCTTATGTAGCCTCTATCAAACAGGTGATATCAGACATGTGATCATGGTACCATTATTTTCTCCTCCAAGAGTGCTAGGTAAGTACTGAGAGGGTGCTCCGGTACGTTGTATGGGAAAAAGAGACTTTGAACCAGGAAAAGGACTGGCTAGGTAGCTCTCTGCATGTAAACTAGTTTTGTTGTGGCGATAAATAGTAGTATTAAATGGGAAAGATTTCGATATACTGACTACCTAATAGCCCCTAACCTGAGGTGCATACATTATTTAATTCCTCACAGTGGACAAAAGTGGTTCATAGTGGCTCTGCAATGGGCAGTCTACGAAGAAAATTATTTAAATCTGCTGGACGAATTTCTCACACACTAATTCGTCAGGAAATAATGTTAGTCTGTAGGCTTTATAAAGTATAAGTTATAGCAAAACAATGCATATTCTCAGATTGTGAGGAGAGAAATGATTATTCCACGATGCTATATCAATGGCAAAAAGATTCAACACGGGAAATGAGTAGTCCCAATTAAACATCAAAGAGACTCACACTCCGTAGGAGGCCGCATTGGTGGTGCTTCTCAGTAGACGCATCATTCTGGTGCCTACCGTCCCACGTCTAAACAACAAAATGTCTCTCCAAACCGGTCATTAGTGTAATCCAAGGACCCTACAGCTTTCTATATCCTCTCTTAGCAATATCATACCAGACTGTCGACTCTCGGTGGTTAAAGAACAGATGTCGATCTAGGCTTATCACGTTCAATGTCTCTCCTTTTTTTAATGAGAATTTTCCCAGGGAAATCTCCTAGTGGCAATTTCCAATCACTGGAATGAAAATTAATCTCCTGCGTTGATGCTCCTGTTTAAAGTAGAGTTTCCTTTCGTCTATGTACAATTGCTGGTGGACTGGCTGGTTGGTGGATGGTGGTCGTATGCTTCTTTGAACGTTTACCTTTGGTTATGATAGGGGGCAAAAGTGCAGATACGCTAATAGGACGGAGCTATGGCTAACCATACGGCACTCCTTTGTTCCTTATATATCATGTGCAAGCGAGTCTTACCCCTGATTATACTAGATAATTATAATTGTTTGTGATCTATCCTCTACATGGTACCTCTATGGATATACAGAGGGAACAAATGCTGGTTTTTACATACACGGATTTAATCTTCATTGTATACCGCGTATGTATCAATATATATTAAACATATGTACAGCAGATAAACGTCTTTCAACAATTATGAGTAAATTGTACTGGATATTATGATCCAATTCTTTAATGATCAGATATATATTGATTGATGATAAATGGACGAGCCAGTAGAGTGTGACAAAAGATCAGTATAGTTATTTACAAGGAAGGGTACAACAAATGTGTACGGTTCCTCAATTGGAAATGATCGTGTGGATTTTAATCAAATATCATGGATGGAAATTTTGTGTATGTAGCCCACTGTTCCAAAGTCTCAAAACCCTTTGGCGTATTGGCATAATTAGCCTTGATGCCAATGATTCTATCCCAACGGCGTAATGTATACGTTGTTCCTATACATTTTCTTTCTGGTGATTTATACACCGAGCTATCCTGATTGCCTCTTGTGCATTGTCTCCTCTTTTATGTCCTCCTTATAAGGTTGTACAGTCAGTGCCATCCAGGGTAGGAGAGTAGGTTCATTGCCATAGGTGGCTGAAGTCTTGATAAAGAACCAGAACAGGGAGCACATATACTTCAGTGATAGTGGGAACATGCTTTAGAATTCAAGAGTACTTCCATCTAACCAGTCTATTTCAGATAACTGTAATTACATATCTATGTATGTATGTGCTAATTTATCACTGGAAGATGGGTCTGTAAAAATCCGCAATATCATCACGGACTCTACTATGTACAACTAGGGATATATCAATTTCTCGTTTATAGGTGGTTACGATTATGTGCTATGTACAATATTCCAGTAGCTACAATGGGTATATCTCCAATAAGTAGTCCCCATATTATCCTAGCTGGTATACTAATGGTATCAAGTTCCTGTAGGCAGGTAGGTACACATGGGTGCTTCCTGTTACGTAGGTTGGTTACTATGCTCTATGGTACGAGCAGCTCATCGTGTTTGGTTACTTGTGCATGCTGTAGGTGAGTTACTCTCCCCTTTACCTACTCACATCCATATGCAGCTTTCACAAAGAGCTGTCACTGTATCAACAGCTCAATACCTCACACCGTCATACTTATGTTGTTTTCATAACAGCTCAATGAGCAATTCATGGTGCTCTGTGCTCTCAGGGGAGCAGATGGGAGAAAATGGTGGTGGCAGGCTTAGGCGCTCTGCGGTTAGGAATCTGAGGGGGCTGTGGTATCATATTATGATTATTGACGTGCGATATGCTCAAGCATAGCCCCTAGGCCTGTTGAACTTTGATGTAATTTCCATTGTTTCTAGGCTTTCCATTTTGAATCGTAGCAGCTAATGATTCTTCTTTGTCACAGATCAACTCTAAAGTAAAGTACTATCTAAATTGGTCTATAAGATCCCTCAGTGTAGTAACAGTCAACTAAAAATGTCATTTCCAAACAGTATTTATTTCTTCGAAGTCTATGCATTCCACAATGGCTTTAGTAGGTTTAGTATGGCGTAACCAAGAAAACAGCTTGATAGTATATGTAACTGTTCAGCGTAATAACCTGCCTCAATATTCATTCATAATGTCCCTTCATGACTTGTGGGAATAGATAGAATGAATTCCCCTTGATTCAAGCCACACTGTAGGCATGCCACAATGCCTTAATACCAACTAGATTGAGTGATATATTTCCTGAGCCCTTGGCTCGTAGTATACTAATTAAGTCCCCTGCTTTCGTAGGACTAGTGTAATTGCGTCAAATGATCGATATACTTTCCAATTTCCAATTGTTTAGCATCTGGTCAATTTTTCAAATTTGATTTTCCCATATGTTATCGATTATGAAGAAGAGCGATGGCTGTCATAATTATAATTAATATAACTTAGTGTGTAGAGTAGCATCATATTCACTGTCATAATGATACCATGCTAGCAGTAGTACTCGTAGTAATCCTTTTTTTTATGAAATATCCGTTTTTGTAGTACAGGTAGTAGTGGTATTTGTGGTCCTAGGTTCTTCTTTGAAGATAATTACCACCCCCACAGAAACTAGCCCAGATTGTGAAAGGTCCACAATGCAATTACTCAGGATAAGATGGAGGCTGGAGGTGGTAATCCTTGGAAGTCCCTGCGGATCCTCTCCATGGCAGGTAGCTCCGTGTATATCCCACCATCTCCTATCCTGGTGTATACAACTTATAAGGAGCCTGCATCACTAAACAGTTCACACACTAGCTTCCCTCCCTCCCCCACCACTGGTCAACACTACAAAAACTAACCTCAGCAGTTATGGTCCTTGAGTTATATGACTCCCACAACGATAGCAACACAAACACAGCCGCACCGGAGAAAAAAGTATTAAGTAAGGTTCCAGTGGCGGCTGTTAAGAATGGAGTTTGCCAGAGGCCTCCCCCAAAAATGTCAATGGTCAATTATCATTTGGCTAAGTCGCGCGTTGACGTGATGCTTGGGCATTCAGCTTCGGGAAGACGACGCCGGGCCCGCCCAGCCTAAACGGAAGGCCCCGCTTCCGTTGACCTTCCCTACAGGAGTATTTGTCGCCCCGTGTGTCGTGCAATATCGCACACCGTCTCAGAAGCTCGGCCCAGACTCAGCTCTGCAGGGACCAAATCTCGGAGTGATTAGATGTTAGGTTTTGTTTACAGAAGTAACGGTGCTATTAGCCTCTGCCATCCAGTTGAACAGAGCAAGACCGAGGCCAATGTAGGGTTCTAACTTTCTGTCTCGTCGTGGTTAAAACGCCCACACACCTGCATAAACAATCACAATGTATCCCTATAACAAAGAGGGAATATGAATGATTTGGCAAAGTCAGTACATCCCATTAGAAAAAAGAAATAGTAGACAGCTGATTATACATTCATTAATGTCATTGGAGCGGTGTTAGCTCTCCTCTTGATCCTGGCCTAAATGAAGGCTTGAAGGTCATTCAAATGTCCTACGTATCCCTAAAGCATCTGATGTCATTTTCACAATAACCTCCTCTCCAAATCACAATACTAGGTTTGTCATTTTTGTTCAGTTGATTGAAATGGTTTCTTTCCTCCAAATTGAGTATTTTGTACCTTGTCTGATCTCCTCTGCTCCAAGCTCAGAATCACAGAACCACCTTAGGGCATAAGCCCACACCCTGTTCGCTGCTGCACCTGGCTGAAGTACCACTTCTCCTCCCGTGTGGTAACGGTACAAAGCAGGTATATAGAAACCCCTAGAGACATCAGCTGGTGTTATGGGAATACTGTCGGAACCCTCCAGGGTGTGACTGTAGTATATACCAAACGACTCTCCTCCACGGCCACCTCTTAACCACTTTACTGGCGCCCTCCTAACGTTCCTAGACACCACCCTCCACGGTGTGGTGGGGTTCCATCAGCTGTAGGGCTGAAGGCTGGAAGCACCGCCGCCCTGGAGTCTATAGGAGTCAGGGAATGGGCTGCGAACTCGGGGAAAGGGGTGTGAGGAGGGTTCGGATGGTGCTACTCCAAAATTCTCCTGTTGTCTGGCAGGTGGCCTGATGCCCACAGAGAGAGGACTGTATGGGCGCAGTTAAAACCCCACAGCCATGGGGTCAGCTCCAGAACCCACCTGGAGGGGGCTAGCTCAGTAGATGAGGCAAAGCTAGAGGAGGACTGAGGAATAGGAGAAGAGGATGAGAGAGATGGTGATGAGAGAGGGATAGAGGAGTGTAGGTTTGAGGAAGGATAGGAAGCGCAGGTGGAGGGCCTGGACATTAAGACACAAGAGGAGGCTCCATTGGTGGCCTCACTGGAGGAGAGAGAAGCAGTAGCAGCAGTGGCTGTCGTATTAGCGGTAGATGATGGTGTGGAGTAGGACACGTTGTGGACAGCACCGGTGGACAGGGCTGGACGGATATGTACAGGAAGGCTAGGATGGTGTTGCTGCTGGTAGAGTAGTAGGGTGAACGTTGTACCCCTTAGCTGGACACCAGGGACGGATGACATAGCGACTGGAGGAATGGTCATCCACTGTAGAACGGAGTGGATGGTTGAAGGTCTCTGATGATGAGAGTCCTTCTAGGGTCAATAGCCCTCAGATGTATGTAGCTATAAGGCAGGGGCATGGAGGGTTGGCAGGTGGGTGGAATGCGATGTAGGGGTGGACAGGTAGGGGTAGGTAGGCTGGTAGGTATGGGTAGGTATAGATACAGACAGATATAGATAAGGAGAGAAAGGTATAGGGCTGGCGCCCTTTCAGACCAGTATCTGGAGATGCCCCTCTAGTACCCAGGTGAGTAATGACCCCTGCAGGAGTAGCTGCTCCTATCTCCACACCTGAGTGCGCCCTGAGCAGCTCGCCTGGCTCTGTGGCAGCAAGACGAGAGAGGCTGGAGCTGGTGCAGGCAGCAGGGCACTGGAAGTGTCTCCTGAGCAGTAGCCAACTGCTCCTTCTGAGCCACTCTGGGAGGGAGCGGCTCACAGTGGTGGTGGTGCTGCAGGCGTCACCGCGTGGTCATGGCGGCGTCGTGGTCGTTGTGGATGATGGCAGGAAGGTAGCAGTGGGTAGGAGATGTAGGCAGCAGCAGAATGGGAGGGTGTGATCAGAGACACCGCCCCGACTCTCAATGTGTGACAGTGCTGTTTGGTCGTATATGTAAAACGCCTGCTACTACCATGCACCCTATAACTAAAGCTGTTCGGCAAGGCAATAAGGGAGTAGAGAGAGGAAAAGTGAGGCAGGCAGGCAGGCAGTTACGGATGAAGGGAAACGGTCAGATAGACAGGGACTGAACCAGGGTTGGAAGAACGAGAAATAGGAATACAAACAAGGCAAGGGACAATAGACAAGCAGACAGGCACGTAGCTGAGAAGGGGGGGGGGGTAGAGTAGGACAGACAAAAGCCTATAATTGCTCATCAGTTGTCATATTTACTGCATTACTTCAGCACAACACCTACTTAGCCCACAACTGAGCTCCATTGTGAGAATTTAAGTAAAGAACTGAAAAAGAAAATCTTTAAAAAGGCATCAACAATTTTTCCAAAGTAGACCCTGCGCTAACCATAACCCTAAATGCTATTCCAACCGAGAGATTCGGCAGCAACGGCACATTGACCACGGATAACTGAGGCAAGTAACAGCGCTGTAGCCAGGGCGTTCACCCCAGATATTGCACCCCAGCACATTGGCACATAGATCCCTGTGCCAACTTATATCACAGGCCCCACAGGAAGCCAACTTGGAGAAGTCTTAACATGAACTGATAAGAGAGGTCTGTCTTGTATAATGTTGGTTATACGAGAAGTGAGTCTGTGCTTTATACTAGAATCTTTAGCCCCTATTGAAGTTATCATTGTTATTGGGTATAAGCAAAGGTCAAGGAATCTCATCCATTCATCATATTTCTTTTGCAAATCCCCAAGCATGTGTCATAAGCGCTCCTACATAATTATGTCCTCATCTACAGAGTTCAAAATGGTACCTAGCCGGTAAATGCTGAGAAAGTTGTTTGCCTTAATTGATACGTACATTGTATCATCATTACTTAAGAATGACTAGCTTCAAGTTTTATCAGACATTTCTTTATTGAAAACGACCATTTAGCCCCAAATCGTAAAATAATATTATTGTTGACTTTTTGAGTAAGAGTAAGGACGACAACAAAATAGGAATTTAGAGACCCAGCTGTGTAGCATCGCAAGAATGTAGAGAAGTGACTGCTCTCATCTAGCCTACCATATGTACAACCACTTTGATGACCATCACTAACACCGCAGTGGGATTCGACCTGCTATTAAAGCAATATAGCATTTTAAATATGACAGCCCAAGTTTTGTATATTGAGGAATATTACATGAGCCGAAGGCAAGTGCAATATCCTCAATAATACAAACCGTGGGCTGTCATATTTATGCAATAATGCGTTTATACCACCTTTTCCTCCATAATAACATTAATTACCTACCTGATATCCCCAGAATAAATACAGCAGAAGACATTTTGTGAGTGCCAGCTATACTCCCCATTTTGCTCTGCGCAAAGCCATTGTTATTGTTGTTCCTCGGTGGGTGCCCGACTTTGCACTCAGTTTTAGTCTTGATTCCAACCTTGTAATGTTATGATATTAAAATATCAACAAGTATATGATCCATAGATGATGAATGCATGCACAATTTCTCCAATAAATACAAAATAAAGAAGAATCCATTGATTTTTCCATCGTAAGTGAGTCGCGGTCCGACATTCTCAGCCTCTTCCTCACTCATCCTCTGACCTACATCTGGGCCACTGACACATTTCGTCGAGCAAGGAGGCGGGGGGGGGGATAGTGGACCACAACTCGCTTACGATGGAAAAATCAATGGATTCTTCTTTATTGTTAATATTATGGACTCATTTGGCATGGAGGGATCATCTAGGCTATCTATGGATGTATATATTTTAATAACTCGACATGACAACGTTGGATTCAACACAAAATATGGGTGTAAACACAGAAGTACAGCTACTGGGTAGGTCCTACAGGCTTCTTATTTATATTTACATTGGAGTTCATCACCGTTCATTGTGGCGCGATGGCTAACGTCCTCGCCAACCAGCACTGCGGCTGGGGTTCAATACCCCTACGAGTCTGGAGGCCATTTCTCAATGTACTATGACTACACATAGCCACTACGATTTAAAAATGCATTGAATAAGCCAGGCTATCATAGGAGCTGCCCTACGACTGCTCACTATGATTAGCAAATATGCAGTAATTACATAAGGTTTAGAAGGGCAGTCGTACTGGTGCAGACATTAGGGACTAATAGTGCAAGGTACTGTTAAGGCCAAATTGTTAGGTTCTCACTATGATTTAAGGGACAGCAGTCGTAGTGTGTTAAGAAATGGCCTCCTGGACAGTTTGTCACATTGAAACATGGCGAGATTGACTTAATGTCTTAGCCACACATTTCCCAAAATATTCTAAGTCCAACTTGACCCCGAAAAAGTATATCCAAAAATCCCAAAAAGCACATGTTCGTATATACGCTCTGATAAGGCTCTGGTAGAGGATAGCATAACAGTAAGGGAGTTGCCAGAATAGTGGTATAAAAAGCCATGTTCGTGTAGGCTACACGTAGATCTACCACGTTGAAGCTGTAGGGGTCGTTGTCCTGAGAATCTCTTGTACCTCATTACTATTAAGCACATGTTAATGGTAAAGGAAGACACCAACATAGAGGCGCATGAATAGAATTATGTTGCATAGGGGAAGACTACACTGTAAAAAAAAAGTAGCTGTTGAATCTAACAGGGATCCTCGTAAAACTGAATAGTGGACCACCGGAATTGAAGAGCATTGCACCAGTGTAGTTTTTACAAGAAGCTGCTGGTGGCGCTATGGTCGCACACAAATGTACAAGGAATCTCTATGATAATAACAACAAATCTCTTGCAACTTTAGCACTAGGGATGCGACGTTATTTAGGAGACATTTTTTACAATGATAATTATCTCTGAGAGGAATTGTGGTTCGTAGTTAAGTTTGTTTTGACTATGTTACAGTGTACTTGCTGCCATCTTAAAAAAATGAAGAATTTTACCTTCAATTTGACACCACCATTTGACACTAAAGGAGGTGCATGAAGGTTGAATTACTAGTCGACAGTGAGGAGTGTCCGTTATAAGGGGGAACTAACCGGGGACTGCTATTGTATTTGCCAAAATACTGCTACAGAGTGATATCAGTCTGCGCATGCGCTGCCAAGCTGCAGGCGTACTTTGCGCGTGGCAAGTGTATTAATACAGATAATGGATGATAGCAGGTACAGGTTTACTCATCATGGCAGTAGGGGAGAGGTTGTTGGTACCGTGAGGGTAAGGGCATACCACTAGAGGCACTGCTTCTGTATGGTGAGTGAGAGGTATATATTAAATGGAGGAGCGAGTGCAAAGAGTACATTCTCCGCGCTGTCCCCTTTTGTTCTCATTGTATTCAATATACATGTAGATACACATACTTACAATCTCCTGTTTTGTTCCTACCAGTGTCACCCTTAAATTCTCTCTTATTATCTAAAATTCCTCCTGCATATCAGTTTTTTACTTAATTTTGGAACCTGTCACATATACCGATGACTGACCCTCTCACCCCATCCCCAAGAGTCGTACAGAGTGACCTTGTAATGTTACTTGGTGATACTTAATTCCTTAACTTTATTGTTAACGTCATCTTAGGAGGTCATCTAGAGGCCACGTGGGAGTGCTGAACTATGGGGTATATCAATACTTTTGGGGCTAGTTCTGTCTAACCAGCAAGGAAATTTGTTTCGGATAGGATAAAATCAATAAAGGAGACCAAAAACGGTTCGGATAGATAGGATTGTGGGGTAGACCGAGCACTGCCAGGCTGACAGAGTTAAGACTCTGGACAAGACAAGGACGGTCAGTGAAGAAGTGCATGGGAGAACTCTTGAGGGTCTTGCCAAAAGATAACGAGGAAGATGCTCCTGATGACCGTGGTGTCCCTGCTGTAGCAACTCGAACCCGTGTTTTTCGTACTTGGGTGGAGAAAAGACAAAGACATGTAGTTCTTGCTATTATACCCAGATCAGTGAGCTATGTTTGAGATATACTCCCTGGGTGCCGAAAGGCAATATCATGTATCAGAGGAATGAGCGATGCCCACAGCTCCAATACATGATATTCACTTGAGGCAACAGGAGTATATCTAACATACACCCTACTTACTTATTGCACATAAACTCATTACAGGCCTCTCTTATAATGGCCCATCTAGGATATCTGGTTAAACCCTCCTTGGAGGTTACATGATCATCAAACATATCCAATATACACAGGATAGACAGGATTCAGACCTACCTCCTCATATTTTCACCATAGTAGACCTGGTGAAACATCCCTTTAAATTGGATCATTGATTTTCCTATTTAGAATGACATGGCAACAGAAATCAACAAAAATGACCAAAAACGTTCTTTTTACATGCCGAATTTGGAACCTTTCCACCCAAAATAGATCATTGTATCAAAAATCATTGAATTCTCCATAAAAAAAATGTACCCTATAACAGTTTTAGGCATATCTTTCATATTCTAGCCCATAGTGGTGCCCCCTGGTGGCTAAAACAGGTACTAAATCCCGCAGGATCCCCCATTTCTGCTTGCTGGCTCACATTTTTGTTAAATTCTGAATACCACGCCCCTCTAAAAGGGACATAAGCCCTGGATAAGGAAGACATGTAGTTCCTGGTATTATGTATACCCAGATCAGTGAGCTATGTGTGAGATATAGGCAATATAATGTATCATGAAATTTCGCACCTCTGCGATATAGCTCAGTTGACATAGAGCACCCCATAATATAGCACTCTAGTGGTGGGCTTGTCTGTGTGACGTGTGGATCTCCTGAGACTCGGTGACGATGGATTGTTTGACTTGGCGACTACTGGAGACGAGTCTACAGGTTGGGGTCTTAAAGGAAATGGCTGATTGGAAGGGATAAGAATTGCAAGGAAGAGAAAGGGCAAGAAGTTGGGTCATTTTATGTCACAGATCTAAATCTAATGTTTTGATAATAATTTGAGAATTATGTAGATCCCAAACATGCACAACTTGAGATCTGCCCGAAACTGCAGTGCGAGATGAATACCGGAGGTCACTGATGTCAGCATGCACGTGGTGCTCCTGAGAACCAGTCAAATCCCGAAAGATCGTTATAGAGGTTACTAAAGGTGATATTAGGCGAAATAGTGGATACAGTTTAAAATTGTATAGATAGCAAATGCAACTAGCTTTCATATATATAAACGATGAGTGGCTTTAGAGCTTGCACAACGGAATATTATGAGTTTCTATAGGTTTCATAATTAGGGATCTTAAAATGGATTTGTTTCAGCCTAGGTTGAAGAAGTGTCTAGGGTAGCTCAGATAAAGATGTCAGTGTGGTTTGGGCCCCCTGGAGGAATATAACAAAGCCGCCTAATAACTCCTCCATCAGGTGACCACTGATATGCAAATATATTCACCAGAGGCGCCTAATGGCTAATTAGAGGGTATGATGGTGGACGGGTAGGGTAGCTTATAAGGGGAATATTCTGAAAATCAATTATGGGGCACAAGTGCTTAGAGCCTTCACTCGGGAATATCACTATAGAGAAGAGCTGCCAGCTCTAATTATAATCACTGAGTACAGAGAGTCGAGAATAAGTCTTAGACATTTTTGTAGAGCAATTAAAACAGATCAGGTGACTCGATAATTTGCTGCTTAGTATAATCTATCGCCTTAATCTAGCAATACATGGTGTTATTCAGTGAAGGATGTTCACCAGCCTGAGGACCATTGGAATCACAAACTCAATATTACTCAATAACACTTTATTTTATTGAAAGTTCTATATCTTGGCTTACTAGAAAGGTTCATTCAAGTCACCAACTCCTAACATGTCAGATTTTATTGCCCACGGCATAAAACCATAGTTTTTACCCTCATGTATGTAACATTTTCCAACAGATAGTCATAAAACTTATTAGATATCATCCTATCTACATCATATTTCATGTCCATAATGTTATAATACATGTCTTTAAGTGTAGTAAAAATCAAATCCCTGTATCAAGACCTTTTTTTATTACACATCATTGCCAAATATGAAGATTAGTGAAAGTTGTGAACATGTAGCTTATCATTCCTAACTTTAACCTCATACACTTAAAAACGAGTAGATCTTCATGAAAATCAATTTCTATTATCTAGAATGACCCTACTTACAATTAATGTTACCCTTTTGCAACAATATAGCATGCAGACATTCTGGTCCAGATCTGCATGGGTGTTCTGAATACCAAAAAAACGTTACGTACGTGAGGAATTCAAATGATTTTTCACCTGAGCAATACTTTTAAACATTAACGATCATTTGCATCACTATTTCCTGTACAGAATATGTTAGGTTACCATTTCAAAGGCATATCTACACATTTTAGGCCACTTATTTGGTCATTTCTCTTGCTTTGAAAAAAATCTCACATTTTCACAGCACTTCTCACTCCGAGGGCATGTTATGTCCTACGTAAATACGGACCAGGGTACCCCAAATACTCTTCCTTAACAAGGCCCATAAGTCTATTAATCATTGCAAAACAGATAAACAACATATACCATTGCTCTGGACTATCAAATTCATTCTACTATGACTTGTCGCAAACACTCAAAAACGTTATGTACGTGAGGAATTCAATGGATTCTTTTTAAGTCCACCTGAACAATACTTTAAAACATCTCAGATCTTCTGTACAATAATTACTCATACAGAACATGTTAACTTACTACTTCAAAGGCATATCTACACACTTTAGGCCCATTATTGGTCATTTCCCTCGCTTTGAAAAAAATCCCACATTTTCACGACACTTCTCTCTCTGAGGGCATTTCAAATCCTACCTGAATGCAGACCAAGGTACCCAAATACTCTTTTTCAACAAGGCACCTAAGTCTTTTGATAATTGCAAAACAGATACTCAAGATATACCATCATTTAGAACCATCAAGTTCATTTTACTATAATTTTTTGTGAAAAATTGAAAACGTTACGTATGTGAGGATTTTGACAGAATTTTCCAAGACCTTACTATGCAGACTTTGGCCCTGATTTTTGTTTCAAGCATTCAGTTTCTATACAAACTAAACTAGAATAGACAATAGATAAAGATTTTCTCATTCAATTAGCCTATAAACATGTAAAAGTGAACCTCACATACGTAACACTGTCTGGAGTTGAATTTTGGTTTATGAGATCTAGCTTGTATCTGTGGCAAGCCAGTACTTTTATCTAATTTTTATCAAAAAAAAACTAGGAACCCTGCTTATCACAGTTAATAAGAACAGTGAGGGTACTTTGTTATTATGGTAGTTTAGACCTAAAAAAAAGTGTTACGTATGTAAGGATGCTTAAAGTTCAATATTATTAGGCATGTGTGAAAGAAAGTTGAGGTATTGACAAAGCCAAGTGATTTTTGATAGATAGCTATGACCCAACACTAAATGAAAAATAGGGTTATGACAGTCTAGTACTGTCTAGCTTAATAATATATATATATAGATGGGAATGATGTTTAATTGGGCAGAAAAGGGCTTTTTTGGTGTATCCCCCAACTTCGAGCTTCCGTAAAATTGTCAAATTACTGGCCGATATACATAGATTTACCACCGGATGGTGGTCTACATTTCTCACTGTAACTCCTCAAATCCAGGAGTTCATAAAATAGGCCCAAACATCGCTCAGTGAATTTGCCCACTATATATGTACTAGTATGCGCTCCTCGGTGTGGTAGGTAGGTGGAGAAATCATTTTATTTCATTATTCTATTCCACCAGAGCCCTCAAAAGAAGGAAATTGCATGATATCATTGCAGATAGCAAAATAGGGCAATCTGGAAGCACCCGATCTTTGGTTTTCTTAGATATCCACCTCTGCTGAAACCACTGGCTAAAGTTCGCATCGATGTCGGTAAAGTGTTTAGGGGGATATCCAGATGAGCAACATATATAACGACATCACTAATCTTCATTAGTCTTCACTCTGTTCATCCTAGTTCAGATTGTACCTA
Organism: Acholoe squamosa; assembly: GCA_949317995.1. NCBI lineage: Eukaryota > Metazoa > Annelida > Polychaeta > Phyllodocida > Polynoidae > Acholoe > Acholoe squamosa. The sequence continues at coordinate 32,661,965 of OX439044.1, forward strand.
GCACAACCATGGCTGCCGCTAATATGACACCCGGTTCCACGCCATAGACTAGCACTTTTCGGAAGGACACAAAAATAGAAACAAAATATTATGACCTTCCTAGCCTAAAACTGCCCATTGAACGACTGTCAGCCAATGTAGCCATTTTGGATGTCATACACCTTGCTGGGTTTACGACTGTCAGCCAATGTAGCCATTTTGGATGCCATACACCTAGCTGGGTTTTGACCCTGCTGTCACCTCCCTGTAGCTGCGTCCAATCAAGCCTCATTCCCAGATAATCCAAAGAGAGGCTTGCCTTGATAGCGCCCCTTAAGACCTTGTTAATCAGCTTCGTGGAAAGCAGTCACACCTAGGGCGTGTGACGTCACCGCCAAAGCCTATTTGAGCTGCCCCAGAGGTGCTGGGCTGTGTGAGTCCTTGCCGTCCTGCTCACCCACCCACCCTCCTTCTCCACACCTCCCCTTCTATTCTCTAGCACCCTCAGAGTAGCATGGATACAGGACACATATCACACACCCTACGTCCTAGCAACCATCTTCCTCCAGTCAAAGGATCGAGAGGGCTCTATGCTTCCACAATGTTATAGTACCATGGCCCATTACCGTATACATTACATCAGCTTTTTTAAGTGAGTTTGAGTTTGAGTTTTGTAGTTTTTTATTACCGAATTTCATTTTCATGATGTTTCGTAGGCAATATTGGGCCGACATAAACCCTCGTATAAGCAAATCTTATCAACATTTGTGACGTGTTAACGCATAGAAAAAGTATACAAGCACTCGACTTTGGGGAATGATATGCCATATGGTAATGCTAAAGAATTTGTGTATAAGTCGTATGTATATACATACTATGTGTAACATAAATGTAATGATAGCGTTTGTCTCGTTCAGAACATAGCATTTGGTGTTTTGGGCATACATCCCTTATACCTTACAGTGATATGTCTTATATTAGTGATGTATATATAAGTCCTTTAGTGGACCATATGTAAGTTACAAACTCGGCTCGTATGCCATCCTGTTTACATTAATAGACAGGTCAGCATAGTGGCTATTACCTTAGTGGTAGCCCCACACATATGAGCAACATGACATCATTGTACCTTGTATCAAATACACCATGCATTGAACCCAGAAAAAAACCCTATTTCTAATTATTCAGATGTATCACCTTTATGCACCATTTCCCAGGTGTGGGTTTGAGATTCATACATGAACCGGACTTGTGTTTATTCAAGTTCAGCATATATATGAATCTGACATACAGTTAATACAGATAATGTCAGGTTGATATCTACCAGAGCATTGCTATATAAGTCTTCACATATGAATTTCAATAAAATGGTGTTCACAAATCATGCATACTTGTGTCTAGTTACATATACCGTAGCTATATAGCCCGCTTACTGAGTGTGGGTTGATAGATCCATAGTGGATGCACCTGTCACTAGCGAGTCATATTCATGACAGAGAGGATTAATTAAATTAAATTGAATTATTTTCATGTGAAAAGTATGAGTGCTCATCAACATGGGCTTTCCTGGTGTATTCATGTTCAATGAACTATGACATACTGATTGATTGATTGATTGAACGGCTGAGGAATCAGACCCATTATATCAATGCATGGTGGCATGTAACCCTGGGGGGAGAATCTATATATACTGAAACCAAGGTGGCTGAGGAATCAGTCCCTCCTGGTCTTTGAGCTGCACTTGACATGTGACCTTTGAATAGGCTGAGGAATCAGTCCTGTCTAATAGGTTATTGGAGTCTAATTCTGTGTGTTTTATTCTTTCGGAGTTTTTTAAACTCATCTATAGACTCTACAATTTGTACCTTACTATCAAGGTCATCCCATTCCCAAATCCCTCTTTGGATTGGGCATTTATCAAGGGATTTATATGTCAGAGGGGACGGGTATTTTAATCTTGGAGTCCCCTCTTGTTCTCCGCCTCCTAACTGGAATTGTCTGGCCAATAGCCTTGGATGTTTTAAACATCATATCAAGTAACTGACAAAATGGTATGTCAAAGTGTTTATGGAGGTCAGTGGCTGAGGAGCACTCATACATATTGCTAAATTTTGAAATTCTGAGTCCTCTATTTTGTAGCTTTTGAATTTTTTTAACATAATCATTGGTTGTACAGTCTATAATAAAGCTGGAATAATCTGCATAAGGAAGTATCATTTGCTTGTATAACGTGATGGTTTTAGATTCATCTAGAAATTTTCTTATTCTAGCCAATAAATATAACTTATGACTCATAATGCTGATAACATTGTTGACATGTTTTCTGAAATTTAACTTATGATCAATAGTTACACTTAGGTATTTGTATTCAATCACTTCTTCTAACATTGTGGTATTAACATTGATATTAAGTGGGTCTTTGTTACCCATAGGCCTCCCGCTTACTTGCATTACCTTGGTCTTTTTGCTGTTAATAGTTAAACAATTGTTATTACACCAGTTTACAGTATGTTGGACTTCTATGTTCAGCAGATTACTGGATTCATTAGCTGTAGGTGCACTGGTGGTTATGACAATATCATCAGCGTACATAAAAGTCTTAGCATTAACAATATGTAGAGGAAAATCATTGATAAATAACAAAAATAGGAGAGGGCCTAAAGAACTTCCCTGAGGTACACCATATGTTACTAAGCTCTCATCTGATCTTTTATTATTAATTAAGGTAACTTGCCTTCTATTGCTTAAGTAAGAATGTAACCATTTTAGTGTATGTTGATCAATACCAGTTGCTGCACATTTTTTCAATAATAAGGGGTGGCTGACAGAATCGAAGGCTTTGGAACCATCCACGTAACAAATACTAACAATATTATTCTTATCTACTTCTGAGTAAAGATGGTTAACAAAATCAAATATGGCGTCCGATGTGCCGAGACCTGGTCTAAAACCGTACTGACTCTTGGTTAGCAATGAATTTTGATTCAAATGGCTGATAATGTGTTTATGAATTATTTTTTCTAGTAAACGACCTGGGATAGGTAGCAGGTTTATAGGCCTCCAGTTGCTTATATTATCCAGTTGTCCAGACTTTGGTATCGGCACTACCATACTAACTGACCACTCTGTAGGAAAGATGCCTTCATGGATGGAATTATTAAACAGACTGACCAATTGTGGAATAATGATGCTGAAGGCTTCCTTCAGAACCCTAGCGCTTATACCATTAATACCACTTGATTTGTATATATTGATGTTATCAACTAATTTCTCAACCTCCTCGTAGTCAATAATTGGTATCTCACAGGCATGCTGTATGTTGTAATCGACCCCAGCCCAGTTATCGATGTTGAAATTCATTTTACGCGCCATATTATCCCCAACACATGCAAAGAAATTATTAAAGTAGTCGGGTATTTCATCTTCAGGTACCTTATCCCCACTCAGGTAGTGTTCAAAGTCAGCCCTAACACCCTGATCAGTTGGCTTAATTAGGGTATTGATCCTTTTCCAGAAAGTCCTATGATTGTCACCTTTCATGTCATAAGCCGCACTAATCTGTTGTTTTTTTGCCTCCCTTATCATTTTGCTAATTCTATTCCTAAGAACCTTGGCTCTGTTCAACTCAGCTATGTCATCATGTAGCATGAATCGCTTCATATGCTCCCTTCTGTCATATATGGCGGATCTGGGTGGGGTTGACTTTGCTAAATAATTAAGGTTCACATGATTTACCCTTTTATCTTTTATTCTCTTATTTGGTAAACCTTTTTGTTCCTCCACATAGTATTGCACACCATAACTCTGCCTCCTTCAAGATTGCTTTAATAACTCATAAATGCTCCCCAAGTCACCCTGTTCTCAATATTTTAACGGTTTTCCCCTCCTCTTTTTCTTTTTTAGATTAGACTACCCGGTACGTCATTCATTCGCGTAATAAGTGATTTTCTTTGACTGAAGCAGATCCAACATTACAACTTTTGTTCTTGGCAGTAGCCCTATGCTTTAGGAATTACATGTTGACAAGTAGTGACATCATTACAGATTATAAAAATATGAAAAATATATCAGTAAATTAAGGAGTATAGTTATGGTGCTTTTAACTCAGTAGTTGCCATCTAGTGGTTTGACATGGATGAGTTGATTGTTCACAAAGATATGGTAATAATGATAACACAGACACAAGCCTGGCTGTTTAATCCGGGTAGAATGTTGAAGGTTCGGGAGGGAAGGAGGCATATATGTATGTCGGTGCACGAAAAAGTGGGCATAAGGTCTGACGAATTGGGTCTATATAGTAGTGTATTTGTACAATGTTATTTGCAGGCTAGACATTATTTTGGTTTAGCCTTTATCGGAGAGATATCCCTCTGTATATGGGGCTTTTTGATAGCCTTTCCGTCGTGATTTCCTTTTTCCAATCCTACGACAATTACCATAGTAGCCCTCTCATGTGCATCTGCACACAGGTTCTTATTGCCTTTTTAGTTCTGTACGCTTTCTTTTCTTCTTGAGTCCTATGCCCTTAGCACCCCATTCTACCCCAGCCTGCTCACTGTCCATGAGTTGCTCCCTAAGCCGGCTGGTGGCCTCTACTACAGGCAGCCTGGCAGATGAGCAGCTCCACAGAATATAACACAGTACTTTATAATGATGAGCTGCTCATGAATGTCACAGGGACTGCCCGTCTGGTCAGAGATACTGGACCCTGAGCTGCTACTCAGTATAAGTCTTGGTCACTGTATTGAATCAGGAAGGGTCCAAAAGGTATAACGAGGTTCCTTTGTAGGGGGCATCATTCCTTGATTTGGTATTGGAGAGATAATCACTAGCTGATAACAACCAGTCTGATTGGTACCAGCTGTTATGTCATGCACCTTAAAAGTGAATGAAGGGCAAAATCCCAATAATGCTTCCCACTAGGTCGGAATACATCCGTACCATTTAGTGCAAGGAGTTTTGAGGAGGTGTAGGGGACGTGTAGTGGACTTGCTGTCACTGACCCACAGCTGCCCCCCCCCCAAAAAAAAAAAAAAAAAAAAAAAAAAAAAAATAGTCAATTGATTGATTAGTTGGGAATTCTCAACAAAACGGCTAGGCTTTTATCTAAATCTCACACAAATACACAGACTGTGTGATCCGCGATTATGTCAAGATCTACACAGTGCAGTCCCCATAGGGAACCACCTTGAATATTCAAAACGTCATGAAGGCCTCCACGGACCAGCTCTTCCTGAGGGCATGGACATCAGGCTGTAGATTGAAATCATGATTTGATGGAAAGAATCCAGCGGCCCTGTATGTTTTTTTGCATTTATTGGTACGTGTCTGGTATGGGCTGAAGTTAATATTTGAATTTCATGATCCTCCAATAATTAGTAGATAAGGTCAACACTTGGTTTGTACGTGAAAAAAAATAGTGGGATAAAAGAGTAAAATTTGGAACAGTTTTTGTTTATGTTGATATAAACTGAACCAATATGCTTTTGTATTGCATTAAAACCATGCTCATTTGACCCCGCTCACTTTTATGGATAAGGCAACGGAGGTGACCTCATCAAGCCAGGTAAAGATGATTATCGCCAGATGAAAATTTTAATCTTTTCATGATCAACATCCATTAAGGTTTATGTTCATTTGTCATTAAGATATCATGGTGTATCATATGCTGGTCCTTCGGCAGTGTGTCGACCCTGTAGGGTCACTGCAATATATGAATACAACCCTAGCTGGCAAGTTACCCCTAGGGCAGCCTTTATATGCCATGACGACCAAAGGACATGTATAGGGTGTTAAATCATGCATCATGTGGTCCTTACGGAGTTAGAGGTGGCCGAGTGCAGTGATTGCAGTTTAGTGAAGCATCCTCCAGGGTCAGATGGTGTCGTTAATGTCCACCTACAGTCATCAGGTTTCTAATGAATTCCTAAGCCCCTCCCCAGAAGAGGGCAGAGTCCGAGATGTTGTGCTTAGTTTTGTCCACATGCTACGTCGCTGCACAGTATTTCACCTTGACACACCTGATCACATTATGTCCACAAAATTCAAAAGAGGCGTTCACATAACACTGGGTCCACACTGAACTATCACAGATTTTCCATTATCTGCGATATAGACACTTTATTTATAACCTGTAGAAAGACGGGCACTAGAAGTGCTCCAACTTCTTGGATAGCCTACAGTCGTTTACCTAGACACTGTCATGGCCTGGCCGGGGGGTATGTTAAATTTTAGATAGTAGATAGTGTCCATGAAAAAGTGTAAGGTGTGACCGATTTCACTAGGTGTGGAAAACGGGGATATAAATGGCATGAAATTCAATCAAGTATTATGAAAAGCCAACGGAACCCAGTAGGTGCGACAGGTTGTCACTGTAAGTAGTATAAAATATTGCGTTAGACTCAGGCGTCACCGGCTGCTCGCTGTAAGCCACCTACCGTACTCCCAACCTCTCCTCTTACATTTCCCATCACACCTCCAGCTTCCCTCATAGCATCGTACCTTAGGCTGAAACACCTTATAAGGACAGAATGACAAACTGTTCTACATTCACCATGATGCACCAATGACTGGCGAGTAACCCACTGTAGTGTACTGGTGCATTATGCCAATGGTGTGAGAGCACATCAACCAGGCATAGCACATTGAGTAACCCACTGTAGTGTACTGGTGCACCATGCCGATGGTGTGAGAGCACATCAACCAGGCATAGCACATTGAGTAACCCACTGTAGTGTACTGGTGCACCATGCCGATGGTGTGAGAGCACATCAACCAGGCATAGTACATTGAGTAACCCACTGTAGTGTACTGGTGCATTATGCCGATGGTGTGAGAGCACATCAACCAAGCATAGTACATTGAGTAACCCACTGTAGTGTACTGGTGCACCATGCTGATGGTGTGAGAGCACATCAACCAGGCATAGCACATTGAGTAACCCACTGTAGTGTACTGGTGCACCATGCTGATGGTGTGAGAGCACATCAACTAGGATTAGTACATTGCCAGAGCTGCATCTTTTATATATAACGTTGGCTAAAGAATCTGGATAGGTACTTCATTGTTAGCAAGATGACACCGTGTATACCGTAGAAGACCTCTAGACATGGCCGTTATGCACACTCAAGGGGATGTTGAGGAGAACTAGTGGCTCCAGTGGGAACCGCAAACGAGTCCCCAGAGTCCCATACCCCGTCAGCGGCATTCCCTGATTCACTGGAGGTGCCCACCCTCTCCATACCTCATGGTGTGAAGGAGGTGTCCTGCCTTAAAGCCATGCAAGGATGTGCTAAATGGCTCCTCCAGGCCTTGTGATAACACTGTTTTGATAAAACCTGGTAAAATCTCCGATGGCCATTGGAAAGAAGGGTATCATCTTTTCAAACATTAGAATATTTCTGTTTACACATATATTTCTTGAAGAGCATCTTGTTTTTAATAGGTTGCTTTGCAATATGAATTATGATTACATTAGAGGCCGGGATTATTGGGCATAGGTGTAGATGCAATTTAGTTGTAATGCATGCATATTGAATACACACATATGAATTAGGTTAGCAAAATACAATTTCTACATCAACCTTAAATTGTAAGATGTACAAATATACTGGATTTTAGGTAAATAGCCCTATTTGATGAATGCATGTACAGCATAATTATTTCATTTGTGCCAAAATTAATCGTCTTAAAATCTTTAACCGTAAAAGATCAGTCCCTTCAGAATACATAAAATAGGACAATGGGATTTCCTTTCGTTGCGAGGCCGGAAATTTTCGACCTAAGATAGGATAAGAATGTCATTTTAGAATTCAGTCAACTGATGTTTGATATATATATATATATATATATATATATATATATATATATATATATATATATATATATATATATAAGAATATAAGTGAGTCGTGTTAACCACAGATAAGATGATATCATTCAATCAGCGTCCACATGTATTACCAACAGCACCTCCAGACACAATGGTGTTGGCGTAATGATATATTGTACATAGCAGGGGGGGGGGATATTGTTGAGATGAAGCACTTTTTTCTGTCATAACAGACGCCCTGAAGAAGCAGGTGCTGCTTAAGGATTCCTGCATCAACTCGGCCAACAATTCACGACTTATTAGGTTAATTAAGGGAGAACGCCCACATGTTTCTCAAGCCGAGATTAAAAATGGGAATTCTTTTCAATTCTTACTTATTTCTTTCTAACCCCTTAATGATTCGAGTTCAAACTTTGTGAGGACTCTGAGTCTGAATCTTCCCTGAGCACAGTGGAATAGATTCATGTTGTGTAGGCACTCAGTGTTCCAAACATGGAAATCGACTGACCACACTAGCATCAAGGGTAGGTGTAATTTCTGACAGCAGAATTAATAAGAGGATTTATATGAACCATGAATGTCAAAATATACTTAATGTTCAGTTATCATGGTATGCCTAGGGAGGAGGGCTAAAAAAGCATGGGCAGAGAAGGATCCGGAAGAGAACGCCCGAAAAGATGATAAGGTAACAGGCACTACACACCCCCCCCCCCCCACTCTCCTACTGCTAGTCTCCCGACACTGTCTGCGCACCGCCCCCCCCCCATCCACCATCTATTCACCCTGCTCTATTGGCGTTGTAGTATTAGATTAGAGGTCAACAAGGCGTCTCTTGCTGCTCCTTAAATCAGCACCGCATAATGTCGTCTGCTGAACCTACATGTATAAAGACGACTTTTAGACACCGGGGGGACGTTACGGAAGAACATATTTAGAAGATTTAAGGTGAAATTGTTCTCCCATTGAAGCTTCAGCATAACTGTAATTGGATTCCTATAAAATGTGAGTGCAAACCCCGAGTTGTAAAATTCACTTCTTTTCCCTTCTGAGAGAGGAAATTGTAACCTTCAGTATTATAAATTCTTGTTATTTCACCAATTTTCAATTCTGAGAAAAGAATCTAAAACATAGACCTTGAACACTATACCCATCCCTGCTTTGACTCTTTTCAATACGATTCATCTTTTACTCTTCAAAATATATTAAAAAGTAGGCTCTAGTCTTCTAATCTAAGGGGACTTTTTTATATCAAAACAAAATGAAACATGTTATAGGTATACAATGAGTTATATATTGTTGTAACGGACCCCAGGGTCCATGGTGGACCTTTCCTCTAGGCCACTAAGGGGTTCTTTATCAGGGGAGCTTTACGAGTCCTTTATAACTTTAACTGGCAAACCACCAAAATGGCGGCGGTAATGGTGTGTCCGTCCTCGTGTTCTGCATACCTCTAAATCGTTCCCTTTCTTTCCTCAATAGACCTGTCTTTAATCTCTGGAACCACAACTCACTTTCCTTGTTGCGCCCGTCCAAGAGAAGTCCCAGCTAGATTGGCCTATGGAATAATGTCCGGCTGTAACATGGCAATTATATGCTCCATTATCTGCAGAAATTAAATGTTGGTCAAGATATCATGAATCAGCTTCAATTCTGTTTTCTTTTTCTTTTTCCACAACAAAATGATAATATTGATTCATCTCATTTTTTTCCGTTTCATTTCCAATATCAATTATCCCAAGTTCGGCTGTAAAATTTTACCCCCCCCCAAAAAAAGCTACAGGATGATTTCTAGTATGCCTGTCTGAAGTGTACAATATTAGCCACCATAAGATAAACTTTGAACAAAATGTGTTTGTGTGCGTTTTTCTCCATTTTGGGGGTAATGTCCAAGATTTGTGTGCCAAATTTAGTCATACTCCTAAGAATCGACTTAAAATTATATTTTGATATCATGATTGTTCAGAAAGTTAACTTTACACTCTATTCGAGTCACCTTTAGTAGATCAATGCTATGGGATTGCGTATTCTCTGAGGATGTGCAGTCAATCAGGTTCCCTTGCAGACCTCCTGCTATCATTCCCCTAAATCGATTTCCTCTCCACCCAGACCCCATCCTCTTTTTTTTTCTATTCCATACAGGATGGACCCATTGTTTTTGGCGCCTCGTTGACTGGTCTGGGAAAGACAAAACGTGTGGGGAATACCTCCTGTTTCCAGGTGTTTTTTCCTTATCATTCCTGGTGGCGCTTTTTGTTGTTTCAGCATCCAGGACCTGGGTACTTCTATAGACTAAGTGTGGGGAGGACGGGGGATACATATATACTACTCGTCACGATACTATGGGCACCTACAGGAAGAGTGTTGTGAATTGATGGCTGGGCGTATGTTGGGCTAAGAGAATGTCCTGCTTTGTTTACTGGAACAATGTATGGTGAGAAATTACAACGTACTGGGACAGATCAAGTGAAGATTACATAGCTATAGGTTATAATTGATGTCAGGATACATGTATGGGTAGTTTTGATAAATCATGGCACCACGGTATGTATGCTTATACATGTACATCCTGGTATTCAACTGTTTCTAATAATACATATTCTGAATAGAAATTATATCCAGCTTTCTGGTTCAGCCTTTACCATCTTTGGCTCTAGTGTATCATAAGGGTGTCTTCGCCTTGTACATTGCACACCTACTGATCTCATGTATTCCCTTATATGCACTCCAATCACTTCAGTCTGCCTCAAATTGAAACCCCTGGAGTCGTCAGTGTCTAGAATCATTTTCTTTTCCAGGACAAAAAAAAACAATGATGCTAACTTAGCTAACAACTGCAACCTCTCCAATCGTACTAGAATTCCATAGGCTTAGCACCTGCCTTAGCAGCCGGGATGGAGTCGTAGAAACTTTTAAATTGTCATCTAGCTATTCCTTAGCAAGCGTATGATATAATTTCTGATACTCAATCTTACACCAACCTTCGGTGATAAAGAGTGATTTCCATAAACATATTTCTGTGTGAGATGAACATTCAGGTTAGGTCAGAGATACGAGTGACTGACCAAAGTGATCACTGAAAGTGGAGCAAAGTAACACTTAACGTGGTCTGTCGATATGTGCCAACCTTCAACTTGACACGACTGTGCTGCCACTTTGGGCGCTTCCACCATTCCACGAGACTTTTAGCCATCTATCGTCAATGTGTCACTAACATGATGGGTCCCAGTGAGGGACTTGAACAATTCATATTGCAGGACCAGGGTTGTGTCTAAATGTTAAAATCCAGAGTACATACTCGAAGCGGGAACTGATCTGACAATCTTGATCGTGGATATGCAAGTGTAGGACTCTTCCTTGAGAAAGTTATGTATCAAATGGACAAAAAGTATAAAGTCATGTTTCATAAATATGAAATTATATCAAAATTTAATATAGCTATCACCTGGACCCGACTCTTTTATCTATCATTGTTGCCTTCCAAAGTCACCGTTCAAATTGCTCGGTTTGCCTTATGTTGGGGTAAATATTTCAGGGCAGTATGTTTCTATTTGGGTGTCAGTTTCAAAACAGGAGAAGCATTCATCAAAACAGCAGTGTACCCTCCCATCTCCTCCCACTGACCCAGCGTTACTCATCACACCTATAGCAGTCAACATGTTCTCACTGCTGTTCGAGGAAAACACACAAACAGGTCTGTGCACCGACCTACCACTGAAAACCCTGGCACCGTTATATGGGCCCTAAAGGGCGACATCCATGGCATGTGCCCATGGCATCTGTTTTTGTTTTTTTTCAAATCCCGTATGACCTGTATCAGCTGATCATATCCCATATTGATTTGAAGAAAAACAATGGAGTAAATTCCATGATATCAGTTATTTTTCCCCTATGTCAGTAAACACCATGTTCCAAATGGCCCTGTTATCATAGGCACCTTAGGGATCTATGGTCAAGATTACCCCTATACTAACCGTGATCCAAATGTAAGATCCACATGTCGATGTATATTAACAGCCGCAAAAAAGAAACCATCTTTCTATCAAATATCACCCTTTCCTAGGGCTATTGGAACAAGCTGATTTAATTTGATTACCATAGTGATACACTACTATTCGAAGCAACAAAATACGCAGTGGAAGAGTATCAGAGAACCCATGAGGACAGAAGTGACAGAAGTCATAATATCATTATCACATCACACCTGCTTAGAAATATATCTGGCCTACGTGGTTGGTAGGTTGAAGCCTGAAGGGCAGCTATAGAAGTCCCACATCATTAGGCATCTTTCAGAACCACACTTATAATCCTATTTGCTGGGTGAAGTAATGAAATAGCGAGGAACGTGCCAGCAACAGATGAAAAATACCATTCCTAATTACTGAGCTAATTTTAAAAGGATTGTGATACCACCCACAGGGATGGGATGCCGCTGTCTTGCACGGCCACGGTGTGGACCTTTGGGATCTTCCCTCAATATCGCTCATTAAAGGTAATTCTCTACACACAGTTCACCCATTATCGCTGGGCACATGTAGTCACCGGAAGTGTCAACTGAATAGCGTTGTACTAGGCGGTCCGCGGGATGGTGGCTGTGTATTCTATAATATCATGCCTTTTTTATAAGAGAGGAATGAGGTGAGCCGGGGTGGGGTAGTGACTCTGTTGTGTGTATTGATGTAGGAGATATCAATTTAGTTAATATAATTTTTAGAAAAATAACCACTTATATTGCAATATATTCCTCAGATATTATTGAAAGGTAGATACGACGGGAAATGCCTGACGGAAAAAGCTCTTTGAATTTGAATAGCACCGGAAACCCATAGTTCACTTGGCCTCTGTCGCACGATGGAGCCATGCATTTCCTATATTATTTCTGTACAGAGGCCTAGTGGACTACCGATGTAATCATCTATTCTAGACATATCGAATGGAAAGCAGGAGAGGTATATAGGGTTGAATATGACGGCACAGCCAGCCCATGCATCAGCTATTGATTGGTCGGAAATAGATATTCATACATGTCAAGTCTGTCTGTTCCTTATACAAATAGTCCACTGGGCTTTTTTGGCCGACTTTTGTGTAGGTAATATGTACCCAAAGTTGGCCGAAGATTCCTAGTGGACTATTGGTTTAAGTCCACTAAGCCTCTGTCGCAGAAATCTGTGTAGGACATGTATGGCTAAATCGTGTGACAGAGGCCAAGTAGTGGACTATGGACTTAAGTAGCACATCCATGGTAGTGACACCTGCATATATCCTATAAAATGTCTAATATTTACTAATAAATCGGCCTACAGAGGCCTAGTGGACTATGGGTATTACACCAATAGTCCACTAGGCCTCTGTCACAGAAATCTATATAGGAAATGTATGGCCCAATCGCAAGCGACAGAAGCCATTGTGACTATGACACCATACATGGTTTACCATGGTTTAGTATATACCATAGTCTTTTATTTACTTATTCAATTATGGTATACTACAATAATTATTATTCCCCAAAGTTGATACACACTTTGCTACACCATTGCATACCAGTGTATAGCATATAAAAACCCTAGTTCCAAGACCATAGACTTCAATGATTATAAAGAATCGTGATGTAGTGTGGTTACAAATAACTTTTATATATCATAGTTTCATGAGTGATACCTTGGTATGTCTGGAAAAGCTTAGTGTATCATTATACTGTGAAAGCATAGTATACCATATACCTCTCAAACTATGGTTGATCATGCAGTTATATCTTTGATGTAGATATTGCAATTTACCTTAATATATCATAGTAAACCATGGTGTATACTGGTTCACTAGCGTAGATCATGATATCTACCATGGTATATTTTCACCTGGGAATATTGGGACAGTTGACCCATCTTGGTCCAATTTGACCTCTTTTGAGCTAAATTGACCCAACTGCCCATTTTGTGTCAATCTGAGTCAATATGGCCCAATCTATGGCCGTTTGACCCATCTTGGGCCAAATTGATCTAATACTAAATAAATAATTATATAAATTTCTGCGATAGAGGCCTAGTGGACTATGGATGTAAAGGGGGAAAGGAGAGGGACCTATCCGAGTAGAGGCAAAATAGGGTGCACGTGAGGTTCACCTGAAAATAGGTAATAAAAGTAGTAGCAATATGGTATTTATGTACAGCATAATTGACGCCAACTGCTGCGCGTTATGTCAAATTGGTAACGCCATTGAGAAAGATGTCGGTCGTTATGTGCATCTTGTTTGTCTATGCTAACCAGTGAGTTACTCAGTGAGCTATTTTTAGGAAGGAGTAAAAACTCCTAGGGCGAGGTGAGGAATATTTACCCTACTATTGCAGTGCCGTGTCTGCTACATATAAAATACACTGAGGTCAATGCTTCATGAGTAGGATACACCTGGGCTACCGGCTGAAAACCACCCCCACAACCAGTTACACCTGTCTACTATATGTGTTAATGGTAGTTACCACAATACATCGCGCCAAAAGAGAAAAACATTCCTTGGTCATAGCAGAATAATTGATCTTTTTCATTTTTGACTTGTAAAATTCTGATGGGTTTCTCCTAAAGGCAATGTCTTGAAGAATAGTTAATTAAACCACCAGTTCATCGAGAAAAAGCAGAAACTCAGAGCAGCTCTCTGGAGGGGGGGGGGAGCAAGAATCATAGATCCCTACGATTGAAAATAATGATATCCTTAGAGGTGGCTCTATGTAACCCTGTTTATATGCTGTGTATTCTTTTGATATCAGAGATATTACTCACAAATCTGCCACAAGTATATCCAACACTGGTGTTTACAGCATTCAGTGACTCACTGACCGTGAACACGTGGGCTAGGTACCTATAGAACATACGACGATGAATGATATCTTCAGGTAATACCCCCAAAGTATGGCTGTCGGTTTTCATATGGTATATGTTACCAATCCTGTTACTAGAAGCATATTCATCTCTTGGCTGAGAAGAAGGAGGAAGAGGAGGGTGGGCTCAATGTTGAGACCCCCTGTACAACCGCTATCTATATCAACGACCGCTATCTGTAGTACTACAGATAGCGGCTAACCACCCAACCACTATCTGTGTAAAAAATACACTTGCTGTAGAAACCATCCAACCGCTATCTGTATCAACAACTGCTATCTATAGTAACTTTTCTGATGCTGAGTTAAGACATATCCAACCACTATCTGTATGAAAAAAAATGCTATCTGTATCATACTGTTATTGGTGTTGCAGTGACCAATGGGCTCAGTGTGCATGAGTGTAATGGGTGGGTTGGTATATTGTAACTGTTTCTCAGCTATAGTTTGTCTCTCAGCATTTTTCATATATTTATTTAGTATTAGATCAATTTGGCCCAAGATTGGTCAAACGGCCATAGATTGGGCCATATTGACTCAGATTGACACAAAATGGGTAGTTGGGTCAAATTAGCTCAAAAGAGGTCAAATTGGACCAAGATTGGTCAACTGTCCCAATTGGCCCAATTGAATATGATGAATCCCAGATGGGTAAATTTGGTCAAATCAGATCTACATGGGTTAAATAGGTCACATTGGCCAACATGCACCAACCGCCCTGAGATTGGGCCAAATGGCCCAACATGAGCAAATTGGATCAAAACAAGTAGGGAAGAGAATTATATCAAAGGTGGTTAAAGTTGGCCCAAGATGTGATATGTTTAGCCAGTCAGACTGCCACAAGTTTCTTCAAATTTCTTCAAATTGGTAAATTGGGTCCAATCAGGTAAATATGGGTCAAAATAGGTAAATATGGGTCAAAATAGGCCAAATTAGTGTAAGATTGGCCAATTAGACCTGTTTTTTGCCCCTATTTACCTATGTTCAGTCCATCTGGGCAATTTCACCATTATGTGCTAATTTTACCGAGTCTGACCCATATTGACCTGTTTTTACCTGTTAGGACAATCTTGGGTCAGTTGACCCATATGTTGTACCAATTTGACCAATTTTGCTGCATTTGACCCAATTAATCCGACTAGGATCAATCTGACTTAAATTAGGGCAATCATGGTTAATTGACTTATCTTGGGTCAATTCAACCACTTTTGAATGGATTTGACCTAATTCACCTTTCTTGAGTCATTCTGATTCAATTTGGGTAAATCCTAGCTCAATCGATCCATTTTAGGCCAGTTTAAACTCTCTTAAGCTGATTGACCCAATTTTGATCAAACTAACTCAGTCTGGGCCAATCTCTGGTTAATTGATCCATCTTGGACCAATTTAACCTATTTTGGTTGGACTTGACCTATTCTACCCAACTTGAGTCAATCTGACTCAATTTGGGCCAATCCCAGGTTAATTGACCCATTTTGGGCCAATTTGATATTTTATTGGATATGACCCAATTTACCCAACTTGAGTTAATCTGTCTAAATATGGACCAATGTAGCCTCTTTCGACCTGATTTACCCAACTTGAGTCAATCTGACTTAATCTGGCTCACGTGACTTCATGTGACCCAATTTACCTTCCCAGGTAGCAAAAATGGTGTGGCCCGAGTCTGGGCCAGAGCAGGCTTCTGATGTGGGCCACACTGGGTTAACACAGTGGGTGCCCGATGGGTTTTGTCCTCAGCAAAGGGTCTGGGCCACACTGGGCTAACCGATTCGGGCACAGATCTGTTTGAAATTGGGCTCACCGATTTGGGCTGAAAGTGAGTTTAACATGGGTTTTTGGTGTGGCCTAAAGTGGGCTGCCTGATTTGATGAAAAATTAGTGGTGACATGTTAAAAATTCTTTTTGAGAAATTTATCCAAAATCTTTTCTTTTTTTTAAAGGTCAATAAGCAACAAATCCTTGAGCTAATCTAACCCCCCCCCCCCATCACCAAAGCAGTAAATGCAATATCTACCCAAGTGGAAAGGCAGAGCAGTACCATTCATTTGAATCAAACTCATTCAGCCAACACAAGGCACTTTGATTCATTAAAGTGACATTCTGGCCTCAATCTTCCCCTACTAATTCCCTATGTAGGAGTAGAGAAGAGAGCCTTCAAGTTCATAATGACTGTACCTCTGCATATCTGCTCTTGTTCCAAGTTCAGTGCAATAGAAATGGTGTTGCCATTCCACTACTACTCAGATGACCTTGATTTGCACTTTTGACTAGAAACATCTAAGTATTTCCAGACTATAAGAAAGTCTGCACATTATTACTTCATATCTGATTTAGTAGTCTATTCCAGTTGTCCTATGTCTAAAAGAAATAAGTTTGGTATGGGTAGTAGAATTCTGCCTGGAGTGCTGTGAAACCACTTTGTAGTGAGTCTGCCATGGACTGGCCTACAGGGGCAGGGGATATTTTGGGTTTCTCAATTGCCTCTATATATAGTCCTCTTATACCTGGCCAAGTGTGAGACCTGTTTGCCCCCACACCACAAATACACCTTGCAAGCCTACTAGTACAAAGAAAGACATGAAGCTGTTCTTTCCAGGAGTAGTCAGTGTTGCCTATTACATAAAAATATCTGGATCCCTACTATGAACCTACCTCTGTATTAATGGTATAGGGAAAGTGTCCTACAGCAGTGGTGGAGGGAAGGGAGGGGGGAGGGCAGGGCAGGGTGAGAGGAAGGCAGGGCAGGGTGAGAAGAGGGCAAGGCAGGGTGAGATGAGGGCAGGGCAGGGTGAGAGCAGGGCAGGGCATGTGAGCAAAGGAGATGCCAGGGCAGTGCAGGGTGAGAGTAGGACAGGGCAGGGTGAGAGGGCAGGGCAGGGTGAGAGCAGGGCAGGGTAAGAGCAGGGCAGGGCAGGGTGAGAGCAGGGCAGGGCATGTGAGCGAAGGAGATGCCAGGGCAGTGCAGGGTGAGAGTAGGGCATGGCAGGGTGAGAGCTGGGCATGGCAGGGCGAGAGCAGGTCAGGGCAGGGTGGGAGCAGGGCAGGGCAAGGGTGAGAGCAGGGCAGGGCAGGGTGAGAGGAGGGCAGGGCAGGATGAGAGTAGGGCAGGGCAGGGCAGGGCAGGGCGAGAGCAGGGCAGGGCAGGGTGAGAGCAGGGCAGGGCAAGGCAGGGTGAGGGCTGGGAGTGAGAGTGAGTGAGTAATAGATGTTTAACACCATTTTGACAGCTAAGGTCATATTCATGGTGAGATCCTCATTACACAAATTCACAGAGGAATGTGTCAGTGCCTGCGCATATGTGCACCACACACGTCCTGAGGGGATAGGAAAGAGGAGAAATAGACCCTTTTAAGTGGACTAGGGAGGCCCAGGGAGGGCAGGGTGACAGAAGGGCAGGGCAGAGCGGGGTGAGAGGGGGAAAGGGCAGGGCAGGTTGAGTGGAATGAGGAGGAGATGGAAGGGTTAGGGGATGGATAGGTGAGGGACGAACAAAAAAGAGAGAGGGAGGGGGAACACTCATCACAGAGTTTAGAACAGTTCAGAAGATGAGGCTGCCCTGTCCAAACCCACTCTCACCCCAGACTGGGAAGACTTTATGCAGCTAAGTACCCATCTTGGGATGCCCATTTTGAAACCATCCAGGGCCCAATGTGGTTGCCCATTTTAAACCTGACCAGTGCCCAAATCGGGCAGCCCAATGTGGCCCAGACCATATGCTGAGGACAAAACCCGTTGGGAGCCCAATGGGCTCAAGTGGGTTTGCCCGATTTGGGCTGCCCTGTGTGGCCCTGACTGGAAACCCAGCATCTGCCGAACCTAAAACCCATGTACTGAATACTGCCCGCTTTGAACCACCTTATCCCGGGTAAAACCAATTTGGCCCCGAGCGGGCTTGCTACATGGGTTGGGTCAATGTGTCTAAATTTGGTCCAATCCAGTATCAATTGACCTATCTTGGATAGTTTTAATCTCTTTTGACCAAATTTTCCAACTTGAGTCAGTCTGAAAGCAACATTGATACAGTTAGCATAAGAGGAAATACAATTGCCAGTTGATACACTTAATTTTATACAGAAAGTGTTTCTTTTACACAGATAATGGTTGGATGGTCAACCACTAACTGTAGTTATACAGATAGCGGTTGTTGATACAGATAGCGGTTGTACATTCCCTGGAGGTGGTGGTCTGTATACATGGTTAGGAGGGAGGGGTAGCTAGGTTAAGGGAAGATAACACTACATGTATCATAACTTTAAAGTAGCATATGATTTCCATACCTGCACAGCTTACAACAGGTGTTGAACTGGCCACTCCTCAGGTGTGCCTTATGGGTCCTCCAAGTGGACTGTCTCCTAAAGGCGAACATGTGGACACAGGTAAGTAGGCCCTCCTCAGGTGGGTCTTATACAAGTAAGTCTTGCTACGGAACTCCAGGGTGTAGTACTACTTGTACTAGCAGTAGTTACACCTGAAGGTTGTGGGGCCTGGAGGAGTTAGGGGCCCCCATGATTGCAGGCCATACTGCTCCTGTGTATGGCCAGCTGTGGGGGTGGGGTATAAGGTGTGTAGTCTGTCTGTGGGTGCGCCACACAAGGGCTGCTAGCTAGAGGCTACACCTAGATATCTTATATTGTCTATGGAAAGCCAAATGTGGAAGCCCCCAAGTCAATAACAATGTTTATAGAAAAAGGTCCTCTTTATGTAGGAATTGAATTACCACGGTTCAGATGTCCACAATATGGACGCCATTTAGGTGCAAATCGTGTAAAAGGTAATTATTTCAATAACTGTAAATAAAAGTGATTTCTATACATCATTAGAAAACATTATTTTTTTAGAAAATGATGCTATGTAATTAGCGCTACGCCCATTATAAATGTGTTCCTCATTATGCTTGAGTATAGTGGTGAAGCAAGGTCTTTTTATATGATGGCATCAAGGTTTTCCCTGATTAAAGAAAAAACTGTGTCAATGAAGTACTTATTTGCTCTTAGATAAATGGTGCCTGGTAGAACTACTTCGTGTTGAATGCTTCAATTTACTTTGACATTTATCTTTGATTCCGTTGATGGAGACAACACTGAAGATTTTTGGAAATGATTTGAAATGCATATCTAATTCCTTGGCTATTTGGTATTTTTGGTAATAGTCATATCTCAACAGAGTCATCGAGGCAGTTTCAAGACTTCTTCAAAGTCCTGGTTTGGACACCGTAATAATGTACATGATTATCCTAACAGAAATTATTCCATGAGACTGTTCTGAGACTTTGGACCACAATTTATATTTCGTGTTCAATTCAACATGTCCCAGGGGATTCTCAGTGCATGGAAGTCGACTCAGGGCAGGGCCTCCTTCCTTCATCTAACACAGACTGGGTTGGTCTGCATATGATCTGCGGCTGGGTGAGCTGCTCTGCCCACCATGAGCAGCTCTAATACCGACCAAGCACCACAAGCTGCCCACAGGCCCAACATCAACATTTCCTTCATGTTTAGGAGCAGCTCATGGCACCGGTGAGCCGAGTCTATAGGGAGCAGCTTGTATTGGGAATGGCGGGAGATGCGTGGAAGTAGAGGTGATTATAAAATTTGCCTCAATGGAGGCACAGAGACAGGTAATAGTAGAATTAGGCCCGAATCAGGTAAACTGGGGAATTTTACAAGGAGAGGTGGGGTAAGTAGGGAATGCGAGGATGTGCGAGGTAGGGGCTACCAGCAGGCAGAGACTGTTAGTGGAAAGACCAAGGGAGAATGGTTAGGAGCCGAGCAGGGGCGAGATGGTAGCTTTGAATCGAGAAGATCTGTGTGTACATAGGTAATGACGAAGGCAGTCAGAGGGGCAGATAGGTTGGAGAATGGTACCATACCGCCCCATTGCAGTAGCTGCATGAGGGTGGAGGCAATTAGCTTCACGGGTGGATCCCATGGTGGTACTTGGTTAGCACCAAGAGTACACTGAGTAATATAGTGCTCGCCCCATCTTTTAGTTCTGAACAGAGTAGAGTAGCACTGATCCCTTTCGCCCTTGCTGTCTCTCTATTGAACTTTCTCTCTTTTACTCCCCCTACCTCCCCTCTCTCTCTAATATTTCGGATCGTTCTATCTGTATTTCTTTTGTAGATCCCGCTCTTTCTCTTCCGCTGTCTTTATCTATCGTTGTTTAATTTCTTACCTCATTTATTCCTGCCTTTCACTCTTCCTATCCAGTCCAATTTATCCGCCTCTATCAGTGTCTCTTTCTCTTTCTATCTCATTGCCTACTCTCTACTCTACTACTTCTTTCGTATTCCCTATCTCTCTCTCACAATTCATTCACAAACAGTAACAATGGGGCATGTATTAGAAGATATAGGGCAATATATTCCTGATTAACTGCATCAACATGTGGAAAGATCAATGGTAAAGGGCTAGACCAGCTTAGGTGATACAAAAGCTTTACTGTGACTTATCTCCTCAAATCTCTCTGATGATAATTATTTGACTTGAGTCTGCCGGTGTGTTAGACTATTCATTTATCTTAAGAATTGAACAACACATATTGTACCTTTATTTCTGAATTATTATCCATGACCTGCATAGCGACCCTTTATGCTAGTTGTTTTGATCGTTTTTATTTTCTTTTTGAAAAAAGCTTTGATCAAGCTCAAATACCGTTTTTACCCAAAATCTATTATGACCTAAGTGAACCTTCTCTCTACACCCTCAAAAGAGAGTCTAGTATCCTGAATATCAGTATCAAGAGTATCACCCCCCCCCCCCGCCTGCTGCTTTCAGTGCCAGACCTGCTGCAGCATGTGGCAGAGGTGTAAATCATTAGTTGGGTTTAGCATCTATGTAGACGTGTTAAGTACTCTGTATCGAAAGGATATTGCTCTCCTGGAGATCTATGGAGTCCCATAAAGGCCACACCCTATTACACATTAAGATTGGAATTTCTCTTTTCAAACCTGTTGTTTCTTTTCTCTCTTTTTTTATATTTAACTTTACTTTGACATGAATGAGATATGTGTCTTTGTGGCTTCTCGCTATATAATAAATTTTTTAAATAATCTTAGATTTCTTAAATGAAGTGAGAGAGCTGAAGGGTCTGTCTCGACGAACCTAGATTTTAGCCTTAAATAAAAATGATTCTTTGTCCTACCATGAAGAAGACCAGCACACCAGGTGTATATATTCTTGAAACAGATTGTTGAGCTCACCTGTGAAGAGAGAAGAAAAAAAGCAGTTTAGATATAGTTATATATGGAGGCAATTATCTATAGGTAGACAGGCATGTCATTTAGATACAAAAATAGACTATAACAAAGGTAGAAGCTTAAGGTTTAGTGATATATCAGTATGGTCAATGTCTGCAATTCCCCTTCAAATGATAAGCCTCTACATGCAGTCTTCAATAAGAGCAAAGTCATTATAGATTTCACGGCATCAGCGGGTTAGTGAGGGCCTTTCATTGTTTTTCCTGGTGCCACTTACTTAAGTGACTATAATGTAAAAAATTGGAGAGCCTGACATGCAACGATACAGGCTGAGCTAGCTGCAGTCCAATTTGATCCAATTTTCGGCAAAGATGTGCTGGTGGGTTCTTTACTTGGTTGTTGGGGTAAGGGAATATGCTGAAAACACTGTATACACAGCAATAAGTGTGCCAATATCTCAGAAATGCTTGTGTTGTCAAAAAGATGTTTTGTTTATAAATCAAGCTGAAGTGATGTAAATATTGCAAAACTTTCTAACTGGGGAGTGCAATTCAATATCAGACAGCTTTGAATTTTACAGGACAAAACCCTGCAATAATCACGTAGTGGGGCTTCCACTAATCATGCTTGCGCAGTAAACCAGATCGGGCATAGAGGACACTGGGACACTCTCCTATCTTGCCACTTTCCATCCCTCCCGGGCTTACCACTGCTACTTCAGTTATGACATGCATTAACAACCCTCTAATGGTATATTTCCAAGTCCTTAGCCCCGTTTTCTGACTCTGATGAGTTGACTGCCACCACCCTTCAGGTTCAGTACTGCAGTCGGTACCCAATTTGGTACGCCCCCCCCCCGGATTATTTCTCTCCACTGGCACGAGGGGCTGTCTACTACTTTATATTTCAAACTAGATACTGAATCTGCATCTGAATCCAGGCATTGCATAGATGATAATTATGCACAAACGTCTGCATGTGTGGTTGAAAAGTAGTAATTACCATCAAACCCCGCGTATATGGCGCACCTAGTGTACATGGCCCATCCTTAACTTGAAGGGAAACCTTTAGGGTAGGTTAACCTAAAGACGTCCACACACATTGAGACGTCCACCCCACAAATTGGCTCAAAAATGGATATACTATCGAACCAACATTGCCAAATGAGCATTGGATCAACGAGTTTATAATGTTGATTCAGCATCAAAGCCAATGTTTGGGTGGACATCTCAAGGTATATGTAGCTGCCTTTAGGTTAACCTACCCTAGGGTACACTTGGAACTTGAATACATGGGTAGGTCTCTTGTAGGATAGGTGAAATGTGTTATCTTGTTGTGTGGATGGATGTGTTTGGACGTTGGACATATTAGACCGGCGCTGCTCTCTTCAAAAGAATCATGAGCTCAGTCCATCCATCCTTACAGTTGTATTTCCGCGTCTGAGGGGTATAACATAAGCCTATTACCCTTTACCCAACCCTATTCACATACATGATAGGACGGGGCACACCCTCAGTCAGAGTAGGGCATCCCTTGGTTGTGTTTCCGGAAACTAACGCCCCCACGTCTCGCAGGAGGGTGTTGCTCCTATTGTAAAAAGAGCTGTGAGTATGTGCCCTCTTTTCTAAACAAATTGTGCACTGCTTCACCTAAGTACTTGCACTCACCACATTAGTCTGAAAAGTCACCTGCCTTGTTTAAAATAGAGAGAGCTGCACTACCAGGTACCTACTCATGTCACTCGCTCTATAGTTTATTATACTGACTGACTTCTCCCAACTAGGTACCTACTCAAATCCCCTTTTTTTAGCACCATACTTGAATGACCACTTGTGAGCAACAAAAGGGACAAGTTATAGCTACATGAAAAGAAAGGACTGGAAATGAGGCCATTTTTAGTCAGCTCTTCCTTTTACTATAGGAGCAACACCCTCCAGGGTGGCGTGTCGGTATAAGGCGATTACCCACTACTCTCCGTAATGGGCCGAATTGAGCTGGGTTTACACGGATACCTGAGCAAAAATAAACCACAGAAAAACAGCACTAGAAGTGCGCTGCTGCAGGGGAAGCACAGGAAAGAGGAGTCAGGGGAAAATAAGGTCTCCAAGCCCTTCACTAACCTACCAAGGCCATTCCACAATATCTGGAGAGAAATAGTGCAAACTCTTGCCAAATGATCAGCTGAAATGGAGTTGAATGACCCTTGATAAGGACCACAGCAGAAACCCCTTTTTTGTAAGAAAAGTGCCCTTAATTCACTTTGCCTTTTTGATTTTTATGCAAATGTATATGAAATAACGAAGTAACTCTTTCAGCACATCCGTGAATCTTGTATACCCTATATACACTGCGCCTTACTGAAGATGAGGCCTTAAGGTGGGTCGCTACCATTGAAAAACCTCTATGTGCACAGAGACATAAAGATACATGTGTACCTTTATATCTCTGATGTGCAGAAACCTGTGCAGTAGGCTCAATTTCAAGGAAGCCCTTCTAGCCCCTACCTTGCTCTATCCTTGGTTCGGCTTTAAGCTAGCTAGAGGACAGACAAACAAAATGTGACCACCATCGCCATGACTACATATACCTTCCAGGTTATTGGTGTCAAATTTTACCAAGACTGAGTATCATTATTCAAAAGGTTATAAGCGGTTACTGGAGAACAACATATTTGTTTTGCTGTTGTTTTTAATTGTTCCTTTTACTGGCAATTGTCAATACTATATTTCATACCTCATCTTTTCTTGTATCAAGTGTACTTCAGGGCATATTTGATTAAATGCACTTAGCTAGACTTGTATGGGACGGACCCTTTTCACAAACACACATCCATCTTGATTGTCAGGTCCTGGGCGAGAAATAGTGAGATCTGGTGTCAGTCGGCCATATTGGCCTCTGTGGCTCCCTGTGTCTGAATCTGGTGTGAATGTGCCTCGGTGTCCTCCTGTGCAACCTTTACATCCACTCTAATTGTTTCACCATCCCTCCTCTCCTGCCTGACACAGCACTGAAAGAGTTGTATGTCATAGATTTGTGGGGGCTTTGGT
This sequence comes from Acholoe squamosa, assembly GCA_949317995.1. NCBI lineage: Eukaryota > Metazoa > Annelida > Polychaeta > Phyllodocida > Polynoidae > Acholoe > Acholoe squamosa. The sequence continues at coordinate 32,686,889 of OX439044.1, forward strand.
GTGATAGTCAGAGAAGTATGGCCAGAGGACTGAGAAGTATGGGAGTAGGCATCAACAATTATTTATCCCAGTCAGGCACGTGGCAACATGGGCCAGGCAAAATGGCAAGTCTGACATCTCCTGTGTTTATCCACACACACTTTACTGCGTACTTTACAGGGCTAGGAAATCAAGCAATTATAGTTTTTTTACTGTATACTGGAAAGCCCCAGTCCTCAGCCACCACCCAAATTCTCCCTATTTGCAAATGTTTAGGACATAAATCTTAAAATAATAAGGATCCTCATTGTCCCAGCTAGTATGAACTTGCAATTCCCTGTCTAGACTGATGCCGTAATTGGGTACAAGAACATGAAGCACAGACTTGCAATACTCTTCTCCAGCAGAACTGACATGGTAATAAGGGTCTGCAGATCGGTCCAGTGGTCGGCCACCTTCCAAAAGTCAGAAGAGGCCCAGAATCACCCGATATCTAGCTTCTGTAAGTGGCTGTCTGGGGACAGCCACTAATCACTCAGTCAATAGAGATTTATGGAGTGAAACTGTGGCTCACACATAAGCAAAGGGGTTTCTGCAAATCCTTTGACAGTATTTGATAGTTTAAAATATGCCAACTAGGGCTCACACCAAGTTAGAGGTGTGCACATTGTCATAGATTTTATATGAGCGATTTTGTATGTTAGTTCACCTATAATCAGTTCCCAAAGCAATGACTGCCATTGTGCACTCTTTAGCTACAAGCAGTTTCTGTATTATCAGGGGAAATGAGTGTCATTAGATACATGATATATATAAAGTCATACTATGAAAAGCTAAGAGGAAAGACAATGACAAGGGATGGAATTGAAAATATAGATTTCTTTTACTATGGTAACTCGATGTTTTACCATTGAGTGATCTCTGTCAATTTGCCAATATTAAGACGATACTCAGTCCACCCAATATCATATGTGAGGTATCTAGAGGGAGGGGAATAGGGGCAGAGAACGGCTTAAGGTTATTGTTGTATGTGTGTGTGGGGTGGGGGGGGGGAGTTTGAAAAGTAGTTCATCTGTCTTTTCATTGTAAGGCCTAAAAAAAGGTTTGTTTCCAGTTACCCGACCGACTCTAGCAAAACAGGGCCGAGCATGAATTTTATTTTTGACATTTTTTGGAATATTTTAGGCATTTTTCATGTAATTTCCAAATCTTTTCATTAATTTTTCATGGAGCTTATCTAGGTCATCATTTATTGGTATACAGTTCATAACAGTCAATCCTATCTATTACATGTCCTTCACATTTCTTGTGTTTTTCCTAATTCTACTATAAAATCATAGAATCCAACATGTCTGCCTATACATTTCTATACAAAATCAAAAAAAAAAATAAATAAAAATCCGACCTACCGACCCTAGATATTTGAGGCATGTAACTGGAAACACAACCTTTTTATTTTGCCTAATCGAATCCAATACAATAAGCTGTTAATTGTAGGCAAAGAAACCCACACAAAAGGAAAAACAAAAGGACCCAACAGATAAGCATCAAATGCGAATTCAACTCATTTTAAAAGGGATACCTACTGCAAAGTCGATCTTTTGTTCTCTGATGTTCTAAATCTGACCCCATCTGCATGAGCTACAGATTACACCATTATTTAGTTGTAATCTACCAGTTGATACAGTGGTAAAGATCGCCCTGGGACTATCGGGAACGATTTGATTTTATGGGATGATCTTGCAATAGTATGGTTTTAATTTCCGAATGAATTGTCAACAAGAAATGGTGTTGCTATTACATAATCCTAATCAAGTAAAAGCATTCAATCTTGTTACTACTAGCGATTGGTTAACTAGAGTCTGCTTGCTGACTGGCTTTAAAGAGGCCCTGGCCATCCCATCTGAGCCATTATCTGGTGAGGTAGGAGACAGTACTGCCTGTACCTGTCCGCCCACCATACATGACCCTTGTTTAGTGAGTAGGCGATGGGAGAGTCCTTATAGGGTCAGATGTCCTTCCTCCCGTTTACCAGCCATGTCTGGTGGTACCAGAACTGATTAGTAATGTCTGTTCTTTGCTTTGCTCTGCCCTTACCCGGCCGCTTCTACCTCCAGTTATATATGTAATCTCTCCATCGCCATCAATTCCCACATTATGTTCCTGGTCTACCATTCTTGTCTTTTAGTCTGGTAGCTGAGGCCTCCCAATTTATTTTTGCTGAACATTCTGAGTAGAAGCAGGAAACAAGTTTCATGCATCAAAGTGATGTGTGGGCCTTCAGAAAAAAAAAACAACCTGTCTCCGGACCAGCATCTCACTTGGGTGGCGGCAATCTTGGATTTCAGAGTTAAAACCTGAAAAACAAGCTTTTGACCAATATCTGTACTTCCTATGCAGACATTAACATTATTTTGGTGTCTATACCCATAGATTCTAAGACCAGGGATCCAATTAACTTATTTCTGGACTTGTTAGACCAATACATTATCATTTGACAAAATGGCGGCAGTCAAAATCTCAATTTATGGGTAAATTTTCATCTGATCAAGGTCAAAGACATATGAAATGGTCATATAGATAGTCTAGATAACACCTTTAAAAACTTAATAAATGTTTTAGCAATGATAAAAGTCCATACAGAACATTGCTGATTTCATGCTTTAACATCTATGACCTTCAACAGTTGATAAAACTGAGTTTTGCAATATTATATATTATACAAAGATACATAAAAACTGTTTTAACTGATTTAAATGCACAAGAGGACACTTCACTTCAGCTAAGCACAAGGACTTTGGACCTAAGAGAATGGAAAAAGATCTTGGTGATACAGCTCATATGTCTGAAAAGATGAGATGTACTCATGTATTTGAGAGAAGATATACAGAGTTGGTATTCCTTGCCACAGGAGATAGCCGTAGTGGCCTGTTTAAGTGCCCCGGCACTCATAGATTTCAACCTACCTTTAAGCCCGGTCCTTTTTCAAGACCGGCACTTATTCAAGACTTAGTTTATAGTGGATTTTCAAATTTCAATACTACTATACACCAGGCACTTGCTTATTCAAGACCAGCGCTCATTCAAAGACCCGATGCTTATACAGGCCACTACAGTAACAACTGCTAGAATGTTGTGGATGTGAATGTTTCAAACAGGGCTGTGTCAATCAAGGCAGACCAGAATCTCTTCACAATGATAATTGTAGCCCTTGAAGCTGGCCGGGATGTGGATGTTGACAATGATAGTTGACAATGATAGAGCATAAATTTTCTCTAGTGCTATTGTCATTGGCAAGCTTAGATGGTTTCTTGTGTCTTCCAAGAAGATTCTGGAGCAAGACAAAGGAGAGGCCCAACCATCATCAGATCTCAGCAAGACATGCACTATCATAGATGGTGTGGCTATTGCACAAGCCCTTGGTAATCAATCTACTATGACAACTTTTTACTATTTACCAGACAGGTTCTAAGTAGCATTCGCTTCCAATATATCTTGTGGCAAGTGTAGATGTTTTTGACCAATATCTTCAGTGGTCTGTGAAGGCTGGAGCACATTGGGGAACACCACATTATGTGCAATCACGAGAGCTTAAGATTGGAAATTGGAACAAGCTTAACAGGATAGAGAGGAACAAATCAAGTCTAGTCATCTTTCTTTGCACTGAGTTCCCAGAAATGCACCATAGGAATGGGGATTTAATAATCAGTTGGGGATTCACTGATCTCAACAAAGTATGGGGTTCAAAAGCCAAAGATTCATCACCACTGATATCTGATCGTGAAGAAGCTGATACACATAATCTTGGAAGCAAGTGATGCCACTGGTGAGGTTCAAGCAAACAAATGTCATTGCCCAGGGCACTGATGTAATGGTTAATCTGATAGCACATATGTCATTATTGTGTAAAAAGGTTTGGATACAGACAGGGACCTCTGGTAACAGCACATATACACCAGATCATAGAATTGAAGTTCATGGCATTGAGAGATTGACATGTCTTTGGGATGTAACAAGGCAGTTCCAAAGAATTGGTAAGGAAACTGTATTGACTGCCTTCAAAAAGCAACACCTAGGTCAGCAAACAATATTGAGCAGGAGGTACTTCCAGGCGCTGAGGAATTTATATGTCAGCTCCAACAACAAGATTGCAGTCTATTCAAAAACCATGAAGCCAGTTCCTCAGGAAGGTTGATAGGAAGTTAGACATACTTCCACCAACCAATGATGCCTTAATTCTGCATACAAAAGGAGCTCACTACCAAACCCTCATTTGGCAGAAGACATGACATCCAGCACAGCAGCTGCCTTCAGTAGAGGATTGTGGTACAAATTGTTCTGACAGAACCAGGAGACCTTAGATGCAGGGCTAGTCTCTACAGAACCAGTATCACCAGAGTGCCTTTCTCTGGTATCATGTAAATGCCCTCCAACAGGGACTTGGAACCATACACAGGTGCCTGTCCATTTAATGAATACTGTCAGAACTCAGCAATCTAGTGATTTAAATTAATAGGTTTTAAAACAGGGGTCATTTCTTTTGTCTATTCACATTAGACTTTGTAGCTTTGATGTTTAGAAAATGATAGTCCAACACAAGTACAGAAAAATTAATAAGGTAGTAGTTGTTGAGCTTAATACACATTAGTTGCCAGGACAATGGTTTAATAGCAACATGAGACAATGAAGGACACAGAGATGAAAATAATGACTGGACAGACAGGAAAGGGAGGATGTTCAGCAGAGGATGGGTATCAGCCTGAGAAGAAGGAGACAGAGGAAGACCACATCCAGAGGTAGTGTCTGTAGGAAAAGCTCAGACCTTAAAAGTGAATAAGAATAGTCTAGTAGACCCACATCCTTGCACTCTGTAGGTGGAACCTAGGTTTCCCCTATGGTGCTACGATTGGGTGGTCATCCCAGGGGGGTCACTCCATATATGATCATTAGTAACCATGTGCGTACAAAAAGTGACAGGAAAGGAGTACTTTTTGGGGTTGTGGGCAGGTCCTGCTGGATCCTTTCAAAGGGGTACATTTTTGGGCATTTTGGGCTAAAAGGGGTAGGTTTTAAGGTCCAGTTAAAAGGGCGTTCATTTTGATTGTTTTTCCCAATTTCTTAAGTGGTAACACACACAAAGGCGTGTTTTTTTGTCACATTTTACCCTGCTAAAAGGGGTATCACCTCCAAGGTGATGTATGCACCTGGTTTCCATAAATTTCAGACTGTGAATACAGGCAGATAAACGGGCAATAGCTCCCACCCTAACAGTTATAGATAGGGGCTGACACCCTCGGCTTATAAGTACAGGCCACACTTGACTGAGCTGGAGCGGGAAAACGAATATTCTCAAAATGGTCTGAGAGATGGGGGCACTCCAAGCAGTAGACGCCGGTGCCAGCACAGAAAGCTATTCTGCACATGCCCGGATCGACTTCCGCCCGACTTGAGTCTAACAGCTCGGACGTTCGCAGCATCCGTGGTTTCCCCTCTTCAGCGCAGTTTACGCAGAATACCGGTTTTGGGCATGGTTTAACACCAAACGTGGAAACAAAAGTGGATGTAAATTGAGTTGTGGTCTTTTTACTGGTTTTTTTTTCCTCAATTTGCCGACCTGATCTCTTCAGTTCGTGGGGTTACCATAGCGCACGCCAATGTGCCTTTTACCCTCTCTCTCTCTCTCTCCTCCCCCGGGCTCTCCCTCCCACCTCTCTCTCTCTCTCTCTCTCTCTCTCTCTCTGGCCTATCTATCCATATCTTTTCCCCTCTCCTATGTTCTTCTGCTTTCTTCTTTTATTCCTTTCGATTTAAAATAAATAATACAAAACTACTAAACAGGCACTATAGTGAATTATAATTAAACACCTTCCGTTATTCAAACAGCATTTCCTCTGAGGAGCCAAAGTGTGTATATAGCTACGGGTAAAATAGTATGCATGGTATCATGGACGTTTCTCTTTATAAGTTCAGGAATTTTAGGCACATCTCCCCTCGGGATAAAACATATATCCACTTGCAAGGTCTTCCCAGCTGCTCTATCTACCAGTGTTTAGGTTGGGAGTATGGAAATAAATATCAGATAAAGTGTGTGCTATGACAAATACAATGTAGACCCCACATTCTTAATCTACAATTATTTTGTTGATTTCTGTAAACGCAGATTCTTTCTCTGTGTAGGTTCCTTGTGCACTTCTTAGGATATAATGGCTTTATGTCCAAAAACTGGCCTTAATATGCGCTGATTATTATATAGCATTACATCGATAGTCCACTAGGCCTCTGTCACAGAAATTTATATAGGAAATGTATGGCTCAATCACGCGACAGAGGCGCAGTGGACTATGTATATTACATCGATAGTCCAGTAAGCCTCTGTCGCAGAAATCTATATAGGAAATGTATGGCTCGATCACGCGACAGAGGCGCAGTGGACTATGTATATTACATCGATAGTCCACTAAGCCTCTGTCACAGAAATTTATAGAGGAAATGTATGGCTCAATCATGGGACAGAGGCCAAGTTGACTGTGGGTTTTAGGGAGTATCTGTTTTTTTTTATCTGAAGTTGATATTATTTTAGGGGATACTACAGACCCGGTCTCTACACTATAAAAACAACAAGGTTCATTGGAAAGGCATACATGGCAATTTTATGCAATCGATAGATGACATAGGTTGTGGTAAGGGAACACAAGCATAGTGACGTGATATTTTTCTTGAAATGGGCAGTTGATAAACAAAGACCTCCCATCTAGACCCTCAACGCATTACCAATACAAGTCTGCTCCCGGCGTTCTTGCTGGAGTATATAGTAGCACCACCTACAGGAACCACTTCCAAGATGAACTCCTATATATCTGGTTTTCTTGTGTCTGTGATGGTCGAGTGTTGGGGGGGGGGTTACATCTATCTGCACACTGGGGCTGCCTCTTATCTATGTACAGACTGACTGACAAACAGGAAGATTGCTTCCATACTGAATATACCTGCTGGCATTTTTACCATCCAATTTGAATTTCTAAGGTACAATATTGTTACTGCTATCTCTATCCTCTTTTTATTTCAAGATGAGTGTCTCTTGACAATTTTCCAATTTGATTACCCTATCAAGCCAAGAGGGTATATCAATAAAGTTGTTATATTCTTGACATTATTTTGAAATGATTTCACGGTTTATATCTGCACTGCCAAAGCTAGAGAAATCATTTAGTACATCTGTTGGACTTGTCCCATCAAATCGAGCAAATGGTGACTTTGGAGGCTGAATCAGAGACTACCTGCTATATATGTGTTAGAGGCTGAACCAGAGAATATCTGCTATGTATGCTTTAGAGGCTGAATCAGAGACTACCTGCTTTGCATGCTTTAGAGGCTGGATCAGAGACTACATAGCAGCGTAAGAGGCTGAATCAAAGACTACATAGCAGCTTTAGAGGCTGAATGAGAGACTACCTGCCAAGTATGCTTTAGAGGCTGAATCAGAGACTACCTGCTATGTATGCTTTATAGGCTGAATCAGAGACTACCTGCTATGTATGCCCTAGAGGCTGAATCAGAGACTACCTGCTATGTATGCTTTATAGGCTGAATCAGAGACTACCTGCTATGTATGCCTTAGAGGCTGAATCAGAGACTACCTGCTATGTATGCCTTAGATGCTGAATCAGAGACTACCTGCTATGTATGCCTTAGAGGCTGAATCAGAGCCTACCTGCTATGTATGCCTTAGAGGCTGAATCAGAGACTACCTGCTATGTATGCCCTAGAGGCTGAATCAGAGACTACCTGCTATGTATGCCTTAGAGGCTGAATCAGAGCCTACCTGCTATGTATGCCTTAGATGCTGAATCAGAGACTACCTGCTATGTATGCCTTAGAGGCTGAATCAGAGACTACCTGCTATGTATGCCTTAGAGGCTGAATCAGAGACTACCTGCTATGTATGCCCTAGAGGCTGAATCAGAGACTACCTGCTATGTAGCCTGGAAGGTGTGGAGGGCTTCCTGTAAATTACTCTGAGCAGCAGCTCAATGTCTATCAGCAGGAGAGTGCCCATCAGTTCACTGTTATCTACTCACTTAGACAAGAATGCACCAAGATTCAGGACCGAGGAATTGTACTCTCTAGGTATTTGAGCCTATGCGGAGATCCATTAAATGTAGAATAAAAAAAAAGTAAAGAGATGGGTTATGCAGAACATGGTCTGATCATTAAGGATACTAGTTTGCATGGATATGACCTTATCATGAGGGCCATGTAGATACCAAAGACAATGCCCTGGTAGGCGAGAGGATCCGATGTTAAAGGCATTTACACATGTTTCATGTTCTAAGATATCCTGACGGGTTACTTGAAACAAACCTCTTTTTTGCACTATATATACATTAACCCAGTGTGCAGTGAGCCGATCTATTTGTGACCAGGCAAGCAAAAACACCCCTCTGCAGGGAAATTCATTATCAAAGTTCATCTCAAGATCTTGAAAATGAGACATCATTGGCTTGAATATTCTTAGTAGTTATGTCAGAACCCCTCCTTGAACATAGGTCGTTATTTAGATCTGAAATCGATGATTAAGGTCGAAATACATTATATACCATACTAATGTCTAAAAACACAATAAATCAGCCTTTTCCATAAAAATACATAACAATGGTGATTTTTATCATAGATTTTGATCTAGAAGGAATTTTCCATTTTTGTTTTTCAGTTTTAAGTTAATGGTCAGTATCCCCGAAATTGGCATAGAAATCTGCAAATTTTGACTATTGGAATGGTTGCCATGGCAACCATGAACAGGCATATAGCTTGATTTCTCATAAAAAATGAGCATTTTACCATCCAAATATGGGCTATTTCTAATGAAAATGGTGCATTTTAAATGAGACCATTGAATTCTTCATAAAAGATTAGCTTAATGTATTTTTATAATGATTTTAGAGTAATTTTGCCCCTCCAATGCCCCCTGGTGGCCAAATGGGGAATTAAAAAAAAAAATCTCCCTTGATGGGTCACATTTTGTCAAAACTTCTGGTTAAGACTTAAGTGCTGTTTTGCCATTACTTGCTTCACCAACAAATACAATTAGTTGAAGGGCAAAGTGAATTACTATGTGCTTGGAAAAGGAATAAGGGCAGAGCATAATCGAATGACGTCTTTTGAAAAAGCCTTGGTTGGTCATACATGAATGCTTTTACAGTAAATCTAAAATAACATTTGACATCTTTTGTGACACCATGACTTCATTCCGGAAAAAAAGGGATGCTGATACTCGTTATCAATATGAAATGGTGGATATAATTATCTTATTTGACTGCAAAAACACTTTTTTTCTATTTCAGCCCAAGAGGTAGGGGGCATGAGATATCGCTAATATTCAACAATAGATATTGAACAAACGATGGGGGTAATTGGATCCCTAAAGTTGCAAGCATTTGGGCGCTTACATACAATTTATTTTTTAACGAAATAACATTATGTTCTCAGGATATCAGGGCCAGTAGGCAGTATGACATAAGAATGATGAAGAACACTGTGACATATGAATGCACTTGGCTGATGGAACAAGTTAATGGTGTTCTGAATGACGCTCTTGCTTTTATAGCTAGAGTATACATTAGGCTTTGTTTGATAAAGAATGTGAGACCTTTGTTTTCATCGTTGAACTGACCATGATACACACGAAATTCATGATTTCAGTTTGATTGTAGCCTCTTTGGATAATATTTTATCGACTACAAGGCAAGGCAGTAGGGTCGAGAGGAATCTGTAAGCTTATACATCACATCAATGAATCCACTGTCCTAATTGGATGAATCGGATGAACTAAGGGCTAGACGTAGTGACATGTCATTGATTGCTATATAATGCATTCGACTGTCGGTGTAAGCTAAGCTTGGGGAAACAGTCAAATAAATTGATCACTTCTGATTGGCTAATCTCTCAATTCTTAATCTCATTGCTAATCTATACAAATAACAATGATCATCAATATTATGAACATGGGGTACGTTTTCCAATATCGAACGGAGTATTTGCACATGATGGGCACAATGTAAGGGTCAAAAAGCATCTGTTCATAACCTCATCCGAATGACAATGTTTATTTTATGTTTGAGATCAAATGAAAACCTTACTTGTTAAGGGATAGACATCAATTGAGTTGTTACCTCTTACTTAAACAGCCATTAGGCACGTTTTAGTTGTGGTCTGGATTTATGTCAATTTCCCTTTACCATCCAACTCTAACTCTGACTTCAAATAAGACGGCAGAGGGATCTGTTAATTACAACTCCCAAGTCAATAGAAAAACAAAGAAACTCCCCTTAACGTCTATCATACTAATGCCCTCTGGTATGACTAGTAATTATGCTGTTAAGTCTGATATGGTAACCAGGAGCTTAAACCAGTCTTATTCCTTACAGTGCTTTGATGCATCCTTCCAATTTGGCGTCATGATGCATGAATGCAGCACTGGTAAGTCAATACGCCTGGGCTGCATTCAGTCACCATGATGACCAATATACCATTCCTATAAGATCTGAATGGTGAATTGATGGCCATATGAATTCTATAGCATGGTGCATGAAAGTAGTCCTCGTGAGAAAACTCACCAGGGTTGCATTCATATATAACTGCAACCCTTCAGGTGTGTATTGGCGCATTATGCATTAATGTATCATACGGCAACTAAAAGGTTACCAGATTGGGGCCAGGGGCTGCTGGAGGAGCTGCTCACACAGACTCAGTGGGGTGACAAATGGACGGGAAATGAGCAACTGGATTCCTCCTTGGCCGTTTCATTTTTCTAATCTGGTTTGTCGCGCCTGGTAGGAGCTAATTAATTCTCAGTCTCTCCATTACAGTTGGTGCTGTGCAAGGCGATGGGAGAAGCCTGGTAACAGAACTACGCTGCACCATTCCGAAAGAAAGGCTCTGATATGATTTACTTTAACTATTATCAACTGATTATGCTAACCTACTGTATAAAGTGTCAACATCACCAGTTATGGTAGTTTGTTTAAAAATTCCTCTCACAAAGTATCCAGAAAATGTGTAAAAAATGTCTGAAAGGGAACTCTTCCATCGCTAAAAAAGATTTGTACAATTGGACACTTCGTAGTCTGTAGGCAAAATGGGCAGACAAAATTGGTACCTCCATCATTAAGCCTTTGTCTCTCCATACAGACCCCGGGATACAGACTTGAACCTTCACCCACACACGAGAGGCATGTAATTTGGCAGGATGGAATATGATCTTGAACATGTAAATATGCATTGACCTAAAACGAAGTGGCTCGAATTCAGTGACCCTATGTAGTGGTGCAAGGGTAGAAACCTGAAGTTCATTGCCTCTTGCAATCAAAAAGGAGAAAACCAATCATTGCAGAGGGAGAAGATGTGCCGAAAGAACTATCATCAATGGGACATGGAATTATGAGCATATGATATGTACGCCCCCTCCCCCTACCCAATGAGAGGCTCTACTGTACAAAGCTAGGGGAAATGCTATATCCTCCAACAAAACAAATGTTCTGAGGCTAGTGACATTCTCTACTGAGAGTTTTAGCCACTATATCTATCCCACCAATACTTAGACTTTTACAATCCAAAGCATCATCAATAAAATTGGATTCAAAAACCTCCAATTCTGAGGCCTTCGCTCAATGACCTACCTGTTAGCAATGCTTGACCTTCGCTCCTCCTTAGCTGGACCTCGACCCATCCACATGATGTTTAGTATGTAGGTAACTGACTGTTTGTTAAAACAATCTCTAAGGTCGACTTACTGTCACGGGGAATAAGTGTCGTTTAAGACTACTTCCTAAATTCTTACAATGTTATTTGATGATTTTCCCACTGTAGCAGCTTAACCGTTGATCCCCTCAGTCCAGTATTATCCAGCTGTTGCTTTGCTTTGTTGCCAGTTCCTAATATTCTTCTTCATAAAAGTATTCTTCAGAGTACTATTCCATCGGTAAACAAAAAGCATGTGTAAAGTCACCAACTAAGATTCTGTTCCAAATGGTGGCCTTCAACTAGTTGGGACACACAGAGACTGACCAGTGACGACTACTGGAGGGATATGTATAGAAGAGGTCCACCGACTTGCACCCAGGAACCCACCAGGGTGCAGATAGGGGAAAGGGGGGATGGGATGTATGCGCAAAGAGTGTGCGCGTTGGATTAGATGTGGCGACCTCACCGTCTGTCATGGGAGGCAGCCGACCATGTATTTGTACACCAATGAGAGGCGGCTCTCACAGGAAGAATGAGATTCGTGATGGGATGGTGGGGTAGAGGGGGACAGCACGGGCTATCATTTTCATAGTACCAGAATGGGGGGGAGGGGTTAGGGGCTTGTGACAGAGGGCAACAATGGAAGATAGGCAGCTTGAGAGGCAGGCGAAATATGGGTAGCGAAGAAAGGGAGATATTATACAGGTAGATGGGCTGGAAGAGAATAGGGAGGGACAGAGAGCACACATTGACTGATGGATAGGATTTGGCAGGCAGGCAAAGATAGGAACAGTGGTGCTATCAGAGGGAAACAAAGGGGTGGATGATATCAACCTAGGATGAACGAAGAAGGTAGATTCAATTATGATATGACAAGGTAGCTTTTTAGGACAAGAGGCTATCGGATTAAAGACAAATGCGGCCAGATGCCAGGATTGGGTTGTGCTAACAATAAGAAAATGCAAATAAATCCCTATATCATGGTGCTAACTTTTATAGTATGACAATTTAAGTGTGAAACGCCTTAACTATAGAAATGAATGGTAAAAACTATTTTTTTCATATAGTGTCCCATATCTACAGACCCACTGCTGATTTTTCCATAAGACTCACTGTGTAGAAAGAGGATATCTATACAAATATTTTGCAAAAATATTAATCTCCCCTTAACTATGAGGCCCTATGGGCATTCAAATGACATATAAACATATTTCTAGTGTCTATAGTGATAGAAATGAAAAAAATATGTACAGGTTAAGTGGTCCATGGAGGGTGAGAACTATCATGAAAATAGTACAACTGATGGGTTCTGATTTCTGCCACCAGGTGGCTTCTGTGTACCGGGCAGCGTTTGTCTTTAACTATAACATTTGGTCATTATCATGTTAGTATAGTCATAGTACAGTCATGGCTAACTGCGTTTAATCAGCGAAGGAAATACCTTGTTTTCACAATAATAGCAGGGCCTAACAAATAGGGCATTTGTTACCCTAAGACAGGCCTTACAATCATATATGTATTTAAGAAAATGATATCATGACAGAAGGTATTCAATAATAATGGAGAATTGTTCATCGTGCGTCTGCAATGGCAAATGTCCTCATACATATGTTAGATGTTACAGCATGACATACACATACTATTTAGGGAATAATGCACGGGGCTTGGCTGTGGGAGTGCTCTAGACTGTATTGAGACATCGAGGGGCCTTATAGGCCCCGAGATGTCTCAATACAGTCTAGAGCATGACCACAGCCATGACCAAGTACATTATTCCTGTTATAACACAGAAAAATGACCCATCAGCCACCTGAAAACACATGAATATCAATTGTGCAGTCTAAAGGTGAGATGAAGTTAACCTCCTTTGCCAGGAGTGCATTATCCATCTAGATGATGCACAGTGAATCAGCCAATCAGAAAGCAGCATTCAGGATAATGCACTCTAACTTCGCCCAGCAGTGTTATAACATATTATAGGGTCTTACAAATAGGCCTAGCACATATGGGGCATTTGTAAGTCTGACTGGGTTGGCCTTTGTCAGGGATTGCCTGGGCCCATTGTTTGACCATGTCCACTCGTATACCTCACCAGGGATCTGCTCACAAACACTCCTATCTTGTCACTTGAGCTGCTCAGGGTGCTTCCTCTATGTATCTATGGTACTCATGGGTCCAGGATCCGGGTACAAACCCCCTGTTCTACCCATTGTACTATGGAGCAATACGTAATTGCTTGTTACATATGATGGCTACTGCTCTGTTCTTGGGGTTGGCTACAGGTGGCGCCGTTTCTCATAGGATTTCCAATGGAACCCATGCAGTTTTCTATTTCTGTGAATGATTATCTGGAACATTCCCCATTTGTGGAGATTGGCCTGGAGTTGGATAATCATTGTTCCATAGATTGCTCTGATGTCAGAACTGTGAATAGCGGCAACCTTGAGTGATTCTTATGCAACCAATTATGTCTACGGTAGATCCACAGGAGCAATTCTTAGTTTTCTTGTCTAGTCAAGTTGTGCCTGAGCATTCCATAATGAAAGTGGGGTGAAGAAGTGCATTGGTAGATCATATAAATTTACCAAGGGAGTCAATTTAAAACGCTGCAATTATCTGCAGTCAATTATACAGTGGAGATGTCTGCAGTCAATGGCACTGAACAATCATATTATCTAGATTAACCTATTCCGTGGGACTTGGTCTGTCTAATGTTCATGAATTGTACCAATAAAAGGGTTACTTTGTTAGTTATAAGAAGGCATAGAGATTTTTGATGATCTTTAACTATCTAACAAAAGTGTTCAGCTGTTCCGGACCTAACAAATCTGTTTAACTGCTCCGGACCTCAGCTGATTGGTCCTAGTTAGACATTTCAAATCTCTACATGGTTTGAATGCTAGGAATTAATTTTTTACTTCGATGCTTAATCCCGGTTAATTTTATAACCATCTTATTGTCTACCCCGATAATACCATTTATCAATAACGAATCAATTCGATCTTCCCTTGGCTAGATGCGCAACACTCAATGATGAAAACCCTTAAGGCCGATTATGTTTCCAATTAGCCCTTACATTGGTCTGTTTTTGCCTGCCGCGGTGTGCTCATCTGACTGCTCTTATGTGATTGTGTGTTGTTCCTGGGCCTGAAGCACATTTCAAAATAGGAATGAACATTTTCTTGAAATAACCTGTAATATTTTAACCCATACGAGAGACTCAAATGAGTCACGGTGAGTCAGGTGATAAGCAGGGAATGGAATATCTCTCTTGTTCTAGCCCCCAAAGAGTGAGTGAGTAATAGATGTTTAACGCCATTTCGAGAGCTAAGGTCATATTCATGGCGAAAACTACATTACACAATTTCACAAGGGAATGTGTCAGTGCCAGCGAATATGTGCACCACACACATCCTGAGGGGATAGAAAAGAGGAGAAATAGACCCTTTTAAGTGGGCTAGGGAAGCCCATAGCCCCCAAAGAGGCCCCAATCCCAATTCTTATGTATTGACATATACAATGTATTCAGGGTATTCTCCAGAGGTAGATTCCAAGTTATACTGCGTAGGATCTGCTCTTTGTCAAATATGAACGGCTATTGAAATACTTTTTAAAGCACTTAAATTTAGGCTAGATATTGATGTTTGTACGCAAGCTTCATATACACAACTTATGTCTGTTCATATTTACAACTGACCAGTGTCACGTTATGGACCATTTGTCTGGTCGTCAATGTATTCTGTATCATGATCCACCGGGAATGATATTCCACACCAAGATAGGGACTTTAGTATAAAGTCCATGGCACGCCATATACAGATGTGATTCCAATGTATGATTCCTAGAAAATTATGGTTTTTACCATCTTCCATTGTAATTGAATTTTCTTGTTTGCTTTGTGAGATTTATCCATGATTCTTAGAATGCAGAGTTCTAGAATTCTCATGAAAATATTTCCAGCTTTGTCCTAAGGGTTTAGTCTTGGCAGTAGTTGGCAGAGAGTTGCATAGTCCTTACTCATTCTGTGAGAGATGGGTTCAAGAGCAAAAGCATCCTTACACTTCTCTCAGCCAACTCTAGCCAACTCCACTTGGCACACTAGGTTACATGGACGTAAATGCTGCCCTCTCGTGAGTCATATGGTATTCAGGCCTGCACTGAAGGTGACCTGGGTGCTGATTGGCTTAGAAATCATATGCAAGAAATATTGTTAAAATTATGATAAAAAATCACAAGTGACCCCAAATAGTTCCTAAATAGAACAATAGATGAGTTTTTATATAATGCCAGGGTTTGGCGATTTTATCAGGTCTGCAAATGTTAATCTGGCAAATGGAGGTTTTGAGGCCCAAAATATGGTAGAATGGCACTTGCTGTATTTATTGCTCCCTTAGTCAAGATTTTCAGGGTTAAGCCTATCCTATATTCTAACAGATTGTGTGTAAGAGATGGTTTAATCTTGCTACGGTCAAAAATATTACCAACAAACATTACGGGGAGCTGTTTTTGTGTGTTATTCTATATAGAAACATAGAGGAAATGGAATTAGTTCCACATGACCACTACAAGCCTCCAACAGCCAATGACATGCTGCCGCCATTTTGTGTTTGCTTAAACTTTTCCCCCTCCTCCAAATCACGTGACCCCGTGGCAGGGGTCATCTTAGTCACGTGTCTATCATATGACTATCCAGACATTCCTCCATTATACCACTCCCAGACCCTATTTACCTCCAGGGGCGAATCCGGAAAGGGGGTAGGGAGGGCTGAAAATTGAAATTGATAAGCACAGCATAGTTTCATATTACCTTTCCCTCATCGTCTTAGTATATCCAGATTCATTGGTTTACAGCACCTCGACCCCTTTTAAATGTATATTCCAACTGTGTCATCTCATTTGAGATAACTCTGCTCGTATAGGTTATTCATCACACAGACCGCTGAGACCCCTCTCAGAAATCATCTTCAGCCTATAAAATGTCCTCATCCAAGTCCTTACGCCGAATGCCCAATGGGACCTCCAAGTGTGTCTCTAGAAGGCTATTTTTTGTGAACGATAATAACTTCGCCCCACTCTCCTACGCACCATAAGTAGGTATAGTTCTTCGCGTTGGTCGTTTGCCAGTTACTGTTTTTATGGGTATTAGTCCTTTATCTACGTGTGGATAAGCGGTCTTAGCCGAGATTCAAGTCTGAATGTGTTAAGTAGAGCTATTCAGAGTTGCTCACAATTGTCCAGAGCTGACCGGAGGGTAGGCCAAGTGTTGCTCAAGCTTTCTCAGGACTACTCACAATATTATTGTTCAGAGCGGTCCAGAGGGTAGTTCTGGGCTCTTGAGGTTTTCCTAGGGTTGTTCAAAATTGTTCAGAGCTGTTTAGCGTAGCCCAGGTTTTCTCAGAGTTTCCTAGGTTGACTGAGGGTTGCAGAACATTCACAGGATAAAAGGGGTGTTCTTAATCGTGTAGTACTGGCTATAGTAAGTTATTACTTATCCCTGACATGATGGACTGGCTCGGACTGCTTGTTCTGTTGATGTCAGGCCAATACATCCTCCTACATAGTTTATACCTCTTCCTGACTCTATCCTTACAATGAACTACTCAGGAACGTGAGGAAATCTTCATACAGAAATTTCTCCAGCCTCAATCATCATAGTTCAACAAGGATATTGCTCCATAGCTGCAATGTACTTCAATGTGTATATCATCACATGCGTACGTTCATTCCTGGAGCTCATGGTGTTGTTTGCATTATATTCATGTATAAGAAGAAAGATTTCCATATATATATTCTGAAAGCGTTAAGAAAAATGAACTATCAATTTTTTTTCCAATTTACGGCCTATATCACGTTAGCCCAAGTCACGTTCTCTTTAACACTGGGTACCTCCAGCTTGCATGCTCTCATTTGAAACAACAATCCAAAACCCCAGAAGTAACTGCGTGAGGATCTTCAAATCTAAATGTCTACCCTACAATGAGGTCTATTTGCCGTCAGAGCAGCTCACATTCTGGCTTGGCCCTAATGGATATAAATGCATGTTCCCTGTCTTCTAGCGTCAGTGCCTCCTTCCGACCTGCGAGTGGGCGGGTTGATATCTAGCGGTCTGCAATCAGTTCATTCATTAGTGCAATAATAGAGAATTGTGCTCATCTCTGTACGCTGTTCGTTTTTTTTCTTCTATAACCCTTCAAATGACACATAGTACATTAATGCATCATAGTCTTTGACCGCCATCATGGTATAATACCTAGCGGGTCTATACTTGACAATTTTGGTGCGAATTGAAGGGAGCAGTCAGAGTATGTTAAGAAATAGACCACAGGGCTGGCCCACTTTGAATTTGCTCACCTTAAATTTCCACTCATTTATTATAATAACACTGCATGTCTCTAGAGAAAATGAAGGACTGCATAGAATGAAACTGCATTCTCTCCTACTTCGTGTTCCATCTAACCATCGTTTTCCCCAATTCCCTAGGTTCCATTCGGACTCTAGTACAGTATCATTACTTCCTCCTTTTTCACGTGTATTTCAGTCAGAAGATTCTCTACAAAGACGCCCTCCAGGGACCCCCAGAGAGAACATGACAATATGAGGCTTGGAAGAATAGTTGACAGGTGACATTATTGAGTGCTAATTAGCATGTAAAAAGGTGTGTGTTTGGTGTGAGGATTGGTAACAGCGATATATCATGAGCTTATGTGGAAGACGTATCTGACAATGTAGAATAACTACATTGTATGGGGAATAACTATAGTCGAACCTTATGGATAGATAATGGGGCCGATCATAGTCTTTGACTTCACAATAGACATGAGCATCGAGTGATGGATTATTGAAGCAGTAGTGGTAAAAGTAAAGTATGCAATGTCATTACACATTACAGTAAAGAACTTAGGAGCTTGGTGGTGAAGTCTAGGGGGTTAATTCATGAGTTTTAATGAATACTCTTCATTTAAACGAACAGGCTGACATGATCTTTTCATGGGAGTTCAAAGAATGAGGGGTTGGACAGAGAAGTTCTGCAACCTCCCAGTCCGCCCACCAACTCATAAACTCCAGGATTTAAACACTTGAAGATTGGCCTACTTTCAAATCAAAATTATCCGAGCTCCTTGTAAAGAACTTTTACTTATCTTGTAAGATAATTCTATTTAAGGCTTAGGGTTAAAGCAAAACCTTCAAGAATTGTTAAAAATATTTGATAACATTTATATTATGTGGATATAGAGCGATGTGCAGTCCCCACTTGGGTGCACCTTGTCTATTGTGATGTCCTAGGTTACATCAGAGAATCCTGCTGCCTGTCCTTATAATATATAGCATATGTGTGTCTGAATATTTATGTTTTATAAAAGACTACCAAAAGCTGGCATCGTGAAATGAGGATTTTCTTTACCTTTAAACAGGTAGATTGAGGTCATATCACACGAAATTCTTACTGACTGAGGTATACATAGACATACTGAACAAGTAATTAATGGATATGTCATGACGCGTGACTGATATCCAACAATAACAGGCAATGAGGGGGGCGAAGCCCCCGAGTTTCCTGTTATTGTTGGATATCCGTCACAAGTCTTGACATATCCATTAACTACTTATTTTATTACACAATAATCAATAGAAAATCAATAAATATAATTTGAAAAAAAAATTGTTGTGCTAACCATTAGACCATCGGGACACACACCTGGGTACCCAGCAGCCGTTGGTTTGGTCTGAACACGTTCCGCAGTTGTCGCCTTTATGGGAGCACCTGACCAGTAGAACATCGGTACACACACCTCGGCGCCCGGCAGCCATTGGCCATCCCGCAGTCGTCACGGAAAGCTACAGCGAAAAAAAATATACGCCCGGACCGGGACTCGTCCCGCCTACCTCTAGCAGCTGAGCGCAATGCGCTAACCACTAGACCGTCAGTACACACACCTCAGTGCCCGGCTTGGCTTGGTGTGAACGCATCCAGCAGTCCTCTAAAATTATAATGCTATTCTAACCTTGTGCATGTGAGAGTTGTTGTGGCAGGTCAGTCCCTGTGGCGCACTGCATAGGGAGTTGGATTTGGGATCAGGAGACTGCAGGTTCAACCCTACCCTGGCAATGAAAGTTTTGTAGTGTTTAACATGTAACATATGACATGTAAGGAGGCATGTTATCCATGGATAACAGCACCTGGTGCCCATTATCCTTGGATAAACGCCCATCTTTCAAAAATCATGATGCATGCATCATGCCATGCAATATTGACAGGTATGTGCATCGGAATATCCAGAAAAAGCACCCAAAATCACAGAAGTCGTGTAATAACACAGGGTAACAGTCAGAGGAGACCAGTTAGAGTGAGCCTTTGCATTTTATTTCATGTTATATGTGTAAGAAATGGTTAAAATATATCTTGAAAACAGTTATCAAAACATTTAGGAAGTTGTCAAGGACTGTGAGATAGGGTAGAGGGTTATCTCATGGGGTTGAGATATGGAGTCACATGCATGGTTAACCCTATGGAGCTTCCATTACTCAGCCTGCATTAATTTGCAGTCTGACATTGCCTTGTAGGTACTGATATCTGCCGACAGAAAGTCCTTCAAACATGGCCCTAAAATACAAGAAAATAAATCCAAGCAGACATATCGCCCTTACCATTTCTTCCTTCAATCATAACCGCATAACAATACAAAGGCTAGCTGCAGGGTGAAGCCACAAAACAGGAGGTCTGCCGAGCCCTACTGCTGTAAAGCACCAACTTGATAAACGCCCGTTTTAGGTCGTCCAGCCTTGCCTATAATAGTGATACTGCACCTTCCTACAGTATTTCTACATCATTTTTGCATACATGTCGATCTGCCACATCTATTCTGTTTGTTGGCCTATCGCCATCGAGTCTCCTTGTGAAGTAACCCGAGCCTTGTATCCCTATTGGACAGCCCTTGTGAGCCTCATTTGCATACGGGACGGAGTGGTATCCATGAAGGTTTAGAATCAATCAATCAATCACCTGATTTACAATTCCTATGAAGACTTTGGTAACTAACCAGAGCAAATAATAGATTGTTTTACATAGGTCTAGTATAGGAGGAAGGCTATTTGATGGTCACCATGCCCTCATATAGAGCGAGATGTTAAGTACTGTCTCCCACCCAGCAAATTGTCGTCATCTGTCGCCATGATTGGTCATCAATGGTGACTCCTTTTTGAGTGATAACTCATTCCGTCATCTTTCGCCACTGCGTGTTAGACTCACATGGCGTAGCAACTGCTATTCCTGGTGATCTTGTGCTATAACGATGTCGTGTTCCATCTAGCGACATGTGTGAGCCACTTCACACAGGTTGACGAGGACTCACGACAATTTGCTGGGCAGTATATCAAGCTACCGACTCCCCAGACCAGAATGGAAGACGTGATCGATAAAAACAACATTGGCTTGTTGCCTTTGTTTTCCCTGATATTTTGCTTCCAACAGATGGTCAGGTCCCCAGGAAGTACCCAACCAACATTAACTTAAGTAGTTGCCGATCAATGGGGACATTTTCAATATCATCTTGGTCTATATGGCGGTTTGATGTAAAGGCAAACCCTAGATATTGGCTAGGTTTTTAATTTTTGTATACAGAGATTCGATTTAAGAATAACCTTTGGGAGAAAAGATCATACTTGATGAGAAGAGGGCGGAAGCCAATGGCAGTACTATTCCTAAATCCATAACTGTGGCTCAAACTTTGCTAGTTATAATTAGCTTGTATATTGGTATGAGTTTCGTCCTGAACAGTGGATTTTAGATCATTTCCAACGCAATTCAACCCTGTTTCGAGTTCTGAATGAATTATATAGTAACCCCACTCCTCTCCAAGATGTCTAACCTGCTTTCGATTCATTCCCCAACAATCTATTACTTTGAAAGCAGTGCAATTCATTAAACCAAACCTCACTTTGACAAGAATTAATTTCATTTTAGCTGCAATCCAACACCAGCTGAACACTACAGGAATTTATTTCATCAGCACTATCCATACTACCCTTTACCTTTACAACGTTTCGTCCTGCCTGTGCCTTGTATTGCTTAAGCTGGATACCCAGGCAGGAAGGGCCAATTCCCCTCCCCTTCTACCAGTGTCTTTTAATTGGACATCATTCTGGAGTAGCGAAACTAGTGGCTCTCAGGTGTCTGGCTTTCCCCATGCTAATCCCAGTGGCCGCCTCCAGAACCACTTCGTGCTACTGGGGATTCTACCATAGAAGCTGTGCCTAGCCCTGTGTAGAGTGTCTTAAACGGATTTTGCCTCCAGCCTTCTCCCTATTGGAGTGTGGGGTGTATGTTTGAAATGGTGGGCGGGGGCAGGGGGGAAGGGGTAGTGGAGGATCGACGTACATGCACCACAAGTTGTATCCTAAATCACTAAAAATGACTTCCCTAGATCTAGTGCCCTAATATGCATGAAGAACTGAAAAGAGTGTTCAGATACATGTCGTGTTGGCTTGTGGAATATATCCTTTTTTAATCTTAATCCGACGATCATCTAGCCTCCAGCTTTTGTTGAAATAGTAAGGGAAAAAATCACATTGAAGATCAATTTAGTATTTGTCTCATGAAGTCAACGTTGGTCCTCTTTCGCTCGGCAGCGTCCAGTTACCTGAAAAAAAGGCTACCAAGCAGTGGGATAAGCTTTATGGCCACAAGTTCAATAAAGGTACTTCCCTCCAATGTCTGTAGGGGTCACTCCTGACGACTGTCGCATGGCCACGCATGCGTAGAGAGTAGAAAGGTTTAATCTCGCCCGTGTTCTCGTGATTGATCTCGTGAGGTCATGACGAGAATAGGACCGTGGCTCCGGAGCTGTATGTATGTGGGACATAGAGGTCCACGACGATCAATCTTCAGGCTAGACGAGTTGGCCACGAAGAGTAATTTGACAAGGCCAGGTGAAGGATATACGGGAACAAATAAATAATTTTTAAGGAATGGTCGGTCTGATAAAGCTCTATAGGTTCATCTGAAGTGCTTCGGTCAGTTTGTTTAATATAAGAAGACAATTTGGAAACATGGAATTTTGATCGAAATAGTTTGATTGAGTTCTCATCATGGTAATCCGTTCTGAGTGTGGTAAGAAACCATGGATTATGGAGTTTTGAATGTAAATCGTTCTGTGTCTGCCTTCTCTTTAATTTGTTTTCTTTCACCATTCTGTCTATAATCTTGTTGGATCCTCGATGTAGTTCTAAATAGTTTAATAGGGAGGATAGGTTTCGTGAATCTCTCTCTCTCTCTCTCTCTCTCTCTCTCTCTCTCTCTCTCTCTCTCTCTATTTACCTCTTAGCATATAGTCTCAGGTTAAAGCATGCTAGTCTAACTATCAATGACTTACATATATTGCTTTATTTTCTGTTATATATTATTGTTCCTCTCTATTTCTATTTAGATCAAATAACCAGAAATATCCCTCCTAGACCCCTAGACCCTTAGATATTCAGTTAGATAACCTGAAGCAAAAATTAATCTTTATTTGCTGCGGTAGGACACCTAGAATTTGCTGCTGTAGGACACCTACCATCTCTCAGCCAAGCACTCTAACACCAGCACCCAAACTCATTCCATTCGTCCCAGCCACCCACTTGTTTGTACTTTAAATGACTGCCTACCCCTACCCTCAGGCGACACAATAGCTGTATACGCTCTCTCCTCTTAGCAAGTCAATTATTTGCATTTTTCTAGCATTGGTAGCCCTCTTTGCTCTTTTTCTTGTCAACATTCAGAATTGAATCAGGTTCATTAGAGTTTTTGTGTGGTTTATCAGACTGACTTATGGAGCCCTGGGCCATGTACCAGTGGGTGGGAGGGTGATGGTAGATGTACATTATAGAGATGAAGTGGGGTAAATTGTGAAATATGTGGTACTGTTACAGTAGAATGGAGCTAAAACACACAATGACATGCCAAGTCTTAACTATACTCAATTCAGACACTTTGTGTGTATTAGGGAGTGATCATTTTTTAACAACAGGGGGGGGGGCGGTGGGTTTGAGGGGGGGTCAGAATTTTTTAATACCTCTGATGGGGGGGTCAAAATAATTTCACCTGTTTTCAGTGGAAAACCCCGCACGTTACTATAGGCTAAAAGGGAACGTTCGCGCACGATTTTTGTCCCTTATGGGGGGGTCGAAAAAATTTTACCCTCTCGAGAGGGGGGGTCAAAATTTTTTTCGCGCGTCTGCGCGCAAACCCACCAGCCCCCCCCCTGTTGTTAAAAAATGATCACTCCCTTAGAATATTATGATTGTGCCATTATGAGCATCCACTGCCACCTAGTGAGTTGGATTGGAACCAAACGTCTAAACACTTGTGTTTAATGTCTAAACACTTGATGTCAATATGTTTAAATTCTAAACACATCATGAATGGCTCAACACTCTTTCTTGAAATGTGTTTAGAAAAAAGTGTGTAAATGCTGATAAGTGTTTATTCTAATGAAGGTGTTTAGCAAAAACGGGTGTTTAACAGAAAAAGTGTTTGAGGGCATTTTTGACAGTGTACATATATAGAGGGGAGGGAGGACATTTGCTGAGAGTCCTTGGCAGCTCTTCAGGCTACTCAGGCATGAAGTGTACTTGAATACTGTACGAGGTCAATAGCACCCTATACTCTATAAGTAGCTCATACAAGGGGGGGACGCTTGTGTAATCACTCTTGTGAGAAGGAGTGTTTCCACTGCTATTCTTTTACTGTGGGCCTCTTGCCCCTGTGCACAGTGTGTTCTACTTGAAATGCTGTACAGGAGGGCTGAGGCTAAGATCACTGTGATCTTAGTGCTGGCTGTGAAAAGGCAAGACAGTCTAATCTTAAGATGGCTTAATTGGATAAGGCAGAATATTTCCTAAGATCGCTGAGGTAGCAATACCAGGACCTTTTGAATTAACCTCCAGCAAGCACAGAACAGGTCATGCCAGGTACAACCTAAATATTTTGGGTACTTCTGAGTAACAGACCCATGGTTGAATGTGTCCAGGAAATTTGGAACACAGAACTTGTATACTTAGCAACCATCTCATGCCTGCTAATCCACGTTGCTAACCACATGTTTCAAGTACATGTAGTACCAGGCAGGGCGATATCCATTGCAGCTTTGGAGATGCCACCTATTGAAAGGAAGGTGTTATCACAAGATATGGCGAATCATGCGCCTTATTGCCGCAAAAATGTGGTTAATATGGGAGAGATGGATTGTCAATTTTTAGTTGAAAATAATGGTAATTATCTGGGTATCACTACATGCTATTAACGCTCAACAAGAAGAATCAAATCCAAATATATGTTCCTAAAGCCTCTCTGACTATGGTATGGATCATTTTGTCAACACAATTCTTTGGGAGGATCCTTTATATAGCCTATAACACATTATGTAGTGCTCAATTATTTTTTCCTTGTTTTTATTTGTGCGATTCTATCTTCTCACTAAGGTTAAGTAAGGCTGAGGTTGTAGCAGAGCTACTGTTACACACGGAGGTCCTTTTAATTATTAGACCTAACCCTTCATCTCGATAACAAAGCAAATATTGCTTTGTAGTTTAATCTCTGTAGTGGGGTGTACCAAGTG
Organism: Acholoe squamosa; assembly: GCA_949317995.1. NCBI lineage: Eukaryota > Metazoa > Annelida > Polychaeta > Phyllodocida > Polynoidae > Acholoe > Acholoe squamosa. Next base: position 32,712,202 of record OX439044.1, read on the forward strand.
CACATAAGCTTTAATTACCCGGGAAAACAAGGCAGGCAACATAGAAGCAAATCCCTCTCTGACCTAATTAGATATCAATAGACTAATTAAAGTTCACTACCCTATGTGAGGAAACTGCCACCAGTGGTGGTAAGAGCTGGTTTGTGGGATTAAGGCTAAACGATCGCAGTTAACCTTGATTTTAGTAGTATGCACTCAGTGGTAACAGAATCCACTTTTCAGACCAAGAAGATTTACACTAAACGAGAGATTTGTCTCAGCATATTACCCGTTTAACATAAAACAAGAAACATAATTTGGAAAGGCCTCTAAGATATTTGATGAATGTTTAGAAATACTCAATCTTTATTCACAAGGTGCACTTCTAAAGTGGGAATAGAAAATCCTGTTTGTTTGAGTAACTTTACTTTTCCTTTTTATTTTTGTCATTTCTCATCAAATCTTAAAGCTGTGAGAGGGGTATCTAAACTACTTTCATGGGGAAGTCACCACGGTAAGGTTCATTTATCATTACTTAGAGGACAATCAATCATTCTGCCTTTAGTTCAGGGTCTGTTAAATGTTGAGCAGTAGGCCTATCAATCTGTAATGAACCCCCGGGGACTTACTGCAAAGGACAAGTAGTGCTGCAGCATTGGACTGCTACGGGCATTATTTTAGAGAACACCTGTCACTAAAAAGGATAGCAGACACTTGGTACCACTGGAAAGCCCAGATTGAGTACATTACAGCCCTGGCCTGTGTACAAATGAGTTCGGGGGACGAACCTGGCAAATCATTAATGAAAAAAATAAGTTTGAAAATGCAATTTAATCATAATAAAATAGGAATAAAATGCTGAACCTACAAATATCAATTCTGTCTATATATTTTGGCATAGAACTATTATATGAGACTTATATGGATAATTTTTCAAGTTTTTTTAGGTCAAATATCATGGAATTGGGGTATAACTATGACCACAATATATATTACCTATAAGGCAATTTGTGGAAGTACATGGTGACATGAAATCATATCACAAGTAACAAATTAACGACCTTTGGAAATGTCAGATGTAATAGGTCAAAGGGCAAAGGTCAAAAATCATGTTTATGCATATATACTTGTGACCATGCTCATGTTTGTACCCTCACTGAAGCCTCAATTATATATGCAGTACCTTTCTCTTCTAGTTATAGATTGCAGTTTCAAGGTCAAGCTTAAGGTCAAGGTCAAGGTCATTAGTCCCATGCTGATTGTTCTCTGTATTATTGTATGATTGGTTAATGTATTATGTCCCTTGTGCACAACCATAGGTCAGTGAAAGTAATACATCATTAGAAAACCAATTTCTAGGTTTGTGCAAGCCATTTGCCTAATCACCAATGGCAAATTACAGTGCATTTTGCCTGGGTCAGGGTCAGATCATACTGACCCCATAGTCCTATACATGTACAGGCATGTAACATATCATTGGAAAGAATTTCATGCAGAATCTGCCTATCTGTAGATACAATATTATTTCATAAACCATATTAAGTGATCAAGATGGTAGTGGTGTATGTACATCAAATTTTGTTAGAAATTGGGCCCTTTGGTAACTTTTGAGTATGTGGATGTCGTAACATTTTCAGCAAGAATATGTATGCTTGTTCTCTTTCAGATTCTATTCATATTCTATGAATACACATGCACTGGCTGGCATATATAAGGTCTTTCTGAAGCCTTCCCCGGGGTCAGTGATGGACCATCCTCAGAGATGGTGATTGGCTGCCCAACTACCATGTGTTACTGACCTCTCTGTGCTGCTGCACAGAGAGGGTTTATGGTGTTAGCGTTTACAAGGCATTAGTTGGCTGGAGGTCTGCTAATGTTGAGTTGTTGACTTAGTGGTTAATACACTACACTTGTAACCTGTTATTGAGAATGACTGGTGTCGAGTGTGTCGACAATAAAGTTTGAACTGGAACCTGTTAAAGTGTTTTTTCATCATCTATTAAAGGATTCAATTAGTAATGAGGGTCGGGAACACTACAATTCCAAAGACCATGTCACAAGGATGCAGTGCCCTAAACTTTTGAACAACCTTACCTGTGAATGCTCTAATGCATGTTCTGAAGGCTGCTACATATAAACAACTATGTGTCCCTACCGGTGTATGTAGTACTTAGTGACAACAGCATTGACACATGTGCAAATTATGTACAAATTAATTGTTGACTCTGAAGATGATATTTTAACTTTGGAAACATATGCCATAAAAGACAAGTAGGTCAATACTAATGACATTGCTAAATACAAATATTTGACATTGACATCCAATAACCAATCATGATGATGCAAACTGCCTTTTTTGTTTGCTTTCTACATAGGGAAAGACAATTGAGACAATGTAAGTACCAGATGTCTTGCCTCTGTTTTTTTCATCAATCATTTGAGGAATGACCCTGAAAAGATTTTGTATCTACAGGTAGGCAGAAATTCTCTTTCCAATGATAATTATTACATGCCTGTACATGTGTGTAGAGGCGAGAAAGGGTGCTCTGTGCTAAAAGTCAACTTTAAAATTCAGATCACTGGCTTTCCAGTGATATATTGCAAGAGAAGATACTCCTGTTAGCTTCAGGGGAATGGCTTGCTAAATATGGGTAGGTATGACCATTTCCTGAATGGCAATAAGCTCTACGACAAATTGGTCATGAGATACATCTATAATTAGCATAATTTATAGTCTGGAATCAAAATTGACTAAATGTGTTTTTTAAGTGTTCTAGGATCATTTCAGAATAAAATTTGAGAACATACCTTTTTAGGGCAACTTTTGGGTGTAGATTCCAAAAAATAATATTCCCAAGCTGAAAAATGCATATTTACCCCTTGAAATGCCAAAAAAACAAAATGGCCACCAAAAGATCAAGAAAAATTTGAAAATCCTGTCTTAAATTCTCATTTCTTCATCAATATGGTCATGTTATACCTCAAATCGAAGGTTTCATTGAGTTACACCATTTTATACATATACTGTGGTTGCTATAGCAATTTGGTTACCATGGCATCCATAAAACAACAATATTTTGCAATCAGAGGTCTATAATGGGACAGAATTCAACAGGTATACTTGAAACTACAAGCAGTAGTCAGACTGTACAACCTGAACCCCCCCCCCCCTACACCGAATCAATATAATTGCAGTACATCAATAGTTTCTAGTCATTTTGAATCAGAGGTCTATAATGGGACAGAATTCAACAGGTATACTTGAAACTACAAGCAGTCGTCAGACTGTACAACCTGAACCCCCCCCCCCTAATCCAAATCAATATAATTGCAGTACATCAATAGTTTCTAGTCATTTGGGATAGTCACAGCCAAATAACACCCCCGCCCTCAATCCTCTCCTCTCAGTCTCTATATTATAACCAGGCCTACTAACGTCTAAGCTCAACTAGACCTACTGCCATACCATCTCCCTTGGCTGACATTGGATTACTTTTTATAGCCTATAGTGCTCAGGTACACATACTAGCACCTATCACTGCCACACTGTGTTCCTAGGCTGACCTTGATAGTCTAGATTGATTGATTGATTGATTTGTGTTTTACAGCACTTTAGCAGCACTAAGTGGCTATCCTGTGCTTCACAGGTTGATAATTTAACAGAGGAATGTGTCAGTGCCCGCGCATATGTGCACTTGATAGTCTAGAGGGCGCAATAGTCTAGAGGGCGCAAGTACACCTACTTACCCAACAGAGAACTCATGATGCATAGATGCAGCTATGTCCAGTCTGCCTGTCATTATACATCTATTATAACCCCATAAGATGCAGTTTTATTTAGTGAACTCCTCATTAACATCTCTACTAACCCTAACATCCACCTGATGTATTAATGCTGTCCTGGTGTGTGAGCGATCTACACATATCAATGATGTGCCAATGAGTAGGTCTTATTCTCATGTGGATGATGTGACAGTTATGGGGTCTAATAGGCCCACACTAGGAGCGTTGGTCACAGGACCACACAAGGAGGGTTAGTCGCAGTTTTGTAATAGGCCAGGTATATATAGGGTCGGTCATAGGACATATACATTTATGTACACATGGGTTGGTCACGGGACATATACACATGGATTGGTCATGGGACACACAAGGCAGGTTGGTCACAGGATAATATAGACCTCAATAAGGATGTTCAGCATACATAGCCCTGTGACCTATGTGGTAGGGCATAAAACTTTGCATCTGAGACTTGCAGGCTTGAATCCCTGCCAAAATATAGATTTTCTTACTTTTACACATGAGCAGGGTGGGTCAGAGGACTGGTAAACATTTGGTCACAGGACATATACACATGGGTTGGTCATAGGATCACATGAGGAAGGTTGGTCACAGGACCACATGAGGAGTTGGTCACAGGACATAGAGATTGTATATATAGACTTCAATTTTACACTCTTGCATACTTCCTTCTGGGGCTCATGTGATAGGCCTTGGACCAGGCAGGCAGATCTTGCAGTTTCGAATCCCCGACAGGGTACAATTTTGTTTATCAAACATTAGGGGTGGGTCATCAGGAGGGGTTGGCTTCAGGACATCAGGAGAAGTTGGTCACAGGACATAGAATTATAGAAAAGAACCCTATAATAGTTTTAGGCATATTTTTCCTATTCTAGCCCATGGTGGTGACCCCTGGTGGCTAAAACAGGTAATAAATCCCGCAGGAACCCCTATTTCTGCTTGCTGGCTCACATGTACTGGACTAGGGGGTCAGTGTGACCCTGGCCCAGGCACAGTTGGCCTTCAAGATTTGGCGAATTATAGACTGTTGTTAGCCAAAATGCACTTTAATTTGCCATTGGTGATTTGGTGAATGGCTAGCACAATAGAGATTGGTTTTCTAATGATGTATTGGATATTATTTTCACTGCCCAGTGGTTGTGCACAAAAGACATAATAATATTAACAAATCATACAATAATACAGAGAACAATCAGCATGGGACTCATGACCTTGACCTTCACCTTAAGCTTGACATTGAAACTGTGATCCATGACTAGAAAAGAAATGCACTGCACACTTCATATAATTGAAGCTTCAGTGAGGGTACAACATGAGCATGGTTGCAAATAATTATATACATGTATGCATAAACATGATTTTTTTACCTTTGCCCTTTGACCTATTATGTCTGACATTTCCAAAGGTCATTAATTTATTACTTGTGATATGATTTCATGTCACCATGTGCATCCACAAATTACCTTATAGGTAATATATATTGTGGTCATACTTATACCCCAATTCCCTGATATTTGACCTTTGCCCTTTGACCTATGGCCTCAAAAAACTTGAAATATTATTCATATAAGTCTCATATTAGATTTTTATACCAAAATATATAGACAGAATTGATATTTGTAGGTTCAGCATTTTATTCCTATTTTATTATGATTAAATTGCATTTTCAAACTTATTTTTTCATTACTGATTTGCCAAGTTCGTCCCCCCAGCTCATTCATACACAGGCCAGGTCTGTAATGTACTTGATCTGGGCTTTCCGGTGGTACCAAGTGTCTGCTATCCTTTTTTAGTGACAGGTGGTCTAGACCCTGTTTCTATACTCTAATTGGATGGTATCGTCTACATTAGTGTTTCTGTAGAAAACCCATAAAGAATGGTACCATTTGAGTTCAGTTCTAGTGGGCACTCGCTAAGGCTTAATTTCACTAGAACAGAGCTGACAGCCTCAGTGATTCCATAGTGTTGGATAGAACTAGTTTAAGTTCTAAGTGCCCAGTAGGCAAAAGCAAATCTAGTGTTTCAGAACCAAAATTGCCTCCAACCCTGGGGGGTGGTGATGGAAATTGAAAAAGTATATTTCTCCTCCATTGTTGATTATGATTTTCAGGATATATGATTATGAGTTGTTTTTCTTTATTTTGTGTGGGATCATCAGAATTTTTTTATTAATATTTTACAAGATATGATATCTTTTTACATGATTTGGCCCTTTCAGTTCAGTTCTGTTGAGTTCTGTTGAGTAGAGCAGTTTTTGCCTAATTCCTTTTCAGTAAAGGTATGCTTGAAAGCAATGAGTGAGGGATACAGGGACCAAGGGTCAAAGCTATGGGTGAGTGAGTGACAAAATAAGTGAATGAGGGATGGAGGCAGGGACACAGAGATGCAGGTAGGCAGAGATGCAGGCAGGTGGGCATGGAAAAGGCAGACAGGGAGGGAATGAGTGGAGGGAGGAGGTAATGATTAAATAAGTGATTGAGTGAGGGAGGGAGTCAGCAGGAGGGAGGGAGAGAGGGAAGAAAGAAGTAAAATGGTGGAGGTGACTTGGGTGGAGTGAATGTAGCTAAATTAAAATGAATGGGCTGGGTGGGGTGGATTGGAATGGAGTGGAGTGGATGGGGCTGAGTCGAGTGCAGTGAGTCGAGTGGAATCTGGAGGTCACTGGAGGTCAATCCCACTAACTTGATATCACTTGATTTAAGTGGAATGAGTTTTGAGTTCAATGGAGTGAAGTGAGGTAAGCTGTGTCAAATCAGGTTAATATGGATCAAAATAGTCAAATTGGTCTGAGATGGGTTAATTGGGTCAAATTGAGTCAGATTGACTCAAGGCGGACAAATTAGGTAAAAGCAGGTTCATATGGATCAAAATAGGTCATAATGACCCAAGAGGGTTCAGCCTGGCCCAAGAGCAGTATGTTCGTCCAAATAGAGTCATATTGACCTAAGATGAGTAAACTAAGTCAACAGGTCAATCAAGGTCAAACTGGGTAGAATTGGCCAAAGGTGGGTAAATTGGGTCAAAAGAGGGCAATCTAGGTCAAACTGGGGAAAAGTGGCCTCAAGTGGGTAAATTGGGTAAAATCAAGTCAACATAGGTCAAAATGGGCTAAAGTGAGTACGATTGACTTACCAATAGCAAAGTGGGTCAAATAGGCCAAAAATGGGTCAATCTGTCCAAAATTAGGCTAGATAGAGTAAAGTCCACAAAAATTTGCCCAATTATGGGGAATTTGAACTATTCTTCACTTATTTCACCTGTTTTTAACCCCATCTGACCCATTTTAGTATCAATTTCAATCAATTTCGCCCATTTTGACCCATATTAACCAATTTGATCCAATTCACCCACATTGGGCCACTTTTACCTAATCTAACCTAGATTGACCTTTCTTGACCCAATTTACCCACTTCGGGCCACTTTTACCCAATTTGACTGAGATTTACCTCTTTTGACCCAAATTACCCACCTTGGGCCACTTTTACCTAATCTGACCTAGATGGACCTTATTGACCCAATTTACCCTATTCGGGTCACTTTTCCCAATCTGACCTAGATTGATTTTCTTTTTACCCAATGTACCCACTTCAGGCCACTTTTACCGAAGTTTACTTAGAGTCAACTGATTTTACCCAATTTACCCACTTATTCGGGCCACTTTTCCCCAGTTTTACCTGCATTGCTCTGTTTTGACCCAATTTTCGGACCACTTTTACCCAATTAGACTTAAAGTGACCTGATTTGACCCAAATTTACCCATTTTACTCAATTTGACCTCGACTGACCTGTTATGACCCAATTTTCCTCATTTTAGGTCCATCAGGTCCAATGACCTTTTTTGACATTATTTTGATTCATTATGACCCAATTTACCCCACTTGGGACAATCTGGGTCTACTCAACCCTGTCCACTCCACTTCATGCCAATCCAATCCACTTCATTCCAATTCAACCAACTTACTTCCACTACTTAACTCAACCCTCTCCCCCTTCCTCCCCCAAACATCACTCATTCACTCCTTCCCTCCCTCCATCCTGCCATCCCTCTCCCTCACTTACCCCCGCACCCCTTCCTGCCTTCTCTTCTTCCCCATCACCTGCTCATTCACTCACTCATTCACTCCCTTCCTCTCCCTCATTCACTCCCTCACTCCTTCCTGCCCTCCCCCTCCCCTTAACTCACTGATTCACTCACTCATTCCCTCCCTTCCTCCCCTCACTCACACCCTCCCTCCCGGCCCTCCCCTCACTCACTCACGCCATAGAATTCACTGCAGGCAAAAACAAAATAAGAGGGAAGTGGGGGGGGGGTCCCCATCAGAAAGAGGTTTCCCAAGGGAAATCTTTTTTTACTCTGGTTACCTGTGTCTTGTTCAAATCTTGTTGCTTTAGTCTGAGTGGATAGAACAGAACTGGACTGAACTCTATGAGAGGGCAACTGATGAAAGCTATAAATGAGCTCCTGTGTTTCCATAGTTGCCTTCACCGACAGACCTGCTAGAACAGAGCTGGTGAGGGCAACTTTAGAAGCACAGGAACTGTTTGCTCCATTTGCCTTCACCAGCTCTGTTCTAGCAATGATAAATGGCGCCATCCAAAACCCAAAAGTATAGAGACAGGGTCTAGGTGATATGCTCACTCTTGCTGCAGCACTAAAGCTGTTTTTGTTGCACGTCTTCTATTCTTCAGGACATGTATCACCGTGTATCCCCATGGGGGTCGAGAGTTAAACCAGGTCCTGTCGTCTACATTTAGGAGTACTGAATTCTTAAGGTGAAACTTCCAGCCTTGACACATTTGACGTTTCCTGTTGACCATTGGCTAAGTCCCCGACTAAATGTTAAATCTGACACCCACCAATGATAAGACATGACCCCTTTTATGCAGCTGTAAATTAATCCTAAATTAATTTAGCCGATGCCTACTAGGTCTTATTCAACAATGGATCGCTAAGAGGACACATTTTGTAATGATATCAATGCCATCCCCAACAATTGCCTTTATAAATGCACCAATGTGAGTGCTGTGTATGGAATGCCCACACTGTCTTCTATGTAACAGTAATACCACACCTTGGCGTTACCGTAGCTCCCCCATTTCTGACTAGGTGGTCAGGAGAGAAACTTGTAGTTCAGGCAAACCCAGAAGAGGGAGAGTTGTATGCCCCCCCCCCATACAATAGCATTTCTATGGTGGTGGCCACCTGGTGTTATGTGGCAGAAGTATGGGGGGTCTGGGGACGAACAGACACACATCCTATCCCCAAGGTGCGGTATAGAGCATTCACCGTTCTCCACATTCGAATGGTCTCAACACCCCCTGTATTTTCTGTGCTTTCTTCACTATGGTAAGAAAGAGGGCACCACAAAAATGCAGGGAGCAGGACGCACTTATCTACCAGGAGGGGGTACTGTTACATTTAAACCACCCGGTGCATGTCCTTCATGACATATCTTAACAACTCCAGGAGGCGCCTGGAGAGGTATTCACCTCCACTGCGCATGCCTGGAATACACCACTTCCTGTTGTATCAGGAATGTCTCCAATAGGAGTCGTAGGGGTGCAGACTTCTAGGAAGTATACAGGGATCTTCTAGGAGGGAGGAGGAGCAGGGGTCTGGTTGTTTGGGTGGGAATCTAACCGATAGTGTGATATGCCTGTTTGAAGTGGAAGGGGGGTATACTGTGTTGGCATACCTGAAAATGGTTATCACTTCCCTCTCTGCACTCTTTGACTAGTTAGTCTTCTTGTTTGTATCTCTGTACATCAGACACGGGAGGTGATAAGCATTTTGTATGATTATGATTTCTCTGTAAATCGTATTAAGGTAACTAGGAAATGTAGGTTGTATGAGGAGTGTTTACCGTTGTCCCTTTTCCACATTTTCATATGAATTAAGGACATCGTTGTGATAAAATTAACATACTCATTTTTTTCATAAAATAATTCACCAAATAGGCATCCAAGGCACCATACCTCAAAGGTCTCAACGCTGGTACAAAGATTAAGTGGGATTATAGCTCGAGGATGAAGCGGCATGTATTGGAGAGTGGATGAGATTATAGAAGCGGTAAAAGATAAACACCCGTCACCACCTCACCCAGTGCCCACACCTGTGTAGGTAAGTAATGCAGCCATAGGGTAGATTAGCCTAAAGACGGCCGTTCCTAGGCAGGTTTTCCACAAGGGATTTATAGGGGCTAATATGTCTGACAGTTTTAAGTCCTCAGACTTCCAAAAAGTACTGAATGAAAGATAATTGTTGGGGCATTTGTACCTGTTATTCCTCGGAAATTCATTTGAAGTTTTTTATCTCCAGTTTATCACCCTTACTACAAACATTCCATTTACTTCATTTTCACCTAGACACGTCCACTTTGCACCTAGAGACAACCACCTAAGAACCACCCTTGTAATTGTAAAGGCACCAAGTGAAAAGTATTTCACCAGATGCGGGACTCGAACCCGCGCTACCTCCATCCAGATCTCAGTGTGCTAACCACTACACTTATCTGGCTTGTCCACTTTCCATACTTGGAGACCTTGTACGGATCGGTCACTAGGACTGCCCCCTACACTACCCCCCCCCCCTCAGATCCAAGCACTGGGCCCTGTTTCAATAGTTGGTTTGGATGGCACCATTTGCATTAGTGTTTCTTAAGTTGCTCTATCCAAAATAGCTCAGTTCGAGTTCTATCTGAGCCTGTGTTAGCCAAGGGCCTAGATCCAAATGAATAGAGCAAGAAGTGCCACTGTTTCTAAACTTTTGGATAGAACTCAAACTGAGTCATATCTGTTCTATTGGTGGAAGTAAATTTGTTGTTTTCTAACCAACTTTGCTGCCATCATGGCCGTGATTGTGTACCTGAATGGCAAAATCCATGTTTACTTATGCAAAGCTAATAGTGCAGACCCAGCAAAACATGCTTCTGTTTCTAAACTTGAGTTCTGTTCTAATGCTCTATTGGCTAGAGCTGGATAGGACAACTTCAGAAACACTCATGCAATGGTGCCATCAAAATTGTTGAATTTCAGCTCATCTATCATCAAATGAATCATCCAAGTTTTCATGTGTATTTCACTTATTTTAAGTTGTGCCGACCACCTATAAGGGTTGGCGGAAGAATTGTTTGAAAAGCAACAATTTTGCCTTCATCAATAGAGCAGATGGGACTCAGTTTGAGCTACATCCTAAGGTTTAGAAACAGTGGCACTTCTTGCTTTATTTATTTGGGTTTAGGCAGTTGGCTAAAATGAGCTCAGATAGAACTCAAACTAATCTATTTTGGAGAGAGCAACTTAAGAAACACTAATGCAAATGGTGCCATCCACAGCCTACTATAGAAACAGGATCCATGTAATTCAATTGATTACACATAAGATATAAGGCACAAATGAATAGGTGGAAGGCCCTGAGGATATACCAGTGAGAGGTGCACTGGAGGTGGATGGCACCATTGCATTAGTGTTTCTTAAGTTGTCCTAGCCAGCTCTCATCAATAGAGCAGGAGAGTAGAACTCAAGTTCAGAAACAGAAAGCAGGTTTTGCTCCATCTGCACTTTTAGCTTTGCATTAGTGGGCATGGATGGTGCCATTCATTTTTGAAAAGTATAGAAACAGGGCCCTGAGGTGCCAGACACTACCCCCAGTAGATCCACGAATGAGCTGCTGGTTACCAACCACTCAGTGCTTTGGAACTCAACACCAACAGACATCCAAGGGACCGATCTACCATTTTTCTCAGAAGCGCTGTCCCTGGGGTCCAGGTATGTGCGCATCTGGTGCCAATGTAAAGGCACCAAGTGAAAAGTCTTTCACCAGATGCGGGACTTGAACCCACGCTACCTCCATCTAGATCTCAGTGTGGTAACCACTACACTAATCTCGCTCGTCAACTTTCCATACTTGGGGACCTTGTACAGATCGGTCACTAGGAGATGCAGGGCAACCGTACTGTCCCCTACATAATAAATCCCTTTTTAATAAACTGATAATTTATGAAAAGAATAAGTGTCTCACATAACTTTGCAATAAGATGACATAGTTTAAGTTACAGTATCATATTAAAAATGTATGTTTTATTGTAGCTAAATTAGAATGAAAATCCAAGGCATTGTTATGCCCACGGGTATTGCAAATCTCGGCAATATACAGGTGGTATTCCTGATCCTGCATTATATTACTTGTATTAGCTATAACTTAATAGACGTTCAATATGTACTATGGTAATCCATGCCTAGAATTTATTATCATGCTGTCAGTATCAAATCTCTATTTATATTAATTTCAGTAGGATTACAGTAAAGGTTGAAATGTATATCAGAGCATTATCGGGTGAAATTTTCTATCCCAAACTATTCTGGCCATGAATCTTTTGATGTAATCCTACACAATCAATGGTTTAGATTCGATTAAATGCATAGATACGTGTGTATGGAGTGGTTGGCTCAAGGTGAAATAGTGGTTGTCTCAAGGTGTAATTGGTAGGTCCTAGAAAATACATCCTACACCGAAAGGATTGAACATTTCTGTAATTTTTCTTATGCCATCATCTAGCTATGTTATTCATCTATAACTATAGTCAATATGAGGTACATGTTATCAATTTTAATGGTCAAAGTATGCAACCAAAGTTTGAAAATTCTGATGAAATGGCCAGTTTGTCATGATAAAAACTTTAGTGCATCATTACACAATGATAAATACGTAATATATCCCAGTAGATCATTCCATGGGGTACAACAACAATTCTATTTAAATGATATTAGGGTCCCAAGCCCAGGGAATACATGTAAATGTGAGAAAGATTTAAAAGGTGACAGGTGGACGACTCAAGGAATGTGGTCGTCTTTAGGTTAATCTGCCCTAACTATGAACAGCAATCTAAACGTAGTTAAGTCAGGTACCTTATGTCACTGAAAAAGAGCAAATTCCAACCTGAATTGAACCTGGTGTAGGTTTTTCCCATCTTCAGTATATTCCTTCAAATTGATGTCTGAAATGGTATTGAGCTTCTCGAAATGTTTCTTCTCTTTTTTCAATTTAATAGCAGGATCAAAGTTATTCATTAGTAAAAGGAAACACAAATACTACTTAAGAGAAAACGTATCACGAGAAACGCTTAGGTTAACATGATTATTCCTGACCAAAATTCAAGAGGAAGAAAGTGATTTTGCTGTTGTGGTTTTTCTTCTTTTTCTTTTGGGTTTTATGTTTTGCATAAAGACTTTTACCAGCCGGCTTGAGCTGGGTATATTTTACCTGAGATTTGTCCTTTCATCTTTTAGTCTGAGAGCTTTCTTTGGCCTTCATCTTTAACTATTCAATGTTGTCTCTTGGTGGATGTCAGAGAATCTCTGATGGTGTCATTTTTTTCTGTTTTTCTGGCAGGCTCTTCCCTCGCCTTTCCAAACAAGATATTTTTTCTCTCTGAATATTGAACCCCAAAGACAAGCTCAGGAGGGTCTTGCCAAAAGAAGACGAAGAAGAACCTCTGTAATTCTTTTCAGAGAGTACTGAGGAAAATGTGTAAGCCTTACACGTTTTCATAGTGTTGATAAAAGAAATACAGAAAAATGCATGGAAAACTCTTTTTGAGAAGTGAAAAAACGGGCACGTTTTCTTTTTGGATTTAAGGCTGTTGGTGATATGTTGATATGATGTATATAATGCTGCTAATTCTATAAGAAACACATTTGAATATACGAGATAGTGGTATAGATAGGGTAAAATGTTGTTCATGATTTCTCAACAGGCATACCCACACTTTCCAATGTGAGATTTACAGGACTGGATAACTGCCTGTATCGCTACCAAGATACCATTCAACATTTTACTCAACCACTCTCTCTACAGAAATTTTTTCATCTGCAGTGTTCGTCTAAAGCACCAACAGTAATAATCGACTATACTGGAACAAATGACAATTCAGGGTAGCAAAGTCTTATCTGTTCAATACCTTCCCCCTCCTGCTCTCTGTGCTGATCTCTTCTGAAATAACAACCCTCAGATTCCACTTCCCTTTTCTTTATTCTGCAACGATCCAGAACTGCCCCCTCACCCCCCCCCCACCAATGAGTTTCTCACGAGCATCTGGAGCCATATCCCCATGTCTAACTGAATCCATGATAAAATTGTTCCCCATACAGACACTCTGGGTTGTTGTCATATTAACCCTTTTTCACTCTCCTTTTTTGCATCTAAGATTGCATGTATAGTTTACTACCTATTTATGTGTAAAGTCTATGCAGTAGCCATGGTTGAAATGGCCATTGGTCCTCTAAGGAACAAATCATTTGTTTTATAATCATTTGTCCCAGGTTAAACACTGACAAGTCGAGAGGGACGTGCAGGTATTATAAAAAGGATATCTGACATGAGGCCTGTACCAGTCCATTGGTTTTGGTTACATAGGTCACCAACCTCCTATAAAATGCATTAGTCATTTGATGGATGATGCATTCTCCCGTGTGCTCCTGTCCCCCTAGTGCATGAATGCTGACATGGGAATTTACCCAACAATCCTGCGTCCTTGCATCATGCCGAAACTTTGGGAATGCAGCAAACCTAGAGGATCGGCATGATGAGATTTAAACCTATAACAGAAGAATCACGATATCATACATTTTCTCCCTTACTCTAGTGCCACTAATTCGACTCGGCCTTCCAGTACGTTGTGGATAGGCTTAAGATGGATGTGATTTATTTTTAGCCTGGGTTAGCAGCTCACCCGGTTCCTACTGAGCAGGAAGGGGCCAGGGGCGAGCTGCTCTCTTTGTGTCCAGTAGGTGTTTATACCCCATAAAGAGAAGGATTTACCGGCGTGGTGTGAGGAGTAGTTGGGGATAGGGTAGGGTTATACCCGGTATAGCCACAGTGTATGGTAGGTCAGATGAGCAATGTAAGGGCTATTCTTGTAGGTATTAGCCTTGAACAGACCACAAGGCCTGCAACTAGAATGGTAACGTACCGTTCATTGCTTTTCGAAGGATTAGATGGCACACAGGTGGCCCGTTTGAGTATTTAAACCGGTGGATTCAGGGGGACCATGCTTGGGAAGTGATAATTTTGAGTCTAGATAGTGCATGTTAGGATTCAAGTTATAAGTGTACTGTAATATATAATCTGAAGGATTAGATGGGTAAATATCTCCTGCTGGTTTCCGCAAGGCACACTTTGTTCCATTCCATGCAACAAATCCAGTGATAATATGAAAGATAGTTGGTTTTGAATGACTGAGTGTGGCATGTTACATTTGATAAATTTGACAAGAAAAAAAGAGACAGAATATTATAGAATAACTATGATTATTTGAAGGAGATTAATCTATATATTCTATCATATCTCAGAGAAAATGTGAAACAGCTTGGGGGCGGGGGTGCAATATATGTTGTAAGGGAAGGGAAGTGGATGATTGACCCACTATACATTTACGGCATATTGTCCATGATTTCTCTCAACAGATTCCATACGAATGACACAAACTTCACAACATCCCTCACACCTCTGGTATACCTGGATTACGGTGGTATATATTAGAGGTATGACACTGGTATATGGTAGAGGTATGACACGGTGGTATATGGTAGAGGTATGACACTGGTATAAATCACATGATGCATGAGGCATGATTGACAAGGAGATGTCTAAAAGGAACTCGAGGGTAATATCCTAGGTAAAAGGTCTGGGGAGTTACTACCCTGATGCACATGTGGTAACTACAATTGCATCTAGTTCCTTACAAGTTTCAAGTACATTACAGCAAAAGCGAGTCTCACCGGCTTCACAGGGTTGGGATTTCTAAGTCTAATAACGGCAGTCAAGTTAGGTCAACCCCTTCCTTTTTACCCAGTCCTGTCTGGTAATTTGATTTTTATATTCACGCGCAGACATAATCTTGTTAGGGCCTACTTTATGAGTTGACATTAAATAGCTCACACCACTGCCAGAGCTGTTCAAATTCCACGGCCCGCAGAGGACTAATGAATCTGAAATATTCATTCTCTATTGAACGATCCCCCGGTGCTCTTTATACCCTTACCAGTTCTGTTTATCCTAATTAACCTAGATGAACTATGCCAGCCAGTCAGCACAAGGGTCTCATTCCCGGCCTCATGAGCTGCTCAGTCACTGCAGTAGCAATAAGCTACTCGTCCCTTTACCGCCACCTGGTAGGTTTTCCATGAAGCTCAGGTTAGTTTACAATGTCACTACCGGGTGTCGCTCCAATCGGAGGATGTGTCAACATGGGAGTAGCTCAGAGAGTGGAGGGAGCAGCTCACGGTATTGACTATACTCAGAATGATGATGGGCTCTCTAGGTAAGACAGGTACATGGTATATGCGTCACGGATGATAGACGTGCAAGGAAACTCTAGAGATATAATATAATATCAGTCTATGAGACATTCTGGTCTATGAAAACCTTCATTTCCACAATGGTGAACTGTTGCATTTCAAAATTCTTGGTACAATCCATGGCAGTCAGGAAGCAACCGAATCTGTTTCACACAAGGGACAATAATGAAGAAGTCAGAGTTTTATCAAATTGTTTTAACATAACCATTTAGCTGTAGCTTAGGCCCCTCTGGTCATTTACATTAAATCCCTCTTTGCCATTCCAGTACGTAGAATTCTGCAGGGACCACTCGTCATGCAACCTATGTTATTGCATACTCGAAGCCTTCCCGGTTGTCCTGTCTAAATAGAAAGTCATAAAATCCAAGTAGCCTATTAATGGTGGGATATCAATATATGGTATGCCTCCCTAACTGTGAGTCTCTTGCGACTCTAAATCACCTAAGGGACTGTGGTAGAGGTCTTTAAGTTGGGGAAGAGTTTAAAACTCCTAGGACACACTCAGCAAAAGCAAAGGAAATCAAGTTGTGCTGCTCTAGTACAACGTAAGTTCTGTAGGGTTTTGTACTAGTTACTTTACCTCTGCAGCACAGTTTATAAGTTGGATTTTTTGTTATAGAAAGAGATGTAAGGTAGTTCATATAAGAGGTGTTTTACACTCTTGTGACTTCTTTCTGTTTCCTTGGGCCTATTTATACTCCTCCCGTTGACCATTGGCGATGTGGGGGCTTTTATAGCCCCATTACACCCACCCTCTGGTGCCTAATGGCTACACCTTGTGGTCGATAGGGGCATTGATCCAGGGGCGTGGGACTTCCCTGGTACCTTTACCTCGCTCCCTCCTTCCCTCCCTCCCTCCCTCCTTCCCTCCCTCCCTCCCTCCCTCCCATACAAGCCTCAGGTTGATGCTTTGGGTTGCTGACCAAAACATGTTGACAGTGTTCACATTAAGGGGTACATAGGATGGCAATCAGCCATGACCCTCCGCCAATTTACTTGCAGCTATGTACACTCTTCAACTCTTTCTGTAAGAAAAAAGTCTAAATGGGGTGAGTAATATTCAGAACTGAAGGTTCTGGTGGGGATTGGGAATTTCTAATGATTTATTTCTTTACTTAGCTATTAGCATATTGCACGCTTATTCGTCATCATGCACACATTGCTGTTTACATTTCTGCAATCCAATAGGCATGAAGAATTGACATGATATAATATGGTCACTCTTATTATTTCTTCTTTATAATTTCCATACAGCTACAATGTATGGATGCATAGGTTGCTATATTCAAATAAAATAAAAAGGGCAGGCTAGTTCTGTCGAACATTGTGGTGGCCTACATATTTGAACAACTATCTTGTATGATTTGATTTGTGAAAGATAGTAGGGAGGTTAAGATCTGAACGTGTACGGCTACTTGTACGTGTAACGTCATAGGTCACATGGGGGGAATCCCAGGCTAGCAGTATACAACTTGTATAATAATAAAATATATAATAAAGACAACAAATGTTAACAAATGATAATTGACTTTGCAAATGGGTTATTAGGTATGTGAGTACATACAGCAGCCATAGATTGTATATATGTGACATATGCTTGGAATAGGGACCTTAATGCACCCTGCACTAAGGCCCCTTTTCGCAGATCCTGTCACATATGTTAATCATTATCTGTGAGTAATTACAGGTTGTTTATACCATACAACCTGCTCAGGTGAGACCAGGCATCTGAGGTGTTGATAGGGTTATAGAGGACTTCCTATCTTAATCACTTTACCTGTACCTGTACTGCAACATGTACGCCTAGCCCTTGCCATTCCCGTACAGGTACAAGTTCCAGAATCTTAACCTCTCTATTATGTGATCGTCTAGAACGCATACTTCCAAAGAGAATCTTGGTGCCAGATCGTTTATTGTTCTGAAACATACCCCTGTGTCTATGTTGTTATCGTTGGTGATGTTCTCTGTCAACATTGGTTTGCTGTCTGTGTGCAGTTTGTCCACCAGTGGTAGACCAATTACCGTTCCTGATTAAATCGTCTACAAATAAATGCCCTGACGTTAGAAAGTCATTAGCAAACCTCTTTAAACACTTACTGACCTTTGGGCCACCCCCTCCCCTTTCTGTCTCCCCCGGCCAAGTCCACTTAAAATGCCAACAACCAAACTGACTGTGTCACAAGATTTGTATGAACAGGGAGCTATGGCTGCATTTCAAATATTCAGTTTGGCTCTATGAGATAATCTTTTCATTGCAGGGTGTAGCCAGCTGGAGTAGCTTTTAGCAAGACATTGCCAGACTGGCATGGTAATTAGTATATCGGCCAGTTACACCCTTAACAGCCAAGAAGCTAATTCTATTACTTCAGACAATTACATCAACGCCACGCTGCGATCGCGCCGCACTCACTGCAGTACTCTACACTGATTGGTTGATTTAGGCGGACTGCAGCCAATCAGGGCACGGCTCGGGAACGCTTGGTTTTTGGACGTTTCTGGAGCTGGGTGGTTTGTTGGTTTCCTTGTAAGGTTGCCCCGTGTTTGACTTGGGTTTGTGTTTGATGTGAGTGAACTCTGCTAATTAGAGAGTATCAGAGTTCTAGACACCCAAAACAAATGAAAACCACAGAATTCGAACCAGGAAGTCTAGGATCTAATCATATTATAAGGTTGAATTAGCTGGGGTGTACTGGGTGTAATGGGTGAGCAATTGAAAAAAAAAATAAAAGAGGGTAGCCTTAACTGTTTATGAAATATCACCACAATTTGTGACACGATCTGGGAAAACGGGTCCTATAGTGTAGGGTGCAATATGACCCCCTCTCCCAGTACATGTCACATTTGAAGATGGGGAGGGGGTAGAAGAAAGACCGGAGGGATAATGACATCATTTTATGAATACCTGTTACCTGTTCTCTAAGAACATTATTTACCCATAATTGATATTAAATGATACATTGTTTCGAGACACACAAATGACTCCTGACTGAGTAGATATTGGAGAGCGGACAGAGATAACTAAAATCATAAAACACTATTCATGAAAGGCAGCCATTACCATCGTGTGGCACCCTTGCAAAAACAAGGATGATAATAATGACTGCAAAAAATCTAAAAAGAACGATGAGGGTTTTGAAGACGGTGCCTACAGCTACCTCCTGCAGAGCATGAGGATAGAAATGTCAACGTGTTTTTGTCGACGAGTTGGAGGAGGAGGCAGTTTTTTTACCGCCGGTTGAGGATTTCGTCTGCTATAAGAATTCCACCCGGATCCTTGTCGCTATTGGACGCCAGCGGCCACATTGGGTGGGAGAACTATTTATCTTAAATGCCTCATGTTGAGGGACCATCTTCAACACTAATAACTTGTTGAGGCAGTGACCTTTGATCTCACAAGGCGGCAGTTTTCTAATGTCCAGTCTAGACTCATCTTTAAACTGTCCTTCAACTAAGGACTAACTTGCTGTTAGTGTTTGCAGAAACTTTACATACTGCAGAATGCACTGAATTTAGTAAGGTCTATTAAAGATTTGTTGCCTTTTAGATGTAGTACAAATGTTGGTACGTCTGTGACATCTTAAAATTATGAAGATTATGGTTTCACTAGGATTAACTCTGATCAAAGTAAACGTATGAGTTTATGCAATGTTCTTATGGCATATTCACGCGTCTGGCCTACAACTACTAATGGGATCACCTTTCCTATGCACACAGGAGGCTAAAGACACCCCTTAGATCATTTGATTAGTAACATTAGTGCATTGGTACTCGGGTGATATTTCATGTAAAACACTCACTCCCAGTTTAGAACATAGATCTATTATCTGGTGGTATTTCTTATTTGCAAGCTGACATTAAGATTGTTTTTATAGTATTTTCAATGAGCATTCTGTATAAGATAGCCTGGTAGATACTCGGGTCAGCTGTTGTCCTTAAAACTTAAAGTCGTCAATTGGTATTTAAGTAGTGCATTTTTTTCTTTATTTTGTGTCAATTTTGATGCTGATCATCCCTGCCTAACCTCAGGACTACACTTAAGAACACATGCCCTAGCGTCTCCTGGTGGGTATAGGGCTAAGGATACATATTACATGTAGCATACCCACCCAATTAATGTAAAGCCACACCCACCACCAGAAGGGGAGGGCGAAGAAAAGGATGAAGTAAAAATGTATTACACAGGCCTAAAATGTAGAATGGCAATCATCCAGGCACCAACCAATGGGTATAGGGGAAAGGTGTATTCACCCAAAAGAAAACATCTACCCATCATAAAACATCTACCCGGCTAATTATCGCATCTTTGTAACTGATTTTTATTAAATGAAATGACTGTGGGAAATTAACTTAAATAACTTTAATAGGACTTAAATGGAGATAGTGGCTTGTCCTTAGCCTGACAAATGGCAACCGAGGTATTCACAGGCACCTATCTGTAAGCCCTAAATGTCAGTTCACAGGATGAAGGTATATCCAAAAGCCTCGGCACAGCATGTCCATTCATGTGACTATTTGAATGTTAAGACTGGCATTGTTCTGTCGACAGACATTTCTTAAAGATGCTATTTCAACTAAAGCGACCTTCTGGGATATGTTCAAGCAATCAGTCTGTGGTCAATGTTACCTATTTCCCTACTGAATGGCACATACCATTTTGATATGAGAGTAACCTGTATGTGTAAACAAAAGACACTTAGATGCAGACTTATTCTTTCCCATGGCGGGAAAAGTCTCTGACAAGTCAAGAGCAGCTTATGGTATCAACAAAAGGGGGCTCCACCAGCCTGCCCCTATCACAATAGTTATATCCATTTGTACATCATCAACCAAAAAGGGACCTTCATGAGGCCTGGTATAGAGGTTTATACCACGATTTCGGGACTTCCGGTGGGTTTATATGCAGTTTAGCCGTGCATTATTCTGCATATACCACACATGTGCATTTTTGAAATTTTTGGTATATACTTTTTCGGGGTCAAGTTGGACTTAGAATATTTTGGAAAATATGTGGCAAAGATACAAATTCAGTCTCGCCATATTTCAATGTGAAAAATCCTCCAAACTCGTAGGAGAATTGAACCCCGGCCGCAGTGGAGGTAGGCGAAGGCCTTAGCCATAGCGCCACACTGAACGGTGATGAAATCCAATGCCAAAATGAATAAGTTCTAACCTGAGGTCCTAGTGCTATGTTTCCAGTCAGTTTTCGTCTTGATTCCAAGCTTGTCATGTTATAATATCGAAATCCCAAGAAGTTTTCGATCCATAGAAGAGGAATGCGTGCTAATTTTCTCCATTTTCTTCGATATAAATAAGAATCCATTGATTTTTCCATCGTATGCGAGTCGTGGCCCGTGGCCGCTCTGCGCGAAGCCATTGTCTTTGTTCCTTGCCGGGAGAGGTACCGCCATGTTCACACTCACTTTTCGTATGGAATCCAACCATGACAAGTCTTCAAATTAAAACATACATATCCTTAGACATTCTAGATGAGTACTCCATGCTTGATATGTCCGATATATTCAAAATAAATAAGAATCCATTGATTTTCCAAACCGGTCCGAAATTTCCGGCGTCTTCCTCGTACGACGAACAGATGACCTATATCTACATCCGGGCCACTGACACACTTTCGCCAGACAAGGAGGCGGGTGGGAATGGCCGGACCGCGACTCGCGTACGTTGGGAAAATCAATGGATTCTTATTTATATCGAAGAAAATGGAGAAAATTAGCATGCATTCCTCGTCTATGGATCGAATACTTCTTGGGACTTTGATATTATAACATGTCATGGTTGGATTCCATACGAAAAGTGAGTGTGAACACGGCGGTACCTCTCCAGGCAAGGAACAAAAACAATGGCTTCGCGCAGAGCAGACCCGGGCCGTATTGCTTGCACTTACAAAATATCTTCTCCTGGCTATATTCTGTGGATATCAGGTAAGAAATTAATACAAAATGGAGGAAATGGTGGTATAAACCTATTAGGTGATGGATATCGGGGCCCATGGGCTGTATATGCTGTATATACAGCCCTAGGGCCCCGATATCCATCATCTATTAGCTTAATAATGCTAAGGTAAAGCAATGCACCCCTTTGCCACAAGGTGCCAGTAATGAGCCATGTTGCAACCTATTCTAGAGAGGTGACTACTCATCCATGACTTCACAGCTGGGCACACTATGACGAGGTGTGGAGGTAAATATAGCTCTTTCTATTAGGATAGCCGAATGGTAGGAACTCATCTATTCAATACCAAAATATTTTAGTGATGACCTCCAGATCATAGTGGAGGTGCATGGCCACTTGTAGACTTTGTTTTCCCCCAGATGATTGCCTTGTGGTACAGGGCTTGTTGGTACTAAAGGAGGCACCCATCCATACAGCCCAAAACATTGGCCCATTGCCAAAAGCTTGGCATGTTATCCGGCAGGTTTAGTGTCGACCTACACTAAAAATTATTACTATATATGTGCATATTTCAATATGAAAGGCCCTAGCTATTGCTCTAAATGTTGGGGAATAATAATAGGAAGGAATATTGTATGGGAATCTGGCCTAACTGAAAAATGACAAGATTTTAGCTGGGATAGCATCTTTAAGCCTTAGGTCTTCCCAATAGTGTGCGCGTTTGCTATCATCAACTGAAACTTATTATTTAGGTTTCTCAGATATACAACATTGATGTTCACATCTTAGTTACTTATTCATAAAGTTATTTTGCGGTAAAATCATTTCATTGAAATCCCATATCCCATGGCATTACCTCTCTTGATAAACTTTAATTATTTTTCCATCAGTATGAAATGAATAAAGGTAGGGGTTATTGTCTCTCTCTTTCAGAATCCTTATGATTCATGAGTGAGACACCCCACTAGTATCTAATAGCTATTCTATACATTCCACCAGATGGGAATTGCACAATAGACCTACTACAACCCTAACTGGAGTTACATAACAAACCTTTACCATGAATATAATGCCACACTTACAGTCCTATTCTTACACCCCATTCCCCCCATGTTCCACAAGTGGGGGTTAAGCGGAAGTAGTGTCATAACGAGGCACAATGGCACTTAGAGCCACTTCCGGTATAGGGCTGCGGATGTGTGTATATGTACCCTGCCATTGCACAGGGTGTCAGTGTAGAACTGAGCCCACGGGAAAAAGGGGGCAGTGTGGTCGCACTGAGAACAAATAGACTGGTCCCTGGTGAGGTTATTGATGACCTTTGCTTGCACTAGTCCTACACCTCAGGCCTTTATCCTATACGGCCAGCTATGTATGTATTGGGACACGTAGACCTGTGGGTGATGGCGGTGAGTCAAAGTGGACAGGGATGAGAGGATGTGGAGTGGTTGTCAAATGGAGGTATGGGTGGTGAAGGATAGGAGTAGGGTCCTAGGAGAGGCTGACGATACTACTGGTGTTGCTATCACCCACCTTTTTCATCTTTGAATTAACATTCATGAATATCTTATATAACATCTGGCTTTTGGGCATGCAAGGAGAGGTCCCAGGGTATTTTCTATTGTCATTTCTTTTGCCATATGTATTTTGATATTCTATGATAATTCTCCTCCAGTGTGTAGCATTGGTCTAACATGTGGTATTTCTTAGGCTCTAATATAGGCATCAGCTCTGCATACTCTCTGGGGGCTCTTTATAAGTGAATGTAGAGAGCCTAGGGAAACGCCACTTTTCTCAACACTACTTACACTGTAGGGCACGATGGCTGCTAATCAACTGTATATGGCTGTTTGTCCTTTCCACCGTTTCTTTATAAAGCGATATTCGGATGATTATTCTAAATAGATCAAATGAGTCTAAAAACGATTGGCTATTAATTGTCCACGCCTGACCTCCGACATTAGACTACGTTATATATATGCGATGTACTCTATACAAGGCAACAACTGATATGGTATAACTTATATAGTGCTATTAAATGTGTCTCTGGTTTCTCCCATAGGGAACAACCCATGTTCCCTCTGTTTCAGTGGCCTTGCCAGCCTCGAGGACTCATATTAAACCCACACCTGAATTACAAGCCAGCCTCCTGCCACACTAAGCTCTGATTGGATCGGACGGGGGCGGCATCCATGGCCACCTTATCATGCATCTCACGTGGGTGAAATAGGGGTGGGGTGCAGGGACTAGGGGTGGGGGTAGAGGGAGGCGAGGGCGGGGATGCATGGGGGCAACGAGGAGATGAGGATAGGGCGGCAGGCAGTAAGAGAGACAGAGAGATGTCCACACCTCAGACAAAGACAGACAGATAGAGAGGCAGATAGAAAAACCCAGATACACAGACAGACAGAAGGGGACAAGGAGGCATGATAGCGAGCCGATATTGCCACAGGCGGGGTAGGTTGATCAACCACTGAGGCAGTGGGTGTGCTACAGGGGTGGGAGGAGGGGTGGACAGGTTGGAATCGGAGAAGGGATGGAGTGGGGCGGGGTTTCAATCCTCAACTGTTCGATATCCAATTTTCCGCTGACCTACCGAGCACATGATGCTGCGCAGCCACCAGGTGGCATTGCAGCAGGGTTGCGATGAGGGATTATGGGTACGGGTGTCGTAGGGAATCAGTGCACAGTAGGTGTGGACTGGGAGCTTCTCATCTCTCATACATTCATGTATCGTGATGGCAAATAGATTTGATACATTAAAGCCTTCATCTAGCCTAGACTTTCAATGGTGCCGAAGGTGCACTTTTGTTTGCTATATATTCATGATGTAGCATCACGCACGTATGCAGTATAAATTACCAGTGCTTGCTGCATTCATGCATCATGTCGCTGATATAATATCGTATCTGGAAACGTCGTACCCTTTTGTTTAATACTTTGCATGGGTATAGTGTCACCTATGCAAAGGGTTATAGCCCTCTGTACCACCCCCAAAGGGTCATGAACACCGTAACACCAATATTCCACTAGGCCTCTGTCGCAGAAATTCATATAGAAAATGTATGGCTCAATTGCGTGACATTTAAATCTTTAAAAGAAACGTTCAGATTATTCTCAGCATGACTTTCAGTGATGGTAGTTGAAGTAGCCTATGTACCTTGTAGTAATATGTGATACAAGTTTATGTACTTCATGTAATGATCCCCATCGAGGCCAGGGAAACACGAAATTAGCTCATTGTATGGGGATAGTACGTGCTGGCGTCCTTGCTTACAACCATGCACACAGGAGGCCGGACAGGAGGCTAACATCTCGGAACGGTATCAGTCGTCCTCAGATACACTAGCAAGAGAAATAAGATATACTTATGGTTGTTATCAAACTAAGGCAACATTATGACATGAAATATTGGTCCAAAATTACAACCCTATTTTTTGTCAGTCAACATTACAGTTACAGTTCCGTTTAAAAGGTGAAATACAGTTCCGTTTAAAAGGTGAAATATTTTAGAATAATGGCCGGCGGTCAAGCCATGGGCAAGTCGAATATACTAGATCGCAAGTACAGAGACGTACATTTTCCCAAAATAGCAAGGGATCATAATCACAAACGCGCTCGGTCTCTTTTTTTGTGATTCATTCATCAATCAGGTAGAGGGTGTGGCTCGAGAAACCCCGCCAAAGATGGAATTGTCATTTGGCGTCTGTTTATATAGGTTTAGGCCTATATTTTGTATAGTGTTGCATGTGAATTGAAATATATCTTTCTATTCATCATTGGCGTAATGAGCAAAAAAATAATAGAAAAGTACAACAATCTTACAGGCAAATATAATGATAACGCATAGAGATGCATACCGAGGCGTAGACTAAAGTACCAAGATTTTGAGGAAAATTGATATGCCCTATGTTTACATTAGGGCAATACATATAAGAAACACGACGTGGAAAAGCAGATAACTTTCGAAATTGGTAGCCTAGCTGAGGATACATTAAAATGGTGCCACACTGGTCAGTCCATTTGTTTGTGAAAGAAGATAATAGATAAGGGGACCGTAGTCAGTCTAGGTGGGAATAGTCCTGGCGGTCAAACAAACAAGATCATCTGACAGCGACTTCCGGTCTGCGAATCACAGTCCCGCAGTCACGTAACTCTAGTTTAGCATCTCACCGCTAGGTGGTCGCTGTCTGGTTTGACATCGGGGTTAGGGTGCCATAAAACATGTCATTATCTCTCTCTCTCTCTCTCTCTCTCTCTCTCTCTCTCTCTCTCTCTCTCTCTCTCTCTCTCTCTCTCTATCTATCTATCTATTTATCTATCTAACTATCTATCTCTCCCATAAGAAATACACATGCATTGAAGGTGCCTTTCATTGAATGTACGTTTCTGAGTGGCTGAGGTACCCGTATGTACCCCC
This sequence comes from Acholoe squamosa, assembly GCA_949317995.1. NCBI lineage: Eukaryota > Metazoa > Annelida > Polychaeta > Phyllodocida > Polynoidae > Acholoe > Acholoe squamosa. Next base: position 32,738,669 of record OX439044.1, read on the forward strand.
CATGTTGTGCACAGATACACACACCGTTACTGACAAATATCAGGTCCTCAGGGCATCCCATTCCAGGGTGCAGGAGGTGAGGCACGACTTGGAGTCAGTCCCCAACCTGTTGGCAATACAAAGTCACCACAAACATTTTCATATGGATGTGCATGGTGGTTCTTTTAAATGAAGCCTCTCCATATGCATGTAGTCCTTCTTTGAGATTTTAAAACAGAATGGGATTGAATTAAGATTAGTTTTCCTCATTGCAAAATGGCGAAAATGCTTTGTTTGATATCGAAAGACTCCACTGGAGGCACAGTTCAATGGTCCCTAATACCCACAACCCCAGACCCCAAAAATGGATTATACAAGCTGAGGAGGTTGTTTCACTAGAAACTATATGGTCACATTACCTCGTGTCTTATAACAGTGGCCGTATAACGTTGTTCAGATTCTGCACCTTTACCTGTTTTCCCTACACCAATGGCTTGCCCTTAGACAAGATCTTCAAGGTCCTTGATCTGGCTCCCTACCCTTGGTTCAATATGTCTACCATCATAGATACTGCCCCGCTCCTCAAACATATTAGGGGTATTGATCTGCTTATAATCTCTAACACATTGAACAAGTAGAGTACACCAGCAAACACAAAATGAAGAATAAATCCTGTTTGACCATGAATGTAGATCAATGTATGTGTTTTTGTATTGGGTATAATTCATATGTAAGATGGCATTGATCCGCCATGCAGTGTTTGGCTGCAACAACAGATCTTAGATAAGGCCGAGGGTGAAAAATCCCACCCACTCACCAATACCCTCATACAGATGTGTTTTTTTACATAAGGTAGATTCACCTCAAGTCGGCCATAAACCTTGAGTCGCCCACCTCTCCAGGGAGCATAGAAATCAGTATGATACTGAATGGGCATTGGCAATTACTTGAATAACACTGATTCGACTAGTTGACAATGTTTGAGATTAATCTAACCTATATGCATTTTAGTTTGTTCTTCTTTTTCTTTCTCCTTACATCTTTTCTTTTAATATTCAATATGTAAGCAGCAATTTATTTATCCTTGAAACTGTACAATAGTATCTAATCACAGGTGTTGTGCACTCTTGTCTGCTTTGATTAAGGGGTGTCCTAGTGCTCTCCCTTCCAGCATCACCTTTATTATATAAACATTAGAACCTGACTGTGGGGCATCAGCAGGTTAATTCAAAACAGTGCTAATTTACCACTGTTTTGAACTAACCCCCAGCTTAGCTCCCAGCAGTCAGTAACAAGTAATTTGAGCGTATGAAACGGGTTCCTGATACCAACTTCGGAACGTAGCTTGTTCCTGACAAAATATATAGTGTTGGAGAGAAGTACTATCGTGACATGGACGGCCGCAAATTTGAAAACCTGCAGATTTCCTGCTGTACAGGCGGCATTGGGCTGTACATTAGAACCCAAAGGTGACCTTGATTAGTTTGGTGGTAGTGCATGATGAGTGAGGCCATAGTTACGTAATAAAGACGTGATTGTCTTTCATGGTTCCCGTAAACAGGGCAATCTATAAGCTTGTTAATTGGCTCTGGAATATTGGTTCATTGATCATACTTTATAATAGACAGCTGGTATTTAATATTGGCCATAAACAACTATGTTCACCTCTTGACTGTCTCTAACGTTAAAGGGGAGCAGGTAGTCTGGACGTGAAGACGTTTGTGATTTACTCACCAATCAAGTAAACATTCCTTCTATGTTACTTTACACATATATTCCATTTTTTAACATTTTAGAGTTTGTACGATCCAACAAGTCCCTATGACCATGAGACCCACCAGAATATCCCACTTTCCTCCTAGTACACCCCCCATCTCCATCACCCATACTGACAGCTGTATCCCCTGTGGCGGATCAGGAGAGCCCTGGTTGCGTGACATATTCGGTATGTTCCACCTCATCAGGCGCTCTGACACCACCCCCACCTTCACCCTCAGCTTCACCCCTACTCCCTCAACCCACCCTTAAATTGAACCTTTACAGGGTGTATGATGCTTCAAATTCTCTGTTCATGTGTTATCATTATGTGCCAATGGAGTCCGCACTTCCGTGACGTATCATGCCGACCCTTCCAGACAATATCAACACGGTAGGATCAGTGTCATGCTTAAATGCTGCCCGGTGAGCACACTCACCGAGACTTCATTTATAAAAGCATCACGAGGGCCAAATGCGTTATGGTGGATTATAAAACGGCTGGCAGTGCTCTGCTGCACGATAGAAGTGACCTTTAGTGCATTATAGGAATACAGTGCACGGCTGAGCATGGTAACCATAGCTGTAAACCAGTCAGGTACCCATACTTCTTCTAGATATACCATGATTGGGTACTTGATTGATTGGAATGAAATGTAAAATGTTTTATAAAGACAATAGACAACTCCTTCTTCACATCAAGACTGTCTGTTGTCCTATAATGCATATGCATGAATGCTAATCTCTAATTCGTATACGATTCAACGTTCATTTAGAGTACATACTAAATATTATATTATCCCAGATGGACATTGTAACCTCGCTTAGAGGAGAGTGTATTATATGAGAAGTTCATCCATTTAACAATATTGACCTAGTGTAGAAATAGGTGTGCATTATTATAGGAAAATTACCTACATTGAATTTTACACCAGCTCATAGTAGTCTTTTCCATGTTCTACTGACTGTTTTCTGAACCCATTCACAGTAGTAATTTTCACTTTACCTACATAAGGAATTTAGAAACAATCTCTTGTGAACTGGTGTAGAATCCTGTGTGTAAGCAGTGCATGGAAATGACCATTGTGGAGTGGTGTAAAGTTATGCGTGTAAGTAGTACATGGAAATGACTATTGTGGACTGGTGTAGAATTGTGTGTGTAAGAAGTACATGGACAGTACTACTGTTGACTGGTGTAGAATTGTGTGTTTGAGTAGTACATCGAAATGACTACTGTGGACTGTGTAGAATTGTGTGTGTGTGTGTGAGTAGTACATCGAAATGACTACTGTGGACTGGTGTAGAATTGTGTGTGTGAGTAGTACATTGTGTGTTTGAGTAGTATACTACTCAAAATCGAAATGACTACTGTGGACTGTGTAGAATTGTGTGTGTGTGAGTAGTACATGGAAATGACTATTGTGGACTGGTGTAGAATTGTGTGTGTGAGTAGTACATTGAAATGACTACTGTGAACTGGTGTAGAATTGTGTATGTGAGTACTACATGGACATTACTACTGTGGACTGGTGTAGAATTGTGTGTGTGAGTAGTACATCGAAATGACTACTGTGGACTGGTGTAGAATTGTGTGTGTGAGTAGTGCATTGAAATGACTACTGTGTACTGGTATAGAATTGTGTGTGTGTGAGTAGTACATGGAAATGACTACTGTGAACTGGTGTAGAATTGTGTATGTGAGTACTACATGGACATTACTACTGTGGACTGGTGTAGAATTGTGTGTGTGAGTAGTACATCGAAATGACTACTGTGGACCGGTGTAGAATTGTGTGTGTGAGTAGTACATCGAAATGACTACTGTGGACCTGTGTAGAATTGTGTGTGTCAGTAGTACATATAAATGACTACTGTGGACTGGTGTAGAATTGTGTGTGTGTCAGTAGTACATATAAATGGCTACTGTGGACTGGTGTAGAGTTGTGTGTGTGAGTACTATGTCAAAATGACTACTGTGGACTGGTGTAGAATTGTGTGTGTGAGTAGTACATATAAATGACTACTGTGGACTGGTGTAGAATATATGTAAGAAGTACATGGAAATGACTATTGTGGACTAGTGTAGAATATATGTGAGTAGTACATGGAAATGAATATTGTGGACTGGTATAGAATTGTATGTGTGTCAGTAGTACATAGAAATCACTATTGTGGACTGGTGTAGAATTGTGTGTGTGTGTCAGTAGTACATAGAAATCACTACTGTGGACTGGTGTAGAATTGCGTGTGTCAGTAGTACATATAAATGACTACTGTGGACAGGTGTTGAACTATGAGTGATAGTAGTAGGTAAATAGAGATGAATACTGTGGACTAGTGTAAAATTATGCGTGTAAGTAATGCATGGAAATGATGACTGTGAACTGGTGTCGAATTATTCATTTTATTCTCCCACATATTTTCTTAAGTAAAACAATGACAAATCTACTATTTGGCATCAACTTAGAATTACCACAATGTGATTTACATTCTTCTCAAAAGGACAACAACATTGACCTGGGGAATAATAAAGGGCTTATTTAACCCATATTCCAGGTCTAGATAGGAGTAGGCCATCCATAGATACGAGCTAAATGCCACCACCTTCCCTGACTAAAGGGAGGCCCCCAAGGGTCTAACCTGGGACCTTTACTATGTAGTCTACACGAGAAGGGCGATGGCTGGGGTTCACAGTAAAGGCTGGTAGCTCTTGTAGAGTGGCTGTGTGGGGGCTAAGCAATTGGACTTATAAGGTAGGGAGGTGGACTGTGGGTGGTCAGAGAGGTGGGGGTGAAGCAGGAGGGGTGACGTCGATGAGTAGGAAACCTGAGGATACTGGAGGGACCCATTGGAAGGATTGGATGTGGGGGTTAAAGGATGGGGTCTGTGGCTGAGGGGAGGGAGAGTCTTAAAGCTGGAGGGCCTAGGGCTGGGCAGTGAGGCAGGCGGGCAGACGGGGACGTGGCTGAGGGGAGGTCGGTGGTGGTGGGGGGGGGGGGGTAAGGACCTGGTTCTGTGAGGTGTGGGTGGAAGGCTTATAGAGTGTAGAGCCCTCTAAGGCAGTGACTGTGGACTCCGGCCCCACTGGTTCCGTCTCAGACCTTTGCTTGTATACCGGCCGTGATCTAAGGGACCGCCGGTACCAGGTTGGCAGCAGCCTGAGCCATGTCAAGATCAAAAGGTGATTACTGCCCAGCACTCCACCACAGGGTGGGAAAGGGAGGTGGCAAGGAGGGTACAGTGTCTGCTGGTTGCAGGTAGTGGGAAGTAGGTGGTAGTAGGTGGCAGCAGGTGCAATGGGGCAGTAGGTGGCAGCAGGTGAAATGGGGCAGTAGGTGGTAATAGGTGGCAGCAGGTGCAATGGGGCAAAGGTGGTCAGTGATGGCAGCAGCTGAAATGGGGCAGTAGTTGGTAGTAGGTGGCAGCAGGTGTAATGGGGCAGTAGCCCCAGTAGCACAGAGACATTGGCATAACATTCGGCCGACGTTGGCCCAACCATCAGCTTTTCATAGGCTGCCCATCCTGCCTACGTAGGCCGGAAGGTGCCAACCAAATGCCAACGTAGGCCCAACGTTGGCTTTTGGTTGGCAAACATCAGCATCAGCAAATGGTTGGCCAGGGGCCAATGTTGCCAACGTTGGGCCAATGTTGGCATTCGGTTGGCAAATGCCACTGGTCGGGCCATAAGTAGGCCCGCTGGGCAGCCAATGTTGGCCCACCGTTGGCCCGATGCGTCAGGCCAATGTTGGCAAATTTTTGTGTGCTACCTGGGAGGTGGTCGGTGACAGGAAAGGGAGGTGGCGAGGAGGGTACGGTGTCTGCTGGTTGCAGGTAGTGGGAAGTAGGTGGTAGTAGTTGGCAGCAGGTGCAATGGGGCAGTAGGCAGTAGTAGGTCGCAGCAGGTGAAATGGGGCAGTAGGTGGTAATAGGTGGCAGCAGGTGCAATGGGGCAGTAGGTGGTCAGTGATGGCAGCAGGTGAAATGGGGCAATAGGTGGTAGTAGGTGGCAGCAGGTGCAATGGGGCAGTAGGTGGTCGGTTACGGCAGCAGGAGCAGTAGATGGCGGCAGGTGACAGCAGGCGCAATGGGCAGTAGATGGTAGTAGGTGGTAATATGTGGAAGCAGGTGCAATGGCGGCAGTTAGAGGTAGTACATATAAGTGGTAAACGTGGCAGAGGTACTGGGGTGGCAGGGGTATTAGGGTGGCAAGGTTGCTAGGACGGCAGTGGTGGCAGCGGTGACAGCGATACTATAGGAGCGATAGGGTGGCATAAGGCTGGTCTGTGCGTCTGTAAGTTCATGGCCACTCACGCGATCCCCTGACCAAGATGAGGAGAGCAGGAGCGAGATGGGGTGCCAATTATAAGTCGCTGTGGAACGCAAATCTAGTTAGGATAGACCAGGAATAGAAATCCGACGTCACCAACATAATAGTGTGCCAACAATCCATTGATGAGTCATCGCTTCTCTTCTTCATATATGGTATGTCATATACATATATAAAGGGTATGTATTGATCTTAATGGTACATTGCCTGTGGCCTTGACAGTGTACTTATTCGTTCGAACTTCTCCTTGAACCTTATCCATAATTATCCCTTGGAAACCTAAGCGTTTCCGGAAACCTACGTGAACTCGAATAATTTCAAAAATAAACCCTGACGGCAACAAACAAGTACCGTACTTGGCTGTTGCCACCTTACGGGCACCATAATTGAGGGATTAAAGACGACTGCTACAGCCTGGCCAGGCTTTGATCATCTATTTATACGTTCAAATAACTATGGGTCATAATCTTAGTTTTATATACTAAATCAAAAATACACTATGATATCAGGTAAGGCTCATCACATTTCTTTGTTGTGATATTATATAATTCCGTGTAATAGGGACGATGTAAATATTTGTATTATATTCGTATTGCTCATGGTTTATATGATAAGGCAGCAGAGTATCTGACATACCACCATATATACTGGGCCCAATTCTTTTATTCCATATGATACACATTGTATTGTCGTTGTCCGTTTATCTGTAATTGATCACAGAACCAGGTCCCTATTTCTGTGCATCCATTCCTCCTGACCCCTGTGGGGTGTTTCAGAAGCAGGTAATGTTTACAACCGGTCATAAGGAGATATGATAGCAGTTTTAATAGTGATTGTAGGCTTATAACTGCATGTGTTTCTAAAGCATTACCATTATCTTACTGTGTCTATAACAATACGACTGTCGAGAGATGATAATGGTTGCAGTTGTAAGTTTAGAATCTAACAGTTTGAGAAACAGATATTTAATGTTCATTATCATGTCCGGCTTCTGAAACACCCCACAGATACCTGATAAAGTGAATCCCTAAGGGTTATCTACTACCTGGGTTTATATCAGATAACAAGGCAGGAGGCTACCATCTACATATATATAGCAATGGTAATCATATAGCAACCCATAAATAGAATTTATACAAAATGTGGTTAACCCTTTGAGGATTGCATGACTTCTCCAGGTTCAAACTCCTTTTGGCATGGTGTAACAATGTATATGTAGGACAGGTCAGTCTGCTCACCAACAATACACTAGGATACCAGCATCACACCAGGTAATCAGGAGTGCGTCATGCCAGTGCGTTCAGCATGGTGGTTGAAAGCAGCCTTTGCGAGTTACTCGCCGGGGCTACACCCATGCATCACGGTCACAAGTATATGTATTGGCCACAAAGGAGTACCACACTGCAGTGTAATATCAATCTTGTGTCTGTGGTTACACCATATCCCGTCCTCCCGGATTGCTCTTTACAAATTGATACTCAGACTGTAAAAAGCAAAAACAAATACCACTGAACAAGACATCTAATGGAAACCAACCGATTTCAGTGTCTATAAAACTAGGGATAATCGTTTGTTTAGACGTATGCAATTCATATTATTATCCATATCATTTTGATAAACAAACAAATGGAAAAATAAGACTTTTTCAAAATTCACTGTGACCAACAACATTCCTATTGTTTTATGGGTAGGGTAGGCAGAAACAGTGTGATTTAAACTAGAGGCACTTGTGTGTGAAACTGTTGGCCCCTTAGCCATCCTCTACACTAATGGTCTCTTTAACATGCATGCTCTAAATCCCCATTATGTCTTACCTAACTACCCTGCCCTGCGTCACTACCCATTGTACTGCTCAGTATATGCTTACACCTTGGGGTCAGGAAGCGGCGAGCAGCTCAACAAAGAGGCAACTAATGGAAACCTACAGGTCCAACAGGGAAGTTGGCTATAACATGGGATTGGGCTACTTAGTCCCCGATTATCGCTCACTTCCAGGTACAAGGCTTGTTAAAGAGGGAAGTCACTCTAGATGTCAGGTATGTTTGAGCAGTTTAGGAGTTGCACACATACTCATAATAATGACCCCATTCATGGCATAGTGCTCCTACTCTGTGGATGCTTTCTATATTGTGCTATATTGACTATTGACTAACTGGGGAGGTTCCAGTAGTCTGAATTCCAATACCAAAAGCTTTTGGTATCTCAAAACCTTAGCAATGGTAGGAGTAGCCTGCTTACCTTCTGTTCGCCTCTCTATTGTGGCAGTGATGTCGCGAGCTTATGTTAGCTGGTGAAATGTGAATGGACAAAAGAAAACTAAAGAACTAAAATAAAAGCTTCCATTATGTCTGAAGTGAAAGTGAAACAACCCTGCTCATAGGCCTTTATGTAGGTCTATATAACACATCAGTCTATTAGTTTACACAGTCTGAATGGTATCTAAAATGTTCTTTATTCTCGTACATGTATAAGTCTGTTATTAAACTAGTATGGCCCCTTTTATGGTTATATTAGATATATAATTCAATTCCTAAGATTCCGTAGGCTTGAGTCGTCATCTTGACTCTTCCTTGAGCATTCTAAACGAAGGTGTGGTGTCTAAAACCTTTTCAGTTCTAAATCATATTTTCTTACAACCAGAGTGATAAATATGCACCACACTTGTATATAGGTGAATCATATTGATCTCATTCTATACGGCCTGCGTGATTCCTTCAGGCCCAAGTTCCTTTGTTTTCATCACACATCAAAGTAGCTTTACTCGACTTAGCAGTACCAAATAGGTTGGATCCGCATGAATGCTGAAGGGTTTCTCAAAATAGTGGTACATACATTTGCATCATTATGAAAAAAGCTCCAGACCTGGTTAGTGGAAACTCCAGTGCGGGGGTCTAAGCTAACAGAAATTGCATGAGTAGTGTTCATACGTCATACACCAATTCATCTTGATGCAAAAAAAAGCAGTTTGCGACCAAAAGGGTTAAATATCCTGGTACTTACAACAAAGATGTGATTTTAAAAGATCTTGAGCAGCTCAAGATCACCCTAAGGATCCCCTTTTTATTCTATTGTATTGCCAACCCACTACACCCAAGGGTCATGTGTTATGTATCATGAGTGCATGTACACACTATTAAAAGGGTCTCTGTCTTTCTCTAGCTTCAAATACAGGGTATGAATAAATGACATTGTCCCTGATTACTAGTTGTAATCATGATAATTATTATTCATGAAATCATATTTCGAAAGTAGTAAATACAGCCAATGACACTGCAGTGGCAATATGGGTGTTTTGCCGCGTCCTGTTGCTATAGTAGTTGTGGTACCCAAGATAAAGGTACCCACCACACATATACTGGGTCCCCACTATCAGAGTCTTTTGTTCTAATAGTTTATACCTACAGGTGGAAAGGTATATACACGCACCATACACCTGACGTAGACACACCTGATCGTATCTATATGTAGACATGATAAAGGTTGTAGGTCTAAGAATGGCACGTCGGTAAACCTACTTTACCCTATCTGATCTCGTCTTCTCTCTGTTCATAGCTACAACTGGAGGGTCTTGCCAAAAGGGAAACGTGAACCCAAAAAGAAAACGTGCACATTTTTGTATTGCTAAAAGATTGTTTGGATAATCGTTTGGATGGAACTTCTCAAAAAGAGTTTTCCGTACATTCTGCTGATTTTTTTATTGTCAAGACTGTGAAACTAGTAAGGCCATACACGTTTTCCCCAGTACTCTCTAAAAATATTTACAGAGGTTCTTCCTCGCCTTCTTTTGGCAAGACCCTCCAGACTGGACTTAATGATAATTTTGTCTGGATGATATTTTTATACAGATGATGTCGGCATTTAATCGTATTCGCCATTAGCATTGGCTAAAAACCCAACCAAATTTAACTTGGCAATTAATTGGCACCTCATAGAATAAAGGTGAGATTTCAATGGGCGTGGCTGAGGGAGTGTGCCACACTTCACAAAGTCCACCAGGCACTTCCACCTCCACCTCTTTACTGTGCAACATGCACATGTAAAACGAAAGGGTGGGGGGGGCACCCAAAGCATATCTATCAACTTAAGACTACTTCCATTTACATCGCTGGCCACATAGTCTGATGTGAGCTGCCTAAGTAACAATACATATAATTTATATGCCTATTCCTTTGGGTGGATCACCTAAATAATTAGTGTAGAGAATTTTGAGACTTGTGGTTTCTGATAAACATAGGCTTAAGATGTGAAGTACATATAGCCTTAATTTCTTCTATGTCCTTACCAAATTATACAGAATGAATGTGAACTTAAATTACAAGGTATCCACCCAGAGCTAACAGCCCAATGAAAGAAGGATTACATTCATGGCTACTGAATAATGGCCTGACCCAGCAGCCAACTTTGCACTTAACCTTACATTACCCACACAAGAAAAATAAATCCCATCCAGTCACCTTGCAAATAATCTCTTCAACAGTACAGAAGCTGTGCATTTGCGGTTGGGTATTGGTAGCTTTCTACGCATTTAATAGGAAGCGCTTTAGTCAGCAGAAATTCCAATTGTAGCACCAGGAGGTTAATTCAAAAGGCTCTGCCATCGCTAATGATTTCCCTCCCTTATTCTTTTATGCGATGGTAAGGCCAGCCTGCCTTCCTTTCTGATAGCCAGCTACTTTTTAGTGAGCGCTCTTAGCGTCAGCCCTGCTTTCACTATTCCAAGCAGAAAATAACTGTGCACAGTGGCACTAGGTCCACAGAGAAAAAATAGCATGCAGTGGAAGACAAAAAATAGCATTGGAAAAACTCGTTCTCTCAAGAGTGGCTACACTGGGGTTCTGCTAATTATATATACCCTGTCGGGTGCACTTGACCCTGAAAAAGGAGGTAGGTTCAGATCATAGCTTGTATTTAGTGCAGTGCTCCCCCCCCCCTGTACCAACTAAGAGAGAGAAGGGAAGCATGACGTTACTATGCATGAGTAGACTCAAGAGCCCTCAAGGACTCTCAGTAGGTGCATTCACTTTTGTGAGGAGGAATGTCCCCCCCCCCTCCCACACAGGGGCTCTTGCGCTCAGGGGAAACCACTATCATTTGTCAGAATAAATTAAAGGGTGGTGTTAGTACTGGAACTGGAATAGTGAAGAACTGTATGGTACTTCCTATTCCTTACTGGCCTAACACCACTAGCTAATTTAGTGTAGTAACACTAGATCTTATGAGATGGTAAGAGATGTGCCTACGCTAACATCGCATAGGTAGTGATGGCAGAGCCTTTTGAATTAACCTCCTGGGAAGGTGTAGCACAGCCTATGTGGAGGCTTCTCTTGTGGATACAGTGATACCAGAATAATACTGTTCATCACCTGAATCAAAGAGGTCTATAATTGGTACACCTACGTAAGAATCATGTTTACAGGAATCCATACTGGACGATGGTCACCTCTACAATAGACAATCAATCATTTAAAGTAATTTCAAGATATCCACATAAACCAGATAAGGTAAGGTATTCAACTATATAATTATATAGTCAATCATATTAGAGATACTATGATTTGTCAAAGGTTGAAAATCATAGAAGGTTTGGATATGACCAATTTGGAGGTATTCCAGCCCCTACTCTTCGAATTTTAGTTTCCCCCTCTATTTCTTTGGCTCAAAGTGTCAGGCTGGATGAGATCTCCATGTTACATATAGGTCTTGATGGTCCCATATGCATATTTTAGGCTCCAGAGGGGTAAAATGTGCCAAAAATGACCAAAATTGTCTGGGCGAGATTGTGTCTGGGAGAATGACATTTGAGTTACAAGCCATGTTGAGGGCTTAATTTCCTACAGAAACAATCTTCATACGTCCATGAAGATCTCAGGTCCAGACTATTTTGACCTGTAGATTAAGAAAATCACATTATCATTTATGTCAGATGTGTCCTTGCTATTGTAAAAGAAGCATACTTATAAGAATTCTTTTTCTGGGCACATGTCTGGGCGAATGGCATGTAAGGCCCCATATGCACACTTTCTATGATTTGTGACCTGAAATAACCTCCAAGTAATGGAATAGGACTGTGACTTACTAGTTTAAAACCATTCGAACTGTCTACAGGATGCTTATATCTTGCACAATGATAACGTTATCAGTTTGGATTTTTCCCAATGGTATAATGAAATTGTTGATCTTACCTTCCAACCAATGGTACACCAAGTAAATATCGGCTTACCTGAAAGATAAGAAAACATAGATATGTAACATTTCGTTATAACATAGATGAAGGTATTTTAGGGTGAACGGTTGGTATGTTGGTTTTTCGCTTTATTTGATTCTGGACTTGCTTAGGGAAGCTTGAGAGGACGCCCCCACCCCCAAATGGTGAGAAGGGCCCTCCACATGCAAGGCACAAGGCTGTATGAAATCGTTTGGCTCCCAGATAACGATTTCATGAGGGACAGGAAGGTGTGGTTAGAATCATGACAATCCACATCGGACAGTTTCTCAGCATACCATTATAGAATTTAATCCCGTCTTAAAGGGCCTCTGAAAAGGAGTAGGACAGCTGGCCAAATAGGCAACAATCTGGATAGGAAACAAAATGTCGCAACAGGGTTACATAAAAGTAGAGACCTTGTATAAAAATAGTTTCCATTCACTGCCACCCCTCCACATAGACCCTAAATCATTGATTATGATTTCAAAACTCTATTATTACACGAATTGGAAATAATTCAATAGAGCTCAACAGTGAATTCTAGCTCTCTTCAGGGAAAGTCTGGAGTGCTTTTATACACATATTCATCCCACAGACATAGGTTTACTATAGTATCCTAGACCATGTTTAGGTGGTAGTCATTACATGGTTGGGGACACAGTGTGTGATCCGAATACACCCATTGGCTTCCATTCCTCTCAGATGGCTTATCTAGATAGCCCTTCGATCTGAGGTGTAAGATTTACGTCAAAGTGAACTGCTTCAAACATTGGGCTTTGATGGTCAAATCGATTTCTATTAAGCTTGGTCTTAAGGCAACCCGAGGCCTCAGGTACAGCCCACCCCTCAATATTCAATGATGAATGGAACTTGTTTCAATCGTTATCTCAGTCGGCTTAGGCTGGGGGTAACACCATGTATATATGCATGAGTGGCTGGCTAGTTGTGTAGCTTGTATCTTGTATACCTATAATATAGATTATGCTGCCATCGCTACATGCTCTGATTTACCTACACCATAGGTCTATACTCAGACAGAATTCTTAATAGAATAGTTTAACGCTCCAAATGCATGCAGCACTGTGCAGTCTACTATATGACTTTTTTTGTCGGCCTGTTACATGGATGCAGTACTAATGAGTCAGTCGCCTGTGATGCTTCCACTGCTGTGTAAGCTCTATAAGATTCATGTACCCCCAAGGCATTAATGCTGCCATTGTGCGTTATTTGACCAATGAGAGGGAAGCCTTGGCACACTATTCCAAGAATCTGTTAGCTTCAACAGATGGTTTTCAAGTGTGAAAATGGATGGTTCAAAATGATTGATTTTAGTTGTGTAATTCTTCAGAAGAAATTATAAGCATAGTATTCAAGAAAGGGACTAAAGTTACACGCTTCCAAATTGTTATAATCTTTGACTTGTAGAGAACAGCAGTCGCTGGCACTTCAGTGGTCCATTGCAGGGATACTGAAGATAACTTTAGATGATAAAGATAATACTCAATATCATTTCAAGAGGAAACTGAAGATATCTCTGAAAATTTTAAGATATCTTTAGAATTGTTATCTCTAACCTATAACGCCAGCTTCTATAGAAATGAAATTTTGATTACGGAGGTGAGGGGTTACTTTGGCAAAGTCACCACTCACCTCCGTAATCAAGGTCTGTGCATAGCAATAAAAGCACCAGAGGGCAGCACTGTTCCCTTTAGTTTCTCACCCTTCTATAACATATGGATAACACCTACATAGACTAAACCTGGTAACCAGTCCACGCCCGTGGCTACGGCCCACCAGCACCAGACCTGGCTTGATGTTGTCTTCAATAAGTTATATGCTGTTAACACGGAGGGTTAATTATTCAATAGTATCTTCTATTGTCTTCATGAACCCAATGTAACAATTGATGTTTGGTTTTATGGCCCATTCTGTGCAACTCATGGGATTCTATATCTGGACTTGATGGTGTTTGATTTTATGCTGACAATTTTGTTGCATTTTGAGAAGAATATCATAGGAGTCAGTATTTCAAATGAAAATATCTATGATGTATTCCCCACGGTTAATTCTCTGTTAAAACCAGAATATTTGATTAAGAACCCATCAGTAGGATATTAACAAACAAAGATTCGCGAGAATTCGTCTGACTGAATCCCACAAGGAAAAGAGGGAATCGTTGTATGTCATGTGTTTTACAGTTATTTCATGCATTAAACCGTTATGTTAGAGATGTTCATTTGCTTGGCATGAAACTAATCAACAAACCTTTAAAAAGTGACAGGAGGCTGTATCTTCTTTTATTTATAGGTTATTGTGTATTCGACTTCCATTGTCTACAAAGATGTCATATTCACAAGTACGCCGACATTTCTCCATGTTTTATGCTTGTTTGTTCTTCGTGCACTCATAAACTGACTCTGCTTCTTCACCCTTAATTAATCTATCAGAGGCGGAGGTGTGTTAATAATGTTACCTATCTTTTAAAACAAACGTCTGTAAGTGGTCTCTTTCTATCTTCTCCATCTGAAATTCTAAGCATTCTTTGCAGTACTGTATATGGGTTAATACGTTATCATATCTTTAACCCATTCCTTTAGCAGAGCAGCTCTAATTGATGCTAGAATCAATTTTCTGTGTACCCTTGTGCTTCATCTTTGAATCCTAAACCTGAGCCTTTCACCCATGGAGGCAAGAGCATGTCTTTTTGTATCGCACCCTGAAGCCTAAATGCTACATGTACAAACATGTTCTGCTGACTAGGCTGATTTTGCTGCAACAGTTCTGCCATAGACAGCCCTATAAACCTGTTGACTTTACCATCAGTACTGTATGCATGGAGGCCCAATAAACACAACTTCGTACATGGACGTTGTAAGAGGTATAGATACGTAAAATTTTGGTTGCAACTACGTATTTTTGCTTGGTATGTGGACGTTCAAACGTTAAAGTTTAACTACGTTCTACCTACGTAGTATTTTACTACGTAGTATTCACCAATACATATTTATATGTTTTTCCTACCAAAAACCTACCTAAAAAGGGGAAAAAATGAAGAAAAAAAACAACGTTGGTAAAATATCCACCAAGGAGAAGCCTTGAACCCCAGACCTCTCACATGGGATTCCTACACTGCAAAAATGGTGTTTAGATTTTAAACATGTTTAGGTCTAAACACGTTTAAAACCTAAACATATAGGTCAGTTAGGTGTCTCATCGACTACACATTTAGGAAATGAACACTTTTATTCTAACTACATAAACATTTATGCTAAACATGTTTAGATGTTTAGAGTTGAGACAGTTGAATAATAGGTGTTTAGATTTAAACATCAATATGTTTAAATACTTGGATGTTGAATCCACACCAGGTAGCAGCACTACCTTTGACTGGACTATCTGCACACAGTTATAATCAATTGTTGTGACAAATGTCCTAAAATCCCATGTTTATCATTGTTTCATTTCATAGAATGTCATGTGAATAGAAAGGGCAATAGAAAATTGACTAGATTCACCTCATGCCACCATCATTACCATAAAATAATCAATAAACTCCATGACTGACACCTATTTGATGTTATTCTGGAATAGATAAGGCAATGTCCTTCCTGGCAAGCTGTTGTACTTTCTCAAGTCTCTCATTCTGATGCAGTGTGTAATATATGTACACATATAAGTGTGGCTGCCATCTTTGGAGACTTTGACAAGTAAATACCTGCTGATGCCCCCCCCCACAAGTAAATGAGAAAAATATATATATATATCTGTTTTTTAATGCATACATGTCTGCAAACCTTAACTCTCCATTAAATCATTTAAACATCTAAACACAAAAATTCTTAAACACCTAAACACAAAAATTCATATATCTAAACACAAAAGTTTTAACCTAAACACCTACATTTCTAAACACTTGAGCTAAGCACATTGTTTGGCTAAACATGTTTAGGAAATTAATGTGATTACAAAAACGTTGCAAGAATATGTTTAGAATTGTGTTTAGGATCTAAACACCATTTTTGCAGTGTACTTGCTACCACTGTACTACAGAGTCCGATGATGATTTGTGTGTCAAAAGTCCATGAAGTCATTTGTATCACCGATACTTACATCCAAGAGAAGATGTTATAATTTTGGGTGCCAGATATATTGGTTTCCTGGTTAGCTCAGTCTGTAGGCCAAAGCTTTTCAAATTGAGGGGTTCTGGGATCAATTCCAGCCCAAACGATTTTGATGTTGGGAGCATTATAATTTTTTTTCATTTTTTTTTTTGTATTTTTAAGAATTCTTTTGGTAGGAGAAAAACATGAAAATACGTAGGAAAACGTATTTTAGGTACTACGTATCTAAGACATAGTTAAACCTTAACGTTTGAACGTCCATATACCAAGCAAAAAGACGTAATTCAAACCAATTTGGTAGGAACCATACCTGGTTATACCAAATATCTATGTAGCATTTTGGTATGGTGTTTACTGGGGGAGTGTTAAATCCTGTATAAGTGCCTGGATGGGCGGGATCAATGGCTGCAGGAGGAGACACACGTTTACCTGTCACAGGTGTAGTTGTGTACACCCTGTATCACTACTCACTCACTAGAGGAGCCTAAATCTCACAACCTCCTCAATTATGGATATTATGATTAATGAGGAGGGCATCGTTTTTTGCCATTTATTGAATATTTAGCGGGTTTTTGTTTCCTTTAATACTGTAGTGTAACGGTAAATCTACAGTATATTATATTTTCTGGAAAACTATATGTGATGATGTGTGCCCTCAAAACAGTGTCGGACGTCATCACATATCATGGCACTATTCAATAGTTGCCACAATACAAGACAGACCTGTTATGTTATGCATTCTAAATGGTAGCCTGCTATTTTAGAAGGATATATCTTAAAGATCCTTGGAACACAGTGCACAATGCCCGTTCTATATCTCACATACTGTAATGCCCATGTATAAGGCGCACCTCGTGTATAGGACACACCTAGCATACACAACTAACCCATTCCATAAGGCGTACCTGGAATCATAGCCCCTCCTATAAGGCGCTCCTGGAGTCAACCTTTGGTCATTTCAGTGCTGCTCTATAGTTTGAAATCCTCATGCATAAGGTGCATCACCAACGTTTGCTAATCATAAAAGGTACATCAGGAATCCACCCTTGCATATAAGCCGTGTCATTAATGTGGGAGTAATTCATCAGAGAAATAAAAAAAGTAATCATCCGTATTGAGGGGGTGACGAAATTATGGTCCCTAGGCACAGGTATGTAGCCCATAAGATGCTGGTACCTTGAAACTTCGCTATGTAAATCGTATAGCCTGTTGAAATAAAATACAATACAATCCAAATGGTACAATGCCCAGTGTTTCTCCATGTAGAAGGCTGACAAATACAGATTAGGTGAATTACTCACCAGTTTGATTTCAACAGGTACACAGAGAGGATGCTTCCATGCCCATCGCATAAAGGTTCGCTATCTTATCCATAGATAGAATAGTAGATATAGTATATCATATTGAAATCTATCTGAGATGTAAATTGCCATATAGATGACATGTCCAACGATTATTGTAGCAACAATGTTTTCTGTTGTCTGTTATCATGTACATGTATAAATGTACGCTGAAGGACTGGGTCTTGTATTGTAAGCCATTTCTGAACGTGCCTTGTAATAACAGTTCTATACAATACCACTATTGGCGTTGTGATACAGAAAGAAATCTGCTTGATCTTTTGGGTTGTTCCTCTTGTACATATTATTGATTTGTTGATGAGATCTGCCTTTACTTAACCTGTACATGCCAGTTATTATTAGAACTGGGGATGTAATACTATACAATGTAATACTATACAATAGGGCGCATCTATATTGATACTAACTGGTGCCTGGATGCATGTCCTTGCCACCTTCTAAGGCTTTCAGAATATGTATATATTCTTAATCCCATGGATGATGGAATTACTGCTAGAATCTCTGTCCGAGCTTGTTATGAGGTATAATGGCTGAAAGGAGGTGGGGTAGGCTAGGTTTGGTTATTTGATGATGTTTATATTTTGTGCACAAAATTGAAAGTTGGCGTGCCATGTTCTGTGTGGTCGATTTATTACTGATTCCATTTATTCACCCATTATGATACTAAGGCAGGGTTGGCTATGGTGATGCAGATGTGTTGGATTCGAATTGCTGAGCCTTGGTTTTATCTCCTTTCTCACCCAATTGCCTTTAAGACTCCTTGCATAACTTCATTTGTTAATTGGCTGTCATATGTGTGTATTTATATGCATTCATTGAATTCATTTATCCCAAGTCTAGTAGACTGTCTATAGGTTCAGTGCAATCAGCTCCAGTCCAATGAATGGAAGATAATCAGAATCATAACAATTTCAGGAATGGATGGACGCAGTCTTGACTACATGGTTATCCTATCCAGACAATGTTATACAGATATTTGCATTACATCTGCTACAAACACAATTAGTTATATAATATATTAGAGGGACATTCGATCTGGTCTTGCTCAACGGTATGAGTCCAATATAACGCAATTGGCTGTGTTATACAATTTCCATACAGTGTTGGTCTGATACATGAATAACACAACTGGTTGTGTCAAACTATGGGTTCACCACAAAACTATTCTGTCACACAGTATTATGTCCAATATGATACAACTGGTTCTGTTATACAGTACAGCCCCAACATAACATAACTGGTTGTGTCATGCAGATCAGGTAGGTCCTACAACTAAGCACAACTGGTTATCCAACCTAATACAACAGGTTGCGTTATGCAGTATCTATAGGTGCAACATAATACAACTGGTTATACCCTACAATGTGTTTTGGGCTGGCTTGTGTACCATTCAGGGTGCAGTCATTCCGTGCGTGATGTCTGTATTGCATGTAAAGTGTAGCGCGTGTCGAAGGCACACACTTAGTACATAGAGCCCATTGTCTGACCTGTCTGCTTTATGCTCAAGTGTCAGGTCTTTGTGGCAGCTGTACACAGCCTTTGAGGTTCTCCTTTTTTAATATGCTTATTGAGCATTATCCTAGATAATATAATGGGCTGAGTGTTATTTTTAATAAAGTGCACCCTACAAAGGTTTTGAATTGTAAACCTGAGAAGCAACCATGATTTTAAACGCTCTTTCAGGCTCAGGATAAGATAAGTGTCTTAATACAATTTAGCCTTGAGGTATACGATATCCCGCAGTTCGTGTTAAAATGGCTTATAGTAATATTGTTTATTGCTGTTGGATGGTGAAAAATAATTTTGAAAATTCTGCCCAGAAATGGGGGTCATGTATTATAGGTACAATACATGTAGTTGATTATTACTAACTGTTAGGCTTCCCTTTGGCAGTTTTCCTGCTCCTAATGCTAAGCATGGTTAATAGTACCTCTCACCAATTAGTGTTTTTATAAATGCCTACATCATAACATTTTGTCCTAGGGGACCAAGTTGACAGTATATATGTAATTTAGATAATGTCATTTTTTTGTATGATCTATTGATTTGTTAACCCCCATTGTATTCCATATGACCTAGTTAAGAATTACTTTCAACCTAGCATGAAATGCATTCCATTGATAAGCCATTGTATATTGATATTGCCCAGAGAAGTTGATGTATCGGTACTGCACTAAAAGTTCCCATAAGGCTCATATGCAAACCTCCTCTTAGATCAATCTTTCATCCAGCTGAGTATGAATTACTTGATAATTGCTGCATTGTAAGTGGCCCAAATAGATCCATATTGCCAACACGTTTTGTTCTGGATCACCTAGCATATGGCCTACACTAGGGAGCCTAGGAACGAGCACATTTGAAGCCATGCCATTCATCACCTGCCTCCCAGGGATCCCTGCCATCAAGGCTGAACAACACTTGAGTGCTTTTATGGCAAAATCAATTACAGACTCATCAGTGCATTCCAGAACATATAGGTTGTGTATGGCTGGGGGCTGACACATGGGTGACTGATGGATGGTGGGGTAGGGATAGGGTATATTTATGTCTGTGGAAAGCATGAAGAGACAGTTTGATTAGATATCTGATTTCAATGTGTGATTATGATTCATGACAGTGCAAAGACTACCCTCACCTTGTCCTACTCTATCTTCTTCACTCTGACATGCCATACTACCAGCACTAGCTCTAGCTGCTATCTTTATTCCATCAAGACATTTCCTTATTCTGCCTTGGCTTGGAGGGCATTTCAGGTGGTGTCACCTTCTCTGTGCGCCTTTCGGATGGGCAGGACAAGTACACTGTCCGCCCACCACATGAATATACAGTAGAGTCCTTCTTATTCTGTTGTACCTGCTGTAGGTATGAACCTACATACCAAATGTGCATTTGGCTGTATGAACAGGTGATTCTACTGCCTAATTACAGGGGTATTTATAGTCCATTCAAAATTGCAGCTGAGAGTATATTAAAGAGTCATGGCGAATTCTCTAACTCTCTATTATTATCTTAGACGTCAACTCTAAAAGGGATTATACACACTAGAGCTGTAACGGTGGGAGTGGAAGTCATGATAGATCTAATTATATTTCGCTACAGTCATGTGCTGTCTGGCCCTATAGTAACCGCTACTGGTGCAACCCTTTTTGTGGATGCATGTTTTACTATTTCACACTATCTTGCAGTAAGCTGTTCTCTTGGCCATTTAGTAATGGGCCTGAAAATTATGTCACAAAAGGATACGATCAGCAGTCAGTCACGACCATTTGGCCTCGTGCTCTGTAACTCCCACCAGAATGATTATACTGCATAATAGGGCATCATGAAAGTAGTTAGGTATATAAAGCTAAGTACAGTGCAGTGTTTCACAAGCCAAAGATAATGATAGTCATAAATCATCCATTTCTAAAACCAAATTATGACTATTGCAAAGTTACAACCACTCCTATGTTGATCTTATCATAGAGAGAAATACATTAGATTATACTAAAGACCTTTGTAGAAACACCTGCTATTGTAAGCTTACAACCAATCTTAAAACGTCCATCACATCTAGTTATGACCGATTGTAAATATTGCCCGCTTGTGAAACATCACACAGGGGTGCCGAATCAGCAAAATAAAATTAATAGTGTAGGTTATCAATGCTGCATGTGTACTGACGGAGTAGAGCAGGATATCAAAAGGATTCGAGGGAGAGCCTGTACTGGTTTCTTGCGAAACAATCCCATGGACTGCCATGAGCCAAGTTTCTGGCTCAGTTGGGTGTTTCACAAGGCAAAGATAATAGTAGTTATAAATTTTCTGTTTCTATGACTGGAGAGGGCTGGTAGTAAAGTTATGACTGTTATTATCTCCAGTCAGTCATAAGTAGGATATGACTGATGATAACTATCTGTTCACAAGGAGATATAACTGGTTTGTGACTGCAGTCATAAGTTTTTAAAACTGGTCTTATGACTGCTTTTCAGTGTTTCTGTCGGTCAAAACCCGTGGAGGTATTGGATGGTCATGTTTATCAAAAATGTATGCAAATGTAATTTTTCAAAATGCTATCATGTCATACATGGTTCCTAGATGTTATGGGCATTTTCTGGTTAAATTTGACATATTTTCTCAATGTTGAAACATGATTTGACCACACATGGATACCTGCTAAAATTATGACCATTCTTAAATTGATCATAAGTTTTCCTAGAATTCACGTGTATAACTGAGAGTTGAAGACAGGTCACAAACTGCTGTCAAATAGTGTACTTTGATGTAGAGTGGAGGGATCGCGGCACAGACCAGTCTAAGTAATTATAATCTTAGCTAAAAGTTGCAAGGGAGTGATAATTTTTTTAAGAACATAGGAGGCAGTAAGTTTGCATGCGGATGCGCATTAAACCTTTATAATGATAGCAGACACATGTGTACATTTGGACTTGGGTATGTGATGACAAATGTCAATGCCCCTTTTATTACAAAATAAACAAATACAAAGAAAAGAATTTCCAAATGCTCACAACTGTGACATGGCTCTGGCTGCCTGCATGTATGTTGTAATACAGGTGGTGGTTGCTACCAGGGGTGGATCCAGAAGGGGTGGTCTAGGGGGAGGTAACCCTAGGTAAATTGGGTCTATGGGGGGCACAGCCGGGATCCCGGACCCAATTTCTTATAGTTAAGAGTCCCATTGTTGGCCCAATTTCAGGGGGTCTAGAGGGGTGCATGCCCCCTAGCCCCTCCCCCCCCCCGGATCTGCCCCTGCCTACAACACCTGTCATCCGGGAGGTACCTGTATAAACCAGCAGGTGGCATGATGCTCACTGATTTAAGACTCATAACACCACCTGATGGGTCAGAACAAAAATTGCTATTCCCCTTGACAGTAAAAAAGTTTATCCCCCCGGAGGGCAAAACATCGCATGGGAACATGTCCTTTTACCCTATAGTAGTGTGATGACCATGCATTATAACCAGTTGTAACTTTTGCAGATTAACACACCTCCAAATGACGTCAGAGGGGCAGTTTCCCCTGTTAAGAATGACGACAGTGTAGTGTTTTACAAGTCAACAATAATAATGGTCATAAAATAGCAATTTCTAAAACCATATTATGACTATTGTAAAGTTACAACCACTCCTATCTTCATCAGGTCATATAGAGAAATGAATTAGAATATACTGATGGCCTTTGTAGAAACACCTGCTAGTGTAAGCCTACAACCAATCTTAAAACTGCTATCACATCTAGTTATAACCAACTGTAAATATTGCCATTTTGTGAAACACCACACAGAGGGGTATTTTCCCAGTTTTACACTGGTTTCCTATGTCCTATGACTGAAACTATAACGTTTTACTGATGATAAACTTATAACTGAAACTTATAACTAAACCAGTCATAAGTATGTAGTTACAACTGATAAGTGTTTCTAAATAGGCAGTCCTAAGAGAAATATTACTAAAGATAATAAAGCCCTTTGAGAAACACCATCAGTCATAAGCCTATGACCACTCTTAAAATCACAATAATATTTTTCTATGACTGGTAACAAGTATCGACGCCTTGTGAAACACCCAACTGGCGTTGCGTAAAAATATTGGGACCAATGTTGTAAGCAAGATCAGCACCATCTGCGTGCTTAGAGATGTCTCAGGGTCAGTAATTGGATTTAGTCGACCGTCTGAGCATATGAGTCCAGGCCATGAAAGGGAATGAATATTGAAAGGAGCTGAATAGGTGGGAAATGGAAGTCTAAAGTATCATCCAATGGACAGGCCCGTGTGGAACTAAAGCTAGCATACCCTCGCCATGTTCTTGTCCTTTGGCTAACCAAGATGGAAAATCTCATAAACAATTGGTGGAATGCCAAGACAGGGAATGTTATTTTCCTATAACATATTGCCGTTTTCTTCAAATAGAACAGTCACTAATCAAAAATATAAGTTCGGAAGCACGAGTCATCATTTATTTTTTGTGATATCAATTGGAACTTTGGATATAACGATTCTTTGGCTCTGAAGCTGCTTGTACAACCTAATGAGAGAATTATTCATTCTTCGTTCTCGGCTTTCAATGTATATCATGAAATATTTTCAAAAGACTTCTCAAATTGGTATTACTTGAAACTTACTCAAACAAACCCAGTCAAAACAGTCTATGACTACTGGGTCACGGCCTGGTCACCACTGGTCACTATCGATAACAAGGTAGGTGTAAATGCACTTTAGCCTGACTGCCCAGCACTAGACCCAGGGGAATGCTATGGATGGTCTTTTTATCTCCATTAGTCTGGGGAAAGAAAACATACATCTTGGGTCATCCTAATGGATTAGATGATGGAAGACACTCGGTCATCTAATGGAATAAGATGACAATTACACATCTCATAACCTGGTGACACAGGGTCATTTCACACATAAGATGACCATTTATAAGGTGACCCAATGATTAAAATTAATACTCTGCCATAGCATCAAGCCCAGTGAACAAAAACGTTACTAAAAGGTTAGAAAACTTTTGGTTATGGATGTTCCATCTATATTAAAACGTCACATTGAAAGTATGTTTTTCATTAACGTTTTTTCAAGGTTATACTCACGTAATTTGTACATAGTAACCCGCAAGTGAAATTAACCTTCTGTATAGGAAAAGTGCTCAGCATGCACAGTTAAATATGGAAAGTACTAGCCAATGCAAAGCAGGATTTACATAATAACGTCACTAGCATTATTGCACCAATGCCGGGCTGGTAAGCAGGAGGGTGTTGCTCCTATTGTAAAAAGAGCTGTGAGTATGTGCCCTCTTTTCTAAACAAGTCTTGCACTGCTTCAGCTAAGTACTTGCACTCACTACATTAGTCTGAAAAGTCACCTGCCTTGTTTAAAATAGAGAGAGCTGCACTACCAGGTACCTTCTTATGTCACACGCTCTATAGTTTATTATACTGACTGACTTCTCCCAACAAGGTACCTACTCAAATCCCCCTTTTTCAGCACCGTACTTGATTGACCACTAGTGAGCAACAAAAGGGACAAGCTATAGCTACATGAAAAGAAAGGACTCGAAATGAGGGCATTTTTAGCCAGCTCTTCCTTTTACTATAGGAGCAACACCCTCCAGACTCCCCAAAACTGCATTGGCATAGCATGACACTAAAGGAACATGGAATATTACTGAAAATTAAACACTGTTAGTGAATATTACATCAAATTTGTGAAAATGTCCACCCCATAACGCTATTCAAAAGGGAATAAAACTAATAATGTTTCAAGTTTCAAGTTTTTTATTATCGAAAATCTTTACAAGTGAAGCTTTTCATAACGACAGAACCATGTACCACAAATATAAACATTCTGAGTGATCGAACAGTTTGGTCAATGTCTTTGGCTGTGTGAGAATATGGTTCCCATGAGCATCATGAGTCTATATATTTATAAAGTCGAGTATTAATACAACTCAGATAATTCGCATTTGAACAGTTAAGGCACAGGGAATGACTGTAATAAAATTCCATCTACAGTGCATTTACAGATTAATAGCTACACAAGGCAGTTATACATCAATCCTCCTTTTGAATTCCGCTGTACTATGTTGGACAATCGATGTTAAATCATTCCACATAAGCATCCCACAATACAAAGGACTATGGTGGTATGATTCAACATAAGGCCTATTTACTTTCAGTTTAACTTTGGCGTTGCCTTTCAACAATCTTACTGGTGTTTTGATACCATATACTTCATCCTTTGACAACTGATACATTTTTGATAACAGCAGCTTAGATCTTCTATCAGTGAGTGTCGTGACGTTACAGATTCTTAATAGCTCTGTCACATGGATGTCCCATGGATTTCTTATGCCCAAGCATAATATTAGACAATTGTTTTGATGAACTTCCAAGTGATCTAATAAAGTTTTTGGTCCGCAATCAATAATAATGCTAGCATGCTCAAACACTGGCCTGACAAGTTGCTTGTACATTAGCAATGAAGTATCTCTGTCAACAAAACGTTTCACCTTACAAAATTGGATATATTTACCATATACCATTGCCTCTCCTCCCCAGTTCAGCCTCATCCTATAGATAAGGCACAGCTAAAGTGGAATACTGTTGTGACCTTCCCCTCTCGGGCCTCTGGTGTGCTACCAGTGTAAATAAATAGATAATATCCGTGAAAATAGATAGATATATAAGGCACAGTTATGGAAATTTTTTAAAGCTTTAGTACTGTTCTAGATAGCTATGTGCGTCCTTATACGGTATATCCCCAACTCCTACTGAATCCTGTAAGGTGCTGTAGGGCTCCATACTCATGTATATGCCGATCCTTATATTACGTAGAATAGTGCGGTATATTTTTGGATGTTTTTCTTTTTTGGGTGCGTAGACCTCTATTTTTTAATATGTTAGATTTACTCTCATGCCTAAGAAATAAGCCTCAGAGGTGTATGTCTCTTATATATGAGGGCCTGGGTTCACAATACCCCTTTATCCCAACCCTGGAGCTTAAAAATCATAAGAATCATTGTTAGAGTGCTTAAAAGGAAATATTTACAGCCAGCCCTCACACCCCCTCTATTTCTAGTGCCAGCAAGAGGGCAGACTGACAGAAATTGAGTCATCTTATGTGTGAGATGACTCTGTGTCACCAGGTTATGAGATGTGTAATTGTCATCTTACTCCATTAGACCGAGTGTCTTCCATCATCTAATCCATTAGGATGACCCAACAACACAAGCCAGTGGTACCTAATGCACTGACCACCTGAACAGGTCAGTGTTTGAATACAGGCTGCAGAAGGGCTGACTACTCAGTACCCAGCATAAAAACTGCCCTATGCAGACTGCCCCATGGCATCTTTTCCTGTACCAATAAACCTGAAGGCTTGGTGGGTGTAGCCATATTGGCAACCATATCAGAAAACCCATATGGATGTACCAGCAGACATCTTGACATGAATTCACCTATTTTGAAGTGACATGTTGTGACACTTGGACTTTCGCCAGTTTTGGTCTACACCGTGCAAGGCATTCAATGACCTTGGATAATGGAGGACTGATGGGGGACTGTTGAGTCTGAACTCGTGGGAAACTCCATTGTAGTCAGATAGTCGGTCAGGTTCCACGACTGGCAATTCGGTGCTGTCACATGAAATTGCTGTATTTAATCTCTACTGTTTGTTGCGGAATATTAGCTAGGTGTGCAATAAACCTTAGGGTATAGCTTAGGTATTGGCTTTCTAGAATCTTGCTACAGAATTTAGATGAAGCAAAAGCTTAGTGCAATAACAATAGCATATCATGGAATATGCTGGCATTTACAGGGTCAAAGGTGAAAGGGTTCTGGTTCGAGCAATCATATAATTTCTAATCAAATTGCAGCTTAGATTGTAGAAGTATACAACTAAAATATTTATGAAAGTACAGCTAATCCAATAGGAGTCTCGTTCATAAATATGTTGGCAGATGAGGGGGAAGGGCCCTCCCTGTGGGATTTTTAGTACTGGATTTGGCCACTAGGGCAGCTACAAAGGCTAAAAATGTGAAAAATAGACCAAAAACAGCTTTTATGTACTTTTTTACACAGTAAAGGCTGGTTTTCTCAAAAACGTTCTATTTCCTGGCACTTCCTTTATATTTGGAATGTAGATGGAACGTTTTGAATCCAAAACCAGGCCTAGATAAGGGTTTTCAGAGAAATGTGTCCATGAGTGCCATGACAACCAAAATTATATTCGAAATAGAAAAAAAAATTCAATTGATAGAATGATTCATGGAGATTCATACGCTGAAAAAAGCATAAAGATACCATTTCTAGATCCAAAGCTATGTCCAACTGTCTCAAAAGGAATGGTCATTTTTTAATTGATTATTTAAATCATTATTCTAATTAGATGCCTGATTTAATCAAAACAATGAATGATAGAGCTTATTGGCTATATTGATACAGTCATGTCATTGCATTTCCGTGAAGCAATATCTCCAAGACTAAAAGGACTATCTACAAGTGTTATACCTCATTTTAAAGCTGATAGCATCAATTTTAAATTTCATATTTAACCTTGGAGGATCCTTTTCACTCATCTCTCCACATATCTTCATGATGTCAAATTATGGACATGTTCCTGGCACGTAATGATATTAGTTTTGTAGGTCGGCATGAATTCACTTCTATTCAGAATATACATGTACTATGTTATAATGTCATGTATTGCAAATATATCTAGACAGATTCCACCAGATGCTTGGAAACTGCTGAGAGCTAATATCAGAACAAAGGAATAGTAAAAAATAATGTTTGATATGTTCAAAATCTATTTTAAGATCAGTTGAACATACGTTGTCAATTAACGCAATGAACAAGTGGCAGGATTAGCTATACTAAAGGGAAATATAGTAGCAAATTAAGGGTTTTAAGAAGAGGGGACATGCCCCTTGCTCAAGGCCCTATCTTTGGCTTGGGAAAAGGGGGGGGGGTTGCCCCCTGTCCCCGGCCCAGTCTATATCCGCGGCTGGGAATATTTGTGTTAAAAATGGGAGGACTTGATGGAGAGTAACCTATGGTAGAGCCATGATATGCTGTGATTTTATGGTTCGTGGGTGCACAGAGGGTGTCCATCTGCAGAGACCACACCAAGATGTATTGGCGGTTGGACTATATGAGCAACAGCAACAAGGCATGGTACTTAGATGGTAGGCCATGGGGTTTGAGGGGAACAGGGGGATGTCATACCCATAAAGTAGCCCACTTCGCCAATGGCAACCAGATGTCCTGTTAGATTATAGCTAGTGGCAGGCACAGCATACAGAGACATTTATTCAGCCACGTCCCCAGGAGACTCAGTCAAAGGGACCTGCAACCATTCCTCATATTTAGCCATGGAACAAAAACTGAACAGTATGGAGGACCCTGTAACTACTGCTGGGTATTATAGACCAAGGTAGGGGCTACACAGTCCGCTAGATATCTGTCATGTGTGGGAGTGTGGGCCACATTGTGTCCATACCACCCAGTCTAGGATACAACTCTCCTCTATCGAATTTCGCCCCTGGCTAAGAAAAAACTTAAATGCTACAGGGTCTAGTGAGTGGGTAGGACACAGAGCCTTTTCTTCAAATTTTCACTCGCATGCTTGCCCCAAAGCTGCTGGGAAGAATCGACTCTCGATTTGCTCTGAAGGCTTATACGGTAGTTAGCCACAAACATCTAAATTGACTCAACAATTGCCTACAATAATCTAATATAAACCGACTTTATCAATTCATCACTAGGTAATTGTCATATTGGTAGGCATAATATGAAAATACTCATCAATAGGGTCATACCTAAAGGCTAAAGCTAAATAAGCTTGATGAAAAAAGATTGATAGCCTATAGCTCTATTGATATTTACAGAATGATGAGGCACGGGGCTGCATCTATATGATGATGGAGATATCTTTCAGTATGCATTGCTCAAGCTTTGGTCACCCACCTCCAAGATAATAGCCATACAGCTCAATATTGAGATAGTCTTATGATGTGGGGCTTCCATATAATAGGAGAAACTAGCAGTATTGAAAGGACATTGGCTCCCCATCTCTATGTGCCTTAGTGTGGCAAAGGAGCTAGAGGTGGGTAATACTCTTATGTTTCAACATGTAATACTCTTATGTTTCAATGGAACCAGGCTTCAACATCCCTTTGTAGATTGTGCTTCTCAATGGATTTTTGTAATGCACTTATACGTGGGGCATACTACCATTGCGGGAATATATTATGATGGGTTCCAGGAATTCCCTGTGCCCTTGGAATTCTCCCACCCACCTGGAATTCTCGCCAGAAGAATTCCTCCCTTGGAATTCTCCCCCATGTGTACTAATACAATACATGTACTTGTACCAACACACTCACTAACTCTATCATAATCTTCACGCTACCCCATGTGTACTAATACAATACATGTACTTGTACCAACACACTCACTAACTCTATCCCAATCCTCACGCTACCCCATGTGTACTAATACAATACATGTACTTGTACCAACACACTCACTAACCCTAACCCAATCCTCACAAAACCCCATGTGTACTAATACAATATGTACTTGTACCAACACACTCACTAACCCTATCCCAATCGTCACGCTACCCCATGTGTACTAATACAATACATGTACTTGTACCAACACACTCACTAACCCTATCCCAATCTTCACGCTACCCCATGTGTACTAATACAATACATGTACTTGTACCAACACACTCACTAACCCTATCCCAATCCTCACGCTACCCCATGTGTACTAATACAATACATGTACTCGTACCAACACACTCACTAACCCTATCCCAATCTTCACGCTACCCCATGTGTACTAATACAATACATG
The DNA here is from genome assembly GCA_949317995.1 of Acholoe squamosa. Taxonomy (NCBI): domain Eukaryota; kingdom Metazoa; phylum Annelida; class Polychaeta; order Phyllodocida; family Polynoidae; genus Acholoe; species Acholoe squamosa. The sequence goes on from OX439044.1 coordinate 32,768,782, forward strand.
TACTTGTACCAACACACTCACTAACCCTATCCCAATCCTCACAAAACCCCATGTGTACTAATACAATACGTACTTGTACCAACACACTCACTAACCCTATCCCAATCCTCACGCTACCCCATGTGTACTAATACAATACATGTACTCGTACCAACACACTCACTAACCCTATCCCAATCTTCACGCTACCCCATGTGTACTAATACAATACATGTACTTGTACCAACACACTCACTAACCCTATCCCAATCCTCACAAAACCCCATGTGTACTAATACAATACGTACTTGTACCAACACACTCACTAACCCTATCCCAATCTTCATGCTACCCCATGTGTACTAATACAATACATGTACTCGTACAAACACACTCACTAACCCTATCCCAATCCTCACGCTACCCCATGTGTACTAATACAATACATGTACTTGTACCAACACAATCACTAACCCTATCCCAATCCTCACAAAACCCCATGTGTACTAATACAATACATGTACTTGTACCAACACACGCACTAACCCTAGCCCAATCTTCACGCTACCCCATGTGTACTAATACAATACATGTACTTGTACCAACACACTCACTAACCCTATCCCAATCCTCATGCTAACCTATCTGTACTAATACAATACATGTACTTGTACCAACACACTCACTAACCCTATCCCAATCCTCACGCTACCCCATGTGTACTAATACAATACATGTACTCGTACAAACACACTCACTAACCCTATCCCAATCCTCACGCTACCCCATGTGTACTAATACAATACATGTACTCGTACCAACACACTCACTAACCCTATCCCAATCCTCACGCTACCCCATGTGTACTAATGCAATGCATGTACTCGTACCAACACACTCACTAACCCTATCCCAATCTTCACGCTACCCCATGTGTACTAATACAATACATGTACTTGTACCAACACACTCACTAACCCTATCCCAATCTTCACGCTACCCCATGTGTACTAATACAATACATGTACTTGTACCAACACAATCACTAACCCTATCCCAATCTTCACGCTACCCCATGTGTACTAATACAATACATGTACTTGTACCAACACTCACTAACCCTATCCCAATCCTCACGCTACCCCATGTGTACTAATACAATACATGTACTTGTACCAACACACTCACTAACCCTATCCCAATCCTCACGCTACTCCATGTGTACTAATACAATACATGTACTTGTACCAACACACTCACTAACCCTATCCCAATCCTCACGCTACCCCATGTGTACTAATACAATACATGTACTCGTACCAACACACTCACTAACCCTATCCCTATCCTCACGCTACCCCATGTGTACTAATACAATACATGTACTTGTACCAACACACTCACTAACCCTATCCCTATCCTCACAAAACCCCATGTGTACTAATACAATACATGTACTTGTACCAACACACTCACTAACCCTATCCCTATCCTCACAAAACCCCATGTGTACTAATACAATACGTACTTGTACCAACACACTCACTAACCCTATCCCAATCCTCACGCTACCCCATGTGTACTAATACAATACATGTACTTGTACCAACACACTCACTAACCCTATCCCAATCTTCACGCTACCCCATGTGTACTAATACAATACATGTACTCGTACCAACACACTCACTAACCCTATCCCAATCCTCACGCTACCCCATGTGTACTAATACAATACATACTTGTACCAACACACTCACTAACCCTATCCCAATCTTCACGCTACCCCATGTGTACTAATACAGTACATGTACTCGTACCAACACACTCACTAACCCTATCCCAATCCTCACGCTATTCCTAACCCTAAACAAACAGACATGGACAGACATGCAGAGGCCTTGACCTATGCCTCTAAGAGATAACCTTGCTTTGGCGGCCTCTATATATCAAATACATCGATTACATCAGCTAGCTTTCCTATTGGAAGATTTTGTTTGCTTACAAACGTGACCCCTCAGTGCCATAAGGCGTTTGCATATATGGTTACCCTTTTTACTACGTTTTTACCCAAAGCCTAACGTTTCATCTAGTATCATCAATGCTACCCTATACCCTATGTGATTCACCAGAAGTCGGCCGCTTCTATGCATGTATTTCCATTGTAATATTTTATTATCTAACCTTGCTGAATACCTACCAGCTATCTGAGTACATAGATAATACTCAAGGTTTTGAGCCTTATGTACTTTAGGGACCATTTTGCTGTTTTATTGTGAATATTTCATCATTTTCTAGAACCTTTTTAGTAGGTCTATTTTCACCTCAAGTCGGCCAGGCTGCACCTCAAGTCAACCTCCTCAGTTGTATTACAAAGGAGACATATTTATGGAGTTACATACAGCTCCGAGCTATCATCTGACGGATATTATAAGCAATATAATTGAATGGACTTCTCCTCTCTGACACCAAGGCATAACAATATTGAAGCATATGCTGGCATATTAGGTGATAAATCTTCATTGAAAATATTTCAAGATTTCTTTTATTGTATATTTGGAAAGATAAAATCTACATTTATACCAAGAGAAGTGAAGAAATACAGCCTGTTTTAAGCAGTGGCCGACTTGGGGTGAAAAGTGGCTGACTTGAGGTGAAAGTGTGGCCGACTAGGGCTGAAATAGTCATACACTATAAAATCATTGAACAATGACATTTCTAATAATTCGTCTGTAAAATAATATCAATAAATCCTGAACTAGACATAATTATTCATCTGTCTCTCAAGACACTACCTAGCATCTTACATTGATATATGCATGTATAATGTTTAAACAGGAAAGTACATTTGTGGACAAATGTGTCTTCCCTGCCTCACAATATAATGTTTTACAGGGTACATGATTTTACATAATGATACCAAAGAGAAATCATCAATTGTATGTTTGCATTGGATACTGTAACACTCCAGCATTGACTCCCAGAGTAGTATATTTTCATTAGCCTGATAATAAGATAAGGATTCTATATCAAAGGTGGCCGACTCCTAGTGTGTGTCCGACTTCAGGTGAATCTACCCTATAGGTGTCCTAACACAGTTTTGAGTCGGGACTATCTAGCTAGTCTACGTTTATTGGGGTGGACTTACACCCTGACACCTTTACGTGAAGGACAAGGGAACATTGGTATAGCAATATCATTTTGCATGGTTACTGCATCCTGTGGGAGTGCACCTGTGTATGTACTTCTTTGATGTCAGTAAGGGTTGATAAGATGAAAATGTGTATGCTGCTTACATAGACTAATATGTGACATCTGGTATGGTTTTAGAGTTCTCTGATTCTCTGCCCTTACACATGGTATATGATGATGTGGGTGCACAGACACCTTTCATGATCAAATACACTGCATTGTACGGTAGGGATTCTTGCAAAAACTACACTGGTTCATTGCTATACGATTATGGTGTAAATACAACCGCTATTTGTTTTACAGTGTAGGCATGTAATCTCACTCCTCATGAATAATTGTATAGTTATCATCTGTTTTAATGGATCGCAGAAAGTATCAGAGGTCGTTAAAATAACCTTATAAGAATACTTTTCTCGTTGATCAACATAGACTAAATAAATAATTTTTAGTGCCAACCTGGCTGGTTGGCCTCCAACAAAATATTACACTAGGATCGACTCACAGAGTTGTCACCATCACCGATGATGACAATCACTACTTCATCTGTTCATTGCCTGTAACATACTAGTGCAAAATCAAGACATTCTCACCCTGCAAATTGTCGTCATCTGTCGCCATGATTGGTCATCAATGGTGATTCCTTTTTGAGTGATAACTCATTCCGTCATCTTTCGCCACTGTGTGTTAGACTCATGTGGCATAGCAATTGCTATTCCTGGTGATCTTGTGCTATAACTATGTCGTGTTCCATCTAGCGACATCTGTGAGGCACTTTACACAGGTTGACGAGGACTCACGACAATTTGCTGGGAATATTGTCATTATTCTTGTGATCATACAGACATTGTCAGCCAATGCAAGATTCATCAATAGCTGCTTAGTGTGAATCGGTTGAGTAGGTGATACTACTAACAAGTTGAACGAGATACATTTGGAGGAAATACATACGACATATAGCATTTCCTATATATATATATATATATATATATATATATATATATATATATATATATATATATATATAAATATATATATGGTTATATATATATATATATATATATATATATATATATATATATATATATATATGGTAAGCGGGATATATCATATGCCTTGGACATCTGCGATGAATTAGGTAGAAGTGCTCTCAGCCAGACGGGAATAGACGTCTAGTTGACTAACATTGACAATTAGTATTTCCCACAGCGTATTATTTGAGATCATCTCTTTGCGAAGGATTGCTGGAATAATCATAGAAAATGCATTCACATTCTGACCCCGCCTGCATAGTTATAAATAGATGTAATAGTCATAAACGTCACCTCGATATAGCTCCACCGGTCGACACGCCCATAGTATACCCATTTATGCTATGTATACATATAATCTTAATTGCATAAAGCCATATCTAAGGATATCTTCACTCCATTAGCTAAGTAGGCAATGTGGGGTTTTCCCCTCCCCACGCCCACATTGATATCGCTAAATTGAATGTTGGTTATCAAATATGAACGACGCCCTACCTCTCAGTCTGCGTAGCAAAGTGTCTTTTGGCAACATCAAATAGAATCCAAATCGTACAGTGTATAAAGTATCAGACGTTCGAGTGCTGTTATGTTTGATATTATATATACCCAAGTATCCCCTTAAAGACATCTGCTACAAGATCCCCGGATTTGATTCTGCTCTTGATAATCTCAAATAACTCTGGAATATGTTAGTATGATGTACTGACAATAAGAAAATGCAAAGAAATTCCATATGTCACCGTGTTTACTTCTACAGTATGACAATTTAAGTGTAAGATGCCTTAACTATAGAAGCGTTTGGGAAAACTAGTTTTTTCGGACCATGTCTCAAAGCTAATGCCCCTCTACTGAGGACATCTATATACACATTTTGATAAAAGAAAAATGGGGGATCACAGTCGAAATGAAAAAGATATGATTTTTTTTTCAAAAATGATAATTGTCCCTCAATTATATAACCCTATGGGAATACAAACGGCTTGAAAAAGCTTTTGATGTAATTATAGTGTTCAGAAATGACCTGAAAAAAATATACACATGTAAAACGGTCCATTTTGGATGTGAAATGATATTAAAATAGTATCATTGACACGTTTTGTTTTTTGCCACCAGGTGGCTTGTAGGATTTCTCTTTAAATGGCTACATAATTCCAGGATTATAGTGATCTTATAGACATGTCACGTAAAGTTCAAGTGCTCCCCCAATATAAAAGAGATCATGTACGTGAGAGGGGGGTTCTGGTTAGCTGGATTGTTGTTCAAACATAAAAGTGCTCCCCCTTGGCTCAGGCAATTTACTTTTTTGGTTTTGTTGTTTATCGTTTATTTAGACAGGGTAAGTCAAAGGAATCTTGCCATTAGCAGAATATGTTGACCCAAAAACAAAACCCGTTCTACTATAAACTGCGTTTCTGACACGGCGATGGTACCGTACGCGGTCCACCGTAGCAGGCACACAGGGAAGCGTACCCGTGGCTGGGTAAAGCAAATGACACCTAAATTAACCTTACAAGTGCCCAGGCTATAGCTTGAATAAACACTCCTTTGGTCGGACCCAAACTGTGGAGGTCTAAGGGAGCTCTGAGGTGGAGTTTTATTCAGATTTGTGCAGGCTTACCCTCCATGCTACGTTCTGTCTACCATCCATTTGTAACCCTCTATTAATTTCTTCTTGCGTTGCCTCCCCCTCCCCCCCCCCCCATTTTGCTCTGCATGCCCCTTCGCCACTGTTGATCTTCCTATGGTGTTGCTATAGAGAACTTAAATACAATGTACATCCCCGATACGATTGACAGGATTCTGGCCCCCTCTCTCTCCATCTCTCTCTCTCTTTCTCTCTCTCCCTCTCTCTCTCTCTCTCTCTCTCTCTCTCTCTCTCTCACTCGCTCTCTCTTATTCTCTCATAATTTCAGACTTTATTTTGAGCTGATCGAGCTGTGATGAGGTTAGAGATCACTATTAACCACTCCGATGCTCGTTCTCTTGATTTTTTTTTTGTAATATCCTTCTCTACTCTTACGCCTTACAGTAGCGCAGGAGGGTCTTGCCAAAAGATAACGAGGATGAACATCTCTAAAAAAAAATTCAGAGAGTGCTGAGGAAAATGTGCATGGCCTAAATCGTTTTCATAGCATAGACAAAAAATGATACAGCAGAATGTATGGAAAAATCGTTTTGAGGTGTCAAAAACGTGCACGTTTTATCAAAACGATTATCAAGACAATCTTTTAGCAATACAAAAACGTGCACGTTTTCTTTATCGGTTCACGTCTCTCTTTTGGCAAGACCCTCCAGGAGGTGGCAATGATTAGAGGCGTGTGAAGAGGCTGGTTACCCCTCCCATTAGCCTTCTGCCCGACTCACTTGTCTTAGTATCGATCTGTAGATAAATTAGGGGGTGCTTACCACTGGTGCACCGTCCTCTTACACCTATCCACTCATTAACCCTTTATATTAGGTAACATCAAAGGTGATAATGCTCGTTTCCTTTTGGTCTTCATGAATACGGTCCTGTCGAGCAACTCGGCATTGCTTCATTCATGCTTCACGTTGACCATACAGCCTGTAGGCCTACTACAAGGCTGTATTAGTTCATCATGACAGAAAAAAAAGGTGGGGAAAGCACCTTACAGCCCTTAAATGGGTAATCGAGACGTCAGCTTTGACGATCGATATCTTGGATTGAGATCCCGATGACTAAATGTGCATTCATTCTCGTAAGGCAAAAAAGAAATATTCCGGTCATCGACCCCCCCCCCCCCAACCAAGCAAGGCTAACCTCGGTTTATTTTATTTTCTTTTTTTTTTCTTTTTGACCTATCACCCTCCACTTCTTTTAACATGTTACCGGAAACTTACTCTTTCCCTTATTTTTATTTATTTATTTATTTATTTTTATTTTTTCATTTATTCATGGGCCTAATACACTTTACAGCATGCGGTAGCGCCAAAAAGTGACTCGCCAGCGAGCTGTCCTGAAAACTTCAAGCCTGATGCATTATGGAGACCCCTCAGCATTATATCAGACTCATTACATTGCTTATACATATTTGCCTCTGGCACCCGTATCTAGATATTACAGGTCTAGGTCCATTCATGCACAAACACTCTAATCTAAATTTACGTTTACGTATGGAAATGCGTCTTCAAACTGTTGAATGTGTGTTAAAAGGTTAGTACAGTAGCGATATAGGTTGCCTCTGGCATCTTTTGCCACACTCTATTGTAGTTTCTGCTCCATCAAATAGGCTTCTGCCTTCGAATGCATAGGTCTACAGGAAAATCTTTCACTGTCACCTCTTCACTTACATTTGATGCACTATATGGTAGCATCCCTGACTGTACAACATTATGTACCTCTCTATGGCATCTAAGCAATTTTCATTGATTTCTTGCTGACATCCCTGCTTCTTTTTCATTTGAAAAAGGTACCAGGTTATCTGAGGATCCTTTGCAAGCGTTCACACTGCTGAGCTCACCAAGTTCTCCTTGTGGCTCAGTAGTAGGCTTCTAAGTGACCAGGAGGCCATTGCAAAAAGATTTGGAATTAGTTTTGTCAGAGGTGCCAAATGGAACTCACTCACCTCAGGGAATTGATTCCCTTGTGTGTTGTGAAAAGGGAATTGGTCAGAAGAGTCATATAGGAGTGGTACAGATTTAGGGTATAATTCTCAAGTAGGAACTAATTCTTTGGGGAGAATTCGAAAATCAAATAGCTACAGTGAGAATTTGTTTCCAATTCTTTTCACATCAGCCTCCAGTTAGACTTGGAGGTTACCACTGTTTATATAGTAACCCAGTGGGGACACTTGTGTTAAATCAATATGGCAAAGATGATGTTTGGCTATCAGCAGCTGGTGTAAGGTTGTAATATGGTTGAAGGTGAAATTTGACATAATATAATCAAAATCATCCATGATTCACCATCTGTACATCAATACTGATCCAATGGATGGGTTCTATGTTGATTTATTGTTGATATAATATTGTTTCAGCATTGATAGCTGTTAGGAGATTCTGGGTTGACCATGAATCAACAGTGAAAATAAACATGTTGATTCAGTCATGACAAAATCAACATTGAATTGACAACATTGATATTTCAATGCTGATATGTCTATAATTGATCTGATGTTGAAATGGTAATGGTTGACAAAATTGAACATCAATAGTGTGCCCACTGGTAACCTTATCACTTTCCAATGGGTGATTATCTTTGAAATGATAGAGGATACAAATTGCATAGTACACGCTGAAGAAAAAATAACATGCTTGGCTACCGTCGTTTTGATCAAAAACAACTATTTTGCAGAAAAGCTACATATGATTTTCATCGAAAAAGGGCGTCTGGCCTGTCCACCAATACCACGTTCTAGTGAGAAGCATGGGACATAATGGTTATACTTTGGAGCAATTTCAAGACTTGAAACCTTGTACTGGAGCACGGCTCGGTATGTCTGCAGGGGTGAGGGGGTGGGTGGTAGCATGAGCACCCTTCTCCATCATTGAGCCGCATGCTATCTGCCCTGCTTCTTTTGGTGCTGTACCTATTACAGTGTCATGATGCACGTCATTCAGTCTGTACTATGAGTAGTTATTGGGCAAGGGGTCCTGATTTGATGGTGTAGAAGCGGCTGCTATTAGGGAGGTACGGTGTAGTGGGACACAGGCTGTTGTACAACCTAAACCTTTAAGGTTGGTATAATGCCTACAAGCTCCTTTGTCGTCTTGATGCACCAATGCTCCATCCAAGGGGGTTAATTCATAACTTTTCAAAGAGTATTCTTTCATTGAAAGGATCAGATTGGCATGGTCGTTTCATGTTGGGAAACGGAAATCTTTCATGAAAACCGCTTAAGATTTTAATGGTATAAATAAAATTTGATACAGCATATTGTGAATTGCATCAAAACGATCAAGAGTTTTTTTTTCTCACAAACAAAAGCTATGTCTTATAATTTTTTAACTTATGAATCGCCAACCTGATAAGGCATTATGGCTACTGTCTACTATGAGTTACTCGTCAGTGCTACAGGTACACATTAATGGGAATCAAAGGACATGCATTATATGACCCTTTCAGTGTTAAGTATGACGATGGGATGCAATGAGTTTACTATTGAACATGAACTCTGCTTCGGGAAGTACAAGCAAGCAGATTTATTTAAGCAAGCAGAAAGAAAGGTGAAAACAGACAGAAGAGTATGAAATATGTATACACAGCTGGTATACTACAATGACTGTATTCTGTCAGAGTTATCAGCCATTACATAAGGTGAGTTAATGGGTTGAGTTGCTAATTGTGATGATGAGCAGCTCACACTGCTGGAGCTCCTCACCACTATCCTACTGATAAGTAGTACCGGCCCAGTTAATTGTCACACCTCCCAAATATGGAAGCTATGAAGAGCCACACCACAAAAAAAAAACATGCACTTCAAAATCAGCATGATTTTCTCACAACCAGCATGATGAAGTTTAAAAAAATATTGCTGTCAAACATAATAATTTCCCCTGTCAAGTGTCAACTTGAAGAAAAGAATTGCTGTCAACATGATATTTTCCTCTATTAACTGTCAAGTTAAAAACTGCCATCAACTGTAAACTTGACAGTTGACAGTGGAAAACATCATGTTGACACCAGATAAGAAAACATGATGTTTTCTCCTGTCAACTGTCAAGTTGACAGTCGATGGCAGATTTTTTCAAACTTGACAGTTGACAGGAGAAAATATCATGTTTTCTTATCTGGTTAGTTTGAAAAAATCTGCCATCGACTGTCAACTTCACAGTTGACAGCAAAAAAAGCATGTTGACACCAGGTAAGAAAACATAATTTTTCCACTGTCAACTCTCAAGTTGTCAACTGTCTACTTGACAGTTGACAGGGGAAAATATCTTATTGACAGCAGATTTTTTTTCTACTTTGACAGTTGACAGGTGAATGTTCAGGTTTGACAGTAGTTTTTTATGTTCCATTTATGTTGTTTCCATATTGGAGATCAAAAAGATCAAGTTGAATTTCTTCAAGGTGTGGCCCTCCACGGCTTCCGTACCCAAATGCCAGCCACTTATGATCATTGCCGCATGTGTACACTCACCACGAGAATTAAATTTTTACGAAGAAAAACGAAACCAAGATAGAAAGAATTCAAGTCTTTAAGAAATACCAGAGCGGCGTGTAGGCATACTGGTGCAAGGATAGGCACGTAGAGAACTGTTTAACAACTCTTATAAACTGATTTGGGTGCCATTCCAAATGAAACACTGCCGTAAATATAAGTGGGTCATATTTAGCAATTTCTTGGATGTGATGTATTGAACTCACAATGACGCCTCATACATTAGCACTATGCTTGTATTGTGCATTAAAGCACAAAGGCATTAAAGTACATGTAGGAATGCTCTCACTCTTTAAATGAGTTTAATTTCAAAGGACCATAGCTCTCAGTTTCTTAAAAAAAAAACACGCTTATCCTCCCAATAGAATAATATCACTAGGATGGCTCGCACATCCTTTCACTAATACACTTGCGGCCCACTCCTCCACTGCTTCACCTTTCACTCACTCCGGACCTTCCATTTAAAGAGAATGTCAAAATATTTCAAGGAGACGCCATGTCTTCCTTTGCACTTCCTGCCCTCTGGCCCTTTCTCCTCCTGTCCGGAGACAGCTCCTGGTGCCAGACCCGGTAAGGAAGCTGATCACTGAGGTGCTCAGTGAGTTGCTCACTGAACTGTTTTAAGGGACTATTTCATTGAAACTCCCTCTGTCCCAAATCGGAGTTGCTCCTTGATGTGGCACCTTGTGGTACGTTTTTATAGTATGTAATTACATACATGGACTGCGCAGTTAGTTACACTGCGTTTCTACATGAATGTATAGTATGCAGTAAGCTGCTCTGTGTTGCACCAAAACCTGCTTTAAAAAAGATTTGTTACCTGAAACCGTACAAACCGACCCACTCCCAGCTTTTGATGTAGCTCTTTATTGTTTTGTGATGCACATAGGGGATTGTAAGTCTTGTCCTTTGATTTGACTTGATATATGATTTCTGCCATAAAAGAAATTTTCCCCGAAAAAGAAATGGGAAGGTATAATGTGCAGTTGACTGTCCTGTGTATACTTATATGAAGAGTTGAGTTAAGTTGCTCTGTTGTTTTGTATATGTGCACATAATTATGGTAGGCTGAGCTGTTTTGTATACACAGCCGGACACTATTACATCAATAGTCCACTAGGCCTCAGTCGCAAAGATTTATACATGCAATGTATGGCTGAATCGCGCGATAGAGGCCAGGTGGACTATGGGTTTTATATGCTAAACAGGCTGCTCTGTACATGTACTCAAATGAAGGTCGTCCTTTTAGTGATATGTGCTGTTTACTCAAATGAATAGACATGGTGCACAATGGATGCCTGCCATCCTGTTTACTACCGCATTGCTCCCCGTGTAACACCCATATTCCACTAGGCCTCTGTCGCAGAAATTTATATAGGAAATGTATGGCTCAATCGCAGGGCAGAGGCCAAGTGGGCTATGAGTCAGAACCTAAGGGAGCGATCCTGCGTCGGAGAAGAGGGAGGTTGGGTTGAAGAGTTAGCGCGTGTGAGTGCGGCACACCTCCCCCCGAACCATCCGTGTGTAACTTTTCTGAAAGGTTTCGGATGGGAGATCGGTGATTCTAAAGAACAACTCCAATTTGCACAGAACTCTTCTTTGGGGGGGGAAACGTTGGTACGTTACTGTATCGGTGAAGGGGCGGGCTGGGGAATTTTTGATTGACACTAATGCCAGCCATTCGTGTGTCTCAAGAAAATTCTTCAGCCTGGTGTCCAGCAACCATGAAGCACTACCAGTTGGTGTTAATGCTTGCATGGCCGACGGTAGCCTGTTGCAGACTTTTGGTAAGACGCTCATCCAGATTGGAATGGGGGGCTACGAATATGTCATGAACCCCACCATTGCCGACATAAGTGACGATGGGATTATTGGATTGGATTTTGCAAGTTTGTATGGTACTGTTTTGGACCCCCGATTTTGGATGTTGAAGATCCGGCAACCATACAATTGCGAGATTTCATGCATACTGAGACAGGTGTCCTCGGTGGCCACCATGGTACAGACTGTGAAAATACCAGCTGGAATGGCCTGTGATGTGTTGTGTTCATCGAAAAAATACCTTCCGAGGCTCGAATGCTGTATTTGAACCTCATCCTGAGGTGCTATCTAGTCTACATTTGGAGTCTGTAGACACCTTGGTAGAAAACGGATCATGGACAGTAGTCCCAGTAATAAATAGAGGTGAAACCCCTATCTATTTAAAGAAAAACGAGAGAATCGGAGAAATGTTTCTGACAACACATTTCGGAAGCCCAGTTTCGAACCGAACTGCCTGAGAACACAGTTTGAGGATTGCCGATGACATGAAGAAGTTAGTAGAGGAGTCTTCTTTGACGAGGAAGTCAAAGAAGGAACAACTTCGAACATTGCTAGCCACCTACTCCAACGCCTTTGGAAAGCCTGGGGGTTCTGTGGGTCGGACTAGCCAGGTACTACACAATATTGACACTGGCAATGCTAAGCCATTTGAGATTACCTCTGAAGAAGAAGTTAGAAGCCGAGAAGAAAATCTTGGATGCATGACTACGAAGAAGGACGGAACCATTCGGTTTTGCATACACTATCGGAAGTTAAATGGTTTAACTAAAAAGAATTCTTATCCTCTACCTAGGATAGACGAGACATTAGACTCGCTTGGGGGGAATAAATACTTCTGTACTTTGGATCTCCAATCCGGCTATTGGCAAATTGGGATGGACCCGAAAGACACGGAAAAGACAGCCTTTTCGAGTCATATGGGTTTATTTCAATATAATGTGTTACCTTTCAGGCTGTGCAATGCACCATCCACTTTTGAGGCTATGATGGAGGAAATGCTAAGTGATCTTCTATGGAAGAGTTGCCTAGTATACCTCAATGATGTCATAATATTTGGAAAGACTTTCGAGGACTGCACCTATAACCTCAAATCAGTCTTAAAACGGATACTTGCTAATGGTTTGAAGCTAAAGGCTAAAAAATGTAACCTGTTTAAAACATCCATTACTTATCTTGGTCGCATAATTACTCCTGAAAAACTTCGGACAGTATCCGAATGGCAGAAACTTAAAAATGAGAAGGAAATTAGATCCTTCCTAGGTTTCTGCTCATACTATCGAGACTTCATTTCGAATTATTCAAAAGTGAGCTATCCCCTGCAGATATTAGCACATTGGACTCCGGGTAGGGCAAAGGAACGCTTTCCCTGGGGTGATGAACAAGACTTAGCCTTCGAGCAAATAAAACACCTGTTTGCTAACATGCCAGTATTGAGATATCCCACTGTAGATGGTCACTTCATATTGGACACGGATGCTAGCAATGATAGCATTGGTGCGGCTCTATCACAGGTCCAGGGTTGAGTCGAAGTACCTATTGCTTTTGCTAGTAACACATTGAACAAGGCACAACGAAACTATTGCACCACTAAACAAGAGTTGCTGGCTGTAGTGGTGTATACTAAAAAGTTTCGTCATTTCCTTTGGGGCACTGATTTCACACTACGAACGGACCATTCCTCCTTAAGGTGGCTCCTTATCTTCAAGGATGCAGAAGGGATAATTGGTCATTGGCTGGCACATTTGTCAGAATTTGGGTTGGAGCATAGCCAGATCCAACATTGAGCAGATTCGAAGCATATCAATGCAGATGCCCTGTCCCGAAGGCCTATCAGGAAGTGCCAAAAGATTGATTGTGATGATTGTGTAGCTCACAATGCGGTAGTTGCTGGAGTTCGAGACAGGCAGCTTGAACCCCTATCGTATGCTTGCATGTAAAATGTTGTCGAATGGCCACTCGAGACCATCCAACAGTTCCAACAAACTGATCCTGCAATTAAAAGGGTGATTTTATTCTTGACACGAAATGCTAGGCCCGAGCAACCCACATTGTCCCTCAAAGACAGAGAAACCCATAAGTTCTTGGCTCAGTGGACCGAGCTGGAAGTTCGAGATGGTTTATTGTGTCAATGGAAAACCTGTCCTACCAAGGAAAAGGTTCTGCAGATAGTGAGACCTATGGTGCTAAGACGCAACATTATGTTCCATTGTCATGGGCATAAGACCAGCGGACACTTTGGGAAGAAGAGAACTTTGGAACGTCTTGCACGTAGATATTACTGGCCAGGCATGCACAGCGACATCACAAGATGGGTAATGACTTGTCCGGAATGCGGGAAAAATAAACCTGGTCCTGGAATGGGAAAAATACCCTTGATGCAGGAATTATTTGATGTCAGATTTGCTTGGGTACCAATTGATATCATAAGTGGGATCGATCCTACTCCATGTGGAAACACTTGCATGATGGTGATGACTGATTATTACACTAAGTATACCCGAGTATACCCCTTACCTGATCACAAGGCTGCTACTTATGCAAGTTTTTTCGTGAGAGGATGGGTCCTACATTTAGGGGCTCCATTGATGATGCAAAGCGATCAAGGGAGAGAGTTCGAATCTAACTTGTGGCAAGAAATGTGCCATTATTTAGCAATCTGTAAAACTCGAACTAACCCATACAGACCCCAGTCTGATGGACAGGTAGAGAGATTTAATCGAACATTGATCAACCCTGCTAATGTCGAATGTGAGGAAAACATTGAAAAAATTGAATGAAGAAAAAGACGAAATCCTAGTCAAGACTAATGAATTGGCAAGGAAATTGAAGGAGAAGGCCCAAAAGCGTAAGAGGGGTCGACCCTGTAAGAGGATTAATGATATGAAGCCTAAAAGGGGACAACCTAAGAAGGTCGACATTGACACGAATTTAAAATCTAATCGTGATGGAAATGTCTCGGCGGAACGCAGAATCTGAGGTAGGGGGAAGAAGTTGGCATCTTCCATTAAACCTTCTCGTGATACTCAGTTGAAAAATCAAGGTAGAGAGGTGAGGCGCAGTCCCAGAATTGCCAGGAGGACTGCCGTTACTTAATGTTCCGAAATCACAATGAGTGTAGAGTCCTGTTTAAATGTATTTGTTATGTGTCTGGAGTTTGAGATACCTCATGTACGATTTGAAACGTGGCTACAATGCATATCAGTACCCTGTTTATGGTTCCTGTGGGTGGCAGACAGCGTGTATGTTTGATGCTACATGTTCTTCTGCCAAACTCCTGTCGATATAAACAGAGAAGGAGGTTGTCCCACTAACGGCCTATGGAGAAGACAAACCTTGAACCTTGGTTATCCGGGGTAGTATGAATGCCTGCCGTGAGTGGGAAGGGTGGCGCTAGTGAACCGGGAATCCGGAATGGCACAGTGCAGCCATGCATGCTCGTTGGATCTGCTTCGCTTGTTGTGACCCTAATATCGCTCACAGCACACGAATCGTCTTACGGGAGTAAAATGTGCCGCTGTTTTCTCTGCATATATAAGCCTTAGGAACCCCAATATCTACGAAAATCATACACCTCCTTAGTGTTTAAACAAGGGAGGGTAAGTCCTAAGCTGTCTGAGCCCGAAATATGGCTCAGTCGGAGGTGGTGGCGACCCTAACAGCCAATCCTGAGGCGCACCCCACCCCACTCTGAGCTCCTGATGAAGCGCCTCCAAGTCCTCACACGTCACAACAGCCTGTTTCATAGATATGTGCAAGGCATTTGATTCCCTAGATCATATTATATTATTGCAGAAAATTGAAAAGGCTGGTTTCCACCACAGCACATTATTATGGCTACACAGCTATCTCCAAAACCATACCATTCAAACGACAATTGACAATAATGCTTCTGCTGAGGAAAAACTGACCTCAAGGGTCAGTACTGGGTCCATTATTGTTTATTCTCTTTCTTAATGATATCACAGAGGAAATACATTTCTCAAAGGTCATTATGTATGCAGATGATATTGTACTCTATGCAAATGAAAGAAGAGATAGGATGGCTATCAGAAACCTGCAAGTGGATCTTAATAGAATAGGTCTATGGTGTGATAATAACCTTATGACTATTAATGTTGATAAGACTCAGTGCATGTGGTTCTCCTCTCCCCAAAGAGCACCAAATTTACAAAATCTAGATGTAAATATAAATGGACAGAAACTTAAAGTTGTAAACAAATACACATATCTAGGGGTCATCATTGATAGTAAACTCACTATGGCCTCCTTCTTAAATGACACTGTAAGAAAGGCCGCAGCCTCTATTTTTAAGCTTGCAAAAATTAGACATCTTCTAACGGAGAAAGCTAGCATATCGATCTACAAACAGTGTATACTCCCCATAGTTGACTATTGTTGCTTTATCACTGACTGGGCTAATGGAGCAGATATTGCAAGGTTTCAAATAATACAAAACCAGGGATTAAGAATCTGTCTTAAGGTGAAAAAGAGACATGAAACTATTGTAGGGCTGCATGCCAGATGTGAAGTACCAATGCTGGAGGCACGGAGAAAGGAGCTGCTCACTTCATTAATGTATAGGAAGGCTCAGATACAGAATAGAGGAATTGTATACTCATACAGACAGGAGGACAAGACAGAATGATAAGATAGTTTTCTTTGAAAGGCAGTATAGACTTCAATCATTCAAAAAAAACACTTTATAGAGGTATAAAATTGTGGAACGAATTACCATGTGAGGTCCAGTATATATATCAGTGAAGGAAAATTCAAAAAAGAGATCAAAAAGCAAAATGGTACAGATATGAAAGGTATGAAGGAGAAATATATACAAGAGATGAGAACTAGAAGGCAGTAAACTCACTTACGATTAAAGACCTTATGAGTCTTTGCTCTTCAAAGCTGAATATTGTAATGTTACTAATTCATGCCCCACACAAAACTGTGATTATTAGTCCAAAAGAGATGAAGAGTGATCCATCAGTACCTCATACATTACCATTTAAAGCGAAACATGTGTTAACCTGTTCATTATCATCAAATGTAAATAATTTTATCCCTGTTCATATTGTTTATAGAAATGTTCCTAAAGTGGCAGGCAGGTAAATTGAAATGACTATATATGTGACATGTACTGGGAAAGGGGGTCTTATTGCCCCCTGCACTAAGGCCCCTTGTCGCAGATCGTGTATTATATGTGATTAGAATTATATTGTATTAGAGATTTCTTGAAATCATACACAAACACAAGCTTTGTAAACCCATAGAAACACCATTGGATATGCTATATAGTAATTTACTGGAATTACCGACATACCAACATGATGCCAATATGCTTTTTGTAAAACTGTTTTTATATCTATTCCAGGAAACAAATGTATCCAATCTTGTATATCCTGTCTTCATATTGTAACAGAAAATCGCCATGTGCAGTTACAATAAATGCCTATTTTATAGAACATAAAAAAAAGGAAAAAAAAGTATGGCTGAGCATTTGGCTCAAGCCCATGGTCTCAAGGCCAGTGACGCCAGACTGAAGGCTCTATAGCTCCACGAGCATCTAATGACCAAATGGGAGGAGATAAGTACGGAAGAGAGGCATAGGATCACTCTCAAGACTGACCACTTTTGCCATGCCATCAAGGGGAAGCAGGATGCCTACTTCCTTAAGAATATAAAGTCACATCAATTTGACATGTCTGCAGAAATGCACTGGCGTGTCAAGGTCCACAAAAAAGATCCTGATGCCCTCGACCATAATGGCAAGCCGCGACCCCACCCTGGTACTGACCCTCGATCTCGGGATGCTAAACGACCGTGGTCTGAGTCTCAGTCACCAGCGCCCGCACCTGACCACAAGCGGAAATCTCCTGACCCAAGCAAGATCTTGGGAACTTTAGTTTGAGATCCATCTAGCATGGAACAAGTCTCCCCTTTGGACTCGAGTGCCTATCAACCCCAGGGGCAACCACCGACAGGCAACTTCCAGACTTGGTCGAGGGGCGGAACACATTGTCTCATTCCGATTGGATGAGAGGCGATGTGGATACGACCCCAAGCTACCCCTGAGGAGGCTCCGAAGCCAGATGACTTCCCAACACTGACCCGACGTCCAGAAGCCAGGTCCTGAGTCCCAGACTTTACTACCTTCAGTCTATGGGTCCTCCTGCTAGTCCTGCACCACCACTGGGCGTGGATGTACTCGGCCGGTGGACCCAAAGAGACCAGGTAGAGACCTGGTGATGAAGGACCCCAGCCAGTCACTACCCGAGGTTGGCAGGGAGCATGGCATCACCATACATGAGAGAGGAGCAGTGGTAGGATCGACTCGACGAGCAGGCACTGAGAGTCCATCACTGAATGCGACTGCCACTTAGAGCTCAGCTTATGAGAGCGGCTCTGATACTAACCCGATAAGTCAGACCCCACCCCCAGCCAGGAACATGAGGACCACCAATGTGCTACACTTGGTGAAGTCCAACCTCGAGCTGGAGGACCCCGATGACTACATAAGACACCGAACCCAGGAATCCTGCAATATCCAGGCCGATGTTTTCAAAGCATGGCAAGACAGACATATTAGCCAGGCAACTGGGTATTTGCGCGATGTGACCGAAGGGGTATTTGAATGCTTGCATGAAATACAAAGACGAGAGATAACACGAATCTCTCAAGACATGCAAGGTCAAGCCAGAGATCAGCTTTGAGCTTCCCTCCAGCGCGAGAACGAAGGTAAAGCTATGAAACTGAAATATGAGAACGAACTCCAGGAGTTAAGGAGACAATATGACCATCAGGATGTTAGATTCATGGCGGCATTTGGATGCTTCATGAAGAATTGGGATGGCACCCTAGAGAGTGCATTTGAGAAACTCCAGACCAAACTTCAGGAAGCTAAACAGCTAGAAGAAGATATAAAGTCCTTTGGTTTTATGAGCGTGTCCACCCCGAAGCATCCAACCACTGAATCTGCCCAGCAAATTGTCATGAGTCCTCATCAAAATGTGTGAAGTGGCTCACACATGTCGCTAGATGGAACACGACATCGTTATAGCACAAGATCACCAGGAATAGCAATTGCTATGCCATGTGAGTCTAACAGACATTGGCGAAAGACGACGGAATGAGTTATCACTCAAAAAGGAGTCACCATTGATGACCAATCATGGCAACAGATGATGACAATTTGCTGGGTGGGGAACTAATAGTACCTCCGAAGAGTGTCGAAGCCACTGGTGCTGCCCCGACCACTACTATGGACAGCCTACCTGGCACTACAAGCTCTAACGTCGGAACAGCCCCTGTGGCTGCTACCCCCTATTCAGTCCCTGTGACTCAAAATTTGATTAATCTAGATCCAGCTCCAGAAGCCACTACTGGTGAAACGGTGATGGAGACTGATATATGAAGACTGAAAAGCCGAGGTATGTGGGTGACCCAATTTTCAGGGAATTATCGAACTTATTGCTTTATGTTTATCCGAACTGTGCCTGACTGAGGAACTCCGGACAGATGCAGACCCAGGATACCCAATGGACGAATCTACATCTTCCCATCTTCTTCCCTCTGCACTAAGACCCCTTTTTGCTGATCGTGTACCTTAATAAGTTTGATCTCAAAAGTATTTATTATTATAAAACTGTTTAGCGGTGCTACAAAGCTACGAGATCTGTAACTTGAAATCCAGTTTGAGAAGTATATTTTTCTAAAATACTCCTGATTATAGCACTCAGGTACAAACCAAATGTGTTCATTAGTTAGTAAAGGTTAATAGTGGTAGATAAGAATATAAATAAAAAAAACAGTTACAGTAAACTGTATAAAAAAAACTATTATATAGGGTTCATACATGAACCATAAAATTTTTGCTTTTCGGGTTGTGTACAACGTATGGTATTATAAATCTTTTTTTTTAAAAAACCAACTCGATATGTTAGTAATCAGACATATTAATACTGTTATTGTATGCACCAGTCTAAACTTGTTTGACCCCTTTTTTAATTGTATTTGAACTATGTCTTCGTAGGTTAATTCACTTTATAAAATATGTGGTCGACTCATATAAATAAGACTTTTACACAAATAACATATCACGTTCTACTTCGAACTCATGTATAATACATTGAGCCCTAATTTACTTGTAGAATAATGAATTTGTTCTACCAAAATGTACATATTTTCTATACACCCCTTTCCTTATGCTGGTGGGAGTAGTGTAGGGGCTCGTAGAGCGTGATATTTTGTTATTTCATTGACCAATTTGTAAAAGAAGGTACAAGTAATTCTGAAAAAGTTTCAGGGATTTTCTATATTTGAGGTCCACCCTCTGACTGTACATGTACATTTATTATATAGAGTGCGTACAACTGATAGGAATAGTCTATGATTTCCAAAAATCTTCAAATAGAAATCTCCTCTGTCTCCAAATCACATGTTATCATTTGATTAATTACTAATCAATTTTGATTATATTTTATCTAAAATACTAACAAGGGGGACTCATAACATCAGTTCCACTGAAGTGTCCTCCTAACTTATTTGGCACAGTACAAATGTATAAAACCCTGAGATGTTTGACTTTTCTAATATTGTGATAAAATACATATTTACAGCAATGTACTTACGTAAATACACTTTGTAAAAACTGTGATACACTATTAATTAAATATTTATTGTAATTGTCATTATAAATGTATGGACCAACCCGACAAAATGTCGAAGAGAATTTATGTAATTTCATCACACCTGAACAAATGCCAAATAAAGTTAAATTGTTCCTTAAAAAAAAAATAAAAAATATAGTGTGAGCGTCTTCCTCGAGAGGTCATAAGGATCACTGGTCGCTGCAGGGTGGTGGCAGCACTGTTTGCACTGCTCCAGCTCCTACCTGGGGCCGGGGAAGGCGTTAGTCTGGCTCTGCCCATGATCGGAGTCGGACCACATTTTCCTGAGCTAGTTTATATACTTAGCGGTCAACTTCGAGGTGAATGTAAACCCTTACCGAAATAAATATGTGCCTGTTGCACTAACCCGAGATATCTTTTCTGGTCTTACTTCGAACCATACGAGTTTATTAATACGAACCATTACACGAGTGAGGAGACATGTATGAGTATTATATTACACTGAGACTGAAACATGCCTATGGGTGTGAGGAGACATGTATGAGTATTATATTACACTGAGACTGAAACACATTATGTGTGTAAGGAGACATGTTTGAGTATAATTATATTACACTAAGGCTGAAACATGTCTATGGGTGTGAGGAGACATGTTTGAGTAATATTCTATTACACTGAGGCTAAAACATATCTATGGGTGTGAGGAGACATGGACGGGTATTCATGACACAGGATGTAGGGTCTCGTGACGGCAGACATCGGTCCTCTAGCCAAATCCCGCCCTAGGCAGACACACAGCTTGGGGAAAGGGGATGGTGAGTCGATGCTGAGGACGACACCTCTTCCCGAACTGACAATCCAGCAGGAACAATGAAGAGCCATAGCCAAACCAACAAGTCTCCCCTCACCGGCATCAAATATGCATCACCACTGTCCTCTCCATCGGGGTATGTGTCTGTGTGTGTGTGGGGGGGGGGTACAGAGCAAAGACCAATGGCACATTATAGAGTCTGAGATGAAGGGTTGCTTTATTTAATATTTTTTAGATTTCTGGGTTGTGCATATTAATTCGTAGTGTGCCTCATAATAGCATTGTTATTGAATTTGGTTGATACATTACAGCATGCATGCACGCATGGGGTCTGTCGGTCAAAGCATAATCTTCTCTTGTAAAAATAAACTACATTTGTACCCCTTGCTGAATTGAAATTATTCAGCGTGTGTATGGTTTTAACGTGTCTGTTTGATTCCTTTTCTTGTGTAACTACTTTACCCTTTGCATTGTTCAGGGCCGATTTGTACCCGATATTTAGATTTTTAACAATTACCGTGCCTTCACCCTAGAAATGTCGAGTATGGTATATATGACAGTTTGATATACAGTAGTTTTACATTTTCTGTATGGCCTTGAAATATTTAAGAATTTACAAACGAACATGATTATCCAAGAAAGGTACAGTTCAATTTTAGTTTATATCTCTAATTCATACTGGAAGCAGGGCCCATATTGTTCAAGGGTGTATGTGCATACCCAGGTAGAAAACAGGAAAGAATCTTAACATCATTGCGGCATGTTTGAAAAAAAGATATTGGGAGTCTTCAGTTGGCATTGGATATAATGGTCAAAGCTCACGATCACAAATGTCCATTCATCTCCCATTTCAAATAAAAATGAGAAAAGCAATTACACAGATTTAAGACCAAGCCAGCACCCAGATGTCGAGTATATAATGGCTATGCCCACCACTATAGCATCCACCACTACCCCTACTGAACCCAGATGAGGAAGTCGATCGGCTTCCTGGATTCCTTTGCAGAAATCAATGGCTGAGAGATATGGCTGGCTTGAAATATTTCCAGTTGGTTATCTCAGAGCGGCGGGATTCCTAATTGACTGGAGAGGGCCGAGTGGCCGAGTAGAACACCACTTCCCAAAAGGGTTAGGTAGTTCGCCTTTGTCGATTTTCAGTTTGCCTTTCCCTTCTTGTCATAGACTGATTCTTTTTTCTTCTAAATCGCCAGCAAGGTGACTCATAAAAAGTGACGACCCATCTAGAATTAAACGATGAATTTAGAAACGAACCTTCTAGAAAAGTATTTCTGGAATTATTTGCAGAAAATGTAAATCTTTTACAATCTTTCATGCCCTAAAGAATATTGATTGAATGAATGACTATTGTGAATGAAATAGTGTGTTCCAAAGGCTGTACTTCTATGAATTATCGGTATCGACGAATTACATAATTCTCTGGTCGTTTTATCTTGAAGACATCGTGCGTTTTTATGAATCACCCTGCAGATGGTTCATCATATATTATAAGACGTGTGTGCCTTAGTTAGCATTTGGTAACAAAGAGGGGGGGGGTTATATGAAGTAATAGGGTGTAAGCTAGAGGCGGAGTGAACAGATGACAAAAAAACAAGGAAGAGTAGAAGGGAGAAAAAAACGGAATCAAGGAATGAACAAACAAACAAATGAATAAAGGAATAAATTAGGACGGAAGGAAGGAAGGAGCAAACCATCAAATAAAGAAATGAATGAACAAACGAACAAAGAAACAAATCAAGGAATAAAGGAATGAATATATTAATGAAGGAACAAGTAAATAAACCAAGGGTGTACTTGCCCTGAAAATGGGTGTAGAAGAGGAAGGGTTTAATCTTGCGATTCTATATTGCCATCTATCCAAAGTGGAGGCTCCACTACGCGAATTCTTGCTTATCCCTATAGTGCCTAAGGTATAGGGTGTTCACATTCCTATATTGTAAACATGAGATTCCAAATTGTAAACATGAGATTTCAGGGGTCATTTCATGGATGATCTCTCTCCTTGTGTGCCAAATTTACAAACTAACCTACACCTGCACAGACTCTGTGATTGGGTGGGAGGTCAATATATAAACATCAACACAGCAAAATATAAATAACAACACAGCAGTTACACAGATCACAGGGTCTTGAACTGTAAAAATCAAACATGTCTGATTGAGTTGCATAGAGTCATCAGTGTGAAAGTCTGCAATATTTACATTAGGGCAGCTTGATTTGGTAAACAAAAACATCTTCTTGACAACACAAGCATGCATGAAATTGCACAAAATGACATCCCAACATAAACAAATGGCTCCTTTAACATACAATTTCTACCTTGCAATGATAACAAATGCCACTTTGAGTCTTTGTCTGAGTCTCATTTTGTGAGAATAGCTCCTATTCTCTGCAAAAATCGTTTAGTGGAGCCTCACCTCAAGTGGCACCAAATGCCAAACTGAGGCATTCGCGGTGCTAAGGCCTGTGTGCGATCGTAGAAAGCTAAGAAATAACCACCCCTATTATAACAATAAAAGGTACGACCTGGATGGAGGAAATTGTGACGCCAGAAAACCTAGCCAATAAACTGAAGTGATAGAAAATGAATGGGGATTATCGACAATGCATTCAACTTAGTCCCCGATTTGGTGACACCGATCAAGGGTATTTTACTAGCTTCTTCCTCTCCTTGCTCTCTAATTTTAGAGCTGAGGTCCTTTGATCATTCAATGGGAAATAAGATTCCCATTGGATATAACATTGGTTGTAGAGATAAGATGGTGATTCTGCTGGGTTTCATTTACCTAGCACGGTCGTCAGTTTTTATGAATCACTCTCCTGGTGAAACTGGTATTAATTTTGTTCTTTTTTTACATAGACATTTTACAGACTGATCTATATTCCTATATGAAATTGATATCAATTCTGGGTTGTTGTTTTGTTTACATATATTTTGTATGTATTTACAGGCTGACCTAAATCCTTATTTGATGTATGTATGTGGCCAGGCAAGCAAAAACACCCCTCTGCAGGGAAATTCATTATCAAAGTTCATCTGAAGATCTTTAAAATGAGACATCATTGGCTTAAATATTCCTAGTAGTTATGTCAGAACCCCTCCTTGAACAAAGGTCACTATTCAAATCTGAAATCAATGATTAAGCTCTAAATGCATTATAAACCATAATAATGTCTAAAAACACATTAAATCAGCCTTTTTCATAAAAAATATATAACAATATTGGGATATTTATCATAGATTTTGATCTAGAAGGAATTTTCCATTTCTGTTTTCAGTTTAGGGTTTTTGGGGACTATTCCCAAAAAGTGGCATAAAAATCTGCAAATTTAGATCATTGGAATGGTTGCCATGGCAACCAGGAACAGGCATATAGGTCGATATCCATGAAAAATGTTCATTTTACCATCCAAATATCAGCCATTTATACCGAAAATGGTGCACTTTAAATGAGACCATTGAATTCTGCATCAAAAATTAGCTTATTGTATTTCTATAATCATTTTAGAGTTATTTTGCCCCTCCAATGCCCCCTGGTGGCTAAATGGGGTATTAAAAATCCCCCACGGAGGGGTTCCCTTGATGGGTCACATATAATGATTCACCTCTATGTATTGTCAGAACATCAAATGTAGTCATATATAATATTTACCAATATAGAGGAGTCCCCAGGCCTAAGTGAATCATGGTATTTGAACAAACCTGTCATCTGCCTCTCATCTGTCACCTCTCTCCAAGCACATGCATGTATATCCATATTTCAGGATTGGTGGGCACAACGCATTGCCTACCAGCACGTATAGGGCTTCAGGTTGGATACCGTATTTAATACTGTTATACCACATGGCTATCAAAGATCTCTCCTATTTCATTCTGCATTTTCTTTTGCTGGGATAATAAGATTTAAAACGTTTCATTTGGTACTTACTCCTCGGTCTTATAAAAACATAACAGCATCAAAAACTAAACTTCTGTGTGATTGAGAGATTTTGTAAATAACTATCGTGGGTCTACAGCTGAATATGTTTGCTTGTCCTTGCCCGCAAGGTGGCATTATGGTTACTCTGGAACTCTGTTGAGTTCTTTCTCTCTCTGATTATCGGCACATTCGTCTTCATTCAATATATCGCCTGCAACGTCTTCATATTAGAAAGAAAAAAGGAAATAATCGGATTGGGTGGTTAATGTCCTTCCTAAAACATTTTTATCCAACCCCACCTGATTCCATCTTTGTGATCCAATTCCCTTTCTTGGATTGAGTTAAACTCATGGTATCACCAGTATAAACCAGAATCACACCTTAGAGAAGAAGAAACTTACTGTAAATACCAGCACATTAGTGGCATAAGTACAGATAAACACCTTGTGGCTGTGTGCAGTATGGTAACATTAGAATGATGACGGCCCCTATTGTTAATAACTGCTTACTCAATGTTTATCCTGCACTTAAGTTATGGTGTCACCTTTATTACATCCTCTATGTCCCGATAAATAGTGGAAAACCTACATGTTGGTTGGGTATTTCTAGTGATATGCAGATCTCCTTCTAGAGGTAAGGGCCGTTTTCCACCACCCGATATGGTCCTTCTGCAGGCCGCAAGCTACACTTCACTACCACCTCGGCCGACAGGGCTGCCATAGGGTTCAATGGAAGGGCATGGCCTCTGTCGGCCGACAGTAGTGTTTACTATGGGTCTGTCGGCCGTTAGAGGGGCCATATCGGGTGGTGGAAAATGGGCCTAAGGGCACTATTTGGCTACTTGGACGGTGTTGCTCCTATAGTAAAAGGAAGAGCTGGCTAAAAATGCCCTCATTTCCAGTCCTTTCTTTTCATGTAGCTATAACTGGTCTGAAGGGTGTTGCTCCTATTGTAAAAAGAGCTGTGAGTATGTGCCCTCTTTTCTAAACAAGTCGTGCACCACTTCACCCAAGTACTTGCACTCACCACATTAGTCTCAAAAGTCACCTGCCTTGTTTAAAATAGAGAGAGCTGCACTACCAAGTACCTACTCATGTCACATGCTCTATAGTTTATTATACTGACTGACTTCTCCCAACTAGGTACCTACTCAAATCCCCCTTTTTTAGCACCGTACTTATATGACCACTTGTGAGCAACAAAAGGGACACGTTATAGCTACATGAAAAGAAAGGACTGGAAACAAGAGCAATTTTAGCCAGCTCTTCCTTTTACTATAGGAGCAACACCCTCCAGTGCAAGTTTAATGGTGAAGCAGAGCGTGACTTCTTTTGAAAAGAGGGTACCTACTGACAGCTCTTTTTACCATAGGAGCAACACGCTCCTGAGCACCACCCAGTGTTAGAAGTCTAAGTAATTTATTATTATTAATATTTATTATTTATTGCCACATAATGTTAAATAAGAGCTGTTCAAACCATCTCCAGTGTCTGTATGTTTAGGTAAATCAATGTAAGGTTATAAGTAACCCTGTATAGACCTTCCCAATATATTGTCTACAATTAAAATGCATAATTATCATCATCTTGCCTGTAGAAGATTAATCAATTCAATCGAAACGTCGCATAAAAAACAATCACTCCAAAAACAACACAATACCAACAAATTGACATCAATTGTACAAACTTTCAGAGTGAAAATAAATGTTTAAAAGAAATTTCCAGTGTCTGGTTTTGTGTGATATAAAACTCTCTTCAAACTTTATATATAGACTAAATCAATGAATCATATTTCTTTTGTCCCATTTTCACCCTTGACGTCACCCTGAGTTGCTCACCTGTCATAGTTGGCCTGGTATGCTGCACTTCTCTCTGGCATACCTGGGCGGCCCCGGCCCCTCCGCCGACTGCTCCAACGCCTGACCAGGGCCAGTGGGAGCAGCTCTTCCGTGGACTTGGATGCAGCCATCTTGGGTTAAGTCTGAGTTTCTCACTTACTAGGACAGGCTCCTCATAGATCTATAACTAGATCTGAGTAATAGAGCTGCAACTGTGTTAGCTGGTTTGGGATACCCCTGTGATCCTTTTACCAGAGTCGATCTGTGACATAGCACTGAACAGTGGACTTCGGGATATTCCCGACGATTAAGATTTTTGGCAGTTTTACTCCTGTTGCAGAGTCAAACCTAATTAGGTATTGTTATCTGATTTTTGATATGCATCTCCCTTTTCAATGTTTTTTTTTTTATTTTGGCTGGCTATCGTCCCCTTTATGCAAGCCAATTCATATTTCAGGATCCCATCAAATGAAATTCAATATTCACGCACATAGAATTAGAGAATAATCCATTGTCATTGCAGTTAATACATTTATACCAGTTTTTCTATCCTTGCTTTGGCAACTATTTCTACATTTCTACTTCACGAAAAAGGAATCCACTGCTTCTGTCCTGAAGTGAGCTCTGTGGCTTGATGGATTTTTCAAGGGTGGATAATACTATTCCTAATAAGAATTAGCAGGTGAAATCCTTCATGTCAACGCAGTTTGAAGGTTTGAAATACCAACAGCAAAGTATCATCTACACCATGAATTTCAAATGATACTCCACAGCAAAGCATGTCATTGGTCAACGTCTATGTAAAGATACATATCCACACGTCTTTATTCCTTTAATACATTTTGGTTGGTTGTTAGTAAATCTTCTTTTATTGTATAGGGTCTGACATAAAAGGGGATAACCCCCTACTACCTCGAGGGTTACAGCTACGCTGGTCTCCAGTTCTAACGTTTATGGACTGCGCAGTTAGTTGTAGAATTGCTGCTCTTGTACCGGGGATATCATACATAAATGGTACAATCGGCGCAATGCCACTTCTGGACACTAGTTTCTCTATAGCTCCACTTCAGAAGCTTATCTCTGTTTCTTTATTTTCATTTAACTCCTGTTTCATCACGTTTAAAATCGCTGAGTTCAATCCTTCAGTAGATGATATCGATGTGGATATCTGTGCGTTCCCATTCAGGTCAAAATTTACCTCTATTTAATTTTTGATTTCTATATATGAGGGTATAAAAAATAATGTAGCTTATAGCTTGCAATAAAGCAATGTAATATTCGATCACAGAATGATGTTGCAGTTTAATGAGGACTTATCCTTTCCAACAAACAGCGTCACAAGCCTTTACCAACTGCATCATTTCCGTCAAGTGTTTTCCATGTATTTAAGTTAATCCTTATCTTCCCTCTTCTCGAATATCTCAGCTAGCAGTCCGCTTATCACAATTCATGTTCCTTCGTCATTTACAATCATACTCATTTGTCACATCATTGATATTATTTTCAAAGCGTTTTTTTTTTTGGTTTTTTTTTATCAAGCAGTTTTCTTGGTGCAGTTATAAAACATCGACAAACAATCAAAATGATGGCATGTTGTCTATTTTAGAAGTATCACATGCGTATTTTGAATTTGACTAATTGATCACATTATATATGTTATTGAAACTCTACTCAGATTAAGAAGATTAAGATACGGCTGCACATGGAGGGGAGGCTACGTATAACTATAACCATTCTAGCATTTTATCTTAAGGTGTGTTGTGTTCTCTAGAGTTCCCAGGCAACAAGTACTCGTCTATGCCTAGAGGACACCGGGGGCGTTAGAGCCGGGTTTACATGAAGGACCTTGGGCTAATTTATCATTTCAGTGCCCAAGGATGGGCTCCCATTGGTGTCATAATAACGCTACCGAATCCCATCCCCTCCTCACAAATAATGACAGTTCCCCTTACCCCAGGAGGAGCTTATTATAAGATAAGGCCTGTACACACTGGAATAGGTAGGCGGAACCAGAAGGGACAACCCAGAGTGATCCTAAAACACTAAAACCAGACAGACATAGAAGCCTTCCTGGGGTGCACTTTTAATGGTGGCAGATCCTGGCAACAGGGGAGCAGGGACACGGTGGTGATGCTGCCCTCCTCCTGTAGGTAGTCTACAGAGCCTGTGGCTGGTGATGATGAAGGTGAAGGTGGGGATGCAGAGAGGGAGGGGGTGGCTGAGGGCCTCCTCCAGTAGGGCAGCAGACAGGGTGTTGGTCGTGGTGGGTGTGGTGGGGGAGGGGTGTCCTCCTCCACCAGCTCCTGTCCCCGACGTCGCCTGGTCCTCCTGCTGCCCGGTGTTGTTGGTAGGGTAGGATGTACGGCAGCGACAGGGCCCAATACATCTCCTCATGCACCACCTCCCTGGTCTCCTCCTACTGTGTTCCTGCAGTAGCCCTAAGGCGTTGGTGATAAGGTGTGATTCTAATTCCCCTCCTCTCTGGTGTATCTGTCCTCACTCTCTCCTGACCCAGCGGCCTCTGGCTGTCCTCTTCTTCTTGATCCTAGGCCTTTCTAAGCAGCTCCTCCACTACCAATACCAGCACAACCACTGCTACCTGCCCGGCTGCCTCTTGAGCACCTCACGGCTCTCAGAGCTGCATGCCACCAGTAGTAGTAGAACCAACAGCCAACCAACCAGCCAGCCAGCAGCCACAGCCAGCAGAGACTTTGAGAGCGGTTAGTCAGTCACTCAGCCACTAACCCTCTACCACTGACACAGACCAGCTCATCATAACTGCTCAGAGGTGCTCATTGAGGTTTCAGTGCGGATCCCAACTGCTCCTGTCGCCGTCTTGGTCTGGGTGCCGGCTCTGGCCAGCAGGGGGTGGCGGCGGTGGTGCGGCGAGTAGCTCCCGTGGTCGCCAGAGCAGCTCGATCGATTGGTGTCGACGCCGACTGGTAGCCATACCCTGAACAGGGGGAGGGGGCCAGGTAGAGGGTTGTCAACGGTGTGAGAGGTAGAGCTAAAGGGGTAGAGGGGACCTAAGGTAGAGCTTGGAGGGATATGGCAATATAACAGGAGGTAGGGGGAGATGCGTTGGGACAAATTTACACATAGGGATGTGTTAAGTGGCTAGAGGATATGAATTAGTTACAAAGTTATAGCGAGAAATAGGGTAGCAAGATAAAGATTTACTATTAGCAGAGAAACAAAGAAATATAGAAATGATACAAGGTAGATAGATCTATGAAAACAAAAAGTAAGAAGTGACCCTATGGCCTCATAACTTACTTAGCAATTACAGGGGGGGGGATTTAATTGCTTCTATGGTTCAGCCTTATGGGGGACCCTCTCTGTTTGGGGGTGGCAGGCTCCCAACCCCATCAAATCCCCCACGCTGCTGAATTGCCAAGTCATATTCATAGTATTTGGAGCTATGTAGGCGGATGATAGAAAGAACAGATGGCGATATGAGAGAGCATTTGCTAAGCTTTACAGAGAGTATGGACGGAGTTATACTTATAGAAAAGGTCTAGTGTAGAAGAGCTAGATATAGGAATACATGTTTGTATCAAAGTATCTTTGGTTAAGGTAGAAATAGTGCAAGGATGTAGGCAGCACTAGGACCTCATAGAATTAACTTGGCTTGATAGAGATCAAACGATACTGTGTTAAGATCAAATAAATCACAACGGGGCGTTGTACTCATTTCAGTGGGCATCAGTGTTGCTAGGTTTGGAGGGGCTTCCTATGTAAGAAGATCAATGGAAGGAAACAGACCACTAACTGTAAACAGGGGGCATGTAACATCCGGCATAGGGTAGGTATGGGATGGGAGAAAAGCATGTGGTTCCCGGCCAATGTACACGGAAGAACGCCACTTTAATGGCGATCTTGTACAATAAACAGTATCAATCAATCAATCAAGAAGTTCCATACGTTTACCAATATCGTCATTTCCTTTTATTATTTTTTTTTTTTTGGAAGGCAGTCATAGGGCAGAGGGGATGTCCAAGGTCCTTCCAATCTATAGAGATAGAAAATGGCATTGGGTCGGTTATTCTACCTTGGACATAACTTTATACATGACTGGGTCCTATATTATGCTGACTGCAGGAGCCAATGTTGCTAATACTATCCGTTAGAAGAGTCTATGGGTCTAGTGCTGCCATGGATGGTGGTGCTTGGTCCCAAGGTGCTGGTTGTGGGAGGAGGAGGTGGTGCTATTGGTGTCTTGATCTGGTTTCTGCCCGACTATACATCAGTGAGAGCATGTGGAGAGTCACAGATCATACCTCAGTTATCGCATTCCCTACTCAGCAGTGGTCAGCCCTACTCCTCTATTCCCAATACCTGTCAGCCTGGCTCCTATGTGAGATCCATACATAGGGCCTTCTTGTACTCCACCGTCAACCTTCTCCTGAGGTGATTCCGCGCATTATTACATATTCAGCTGACAGCTTTTTTGCTGGCTTCTTCCTTCCCTAACATCCATGTTATTTCTGTCTGCCTTTACCATCTATCTACTGCTTTATCACACATCGTCTAACACTTTCTATTTATCTATCTATCTATCTACTTATCCATCTCATTCATCACGTTTATCTCTTTCTTTCTCCATAGTATATGCCTTTATAGATATACATCGCTTGTCGTGAATAATATACTCACAGATCCTACCTAAGACCAATTGTATTTATAGAAATGTCCTCTGCCTCTATCTTCTATATTACACCTATCCATATCATCTTCTACATCATGCTCCACTAACATTCATTATAAAATCGGGGGCTGTCCCTGCCCTTAACCTCAACAACCCAACCTCCATAGCCCGAACAAAACCGAATTTTAGCATTTTCAGTGGTCTGAATCAGACATTCACATGGTCTCTTCCTCCACTCTTGAGCCAATCCTCCTACTTCACATCGCCAACCTCTGATTACGTTATCCAGACCAGGAATCGGCTCCTTCAGAAGGCCTGTGTCGATTAGGCAGGCTATCAGTTGTTTTTATCTGGTTGGGTTTGATTGCACTAGTCCCATTACTCAGTGTGTCATACAGGGAGAACCCCACTTCTCGAAACTGGATCCACCAGCTAATAATAAGCCAGCGGCCTACCACGAAGCATCTTCCATTTTCCTTGGCCTTTTTAGCTCATATCCCAATTGGTGATATTCAAATGATGTGCATTATCTTGACTTTTAATTCACATTTGTCGTGTAGGAGATCTGCCGATACTACGGATTGTGAAAACCGTTCCGTTTTTCGGCCACTTAAACATGACCTTCTTGTGTAAGTATTGTCTTTGCTGGGTAAAATAGGTAGAATGTAACAGTGAAAGGTGAAGTCATCTTGCAGCTTTAGAATGAGGTATAACACTTGCAAATAGCCTATCTAGTCTTGGAGATTTTGCGTTATGAACATAGGCTGATCACCTCATTTAGACCACACATGTTGTTTCCTTCAATTTTATGGTGTTATATGGCCGGTTGCCAATGGAACAAAAACGTTCTTTTTTATGTTTTCTTTTTTTCCAACAGCCATATAGGAGAGAATATTATTAAAATTGATGCTTCTGATGATTTGAATGTGATCGAGAGATGATTTACCAGGGAAGTGTCTCATTTAGTGATTTATTAACCCAAATTATACTAAAGCCAGAGTTTTGGCATAAGAGGATTGAAAATTTGTACATACCATCCTGTATGCCTAAATATGCACCATTTCAGACTTTGTGGTGATCGGATGATAATGTCCAATGATATAAGGTTTTCAATACTGACCTACATGTAGGTCGTTAGAAGAATCCACTGTGTGGAACTGCATAGGCCATAGGCACCACCCTATAGTGAACTGTGTATATTCAAGGTCACGCCTTATGACCTTAACCTTGAGCAAGGTCATCCATACTACATTCCATTATGAGGGTCATATAGCATTCCCAAATATCAAAATTTGATCAACCTAGGCTAAGCCATAATGGAAATATGAAGTGATAATATTTAAATTCATATCTATACAAACTACATACCTATACAAACAAGACCCCTTATCTTACTAACGACCTACATGTAGGTCACTTTTGAACAATAGACCATATCTTAGGAAGTTATGTCTCCATGACAACCAAATTTTGCATGCATAAACTTGTATAATAGTTTTCTAAATCAACTAACTTTTATATATTATGCACGCAGTTATCTGATAAAATGGCCAGATTCATTTTTCCAATTCATCATTTTGCCTGTTCTCAGATTTTGTGGTATTGTGGTTACCATGGCAACCATACAAAAGTTGGTTGGAAACTTGATTTTGAGTTATGCGATCTTTAAGGGACAAACTTTAAAATATGATTGAAATATATAATGCATCTTATTTTCTCAATAGGAGTGGTATGTGTCCTGTATGGTACTGTAAGTGACCTATACCTGTAGGTCGTTAGTATAATCTAGGTTAAGGTCTACAGAGAATGTTAAGTTAGAAAAAAGGTAAAAAGGGAGAACATTCACTAAATCCTGAAAAAAAAACGGATTTTAAGCAATTTAAGCATTACGCAACCTCTGTAGACCCTAATGATTAGAATATCAACTAAATGAGACACCCTTCCCTCCTAAGTAATCTCTACAACATATAATATATGCACAGGCAATGTATTCATTTGTGAATAGTTAACATCCTTTGTGTTTGGCGCAATACAGACATTCTAGTGCCTTGCATGTTCTTCCTTTTGCCCTATTTGTGGTTAAACATTTGGACATAATTTTTAAATTATGTTATAACTGGAAGGGACAAAATGACAACATGCGCTACCTGGATCGTACCCTAAAACTAATGGATGGAACTGTATGAAAAATAAACTCCCCCTAGTGTGTGACACCACCACTGATATGCGTATCACGTGAATTCATGTGCACACATTTCTTTTTAAGACTGGGGGATAAAGGTTTTCCCTCCATCTCACCCTAAAAAAACTTCAAACCCATTACCCAAAAGAACAGGGTATTTTGTTTTATACGACGAGTATAAACACTTGTATTCACATGTGCAGCATGTATTACATGAATATGTCTAAACTACTTAACTCTAAGTTCATTTATCACATATGAATGAGTTTGGCGTTAACTTTTGAAGTTGTGTTTAAAACGTCGTATATAAACCCATACTATAAACAACTTGTCTTGTGTCCAAAATCATTATAAAGGCAACAAGAAATGAAGTGACATGTTCTTCAGAAGGGGTCAAATCACTAGTTGTGTTCCAGTTAGCTATCGACTGGTGCATTATAGTGGTGAAACCGCTGGTATAAATGGAGAGGAAGGCGCTATTTATAATGTTAAGAATCACGGATCTTCCTTTTTTCTGCCCGACCCCAGGGGTGTAGCTTATTGAACATCAGTGTGGGCAGATGAGGGGAAAGGGCCCTCTCTGTGGGATATTTAGTACTGGAGTTGGCCACTAGGGGAGCTACATAGGCTACAAATGTGAAAAATAGGCCAAAAACTGGTATTGGGTACTTTTTTTACACAGAAAAAGATGATTTTCTCAAAAACGTTCTATTTTCACTCATTTCCTCCATATTTGGAAGGTAAATGGAACATTTTAAATCCAAAACAAGTCCTAAATAAGGGTTCTCATAGAAATGTGTTGCCATGGCAACAAAAGAACATTCCAAATAGAAAACGAAAATTAAATCAGTCCATAGAATGATTCAAGGGGATTTAAATGCTGAAACCCCCATGTAGATACCATTTCTAAATCCAATGTTATGGCCAAATGTAATGAAAGCATTGGTCATTTTTCAATAGCTTATTTAAATCATTACGCTAATTAGATACATAATTTGATTGAAATAGTGAATCATAGAGCTTATTGGCTGTATTGATATGGGTACGTCATCCCATCTTCATTAAGCCATATCTCCAAGACCAGAAGGGCTATCTGCAAGTGTTAGGCCTCATTTTAAAGCTGAAAGTTTCAATTTTAAATGCTACATTTTACCTTGGAGGACCCTTTCTCCTCATCTGTCCACTGGATTCTGTTAAATCTTTCAAAAGAGGAAGCTGCTTGAACAAGAAAATAAGCACAAGGGAAACCACGAGGGCATACGCTGTCTTTGTTGTATAAAGATCAAGCATTATGTCTTATGTTAAACATAGATTGTGCTTATAGTTATATCAGTTAAAGCAGTTAAAGTTAGTTCATAATTGATGCTGATTTGCCAACGCAGTGGGCTACCTTGGTTTCCTCCTTATATGTATATTTCGTCATTCAATCAGTGTACCTTGTTTGGCACCCAATATATCCCATATTATCTGTGTGGTTGAGGTAGCTAGCATGAACCCAACTTGGTCCAAGAATGGTTTCCACACGTGCACATTAATGTAGCTTGTCCTGTGCATAATTAACTGCCAACTACCCCGTGTATTGAGTCACTCAGAGCTGTTCAGATAATGTCAGTGAGTGTTTACCGAACAGTTCACACCTGACACACACCACCCAACCCCACCTATCTGTGATAATAAATCTACCTAATCATGGGTGAAAGCAATCATCAATTCACTTTTGTTTGATCACTTTGTTGGCCTCTATTGCTCCTCTGAGTATTGCTGTGTCCCTTCTGGGATCCTCTATTAGGTTACCTTCCTTCCTATCTTGACTAATAATATTGGGTGTTTATTGATACTGTCCCCATTTTGTAGTTGCTAAAACTATGGGGTAAATGTCCCATATATGTCCTAATCAATTATACTATCTTATTGTTTCCCACCATAGCTTGTCTTTTAGACCACATTATAAGACACCCTCCTGCATGCAGTCAAACAGCCTGTTGGAGATAAATGCATGTTCTTTATATTCAAATATCTCAAAATGTATCATAAATAAAGCTGTAATTTCTTCACAATAATTTAGTGTGATTCGCTATCTTTCAATATATTTATTTCGAACATAACAAGATAAAGCATATCTTTGTAATTTTATGACTATAAGTGGGCTTAGATTCGGCAGAAGACATAAACAGACAAGGAAAATATTACAGATGCTGTGAACCTTGTTTAAATAGATTTTTACCTGGACACTGACCGACAAATTCAATCTTTAACGTTCAAGTGAGTCAATATACCCTCATATCCATAGAATAATCCCTGTTAATTAGGTTATTGTGGCATACATAGTTTTCTGCCTAAATTACATTTATTGAGGTGGTGTAAACGTTCCCTCCTGATGCTACATGGTGCTATGGGCTGCCTGCCCGCGCACAGCTAAAACTGGGTGCTCCCTACATTTAATTGCTATGTTATGACAGGAAACATAATGGTTTAATTGAGATATATATTATAGTCAGATGCGCCTATTCACTGTGTTTAATTAAAGACCCCGCTTGTGACTGAGGGATGCATAGGAAAGTTTTGAGAAGCATAATGTATGGCACCATTTCTAAGTGTCCGGGGACACACATTTGGCGACATAATGTAACACCCTACTACAAGCCTCTTTTGGTCCAATTGCATGGCACATAGTAAACACCCTACCCATAATGGAGACGCTCTGTTCAATTTGCTTCCTCTTTAAGCATATTTGTTTACAATGATATAGCAGTTGTTGCTGTATTTTTCCCAATTGCCAGTACTATTGTCATAGACTCCATCATTGCCCCTAGATCCACACCAGTAAAAACACTCACGCACAAATTGTGCCTTGGGACAAACGCCACTGATCGTTACTGCTGCGACAATGTATGAATGGATAATAAAAGGGCAACAAAATGGGAAACAGAGAAAGGAAAATTTAGCATTGTCATCATAACCAACAGCATCCCACTGGCTATTGTTGTTTTCACAGGCGCCCAGACTGTCTCGCGTTGTCTCGCAGCCTCGTGTACTGCGAGACCATAGAAACTCTAGTGGCACCAGTGGCTCCCCATGTGGTAGGAATACTTGCTACTAGCGGCTTCTGAAGGCTTAATGTTTTTGCATGAGTACAGAAAGATCTGTGGACACGCAACTGGATTGTGATACAGCAAGCAATATCTAATTGCTGTGAGGAGCGGCACATTCATGGACATGATACCACCTCCTCCCGGGCATCATCACATGAACACACTCATGTACCATTAGAGCAACTTAGTAGGCTACATACAAGAATAGACACTTCGCAGTTATAATGAAGTGTAGCAGATCAAGTGGTGGCCTAATAAGTGTGGCAGGTCGTTGATAGTCAGTTGGTAGCTGCTTATAAATAACCAGACAGGTGTAGCAGGTCATTGGTAACCTGTGCAGTAGGGCGTTGGTTGTCATCTGTGGCCTACCTTTATAATCAAGTGTAGACTAGTAAGTCGTTGTTCATAAAAAAAAAGTAGACCAATGGTTATAGGTATACCAGGAAGGCATTTCCCAAGATTGTACAACTGAACAGTGCCATGGTTAGAGCAGGTGATCGCAGGTGAAGTCCTACCACTGCTTTGTATGATCAGCATTAAATGTAGTAATTTCATAGGGTTTGGTAGGACAGTCATTCCACTGGAACCATTAGTGACCACTAAATGCAGGGCTGCAATGGCATTATAGTGAGGAAGCCCACTACAAACCTTTTCCAGTTAATGAGTGTTGCCTGAACTACTAGCAAGGGTTGCAGACTCACTAGCCACTCAGGCAACGTTTAGTAAGTGTTGTTCCCATTGGGTCTACTATGCCATCGCCAGCCAACCAGAAAGTCATAGGTCAATAGTCGCCACACAGCTCAGGCGTCAAAGGTCCGGAAATGGGTTGTACGCATGCGTAAAGGCGCATTATGGCCTCATACTAATATTTGCCCCGTCCCCGATGACGTCACAGGTAATATGGGAGGTGAAGTGGACACTGTGATGCCACGTCTGGAATCTGAACACTCTATGACGTTACTTTATTTAATGTTGAGGGAGATGGAGGCGGGTTCCTATTTTCTCATGGATATAGCTATTTTGTTTTAAATGGTTGTTTTGATGTTCTAGTAAACCAAGAGCAATACCCAGTACCACATTTACATGACATCTAAACAGGGGCGTAGGAAAAAGGGGGGGCCAGGGGGGCCTGGGCCCCCCAATCATGAAGGGGGTGGGGCATGAGTATGTCTGGGCCCCCCCAATATTTTCCAAGAACTCATAAACACAATGGAAAAGAAGCTAAAACTCTACATCTCAAATTAGATTATTATGGTGATGTCATAGGGAAAATGGGGGTCTGAGCCTAAAGTCAGATCCAAAATTTACCAAAAGTTACTTTTCTATATGAATTCTATATATGCATTATATAGACGCCATCACACATCAGCCGACAATTCAAGGTGGTCGCGACGGTGCCCTCGCCGGCCCCCCTCAATGAAGATTTGCTTCCTACGCCTCTGCTAAACTATCATGGTGTTGAAAGTATAACCTATACACTGATGTTAAAAGCTACATGCAATGTCTTTCCTTCATTTGAATTATAGTCATGTCTCATGTACTAACAGCAAGCTTGTCACAAGCCTGCTTCAATGACTCCACCGCTCTCCTCTACACATGCCAGCTCATATTACGGCATCTGCGAGTTAAGTCAGCTCCGACAAAAGTGTCTAGCACAAGCATGGCGGCTAGGAGGTGGGACGGAGAGGTTGGGTGAATTAGATGGACACAAGGGAGAAATTACAATAAAAGAGGTCTGGAGAGAAGAGGGAGGAGTAATCTGAATAAAGGAAAGGGCAGATGGAAGCAGGGAATGAAGCCAGTAAATAAAGAGAAGGGAAGAAAGGCGTCAATTAGGAGATGCCTAGTAGGGAAGGTAGTAGGAAAGGGGGATGAAGAATGAAAGCAAGCAACTGAAATATCTGTCGATGTAGCGCAAGAAAAATAAAGGCAGGAGAGGGGGCCGATGATGGGTAGGGAAGGTAATTTTGTTCGAACAAAGGGACCAACGAGCTTTTCAAGGAACAGTGATATATAAAAATAAACGAATCATCAGAAAACAATCGACAATGAAGCTTGAATGAAAAGGAAAATGAGATGAGTCGATGTACAGAAGCCCTTCGAAATACAAAAACAAAATAACGGATATTCAAGCCATGTTTAGAGTGAGAGAGCACGAATGCAGTGCGTGCCCTTTCTCCCACCTAGCCCTCTTCTCCCTTCACTACACCCCTGTCCGCCACATCCACCCCACCCCCACCTCTTAACCCTCCTATACACGCATGGTTACCATACATACAAGGATGACTCTGAAAACATCAGTGTTGACCCGGGTGCCGATCGAAATTCTTTAAATCAATCTGGTGTGTGCATTATTCATTCTGTCCCTTGGTAGGGATATTTGTATGTATAATTCACACCCGGTATCACCAGGCGCTCCTCCCCCTGTCCCATCCCGGCTCCTGCTCGTACATGGAGAGCAACCAGATGATACCTAAATATGATGTTGGCGCTTACTTAAAGATATTCGTTCTTATTCATCTTAATCTAACCACTTGCTGACCAATGTCGATTAGCTTATTTGAATATACAATTAATTGTGTGGGGAGGGGGTTTCATATAGTAGGAATGGAAAAGGTATAAACACTAAAGGGAGACATTCCAGCTTCCTCGTTACTTTTTTGTTATTGCATGATCACATCTGTAAAACGATTGCCCTAGGTGGCCTTGGCGTTTCCAGGGATGATCATCTTTAAAGTACATTTAGGTTCCGGGGACCTTAATGCATAGCTTTTGGTATTGAACCTGCAAGCACTCAATTAGTGTAACGTTCTACTCTATAATTCAATAATGTTTTACATATTTGAAGCTGGTTCTACAATGTTGCACACCAAAGGGAATGCTTAATTTTCTTGCCGATCAGGAGGCCTTATATGTATACCTAGTCCCTGGAGTATATCATTTAGATGGATGCTAAGGCCACTCCCAAAAAAAAAACTTGTTTCTCAACACCGCCCTCGTCAGAAAAATGGTCATTTGAGAATCTTTTATGTTTTTGATAGAATTTTCTGATAAAAATAATGGAAAAATGGACAAATTTGGTATCAAATTGAATCTTAGGGCCCGAGCGATGTACCTAGCTAAGAGAAATAACCATTTTTACACTTTTTAAATGTTCATGACAACTTTACTTTTGAAACACATTTTTCTGACTTGCAGACGACCGCGACGCATAGTTTTCGATTTTTATCTTTTTGTTTTGGAGTGGCCTAATCAGACTAAGAAAAAGTGCCAATGAAAGGATAGGTTTTAAAACCTTCTTGACTCTTTAGGTTTCCTTTGTTTACAAACGATTAGAATGTATGAAATTTAGAACGTCAACTGGTAACATTAAGTTAAATTATATTGCCTTAACATGCATGTCCGAATGTTCAACTGAATTGGTCTGATGGAATGGCAAAGTGCCAATGGTCCCCATGGTGATGGAGATAATAAACATTGAGGACCTCCAGGCGCCTCCCTTAATGCTCAGGGTATGTGTTGACAAAACTCAATTACAAGTGGAGTTTGTTAAACCGTCGATATTGCCCGGTCTGACCTGATGGTCCATAGTAGAATACGATCCTCCTGGGATGGAGGGAGTAGAGAGATGCTCTTAATGCTGTGTGCGTACCACCATAAGTCACTCACCAGCTGCTCACCATATACCCTTTGGTACATTTAGTACTGTGGAATCCCCATATAAGTATGTATGTAGCCCATGGGTGGATTCTATTATGTGAGTAGCTCCAGAGCTTGGACTCCATTATATGGGTAGCTCTTGGGCTTGGATTTCATTATATACCTTCGGATTGGGGCTATTTAGACCAGAAAACTGTATAGATCTCAAGGATTGTCAGCTGTCATAAACAAATGAATGGATCATGTTTATTGTGCGTAATCACCCTTATAAGCGGCGTTTTCCGCGTATTGACTGAGGTACGGAAGATGGGGTTAATTAAAACCAACCACGCTTGTATGCTCTAAAAATTATAAAAAAAAATGCACAGAAGAGTAATGCCACTAATCGATAATTAATTCAGTATGCCGCTAAAGAATGAAGTTTAAAGCCTAGTGTCCACAGGGCGATAGAATTGGTGACCAACAGAATTCCCGACGACAAAACCACTTTTGTCATCCATTCCTGACAACAAAAATCAAACATGTTAGATATTATGGCCAAAATAGGGTGACAAAATGAGTTTTGTCAGCCGACTTTTGAATTGTCGGCCGATAAAAGTGGTTCTATCGTCGGAAATGGACGACGATTTTTTCATTGTAAATTTTGTCGCCCTGTGGACACGAGGCTTAAGTTCGAATTTCCCACTTAATCGTTTTACTGGATGAAAGCTGGGCAACACGACGATTTCCAATGCGTTTCATCTTAGATATAATGCATTAGTCTATGTCTCCATTTTTCTTTCTTTCAGACACTGTCTTTAGTCTAATGTTTGTATGTGTCGAGAAATTTACTTTGGTAGATATGAATTGACTACGGTGTCTTTTATTTGTGGTTTATTTTATGGTCACGTTCACATCGTGTATGCCAAAATAAATATATTTAGATCTTTTTCAGTCCATGTACAAATTGGCAAAAAGAACCCATAATTCTGGTGGTATACCTAGAAATGCCACTAGAGTTTGATTAATTGACCATAAATTCTATGAAAATGCTCTCATAATGACTCATATCATATCACTGTACATGAGTGGTATTGGCAGGCCTGTAATAATGAATTTCTCTGGTGTCTGGTTAGTCAGTGCCCGGAGAAGTGGGGACCACAGTTAGGATTGAGTATGTTTGATAGATCTGGTGTCGGAGGAGTGGGGATTTATCACCAAATAGGTGGTATACCGTGTTAACACATGTAAAACTCTAGGCAATAAACAATTGGCAGACCCTGAGGAGCATCAAGATCACAGGGAATTGGAATAATATCAACAAGTAAAACTGTACCTCAAATAAGTGCTGGTCTTGAACAAACACTATGGATACATTAAAGTATCTAGGTTTAATCGCCGGGGTGCTTAAAGTAGCTACTACAGTAGTGTGTGTAGGATGGATCTGCCTCCTGGGGGGGGTCAATACCCTGATGTTTATTTTATTGGACTATGGGTGTAGTAGGCTGGTGCCTGGTGTTTTGTCCTCTTGTGTAGAGCTTAGGGAGAATTGAGTGGGTACACAGACCACCTGGGTACACCTGCGACTTTAGTGGGTGAGGGGTAGGGAGGTCATCCCCCTCCATCTCCCATCTCCCTCCTCCTGAAATCCCCATAAACACACGCACATACATGTACCTGTAGATAAGGAACCTCCTGATGCCCTGGATGAAACCATTCATCATCAGATTCTATAATCCTAAAAAACTGCCGTTCAGTGGCTTAATGCATAATGGTGCAGTTTTGCTTAAGTAGACGTACCAATACTGCATCCCTCCGTCATGACGACAGTTAGCGGGATAGATTTCCTAATATTTTCTGAACCTTTATCTGTTTTAGTTTGGGTAATTGCCTATCAGCTATTTTAAGGTAAGCAGACCATTTCTCAAGCCTTCTTTTATATATATATATATATATATATATATATATATATATATATATATATATATATATATATATATATATATATGATAAAGCACAGACAGCACTGTGGTGACAGCTGACCCAACTGACATGCCGATTATGTACCAATTACCACCAAACGGGGTGTTGAATTGCACACGTTTCTCTATAAATTCCTTAGTCTTTTATCAATAGCATGATACTCTTTCCCTTCTTTAGATATTTGATATTTGGATTAGATACTAATCTGATCCAAAGCGAATTTGAGGAGGAAATACATAGAACTGTCATCAGTTTAAAAACATACAAGCATTAATATATCTGAATCCCTCTCTCAATAACTAGAGGGGGAATCTTAAGCTTTTAGGTGGATTATAAATACAATTAATAGGATTGCCTTGACCCCATGGAATATCAGGTAGCCATTTTATAGTTCTATATAGTGGCATCTCAGGAGGCACGTCCCAGAGCCAACCAGATGGCTTGTGTGTGTCACGCGTGTAGCACGTGACATGTCCCTGTAGTGGCGGCCTTTATCTGACCTGTTTTAAGGTAACTCACTAAGGGCCGCATAAATGCCTAAAATTGATATTGCTATGTTGTCGTGATGTACCAATGTACTGTTGACGATGGTCCACACCCCTGTGCTACAATAATTGGCGGTGTTGTCTACACGCTTGTGCTACATTGGTCTATCCTACCAACCCTTCAGCACTGTAGCAATGCCATGAGGTCATGGCCAGTAAATATAATAGCTTGAACCCTTAAAGACCAGCTTCGGCTCTAATCGATACCATAGTAGGTCTAACATCAAGTATGGTCGAAAGTATGGGATGTAGTACTCTCAATGTCAACTGAAGTCGTTCACTACTCATTCCGACTACCGGTACTGGTCCATCCATCTAATAATCAAGTCATC
The DNA here is from genome assembly GCA_949317995.1 of Acholoe squamosa. Taxonomy (NCBI): domain Eukaryota; kingdom Metazoa; phylum Annelida; class Polychaeta; order Phyllodocida; family Polynoidae; genus Acholoe; species Acholoe squamosa. The sequence continues at coordinate 32,812,555 of OX439044.1, forward strand.
TTTCCAAATTTTCTACAAGGGGAAAATACTGGCCATATTGCAATCACATATGTTTAGATTATTATATATGTTGTTGAGAGAGGAAGTGGATATAGGATTGGTTTCTGGATGGATGCATGTTATAACTGGGAGTTGGGTTAGTGCGTGTAAACAGTCGTCTGTGCATAAAGTAAACCCTGAGCTGTGCGCATTGACAGTACCGGTACCAGCAATAAGTACAGAAGGTATCTAGGGGTGGGGGGGGGGTTACTCTCAGATTACCTGAGTGCATCTCATCCCATAGAAGAGGGCTATTATGAAATTGAATCATCCAAAAATGTTTATAGTCTAAGTAGTATATGGAAAGTGCACTCCCGGTCAGGCTTAAATCTTTCAAGAGTGTAAGTAGTATAAGGCAAGGTCACACTGTCTCGGGCTAAAATCGGTCACAATTTCAGTAGTATAGGAAGGTGGCCGTTGCCTCAGGCTAGAATTCGCACATGTATAGTTCCAGTTGTATAAAGAAAGTGCTCAGTACTGCCATGATCGCATCATAATCTGATAACATTTGTTCTCCAGTCTAGAATAGATGACATTCAATATGGTACAAAAAAGGAACAAGCGTCTTAAATGTCACCCACAGCCTTAAACTCCACATGTCCATAGCTATAGCTCCAGGCTACTAGGTTGGGTCTACAGGGTGCTAGGTATACACCCCTAAGCACACAGTCGCCCCCTGGAGTATTGCATGAGCACTATATACAGGAGGAGGTGGGTAACCTAGCGTCTACAGGAGAACCGTCTATACCCACACCTAGCCCTACCTCCTCCTCCTGGCCACTCTCCACGGCCTGCCCGGAGAGCCAATCGATAATCGGAGAGCATGTGTCTTTCATACCCAGGCCTATAGACGGCAGAGGTTTGTTAATGTAAAGAAATATCGCCCATGTCACACGACTGAATTCTGTAACTAGATTGCTGAGGCTTATGCGATCTCAGGGCAGTGAAGGTGTGATTTCATGTTGTCCATTGATAACATCTGTACTTTCAATTTTTCTATAGTGTACATCTGTCTGGCCTAATTGGTATTACATCTATTATAGAATACGAATATAAACGTACCACAACTACATGTGTGCATGCCGTGAAATAAAATAAGGGCATAGATCGCAAAGCTCATGACAAGTGAGTGTCTGAGAGTAACAGTCAGTCTCCAGACGCCCTCCTCAGATGCTCCACCCCCTCCCCAACAGCCATGCACACACGCATGGGCCTACTCTGGGTAGAGCCTCATATCGCTGCCATCCTTTACACACCACTGCCTACCAACACCCCCTGCTGGCAGAAACCAGCACAAGATATTGGCGCCAAAATCAGCCCCCTTTTCCCTACGCTTTTCATTGTCGTCTGCGTGCCAAAATAAGACGTTGGGTCACTCGTGACAAGGCCAGAGTCTGCTTGATCGTTCCTTCTGTCCAAAAAGGCACGGCTTTAAAGGTTTTCCACCACGCCATGTGCCAGATAAGGATTTTACAGAGGAGGAATGGATGAATGAACGTGGAGATGCTGGGTGACCTATGGGGCTTTTTACAAAGCCTGCATGACAGTGTCAGTATCAACTATGATAAAAGCTCGGTTTCAGATTGTATGAGCAGAAAATGCACACCTTTTCTTAAGTTAAAGTAGCCGGGGTTTATAGTGAGAGTTTTGATTGCCCCCTGTTGTTCTAGAGGGGATCAGAAAGCCTGAATATTCTATCTATGTAAATTGACGACACCCAGAGGGATAAGATCGGTTCAGATGCAATGGCAGAGAAGTTTTCAGAAGCATGTGACGTCTCATGATAACAGGCCAATCCAATTAAGTTTATCTATTTTGTTGTTTTATTCTATTGTTTCTTATGTTGTTGTGTTTTTTGTTTGTTTGTTTTTTTGTTCTTGCGAATTCAAGAGACCAATATTCAATGTGAAAAACGGAGCTTCGGTTTCTTGTTCGAATTGCCACCCAAATTTGCATGACACCTATCATTGCGCTGCTTGGCAGCACATGTCTCTTGAGATCGTGGCGCAAAATTCGTTCCTTTTTTTCCAAATGACCAAAGCCTCAGCTGGAGGGAGGTAGGGGTGAATGTGGGCTGAAATCCAATGGTGCTGGTTCGCGCTCGACTCCACCTTGAAAGGATTGATCGAAGAACAGATTTATGTCCCCTAGCACTAGGAACGAGGTTAATAGGCCCTTGCATTATGGAGAGAAAATGGCAGAAAATTGAATTGTATGGCGTAAGGAGCTTAGACTAGGGACCCACGTGGACCGCCACCTTCTCTCTGCTGCCGCGTATTTTCCTACACGAACTGAAGGTGGCGCCACCTGCATCTCCAATCGACCAATCAGTGTGTGGATCTGGGGTCGTGTGACGGGCGTGGTGGCCAATAGTAGGGGTGTGTGTGACGCGGTGCGTTCGGGCAGCGGTTTTCTAAGGATAACTATTGCATTATGGGTATCGGTGACCTCGAACGCTAACTACACAACCTTAGCTTGTTCCCTCCACCCCCTTCCACCCCAGCCAGGTCTGGCTAGGTACCAGCCCTTAACTATGCTTGGGAGTGTAGTAAGTTGACTTGGGGATCAACATTGACCCACATGGGGCAGACCAATAGGGGGTGGACTTACAAACCAGCATTGATCCCTCGGCCGTACTCCGAACGCACCGACTGGGCTTGGAGTGGTAGGGATGGGGAAGGATTGTCTACATAGCGTGTCACGGTAATACCCCGTACTGAACTCCATTGCCTCACTGGAGTAGGGCTGCTACAAGTAGGGCCTGCTACAAGTAGGGCCTGCTTGTAGACCATCTCACCACCTTGAAACATGCTATGAAGAACTAGGTGGTACACGTAAACATTATGCAGACGCTACAGGAGGAGAAAGTGAGGAATGGTCAGGACTTGACCTTATCTGAAGAGTTATGTTATTCATATATCTTGATAGGTTTATACATTGTGAGTGTACATTTTGCACAATAGGAGTTCTCAGTTTTTCAAACGTTTAACTTCAGACAACAACAGCTACTAATAAAAGCTACAGCTTTTACTAGGAACTACAAAAGCAGGTCTTTATATTAAAGAAGCAACTAGTGAACACTGATTTTGTAGTCCTGCCATTGCAGTTATTAGTAAGAGCTGTTCTGTGGTCTTAACTAAGCACTACAGATGCAGTTCTAATTTAACTCTCTTAAATCAGTGATTAATAGACCCTTAATTTGCAGCCCCTATTCATAGTAGGTTCCTCAAAAGAAGGAACTAGTAACGCTTGCTTCTGTAGCCCTATAACTGCAGCTATTGATAAGGGCTGCCATACAACTTTCATTACATACTACAAATGCAGCCCTTACCAAACTCTGTCCAAGCAGTGACTAGGCAACAGCAGCTGCTCAGCAGCAATCATTAAGGGGTGTGATTGCAGCCTGAATTCGCAGCTCCTAAAAGAAGCTATTCTTCACTGCTTGCCATTGATGCTCTGTATATGCACTATTTATCAAGACCTTAATAAGCATCACCTAAGCAAACCTTAGATTGTGTCCCTCAGGCAACGACTTCCAATGGCTGCAAAATGTGATGTGCCCACTGGGTCCTAGCAACGCTACAACCTACACTATCAGCCCGAATTGTAAATCAGCAGTAAAGACCAGTGTACTACGTACAGGGCAACCTACTGTATGGTCTATGAATTTGTACTAACAGCAGGTCCTAGTGTTTTTCGAAAAATACACTGCATTGTGCTGTAAATAGAGTCGCGCAGTCTGAGAGTGTAGGTATTGAAATGGAAAGCTTGAAACACCGCTAGGTGGAATTATTCAAACACTGTCAGTGGGCAGCGTTGGCAACACATGAGTTGAAAGGATTTCATTATGTTGCAAATAACACTGCTCTCTCCCCTGTCAGCCCCTGCCTTTAGAGTCTGGTCTACACCTCTGGCCAGGTGAGGGAAAACATGCCTCCTGGGGGAAATGGTTTTTTATTGTTTAAGTCATGGGCTTTAAAATGAGATATCCTGAGCTAAAATACCCCTGGTAGTTTTGCTGCAATTGCTTGACAAACATAGGTTAGTGTGTACAACTGAAAATGGGAAATAAGCTCTAGATGCATTATATCCTATCATAAACACTAGTAATGCAAAAAGAAAATGCAGTTTTGTGGAAAAATAACCAAAGAAATGTGATGTTTTTTGTCATAAAATTGGTTCTAGAGGGATTTCCATGGCAACCAATGTTCCAAAATATGGAACATTTTCAGTAGAGATGGAATGATTTTAAGCAGACCACTGGATTTGTTATAAAAGATATTGGTCTAAAGCTTTTTTAGCATATTTGCCAGTGTTTTACCCATATACTGCCCCCTGGTGGTCAAAACCAGTACTAAAATTCCCCCCGGAGGGGCATTCTCCCCAGTAGGGCTACACTTGTTAACCTTTTTGGACTCTGCACTCATCATCTTGTCAACACAAATGAGGTAAACCCGGCGTCTGCATTGTAATACATGTTGACTGCCTTTGTCAAATTGTTGGCTGTTTCAAAGTGATTTATTTTTATTGAGTGGGCTTCGCAGCCAGTAAAAGAGATTGTTACCTTGCAAAGGACTTCAGAATAGGGGCTACCCAAAAGAATACTATTGCTATACGATATCAACATAAATACATTGTCGTTTTTGAGTTCAATACAGTCAAGTCTTGATAAATCGGCCTTCAATAAGTCGGATGATTTACTTATCAGCCACTTGTCTCAATGTAGACATTTAATTACAGAGAACCGGCTGATTCAGTAACCAGCCAATTTTAGTCTGAAACGGAGGTGGCTGATTTATAGAGACATGACTGTATTATATATATCGCTTTAAGCTTACAAGAGGATTTGGCTGTGATGTTGTCGACTTTTTTCTTTTTCTCAAATAGACCCTACTCATCAACAAAAAAAAAACACGAAGCTTACCTAAAGAAAGACAATTACTTCATGTATACAAGAGCTATAAATAGATGACATAGGTATATGCATATTGTGTGATTCATATCTATTGTAATTATAGCTGCTGGATCATACATGCACTCTATTGACTTCTGGCTGTTGTACACATACACATCCCACACACAGAAGCAAGGACACTGCCTCCTACACACATCCACCTTTAAAGAGTATTTCATTAAGAACTGACGACTGCTAAAATTGTCGTCTGCTGCAGACCAGGTTGGCACCAAGTCTCCCTCCCCCTCACACCTACACCCACCCATCTCCAGCTATAAATATACCTCTCTCACGTCCCCTTATATTGCCTACCTGTCTGATTAAAAAGACCTGCGTATTACATCATACATATTCTATCAATAGTTGTACCCTTGTATGTCACCTTGATAAATTTATGTCCTACTCTGTTTCTTTAACTAACATTCACTTCATTACACCATGTGTTAAATGTTCCCTCGCCATTTCCCTCTCCGTAGTCTCTCTCCCTCTCTCTCTCTCTCTCTCTCTCTCTCTCTCTCTCTCTCTCTCTCTCTCTCTCTCTCTCTCTCTCTCTCTCTGTCCCTCCCTCCCTCCCCACCTGCTGTTGCCCTCTCTCCTTTTCATTCTGCAAGTTCCTTTATATCACCTCATTGTGTCTTCTCATGCTAGCTCCATCGTTCTTTTGGTTTGCTTATTGTTCCCTTTCCTCTTATCAAACACTTCCCTCAGTGGTGCTCACCTGCACTATCCTCCTCTTTAACAGTTAGCGGAGCACCTTGAAACCGTTGGACAGACCCTATTTCTAGCTGCTCCTCTTGCTATTTTTTAGCTGCCCTGACGTCAACGCCTTCTGCCTTCCTTTATCCAACACAGACATATAATGAGATTTCATCACAGTTTTCCAAAAGGTGGCACCTCTGTAGAGTAAAAACGAGTAGATGTTGTTAAAGATATACAACCTACCCGATGCCAACGCTGCAGTGATGACGGTTTTCAGAACTAATTCATCATCCACCCCCCACACACACACACATGGTTCCTTCTGTAGCACAGAGGGTAAACCACATTCAAATTCTAATTCATGTCCTTTATTACATTGTAGATCTACGTATTGTCCAAGCTGATCGTCTAGGCTCTTTGTGGAGGCTTATTATCTGTTGTATACACAGGTATACCTTTAGGATTTACGAAGTCGCCAAGTGATCTCTGTGGCCATTGCTAATGTTCAATGTTTGGCCTGGTATTATCTGAATCTAGTGTTGAATACAGATAATGATATACCTTCATATGTACCCAGTAAACACAAAACTTTATCCAACGTATCAAATTGGTAGATATCAAACGTTTAAACAACTTAAAATGTTATGTCCTGGTTACATTGGGTTAACGTTTAGATAGAATTTACATGGTTTGACATGGTGCAACGTAGTAAAAATTCATATTTATACCTCTCTTTAGAATTTCTTTCATATGTGGACTTAGAATCTTGTTGAGACATCAATGGTGTTAAAGAGTCATAATGACTTGCCAACAAGTGTCTCCTAACACCTTAAAACTAGCATACATACCAGCTCATAACTATTTTCGGTAGGGCAAACATCATCTGACGCAGGAGCACAGTGGTAGCAAGTTGGCTTCAATTGTGTAGGGTCAAGGGTTCGATGCTGCTATGGAACGCTACACGGTTTTGACAATGTTATATTGTTTTATCCTTTTACCCCCTTTTTTGAAGATACTTAGAAATATGTACAAAACGTAATTCCCATGTCTATGTCTCTAGATCGTAGACAAACCTTAACGTTTCAACGTTCATATACCAAGCAAAAATACGTAGTTGGCACCAAAATGCTACGTAGATATATACCTCTGGCCTACCTCCTTCTACGTATGTGTTTACTGGGAGGTCGGTGTTAGTAGGTAGCGGGTTGCATTATTGACCAATGATATAATTCCCTACATTCACTTGGGCAATTTAGGGTGCATTTCATAACAAGTGGTACTCATAATACTGGCCATTATCAGTGCTTATCTCTCCAGGTACCAGATATATCAATGTCCGACCCACTGGATGACCAGGTACCTCCATATACATGTGCCCAATTTCTTTGGTGGCAATCTTTTCTACCCAGTAGTTGTAACTGTATGTATGTGTCCCACATATATGACGGTATATGAGGTCCTTTGTGTACAACCCTGGAGGTGTAGGTGCATATACCATGTGTATTATAGTACAGAAGGCCGCACTATACAACCCTGGAGTTAAAGGTTTAGTTTCTACATATACGCCCCGGGCCTTGCCTCCCCCTCCCACTGCTCCCCCAGCCTTCCCATACTCCTGTGAGTGTGCAGGGAAGCTGGGGATTAGAGGTGTGTTTGATCCCAATGCAAAGCCATCAAACCAGAGTGACAGTGGAAAAGCTGTTCTCCCCACCCTCTCCTCTCAGCCCACTCCGTACCACCAACTCCATTTCATCACCACCTGCCCCACCCTCGACCAACAAAAAGACCGTCTCTGCACCCATCGTGCCTGCATCCTCAATGCCATCATCTGGTCGAATCTCAAAAAGCTGGCCAAAATCTAACAGAACAAAATATATGGGTTTGGCCTAATATCTTGATATCTCAGGTTATCAATAATTGCATTCATCACAAACAACTTCCAGAAAGGGTCGGGAGCATTACCTACCTGATTTACCCCCCCCCCCCACCCACCCATATAGATAACACAGAGCTATGAAAGAGAGTAGAATGAAAACTGTGGTTAAACTTGTGAGAATCTGTCATTTTCCCATCTCCAAGGCCGTTGCCATACAAATGTCCAATCTAACCGTAGTCAGGGTAACCCAATCTGTGTTAATGTGTAAAGGCTGATCAGGGGTTAATAATTTAGAACCTATGCTGGTATTCACAAATAACTATACTGCCACTGTTAAACTGTTTGACATAGTCTCACCGAGACGACCATTTACATTTACACTCAAACCATTTGCTTAAGCGTTGGTTCCACAGCCATACAATCGGTCGGAATAGCCCTAATCGGACGATTTATAATATATCAAAAGTATAGAAAAAAAAATCGGTCGGATTAGTGCTAATCCGACTGATTTAGGTCTGTGGAACCAGCGCTTTAGCCGAGTATCAAGAGCCTGGAAAATGTTTCTCACTGATTTTAGAATTTGATAAAAAGTTAATGAATTTGTTCATGGGGTGATTCGGGAGGTTTTTGTCTCCTGATGGGACAAAATACTAAGTCAACATCAGACATGCTTCGGTTTCTGATATCCAATTGTATCGGACATACCATTTAATTTAGATTTGTACCTTGAATGTGGATTGTATCAGCCCAACATCTTTTCTTGAAGTATCCAGAGAAGGGTACTACCCCAGTGTGGACCCTGAGCCAACATAATGGAAAACAACCGATTTTCTCCCTGAGTAGGCACATAGGGTTGAGGCCTTTGACTGGGGATCTATGGTACTTGCAGGCACTACTTCCGTCAGCTATGGTTACTGTGCAGGCTTGGTTATACTTCCTTTATACAAGATAAATGGTACAAACGAAGGATCTAAGCACCCAGATTGGGACTTGAGTTAACAAGCACCGGGTGAACCGGCTATGACGTAGACTACAAATAATACCCACAAGACAAACTATTTTTGTGTCATATCCTGTGTAGGGACGTAAGGAACACCCTTTATGACTGTCAGACCAAAGCGGCAAATTATTCTGCCACATTGCCCATGTATCTTAGCAGTCAAGCAGGAAGAATATTTAACCCCTGTGTGAGGTCAACATTGTACATGGCTAATGTTGATGAACAAGTCTGGAAGTAGAAAAATATGTCAACGAAATTCTTATTTGTTCAGTCCGGCATATTCAATCTAGTTTATCTTTTAATGGATATGTAGTTTAAGTAAATTCTGTAAGTATGATGTGTGCCCTAGATTAATTGATGCCGATAAGGAAAGCTTTAAGGAAAGATGTATGACTTTTGATGGCCAAGTATACCGACCTAGAAGGATACATTATTGGACAATCAGATAATTCCCTTCATTCAGTGCATCTATAGGGTGCATTTCATAACCTGCTACCCCATCATGCTGATTATTATCAGGGTTTATCGTGCAAGGTACCAGATCAAGCAATGGTGCTCCCTATTAAGGAACCTGAACCCTCGGTACCGGTACACAACCAAGCCTCCTTGCAGCCCATAAGAACTTTGAATGGTTTTGTCATTTAGGCAGGACACATCTAAAATATAAACCAAACAGAAATGCTGATGAATATTCAGACGTACATTTCTAACCAAGCCATACTGGCCGTATGCCTCGCAGCTATGTGGATATCTTTCTGTCTTACTTTCGTTCGACGGTCCAAAACGAGGCCGTGATAGCAGTGGACCAATCAGATTGATCGTTACATCGATCTTGGCACACTGCCGGTTACAAGGACGCTGCCGATTGGAGCGGGTATTCCGTTGCTAACGGTTGGTGACACATTGTCTCCGCTTCTTTGTGGTAGCCGTGACAGTGGATCAGTTTTAGAAGGTTGTTATAGTGTGGTAATAGATTGGTTTAGAGGCAGAAGCCTATACACTCATAGCCATGTTATGGTGAAGCTTAATTATTATCTGCTATAAGAGATAGCAGATATAGATAACAGATATTGTTAAAACATTCAAAGTATGAGAATAATAATGAGATATTTTTGTTTATTCAATGAGTAGCAGGGACAGGTAACTTGGATTGGAAGGTTCTAATAAAACCTGAATTAATTGATGCTAGTCCAGCAAATTCACTTCATAGACAGTTTTCTTTATTCATGTGAATACCTGTGCAATTTGTTTCAATCTAGCTCTGTTACTTTCCTGAATAGGGCGCATAGTGGACAGGGTAAGTTATGCAACTTTCTTTGTACAGATGATAGGTTTTAGGTTTTACTCCAGGTACATTGTATTGCACCTTGAGCACTGAACTTTGACTGTGTACTCCAGGCTTAATAGAGCAGAGATAATTATAAGGTCTTCTGCATAGACAATATCTGCCTGAGAGGTATAGGGGCCATCGTAATAATAATAAGGGTCCCTAAGTCTACCCACACTTGGAAGAGGGTATACTTCCAACAATCTCCACCACATGGCACCGACACAAGGCCACACTCTCCTAGCACGTTCCTGGTTGGCAAGGCCACCTGTTTGAAGTGGCACCCCCGCATCGGAGCCTGGTCAGGGCTGTCGAGACCTCGACTTTTAAGTAGTGGTTTTTAATATATTTCTTGGCTTGAAACCACCTCTGTTCTCTGTGTACTGTTGACAATTTGCCATTGTTGTAATTTCATTTGTCTTCAGCCGTGTTTGTTCTTTCTTCTTCGCTTTCCAAATGCAGCAGATAAAGGGGTAGCACTGAGCACTGTGTATCAGTGTGCCTCTTATCTCTAATCGAATTCCTACACACCACGTCTCATCCCGGGTGGGTGCTATATGGTATTCTCCCACATCTCTCATAATCCAAGGAAGAGACAGGGTATGGGAGGAGAGAGCCTAGTGTGTAAACTTATTTCACAATATCATGTACTTTATCTTGATACACCTACACTGTAAGAACAATGTCATCGAAATAACGGCAGAATCCTTGTATCAAAGTTGCCAGAGATCCATTGTTATTTTCAAAGAGATTCCTTGTAACACCATACTGCCACCCGAGGCTTCTTAGAAAAACTACACTTGTTCACAGCAATATAATTATGGTGGTTCACTGTTCAGTTTTATGAGGATCGCTGGTAGGTTTAACAGTTTGTTTTTACAGTGTTTCTTATAATAAGTGCATAGGTAAACACAATGACATAAGCAGCCCTATAGAGTGGTCGACGTCTTTTATACTTTGCACGGTAAAGCCATGGTAATTGTCAGAGGTATTGGTGGGGTCGGGGAGGGGGAGAGTTACAGACGTACTCTTTACTCCATCTTCCTTTCAGTACAGTGCTACAAGTGAGAAAAGGGATACGGTGTGCCTGATCCTCAACTGTCATCCTGTAGGGATCCAAGGTAACCTTACTTCCCTTGAGGGCTCAGTCCCTATCAAATACAGGACCCTTCCAAGGCGGTACTTCAATCGACTTCTGGCTCCAGGAGGCTGTTGTGAAAAGATTGAGTTGTTGCTTTTCAGGGTAGGTACCTCACTTCCCACATCCCTCCTCTGCTTAACCACTCAGAACCACTTCAGTCCAGAAGTAGTCACTTTCCCACAAATCAAACTGTGTTGCGAAAAGTGGTCACACCTGAGTGCTTCCCAGACTGCCCCCGCCTATATACTTATGCGACAGAGTGTAGGAAGCAACTTCCAGTTGATGGGTTGTTAATAACCACTTCTGGACCACTTCTTTTGGGAAGTCACATTTGGCAATGCAATAGAGAAGAGACTACCAAAGATGAGTGCCTTCCATTTTTGGAAGTACACCTCCGACAGAAGTGACTTCCAATGGTTTAGCAACAGCCACCGGGCAGCCTTAACGTACGAATGTACTATTCTAGGCCATCCATATCTAAAGTTCTGCACGGGGCTGGAATAAAGATCTGCTCTTGCACATGTCTTATATCTGCTGCACAATCCCTCTTTTCTCTCAAATCCACGGGGTAGCATTCTGTCCTCTCTATAGTTAGGTCTATTTCAACTTGCAGCTTGCATATAATATTCCTGAGATTTACTTTCAGAGTAACCCCACCCGAACAACTGACGAGGTCTGACTTGCCCTGAGATCAGTTGAACCAACGAGAGAACGTATATAAACCAAATACATAGGCAAAGTTTCACAAGTGTGGGTCTCTGGGAAGGTCATCACACGCGCATCTTTGTTGCCGTATCGCACGACGCTCAGAGGTTCACATGACCAGGGTGTGTGATACACATCCTATTTATCACACACCCCCTGTGTGATACGGCCCACTAATGCAAACTCTATGACATCTTAGTATTCTAACGTATTTACCATGAAATAAATCAAAGAAGGCAATCACGGAAATGGTTAAATATGTTCATTTGACTATCCATGGTCACAAGGGTGGAGAGTTTGTATTTCATCGATTTGACCAGATGCTGACACAGATAATTATTATTGTCAGTATGTGATGTAACGGGAGAATATCAAAAAGGATACTCTTCTGTCACGAGGTACTTATTTTCATTTTGTCTATTAGTCTGATTAAATCAGCAATTCATGTTCCCCACCATAGATCAATCACTGTTTTCTCATCAGTCTATCCCCACCCTATACACATGATAGGATGGCTGGTCTCTGGGAGAAGATGGATGGTCTCCCTATACAGATTGTCAGATAATACCCTGAATAGCTATCCTTTGTTTCATTTACTCTTCATTTATTTCATAAGAGTGTTAGAAAACGGGGGCGGTCATTTTCTTACCCTTTTCCCAATATTTCCATTTGCACAGGCCTGTTCGGAATTATGAGATTGTTCCAAATTTCGCCAACTTCCTTGTATTGTTATAAATGAGCCCCCCCCCCTCTCCGCACATTCCACCTCAGTTCTAAAGAGGGGTCCAAATTATCTTGTTATCCTTCCTAAGTTAATCATCCTTAATGGTAGATCCAGATTTTATGGGAAGAAATCTTCCCATGGGATTGGAGATTAACCACCTCCCCATGTGATTTGGAAAAATATGTAGAATGTTTATATAGAACCCTAGGGTATCTATAAAAAAAAAGTTTCTCTCACCCCATATGAAGGATTAGTGTAAAATATTAATTTGAAAAGTGTCAAAATGCGTAGGACTGACCATTTTGCTATAGATAGATTCCGGTGGCCTAAACACATCCTATGCTACACTACCCTTAGAACTCTATGATTGGGTGGATATTAATATACTTTTCAAAATCATTCCAAATACAGTGGCGGCGGAGATGTCGGGGGTGTGCCGGATGCATATCCCCCCAAACTTTCCAGGTTGGGCCTATGTATTGTAGTGAAAATTACAAAATTTACATAACTCACCCCGCACACTGCTGAAATAACGGCAATGTCTGGTCAGAAAAGATCAATATTTACACTCTATATATTAAAATGAGCCCATGTTTTATAAACTCTTATCATAGACAGGAAATACATGAACATTTCACGTTTACACATTAGAAATCTCATTTGTGTACGTTTATTCACAGAAAACAAAAAATCTTAAGAACAAAGTCAGTATTCACGCATTCTCATGCATCTTTATGGAATATATAGACGTTACAGATAGACCTCCGTCACATTTCTCATGCAGAACATATATATCATTCCACTATAACCATTTAAGGGATACAATGTGTTTGAAATCATTATGTCCATTTGTGGACATGGTTGTATCTGGATGCAGTATTGGTGAGTCCATGTGCCAGGGTTGTATACATGCATGATGCCGACCCTTCGGGAAGTAATGAACATGGTATGTTTGGCACGCTCATGCAGCCAGTGACACTTACTCACCAAAAAGGAGGCACTTAAAAATTTAACCCTATATGACATGCAGTTTGAAAGTACCCACAACCATTCTTCATTCAATCACTTGTGTTTAACCGTTCACTTCACCATAGATACTGACATGTACAAAACTCAGCACACATGGCTTCAACTCAAAACGACCCAGATGGAGTCCTTTGAGTTGCTCACACAGACTCACATGGGTGTCAGAGGAGGACCTACGGCGTCTACGGGACCGGCCTAGGGAGTGGCTCATAGTAGCCTCACCATGTCCTGTAATACAGAAATGAGCTGCTCTAATGGGGCATCAGGTATAGTGGTTACACATAAAAGGAGTTAGACTTTAGATATAAAGGATTGGAGTGATCTATGATAGATTGGACAGAAAGAGTAGGCTATATATGCCGGTTGAGTATAAAGTAATATAACATTTAGATTTTTCTCTCAAAGTGTATTGCGTTTGCTTATGTATAATATTCAATCAATAGATAGGGCATACAATTTCATGCATATAGGTAATACAAATGAGCTAATCAATCATAATCACATGAACAACATACAGGGTGTATCTAACTTTAAGAAGTCGTAAGTGGAACTGCGCAGATTTAGATTTAAATATTAGATGCAAACGCCATTGTCCACGATGGCTTTTTTCATTTCTATTGTCTCTTCCTGGATACCTATTTTTCTCCGGCTTGGTCCTCTTCAATAAGAAGCCTGTCTCCCCCCACAAGGGGGCTTCAAACGCTCATCACCATCACATATGTCCTTATACATTGTAGTTCCAGTAAAAGACCGTGCCACTGCGTGCCTGATTTCTTTCTAACGAGCTAAGACCACCTTAAACGCGAGTCGGGAGTCAACACTGGAGGGTGTTGTAAAAGGATACGGGAAAGGATTTGAGTTCTTTTGGAGATGCTACTCCCAAAACGAAACTGGCTGACCTCAGGGAATCAATTCACTGTTGTGTAGCCAAAGGGTAATTGGTGGTTCAGGAGTGGTCCTGATTTGGTGAATACTTCCCAAGTAAGAACCAATTCCAGCTAGTTCCTTCCTTCAATTTCCTGGCTTGCCTTCTATGGGATGCGTTCAGGTGGAACCAATCATGGAACCAGTTCCCCCAACTTTTTGCAACACACTCTGATTCAGAGAAAGTCGATTCCATTACAGTATAAGGTGGGATGTGGCTCCTCAGAGTGGAGAATTACTTGGAACTGGAAGCTGAGTTAGTTGCAGTGAGAATTCAAATCCCAATCTTTACGCAACAGCCCCCACAATGAGATACTTCCACATGACCGATTTTCAGTCCACGATTGAGTGGTTGTAACCAATTTCTGATTGCAGAATTAGATGCACTGCCTTCAGTGGAGGATCAACATCGATACTGGATTCATTGACAGCGATTTTGTGCTTGTTTCACCATTGCTAAAAATGGAGAGAATCTCGCAAAAAACATTTCTTTTTTTGGTTCCTCAAAGTGTTCTAAGGAGATATCCCAAATGTGTTTAACCCGGTCAATTCCCCTTTATTATTGCCAGGCAATCTCTTTAATATTGAAGGACAATGGGACATCATGATCTGATGCATCTTCCTCTTATAAAAAAACAGTAAAGAAGTTCTGTTATGCGTTCTATAACTTCTACTAAATCGGGCGGCAACGTTTTTTTGGGTTTTTTTTTTTACTGATGGACGCTCATGTATCAGAAAATTACAGGACGGATGAGCTGACAGGCGAGCATCTGTCGGTTAAAGATTTTTTTGTTGATGTAGCCCTATACAAAATACATACAAATTCCTCAACACTGATTATGGACTCGTATATTGAGTTCAAAATCCACTTGGTATGGATTTTTTCGACACGTTTGAGTGAGTGAATAGATGTTCAACGCCATTTCGACAGCTAAGGTCATATTCATGGCGAGAACTTTATTACACAATTTCACAGAGGAATGTGTCAGTGCCCGTGCATATGTGCACCACACACATCCTGAGGGGATAGGAAAGATGAGAAATAGACCCTTTTAAGTGGGCTAGGGAAGCCCTTCGACACGTTTGTTTTCTAAAGGTAAATCATACAATTTGTAACTATACCCCTACCTTTGTATTGGTGAATAATCTAGTCTTAATGATTACTATAAGGCTTTCTGTGTATGTTTTTCATCTCCCCTATGACACCCCAAATACCATGGGTTCACTTAGTACAGAAACAGCCCCTCCCTCACTCAATACTATATATACATTAGTACCAAGGTCAATAATCATCTGAAGACTCCTCCTCCTCTTAAATTCAGTTATGATGACAGGAGCGCTGGGCTCTTACAGTCCTAGCCTGGATGTTAAGAATTAGACTCAGGCTCTTGGACTTTTAAGACCACTAGGATCATATGGACTTGTGTATGTGAAATCCTCCTTAAAGCTCGTCTGGCTGATACTGTCAATCAATTAGCAACCTCCCTGCCGACTATGATGTACCAGACCCCAAGCATGGATTCCACATGAGCAGGTGTTTGGTTTCAATCTTTTTATGTAAAGGTTCGAGGTCCCGCAGTGTATGCCTTTAAAATTAACCTGACGCAAATAAAAATGATAATAATAATAGTTTTACACAAGACAATGATTTCAACATTATTGATATTTTTCGACTCATTGTTTCGTCTGTTTCTTAAAAATCATTCTTATTTTACTGAAATAAAAGTAAAAATGGCTGTACAGCATCTGACATGTGTGAACTGTGCACGAGAGAATGCGCAAGCTTGGGGGATTTTCAATTCTGCTCTCGACCGGTAGGGGTTGCCAAAATTGGTGAGACTCAGACCAAAAAATACACTGCATGGGGTAGTTTTTTCATACAACATTCAATAGTCATCTCAGAATATTCAGATTCTAAAGCCAGTATTCGATATATGTGGAATGTAAAAAGAACGTTTCTATGAAAATAAATAATGTATAGAATAATTCAATAGTCAAAATATTCAGAATCTAAAGCCGGCATTCAACATCTGGAATGTAGAATGAAGGTTTTCCATACAAAAGAAGGACATATGGTAATTGATGATTGCCATAGAAACCATCCAAATCTATGCTACTCAGAACTACAGAAAATTGATCTTAAAATTCCTCCTAGCTAATTATTTCAGCTCATGATATCTCATGGGATCATTTTAAAGAGGGTGACACCCTCGGATATGTTGGGAAAAATCCAAGAAAATAATGTTTGGGTGAAAAGAGGGAGACTCGTTTAAATCATTAGGATTTTATTAAGTTCTAGGATATTTGTTTTATACCCTACAACTGAACCTTGAGCTGACAGCCAGACATTTAGGATGACAGTCCTTGTACATACAGGATATAGACTGAGTTTCTCACTATAATATATTCGCAATAGGCTGTCATAAATCTTGTAAGGCTACACTGACTAACGAGATGTACACTGACTAACGAGATATGCTCACTGGGCCCACTACAATGTCTCCACACTATCGGCTAGTTTATACTGGTTTAGGGCGTAACTGGTCAAGAAAATATACAATGTCTTGAATATCACATCTACTAGGGGAAAAATAGCTACCCTTGATTTCATCGATCATTGCTTAACTTCTATAATTGTTATGTTGTTCATAAGTCTTGTACCTATTTAATCTTCATGAACAGAAAATGTATCTAAGAATCAAAGCAATCGTTATTGGCAAATTGTGTATAAATAACGGTTATTACCTTTTCTGTATAAATAACGGTTATTACCTTTTCTAGCCCTCTAGGCTTTCTTTATTCAAGTTCATTTGTGGATGTGGGTGCTGCAGATATTGTTTCTTTATAAGGCCCCCATCTCATAATAATGTATCTCCCTTTCTCTCATTTAGAAGGTAATGGAATCATTTTATAAAGAATCATAGTGGCAGTCGTACTAGGATCAATGAAGCCTTGTAGCGTGTATAAAGGATGGCAAGTCGCTTGTGTAAAGTTATTGAAGCTTCTATCATTTTGGGTTTAAACCCATGTAAAACTCAGTAATATTAGCCCAAGGTATTACGGCTTTATTTAGGCTATTGTTTCATATAATTGCAGGTTTACAGGCGAGTAGACATAACTAGTTATAAATGTTGTATCCTCTTGTGACGTATGAATGCAGGCCTGCAAGCAAGTAGACCTAACTATAGTCATGCTGTATGCTCTTGTGTTGTATGAATTGAGGCATGCAAGCAAGTAGACCTAACTAGTAATGTTGTAGGTGATTGTGTCGTATGAATACACGACTGCAGGCCAATAGAATTATTTTTTATTGTGTACTTGTGCATTGGTGAATAATGATAACATAATGAACATAACCATCTGCGATACTAACCATCGTCAAACACAGACAAAGGGTTGTAACATTTGCCATCTGAAAAAGTCGTTTATGTCATTAAGAGGCTAAGGTATGACTAGTAGCATAGGAGTTCTATGCAGTTCAACTCCAAGCTTATTATTTTTTTTTAATTAGAGGGGTGGTTTCATTTTAGTCTTTACAGACGGGTCCCCCTACCCCATGCCCCATCTTCACCTCTCCCTCTATCAGTCTATGTATCTCTATCTTTCCATCTGTATCTACCTAACCTCTGTCTGCCATTTTTCAACCAGTGGCCCGCCTCCATGGGCCTTTGTATGTGATTTATAAAGGTAGAGATAGAAGTGTCCCTGGGCCAGTGTGCAGAATGGATATAATGGTTCGTGAATCAATAACAGTACTCATGTCCCCAACCTTGTCATCATTAAAGACTTGCTCTGGCTGTAGATACGATTCATCCCTTATTCATGATCAATTTCCTTTTCCAGCTCATCCCCCAGGGTTAATTCCTTCCTTATACCTCCCAAAACCCTCAATTCCAATGACCTACCATGTCCTCCCATGTTGCTTTTCTTATTTACTTCCGTCGCTGGCAACAACGCGCCTGCCCAATGAGGTCATATGACTTTTTTCCAGGCCTGCCATTGGCTGGTCGGACAGGAAATGCCTTGAGACCAGTCCCGCAGTAAAGCGGCAGCTGCTGGGGGCCTTTGATCTTCTGCTGGTTCCTTACATGAACAGTATAAGTGGTGTCTGGGGGGCGGCCAGCAACCAGCGAGGATCATAGAAGAAATCAAACGAAATGGAGAAGGGCGTAGCCATGACGACACAAAAGGAAGCCCCCTGACCATGGGGGCCTCTGCTGGCCTGGAGGGTGTTGCTCCTATAGTAAAAGGAAGAGCTGGCTAAAAATGCCCTCATTTCCAGTCCTTTCTTTTCATGTAGCTATAACTTGTCCCTTTTGTTGCTCGCAAGTGGTCATTCAAGTACGGTGCTCAAAAAGGGGGATTTGAGTAGGTACCTAGTTGGTAGAAGTCAGTCAGTACTATAAACCATAAATAAACTATAGAGTGTGTGACATGAGTAGGTACCTGGTAGTGCAGCTCTACCTATTTTAAACAAGGCAGGTGACTTTTCAGACTAATGTGGTGAGTGCAAGTACTTAGGTGAAGCAGTGCACGACTTGTTTAGAAAAGAGGGCACATACTCACAGCTCTTTTTACAATAGGAGCAACAGCCTACTGTGGTGGTAGGGCGACGAGGGGTTATGTAGGGTAAAGGGGGAGGGCGGGGCTTGGGGCTTTTACCGATATGAGGGTCAAGTAAAATGTTTACGAAAATAAAGAAAGCAGTAGTCATCTGCCTGAAGATATGATCCCAATTGTAACACCTGCTACCGCATGTAGATCGAGCGTTACGAAGTTTGATAAGGTTCTAATAATTCTAGATAGACCTACTTTTCTCTGTTTTTATTTTACTGTCGGACTGCCACCTGCTCATGAAAAATTGGGGTCTTTAAAGTGAGCAGCATAGAATGAACAAGGCAAAGCCTCTTAAATGTAACTTTATCAGTCCTGACATCAGATATAAAGATCTGCCTAGGCTATCTAAAGCGGTCAATATGAACCCTGGCTATGCCTGGGATGACAAGGTTACTTTGACAGGTTTTGACTCGTATATTTTATGCTGCTTTCCTTGAAGATCCCAACAATCCTACATTTTTATGAGTGTAGCCTATAGCGCGGCTTGGTTTTACAGATTATAGAAAATATTGTCCAGTCATAAACAGATCAACTGTAGATCTCCCCATTTATATCATATGGCTAATCCTTCATCTTTTAGATGCAAATGTGATAATTATATCCGTCACGAAAACACACACCACGAAGCTGCTCTGTGCTTTGCAACCCATACTTATCAAGTATCGACCCCTAGTGATATCATTGACTTAACACTAACACCGTAAAAAGACTCAGTTTGTCATTCGTGAATTGTACTTGCCATGACGGCTTTTCCAAAGACAAAGACAGATTTTAGAGTGCACTCAGCATTGGGATAAGAGACATGGCTGCGGTGGTTTGGTGTGAAACGCTTCCCAAGACATTTTCTCAAAAGGCCTACCTTATAAAGGCGTGTAGTGGCAGCGTACTTCAGACAAAGTGACTTGGCATTCAAAGACTTGGTGTGGAGCATTCTGAGAGCACGAGGGGAAAGAAAGGTCATAAGAAATGAAACTGTGATAGTATTTTCCTCCTTCCATTATAGCTTATAATGAGAAATAAAGAAGACATTGTAAATGTAAGCCTGAAAGGTATATCCCAGGGTATATCTGTACCAGCAATTCCATACATGTGGTAATATCAGGGGGTGTTAAATTGATCCATGGTTTTAATGATATTTTGTAGACCTACACTAGTGTTCGTAGGGTCTTGTATAATGTTTAAATTCTCGTGGACCAGAAATATCTTTGTGAATCATTCAAAATCGTGCTCTTTAGGCCCACCATGAACCCAGCCTTACGCATCGAAGCTAGGTTAATGAACAAGTAATCAATGGATAATTAATGATGAGTGTGTGTTAGCAAAGGATAATTACACAAGGGCATAGCCCAAGTGTAATTATCCTTTGCTAACACACACAAGTTATGAATTATCCATTGACTACTTATTTTATTCCACGATACCAATAGATAATCAATAGAATACCAATAAATTCAAGTTAAAAACAAAAATTGTTCCCCCTCCCTGGGACTCGAAGCCAGCCATAGTGTGTACACGACCGGTACACACACCTCGGTGCCCGGCAGCAGACAGCTACAGCGCCCGTCTTGGCTTGGCTTGCTTTGAATGCGTCTCTCGGTTATGTATGTACACGATCGGTACACACACCTTGGCGTCCAGCTAGGCTTGGCTTGGCCTTTGTTTGAATGCGTCTCGCGGTTATGGCAGCGGCACACGGCGAAAAATAGTGTTTGTACACGACCGGTACACACACCTCGTCGCCCGGCAGCGGACAGCTACAGCGCCCGTCTCGGCTTGGCTTGCTTTGAATGCGTCTCGCAGTTATGGCAGCGGCACACGGTGAAAAAAAGATGCACCCGGACCGGGCCTCGATCCACCTACCTTTGACGGTTGAGCGCAATGCACTAACCACTAGACCACTGCGTACAGGCCTCGGCACCCGTCTCAGCTTGGCTATGTTTGAATGCATCCCGCGGTTATGGTAGCAGACAGCCCGCAGTCGTCGCCACCCCAGGCTTTGTATCATATCAAGACCTGGTTATAGCCAGCAACCACTTGTCAGTCCCTGTGGCGCAGTGCATGGGGAGTTGGATTAGGGATCTGAGACTGCAGGTTCAAGCCCTGCCCTGGCCATAAGATTTCGTGGGTTTTAACATGTAACATATGACATGTAAGAACATGTAAGGAGGCATGTTATCCATGTAAGGAGGCATGTTATCCATGTAAGGAGGCATGTTATCCATGTAAGGAGGCATGTTATCCATGTAAGGAGGCATGTTATCCGTGGATAACCACACGCCTTACAAAAGTGATGCTACAGCCTTCATGGTGTGCAATATCGACAGGTATGTGCATGGGAATATCCAGGAAAAGCACTGAGAATCGCAGAAATCGTGGAATAATGGCTTTTAATCAAACCGAATGTTGGAGGAAAGCAGCCTCCTTTGGTAAATACTTTCTCTCTCGCTCTCTCTTGCTCTCCTCTCTCTCTCTCTCCCTCTCTCTCTCTAGAGAGAGAGAGGCATAGCCTCCCATCCAACTTCTATGACAGCAACCCTTATAGATTTAGAGATGCATCACCTGAGGGTAGATTTAAAATGAATTTTCTGTTCATTTGGTAGGTGGTCGACCTGAAGTGAACCTACCCCATGGATGGACCACAATGATCCAAAGTACCATGTCAGGTAACTGCCGACTTTCTGCCATTCACAGCCCCTTCTGTTCTGAAGAATGTTCAGAGAGGTACCTCTCCCCTCCCCCTCTGAAGCTCCTGGCCCCATGTAAGACTGTCTAAATTAGTGTTTGTAGTAGACTGGTGCACCTATCAGTTGATCAAAGCACAGAGAAGGGACAGTAAGTACTGGGGGAGGCTATAATCAATGGGGGTAGGAACCCCCGGGGCATGGCTGGGACTGGTTAGTGTGATTAGCACTGACCTGTGGTCACTACACTCCATAAGGATAATTAATAGACCTCCATACCTCCTTTTCTTTTGCCATACTCCAAACAAGAGTAACTGCAGAGAGTTTATTGATAAAACAATACCTACGCAGAGGATACTATATGCCTCTGTCTTCCTCCCATTTAATTGTTCACAAGCAGAGCATAATACAGAAGAGAAATTCGAAATAGCAATGCAGCTGACGAGGGGGGTGAACTGGACTGTGGGCTTTACTTTTATAGCAGAGGACCGACCGGGTGAATTAAAAAAGTATATTTCAATACCTGTGTACTGAAATAGGAATTGAGAAATTGATGACTAAGATTCAATTATTATGTGAAAAAACGTTAGTACAAATGAAGGTTAGAATGAACAGAATTCAATGAAATCATGGTCTATATAATTATACTTAACCTAGATTCTATGCCTATGTAACATGAAAAACGGGGGTAGGGGGAGTCCAATCAAGGGCCTTTTGGCACCTTGGTCAAATAACCAGAAAATCCTTGGGATAGTGTTATTAAGTTTAAAAGAAAGTTAGTTATAAAGGATTAGTAGTACAAAAGTAGACATTTTATGTTCATCTTTGTAGACCTGGATAGGATTTATCTAGTAAAGAGTCATTGAGTTAAAATAAATGGATTACCTATTTGATGGACATTGGATCAGGATCAAATGAACATACCTGAAAGAACAAAGAACACCCATTACCTTAGATATCATTATCACAAACACTTTATCTTAGAATGGATATATTACCATTTTGAATAAAAGAAAAATATATAACAATATGATACAACGTATTACATACAATATGGTCCTACCCCTACATCCAGTCGTTAGATAATATCTATACGCAATACTATTGGATATTTCTATCAGCACTGATCAGGGTATTCTGTTAGTTTTTAGAGACATGGGGGGATCGGTAGGTTCGATTATTACTTATATCTCAATTATCAGTTCTAAACAAAAAGACAAAGCAGTGATTTAGGCCAAATAGTAGGAATGTGACGGCACCTACCCCTCTAACCCACTGACCGACTGTAAACAGTTTATCCACCAGTCCACCCCCCAAACCCACCACCCACTGCAGCCAACTCTAGTCCTACCCTTACCCATGGCAACGGTCCTCAGATAAGAGAGACCATTGCTCTCCTATCGGGGTTTCCCGACATAAGTGACCTGATCATGATGTTAATAATCATGCTGCAGAGGATTCACCACAAAAGTTACCTAATGATATTAAATATACAGGATATTGGTCCTATAGTTTTTGTTATGTAGATGCATAACTGACCTTATCGTATAAATGTCCTTTTCAAATATCATCCTATCCAATACTAATATACTATACTGGTTTCCTGAGAATCAGAAAACATGATGGCTCTGCTACTAACTAGCCCTAACACCACACTAGCGGAGCTTCACCAATGAACTGTAAGATCTGTTCCAAACATGTCCCACCACCCCTCGAGATGCGTGCGCATCTTGGCATGCAGGGGTGGCGCCACCTGCCTCCAGTCGGAAACACGACTCGCTGAGCTGGTTCCGCATTTAGCAAATTGCCTTTTCTTGCTCGCACCTTGTAGCTGACAAAGCCAATCACCCTACACCCCTCAGCCAACACACACACACATTTACAGAGTCCCGGGCTCTCCTTACCATCTCCCATACACCAGGGAATGCTATTATGTTCTCCTGAAATCATGATAATAATGTGAAAAGGCTAACATAATCTGAGATACAGGAGTACTGAGACAGGAAATTTAGCAGAGTAGGTTTTTTTTCTCTCAATCAATAAATCGGAAGTAGTAAACAGTGGTAGAGGTGACGGCTCATAGCTTTGGGCAATGGTCAGCAATACTGTACAGAGAAAAGTGGCCAGATTTTCTGGGGACGTACATATCTCCATGAGGAGGCACAAAAATAAAACCCAGAATAGCACCTGATAACTTTATTACTTTGAAAGGACAATATGTTGGCTCCTTGAAACTACCAATCATACATAGTTATCCCTACGGGTTCCATTTTTATAGCTGTGCAACAATAATTTGTCATTTTGTGTATATCCGACAGGTTTAATCAATGATTTATTTTTATTGCATACACTACAGAAACTCTTAATTTTTATAAGCATTGCTATCAAAAACCTTTTTGAGATATATATAGGGTGATAGAATTTAGCCGTCTTGTGAAAAAAATGACAGTTTTAGTCGCAAACACTATTTTCCCTCTAGCTCTCTAGAAAATGCTTGAATTTAAGTGGCTATTCAACTGCCGTTGATCGGCCGAATTTTCGTTAACCCGACCTTTTTTTCTATACTTTTGCATAATCAAAAATAATTGGATTAGCAAAATTTTAGCCGACCGACGGCAGTGGAATGCCCGCTTTAAATGGGCCCTGGCATGGTTATGCATGCCCGCATTTAAAAGTCACTTGACCACCCCTTGACCAATCAGGGCGCTGCAATTTTTCTGCTGGTTCCCACGATTTTATGATTGCTGTTTGAATCGGTACCCATGTTGTTAATTTACGGTGCTAGCCCCCCTTTAAGGTCAGCATGGATGCTTTAGGAAATAATGATCATGTAACCCTAATGGCCCACAACTTAGCAGAGCGTCAGCTTAAAATGACCATAAAATTCAGATTATAACTGTCAGATGAATGCAGCACACTTGTGTGGAGAATTCTGGTACATATGTTATCTAAAAGTGTTCAAGGGATGACCACACTCAATTAATAACATAAAAGATGCATTCAAATGCATTACTTTGAGATAAGTGTGAAAATTGCCAAGTGTATGTGCCTAGATAGCCTCGCCCATTATAATTATATATAGAAAATGATTGTTTAGAGAATTAACCTATAGCTATTCACAATTACTTGTCCAGAATCTAATATAGAACTGCTTCACCAGCTTTGGGTTTCTACTCTGATACCATCCATTCTTATGTCCTTTACATTCGCTCTCTTTAGCACACTCTATCTCTCTCTCTCTCGATCTCTCCCTCTGTCACTCTCTCTCTCTCTCCCTCACTCTCTCTTATCCTACCACCCTGCCTTCTGTCTCCCATCATCTCCCTAACACTACCACCTGAGTAGGCAGGGTCAATGGCTAATAAATTATTCAATGTGTACAGTGTCCTAATCTGCAAGCATCCTATCCCTATACACTGACACGGACAATGATAAGCCCTCTAAGAGCCACACTCTGTACACCATTTATACTTCATGCATAATGTCTATGGGGTCAATAATCTATTGAAGACTTGGTGCGCCAATACTGTGGCTTATTCACCAGGTTCCATAGAAGATTGCATGATTGATTAACACAACATTATCAAAGACCCAGAGAAATGTGTAATCTGTATTTTGTTAGACCTTGAGCAAAACATCTAAATCTTTGGAAATTTTGTTTCTATCTATCATAGATCCAGAGGAATGACTAGTCTATATGTGTCGATGAATGCCAGGATTTTCTCCAGATACATTTTTGTCATACTACAGCTCAGAACTTGTGACAAAAGACTTCCAAAATGTAGGGTTTTCTGAAACACCTTGTGAAATCTAATTTCAATTCTAGAAGGACCTTTTAAAAAATTCCAGAAGTCCTAGTTATATAAACACATACAACCTATTTAATTAACTAGACAAATGACTGGTTGACCTTGACCATTGATCTATCTTTCTCTTAGAGGTCACTGATCTACGTTTTCAATAACCACAATCATTTGGGAGCATGTGAGAGCATGCTCCCATGTTTTGATTTTTTACAGTGCATATTGAGATTAAGTCCAACATAAATACAAATCAGCAACAAACAGCAATGATAACTTAAGGGTTTGGGCAGATTCTGAAAATACCATGTCTTACTCAATTGTAAAATCCAATGTTTCCTTTAATGGAAGTACTTGTGTTGTATATAGCTGGATAACCATTCCCTTGGTCTTCAACTGTAACTATTAACCTCAAAACAGTTAAAAAAACTATCCCTCAAAGAAGATGCATTTCAGCAGTGGCTGGAAGGTCTGTCAGGGCACAGCTCCACTGCACCTCCCCTCAATGGCGCACCCAGCGGATTATGGGGTCCTTCACTTTATGCACGAGATCGATCCACAGTAAGTGGGTAATGAATGTTCAACACCATTCCGTCAGATAAGGTCACATTCATATTGAGAAAACTACATTACAGATACAACTTGATGGATGAATCCTAGAGCGTCCGGGCCAGCAATGTCGGAACCAACTGCGAAACTACATCGCCCTCTTTATGCCAGGGACAGTTACAGGTCTTTTCAGCTCTCCGTATTTAAAAAGAGATTGATGACAGCCCCCTCTCTGACCCAGAATGATGCAATACTATCAAGGAATAATTATGGCTCTTTAGATGTATGAAATATATAGGTCCCATTATTCTTACATCAATTAATCTATACCGTGCATTAACAGTCCCCTGCCCCGATTGTGAATTTTCATGTGATTAACAGCCCCCTTTTTCTGCCTCTGACACATGTACACCAACTGCCATCGCTCTACAGGAATGCCCCGCAGTCAGTACCTAATGCAGTACTTAGTGCCCCCCCCCTGGAGGATGATTTGTGTCAGTGCCTGCATATATGTGCAGCCAATACTACCGTAATACCTGGCATATAAGCCGCGTCTTATACACGAGGATGCACCCCTGGTGTGCCTTATAGAAGCAGAATTATCTAGGAGATATTTTTCTCTAAAGTTTCCTCAATTATCCCTTGACCCTGTATTGTTGTAAAACAGGACAGGGGATGCCCTAAGACAGCCAGAGGTCTTTGAATTTTGAAAATCCGTTGGTTAGAACAAAAGCTATAACATTATTTATTTTTACATTCACATCTGAAAAGTCTGGGTGCGCCTTATACGCGAGATGTGCCTTATACGCGAGGTATTACGGTAAGTAACCATTGAAACCTACCTATATGCCATAAACATGCCTACAAGATGGGTCTGATTGAATATACCTTATAATAGGCCCTATTGTAGCTTTCATTTATCATCATTATGATTTTTTAACGATTTATTCATTCATCTATTTACATTTGCTTAAACACTATTTATCCCTATAAATGGAGGAGTGAGTGAAAGGAACCACTTCCCTGATATGTGTACAATTGATTAATAAACCAACCAAATGTACCCTCTCAATCACACTCAAACACGCACCCACCTTCCAAATCTCCCCATCGACTGACCAATCAGAGATTAATATTCCGTGACGTCACTCGTGATCTTTGACGTCATAAACTGCCCTGCACTCCCGCCGTTAATGACCCATATGTTGTTGACGTAGTCCGCTGAAGTTCGACACGGCTTGATGTATTAGTACCCTAATACGTCCAATGACGTATTTAATTGTGTGACGCTTCGTCGGGTCTAAATACATTGCACCCAACAGTAGTGACCCAGTCATTTCCCTTTGCCTATCTATATTTTAGTTTTTGTAGCTGCTCCTGCACCAATACATAGAGGATCGATTCTATATATATATATATATATATATATATATATATATATATATATATATATTTATATGTATGTATATATATATATATATATATATATATATATATATATATATATAGCTCGCCAATGCTCAGTACTACGTATTCTTTCCTGCGTATACCTCTCTCTTTATAAGGCGAATAGTCTAAGACCATGCATTTAAACGTTCGCAGATGTATTTGGGTGGTACCAGGTAAGAATCTGGTGAAAGAATATCTTAAAGGAATTACAATTTTGCTATTCCCAAAACGGAACTGACTGCCCTCAGAGAATAAATTCCGTGTTAAGTTTCCAAAAGGTAATTGGTCATAGAAATGGTTTATGAGTGGTCAGGAATTGATTTTAATGCTTCCCAAGCAAGAAACAATTCTCAGCTAGTTCCCTCCTCTAATTCCCTGGCCTACCTACTATGGAAAGCATTCAGGTGAAACCCATCTTGGAACCAGTTCCCCCAGCTTTTCACAATGCAGTCTATTTCAGAGCAAGTCAATTCTATTACAGTATAAGGTGGGAATTGGTCTCTCAGGCTGAAGAATTGCTTGGAACTGGAAGGTTTGCTAGCTACGTGAGAATCGACTTCCAAATCTTTTTCGCAATGGCCTCCTGGTTCCACTGCCGTCAGTCGGGCGAGTTTTTTTTCTATAATAAGACCGATTTTCTCTACTAATATTATAAATCGTCGGATAAGGGATATTCCAAGCGATGCTCACCTGTGGAACTAGCGCATTATTATAAGTAACTAGCAATGGTGTGGTGCTTTCACTCTGATCTATACAGCTGCCGATGATCTGCACATCCACGTTATCAGCCACCAACTGAAATCATTGAAGGATGAGAAAACTTGTATGTGGTCCTCGGGTCTACATGTATGTATGTCAACAGTATATGGTCCATTGCACTGAGATGGGGACAAACCCATTTTTCACCATGGGAAGGGGGTAAATGTGACTAAAGATTGAACGTTTTGGATATTTTTCATTTCAATTAGGTGGGTAAGGTCAGGATCTTGCTTGGAAACTATGGTTTTGCCCATGTATCATTAATATCTAAAGCAGCAGACTACAAAATATAAGCTTTTTATGGGGTATTTCGAATGTTTTTTTCATAGTGCTCCCACTGGTATGGGGCAAAGTAAAGAGAAAATGCATTGGAAATGTATAATTTTTTTTATATGTGAGCCAGCAAGCAGAAATGGGGGTTCCTGCGGGATTTAGTACCTGTTTTAGCCACCAGGGGGCATCACTATGGCCTAGAATAGGAAAAATATGCCTAAAACTGTTTTAGGGTACTTTTTCATGGAGAATTCAATGATTTTTGATAAAACATTCTATTTTGGGTGGAAAGATTCCAAACATGGCATGTAAAAAGAACGTTTTTGGGCCTAAATAGGCATTTTTGTTGATTTCTGTTGCCATAGAAACATGATTTTCATTCTAAATAGGAAAATCAATGATCTCATTTGAAGGTATGTTTCACCAGGTTTACTATGGTGAAAACAGAACGAAAATACCATTTCTAGTTCAAAAGTTATGGGCAAAAGAATTAAAAAACTATGCTAATTTAGCTAATTAGCAAAAATTATGCTGATTTTTCATGTATCTCATGACCAATTAGATGTAGAGCTTATTGCCATTCAGGAAATGGTCATAACTACCCATATTTAGCAAGCCATTCTTCCAAGACTAACAGGAGTATCTTCTCTTGCAGTATATCACTGAAAAGCTAGTGATCTCAATTTTAAAGTTGACTTTTAGCACGGAGCACCCTTTCTCCTTGCCTCTACACATATTTCCACTAGCCCCCAATATTTAGCATTATATATAGTCAATTCAAGAACTATTCCCCTTATCTGCCTGGAGTTATTGTGGTGTAGGTAAAGTGGAACCATACGTGCCTCATTCTTTGATACATGATAGTGGGGAGAAATAAATCATATATATCAAATGCAAAAATATAATTAGAAAGCCTTAGGTGTCAACTACCAGTCATTAGATAAAGAATTTTAGATTCATTAACATTATACCTCAGTATTGCCATATTTGAAATTGCAATGTGATTTGGTGTAGTTTTAGAGGAACCATACGTGCCACATAAAGTGATTCCCACAGTGCATAGTTATGGGAGTTCCTAGAGATACATTGTCATAAAGATTAACCCCTTATGCACCTATCTACATGTAAATATTACAGTCTCATTATACAACTCAATGGAAATCTATGGCAGTTTTTCTATGTCAGGAACCGTACGTGCAACATGGAACCATACGTGCCACAATATGTATTATGCCTGAAATATCATGAATTAAGAAGTTTTGTTGTTATGACAGATTACTATTATAAAAGGGCAACGCCCAGCATCATGTAAAAATGATATCATGTCATTGTGTTCACTTGATGGTGGAAAAATTAACTTCCCAAAAATGAGCCTATTTGGACCAGAATCCCATAGGAACTAATGCTAAATAATGAAATCGACTCTAAAATTGGCAATGTTTGATATTAGTGTTCCCAATTTTCAGGGTAGGTGCCTCAGTGTGCCAGTATTTTAGACAAAAAATTTCAAAACAATCCTAGCAGTTTAATTTTTACCGCTTAGTGAGCCCTGTGTGACCCCAACTCAGTGCAATTGACCATATGACATTGTTCTCTTACTCGGGGATATTATGTGCATGCAAGTCGCGTATGCTGTGGCCCTGCTCCTCAGGTTTATAAGTGAGTAGTATATGACGTGGTCCACTTACTCAGGTCTGAAATGTATGTATATAAGTACCGGGTATTGAATGATACTTTGTCCTGTCACTCAGGTCCATGCCCATTCAGCAAAAAAGGAGGCGATTTTCTGATTTAGCGTCAGAAAACAGTGCTTAACGTTTTAAAACGTTTGGCCATGATAAGGAGCCATAGAGACATGTTTGGTAACGTATCTTTTTGTTGTTGACTGGTGTGCAGCATGAGTAAGTAGTATATGACGTTGTCTTCTTGTCCAGGTATTAACGTACATGTATGCAAATAGTGTGTGATGTGGTCCAGTCATTCATATCTATAAGGTAATAGGTAAGTAGTATATGATGCGGTCCTCCTCTTTATATGTGGACGTTAGTGGTATTTGGAAATGAACATGTAGCCATGTGGCATGTTGCTCAAATGTATTACAGAACAAATTCAAATTAGATGTGTGGGGTTGACGTAGACCAACCATAATCTCCAATTGCGCAAACCTGCTATACCTTCAACGCTATCTCCTGTCGAGGGACAAGCACTGGAGAATCCCATATAGCTAAGGTCCCCAGTGCAAAAGACCACATCCATGATATTACCCATCCTATGATAAATAAAGTCAGCAAAAACCCCACTATTGATTCCCATATGTTTCCCTATCTTATCCAACATCCAAACGGAGCTAACTAGATCATTTCACTTCCATTTCTTATATTTCTTCATTTTTAGTGAAGGGTCTATATCTGTATACCTTTCCCGGATAACCTTAGACAGGCCCTGGAGGAGAGGGTGATGGTTAGAGGTGGGTATGGGTTGGTGAAGTGAGAGTGTGGAGGGAGGATTGAGATGACTGTGCCAAGAGAACTTGTAGCTCATTGTTTATAAGAGCCAGTCGGCCAAGCCCAACATGTTGTCACGTTGAAATTCTGTTTTGCAAGACGACGCAGACTCTTCTAGCAGAGTCAACCCACCAAACCCCTACCTTCGACCATTCCAATCCTACTTGAAGCCTTACTGTAGAATTCACTTTAAATCAGAACATTAATCAAAGCACCAAGCATAGAGTTTCGTGAAAAGGCCCACACGTGTCAAGTTATTCGGATTAATTAGTGCAGAAGAGAGCGCAGGAGAGAGCTGGATTAAATGTCTTTATTAAAGTCACCCATTAAATCTAATCTATAGATTCGTCATGTGAACTTTTGATGCTTAAATACTGTTGTGTAAGACACATGACTGTGACCAACCAGTCTGAGGAGCAACCACTGCTTTTATGGTTAGTCAATGCATGAGCAGATTCAATAAGGATTCTGCGGTTTACTATATATAGTAAATTGCCTGAGCCAAGGGGGAGCACTTATATGTGTGAACAACACTCCAACTAGTCAGAACCCCCCTCTCACGCACATGATCCCTAGTATGGTGGGGGAGCACTTGAGATCTGCAGGACAGCCCTATTTTGCAGGTCCAAGGCGGTAAAGTGCTACTGGAAGTTAGCACCATCCTAGAAATACATTTCAGCATAGAAATCAACTACAATCTACATTTGAATAGTGAATATCAATGCACAAGCTGTTCTCCATAACATGATCTATTCTTCAAGGTCTTTTGAACAGTGGTACTTGGTGTTTATACCAAGCCTAATACTCCCCGTTTGCCATACCGCCTGAAGGTTTAGGTTCAAAATGGTTAAATCATCACATCCACACTATCCTAACTGATGCAGTGCACTTTCTGGTGAAAAAGACAAATGGGGGTGAATGTTGATATGGTTAGCAGGAACATTTGTCTTGTGGCCGCTCACAAACTAGTGCTTATGTCATTTGCAGGTGTGTATTATTCATCTAGTGTGTCAATGGTTATTTTATTATCTGTCCATAAATCATATCTGCCACCGCTAATGCACAATACTCAATACAGCAGTACCCTAGTCTCTGCAGGAGGGGGTTGGAAGAGTGGGGTTTGGGTTGATTTGGGTGACTGTGACTAGATTATTGAGATGTGGCCGATAGGGCTGGGAGTGGGAAAGAGCCAACGAATATTTGATAGCATGCAGACAGGGAGGAGATGATATGTTATAGAGGATAGCCACCGGTAAGAAGAAAAGAATGAAAAGCCCAGGAATGGAAAGGTAATAGTCCATTTGGTGGGTTAACAGGTAAGTATAGTAGGTGAGGAGAGAGTCCATGTATCAAGACTTGACAAGAAGGGTTTCATAGAGCCTGACTGATTTAAGGCTGGTACTCGGAGCCGGCCGATCAGGATTTCGTAGCTATGGGGCAATCAACGTCGGTCTGTATGTGAAAAGGGGTGGCAGTGAGTAGGGGTAGATTCTCATGGGTTGGGGTGGTGGGTCTTGTCTGTCGGTAGAAGAGAGGGAGAGTATGGGTAGCAGGAATAGATAGAGATTGGGTTGGGGTATAGGAAGGGGTGACAGTGGCAGTCGGTCTACCCACTCCCCGTGAGTCCACATAACACACCCATCTCTCCAAGGTTGGACTCCGCCCTTGACCCGTGAAAAGGCCGATCTTTAGAGTTACCACCAGTCTTTTTTTTTTAAGTCTACCCATCATCAATACACTTGAAAAAGACATACCGTATACCTAATAAATGTTGCTTGTTCTGTGTAAAGCTCAGGCATAACATCCAGGGATTAAGTGTTGAAATAAAGGACTTGTTCTGTGTCTGATACAAGACATCATAGACCTTCATAGGGCATAAGCCGACATGTATCATGCAGGCTCTACACATTAATGGTGAAGTGCGAGAATTATGGGGATCTAATTAAATGTGAGCCATGGTACCCCTATTTATATAGCTACTATGACCTATGGTTTGTGCGTATGGGCCTACGTGGGATCTACATACCCAAACCGTCTATTGGAAAAATCAATAATACTTTTTTTTATTGATTTGGCGGGAAAGGACAAGTCTAACCGTGCTCACATGGACAGCGGACTAAGCCGACACTACCTATGCATCACGTTGGTCTCGTGACACGGGGCCCCAGCTATCATTTATAAACCTTGTGACAGGGCCCCTCCTGTCATTGATAAAACACGGCTCTAGCTGTAGTATTGCAACAGATCTGAAACAAGGTAAAGGTCCTATATCCACAGTGGCCATTTGGTATGGCATTTCCTCTGGATGAGAATGTAATATATAACGAATAGACTTGAACGAATGCCTTTCAGGGGATGATATAGGCACGACGTGAAGCGGAGTGCCTATATAAAGCCCCTGAAAGGCATTCGTTCAAGTCTATTCATTACACATTGTGTTTATAACATGGTTTCCACCATTAATTCTAAGTATTTACCTTTAAAATTGATAGAATACATTGTTTTCTGTTACGAGCGGACAAAATGGCCCTCCGCCATCTTGGTTTCATATTGATGTCCCTCCCGAGTGGACCGCAGAGAAAAACACTCCATTTACACATGTTACACAGCATGTGTAGCCTTCTCAACTTATTAAAACAATTAAGATATATTCTATTTGATATTACCAATCTCCAATATATGATTTGAACACTATAATTGCTCAAAATGGCCAGAATATGATGAAATATTCCAGTACCGTGTAGCAAATCCAAGCAGACAGTTAGTTCAATCAGTACACACCAGGCGGCGCCACAGGTACTGTTGACAGGATGGTGAAGACGCATGGACGGTCGTTCACTCCGAAAGTTTATGACTTTTTTTATATTAAATACAGCCATAATATCAAGGAATCTAGTTGACAGGGAGGTAGAATAAGGTTTCAAGGATGTTCTGCCCAAAGTATATCATTTCATTTGGTATATATATTATGCTTCACAAATGGAGGATTTATGTTGGTGTCAACTCACTGTAAAGGTATGTCCGGTTCGCTGTCATTTTGGATTCTTTTATCCCGATATATGAGAACTCGTTGTATCCAGTTTAGGCACAGAAAATCATTCCGAAACTCGATAACCATGTTATAAGACGGAATACATTGATACCTAATCCCAAAATGCTGTTTCAAATGTCTAATAGCCTAGCTGTGTATATAGAGGGAACTGCATTGCTAAATGGGCGCGCGACTAAACCGACCTAAACATGACAGTAGCCTCGCCATGCCAGATGAATGGGGAGTTACTATTGGCTGCTACAGAGGTAGCCTCATTCTCGCTGAGGCCACTTCCGGCGTCTTGCACATCCATGTGGCGGAGTCCATCTTTTTTTTTATGGGGATGGAGAGGAGGCATGGCGAATTATTGGGAATTATCCACTATTTCCGTTATGTATAGTACTCCATCATAGGATATGATACTAGCTAGGAGTCGCAGATACAACACTTCTTTTTCCCCCAGTCTACATATACTAGTACGCCGGCAACTGGTTGTGTAATCCATTAGAATGTCAAATGTTTCATTCCTTAAATGACATGCTCCCATTCGCATATTGACTCACACCTCGGAAAGAGGCACACGACCGATTTCCCGAAATGAAACTCAACTTTCAATGAGGTGCTTTACTCAAAATGCACTGTTGGAAAATCCCATAATATAATAAAGTGGATCCACTGGTGACAGTTATATGAATCTGAGAATGTCATTCAACAGGAACAAATATGACATTATATTGAGATGCAAAGCATCTCTTTGCCTGTATGCACACCTTCTAATGATCATATTTACCTTTATTTTCTATTCAACATGATGACCTTCTAAAGAAATACATTGCCTTCCTATTGAATGCCAAGAGGCGAAAGAATCAAAACATAACAGGGGGTGGCGGCAGGGACAGGGGTTTCAGCTGGGAAGGGTTACATTTCTTCATGCAGTCTTGTATAAGGGACACTCCCAACATTGAAGAAAAGGCAAGGGATGCAATTCCTAGTTATATGGGGGCCCTGCTGGCCCCAAACACCTTTATTTGTCGGCTCATGCGCGATAACGCCTGTAAATGCACATAAAAGAATTTTCATAGAGGGGTTATTTTTTAGGCTCAGGCCTATCCCATTTCAACGTGAATTTAATTTGTGATTCAATATGACGAGGTCTTAGCAAGTTTTTTCTTATATACTCAGGCCCCCTTCCTTTGTGGGAGGACAAGGCCCCCTGCCCCTCCCCCGTTTCCTACACCCCTGGGCCCCCTAGCCCCTCCACCTTTCATTTGACAGCCTCATCCGTGTACACATCTGTCATATATAGGCCCCTACTATTTTAATGTCCTTCTTTTCCTTGCTCTATTTGACTGCCCCATCCTCTTTACACTTTCAAACAGTGTTGGTGGCGTCATGTTACCAGAGCTGCCATTGGGTAGCCTCAGCTGGAAAAGATGAGAGGTTACCAAAAAGAAAATCAATGCTAGTTTATATGCAAAGGCAGTGGTCAGGAGGAGAGGTCGGTTTCGATTAGACTTGAGATGGAGGACTGGAGGAGGACTGCCATGGGGGGTGACATGGACTGACGGGCACTGGAGGCTGAGGAGATCGGTGAGAGGGCAATACCCAGACTCTACTCAACACAGCGTCTCATTAGAAAAGGTACCTTTTAAATATGTAAACTTGTATGCAATGTTCGAGTAGGTTAGTTATGATGTATACATGGCCTGTTAATTCAATGGGAAATGTTATCCCCTTTATAACATTGGAAACACAGAACCCTTCAATGTCATTTACCTGGAGGCATAGAAGCTAAAGAGAGCACTAAGCCGGTACCCCCTCACATTAAAAACCATGTTCTGCTTAAATTTGTACTCACCACATTAGACTGAAAAGACACCTGCCTTGTTAAAAAAATAGTGTGTATTGTACAAGCAGGTACCTTACTCTGTGGCTGTCCTTTTAGTGCTCTTGTTTTGATTAGCTATCATCTTCATTGAATGGTACTTGTACCTGACTGACATGAACATTTCTGTGCAACCAGAAAAAAAAGGACTGAAAAGAAAGTGACTGCAGCAGGTAAGGCACTTCTAAAGCAGAGCCACCCTTTCCCCTATGTGCAACACCTTCCAGATCCTCAAACCGATTTCCATGTTATAGCAATCTGGAATAAGTCTGAGTCTAATGGGTACTCCATCCTCCAACCATACCACCCCCAAACTAACAATTTCCTTCCCTACCCTTGTCCGTCTTCTTTCTTACGAATATTACCCCATTTATCTTTACCCTCATCTCTGTACTTTCCTCTTGCTATATCTAGCTCTCTACCACTTCTGCCATATACCACCTTCTATATAGTCTCTATAACCCCTTTTTACGGATAGGACACTTGTACTTCCTGTGTTCTGACAGTAGCCATCTCGTCACGCTGCCAACTTCCGGTGAGGAGATACATACCGACCGGATGTGGTACTGCTTAATCCTGTAAGGGCAGCATGACGCCTAGAGTGTCATTTTGTCCTTATAATGCACCAATACAGTGCTGTCGCCATAACTACATTAGTGCATCATGCCGACCCCTCAGGAATGCCTCAACCCCTGAGAACAGCAGGATTATATTCATGTATCATGATAACCAAAGGAGGTTATCTATAATGCACTCTGTTCCCCTGAGGAACTTTGTAGAACTGGCGATAGCGCACTGACATCTTTGTTGTACTGGAGGGTGTTGCTCCTATAGTAAAAGGAAGAGCTGGCTAAAAATGCCCTTGTTTCCAGTCCTTTCTTTTCATGTAGCTATAACTTGTCCCTTTTGTTGCTCACAAGTGGTCATTTAAGCACAGTGCTAAAAAAGGCAGATTTGAGTAGGTAACTAGTTAGGAAAAGTCAGTCAGTATAATATACTATAGAGTGTGTGACATGAGTAGGTACCTGATAGTGCAGCTCTCTCTGTTTTAAACAAGGTAGGTGGCTTTTCAGACTTATGTGGTGAGTGCAAGTTGAATGGTGAAGCAGAGTGTGACTTCTTTTGAAAAGAGGGTACCTACTGACAGCCCTTTTTACTATAGGAGCAACACGCTCCAGAGCACTTGTATGACTCTCTCTGTATTTGTGTAACAATGGATGTGTAATAGGCTGCCTTTACCTGTACCTTTGTTGTACAGAGCCCTTGTATGACTCTCTTTGTATTTGTATGACAATGGATGTGTAATAGGCTGCCTTTACCCGCTTCTAAAGGGAAGCTATAATGTGTGCAGGGACCGACACACTCCTCTGTGAAATTAAGTAATGTAGTTTTCTTGCCATGACTTAAGCTGTCAAAATTGCGTCAAACATAGATCTATTACTCATTCACTAATCCAAACTACATGTATACTATTTTCAATCTGATTGTATCTTGGGCACCTATGCTGACACCTATCCTAATACCAATTAAACTGCAAATGTTGTTATATCCACGAAAACAATGTGTGCCTTATTATGACGATAATAGTCAAAAAGCACAAGTTTGACAGCAATAAATGTTGCTCGATGGAACCTATTATGACCTTTTGGGTTATCTACTCACCCTACCTGCCACACGAAGCTTACCCTATTTGTGCCCCTGCTATCAGGCCTGCAGCCCAGATTGGATTGGAATTGATTAGAGTAATTAATGGTATAACAGCAGGCAGTATATGCTGTGGGCTCATTTCTCATGGTTATTCATGAACATGCTTACACCAAATCGCAGTCTATTGGTTCAGCCCATGTTATACAAAACCAATGAATTTGGTTATAGAGAAGCACGGGTGATGGTCAGGATTGGATATAGAAATCCCAAGGAAATCCCCTGAAGTCCATAACCTCTTCTCATGGTACAAGGCTATGTATAGTTTGGGTTCCTGAAAATAGCGGCCGTCTGAAAATACGCTAAATGTAGCAAAACTGGGAGAATATATCATAACATATTAAAGTGACGTAATATATGACGTGTAATTAAGATATCAAAATTTGTTCTGATGGAGGCAAATATAGTATGAGTCCTAGGCTCCTTAATTATTTCTCTTGGTATACTTTTTTCTTTAAGCAATCCATCCCCTTCATCTCTCCACTTCGAAGACTCTGGCATCCACCCAAGAGATATAGAGCTAAGTGGGCATGAGCCATTCATACTTAAGGGAACTATCTGATCCCTTTGTCTGTGTCTGGTCCACAAACAGCCGAAAACCGTCAACATAGAATGGAAGAAATGCCCCAGTACCATGAACAAAGGTAATCACTGACGTAGGTATAGTATTGATCACTATTAGTTACTGGATCATTGTTAATGGAGGAGAGGGAGGGCTCCCCTTAGTGAAAACCTAGATATATGCACAAAAGAATAATCCTAATCAATCTCACGAAAGCATTCTGTCAATACATACTATTCATTCTATTGTCAAGGTGGCCTACTGTACTAATATCATCAGTATAATAGTCCTTTTCTTACAAAACTCAGCAGTTCTAATTCAAATTCAAATGACTATTAATGTAGTTAGTCCGTGTACACTATGTGAGCCCTGCCGATCCCACCAATTTTAGATGATCATACAGGTTGGCTTTACGTGGTAACCGTGGCTATTTTTTTATATCTTACGATTCCTGACAGAGGTGAATTTAGGTCCTACTTAGCTCTACTAGGAGAGTGGGTGCTCTTCCAGGTAGACCAGGTACTACCTACCTATAGTATACAGATACAGGTGTGAGTTAGACACACCCTACACTCACCTGTACATCACCCTATGATGCCTGCACTGCAAAAATGGTGTTTAGATCCTAAACACAATTCTAAACATATTCTTGCAACGTTTTTGTAATCACATTAATTTCTTGAACATGTTTAGCCAAATAATGTGCTTAGCTCAAGTGTTTAGAAATGCAGGTGTTTAAGTTTAAACTTTGTGTTTAGATATCTATGACTTTTTGTGTTTAGGTATTTATGAATTTTTGTGTTTAGATGTTTAAATGATTTGATGAAGAGTTAAGGTTTGCTGACATGTATGCATTAAAAAAAAGAGATATATTTTGTTTGTTTTCTCATTTACTGGGGGGGGACATCAGCAGGTATTTACTTGTCAAAGTCTCCAAAGATGTCAGCCACAGCTATATACGTGTACATGTATTACACACTACATCAGAATGAGAGACTTGAGAAAGTACAACAGCTTGGCAGGAAAGACATTGCCTTATCTATTCCAGAATAACATCAACTAGGTGTCAGTCATGGAGCTTATTGATTATTTTATGCTAATGATGGTGGCATAAGGTGAATCTAGTCAATTTTATATTGCCCTTTCTATTCACATGACATTCTATGAAATGAAACCATGATAAACATGGGATTTGGGGACATTTGTCACAACAATTGATTATAACTGTTTGCAGATAGTCCATTCAAAGGTAGTGCTGCTACCTGGTGTGGATTCAACATCCAAGTATCTAAACATATTGATGTTTAAATCTAAACAGCTTTTATTCAACTGTTTCAACTCTAAACATCTAAACATGTTTAGCAAAAACGTTTATGTAGTTAGAATAAAAGTGTTCATTTCCTAAATGTGTAGTCAACGAGACACCCAACTGACCTATATGTTTAGGTTTTAAACATGTTTAGACCTAAACATGTTTAAAATTTAAACACCATTTTTTGCAGTGTGGTACCCAAAACACTGTCAGGTGTTCAATGGATGGTCTATTATACCAACACTGTCTACAATGCACTCAAAAAAAAAGAGTCTGGCTCTTAGAGTGAGAGATATGGCATTGGACAGAGATGCTGTTTCTTTTTTTTTTTAATCTTTCAGCAAGTGCTTTTTAAAATCGGTTTACACATATCACTTGGTATTGTTGGTGTCTGATACGATATATTGTATATTATTTATAAGACAGTTGCTACTTGCTTGAAACGAGACTAGCGCTTTCGAAAGTTCAGCAAGGTTATGTTTGAGTAACATACCAGTGGGCACAGCCCCACTTATTCAGTGACTAATCAGCCCTACACCGTAGGCCTTATAAAGGGGTTACAAACAGTCTAAATTGTAATGGTTATGTAGCCCTGCATTTGTAGCACTTATCAAACTACTCAGCTGTAGGGTGTATTAAGCCCTACAGCTGAGTGGCTTGATGAACACTTTAAAGAAATATAGACACCTTATTACAAAAGCCCATTATTTCATACATTCAATGATTTCAGATAGTCAAATATTCAATTTCTTATGCCAGTCTGTGTAATTCTTGAATAGCTTGTGTATTCCTGGTTTCAGTGTCCTTATTGATCCATGGTGAGATTTGAACCAGGTACCTGCTGATTGTGAGTCCTTTGTTCTCCATTGTGAGCTAGTGAGGCAGGTGTTGAAAGTGGCACCATCAATATGCTATTTCAAATAAAGACCTACTATTGTGAGATGTCATTGGTCATGTGAGGCTCTGTAGATTAATATGAAATGCAGGACCGGAGTGGAGCATATATGGGTAGTTATCACCCAACAAGCTACCAGTCAGCAGACCAATATTTAGCAGATAGGGGGATTGGAGGATGATGGGGTACTTACATCTCACTCTATCCAAGCCACTGACCAGTGGATTAATGCATCATGCCCATTGTTTGACATGATTAATAAATGCAGCCCTAGTGAGTAACTCACCAGTGCTACATTAGTGCATTATGCCAGCAGGGTCAGCATGATGCACCAATGAAGTGCTGGAGAGCACTTCATTGGTGCATCATGCCAAATTATAGGCAAGATGTATTCGTGCATCAGCAGGTCTTAAAGGGTTAAGTAATTGGTAACCCCTGGATTATAAATTAGATTCTCAACTCATTACAGAGAAAAGGGATAGCAATGTTTTCAGGCCCTAGACACAACTACCTTTTGGTAGATAGACTGCTAAATTAAAAATTTTAGAAAATCCTCACCGCGACTTGAACTTGCCACCTTTAAATACAAAGTCCAATGCTGTACAACCTGAGCTAATGAGGCATGTTGTGTGGGTGTTGTTAAGAATATAATTCTTAGGCATTATGGTTCCAGGGACTAGAGGAATATATGAAGGCTATTTGACAGTATTTGCAGGAATGGGTGGCAGGGGGCCTACACAGTTTCCCAAACCCACTATGAATAGATATTCATGATCAGATTTTCGCAATAAGATTGACTTACCAAAATAAGCAATCTTTACCAGTGTTTACAAAAATTCTCACCAGAACTTGAACTTGCCAACTTCAGATCCAAAGTCCAGTGCCCTATCACCTGAGCTAACGAGGCATGTGGCCAAAACCCAGATGTTAATTGTAATAACAAGAGTTATTCACCAAATATTCAGCACTGCAGATGCACCCCTTATCAAGTCAACCAACAGAATAATAAGCACTATAATATTATTATTTGCAGGCCTAATTGGTCCTTACAAATGCACTGAATAATCAGCTACTGATAAGCTCTATGTCTGCAGCCCTTCATTCAGACCTCCTAAGAAGGTCTTACATAAAACACTTATTAGGAACTCCAAAAGCAGCCCTTATAAACCTATAGCAGTTCACTTACTAATAAGAACTTCCTTTGCAGGGCTATTTATCCAATCAAATGACTATAGTTTATAAGCTCTTTATATGCCTTGCTGTCATAGCCCTGCAGCTGTAGCTGCTATCATGGGCTACAACTGTCACATGTATTAAGGGCTGCATCTGCAGTTGGATTTAGTTGAAGACTGAGTGCTGCCTGAATAGTTAAAAAGGGCTGCAACCTCTTGAAGCACAAAATCAACTACTAATCAGTGGTGCTGTGCTCACTGGGATTAAAGGAAATTGCAGTCATTGATGAGCAATAAGTATAAATTACTTGTGGTTGTAGAATGGAGGCTTGGACCTAATAGCGTTGATCCTTGAGAGGTCTGAGCTGTTCTGTCCTAAAATATTGCACATATGACTGATCTCCTCCATTATTTTGCATCCATTGTGTCATAGTTCTGTTGTGCAAATAGCAAGCTCAAGAGCAGCTCTTAAAGTCAAAAGCACCAACCTCCTCGACACAAACCACTATATTGTTTTCCCTCACCAGATGACTGCTACACATGTTCCTGGCAATCATTCATAGCCGTGAAATGTTGCCTGGGTTTTCACCAAAAAGAACTCTGGAACCCAGAACTAGCAATGCAGTGTTAACCAGAGGCAGGCATTTTTACTAAGATGGATTATTCCCCCAGACCATTTTCCACCGCAGTTGGAATTCCCTCACAGGTTTGACAAGTGAAAGGGAAAGCAGATGATTCATAATGACAGGCCGGAGGCACGGTTCACTATGCCCTGGTGTCTGTAAGGCGCCCAAATACATTTACACTGCTAGTTGAGGCTGGGTAGGACTGATGTAATTATATCTCCTATAATTAAGATAACATCATCCACTGCCTTCAACTGCTAATCTAGAGATATTTGCAAATCCCTTTTGTACACTATCAGGAACTCTTCTAATGAGACTTTAATTCATGGATACACGTTATCATGATCTCTCATAGGTTATCCTTTAGGGCATCCCCTCTTGACATGTATATGAACCATTTCTCTCTTGTTTGAGTTTAGTTTTTATTCACTCCATATGTAACTATGCTGCAATGATGATAGTTTCAAGATAATATAAATGTATTTATTAGGAATCAGTCAGATACCAGTGTATTACTTTGTGTGTTACCTCTCCCACAAGAGTATCCATGTGAAGTGAATAGCATAAATGGCCCTTGGCGAAATGTGGTGGCCATCTCAGCATAATCATGGTAAGAGGAGACGGGCTTTAAGGTGGGGTAAAGCTACTGATGGGAAGGTACCAACTGAACTAGTATTCTACATGTCTTCAACATTAAGAAAATGTGGTATATAATCACAATGAACCTATTCGCCTATAGAGTAATGACTTTCAACCTAAGATTCTATGGCATCAGATAGCTGTTTAATAAAAACATCAAACACTTCATCATACATACTGAATATTTTTCTGTTGGGTTTCACTTGCATTGGCATGCTAGATAATCATCATATCAATATTGAGTGCCTCTAAAATAAGAAAGAATCCTGGATCATTTTAAAGAAGGTATTGCAGTGATTTACTAAGGAATGGTTCAGTCCCACTAGAGGGACTGGATGATCGAGGCTGGTTGTTGTTAGGGTACTCTCAGTGACAATGGACTATTTCAAATCGTTAGTTTCACCTGGTATATATATATATATATATATATATATATATATATATATATATATATATATATATATATATATGTGTGTGTGTGTGTGTGTGTGTGTGTGTGTGTGTGTGTGTGTGTTTATGAAAGATAATTCGAGTGATAAGATCCAGAATACTTGAAGCCTCACCATCAGCATTATTGTCCTGGTGAATAGGAATGTTAGAGGGCAAGAAAAGTGTGTGTTTACTGCTATTGTATGGACTTCCTATTAATAAAGAATGTTCTGAGGGGCAGCCAGAAGTCGGTCTGGAGTCACTGACACACAGAAAAAAAAACACAAAACATAAATCTCTGATAAAATGGCGTAATATTGTTGCTGCTATATTGCAGTTTCCTACAATTCTCCCAGACTGTTTATGGTATAGTCTGGGCACGTCCGAGACATCACACTCACCTGTACACTTCTACCCCAGTCTCTTCTCCCTTGGGAGGCGTGGGTGGTGGGGGAGGCTCTATGGGTCATATCTAGCACCCTGGAGGTGGAGAGGATCCCTCACAGGGGATCCAGAGAAGTCATAGCTCGGCCCCAGGGACCCCCTACATCACCATCCTGACACTAATACTACGATATGACCGATATTGTGAGTGAGCGGCTTCTAGAGTCGTCTAGTGCCCTATGTCATAACGCAGTAATGTAAGATAGTGTAGACTAGACCTCATGTACCCTCTATACAATTGTCTGTCTCTCCATATTCAGGCAATATCTACTATCTTGCGTCATCCTGTGTTTCATACCACATAGGTCAATATGGAGGAAAGTAGACTTGTGTTATTAATCTTTTGGTCACATTTGCTTTGGTCAACTTTTGATTGCTGAGTTAATTAAATCATGTCTTGTCTCTCGGCAAATCAAACGGATCTTTTTATAAGTATATAGGAGAATGGGAACAGGCTTATAATATTATTCATGGAGTGATTCCGTATCAAGAAAATATAATACCCAATGGCATATACTAATACCCATAGTCCGCAGACACAGGCCGATAAAGGGGGTAGATAATCAAAATCGGGGATGTCGGGAATTTCTTAATTATTGTCGGCAGTTTACATCTGTTTCATACCACATAGGTCAATATGGAGGAAAGTAGACTTGTGTTATTAACCCTTAGGTGCCCA
The DNA here is from genome assembly GCA_949317995.1 of Acholoe squamosa. Lineage (NCBI taxonomy): Eukaryota > Metazoa > Annelida > Polychaeta > Phyllodocida > Polynoidae > Acholoe > Acholoe squamosa. The sequence goes on from OX439044.1 coordinate 32,856,980, forward strand.
AGTGCGCTTAAATGCGTGGTTTTGGGCTTGAATACATGCATATTGAAGCAAATTATCATCCAGGAATATCTTCTGGACCAATGTGCAAAGTTATACCCTCTTTAGAACGGCCATGACCCCCTTATTCCAATGAGACCTTCCTTTTGACTGTAACTCTATTACCTCAGATACAGTGAGTCAAAACCTGAAAATAAGTTGTCATACATGTGACTCTTTGGAAGGGAATGGCATAGAATAGGATCTAGCATGATGGCAAGGTGATTCTGGATCATTTGCCCCCTATTGCCACACCTTTGATAGAATAGCCCACCTTGCAACTAACCTTTTCATAGGAATTGTTTATATCCATGAAAATGATTTCATGAACTGTGACCAAGACAATTTGCACCCCAGTAGTACACACAGACAGAACTAGTTGAGTATAGTTATGCAAATCTCACACTTAATGAGATTAGAGTAGCACAACACTAAAGAGACTATAATATAGTATATTATACTAGTGAAAAACAACAAAAGGAACATTTTGGTTGCTATGGAAACCACACTCAGTCAGAAATTTCTCTCTTAACTGAAAGTTGAAGTAAAAAAGAATCAGGTGCATTATGTGAATTCCATATGAAAGACCTGTTCAGAATTATATATTTATATATATATATATATGCATAGTCTTTATCGCTGGGGTGATTTAAATGTGAAATAAATGGAAAATCATCAAATAATTCTGGGCACATAAAGGTTAATCTTTTGGTCACATTTGCTTTGGTCAACTGTTGATCGCTGAGTTAATTAAATCATGTCTTGTCTCTCGGCAAATCAAACGGATCTTTTTATAAGTATATAGGAGAATGGGAACAGGCTTATAATATTATTCATGAAGTGATTCCGGATCAAGAAAATATAATACCCAATGGCATATACTAATACCCATAGTCCACAGACACAGGCCGACTAAGGGGGTAGATAATCAAAATGGGGGATGTTTTGTCGGGAATTTCTTAATCATTGTCAGCAGTTTACATCTGAAAATATCAAATAATTTGATATTATGTCTCCTTGAATTATCGGCCATTTTTGTCGGATTTCTTTTAGTCAGATAATCATTATCTGCAAGCAACTGTTACATTTCAAAGTCCACAGGATAGTTTCTACCCCCTTTGTCTGCCAATCATGCATTATCTGCCCTATGATCGGCCGATAGAAGCTCTGTGGACTATGGCTATAATACCTATAGTCCACAGGGCATCTTTGGCCAATTTTGCCCATACATTCCCTACACAAAAGTCGGCCGAAGAGGCCCAGTGGACTATAGGTATTACTTTACATAATCTCAGCTTGCCAACGTACCTAATTTCATGAAATGAGAATAGTAATCTTCCTTTCCATTCTAATCTATTAACAATCTTTTAAAATAGGTAAATCGAATGACCATACGGCATGCGGTCCCTGTTTCCCATCCCCATGCTAATACTTATAGTCCACTGGGCCTCTTCGGCTGACTTTTGTGTAGGAAATGTATTGCCAAAATTGGCAGAAGAGGCCCCAGTGGACTATATGACTAGTATCCCACATGACGCCTTACCACTGCATGGCCATGTGCGGTTGCATCGGGCTCTAACCATGTAAGTAGGACAAAGTGAATTGATGCTTTATCCCCCATTGTAAGGCGGCTAGATAATATGATATAGGATGCAGATGAATCTTGTCCATTGGTCGTCATAATGCATGAATTCAGCCCTGCTCAGACTTGGCGAGTAGACCTACTAGTCCTATATTGTAATTGGGTTAATCATGGCCATAAAGAGACATGAGTCTGGAGTCGTGAAGCAGTCAGTCCTTAAGGGGCTAAACCCATGCTGCAGAATTAGCCCCAGGAAGTTGCTCAGAGTAAAGCCCCCTAGCTCACACCGACTCCGGCCGCCGATTACAAAAGCAGTCCATGTAATAATCCACGCCCCTCTAAAGGAGCTCCTCCTTCTTCTACCATGGGCTGTGGTGGCTAAGGAGTCGGAGGGGAGCAGCTCAGTGAAGCTCTTACTTGCAGGATTTGGAGCAGTGAGCTGCTCTAGGTGCGTTGACATGTAGGCAGAGCTACAGAGAGAAGTGGTGCGTAAAGTCTGCGATCTAATACCCTATGTCGACCACCTAGTGTTCAGTGACTTGGGCCCTGGGCAAATATAAAGTGGTATACTAAGGGAAGTATTACCTAACATCTAACCTTTAATGAAAACCTATGTCCATGTAGTTGCTATCACCATCTAACTGTCTTACCTGAATAATCTTAGGCCAAAAAGATCGGTTGTTGGTTTCCGGTAGCATGCTCCAAAAAATTGAGGTCGGTAGGTCGGATTCTTTCTTCCGGTTTTTCATCCAAAACCTTGCTGAGGCCTACTTATATATTGATTTGTTGACATACATGTCTCCACCGGTAATCATGGGAAAAAGAGTTGGGATAATATAGGGAAATGTGCACATATATTTCCGAGAGTTTACTTAATCAATAAAAATGTTCAAATATATGAAACGTTTCGGGAAAATCATCAAAAAATCTTCCAAACAATCTGTTAGGCTGAGTTCGGTCGGGTGACTAGAAACCTTTTTTGCCTGTACTAGGATGCTTAGGCCTATTTTTAGGGAACAACACCAAGACCTCATTGGACACAATATGATTATACTATCTTTTCTATTCCCGTCAGTTACACCTTAAATAACGTAGCAAAAACGAACTAGCTTACCAATGAATCACATATGCGAGTATCCCTACAGCTCGTTCACTTCTCCCTCCCCTATCTCAGCCCATCACCCTCTGCTACCCTTATCATCTCCAAAACCCACCCCCCCCCCCATTCAACACACACACATACCCCACTAACAAACCCACTAATGCACTCTAGCTAGTGGCTCTAATGAATTAATCAAAGCCTACACAGTCATCAAACAGATCACTAGTGCTTCTCTTTTTATCCCGCAGTTCTTTCTACAAATCGAATTGATAACTTAGAAGGGTACCAATAGAGCTTTTCTAGTTTTATTAGCTCCTTTTTGGGCTCTCTGACGAACATGGTGGGTGCAGTCATGGTGTTGGCTAAGTGCAGAAGGGGGATATACCCGACAATTTGAAAACCTGGTATTCCCAATTTTAACCTATCTGACTAATGCTACATGTAATTTTTTAAAGTTGTAAATCGCAGTGGTTGATGGATAGTTCGAGTAGAAACATTAAAAATGAGACGGCATATATTTACAATGAACAATACCCTTTTAACATAATATTATATAGTAGTATAAGAATAGAGAGATCATTAAAAAGGGAAAGACAAAGCAAAAATGAGAATAAAGAAATTCGATATGAGGTATAAATAACGAAAGAGGGTAAAAGAGTATGAGTATAAGAGGAATAGAATACACGTATGTGGTTTTGAGGTTATCAAAGAGACAACATTAGAGAAAGACTAGTAGCTCTAGAGAGTCAGAGACAGACAGACAGACATAGAAAATGGCGATATGACAATCATGTTTTGTTAACATAGAGCAGTATGAGAAAAAAGAGTCCTAAATACGTCTGAGCCTTGACATGATAAGTCCACAGAGTCTGTTTATATTTGATCCAGCAGTATGTCCGTGTTATGCCTGGCCCAGCATTGATTGACAACTGAATCAGCCCCTGATCTTATTTACAGACCAACCTCTGATTCCCTACCTCCAACCCCAACCTCACCTACCCAAGCCAACAAAGTAAAATATGTTTACTACTGTAAGGATGGGTAGAAGATTTAAGCCATAGTTTAACCTTTTTGTGCCCAGGTTTATTTGGACCTTTTTAGTTAATTCCTATATGGATGCTTTGATTTTGATGGTCACATACACATACCGTCTGCAAGTAATTTTTTTAAAGCACCATTTTCAGATTAGATGTACTGAATATTCTTGGAGTGCACCTTTTCTTTGATACATGTATAAAAAGTTAATGTCTATGGTAACCAACATGTTCCATTTGTTAGATTAGGCACTACAGCTTGCTTGGGTGTCCATAGTTGCTTGGGTGTCCATAGTGCCCCATCCTTGATATCTATTAGCAAAATCTTGCTATTAGGGTATGAAGTAACCCTCTGCTGATGGAAAACGGAACTGTTGTAATAGGAATAGAATGATACCTAATCAGAACCTCCTGCAAGCCTACAGGTGGAATTTGGGAGCGTCCCCTGAATTACTCTGGGTACAGTACATTCATTAATTATGAATCTGTAACCTTCAGAATGGTTTAAAAGCTACCACACCTATTTATACGTACCTACCAAACATGAACCAATGGAAAATAGAAAATCGAACCTGGGCTGGCTCCTACCCTACCTCTAAGCTTTAAGTTAATGCACCCAGTTCACCAAAGTATAATGCAGCCAGTGTTGTATTTGTTATGCATGCTGAGCCTGTGGGTCTTAAATACTCTTGTAGCTGGTTAATGCAGTACTGACAATCAACTACCATTACTGCACTCGTCATTATGTCTAATGAATGTGAAGCCCCCCTGAGGTACCACGTTGCCATTAATGGTTAAATAAATGTTGTGAAGACAAAATGAGAATAGTTTGGGGATGATTTTGGTGATGAATTGATTGTGGTACCTACCACATTTTGGGCATATTATGTCGGTTAGGCCATGGCTTTTAACCACTGGTCAAGCGCAGTACATGCGTTTTGGTAGAGATTTGAAATGATCAGTCATTATATCGAACGAAATAGATGCCATTATATTGAAATGTTATAGTATACTCTGACTTCTAAAGGGTCATTATCTTTAACAGCGCTGACCGATACAAGCAGATACATACCCTAGGATTCTGCACCTACAGGAGGCCATTTCTTAAGGCACTACGACTGCACACAGCACTATGACTGCAAAATGCCAATGCTATTCCTATGAGAATATAAGTACGACTAGTGGAGTGCAGTCGTAGCCTGTTAAGAAATGGCCTCCTGGTACATCGTGCCGATGATTGGAGAGTGTATCATCCACATAGGGTTGGCATGATACATTAATGGAAGACTAGCGATTTAGCCCCTATAGTCATATAAGGGCTGCGTTTACGCATCATGGCGACAAATGGTCATGATTCATTAAAACACAATGTTGGCCTCAAATAGTTAGAACTGATGTGGTTCAAACAACCCAGGGGACCAATCCATGGAGGCCATTCTGAGGCGTTTCAGGCCAAAAGTGAATGGCTCTGGTTGGAGCAGGCACTGGGGAGTTGTTAGCATGGAGGGTCCTGACGTGTAACGGTCTGACGCTGACGTGACATGACGTAGTGACGAATGGGGGCAGAGACAGAAGCCAATATGGACTGCCATGAGGGCTGGCGGGCAGAGCTAGATTGAACGGTTGAAGTCAACCAGACTATCATTGCTAGGAGGTAAGGACTAAGCTCTACGAGGACTATCTCGATTACCGGTACCCAGGTATTCAGGTGGTTTGCTTGGAATGACATTGGCGGGTACAGAGGTCTAGTAAATAAATTCATTTTCGGCTGGAGAAGCATCGACATTTCTTCAGGCAATCCTCCTCTGATATGGTCACTGCACAGCCCCCAGCCCCAGGCCCCTCTTTCTTTGTTTTGAGTCTGGGAAGCCTTACAGTTAAAGGCGTGTAGGAATGTGGTATCAATTGGAAGGCAAAGTGATCAGTCAGTAGGGGGTGTCAATTAATGAATGGTTTAGGTATTCAAAGGACACTGCCTTAACCTAAGTACAAAGGTTATGATAACTGTGTAATTTTGAACTTCAGGTATGTAGAATGATGAACACATCCAATCAAGCAAAAGGTTTAGTAGGCTATCCCCACATGCCTTTGACAATTTTATTTAGTTATAACTCTATTGGATGCCCAGATGTACATGGGATGGGTGTCAATCCTCTCTTAGGACATGACAGTTTTCATTTCCTATATGTTATTCATTCTCTTTATAAGCCCCTACAGACCCTGTTATAACAATTATTTAAAAGGGAGCTGCCACACTTGGCAAATGCCCAGCTCAATGGTAATGATCATACGAGTCCGCACCTAATATATGATATAGGGTGACATTATCTAATAATGAATTGCATAGTTTCTTAAGGATTCAGTTATATTACTTGATCATAAACAGGATGATCACTGGTCTTTGAGCACCCAGCCCATGTCAAACTGAATCAGGTAATCAGATGTGTCCTTCTATCTGGAATGGGAAGTTCTACAAATAGATGTGAGTGCCAATCGGCTTGTTTTCCTCAAGGGAAATATGAAACAAATTAGTTGGAATATTCAATCAAGATTGATAACATTCAACACCTAAGTGGGGTTTACAATCAATTAAAAGGGTGAAGGAATGTGTTATGTGAGCCAGTCAAAGGGGAATGATCATCAGGATCCTAGATATATGACGAGGCAGAGGGATCTGAAGGGAACTCCTTGCCTCTGTATACCATTGAGCATTGAAATAAGGAGTGGGTTGTACGTTTCACGATCCTATATCTAACCTGTCGTTTTACACATGTATATCTTCAGCCTTTGAAGTTACCTGAAGACCCGTCTTTAGCCAAAAATATGTCATTTCACAATGCCAGTCTATTGGGAGGATGGGGTCAGCTCTAGACTTTAAAAGGTCTACAAATTCACCATTAGATGAGGCAGTGAGTACTTGTCTCTTATGCACATATTCTGACAAGTGATTTTAATCATGATACAGAATGCCACGCATAATTTTTACAGCAAAATCATTGATTAAATCAATCAAGTTATCTTCACTTGTCTCTGAAAGTGAAGAGAGGGCCAACAGTAGTGATAAGGGGGAAGTGGTGGTGTTGGGTGGTAGGGATGAACCCAGTAAAACATGGGCAGTGAGAACACTACCAAAATGCTACGTAGCTCCGTAGAAGGCATTTTCCATCACTCAAATTGTAGTGGGATCCCTCACTCTACAGCCATTACAACCCTGTATCTAGCGGTCACTTATGACATTGGTGCAACTGCCCGACTAAACCCAATTGTTACTGCTTTAAGTGCTGATTGTTTATATTTGCACTCTAGAAACGTGGGAATTTACAGTATATTTGGAGGAGAGGTTAGTGTCAGTGATTGTTTACAAGTTATGCCCTATGATGAAGGGGAAGGGTAGGGGTTTGGGGTTTGGGGGAGGTTAGCTGCTCTGATAACAAAGGATGAGATGGACACCTGCACATAGCTGGCCATTGTTAGCACGTCAATCTCACCCAGGCAGTGGCAGATTTAGAGGGGGTGGGGGCGTGTGCACCCCCCTTTTCCCAGCACCTAATAGTTTAATAACATATTTTGGACCACAAAATTTGGTGAAAAATAGGGGGTGCACCCCCTCCTTTTGGGCCATGCCCCCTCCTTTTACAGATCCTGAATCCGACACTACCAGGCAACAATACTCTTCACAGCAGCATGACACCATATGATCCAGTATGACCCTAACCAGGCTCATTTCCACTGAGATGAGAGTCCTCCCGAAAGGTGGAATTAAATATTAAATGTACGAAGAAAAAAAGTGTTGAAACTCTTATCTGAATAAATCTAGACCCTCATGGCAAAATGCATTACAAAATCTGAATGATATGTACCATTAAGGCATCTTCTTGCATATGTGATTCAGATGACCCAGTGATGTGGCTCACCTGAATCTTTGACTTGTCATAGGTTCCAAAACTCTAGCAGCGTTTTGAGAAAAGCACCCCAGTGACCTCATTACAATAATTGATAATAAGACTATCACCAATATGATAACCAGTATATGTGGCTTTTAATGGGTTTTTTGTCTACTCTCTGGATACACAGAAAAATATCTGTAATACACTGAAAACCTGAAAGGTCTGAAACTTGTCAGTGGTGACGACTTTAGGTCCTCAGGATGACAACCTAAAGTCGTCCTTTTGACCATCTAAAGTTGTAGTTTTAGGTATTGTCAACCTGAGGACCTAAAGTCATCACCATTGATCTTCAGATCTTCCAGGTTTTCAGTGTGTTCTCATTAACAAGGCTGTAGTTGATACGAAGAGGACAACCTTGCCAGTCTTTTAAGATTGCTGAAGACCTGTCCTTAGACCTGTCTTCAGGCAAGCCTAAATGTAAATGGTGACTCTCCAGGAATAGGGGCTGTCGTATATGCCTGTTGAAATGAAATACATTGTCAATAGGCATGATGAGGCATTATCGCTATTGCTCTGTCTGTCTTTTGTAGAGTCATAAATTAAGGGGTTACTACTCAATGCATTTCAAAGTGCGTTAGATAGTGTGTGATGCTCCCGGTGTAACAGTATACTATGTTTACTGCAAAACAACAAGCGATGTTGGTATTATGATCACAAAATGTGGCATGGTTTGTATGTGAGTGGATCTGCTTAGGCATTTGCCGCTGTTCCCTGAATAAGACTACCCAAGTTGTTCCAAGGGCGAAATATGATTATTACAGCGATAGCCAAGATTACATATCAGATGGCCTACAGGATTGAGCTGTTGCATGAATATCCTGAAGGCGGCGTAACGCTTAGGTTTTATGTAACAATTGATGTAGTCCATCTGATTTAACCCACGACCATCCAAGCATGTCTCTGAGGTTATGGGAGTGTCCGGGATATACCCTGATTGCGTTCTTTTGCTCTTACACTAAACTGTTGGTTAGATTAGTATGGTGTAGTAATTTGGGATTCAATCATTTACCTCTGGGATCAACACGGTCCAGTTCCAGGCCTTGAAGCCTATCACTATAGTATTGATCTAATACAGATTCACTATTAAGTTTCCTGCGGATCTACTTGGAACCCAATTTATCCTGTTTTATTAGAAATGATTAGATCAATTTATTAGATTTATTAACGTTGATCCCCGGCGTTGGGTTAATCTCGTCCTAATTGTCTTAGGGTTTGGGTCCGTAATAGGCTCTGTGGAGGCCCTCTGGAATGTTAGTCTGCATGGACGATGGAAATGTAGGAGAAATTAACTAGACTGGTCCAGAGTCGGTTACATGAGGTCGAATCTGTCACCTTAAATGTTACATAGATGATAGAACCTGCAAGTAGAGGAAATATCCCAAGAACTGAAAAGGGAGAAAACAAGAAAAGAATATCATGATTAAGAAACCTGCAAGATAGATATAGAAAATATTGCATGCACGCTGGAGGTATAGGCAAAGGAGAAAAACATTGAACGCTTTAGACGTTATAGATAAAATAGATGAAACAGGTAATAGTCAGTTCGGAAATCGATAACCCCTTCCCTGCCTGAAGTTATGCCCTATTTGAAGTAGCCAATATGGCCGCTTCCTACCCTTCAAGGGTACCGCATACTCCATGACCCAGCATGCACTAGCAGCCACTTCCTTCCGTTTGCCCCTTAATTGTGTTCGTGATGTCACACCCGCTGATACTACTTATAGAGGTATAATATATACGTCAGAGAATGCCCCCCACCCACTGTGAAAGCTTTTATAGCCATTTCCCCCTTCCACCCAAAACGGAATCAAGAAGCCCTCTTATCGATCTGAATGTAGACTTATATAGTATATGAGAAAGTGTAATGAATGGCTTAAAGGCCCATGCGACAGGAAGGGGTGATTTAGAAAGACATTGCATGTGTGCCCAATATGCAGACTTAGTTGATTTTCTGAATTTAGAGAGGCACTTATCCTTCAAACAGTGAACATAGGATGGAAACATTTCAAAGTCATATTTCTATTCGTCAGTCGCACCTCGGATAGCGTCTCTGAAATGTAACCCTTCCTTGATTCATTGTTCCGTATATGTGCTGCTGTCCATTTGCTGTTAAAACCTACCCTCATGTCCTTTTAAACATGGACGAAAAGACATTGAGTGACAGAGGCGTAGGAAGTAAATCTTCATTGGGGGGGGGCCCAGCGAGGGCACCATCGCGACCACCTTGAATTGTCGGCTGATGTGTGATGGCATCTATTATTATGCGTATATAGAATTCATATAGAAAATTAATTTTTGGTAAATTTTGGATCTGACTTTAGGCTGAGACCCCCATTTTCCCTATGACATCACCATAATAATCTAATTTGAGATGTAAAGTTTTAGATTCTTTTCCATTGTTTATGAGTTCTTGGAAAATATTGGGGGGGGGCCAGAGATACTCAGGCCCCACCTCCTTCTTGATTGGGGGGGCCCAGGCCCCCCTGCCCCCCCCCCTTTTCCTACGCCCCTGAGTGAGAGCGAAGAGGGAGAAGTAGAGACCACCAATTTTCATCCTCTAGCTTAACCTTAGATATGTTCAGGAAAACCTTCCTCACCTCCACCTGCCGCAACTTCTACAATAACAATTGACCCACCCTCCTAGCTTCCCTCCCACATTATGTTACTAATACTTCTGTTGTGTTGTAAAATGCCTCCAACCGAACTCTCTGATAAGTGATTCAACAGGCCTGTTATGTAGCATCGAAGCGTTTCAATCCCATGGTGCACGATCAATGTAGCCCTGCCAGATTGGCTGCCAGGTCTATATCAATCTAATGTGAGGGGGAAGGCATTAAAGCATTGTGCGGTGCCTAAAGGGCCATAGCCTCGTGTGGGTTTAGACAGGAAAGGGACGACCTAAGATATGGTGCCATGATACCTGTATGGCCTGCTTATCACACCCACTCGCGCATGCGTATTATGATGTTTATACGTCCTATGCGCATGCTCAGTAGGCCCCTATTACCAGAGGGGTTACTTGCGGTAGCGCCCTCTCAAGGACAGTATGAGGTGATTACACACAGTATGAGGTGATTACACACACCGACACCCTCACCACAAGCGTCCCAGACTACAACCAAGCAGGAGGGTATGTACCGTGATGAGCATGACGGGTTCGTAATGTAAGAGGGGACGTGGCCCCCTCCCTAGTCCTCTGCCCATGATGGGCACCGCTTCAACATCAGTTCCTCTCTCTCTCTCTCTCTCTCTCTCTCTCTCTCTCTCTCTCTCTCTCTCTCTCTCTCAAGCACCCCACCTCAGCTCAATATGAGGTGCCCTGAAGAAACCTATACCCCATCACCAAGCCTGAAAAGCTCCCCGAGCAGTACCGAACATTCCCGAGTAGCACCGAATTGATCAACATGGTCGGTAGGGCTGGTCGGTCCGTGTTTGTGGTGCCGCTTGATTAGGCCAAGAAAAGCCGCCGCCACAGTTCCCTCTGACCCTCTGCTCAGAAAAGACCAGTTTTAGTCAATGAAACCAACTCAGATTTTACTCTGGCGTTTTATTTTTGTTTTCCTTTTGAGCCATTTTATCAACTTATTATAGTTTTCTTTCTTGTAATTGATGGAGTCGTGTGTGTAAAGAAGGGGAGAGAAAATAGCCCTCAGCGGGGTTCCCTTTGTTCTCTAATAGAGTTGGTGATATTAATTTTTGGAATTGAGGTTATGAAGAATGGTGTTTCTGTTTAGTGCATGCGCAGGCCTTTAGATCCTACAATATTATTTTTTTGTTTTCTCTTTTTATTCCTGCTGCCCACCTTGCCTCAGCCATAACTAAAGGAGAGGGGCTTCTCAGAGGTTGCACCTCCAACCACATCCCTAGTCCATGTTCGTAGTAAGAAGACAGAGGAGGGTTGTGTGGGAAGATTTGGAATTCCCTGTAATCCTTGGTAGGTAGAAACCAAAAGCACCTGAATTGTTCAAGACCTATTTGTTTTAATAATTTCCTTTGTTGGAGGCAAGGTTCAATAATCACATTCAGCAATTTAATTGGGAATGGATGGATTAACTGGTGTCTTTTCGTTCAAACTGATTCACATTAAATTCAAATCAATTCTGTTTCTGGGATTGAAAAAAATACAACTTGTGAAATTCCACAATGCAGATTCTGAAATCTGATTTACAATTTCCAGAAATAACAATTTCAATCAAAATTGAATATGTATTAGGAATTAGACTAGAATAAGGAGTCCATGTCTTCCATCTGGCTAGCCAAATGAAAATTCCTAGGGTTTTCTTGATACCTAAGAATGAAGAAAATACAATGATTAGCATTTACCCTTATATGCTTTTCAGTTTGGTAATGTTGGATATATTTGGTATCGAATTATGGAAGCACATCTCTGTCCATCATTATTGCCAAAATAAGGTTAGTTCCAATAAATAAGAGGCTTCAAAATGTTACTATTTCACGTAACTACTACCACAGATGTATTGAATAACCAATGTCTCAAAGACCCCTCTCTCCAATATAAAATGTGGTACCCATGGCCAGTAAACACTCCTCAGGTAGAAGCTCTCTTCATGGGCAAACCCATACCAAACGTGATAGAAAAGAGAAGATAGTGAGTCTGACTTCATGTCACTATTTCTCATTGAGTGCCCGACCTCAGATGAAAAAAGTTCATAGTAAAAGCAATATAGATATAATCCAATGAGAATATTGGAAACAAACGTCGGAAAGTGATGAATCTAAAAGAAAAGCAGGGAGTGAAGCAGCTTTTGCTTGGGCTCTTGTATTTTTGGCCCGATTTGGGCGTGTTAGTTCTTTTTGGGGTAGGCTTCACATGTTATGGAGTAGAATAAAAAGCTGCATGTGTCAGATGAAGAGATATAAACTCGATTTAAGGTGCGCTTGTCATTTCTCTAACCATCTAGCTACCTGCAATCAATATGAATGCTTTCAATGCCCCACCACCACCTTGCTGGTCCATTGGAATTGCATTACACTTAACTGAGGCCAAACTAGGCCATCATCCCATTGAACTAAGATGTTCAATTATGGGACTTCCCATTTTACAAATAGGAATCAATAACAATTTTGATGGTTCTGCACTGCTGAAAGCAAAAGAACAGAAATAATGTAATCCTTGAAATTTACAAACATGGTTCTTCCTTCTTCTGGGCAAAGTGCTTTAAATTAGGCACGAAGATATGAACCCAATTTCCACTCCCTAGTCACTGATCTAACACCCACGCTCTGGATCTAGAGCAAAATTAGATTTCACGCTCATTTATATGTCGTGCTCAAAGTATAATAGATATTCATGCAATTTGGAAACGGTTTGAATTATTTTTACTTAATTAGCAGATGGCTTATGCAATACAATGAGGAGAATTCAAAGTACGTTGACAGTTGTAAATTGAATTTCAATGGCATATATATATATACTGATAATCCATCTTTAAAATAGATTTGAATTAATAGTTTCCCAGCAAATTGTCCTCGTCAACCTGTGTGAAGTGGCTCACACACATCACTAGATGGAACACAACGTCGTTATAGCACAAGATCACCAGGAATAGCAATTGCTATGCCACGTGAGTCTAACACACAGTGGCAAAAGATGACGGAATGAGTTATCACTCAAAAAGGAGTCACCATTGATGACCAATCATGGCGACAGATGACGACAATTTGCTGTGTGAATCTAAACTACGTATTACCCCTCACAACAGCTTTCCCTCCTACAACTTCCGGGTGTAAGAAACAGTGCAGATTGAGAGTTAATATTTTGATAAAGATGCAGCGCGACACAGAGCATATGGGGTTAAAGGATCGTTCAGGAGGGGTGACCAAATGCGGTTGGGGGGGGGGGGGGTCATTTTTAGGAGGTATTCAGAGGGGGGTCATATCCTTTCGCTATTCTTTAACCTATATTCCCAAGGGGTGGGGTAATTTCTTTTATGGGTTTTTGGCAAACACTCAACAGGATTTCACGACACAGTGTGTTTTTGTGACACTTCACGAATTTCACAATTTCATCCTCAGTAAAACAATCCACACCAGCCCAATAATAGTAGCTATAATTTTGACTAACATTTTGTCACCAAGTACCTTCATGTCCTTTTAATCATGTTGGTGCAAACGTTGAAAACAGAAATGGTCAACTTGCCTGCATGGCTAGACATGGTGGCCCTTTAGACCTTGACTGGAGGTGACCAAGTTGCACGTTTATTCAATTCAATTCACATAATACTTTTGAAATCCAACTATTGTAGTACCTTGCACTTAAGGCGCAATTTGTGGATAAGGTCCCCCGCCCAACTTAGCCCTATCCTATGATAAGGTGCACCTGGGTCATATTTTGGCCACTTTAGTAGTGGTCTATACAATATAAATATATACCCCACCTATAAGTTGCAGACCAAAGTCAGCCTGATCCTATGACAGATTCACGTATATGGCACAACTTATTATGTTAGTTACTACGGTAGAATATGCCATTTCATTTCTAAAATTTCAAATGTTTTCTGGAGGGATAAATGTAAAGAGCTGTACTCGAATTCACAAAATCTGACTGAAATATGAATTTGGGTTAAAAATTCCCAACATTTTCTTTGAGGATACTCCCAAATCTTTGCTCCCACGCAGTGCTATGCCTTCAACTATTTCTGTGTTATGGACCTGGCTTTATACCCCGTGTTTGTATATATTAGGGGTGTCTTTAATGATAATAACAGTACATAGCAGACCCAATACATTTTAGGATGTCAAAGATATCTAACTGGGAAAAGTTGAGATAGCTATTGGATCTTATGTTGAAGTGTTTGTTTTATTCCGTTCTTAGGATCCCTGAATATTTCCCTCGGAATTTTCTGGTGCTTCACAATTGGTTCCAATGGCATAAAGGTAAAGCCAGGGTATTAGTTATATCATAATGGTCAGGCATTTCGAGCATTCATAATAAGTAGCGTTTAATCCATGTTATGAGTGGGTTTATGGGTTTATAATCAACGAGGGGGTGCGCCCCTCGTTGATTATAAACCCATAAACTCACTCATGCTGTTTCATAACATGGATTGAGGCGTTTATCTCATAGATTTCTCCATTTTGTATTAATATCTTACCTTATAACCTAGAATAAAGGCACGAGAAGAAATTTTCTGAAGCCAAGCGATCCTCCCCAGTTCGGCATGCCGACATGGCCATGTTGTTACTTCACCCGTCATACCCTCGCCTTTACACACATTTTTCGGGTAGATTCCAAGCATGTCAAGTACTGTACTCCTAAAGCCAACAAATATACGATCCATAGATTCTGTCTGCCTATATTTTGTCTCCATTACATTCTAAATAAATAAGAATTCAATCAATTTACAGTAGCGATACGCTTCCCCACTCGCCATTGCTCCTTGTTCGCCCTGCGCGAAATGCCCAGATGTGGGTCAACATCTCGTTAACTAGGTCATTTCCTCGCAAGGAAGCCAAAGCATTTGGCAAGACATGCTGTTATGAAAATTCATGTAATCCTTCTAAATGTGGACTGTAATGGAGAATAGACCAGTAGGGCCATGTATGATATCTAAGGATGTCTACATTTTAATAACTCAACATGCCATACTTGGATTCAATGGAAATTATACCACGACTTCTGTGATTTTGGGTGCTTTTTCTGGATATTCCCATGCACATACCTGTCGATATCGCACACCCTGTAGGCTGTAACATCAATTTTGTAAGGCGTGTGATTATCCATGGATAACCTGCATGCCGTGCGGTTATCCATGGATAACCCACACGACTCTCATGTCCTTCCATGTCATATGTTACATGTTAAAACCCATGAAATTTTCAAGGCCAGGGCAGGGCTCAAACCTACAGTCTCACATCCCAAATCCAACTTCCTATGCAGTGCGCCACAGGGACTGACGAGAGACAGTATGTGTGTGCTTGGTTAGATAGTAGAGGTAGGCAGGACGAGTCCCGGTCGGGCGTATAATTTTTTTCGCTACTGCTCGCATTCAAACATATGAAGCCGAGACGGCCGCTGAAGGAGGCGACGCGGTGGTCTAGTGATTAGCGCATTGGCCTCAGCCGTTAGAGGTACGCGGGTCGAGTCCCGGTCCGGGCGCATCTTTTTTCGCCGTGTGCGCTGTAGCTGTCCGCTACCGGGCGACGAGGTGTATTTTACACAAACATAACCGCGAGACGCATTCAAAGCTTTAGCTGTCCGCTGCCAGGCGACAAGGTGTATGTACCTGTGTTCACACACTATGGCTGGCTTCGAGTCCCAGGGGGGGAATAATTTTTGTTTTCAACTTGAATTTATTGGTATTCTATTGATTATTTATTGGTTTCGTGGTATAAAATAAGTAGTCAATGGATAATTCATGACTTGTGTGTGTTAGCAAAGGCTAATTACACTCGGGGTATGCCCTCATGTAATTATCCTTCACTAACACACACGCGTCATGAATTATCCATTGATTACTTGTTCAATATGGGCGCACAGGCGAACGAACCACAGGCAGGTCAGTTATTCATATGTTTACATAGTGTTCCTACTAGCTGCTTGGTAGTATAGTGGTTATGGCGCTCACGTCTTACCATGCCGCCCAGGATCACGCCTCCATAGGACCTGAACGGTTTTAACTGGAAATGTATGGCAAGGTTGACTTTGAATATCTCCCAACATTATTAACATGTCCAGATTCTAACCGAATGCTTCTTGAAGAAGAACAATAGGTCTCAGAGAAGGGTTATGGCTGGATAATGCACGGGGTTATGACAAAAAAAACACTGTCCAAGCCAAAATCGTGAGATAAGCTATGATATTACGTGGCCTGTTATCATGTCACCATGCAGTTCTTGGCAAATGCCGCACTTCACCCAATACTATCCAATCACTATATGAAAGCAAAGATTCATTTGTAATTCCTGATCTTCTCTCATTTCACAGACTTCCTCAAGCTCCGATCAGTGAAACCCACTTTTTCCCTTCAGATCGTCAGGAGGGGATGCGAGAGGGGGAGTGGGGAGGGGGGTTAAAAGGATTTCAAAAGAAGCGTTTGATGAGGCTTTGCAGCTGCCTGCCAGAGAAGGGTAGTTTTGACAGAGGAAATGGTTTGCAGATGAGCCGCTCAGGTTTTCTGGAGCTGCTCAGTGTTCTAAGCTGTTCCCCCTGGGACTATTCCAGACACTCTGGGGCTCCCAGGGACTGGCTGGTTATTTGGGTTGGGTTGCTGAGGACTATTAGGGCTGCTCAATATACTGTTAACAGTTATTCTATATGCTTTTTTCATGCTATTCAGCACGGGTTGCCAAGTAGCGTCCTTGTTTCTAAGGACCTTTTTGGGTTTCGCATCATAGTTGCTGCTGCTATTGTTATAGCTCTTGAAATTGTTGTTGAATAATTCCAGGACTGTTTAACGCTGCTAAGAGTCAGCAGGAGTGTTTTTGACGATATTAAGATTGAAAATAAGAATAACGCGTGCGAAAACTGAAATTGGTTAGAGACCTTTTAACGTGACTACCCCTTTCAGACTTTCACAGGTAGACCTACACCCTGCGACCTGTTTCAGTTCTTACTTGAGAAAGCGGGAATTGAAGGCTGTCGCGTGAAAGAGTCTAACTTTCTGGTCTGCTGGATGTAGGGCCTCCCAACCTTCACCCCATTATTATACACATCATCCCACGCCAACGTCGCAACTGACTCTAGTGCTAAACTCAGAACTTGATAAATGAAAGATTACGCCTTTCAGTAATTTTGATTAACTCAAGAGTGTCTATGTTTTTCCTTTTTTGCGTGGGCTAACATGGGATGTGCATGAACTAAACTGATAGCGTTAGCCATTCAGGAGGCTGTTTTGAAAAGATTGGAAATGTGATTCTCACAGTAGGTAACGCATCTTCCACTTCTCCCTGATTCTTCACCCAGAGAGATGAATTCCCACCTTTTACTCTAACGGAATTTACTTGTTCTGAATTAGACTGTATTGCGAAAAAGTTGGGGGAAGTGGTTCCAGGATTTGTTCCACCTGAATGCTTCCCATAGTAGCTAGCCCAGGGAATAGGAGGAAGGAACTAGCTGGGAAATTAGTTCTCAATTGGGAAGCATTCACCAATTCCCAACCACTTCTAGGAAGAATTACCTTTTGGCAACATGACAGGGAATTGATTCCCTGAGGTCGGTCAGTTTCGTTTTGGGAATAGCACCTTTGTTGGGAAAGAACAAACTAAAGAACAGCTTAAGGGGTTGGGGGCTGCGTGAGTTCTAACCAATCCCTGTACTGGACTAATGTCTTATACAGTTACACAAGAGTAAATCAAGTTGGAAGTTGAAAGCCATGAGGACGGTAGCTCCGTCCCTCTCCCTAACCCCCTTCTTTTTAGTGAAACCCATCAGAATCATATATGCTATGGAATATCACAGCCCCCCTTGTCTGTCCCGACAAATCCTCTCAATACATAGACGGGAAGTTCAGCTAGTTAGAATGCACTGCAAGCTGCTACTCCATTTCAACGTCTGTGTCTCCCACCTTTGTCGTTGTAACGGGTTGACCACGGTGGTCTGTTATCTTCCACCAACTTCAGAACGTGACTCCTAAGTCATTAGGACTCTGCTTCAGTGCTGAACTCTCCTGTCGTAGGAGGTGAGTATGGAGGATTTCTGGATATTAATTCTCGCAAGACAAGACTCATTCAAGTTGTACCAAAACATCCATCTATAATCTGTCATTAGCCTAGACTACAATAGGTGTTCAGATTGGGGTGAAGCATCACTTGAAAAAGCCCCAAGTGACGTATTCCAAAATACACTAACTTCAAATCTACTTATTGTTCCATTGAACAAAAAATGTGACAATGAGAGCTTCATCTATAGCATAACCTTCTGATGACTCACTGAATCACAGTGCCAGTCATGAATTAAAAGACTTCAATTAAGTACAGCTCTACATTATGTCTCAACCAAAAATGCAATTAATCAATTGAACAGGATCAGTTGTTGCTATATATGTGTTAATCTACAAATGAAGTTTGGGAAGGAGTGGTAAATGTCCAACCTTATAAATGGAGAGAAGAGAGCTATAGGGAAGCAGAGAACTGGATGAACTGTCTCCTATCTCACAGGACTCAGGTGGTGTGTGGGCAGGTCTGACGGCAGGTAGCAGGCCTCCTCCAGGGCATGAAATGTGCTGGAGGCAGCTAAGCCTCTACTATAGATCCACTAGGCAAAAGGGGTAACGTCTCAACAAAGTCTTGCAACCTTTGTAGATTTCAGATTTTCGACAATTCACCTCAGCTTGGAAGATAACAGCCATGTACATACCACGTTAGTTTCAACCGTTTGACACCGGAACACGTATTCTCATATGCAGTCCTAGGAACCTTTTGCGTAAAGAGAGAAAAATATTGCCTATATTTCTTTTCTAAAAATAAAATAATGGCTCTTCTTTGCCACATGAAGCTATAGGCTACCACCTCATGCAGGGGTATAGAGTAGCTGTGTAAGGTGTAGAGTTAGAGCTGTAGTTGATAAGTTAGAGACATGGGTGGATGTATTCATGGCAGTAGTTGGAATAACTCTGGTGCCTGGAGTATGTGTAAAGAGAACAGAATGAATGTAGTGGGTGAGAGCCAGCACCGATAATGATAGATTCCTAGACAGAATATCTGAAGTCTCATCATGACTTTTAGAAACCATTCTGGAGGGTCTTGCCAAAAGGAGACGAGAACCAAAAAAAAATAAGACGTGCACGTTTTTGTATTGCCATAAGAATTTTCGTCTAGCCAGGCAGTTAAACGTGCATGGCAGTCTAAAATATGATGTGTGCTGATAGCATCTGAATAAGCTCTATTGGTGATTTAGATGAACCAGCCATTAACAAGAGACATAGGAAAAGGGGTAGATGTCTATCCTGTGCATTTTCAATCTGTTTATTGACCAGTTATTTGGCAATACTGTGAAAACGTGTTAGCCATGCACGTATCTATCAGTAGTCTCTGAGAAAATTAAACAGGTTCGTCCTCGTAATATTTTGGCAAGACCCTCCTGGAGGGTCTTGCCAAAAGGGAAACGTGAACCAAGAAGGAAAACGTGCACGTTTTTGCATTGCTAAAAGATTGTTTGGACAATCGCTGGGTGGAAAAACGTCCCATTGGGACGAACTCGTTCAATAAATAATAATAATCGTTTAGATGAAACGTGAACATTTTTTACATCTCAAAAAGAGTTTTCCATTCATTCTCCCGTAATTTTTTTGACAATACTATGAAAACGGGTTGGGCCACGTTTTCCTCAGCCCTCTATGAGAAGATATACTTCCTCGTTTTCTTTTGGAAAGACCCTCCAGGTCTAACGGCATTAAAGTTCTGATTCGTTCGTCGTGGCCATTTACTGCTATGAGGCTACAAGGCTGTCAGTCTATGAATCATTACAGTCTATATGTGATGCCAGTGAAGAAGCCAAATCCCACTACGCGAAAAATGGCTCTGAAATCATTTTGAATTGAAATATCGACAAACCTAAGGTCTTGACATCATTGTAAATCACGCGATTTGCATACCTTTGCCAAATCCCACTGCTAGCCAATATTGGGTGATACATCTCTGTGATTTTGATTCTATTCTATAATGAATGTATGATCTAGTATAGAGTTAAGGGACGAAATCTTGAAACAAACCATTCAAGAAAACGTGGGTAAACCTCTTCACCAATAAGGCTTTAGGTTCTTTGTATTTCCATGTGCCTCTTCTATTCAGCTATGGTTGTATATGTACAACGGTCCTGTCTTATGTCAAAGGCAATAGCCACTAGGAGTATACCTCCCTCTATATCCATACTGTACCCTTTGTTAGAGACAAAGCATCCCCCTCCAATCACAGCACTACCCCACCCACTACATCATGTAACATATTGTCTTTGTAGCCACAGATCACATCAAAAACACAGAACCTTGGCTTATACGGCAGCTGCAGCATTTCAAAGAAGCATGTTCTTGGTCTGCCTTTACTGTATGAAGGTCTTTGTCAGTGTCGGGAGGGTGTATTA
Source organism: Acholoe squamosa (assembly GCA_949317995.1). Lineage (NCBI taxonomy): Eukaryota > Metazoa > Annelida > Polychaeta > Phyllodocida > Polynoidae > Acholoe > Acholoe squamosa. Next base: position 32,877,720 of record OX439044.1, read on the forward strand.
TGTGTAGTGTAGGTGTGAGTGGGTGTGAGTGCAGCTGGTCTAGGAGGAATGGGGGGGGGGTCTTTGCAGAAACCAGACTGCCTTTTGATGTCCATGTATTTTTTAAAGAGAGGAGTAGCTTCTGTGCTAATTCCTGCCTAGACATGTTTTCTAGGTTGGATAGGGTTTGTATAAGTATATTTAAAGCTTCTGTATTTAAGATGACTTTGATTATTCCACCCACACAAGGTATTCGAACCACAATGATCAATTTAGAGGCCTATTGAAAGCACCAAATTAATAGAGTTCTATGAGTTATTGGTTAGAATCTAGCTGATAAGCCACACCTAGACCTTAGGCCCTTCTTATATGCCTCAGATGTTGTGTTTTATGATATTCTGTGGCGTATATATGCCGGTCTTCGCTGTAGTTAGGCTATATCGTACTTAAGGAGGTTGGTGATAAAAGGGGCATTTTGCAGCAGCCTTCACCTTGTCCTCACAGATTAAGACCAGCCACAGGGCTGTAATGTATTTAATGCCCTATACTTTTCTGGTTAAACGATCTCTAAATACTAATTGAAAGTATGAAACCAAAGACAAAATGGTACCAACCTTTAAACGTTTATAAATGTAGTGGTCATCACTCCCAGCTAAGCAGGGATGGCTTCAACAACGTATTTAACATTTTGTCTATCTGATTGATTGATTGATTGAAGAAATGTTTATTGGCTTATCATTCTTACAAGTGAACCAAAAGAGTAAAGGAGATAGATTAATCATATGTTGGACTATCTTTTCCTATGTCCATAGTCCACTAGGCTTCCATCGCCAAATTTCAGATAGGCTTTGTATGGCTCATCGCGCGAAGGAGGCCAAGTGGATTATTATATGGGTTTAATGTAAGCCCATTCAAAATGTTATAGAAAAGTGATTTCTCATCACTTTTCCCCTTTTCTCTCTTTGTCACGGACCAAAATGTCTTAGACAATGTAGATTTTTATGTACTTAGACAGGTTGCGGAGGTGAAAAGGCACATTTGTCCTAGTACCGCATTAAATCATTTAGCTTCAAATCGATACTAAATATGCTCACATCTATGTTTACCATACACAGAATGTGCAGATTATAGAACAATCACAATTAAGCCTGAGTGCAGGCTGATTAAAAGTCGAAGAGTAACCGTACTTACCAATGTCAGGAACTAGTACATACCCAGCAATACATGTCTCACTTACATACTGTCACTCTACACGATCCATTTCATACAATTGATTATTATACCAAATCTATATACTGTGGTATACTGCTTACCTAGTCTATTCACCCGTAAGATCAGTCTGCCTATTACATATATACTTATACTGGTGAAACATCCCCCTGTTTCTATACTTTATAGCATGATAGAACCTGAGTCCATATTAAAAGCAAACCTTAGGGTTTCAGTGACGTTTTCCAATTGAAAATGACCAGAGAGAGGTGATTAGCCCTCTGTGTGTGCCACTATCGACCAGAGAGAGGTGATTAGCCCTCTGTGTGTGCCACTATCGACCAGAGAGAGGTGATTTGCCCTCTTTGTGTGTGCCACTATCGACCAGAGAGAGGTGATTAGCCCTCTGTGTGTGCAACTATCGACCAGAGAGAGGTGCTTAGCCCTCTGTGTGTGCCACTATCGACCAGAGAGAGGTGATTAGCCCTCTGTGTGTGCCGCTATCGACCAGAGAGAGGTGATTTGCCCTCTGTGTGTGCCACTATCGACCAGAGAGAGGTGATTAGCCCTCTGTGTGTGCCACTATCGACCAGAGAGAGGTGATTAGCCCTCTGTGTGTGCCACTATCGACCAGAGAGAGGTGATTTGCCCTCTCTGTGTGCCGCTATCGGTGGGTGGGTGCGGCGTCCGAGACCTTCTGTATGGTTATGAAGCATCGATTTTCGGTTCTTTACTTGAAAAGGAACTTAATCCTGTTTTAACGATTAAGGTCGGTGCACTCAAGCCAAGCAATGATCCCTCAGTAGGCATCTAATGACTTTGGGATAGAGGTTGGGAGATGGAATGGGGCTGGGTTGAGAAAAGGTGGACGAGGGTGGAGGGGTTGGACAGCTTCTGCTATTAATACCTCACTACTCTGGATGTCTGTGGTTGCTGTGAAAGCATGCAGCGTAGTATTTTCTCTGAGCTACGAATACAAAGACGAAGAAGAAAATAGTCATATTTTCCAAAGTCCCCTATTTAACAAAGTGACCCCTAGATCATAAGTTGAACAAGATGTACACGATTTGGTAAGCCCATATCATAAGGTAAAATAAAGAGTGAAGGCTAATTTAATAATGTGTTGTTATAAAGGAACTACATGGCACCTACATGGTGACAATCTACGTCCATACTGTCATCCTCAACCCTACCTCCTGATATCCCCCAATCTGAATATCTCGTCACCTCTAGTAAGGATTGCTATGTATCAGGATAACCCTGTGTTGGGAATTCTCTCTTGAAAAGGTTTTTTTTTATTTGATTGTCAATTAATTCCACGATATAGTTTATCACCATTACATATTGCCTTATGATCGTCGCTATACCTGGCAGTACGTGCCTACGTGAGGCTCCCAGCAAATACAAAATGGTTGACCAGAGATTATTGGAGCCATGTAAGTTTAATGCAACCCCATTATGTACATATTTTACCATAGCCATGATGGTGCCAGATTTATCTGGACTGCACCTTATATCATGTCAGGTAGCCTCAGTAGACTGAGGCCTCAGTGCCCCCACCCACCTCCATCCTCCTCCCACCCACCCACCCACCCACCCTCTACAGTGGTGACAGTGACGGAGAGTAATGGCACATAATGACGGCCACACACCATGTAATCAGCTTCCGGCAAGGTCGTCTTGCAAAGGCCTCCCTAACCCTTCATATATTTTTCATCATCACCCTTTCGCTAAAAGGCAATAGAAGTCATTTCATACATAGGGTATTCCAAGAAATGTTCTTCTCTCGTAATAAGAGAAAAAGAAAAGCAGTTTCAACTCTAGTGGTATAGTTGTGCTGTTATTTGGATTTGGTATGAAATTATCATTATGTCAAAGGGAAGTGAGCACGCCTAGACGTACATTTGACGTGGATGTGTCAATGTTAACGCTGTAGTAAGACATAACGTCAGGGCTTGTCGCCACATGCCGACACTGGTCATTTTGAGGGTCACTTACATGGTTGGGTGTACTGAACACTTCTACATCTTTGCTAAAATAGATTAATGGGTAAACAACGTATAAACAGGAAAAGCTGCTGTACATCCATGGGCAGAAATCCAGGCTACAGCATGTAGAGTCTTTCTCTTATTAGAAATACATTGGAATTATTCTAGCTGACTGATTGTTGAAGAAAATAAAATTTGCTGAAGATGTTGATCGAAAAGACGATACATTTTAGGTCAGACCAAACACCGCAAACTTCGAATATTGGGGGGGGGGGTTATGGTAATATTAGAGATTAATTATTATTGTTCTTTACGGCAGAAGACTGTAAAGTAAGCACTTACAATCAAAATGCTGTAGGACGATATCTGGAGCCGCTGTTACAATGGCAACTGCCACCAAATACCAGCAGAATCTGACTTTAGAGATATATTGAAGACAAAATGAAAATTAAAGATTGCTCATGACTAAATCAATAAGCATTTGAGTGGTGCATTGTATATTATGCATTATGCTCCTCGTCGCATTGATGTTGAGTGTTCTCTTTTGGGTTTCCATACTGCTGGCAGTGTTGGATGAGTACTAATGGCTTGAAGCAGGTGAGAATAGTGGGTTAGGGTAGTGTAAGAGGGTAGGTGATGAGGTGGAGGGGTGCCAGAGTGTAGGATTACTACCGAGAAGGGTTGGTTCCTCAACATCCTCATAATTCCTTTGGCCCATATAAGGTACTGAGTATATGACATCGGTATGGAAGCTAGTGTATTGGGAAATATAATTTCGGAGCCTTCTGTAAAAATATATTGTAGGATATAACACTGAAAACCCTTGAGATCTTAAAACTCGTCAGATTGAGGACCTATAGTCGTCAGAAGAGGTATATACAGAGGGCAGCACCTTACAGGGAGTGAATTCCCTCAGTATACCTCTCCCCAGTATGAGTCTATGGCATTCTGTTAACAATATGTAACAAATACACAAGGTGGCAGGTATGTGCCACTCATGTTTGATGATCAGTCTTTCAGTTATCAACTGAAGGTCTTCACTGCTGAGGACTTTAGATGCTCAGGTTGACGATACCCAACTCTACAGCTTTGGGTAGTTAGATTGAGGACACCAGGTAGTCAGCACCAAGGTTGTCACTCCAACAACATTATGTAATCAGTTTGACTACCTTGGCTGAATGTATTGTACCTAAACCCATCAGGTTGATTACCCAGGGTGCTCAACCTGATGACCTAAGGTTGTAGATTTGGGTATTGTCAGTCTGACGACCTTGGGGCTTTCAGTGAAGTATGGCAGCAGACACAATTATTTGAGGAAACGGACAGATGTGGATTGAAACTGATATACTGGGGAGATATCGGCTCCGTACCTGTCAAATACCCCATACATGGACATGAAGGTCATGGCTCCAGGATCTGATGTACATATAATTAATATGGTAACGAAATTGATGAATTTTGATGTTCCCAAATTGAGTACAGGCCCCAAACGTCCCAACGGAAAAGAGCCAGAAGTTGTACTTAAAGGTGGAGCCTGAACTTGTGTGGAACAATTTACTGTACTAGGAATGGTTATGTCCACCTGGTACACTGAGAAATGGGGAGGTGGAATCAATGTTCTATGATGGTCGGCAGTGCACATCCCATAGAAAACGGTGGGCCAACGTCCATCATATTGGTCAGAGGACCTTAAAAGTGCATTTTCGTCAATGATAGAAAATCAAATAATCAACTGATTAAAAGAAAAAGCTGTAAGACAACGATAGAACCATTTACACAATGGCTTCCTTGTGTTGAATCCTGACCCACACCTGGAACCATGTGTAGATAGATAGACTGACAGTAGCGAAGCCCACATCAGGCATGGGCAACTCTCAGCCTGATATGCCATCACGGATTTCCCTACGTCTCAAGGCACTCAACCGTTGCATGTTCTCTTTGGGAGGGTGACAGCTAAATAGAAAAGGGGTTATCATTGCCCGGCCCTACTCTAGGACCCTAAATCCTCATCCGATCTACCCCTCGTGGACACCCAGGGGCCAGATGACAAATAGGACGAGAGTTGGCCATTGTACTGATAGATAGCTAATATTTACCCCTTATATTACTCTCATAGTGCACTGACACCAACCCATGGTTCCTCACACTACTCGCAGGTTCAACTACTCGCAGATCTTTCTTTACTCCTTGTACTATTACAGCCATAATCCTACATTTCTCTATACTACTCACATATTATACTGACTCAAACCATTTTCTCATGCCACTCACATTGTATGCTGTGATAAACCCTCAGGGTACTCAAAGATAGTCATGTTATAGATCTACATTTTCACCACTACTCACAAACTGATACCTATGACTCCTTATACTGCTTACAATTACATACTACATGACCACCTTTCCTTATGGTATACACATACTCTACAGTGGCGGATCCAGGGGGTGGCCCCCACCACACAAAAAAAGAAAAAAAAAGAGAGGGAAAAAGGAGAAAGCGGGAAAAAAAGAGGGAAAAGAAAAGTGTAGAGGGGGCCCCAAACACATAGTACCTCATCAGCTCTCACCAAGTCTTGGGCCGCCCCTTCTGCACAATCCTGGATCCGCCACTGCACTGGCACAAACGCTTAAACTACTTACAAACAGTAATGGCACAATTCTTCATCTCACTTTACGATGTACTTACAACTGTCACAAACCTACATTTCATTATATATGCTACTCACACACAACACTTGCACAAACCTACATGTCATTATACTACTCACACATAGCCCTGGCACAAACCTACATTTCACTATACTATACTTAGACACAATACTGGCACAAACCTACATTTCATTATACTACTTAGACACAACATTGGCACAAAGCTACATTAATTTTCATTATACTACTTGCATACAATACTGGCACAAACATACGTCTCATTATAGTACTCACACACAGCACTGGCCAAACCTACATTTCATTATACTACTTACACACAGCACTGGCACAAACCTATATTTTATTATACTACTTTGAGCATCTGTGAGGTAAGTTATAGACCTACATTTTCACGTTCCCGTTCAAGTACATTCGTGAACCACATTAACATAAAGTTCGGTCTTATCATGTAATAAATGGGTGATTTAGATGTGCAATCTTCTAGCATTTCCTCCATTAATAACATGCCACGTTTTTCCCATTATACTGTTTCAGACTTCAGTTTGCTATACTACTAACACTGCGTTTTAAGCGACTGGGCACTTATAAATTTCAACACCCCTGTACCCCCGGCCGTTATTTGAGACCGGCCTTATTTGAATACTATTTTAGACTATCGTTAAACACTTAGCAAGTTTTTGCATAAAACTATTTATAGCAAATTCAAACTATACTAAATAAGCTAACAAATCGCCATATTACCCACGACCAAAGATTTCTACTGACACCAAAAAGGCTACACATAACAAAATCAGAATTTCAGTTATACCAACACAGTCAGAATCTGGGGCCGGGTTTACTCTCATCGGTTGTAAACATGCAGTGCCATAAAGGAGGGAGTGGCGTGATAAACGCTCATGTTCTGACATTGGATACATCCATGCACCACTTGGGAACCACGTGAGCTGAATAGCCGGTAGCATATAGGCTCAAGCTAGACATTAAACCTGTTTCTACATGTACTGGTAAGGACCTACAGGCTGTAAAACGGAAACAGAATCAGGTGACTCTCACACAGGGTGAAATAGTCATATGTTAGCTATCAGGACTGCGGAAGCCAGGCCTACGGAGTGTGCTTTAAGTGATATGGCATGGTACATGCCTTGGAAGATTGTAGTTAGCTATGCATTTCTTCAAAGTTATCAAGTTAGCCTACCGGTGAGAGGGTCTTATTGGGGGTGATTCTAGTGTAATCTAGGTTGTTATCAGATTTCACTACATAGACCTACACGTAATATTTCGTCTTTCATCCTATTTCGGATATATTTTAGCCCGAAAGGCAGATTCAATTTTTCCAATGATGTCCATTTCACCAGAAGCAATGCAGTCCCTCTATTTACGACATCAAGAGCTGCTGGTCAGTAATAGCAACGCCCAGTGAATGATAATGAGTGGAATACAAGGCTTTTCTCCCTCCTCAATATATCCACTCCACGCTCGAACCCCCCCCCCCCCTCCACAGTCAAAGAACTCTCCTCCCCACCGTTAAATATTAAAGCATGTACATGCAATCCCTAAACACAGGACAATAATAATTTCGAAAATTCAGTTTTCTAATGGGCACAACAATGGTCTATATAGGGCGTGAAAGTGGAGGCTTGAGCAGGTTTCAGGTTGCCTCTATTTTGGTTTATTTCATAATCATTCACTGCTGAGGTATACCTCACCACTCCACCCTCACACACGATGTCAAATCACTGGACATCTCTCCCCCCCCCCCCAGTCTGTTTATTCCTGTGTGGGTTGCATCCGTAGATTCCAAAGTATGACTCCGTCCCCTTACTACCTCAGTTGTCTCCACAACCCCCCCCCCTCGTCTCCTGCCTCTATGTCTCTCGTCTTCTGGCGACTGGACAAGTAAAGGCTGCCTTTGTCCCTCAGAGGCAGTTCATTAGTGTTCAAACCGTCGCCTTAATACCGCGGGTTGACTGGTCGGCTTTTTGCGGGGCGTGTCGTCACACAGTGACCATCATGAAAAATGTTAAGACGGGTAATGATGTGTTTAGGTTATTTGGGAGGAAAGGATAGGGTATCTGTAGGTTGGAGATGCTGTCTGTCAGTTCTACAATATTTCCATCATCATCAATGCCCCGCAGATCTCACCTTGCCATAACCAAAATATTAAAAATCACATTTATTAGGGAGATTCGTGTAGAGGAAGAACCCCTCAAGATTTGCAGTCAATACTTTATTCAGACATTATTTCTCTTATCAATTCAGTAGTTTGTAATTTTGCTCTAATTAACGTTTATGCCAGATATACTACATGTACTTGTTGTCTCCCCACTAGGTTTCGGAGGTTACTTCTCGATCCTACGATCGCACCCAGCCACTCCCACTGTGCGTCCTGAAAGGTCGTAGAACCTTGAAAAATAGCTCCGGGAGATAACCTGCGGCATATCGAGCCCGCAGCTTATAAGATGTACTTAGGGCTTTGTCAGATGTTGTATATGCCTATATGTTAACAAAATAGCTTAGTCATCTTGCGATTTTCTCTATCTCTCTTTCTCTCTCTCTCTCTCTCTCTCTCTCTCTCTCTCTCTCTCACTCTCTCTCTCTTTCTCTCTCTCTCTGCTTTCTTTTTAAGTTTTGCCACAGCATTACGACACTGGGCTCTATGGGCACCCATATCATAGAGCATCAGTTCTTTCATAGTAGGCCTACATGTTGTAGGACGTTAAGGGTCAATAGATATTAAAAACAGAAGACAACTCAATTTTGCCAAAATGTCACTTACAATGTTGTTGCACTGAGGCAACGCACGATCTGCGAAAAGGGACTTTATTTCAGGGGGAATAAGGTCCCCTATCCCGGAATCGTTCACAAAAAAAATATAGCCATCTCTATTTGTCTATTTATCTGTCTGTCTTCGTCCAAATACCACCCCCTTTACTGTTCTATGATAACTGGAGGTTAATTTAAAACAGTGCTAATTTACCACCGTTTTGAATTAACATCCAGGCCTCCCATACTCTACGAAAATATTATGGCTATAGCCTTACCCTTATCTCGGTATCTATACCTCTCCATCCTTACATTGGCTACCTAGCTTTTCCCTCTCTCCGCAGGGCCACCATCGGCCAAATTAGGCGGAGAATGTCTCCATTGGGCTGCATTTGGACTGCCAAGATCTCATTGTGTGGCGTGACAACCCTTTATTCATGAATTCTGCTAAGGTAAGAGAGGGGCTGGGAAAGGGTCCCTAGGATCCACGTGTGTGGTACTCTGGTTCGAATACAAGTCATTTCAGACCCATAGTCCTTTCAGACTCATGGTCATTTCAGACCCAGGTGATTTCAGACCCATAGATTCAATTAGAGCTTTCATAATGCACAAATAGAGTCAGCATGAAACACTAGTCAGGGGCAGATCTAGAAGGGGTGTCCACAATGAGCGGCCACTGGCTGCCCATCAGAAGTAGGCTGACCATCTGCAGTGATAGTGGTATTATATGTTTTGGGATGAATAGTGAACCAAATAATCAAACTCCAAGATCTAATAGAACTAGAAACAGTAAAAGGGCTAAGGATACAGCCCCTACACCACAGAACTAGAAGTCTAACAATAGCATCTGTGCTCCCTCAACCCCAGGGCCCTGTTTCAATAGTTGGTTTGGATGGCACCATTTGCATTAGTGTTTCTTAAGTTGTCCTAGCCAGCTCTCGTCAATAGAGCAGGAGAGTAGAACTCAAGTTTAGAAACAGAAAACAGTTTTTGCTCCATTTTTAGCTTTGCATTAGTGGGCATGGATAGTGCCATTCATTTTTTTAAAGTATAGAAACAGGGCCCTGGGTTAAACTTGGAATGTGGGAGAGGGGCTGCAGGCACCGCTAGAGTAGGCCAAAGGTAGATAATAATAATAATAATAATAATAATAATAATAATAATAATAATAATAATAATAATAATAATAATAATAATAATAATAATAATAATAATAATAATAATAATAATAATAATAATAATCATAAAATATCTATTTTTAAAACCAAATTATGACTGTTGCAAAGTTGCAACCACTCCTATCCTTGCATAGTCATACAGATAAATACATTAGAACATACTGATGACTTTTATAGAAACATCTGCCACCCCACAGTGGTTGTCATCGTCTTATATCCTTGTGTTTGCTGTTTAAGTATTGATAGACATAATAGCAATGGTTTTGGTGAAAGAAGTAGTAGTCATATAGTAGCAGCAGTAGTATTGGCAACGATAAAGACACAGCATTAATAGAACTAGTAGTGGTAAGAGTAGATTTTTTTAACAGCATTGACTACTCTACCATATCCCCCTGTACCCAAACTTGTGGACTAGCAGCCTTGTGGATGTAACAGAGTGCTGACAGTGGACGACAGTGTGGGTAGAAGTAGGGGCAGTGAGTGTCCGGCAGGGGCTAACAGTACGTGGGTCAGTGGAAGTGGAAGAGATAGGGACGGAGCATCGACCCTGTCTGCTCCCGTGTGGAAAATGTCAGATTGACAACCATCGATCATCCAGACGCCTCTTCTTCACCAGTTTCTTTACTAGAAGTAACGTACCTTATAGCATTGCCGGAGATGATGGAAAGTGTGGGGGTGAGCCACGGAAATTTCGGTGATTTTCATTATGCTCTATGGGCCCAACCAGAAACAAAAGTGTGTCACTTCTGACCTTAGGTGCTTCAAGAACATATTATTATTATTATTATTATTATTATTATTATTATTATTATTATTATTATTATTATTATTATTATTATTATTATTATTATTATTATTATTATTATTATTATTATTATTATTATTATTATTATTATTATTATTATTATTATTATTTAGACCCAGTGTCATAGTGTTTTAAGCATCGTATATAAAAGGTGCCTCAGCACAGGACATAGTAAACTATTTCCAGTAAAATGAGTCGTGGCTGTATAAAATCCGAATGCATAGGGTACACTGTTAATAATTCTGCAAGTTAGATTCCTTTTTTTTTTGTTCAGCAAAGGTTTACATTATAATGCGGAAGCCCTGGGGAGACTACCCAATGGTGTGGAAAATGAGTTCAGCATATGTGGAGATTAATAGAAGCAAAAGCCTCGAGCTCGATCTCGGAGAGCTTCTCTTCACTTCCGGTGCTATTTTAGACTGACTTCCGGTTATAGGGACATGTCGGCGGTGACATTGAGAAAGCTCTAATTAAAACTCGCAGCATACGGCGTTGGGTGTTGAAAATGGTTAGGAGGCCTCTAGGATGTAATAAAACATACTGGTTAAAATTAAATCATCAGAAAGGACTCCCCTACCGCACACGCTGCGTCCTTTACCTTTCTTTCTCACCCTAAAGCTGCTGGCTTCTTTTTCAGCTGCCTTTCTGCCTTTGCTTATTGTTAGCCACCCCACACTCATGATTCACTCCACTCGGTGTTCTCCCCTCCTGTCCCTTTCTCTTTCACATCTGTATCTCTGTCTGTCTGCCTCTGCCTATCTCTATCTCTCTCCTCCCTTGGCCGTTCCACTCAGCAGCTCATAAGGCCACATAATTAACAGATCTAAAAGGAGATATGCATACAAAATTCGGCTACATTGCACAACATCGAATCCCGTAAGTTCTCTTTAAATGTTCACCGAGATTACTTTTCTGTTGGCAAATATTTTATATCTACCTACCTATTATGTAGGAAATGTATGTATATATGTATGTATGTATGTATGTATGTATGTATGTATGTATGTATGTATGTATGTAACATGTGTGTATGTATGTATGTATGTATGTATGTATGTATGTATGTATGTATGTATGTATGTATGTATGTATGTATGTATGTATGTATGTATTTATGTATGTAGGTATGTATGTGTGTGTGTATATGTACGTATTATGCCACCCAACCCCTCTCAGACCATTACCCTAATAATATTGCTTTCTTACTTTCTTTGCTTGAAGAAAACGGCGCACGGTCGGGATTTCTTAATCAAGTGTTATTAATTAACGTGAGGTGGCGCGCCGCAGGGGCGAGCGTTCAAACGATCGTATAAGCGGTTGAGAAGGGGAGTATAGAGGGAGTTAGGGGCGAATCATTTATAGTAGGACCGCAGGGTGGTTGTTGGAATTATAGTGGTGAGTGGAAGAGAGAATGAAAGTAACCTGTTAAGGGCCTGTCTCCACTAGGCGACAAATAGCCACAACGACCATCGGTACCGTATATGTGAGCATGTGGGGTACCTAAAAAGGAGACCTCTCGGTACCCAGATCGGTACCAAATCGTCTGGGAAAAAAAATCGAATATGTCAGTCTTTCAAATTGAATATCGTGACAGACACCTGCATCGGTCACGATGATCGTATAGTGGAGACAGGCGCTAATCTGGAGATAAGTATACGGATGGCAGAAGGTCCATGTTATCTTATCAATGTTGTCAATCAAGTTTTTACAGGAACAAACATGGGCATTTGCAAGTGGTTGTGGAGTGCCACTTTTTAAATCAATATCTTACAAGAGACAGGGTTAACGACGCCCTTTAAAATCTCATTAATTAGGGCTTGGGTTTGAAAAATCCACCGCACAAGTTTGCAGTAAATGACTTGTCCGCAGAGGGGGGAGGGGTGTTAGGAGGGGTGACCAGCATCATCCGACATCTTGTCAGGGTCCACCCCAGCACTGCCGCACCTCCAGGCAGGAAGTCTTTACAACAAGAAACAATTGAATTAAAAACAAAATGGCGGCCGTTCACCTTCTCCATTGGCTGACATTATATGACATTTCAGTGCTCTCATAGTCGGGTTATAAAAAGAAGTTACAAGCGTGATCTGTACTCTGATTATCACGGCTCGAGGCTGCTTATCCGCGCCTTTTTTCCCGCCATTCCCGCCAAATGTCGTCTGTTTTAGACAGATATTGAAATTGGACACATACCGAAGCCTTCTGCACCCCTCTCCTTAGGGAGTGGTCATTATTTATCAACAGGGGGGTGGTGGGTTTTCGCGCGGACGCGCGGAAATTTTTTACGCCCCCCCTCGACGGCGGTCAAAATTTTTTGCGCCCCCCCTCGCCGGAGAATTTTCGCCTCCTCTTTGATCTATAGTAGCGCGCGGGCTTTTTGGCTAAAAAGAGGGTAAATTTTTTAGCCCCCCTCAAGAGGAGTCAAAATTTTTTTAGCCCCCCCTCGGGAGGGGTCAGAATTTTTTACGCCCCCCTCAAACCCACCACCCCCCCCTGTTGATAAATAATGACCACTCCCTTAGGCCCATTTTCCGCCGATAGACCCGTAGTAGGTGGTACCATCGGCCAACAGAGAGCCATGCCCCACCATTGAGCCCTATGGTAGCCCCTTCAGCCGAGATGGTAGTGTAATGCTGCTGTCGGCCGATAGAGGGACGTACCCTATCGCCGATAGAGGGACCCTATCGGGTGGTGGAAAATGGCCCTTACCCCCTCGGCTTCCCGATGTCATAGAGTTGTGGCAAATGAAGGATTTTCTCATTAAATTTTCCTGCCTGCCTGTAGACGCTTGCAATCAATTAGGCGACGTTTGAAGCACTCTATATAGTAGGCATATCTAGGCGGGAATTAAGTACTGGGTGATACGGTTTGACTTCTTTTCTCTTTTTTTGCCACTTGCAGAAATTTAAGTTATTGTTTAGCTATTAGCGCAGCTGGTGACATGAAAGATAGGAGGTGACAGGTGGATTCTCCTCTGACATCACCTCCCCTCTACATGAACACATCTACAAATACACCCCTAAAAATGCATCTATTGTACAAGGCATAACTACCTTTTTTTAAAATTAAGGCATATCAGATCAATAGGCCACCGAGCCTGTTTGATTATGAAGCAAACAGAGAGAAAAGGAAAGAGAGACACAGAGTTAGAGGCCAACTATAACACGCCAAGTTTAACTATGAACTATCAACCTTGGGTGGGAAGCGCATCAAACACTGTTAAATATTCATCTAGTGTCTGCGTTTTGCTCCCTCTATCTCCCTGCATCGTCTTTTTCTTTCACCTTTCCTTTTCCCCCTATCCTTTTATATATAAATATATATATAATATTGCCAATTCTACCAATTCATGTCACAAATACAATGGTGTGGGTATATGCAGAATAATATTTTGTATATTGTGGCTTGATTATGGAGGTGAGGGGGGGGGGGTACTTTAGCAAAGTACCCCCCCCCCCACCTCCGTAATCAAGGTCTGTACATAGCAAATAGAGCTGGCAGCGGGCAGCACCATTCATTTACTGTCTCACCCTTACTATAGTATATATGAATAACACCTACACAGACTCAACCTGGCGACCAGTCCACACCCGTGGCCTGTATATATAATTATATAGTGGATTGAGTCGGCACTTCCCCATGCCAGTTACACTTTGTTTGTGGGTGCAGTGTGGGATGAGGCGCAGCGCCTGTGCCTGATCTTGTGCCTGCCTGGCAGACAGTCTACAAAGCATGGCGCAGGCTCTACAGGAATTTTTGTCACCAACACCTCTGACAGGCGGTGTGAAGCCTGCTTTTCACTGGTCCCCACAGGGAAAAATGGTTGCACAGTCTTTGATCTTTAGTCATCAAAGGTAATACTGTAAAACTCAGCAATTTATGTGTATGCACCAGGTTTTATGGCCAATTTTTGTAGTCGGTTGGGTGCGTCCATGCCTAAATCTGCATCTGTGATTATGCTCTATACAATAGATATAAAGTTTCTAAAAGGTTTGATGTATACATGAAAAAAATACTTGTGCACAATATATTATATTGTGTTAATACCAAAGAATTATTTGGGTATTTAATTAAGGATAATAGATAGATCTCCAAATTTATCAGACAAAACCGCATTAGACTTCTTACATGTTAGCTACAGTCTATATTCAGTACCAAAACCGATACTGAAATTAGAGCTGTCCAAATGAGTTGGATCGTTATGTAGAACATGACAGTGCTGTTTTACATGAGATGACATGAATGCTGCATGGAACCCTCACCAGACCTACTGACATTTTAGGGTAATATCTCCTTTATAACATATCACAGAAAACAGAATGGTTTGTCATGATATTTCTTTGATGAGTTGAAAAAGATTTTTACATTATGTCAAGGTGAATATCGATGCCCCATAGATAACACACTAAGCCCCCGTATTGCACCCCTGCGGTGAATAACCAGTGCCAAATCCGCACGATGACGTCATAGACCCACTGCGCATGCGCAACCTTTTTGAAATGTAAACATCCAAGATGGCGGCGGTCAGCATTTCCCGATGACGACGGGTAAATAAGAGATAATTTTGAAGGATATTGATGAAATATCGATTGATTGTCCACTCAAACACCTTGACATAAATATAAAGATGAACTCTGATTAGTTTGAGCCTCCTGTTTCTTCACTCGAGCTTCCTCGTGCGGAACGGGCAGGAAGCGCTCATGAAGAAACGGTCGGCTCAAACTAATCATCTTTCACCTTTACCATTTTCCCTTGAGACCCCCTATACTGCAGTCATGGAGCATTGACTGCTATATCAGTATGCCTTTACAGTTGCTGCCTGGTTAGCTCAGTTGGATGAGTGGCTGCTTCCAAATTCCAGGAGAGGGAGTTCTAGCCTATCTTGGAACTTTCAACCAAAAGTGTTTTTTTTTTCTTTTTTTCTAAAATGGTGCGAAATACCAGGTGGAGCTAGTGTGCAAGTAACTATACACCAGGTGGAGTTATAGTGTGTATGTCAAAGGTCCCACCACCACTTTCTAAAAATGATCCTTAAATGCAAATAGAGTGATGGGAAAGGGGCCTATCCCATAATTTATGCGATGTAAAAATATCAAATAAAGATCTGTGACCTCTATAGTTACAAGTCTTCGAAAGGTAGACCTACTTGCTATGTAAAATAATATTTCAATATGATATAATTATGAACCTCTTGACCATGTAATTACTTTGTATAAACACACTCTCTCAATACCTACCTCTCCATAATTGCCCGTATGATATTCTCCCATGTACTTGCGGTCCATAATGGTGGTAGGAGACCTTTACTCAATTTAGCAGAGAACCATAACTTTCCAGCCCAAACCTTTGTAACCAGTTTAGGGGGTGGCGATTCTTTAACAGGGGGCATTTTCGTTCCTCCCCTAGGTTCAGAATTAAACGCTATCCCTGTGGGGTGTTTCAGAAGCAGGTAATGTTTACAACCGGTCATAAGGAGATATGATAGCAGTTTTAATAGTGATTGTAGGCTTATAACTGCATGTGTTTCTAAAGCATTACCATTATCTTACTGTGTCTATAACTATATGACTGGTGAGAGATGATAATGGTTGCAGTTGTAAGTTTAGAATCTAACAGTTTTAGAAACAGATATTTAATGTTCATTATCATGTCAGGCTTCTGAAACACCCCACTGCTGTCTGTACCGTGACACAATAGAAATAATGCTTGTGAATGGGCAAGACCGATTATATGTTAAAGTCAATCACATGGTATGCTTTATAGCTTTTTCTTACACGTGGGGTGCATCTTGTACGCGAGGTATTAAGGTGTATGCCTTTCATACGTCTAGAAAATCAATGGTCCTGGTGTAAAGAGAAATTTTCTTTTGCGTTTATGTAACCATGCACAAAGATGGATCTGTCTACCTTTATGTTGATATACATGGTGGGTAGTATAGCCTGTTACAGGGAGGAATCAATAAAAGAGGGGCCTCTCAGGAACCCATGACCATGTCCAGGTAAACCCTATTACCAATCCACTCCAACCCCTAGCCCTCTGTACCAACCTCCCACCCACCTGGGGACTCCCACAGCAGGGTGATAGATCTAGTCCTCGTGAGGATCCTCCTCCAGGGTTAATACCCCCTAACCAGATTGCCACCTGGGTGATGGGGAGGGAATGTCTTCCTACTGTCACCTTGGTGACGACCACACACCAGCAGAATCACACAGGGTACCTCTATAGTATTTATAATGGCATGGAAGGAAGGGTGGGAGTAGTTTTAAAAACTAACCTTCATCAAGTTGTGGAACTTCACACTTTTTATCCTCCAGATGTGAAACGTATATTAGGTTGTATATCATAAGGAAGATATCTGTGGCCTTGCATGTTGAAGGAGAGGTGAAATAAAACTAGCCATGCCCCTGAAAGAAACCCTACTTTCTCTACGTCATCTGTCATGCTACTGCAAGCCCTATGGGCTTGGCCTCTATGAGTGCCATACTTTAAAGCAGTTACAATTAAATCCCTTGGAATCAGCGATGTTACCCCAGCTAGACGCCCTTAGAAGGCTAATGGAAGGATATCACTTGGGGGATGCCCTGGATCCGGTACCATGTATTTGGGTGAAAACACAAAATATTTCTGGCTCTTTTATAGGAAAGATCCACACACCATACCCTAAACAAGGGCAACACCCGAAACCACTCTAGAAAAGAATTAAGAGGACACTACAGTAAAATGTACACTGCAAAAATGGTGTTTAGATCCTAAACACAATTCTAAACATATTCTTGCAACGTCTTTGTAATCACATTAATTTCCTAAACATGTTTAGCCAAACAATGTGCTTAGCTCAAGTGTTTAGAAATGTAGGTGTTTAGGTTAAAACTTTTGTGTTTAGATATATGAATTTTTGTGTTTAGGTGTTTATGATTTTTTGTGTTTAGATGTTTAAATGATTTGATGGAGATTTAAGATTTGCAGACATGTATGCATTAAAAAACAGAGATATATTTTTTTTCTCATTTACTGGGGGGGGGCATCAGCAGGTATTTACTTGTAAAAGTCTCCAAAGATGTCAGCCACAGCTATATACGTGTACATATATTACACACTGCATCAGAATGAGAGACTTGAGAAAACTGTACAACAGCTTGGCAGGAAGGAAATTGCCTTATCTATTCCAGAATAACATCAAATAGGTGTCAGTCATGGAGTTTATTGATTATTTTATGGTAATGATGGTGGCATGAGGTGAATCTAGTCAATTTTCTATTGCCCTTTCTATTCACATGACATTCTATGAAATAAAACCATAATAAACGTAGGATTTGGGGAAATTTGTCACAACAATTGATTATAACTGTGTGCAGATAGTCCAGTCAAAGGTAGTGCTGCTACCTGGTGTGGATTCAACATCCAAGTATCTAAACATATTGATGTTTAAATCTCAACACCTATTATTCAACTGTCTCAACTCTAAACATCTAAACATGTTTAGCGTAAATGTTTATGTAGTTAGAATAAAAGTGTTCATTTCCTAAATGTGTAGTCGATGAGACACCTAACTGACCTATATGTTTAGGTTTTAAACATGTTTAGACCTAAACATGTTTAAAATCTAAACACCATTTTTGCAGTGTACCTAAGCTTTCCATGTCCCACGTTGCTGTAAGTAGGGACCTTTTATTTGTATGGGATGAAGGTACATTTAGAAAGTGACTTATATCGTATTCAAAATGTGCTAGGTCAAAGTAGCAAGTGAGGTTTTCTGTTGCCATAATCCATAGCACTATAGGTCCATGGTCGACGTCACTGTCGAACTAGAGGTGCAACACCCCTCACTCGTCATCCCGTCTTACCAATACTTCTTGTCTCTTTACCCTCGACCTACCCCCATTTAGGCCCTAGATGGTAGCACCAGCCTGAAGGATTTAGGCTTTGTGTCCAACTGCCTTCATGATACGCCAATATACCCCATGCCGAACCTTCAGGACTACATCAAGTGTGGTACACTAAACTAAACGCAGGCCATCGTGCATTAACACAGTATTCCACCCTCACAGGGTTAACACACCCATGCACTCTCCCACCTCCTCATTCTCCAGCAGCAAACTACCTCGCACCTTCTGTAGCCCTTTCCTCCTGTTGGTTCTATCAAAGCTGGGACCGTTTTAGGAAGGTACCCGATCCATACCGTGTGTGCCTCCTCCTGTGATGGAGGGACCCTGGAGGGCACGGAGGGGTATCTATAGATAGTGACCCTCCTGTAGTGTTCTGGTTGTGCTCCAGGGGCAGAGGATCTGCACTTAAGCTGACCAGACAGACTGCTGGGTGGCTGGGAGGTGATGCATTAATGGAGAATCATTGATATGGATGATATTTCTTCATGCTGCTATTATATTACAGGGAAGGGACTGCCGCCTTATCAATGGCGCGGGCCAGTACTATGATGGCATGTGTGGTAATATTCTCCTGGCTTTACTCTTCTTGGGGATACATCTGGTTCACTGGAGTTGCCGAACTGTATGGTTGCTGCACTTCTGAGAATATCTACATAGGCTATCTAAACTCTTACGTTTTGTTCGTATTGTCAATAAGTCTTGCCTATTTGTTTTGTGCTCTTAAATCAGAACTCATGGTACGTTTATTTTGAAAGAATCACTGTAGGTTATTTCAAAACAGCCTAACATGGATCCCTTGCTGCGATGTTAGTGTTGGCCAAATCGGTGGCATTCATAAGAACCTATGAGAGGGCACTCTGTGGATGGTAATGTTAGCTCTGTGACTACATTTAGTTCACTTGCTCAAGTATTCAAGTAATATTGTTCTTTGGTCTACATGCTGTGTGTGCACTTACCATGAGCACTGAACTCTATTATCTTGATTAATCACTTAATTATGTGTTTTATAGGCTGATCTGAAAGCTTACATGGATGATTTCTTGCAAATAAAATTTGATAAACTCAAGCTCAACTCCCTCAAAATACCAACCACTATTTCACCCACACGATTGCAGGTACCCTGAACATAAGGTTATGTTAGGCCGTTTTGACATAACCTCCTGGTTTTGTACCTAACAAGCATATTTCTATGTTTCGATGAGCTATTGATGTGTTTTACATACAGGAAAGAAAATAAACAAACATATCAACAACATTCCAATGTGCTCATCTGATCAGTTTCTATTCCTTGTAATTGAGACTAGTTTTGTCGTATATAACGATGGAGTCTGTAGTTGATGTTAACCAGGCGGTCTTGGTATCACTCTAATACCTGAACCTGTATAATATATGTATGACTAGATCAATAAAACAACTACACCTTCTACAGCTTCCTATCCGGCCCAGAAAATGTTGTTGTCATGAAGCCTAAGCTATCCTAACCTCTCAACCTCAGTTAAAATTTCCCCTGGATCCTAATTTACATTGACTGTTATCATTGATAGAGATATATGCATGACGAATTATCTTTTACACCATACAAAACTCCTCTAATCATCCCGAGGACCATATAGATCTGAGAATCATCTCCATGAAACATAGTGAAAAATTTCCTTTTCTAGTCGTAGCATCAAAGGCCATGTTTTATTAGTTCCCCTGTTCCACCTGTTACCTCCTGGCCAGTGTAATGGTGGCCAATATGACGTCCACTTTGCAATGCCAAGCGCTATACGTGCGAGCTCCTCGGGCGTATAAGATCACTATATGCCCGAGGAGCATACACGGGAGATGTCACCAGGACCATATACATGGGACCACCCAACCACCATACACGGGACCACCCATGCACCATACATGGGACCACCCATGCACCATACACGGGACACCACAAGAGGACCATTCACGGGACTCAACATGGAACTACCCTGTACACGGGACAGTTATGTCCTATACACGGGACAGTTTGGCTTATATATTTCATTTCTCCTGCCTCACAGTAACCTGGCCAGGTGGCCGAGGGGGTAGAGCATCCGCCTTAAGACCCAGGGGTCCTGGGTTCGCCTCTCCTATGAGTTTTGGCCTATACAAGGGACAGTTTTTGGCCTATACACAGGACAGTTTATTGTCCCTGGGAGTGTATCATGCCAACCCTCCCAGAGTGTAGGGTCAGCATGTTGCATATATGCAGCCCAGGCAAGTTACTCTCCAGCGCCACATTCATGCATCATGATAACCCTATAAGGTTGATACACTCCCTGAGGGTCAGCACGATACATTCTCACAGAGTCACCTGGCCATGATGCACCTTTAAAGGGTTAACCCATTAATGCATTATGCCCATTGGTCGTCATGATGCATGATTGCAGCCCTGGCGAGTAACTCCCCAGGGCTACATTCATGCATCATGAAGGGGTTCATACACAAACGGGGTTCATGACTTGGTTCATACACAAACACCTGGAGGGTCATCATGATGCACCAATGAAGTGCATCATGAAGTGCATCATGAAGTGCATCATGAAGTGCATGAAGTGCATCATGAAGACCAATTGGCATTATGCATCAATGCATCAGCGACCCTAAAAGGGTTAAAAATTGAAGAGTCCTATTCACCAAGTGGTATTAGAGCCAGTTGTTCCTATGTCCCATGTCTCATCCTCGTGTATAGGATAGAAGTGAGTAGGTCCCGTGTATAGGATTCCCTCGGGTGGAGTCCCGTGTATAGGATTCCTCAGGTGAGTCCCGTGTACACTCCTCTGGCGTATAAGGCCACTATATGCCCCCCACCTTATATAAAGGTATAAGACAAATGCCTGCTCCAGTTCACATGGATAGACCATTTAGACTAGATAGATAAGAAAGAGGCACATGAAATACCTGAGCAATTTTTTTTTATATATTTTCCGTATACAATATTGACGGGGGGACCTGCAAGGTAAGGTAAGGTAACCTTAAACATCTCTTTACTCTCTTGGCCTTCTGAATCAATATAGCTTATATTGTCTGCCCAATCATGTGGTTAGGTGGTTAATAATGCATGTAATGAGGGTCTATCCTTATTGTAGCCCTCCTCCAGCAGTCAGGTTTGCGGGACCTCCGGTGACTAACCCTTTCAGGATGGTATGATACCAAGAAGTTTAGATACTATAGGAGGGGTCACTGAGAGCATAGTCTATGGGTAGTGTGTGACAGGCCACCCCCCTTTATCCCCCTCCCATGAAACTAGGTGCCCCTGTGTGGTGATTTTTATAGAGGATTAGGTGGTTTATGGAGCTATGGTATTCCTTTATCAGGGGGATAGTAAAGGGGAAGAAGGAATCACCTAGACCAGAAAATCATGCTGAATCTAAATTTTGTGATCATGATTCTCAGAAATCGACTAAAAGTACCCAAAAATGAGGTTTGATGAAGAAAATATTTTAAAGATGTACAAAAATAATATTCAAAATGATGAGAAGCCTTTATAGACAGAACATGTAAACCAGAGTTAGAACCTCAATGCACATATCCAAATGTCTACCTATCTCCCAGTCTGACAACTGTGCACTTCTCTCACATACTGCCTATCCATTAGTCTACCTATCACTCATACTCCCTATCTCTTGAATCCAAAGCATCTTGAGTTAAGTAAGGTTATCTCCCAAACGGCCTAGATACTAAAGCTTTATACTCCTCACTTTACCTAATCTTCTCTGGTCCTAGTTTCCCATAGTTTACCTATCCTCAATCTGCTTATCATTCATTTTACCTATCCCTCATGGTGACTATCCCTCAGATCATCATGTTTAAACTATATTGTTAATCTGTTTATTTAGGCCCTAATGGTTACCAGTACATTGCTTATCATGTCTACCATTTTGATCCTACCTATCCTTAATGGTACCTATCATAAAGCCTACCTATCCTTCATTACATCTATCCCCCAACTCTGCATATCCCTCATATTTTACTTGCACTTCTGTCCCTAGCACCTGTGTTTCCTTCTTTTCTTACATTTGCTCATCTTACAAGGTACTCTCTGTGCCTATCCCTCAAACTGGATATTGCTCATGCTACCTATCCCCCTTGCTACCAATCCTTTTGAATGCCTATTCCTCATGCTTTACATATGATTTTCTAACCATCTCAGCTCAGTCAGTCTAACCCACTCTCTCTATACATAATATCTCAGCTTGCGTTCAATTTGTTCCACCTGTCTCCAGGTCTATGCCTTGTGAAGTATACCTATCCCCCATTATGCCTATCATCCATGAATGATAGGTAGATGTATGAATAAGGTGGACTGTAACCAGTATGTTAGGTGATAGGTTGACTAGGAAATTGTCATCATAATGAAGGTTAGTTGTGACATAGGTAGCTTAAAAGCATTTTGATGGGTAAGAGAGCTATATAGAGAGCATGGGGGATAGGTAAGGATGGGTAGCAAGGGTGATAGGTAGTATGAGCAATTAGCAATTTGAGGAATAGGCACAGAGTACCTTGTAAGATGAGCAAACTTTAATAAAAAAGAAAATGTGAGTACTAGGGCCAAATATGCAAGTCAAATATGAGGGATGTGCAGAGTTGGGGAATAGGTACAATGAGGGATAGGTAGGCTTCATGATAGGCATTATTAGGGATAGGTAAAATTGAAATAGTAGACATGGTAAGGAATGTACTGTTAACCAATAAAGGCTTATATGGCAGACAAACAGTGCAGATTAAACATGAGGGTCTAAGGGATAGTCACCATGAGGGACAGGTAAAATGAATGATAGGCAGATTGAGGATAGGTAGACCAAAGGAAAGAAGGAACAAATAAGATAAGATAAGGTGAGGGGTAAGCATTATAAGTTAAGCCTTTTCAGAGATAACCAGATTTAACTGTAGCTGTTTTGGATTGAAGAGATAGGCAGGATGAGTGATAGGTACACAATCGATATGCTGTATGTGGGATAGGCAGAGCCATGCACAGGCACAGAACTTGTCTGACTGAGAGATAGGCAGGCATTTGGGTATGTGGATTGAGGTATTGACTCTGATTTACATGTTCTATATTTAAAGATTTCCAATCATTTTCAATGTCATTTTTGTACATTTTCAAAATATTTCCCTCATCAAATATCATTTTTGGGTACTTTTGGTCAAATTCTCAGAATAAATACCAGTCATTTTTGGATTTAGCAGGATTTTTTCGTTTAGATGGTCCCTTCATTTTATTTGGTATCCCATTCATGAAGATAGATGATAGCTCCATAAACCACCTTATCCTACATAGGGCCCAATACTGAACATACAAAGCACCTAGTTTCATCGGGGGCGGGGGGGGATAGATAGGGGTTGGCCTTCACTATAGGACTATATGGAGTAACCTATCCTATACCATACAATCCTTGATGATACCTCCAGGTACTGGTTCTTGATGAATGAATTCATACTTGGTACGTACACCCACCAGCACTGCAGGAGTGTACTTAACCCCCCATAGGGTCAGCATGATTAATGCATTCACGGTACACTATAACGACCAAAGGGTACGGTGTATTATAACAAACTCTAGCCCTTGGTGTGTTGAACTGCAGCTTACTGTACAAGGTGGTACAATAATAGTCTCTTCTGTTATGGTACACAAGGTGATAAAACTCAGCATCTTTCCCTTATAGTATACATAAAGCGCTAAAGCTGCATCCAAAGTTATTATTTGCACAAAAGTGTTTAAAATGTATACTTTTCCCACTACGGCACACAATTAGAGGTAGCGTAAGCCTCTACTGAAAAGTGATGCAATGCGACGACACTCACTATAAACCCTAACGTGAATCTTGTTGATGATTGTCCATTGGCTTTAAGGGAATATTTTATAAATTAAGGCTTCATTCTGACAGAAGAAGGCTATTCCACTCTGGCACATTGGCACTATAGGTCTACTCTGACACGTTGCATATAGTCGAGAAAAAGTCGATCCAGTAGCTACAATTATATATGAAGAGGTTCTCTTTATAAATCCATATCAATTTTCTCTTTCCTCATAGAGGATGAAGACCCAGAGGGTTCAATACAGCCATATAGTGGGTGAAACTGCCTTGAGAACACCCCTCCCAAGAACAGGTAGTCTTTGAAGACCATATACAGTCATGTTTGATTGATCATAAGTCATATGCATACTTATTAGGGAGAAATGTCCTCCCCCATTGAAAAAGAAGGCCAATCCATAAAGGCGGTTCTTTAGCCCTTGGGACAGCGAGGATTGAGGCTTCTTTTTAGATCTCTGAGGCGCAGTCAGTTGGAAACGTCGAATTAGCCAATGTTTCTCTAGGTATATAAGTCGAATAGGCAATTGATTTAAATATATACAAGTATAGTATACATTATCTGCCATTGATGGTTGGCGTTGGAGGGTGGAAATGGGGGGGGGGTGAAGGTATATCCCCTGTGGGTATACTCCCCTCGGTTGAAGTATCATACATAGTATATATATATATATATATATATATATATATATATATATATATATATATATATATATATATATATATAAGGCCTGGTCTAGACAACGTTTTCAATTTGTTACCACTGATTAACACTTTATCGAAGGTGATTCTAAACTCCATTGATGCTGTGATAAGAATAGATATGAACGTCTTGAGGATTAAGACTTTACCAAGATAATTTAGTTTATGTCAAGGCCTCGAAAGAAGGACCCCCAACACGTATAAATCAATTATATAATTATCATTAATATGATAATAATTATAGACATTCACTTGCAGCAATATAAGTTGGGTATCCACAAGGCTGATAATCGGGTCTGTATGGATGTTGGAACAAACAATATTCAAGGAGCTAAGATTGATCTCTCTTAAAACTCATGTATGTACACACAGAGAGAAGAACAGTGATCGCTTTGACGCATACTGCACAGGTCACAATTTGTCTCCCACATGACATGTATGAAGGCATGTCAAATGAGGTTGACCCTCTCATATTTGGTTCGTCAACTCCATTTGACATGCGTAATGAAGACACGTCACATATTTCTGATCCATTCACCTGAGTGCTAGGTAATACTGTGAGACAATTATGTAAAGGTCAAGAGCAGTCAATAACTATGTACCAATGGTTCAATCAAGGGAGGCCTATAATAGAAGGCAGGGGATATCATAGTCCCACAGGCCTGCAACACTAAGGCACTTTTTCCTATCTACAGAACTCCTACTTGACTGAGGACCTCTATGCAGTCCATAAGACAAGGGCATGGAGGTGCATGGCAATGCCATATGTCTCCCTGTACTGTAGATACTGAGATTATGGATTGTGGGTTAGAATACAGTCCTTTGGTATTTTCACTGACCCACACATAAGGTGTCTAACCACTCCAGTTGGAGTATTCAGGGTGGTGGGTGTCTATTTTGATATTCAATAACAAATGCAGATTTAATAATGAAATAGAATTCACTACCATACATTGATAGTATTTACAGACCTTAGTGATCTATTCTTCATGAAAACAAAATGACACAGATACATCAAATGTCTCAAGTGTTGGTAGTACTTCTTGGTAGTGATTAGTCCTGGTACCAAAATGGTTGTTTGCTCCATCTAGTGGAATATCCTAGAACAATTATGTATGTCAAACCATCACATGTCAAGTGCCTTCGACATGGCCGTGACCCTAGTCAACTCACAGATGACATGGCATTTTAAGGCATGTCAAATCATATGAGGATTACTGTGTGCTACAGTTGTCATGGTGACATATGTGCACATGTCCCAATGACGTGTGCTCTCTGTGTCAAATCAAGTTGACATGGGTATACATGTCATTTTGTCAGGAAGACTTTTCTCAGTGCAGCCGTTTAGAAATAGTAAAGGTTCTTCCTATCGGTGGGAGATTCTATACCATGGACATACCTTTGACAGAAGATAATGCTTAACATCCAGCGACCTGGTTTATCTACAAAGGTCCCGAGAACACCTCCCAGCTCTCAGGCATATACCTATCTACACGCTAAGTGTTCAAACAATATCACTTTCACATAGTCTACAATCACTCCAGACTGTACCATGATCGATACATCAGTGTCTATGTAATCATCAAGCCACGGCACCTGATGATATAGGCCTTTATCTCAAGTTGAATACGAGAGCCCCATAGGTTTAACCAAGAACCTCTGTATCACACCCCCTAGTGTGATAACCCTCTCCCGTATCACACTGCCAGGGAAAACATCCAAATTGGTCAAATAACTGATGATAAAATAATTTCTAATGCCAAATAAATGGAATTTTGAACATATCTGACTGAATTAACTTGAGATAAATACAAAGGAGCACACGAATTGGTCAGCACTGAGGGTTATCACACTCAGCTTCGCCTCGTGCTGACCAATTCTCTATTGACCACTAGCTGGTCTGGAGCTGGTTCCTGTGACACACACTGATAAGATGGTACCAGTATGTCCCTGGAAGTGGGTGTTAACCAGGGAGAAGGTACCCACCATGGTATGTCTTATCAGTGGGTTTTAACTCAACCAGCGAAATTCAAGATGGTGGCTCCATTAGGCCTCCATACTGAGTCCTATACACCATCACTGGGCCGCGCACAGGGGTGGGGGAGACCTTTTTGTACCTCCCATTAAAGAGTTTGATCCCTGGTGATTAGACTATAGCCGCGAGTCTGTTACCAGGCTAGCCCCCATCCCCATCTCCCATGCTATAGGGCGACAAAAGAGCGGCTGCCCCTTTCTCTCCCTGTCAACTCCTCCCTTCAATAAAACCTTCATACCTTCCTGTCTTCCTCCCAGGGCCTTTTTTTATTTTTTACAAATGTTTGGAATATTGTATCCTGGCATCAAATCCTTGCAATAAAAGCTTTTCCTTGTACACTTTTCTCTACACACACCATCCACACTGTCACACTGATAACCTCTACAGAACGTGATTTAAGTACTGGTCAGAACTGATTGCTTGGAGAGTAACTTTTAATCTTTAGGTTGATAAAAATTGATGACCCTGGGTCATCATCATTGATTAGTTGTGGGCCAACGGGGGGAAAACGTGGCTCCTGATACAGAGGGGATTTTTAGTACTGGCATTGGCCACCAGGGGGCTGTATATGGGTATAACACTGAAAAATATGCCAAGAAATGCTTTATACCAATTCTTGATGGGGAATCTAGTGGTATGCTTGGAATTGTTCCATCTTCACAGTAAACATTCCATTTTTGGAACAGTTAGTTGCCATGGAAACATAGAATATTGACATATATGGCAATTTCTGGTTGCCATGGAAACCACCCCATTATTCTAAATGGGAATTTTTGCCATGATTCTTTTTGGAAATCCCTTCAGGAACATCACATGTCTTTGGTTGTTTTTTTCTGCAAAACTGAATCTTTAGCATTATAAGTATTTATGATAGGATATAATGCATTTAGAGCTTATTTGCCATTTTCAGTTGAACACTCTGACCTATGTTAGGCGTGTGATTACACAAAAACTACTGGGGATATCTTAGATCAAGATATATCATCTTAAAGCCTGTGTTTTTTGTGTGTGTGTTCTTTTTTTTTTACATAGGATGACACCGCGTACTATGATTGCTTTGTATATGTTGTGGTTTCTCTTGCAATGTGATTAGAATGATTTTAGAATTACCCCATCATTACGGCCTAGATGGAGGATGCCATTGTTCCTACTTCCTAGTATGATCTCACATACAGGAATGTATTAATGCTCAGGTAGTATTTATTTTACTCTTCTAAAGTCACCTGCAGTGATGATCATTTTTACAAGCCTATGTCTCCTAGCTTCTACCTCACACCACAATAAAAAGGCCACGGTGCACTCTTCTTTCTTCGTGTGACCATGCAGTGCCTCAATCAGGTGGGACTGGTCCTAAAGACGACCCTGGGGGAGCGCGAGGGCTATCGGTGACCGACATTTAGAATTCTATCTAATAAGGGACACTTTGGTGGGGGGTGAGAGAGCGGGAATGAGAGAGGAGAGCGGCAAGGGGATGAGAGGGGGAATAGTGGGAGAGGGAGGGGGAGGCAGGAGATGAGGGTGGGAATGTGGGAGCAGGTAAAAGGACAGACAGGTGTAGGACATGTCTGATTGGTGACACAGCTGTGGAGACGTTGCCTCCAAGGTCTGAGCAGTTTGAAGGGTTGGTGTTAAGGAGGTTGAAGAGGCAGTTCTTACCATTTTCCGCCAATTGTGTTGTCATCGCGTTCAATTTTCAATTTCTAAAGATTTTACATCTTACTTCCGCAATACCAGAGTAATCGATTCTGTCATACATTCAAGTACTAGGTTTAACTTTCATATATCATATTAAAGTAGTACGCATTAAGATAAGCATTAATGATCATCCAAGCTACTCTCAAAGACCGGTAAGCTAAATATTTGTACATTAATAATGGATCTTATGGTCGTTTTACTGTTTGGGGAGTCCTTTTACCATGGAGGGACCTAGTACATTATTTCACACAGACCATGATTTGTCTTCAACAAACATTTATAATCTTATTTCAATATACTTACCAATATCTCGTCAATGGCAACACCCCTTATAATGGCATTCACTCGCATAGCAACCATTGCCCATAAACTATCTTTATAGATACCTAGCTCTGCCACTGCCATATCTCCTGTCCCTAAAGCGCCTGAATATATACCATTTATCAACACCTATACAACATCTCCCACTAGTTAACTATTATGTGGTGATTATGAAAGCTGTTATATTACTTAATTCATTCCCTTTTTAACTATTTCATATTATCAGAAACACACATGTCATGAGCTGTTTGCCTCATTTTGGTTAGGTAATTAACCACATCAAGTAGCAAGTGTCCAGAAGTAGTTATTTCTTTCTTTTTTTTCCTTAATCTCTGCAATTCTACACACATTCGCTAAACGTTGGTATCGAAACTGTGCAGAGATAACTTAAAGCCTGCATCGTGCAGGTAGTGTGAGACGCAGTATAGGTCCCACCCTGGAGAACACCGCGGGGGTCAGAAATGATACTACATCACTCCATATAGAGAGGATCCTTTTTTACAGAGGACAGAAATGGTATGATTGAATTTACACTATTGCTCCACAGTAAGTCCTGAAATGTTCATCTCCATATAAATTAATACATTCAGTCAGTGAAGACCAACCAAAAGAAAAAACTATGACTAGGTGATAGGACCACGAACAAGTATCAGCCTTCCTACCTAATGTCTCAGATGGTAACATCACCGTTATAAATGCACTCTTTACCTCGTAGGCAATCATGATACATTTTACAACATGTTAACAAAACGTATGTGGTACATGGCCCAATGGAGTAGGAATGATTTTGCTGGCGTATCAATCTATAATGTCAGTTTTAATATGTCGTTTCCATAGTTTACAAGAACGTACTTTATTCCCTGACCTGGTTCGGGTTGTCAAAATCTAGCTCCCCTGATTGACACTGTTCACCATTGAGACTCCTGATATTTCCTGCTTACATGAAGCGTTAACAATTTAGTGAAGATGATAATATCTAATTTGTGTCTGGTGGCTCCACAACGAGGTCATCAGCCAGAAACATGGTTTGTGGAGGTAATTCAGGAAACCTCATGACTGGACCTAGTCATGTCCTGACTCCTGCCACAAATGTAGAAAAGGGTCCTGTTACCCACAGTATATTCTCTCCGTTACCGATTTATGTCGGCGGAGTTGCAGGAAGCCCGCTAGGATCGCAAATTGCTATAAGTGAGTATCCATCCGTAGAGAATTGTCATGCAACGTGTTTCAGATGCATACTAGAGCTTCCATGCCAGCAGCAGATCCTAGAGTGTGAACGGTGACAGTCATAGTGGATAGGACTGGCCCTGAAGTGCTGGTCTCCAAGTTTTGTGTTGTCTTCATGAGCGGGAATTAGCCAGACTCCACATGAAACACAGTAATTGACTGTCTTCAAGACGAAACACGACCCTACTCCCTCCCACTCCTCCCACTCTCCCAGACAAATGTCTAATTAATGTCTAATCCCCCTCCACACTGCTCCCTCCCCCACCTCAATGTCTTATAACTGCTGCTCTCTGGATTTCAATTAGTGTTGCCTTATAATATCCGTGCTACTGGCTAACGTTCTTCCTCTCTGCCCCTTCTTTGACCCTCCTGTATATCCCTTTGCGTACGTTTCTCTGTGCCTGCCTTACTGTTATCAGCTGGTTAATGACTTCTGTCCTTGCTCTGTGTCCCCTTGCCACATTTTTTGTCCTTCAGTGACCTCCCCATCTCTCTCTCCCTGCTGTCCCTACTCACTGACCTCTCTATCCCTCATACATGGGTCGTACCTTGGGTACAGACTTTATGTAGCGAGCTCGGCAGTGAATCCATATTTTGAACATCTAAGAATGATTATTGCTTTAATGAATGTTATTTGTGCAGATATTAACATTCATGAAAGAAATATTGATAAATATTGGAGATTGAGGGATTTTCGGCTGTTTTTCTTGTATTCCTGCCACCCCCTACTTCTGTCAGTTCTAGCACTGCAGCAGGTACAGACAGAGGCACTGCACGTAGCCCCAGTCTTACACACACCACTATGTCCACTTAGCTTTAACGGCGAGCACTGCCCCAGGCCTGGGTAAAGACTACATTCCCGGCCTCACATCAGCTTATATCAGGTACAGAACATGCCCATGCGCAAAAATGCGCTCATGTGTAATTTAAATATTAGGCTTGGACTTTTCTCAGCTACAGCTTGGGTACCTACTGTATTAGTTCTGGGTTGTATTGCTGGTAATTTATTTTGCTATAGGGTTTCAAACTCGTCGATCAATAGCACTATAATGAAGTATTCAGCTTGGTAAGATTTACTAAATAATTACACCAAGTAATAGCCCATCATTTTTTCTCCTACCCCAGCTGATTTCGTCCTGATATATTGATATTAGACCTGGAGGGTGTTGCTCCTATTGTAAAAAGAGCTGTGAGTATATGCCCTCTTTTCTAAACAAGTCGTGCACTGCTTCACCTAAGTACTTGCACTCACCATATTAGTCTGAAAAGTCACCTGCCTAGTTTAAAATAGAGAGAGCTGCACTACCAGGTACCTACTCATGTCACACGCTCTATAGTTTATTATACTGATTGACTTCTCCCAACTAGGTACCTACTCAAATCCCCCTTTTTTAGCACTGTACTTGAATGACCACTTGTGAGCAATTAAAGGGACAAGTTATAGCTACATGAAAAGAAAGCACTGGAAACAAGACTATAGGAGCAACATCCTCCTGCTTTTTAGCCATAGGAACTGTGTGTGTCCTCCTTCTCTGCACTAGTTAGTGGGCACACGCTAGATGGATTCTCATCATCATCTAAATGTAATTGAACATTCAAAATGATGAATAATGTATCTTTTCAATTATCTATTGCATATAAATACCAATTGAACCTCACTAGCCATTTAAGTGCACCATCTTTAACACTGTGACAGATAGGGAACAGACAAATGGCCCAAGCACCGAACTCGCTACTTTATGCCAAGATCGTGTAACGGCCGTGGTTCCTACATGCGCTCTCTAATTTGATGGCCGAGCTGCTCTCTGATAGCTGCTCTGTGAGCTGCTCTGTGAATTGCTCTGTTGACCTCTTTGAGAACTGTTCTGTTAGCTACTTCATAACCTATTCTGTGAGCTACTTTGTTAGCTGTCCTGTTAGATGCCCTATGAAAGTTAGAAAGGGAAATAAAATTATGAAGGTAGTAGTATACAGCACGGGCGTGGATGGGTCTCCAAGCTGAGGTCCAGTGGTGGTATGCTTGGAGAATGATTTCAGTTCCCGCATGTGGTATACAGACAGAGAGGTATGTAAGGTAGAAGGGGAAAGAATATAATGAGGGTAGTAATATACAGAAAGAGGGGTATTTAGATTGAAACACGGTAAGGAAATACGAGGGTAGTAGTATACAGAAAGAGGGGTATCTAAATTAGAAAAAGGGTGAGGAAATACGAGGGTAGTACATGTAGTATATAGAAAGAGGGGTATCTTAATTAGAAAAAGGGTGAGGAAATACGAGGGCAGTAGTATACAGAAAGAGGGGTATCTAAATTAGAAAAAGGGTGAGGAAATACGAGGGCAGTAGTATACAGAAAGAGGGGTATCTAAATTAGAAAAAGGGTGAGGAAATATGAGGGTAGTAGTATACAGAAAGAGGGGTATCTTAATCATAAAAAGAGAAGGGCATATATATGAGGGTAGGAGTATATGAAGAGAGGTGTATGTAAGTTAGAAAAGGGTAATGAAATATGAAGGTAGTAGTGCAGAGAGAGGGAATATGTATGCTAGGAGCTAGACAGTAATTGTTAATTCTTTTGATGAAAGTTGGTAAAATTGTAAGAATATAGGTAGAAACTTCGTAATCTATACTATAACGTAGTTATTATGAGTATGGTTAAATATCGATGAGTACACTTATATCATTGTGCCTAGGCTACATTCCCCTCCCTCCCTGTGTACCCCTTTTTACCTGGCCATGTCACTGCACTGAAAACCTAGAAGTTCTGAAACTAGTCAGCGGTGACCACTTTAGGTCCTCAAGTTGACGATACCTAAAACTACAGCTTTAAGTCGTCATTCTGACGACCTGAGTCATCAATATGACGACTCTGTACTGTCAGTATTGTCATCCTGATGACTCAGATCATCAGGATGACGACCTAAAGTCGTCATTTTGACTACCTAAAGCTGTAGTTTTAGGTATCGTCAACTTGAGGACCTAAAGTGGTCACCGCTGACTAGTTTCGGATCTTCCATGTTTTCAGTGTGGTCGCCCAGGCAGGGGTGAGAAGCATCCACAGACACTCATCCCCATTTGAAGCAGCATCCCTAACGAATAGATACATTCTCTCTCATCAAGAATCACTATAATGCATGAGTGAGCTCTCCTGTATGGGGTGAACTGAAGACACCGGCGTTGTCATTGAAAATAACTTCTATCAAATTTGAAATAAGTACAATTTGGCTTACCTTATCCAGATCCGTGGTAGCGGGTCATGGCTTGGCGAACACAGTAGGCAGAGGCACAACCAGCTAAAGGAGTGGTATTAGAGGTCTAACAAATCCAGCCCTCACTCCTGTACTCTAATGGTGTCGTAGCTATGGCAACAACCACAACGACGACGTGACGGTAGTGACGGTAGCGGTCAGTGTCTATGGCGGCGGTAGGGGTGGACACGTTGGGGCACTACACCTTGACGACGACGGCGTCACAGCAGCAGCAACAGCAGCAGGAGGTGCTGTTGGCGGTCGTGCTGGTATCTCCTGGAGTCGCCGGACACTGGAGAAGCAAGTGGAGAGCAGCAGTAGTAGTGTCCACGGCAGCAAGCCGAGTGTAGCGCCGATGCCGTTGATGATGACACTACTGGTGGTAGGGTGGAGGTGGTTAGTGGGGATGGGGACAGGACTGGGGATGGGGACGTGGAGAAGGTAGTGGTAGTATCAGTCGTGGTGGTAGTAGCGTGGTCGGCGTAGTAGTAAGAATTGTAGTGGGTGCTGGGTGAAGACTCTGTCAGTACTCCTGTGGCCACAGCGCTACTGATATCACGTTGGCTCCGGCTGCGGCAGGGGGAGGGGCGGCGGCGGCTTATAGAACGACGACGACGGCGGCAAGGGCGCTGTTGAAGGCGGGATACAAGGTAACTGTAAGCACTGGTAGCAGTCTCACCAACCCCCAAGTACATGACGTGATACTCCAGTTCGTCTCCCGTCAGGAGGAGCAGGAGGTAGTGGTGGATGGGAGTAGTAGGTAGGAGGTGGCAGTAGGGCTGGCTCCCTGGCAGGCAGTGGGGCAGTGGTTCCAATTGATGACTGGAGACTACTGAGAGAGCCCAATTGCTCCTAGGTGGGGTTAGATAGCAACTGGAGTGAGGATTGATGCCAACTAACCTTAGCAACAGTGGAGGGGTGGGGGCTTCTGGTGAGGGACACAGGGACTGTGTCTTTAGATGGGAAGGGTGGCAACACTCCTTTGAATCAGGCACTTATAAGGAAGGAACCTTCTGTGAGTTGCTCACATAGAACAACAAAAATCGTTCAAATCATGTACTAGGCTGTCCTGAAGTACCAACCGGTAACTCCCCCAGTATGAGGACAGCTGGGAACTGTCCAAGTGTCCTATTTTCTGTCAAATAGTCAACTCTCGGAACTAATGCTTTACAAACGCTCTCTGAAAATGCCAGCTTGCAAGCACGCGTGTGGACTTCCACTGATATAGGTAGCTGTCTTACAGGTTGTCCCCCTGTCCCAACCGAGGCACCTTATGCCTTGGTGTGTTTTTGGATACTGCAGCCAATAGCCAATAGCCTGCCCCCTTACGGTGATGGTGGCGTCAGTGGCGGTGGGTGAGGTGGTGGTGGTGGTGGGCAGTGCCTTCATGACCACCTCCCCATGCAGTGGAAGATGGCTCTTGCTTCAATAAGAGCAGCAGAGATGGGGGTGTGGTAACAGAGGGAGTGGTGGATGAGTTAAGAGAGGGCAGTTAGATCTAACCCATACCCTTCCACACCTACCCTATAACTTACACACACAAGCCAAGGCCAAGGCAATTGGGCATTGAGAGCTGGCAGGCAATGGGGGTATCAATGTAGGGGTCAGTGAGAATGGCCAATTGTTATTGGAATTCCCCCATGTCCTTCTATCATTCCTACTGATAGCTAACTTACATTTGCCAAACCCATTATGGTTCATGTGGTCGGAGGTTAAACCTCTTACTATCCAATGTGGTGGATACCGCTGAACACACTTTTGGGTTTCACCCGGATAGATCTATCAATTGGCCATTAAAACTACTAATAGGGGTTATGCTTCAATGCAGAGGAACTCAGATTGGCGTCAAGTGGTAGGCTCAACTCAGCTGAGTCCCCTATGGCAGTGCCCATCATAGCTGCAGATGTGCCAGAGATGACAGCCCTGGAGAAAACCAGCTGGGCCTTATTTGGCGGTGTGTATCGTGGCACAGATGTACATGAGAGAACAGCCCTGGAGGGAGCCAGGTGGGCCTCCTCTGGTTGTGTGTATCATGACTACAGACAGGTCTGAGTGAAAAACAGGAGGCTGCCATGGCTAAGGGTGGGGCAAACCCAGGAGCCTTGGTAACAATCAATACAAATATAAGAAACGGAATCACCAGTAGATGTCGCCATCAGAGAGTAAGGGTGAGATGGATGCAGGGGATGTGAGCGGTGGAAGGGATAAAGGGAGTAAGGAAGGAAGGAAGGAAGAAAGGAAGGAAGGAAAGTAGGAAGGAACAAACATATGAATGAACAAGCAAAAGAACGAACGAATGAGTGAATAATCTAATGAAGGAAGATAGTAATACTACCACGCAGATGTAGATCTCCATGCCTCTTCGGCCTAAGCCTATACACCAGATTACCATTATTTTTGCGATCTGATATTCCTATTCTTTTGAAAAGGAATCAAGGATATCATAGCTTACATCATTGGCTATTTAAACATTTATGATTAATAGAACTATGAGGTGTTAAGCCAAAAAGACAATGGCCAAATGTCACTTCCGGAAGAGTAGACATAGGCAGATACACAAACGAGTCGGCAGAGAGTCCCAACCCTAATGTTTGTTTATAAAATTTGGAAATGGCATTTGAACATTGTCCTGACATTAATTTGGACTCACAGGAAAAAAAGCAAATAACAAAGCTAATAACCGACACATCCTTAAGACAACACATTAGACTAGGATAAGTGATATAACATTACACCCCGGCGCTACCCCTGTGTCTCCCAATGCCCCTGCCACCATATTACACATAGGCCTAACTGTACAGCCTAGAACATTATCACCATCCCATATCGACTATCAAATCACATTAAATGTTTACACAGGACATGTGCTGCAAGGCAATGCTTGGTGCCTACGTTTTAGTGGCAGGCTACCATGCCTATCACCTACTCCCCAAAAGCGATAAATAAGTTAATTTTGCCTTCCCAGCTGGCATTCAACAATCACCCATCGCTCCCACAGTAGCCCTATCCCAGACGAAGCTCATGATCAGAGGCGTAGGGCAGGGGGAGGGGTTAGGCTAGCCAGCCTGTGGACATCTTCAATGATCTTTACTACTTTGATTAGGAGGAGGATAAGTGGAATGAAAATAGCCTTCCCTCCCATGCTGAAACTGACCCAGCATTGAATACTTAAACCAGGTGATATTAAACACAGAGTGTATCAAATTGCCTCTCGCTGTCTGGCGGGCCGATGGATAACACAATGAGAGTTTTATCGTTGTGACTATTAAATTTTCATGAAATCATCAATATTATTGATGTTGTTTTCAATTATTGTGGAAATGATCTAGTTACCCCAGACTTCGTTGTTTAAGACTTTAGGCATGATATAGGCCATTTTGATAATAGATCATTATATCAGATTTTAGCTTAAGGGTGGTGAGGATTTTTTTGGGGTATAGGATTTTGAGGGTATCATATAGTTTTATCCGATATTTCATGTATAGCCTAGGGATTATAGTACGATCATATTGGTGTTATACCATAGTTATAGTTAGTCTTCTAATATTTGAAGATTCCAGCCTGTGTTTCTTCCCCTCCAACGTCACCACCTCTCCCACTTATTAACTTGTGAGGATAACGATTTACTCTAACGTTATCACTCTAACGTTATCAATCTGTCTCCCTGTTTCTTTCTCTGTCTTTCTCTCTCTCTCTCTCTCTCTCTCTCTCTCTCTCTCTCTCTCTCTCTCTCTCTCTCTCCTCTCTCTGTCTGTCTGTCTGTCTCTGTCTCTGTCTCTCTGTCTCTCTGTCTCTCTGTCTCTCTGTCTCTCTCTCTCTCTCTCT
This sequence comes from Acholoe squamosa, assembly GCA_949317995.1. Taxonomy (NCBI): domain Eukaryota; kingdom Metazoa; phylum Annelida; class Polychaeta; order Phyllodocida; family Polynoidae; genus Acholoe; species Acholoe squamosa. Next base: position 32,915,074 of record OX439044.1, read on the forward strand.
GTCTCTCTCTCTCTCTCTCTCTCTCTCTCTCTCTCTCGCTGTTGTGAATGGAATGTGACCCCATCCATTCCATGACATCAAACGAGCATAATATATAACATACCCTTAGTGTTATAGCAAGAGGAATCCATCATAAAGCTCCATACACAAACATCCTCTGTCCCCTCCCTCTTGCCCGAAGCTCCCTTTTTTCAGCAAACATGAGCAAAGTCCCATTAGACTCTCTTTGCCAACGATTATATATAAATATGACTTTTATTGCTATCGAATCCAAGGAGCTCTGCCAACTAATTGGAGAGTTTGCATAATGAAGGTAATTAGAAAAGAGGAGGGCGATGGGTTGCTCTTGGGAGAGGTGAAACAAATTAGCAAATGAAGTCTCCCCTCCACAACAGCACAAGCTACTGTTAACTGTTGGAAATATTTAAAACGATACGCGTGTCTTTGTTATCAAACAGACCGTCCTGTTTAACACGCTAACATGACTTGAATGCCTCCCCTATCTGAGAGCAGTCAATGAACTCCCAGCCCACCTCTGTGGTGTTTTTGTCACACACACTTCCCCCAATTACCTTCGAATTTCTGGTTGTTATTTTCAAGAGGATGACTTAAATTGATATTAGGAGCGGAATGCCTTGTAGAAGCTGCGGTGAACCCAGACCTAGAAAAACTGTATACCTGCGTATGACCAGTTATGACATCCCTCTCCCAATATATATGCAGTTGATTGGTCCTTCAGATATTCAACAGATTGTTTCCTAACTAATGAAACTTTTTCATTAGGGTGATAAGAAACGAGAGCGTCATTGACAATCTCCGATAGGGGCCACTTCATTCATCAATTAGGATCTGATTACCTAACAGCCTTGCCAACCGATATTACTGCGGAAATTGGGGTTTCATGGTAGGGATTTCCCCTTGCAGAGACGAGTTCACATGGTCCGCTCAAAATTATTAATTAATACCTGTTAAAATAAATATCATGATCAAAATAGGTCATACTTAAACAGTCTTTGTAATGTTTGTAATAGTAAGCTTTGTAAACACTGTGGTGTATGCAGGATTTGTAAAAGGAGGGGGCGCGGTCAAATACCCAGGGTCCAATATGAAGGGTTGCATTCGTCTAATTCGTCCAAATCCGCCACTGAAAAATGTAGGACTACATGACTTTCCACACTGGAAGTGCACTAAGGCCAGTAAATAAAGCCCAAAAGCCATGGCCCGATTGTACAAAGATCGGGCATTCTATTGGATGAATTTTGAGTATTTTATATTCACATTGTCCAATTTACACTCATGAACTACCAGAAAACACATTATTTCCATGAATAACCCACCGATTTCATGGCCGATGGTGCAAAATGTAACCAAGTATGGTTGAAATTTTATACCCCTGCCGATTTTAAATTATCGAACCTGTTTAAAATGTTACTAAATAGTATCAATAGGCGTCTGATTTATTTTCCTGTACATTAGATATAAAGTATCAGCACACATCCTTTCAATCATCCGAATTACAGACGATTCTGCACCTGAATTGAACTATCGGCCAGTTTAACAATCGTCTGATGGGTTTAGGCCCTAAACTGTTCGTGCCAGGGGACCTCTTTTACTATTAGACACCCCCGGGCTTAATCAGAACAAAGGTTATATCATTCCCATTTCTTATTAGCAAATATTTAGTGGTCTCTCTTGAGGCCGCCTTGTGCATTTTGTTAGTTTTTGCACTTTGCAAACATGAATGTTTCTATACTACTCACACAGGCCCAAACACACATGTTCCTATACTACTCCCACAAGCCCAAGCACCCATGTTCCTATACTACACTCACAGGCCCAAACATGCATGTTCCTATACTACTCTCAAAGGCCCAAACACACATGTTCCTATACTACTCCAACAGGCCCAAACACCCATGTTCCTATACTACTCACACAGGCCCAAACATGCAGGTTCCTATACTACTCACACAGGCACAAAAACATGTTCCTATACTACTCACACAGCCTCAAACACACATGTTCCTACACTACTCACACAGGCCCAAACACACAGGTTCCTATACTACTCCGACAGGCCCAAACACACATGTTCCTATACCACTCACACAGGCCCAAACATGCAGGTTCCTATACTACTCACACAGGCCCAAACACACATGTTCCTATATATACTACTCACACAGGCTCAAACACACATGTTTCTAGATATTACTTACGAAGGCTCAAGCACACATTTTCCTATACTACTCACACAGTCTCAAACACATGTTCATATACTACTCACACAGTCTCAAACACATGTGTCTCCTCACAAAGGCTCAAACACACATGTTCCTATACTACTCACACAGGCTCAAACACACATGTTCCTATACTACTCACACAGGCTCAAACACACATGTTCCTATACTACTCACACAGGCTCAAACACACATGTTCCTATACTACTCACACAGGCTCAAACACAATGTCATATTCCTACTCACATAGTCTCAAACACACAGTTGTATGTTATTATGCTACTCAGACAGGCTCAAACACACATGTTTCTATACATGTACCCCTCACACAGGCTCAAACACACATGGAGAATGAGGTAGAGATTGAAATGAGAGACACTGAAGACTGTTCATAGATAGACAATGTATATTATAGCCCTACAAGAGAAAAGATTGCGATGTTAAGGTTTATATGTCGCAATTGGAGGCATATATGTGTGTGCCGACTAAAACAGGAGAGAAAGGACGGCTAAGAAAGGAGTGGAGAAAACCTCAATTACCAAGAAGAAATGGGTTCGTGGGAATGAATGAATGATAAATAGTACTGATCAGCCACAGATATATTATGCTGCTGTGCAGCCCCCAAGGCAATTGGCATGAGGATCCATAGAGGCATAATAAGGAACACACTCACACACATAGACGTTGGCCTAGGGTTGCCTCATTCAATTTCAGCCAGCAAATCGAACTGAATTCATGCCAGGACGAGATTGGGTGGTGGGTGGCTAGGGTGGGTTTGGGCTCCACTGCCACCGCCATGTGTTCTCCTCCTCTACCTGTAATTGTTCTTATCAATCCTGTAAGGATGGGATGGTGCACTAAAGATTCATGTCCGTTGTTCCTCGTTATGCACCAAGAGCCTGCACCAATTGTTTCTGTAACCTCAGTAAAATAGTTACACAGCGGTTGATGCATCATACTAAAGACGTCTCAAATAGAACATTGAAAGCATGTTTCCCCAGAGTTACCACATCCCATCAGTTCGTAAAATAGCCTAAATGGCCATGCTTGTATTGATCAGGCCCGGGTGATCAGGAGACAGGTAGGCCCCTAGCCAGTGAATCAGTGTTTGGGTGTGTTTTGCTCCGGGCGTTTGCTCACCATCATATGATTTGCTCCATGGTACAAATTGAGCTAATTTTATCATCACGAACAACAAATGGCAAGCTTTGTAAGGATTTACATTAGGGTCTATCCTTCTGCCGTGAGGTGTAGGCTCGTCTCATTTTTTCTGTCGCCACCCAGAAATGGATGTTGCTCTATACTAACTACATTTTAAGGTTCATTTCAAACAAACCAGCAGCATCTAAGATGTCGTTTATTGGACATCACCTGCAGTAGGTCCTAAAAAACGCGATCTAGGTTCAGCGTCCTAACGAATTGTTTTACGTTGGGGCCAGCCTACAACCCGTAGGCCAAACGAAGAACCAGGCCCTGCGGGCGGATTAGGCGTCAGTGAATGGGAAATCGCCCGTTTATCGCTCATTGTGCTCGCCCTGCCACCTAGTGGCAGCGTTGGGCGTCACATCCGGGCCTCGCTAGAGCTGACCGGAAGCTGATCTATCCGGCCAATCAGCGGTCGGCTCTCAGCGAGGTGTCCGGAGTGGGTTATCTGCCGATTTGTCTGGACGTCGACTGAAGGCAGGCGGGGATAGGCCTAGGGGAGGAGGGAATTTGTGGAGATAGTGGAGTGCTTGGGGTGTCTATAGGGGTTGGCAAGAGAGGAAAAGAATAATAATGTCCATGATAAACAAGAGGGAGATGAAAAACGAACTAATAAAATGAATCCAACCCCCTAAAATAAACAGGGCTACATGGCTTTTCGTAAAAAGGGTGCATGGGACGTAATTATTGTGACAAGGAATGTGATGTATTTTCTTTTAAACCAAGACTGGCGCGGGCTTCCTGACGACGACAGGATAAAACACAAATTGATAAACCTACGTAACACTTTTCTTAAAAACGAAAGGTCTTTTTAAAACACACACATTATTACATTTGCATAGGCCTACAAACTATCATAAGGTGTGCTATTAAAATAGCCTGTATCTTTTTAGTGCACATTTCTTGACAAAACATACCAAATGAATACTCAGGCCTAAACAAGTTCCCAAATCACCACGCCGCTTTTAACTTTTAAATTTTTTCCTCAGCAGGTATGAGTATGAGAATGTCTAGAATCAATGCTGAATCATAAAAAGCATCTCATTACCCAAATCTTGCGAATATAGGCGTACACAGTCACGGCGCGTTTTACTCATCATAGGCCTTATTGATCCTACCAATGCCCCGATGAGAAACGTCTAAGTATCTATCTCTCTCGGTGTATAACCAATTCCCTCCAAAGGTCAGACATACATTGATATAGTATGTGCGTGACAAGACTAATGTGTCTGCACCATAGTGTGCTCCCCAGCCAAGATGTTTTGTCCTCCAGTGCTTTTGTCTTAACTCTAATTCTACCCTTTGATAAACCTGTCTGAAGACCGGTGGAAGAATGCCAAAACTCCCTGCTCCCAAAACTATTAAAATTTGCCTTCCCTTCACAGGTATACATGGGTCTACTAGATCCCTCGTATGACAAGCCATTATAAGAAAAAAGTTCCTACAACCATACTTATTTGTGACCGATTTGCAAATCAGGGAACATTGGGTTCACACCTTTGATCGGTCCGACAATATTAAAACATGTTTGATATCATCTAAAGAGTGCATTCCAATGCCTGATCTCCGATGATTCATGATTTTACTATATTAATTAAAAGTCGTTGGATCAGCGTCGAAAATTAGGCCAGTCGATAATCAGGTGTAGGCTACAATGTTTGAGCATCCTTAAAAGAACTCAGACCAATATAAAATCGGTTTTGATGTAAGACTGTCTTACAAAGGCTACTACCATAACGGGTAATTCCCTGGCACTGGTTTGCCTCCCACAGGCCTTAATAGCATGAAACAACCAAAAACATTAGAGCAGAAACTGTACATTGCATTTTACGACTTTGATTATGGGAGTATTCCTCTCTCTCTCTCTCTCTCTCTCTCTCTCTCTCTCTCTCTCTCTCTCTCTCTCTCTCTCTCTCTGACAGTTTACTCTTTGAATCCTATATAGGCCTAGAACAGCTCATCGTTGTACTTTTGGCCTGACGGCCTTTTGTGGCTAGAATTAGTAAATGCTGCTTTTAACACCTGCAGTCTGCCTCCATCTCCGGCCCTGGAGGAAGCATGTCAAGACGGCCCTGGAGGTGACGGAAGCAGGGGGACATCAAGTAACCTTTGCTAACCTTTGCTAAACTACATCAGTGTACCATATAACCATTTGGGAACGTGTCGAAAGATTAAGGTTAAGGCAACTATGTTGAGTTACTCGCCAGAGCTGCTTTTATGCGTCACGATGACAAATGGGCACATTGCACGAAAGCAATATATAGGGCCTAGTCCCAAATGAGGCCTGAAGGGTTAGTTTAAGCTCATACCAGTCGTGTAACGTAATCACACTTGTACTGGAGGTCTAGAAGAGGCCCTGGAGGTGGTGGACGTTGACAGACACCATCTATGTAGAGGCTTTACTAATTCATGCACTGATCGCCTCCTATTATACAGGGTTATGTCTACTGCCGTATACCCTCCAAATACCGGAACCTATACCGACCCTGTACAAATTTCTTATCTCAGGGCACATAACCAAGGAGCTTCGATAGATTCTTCAGATAACACTGAAATAACGTTGAAACACGGTTGATCAACTATTTCAATGTTCTGTTCCTACAATGTAATACATGTAACCAGGCAAGCAAAACCACCCCTCTGCAGGGAAATTCATTATCAAAGTTCATCTCAAGATCTTTAAAATGAGACATCATTGGCTTAGATATTCCTAGTAGTTATGTCAGAACCCTTCCTTGGACATAGGTTGTTACTCATATCTGAAATTAATGATTAAGCTCTAAATACAATATTAAACATAATAATGTCTAAAATCACATTATCTAATGATTCTGGCCTCTACAGTGCCTTTTTGGTCATAACCCCGTTCCGTTATCAGGGTTTAACCCCACTCTCAGAATCCATTTTTTTTACTAAGAGGATCCTGGGTCGAACCTGGACATGTTAATAAAGAGGCGAAGTATACATATTCAACCACGCCATTAATTTCCTGTTAAAACCGTTTAGTTTCAACGGGGAATCGATCCCCGGCCGCTGGGGCAGGAGATGAGCTCGCTGTCCACTATACCAAGCCGACCGGTGATACAAAGTTATGTACATCAAGGATTTGAAAAAGTTGTCCGACATACCTGATGTTTACATACCTCGTTAGCATAGAATCCATGGAGCCTGGTGGATTTATTAACAGGGAAACATCCTTAGATATCCTAGATGAACATGCCATGCCTAATTTTGCCATTTTGTTCAAAATAAATAAGAATCGATTGAATTTCCATAGCGATCCAATGCACACGGCCCGATACACAGCCATTGTGTCTTGTTGACGAAGCGGGGAGGTGCCTGGATGGAAGAACTAGGTCAAAGACGCATCAAACAAGGAATGGCTGGACGGGGCGGGTCCCGACCCGTATCGCTATGGAAAATCAATGGATTCTTATCTATTTATAAGAAAATGGAGACAATATGTACACAAACCCCAACTAGAGATCGTATAGTTGGCAGTGCTAGAAGTACAGGGCTTGACATGCTTGGATTCTACCTGAAAAGTGGTTGGAAAGACGAGGGTATGACTGGTGGAGTAAAAACAATGGCTACGGTGGCTTGGCAAACCGAGCGGATCGCATGCATTGATATTCTAGGACTCGATGAGGGACATTGGAGGGGCAAAATATTTCAAGCAAACCTCACCTCATCCTAGAATATCAATACATTAATAGCTTATTAATTCAGCCTTTTTCATAAACATATATAACAATAATGGTGATTTTTATCATAGATTTTGATCTGGAAGGAAATTTCCAATTCTATTTTCAGTTTTGGGTTTTTGGTGAGTATCCCCAAAAATTAGTATAAAAATCTGCAAATTTTGATAATTGGAATGGTTGCCATGGCAACCAGAAACAGGCTTATCAGTTGATTTCTCATGAAAAATGTTCATTTTACCTTCCAAATATAGGCCATTTCTAACAAAAATGGTGCATTTTAAATGAGACCATTGGATTCTGCATCAAAAATTAGGTAGATGTATTTTTGATAATGATTTTAGAGTGATTTTGCCCCTCCAATGTCCCCAGGTGGCCAAATGAGAAATTATAAATCCCCCACGGAGGGGTGTTCTCCCTTGATGGGTCACATATGTTATACCGCAGTTATCACATTTCAGAACGATTTTAGGTGCCCAAACTGGATAGTCCAAGTGCTTTTATCATGTGATAAAGGCATTGAATTGACACTTGAACATTGACAGTGTTCTTTACCTATACTATTCTTATATTTGACAGCAGCTCAGGTATGATATCAAAGCTTACAGTGGTAGGTAGCGAAAAAGCTCAGCATGGGTGGGAATGCAATCTTCTCATCCAAAGTGCTAGACCCTATGCATGAGGCCACGGGGCTGGATGATGGTGTTGGGTTAGATGAGTCTTATATCTGTGCCCTTATGGATACCATGTATATATTTGTACGTCAGTGAATGCAGAATGCATTTTGATGCATCCTAATGATGCAGACTGTGGTACAAATGCAATGTGTGATGATTATTGATGCACTTGTTGACTTTAAGGCCGAGATAAAAGCACTCAGCTTCGCCTCATATGAACTTGTGCATCCATAATCATGAATATTGCAACTATACACTCAACTGAGCAGTGACTATCGCCTGAGGCTGATCATTTATTTGTTTTCTATACCATAGGAATAAGTACTTCATTGTATTGATGGTGAGATAGTGAAAAGGTTTTCTTGCCTGCTCACAACCTATGCATGTTCACAAGGTATAACAGATTGATAATATGTGACCCATCCTAACAAAGTGGTACTGAAGTACTTAGAAACCTAGATGTGGCCTTTACAAGTGGTATAGTGTCAAAAATATCAGATTTTTCAAAATTGATATTTTAGTATTTTTCTAACATGTGGGTATTATATCTTTCAGAATTCTTGCTTATTAAACTAAATTTAAGCCCCAAATGTCTAAAAGATATAGCTATAGTTCTCATGGTTATATAGAATTACCTAGGAATTACATAAAATTTATAATCTATTATATGTTTAATATGTCAATTATCTCAGTTTAATCAATTTTTAATTGATTTGACTAAATCTATCAGCAGAATATCTGTAGAGGACCACATGGTTAAATATGCAAGTATAGACCAAATTTTTCAAAATTGATATTTTAGTATTTTTCTAACATGTGGGTATTATATCTTTCAGAATTCTTGCTTATTAAAATAAATTTAAGCCCCAAATGTCTAAAAGATATAGCTATAGTTCTCATGGTTATATAGAATTACCTAGGAATTACATAAAATTTATAATCTATTATATGTTTAATATGTCAATTATCTCAGTTTAATCAATTTTTAATTGATTTGACTAAATCTATCAGCAGAATATCTGTAGAGGACCACATGGTTAAATATGCAAGTATAGACCAAAATGAAAGCTTTTGATGAGCTTTAAATGAAAATGCCAAGAGCTGAACATTTTGTATGTGCGACTTCCAAACCATTTTGTAAGGATGGTTCACATATGAATGTCTCTCTGTATCGTTTCTGTGTATTGATTTAGACTTCTAGCCCTGTAAGGGCAGTTCATTCAAGAGTGCATCATTCCCACATGGGCTGAGCATTGTGCATGAGTGAACCCAATTGCTTGTTTAAGCCCAGGGGTTTTTAGATGTGCATAGATGTTGTGTAAGGTTAGGACTTTCCTGAAACCTAAATCTTCCTCTTTAAAAGGCAGCTTCTGTATTTCCACAGAGGGAGCACACATCTGAATTTTATAATCACAGCTTAAACAAGCAAGGGCTGCATTTATTCATTATGATAATCAATATATGTGATAGATCAATTTACTATTGGAATTTTAAGGGTCATGATCTATTTGGTGGTTGGGATACCTAACTGAGATTGTGTCATTTTCAGTTAGGGACAGGCTACCCACAGCACATGCTGGCTGGCTGAAGCCACAGAATTTTCCAAGTGGCATTCTGAAAATAGTGGGGAACGCCTTGGCAGCGTGGAAGATATTGTTATTGTTCTACGGCATGTGCTTAGAGAAAAACAAGAACTAAAAAACATTGAAGAACTCAATAAGATGGCCTTGAGAAAAATACTGTGGTTTGGTTATGATTACATGTATTGGTTGAAATTAGCTGGAAAGTTTAATTTGCTAATTTATGCAACCCTCTGCCATTTTTGAAAGCACATGCTGCTACCTAGTGACAGTCTTCATTATAATTATCTAAGAAGTGAGTTTGGGCCAGCAAAATTCTGGGAAGCTCCAGTACTTTAATATGGTGAAGGTAGACTGGAACACACAGTAGTCAGGCTTTATCTACCATGTGACATGACACACTATCCATTTGGTCACTATTGCTTGCATCTCTGATCCCTGGTCATTGCAGCCTTTCGATTCAACTCTAGTGACATCATCTATAACAGGCTTGTACTCAGGCAGGAGGGTCTCTACAAAACAAAAAAGAACAATATCAGCACATTCCAGTCAGCAGTCATTGACATTTCTTTTACTTCTGTTCATACAATCTTTGCTTTTCTATTACAATGATGTTTTGACACAACCCTATCATCTGGTTATACTGAGCAGCATTCCTATATAGTATAATGCTGCAAAGATACAGTGATACATGGAATTCCATGAATGCTTCAGAGTGCATTATATATTAAGGTTATATCTCATACTGTTTTTGGTCAATGCCGTCTGACGAAGGTAAATCAATAATTTGTTGCCTTAGTGTAAGACGATTGTAACTGCATTTTTGAAGTTACTATAGCACAGGCTACAGCAATATTGCATTGTGGCCTGTAGGCACACATAATTATCATGGCAGTGACTTGGGGGGTAAGGTGACAGTGTGCCAGTGACATACAGGATCTGGCAGCAGTGTGCCAGTGACCTAGGAGGGCCAGCAGCAGTGTGCGAATGACATAGGGGTATGGTGGCACTCTTCCAGACATATAGGGTCTACAGCAGTAGTCTGCAAGATATATATGGGCTATGGCGGCAGTCTGTGAGTCATACACGGGTTACAACCACAGGCTGTGAGACATATAGGGGTTTACATTTGCAGTCTGTGAGACAAATAGGGGTTTTGGCAGCAGTTTATGAGTCCTCTAGGAGGACTTGTCACACTCTGTAAGACATATATGGGTTACAGCAGCAGTCTTCACTCCTCTACTGGGTACTGTAGCAGTCTGCGAGACATATTTGGGTCATTGCGGAGGTTACGGTGCCAGTGTGTGAGTCCTCTAATCGGTACTGTGGCAGTCTGCGAGACATTATGTGGGTTACAGCGGAGGTCTGCGAGTTCTGCGAGTAATGGGTACTGTTGCAGTTTACAAGTCTTCCTATATAATTATGTCTCGCAGACTGCCACTGTAACGCCTATATGTCGGACAGACTGCCACAGCACCCATTTGAGGATTTGGAGACTGCTGAAGTAACCCATATATGTCCCACAGACTCACAGTATCCCTATAGGATTTGTAAACTGTCTTACAGCCTGGCGTCGTAAGCCTTATGTCTCGCAGACTACTGCATTACCCCCTAGAGGATTTGTACACTGCCAAGGTATCACCTATATGTTTCCCAGACTGCCAGAGTACCCCCTAAGGAACTCCCAGACTGTCACAGAACCCCACTAGGGAACTCCTAGACTGCCATGGTACCCCCTCTATGTCTCACACTGCCCAGTACCGCCTATATCGAAACCAAAGGCAAAACTTTACCACTACATCCCCTGTCCTACATCATAAAATGATGACTACCAATATATATAATACATACCTGATACAAAATGTGCAATTCTTCCGTTGTTGACTAGTGCCTCTGACTAGTGCTGCTTGTGGATTGCAGAGAGCCATAGGTCCCTATGATTTTGCTTGGATGGGTGTCTTGCTTTTGAGATAGTGTAGAATTGGCACTTTTCCATCATGTTTAGGCAGCCATGGGCAGTACAAGATGAAGGCATATTTACTGTGGTATGGTATACCAAGACAAACTTTACTACTCAGAAGCATACAGAGTAGTGGACACCTGAGAAGTACCAAGGACAGAAGCACTTATGATTATAAGTTGATATAAGCAGTGTCACAATAAATTGCCTTTGGGGGTTCAGAATGACAACCCCTTTGGTTTGGCTCTTGGAGTATTGTGCACTCAGCTGTGACCAGGCCCTTCACTACATGGCACAGGTAGTTAGCAGGGTGGCATCAGTGGGGCATGGTGATCAAAGGTAAAGGCCTTGGCCAGCAGGTATATTCCAATACTGCCTGGGGGTCAGATGCTGATGAAAACTATGATCAACTAAATGGATATTCTCACTTTATGTCAAGAGACTAGGTCAAACAAATCCTCCTTGTTTTGGGAAATGAATACCACTCTTAGCTGCCCCCCCATCTGTCTCTCCCTGTCTCTCTGTCTCTGTCTCTCTGTCTTATTATCCCATGTTGCTTATTTTAAGGGAAGCATATCAGTCTTTTTAACAGGGGAAAATTGATTCATATTAATTTACATTCAGGCACACAAATAAATTACAATTATGAACGTTCAAAAGATGCTTACTGAATCCCCAACCAAAAAGGCAAATGACATGATTTTATGTTAAATGATGTAAAAACCTGACATAACTATTACATACAGGAAGCATTCAGAGAACATTCTGTGAACGTAAATTTGCATTGTATTACATCCAGTAACATAGAAAACCCCTTACATTTTTACATTCAGAGAATGTTCTCAAATTACGTACAAATTATGTATGTGTGTTTACTGGGTACAGGTCTGATTCAAGTCGAGTACCACATTATATTCCAAATGCATCTAGTTCACCCAATCCAGGCTAGGAGCACCATCTCCGTAAAATATCACCACTTGTCACGTGACCATGATCCGGCACGAGCATTGGGGTTTAGCGCTACCCGGATGTCCTGCCGGCCATATAGGGTTGGTGTGAAGGAAAACATGGTTTAGGGCTCACCATAGAGCATCGATGGATCTGGGTCACAATTTACATGAACCCTATTCAGTTACATATATACCGTATTGCAAGCTGAGTAATTTTATGGACGGACTTGACCACGGGCTGGAACAATCTTCTAACAGATTGGTAGAAGTCCCACTTGGCAAAACGTTTTTAAACGTTTTTGTCAACCAATTTTAAACCAAATAACTCAATAAGGAAACCAATAAAAACTTTTTTTTTAACGTTAAGAAAACGTTTTTATGCCAAGTGGGGTGTCAATGTGTTAGATATATAAGGCTTGGACAGTCAAATCCCTTGTCTCCCCTGTAATCCCTGGATCTCACTCCCTTGGCAAATATGGTTATCATGGCTTTTGTCAAAGTACCCCTTCTCCTTTGTAATGATATTGCTGCGGTCCTCAAAGCACATGGCTCTATCATTACAAACTTGCCTCAACTACATAACAAGAAAGGCTGATAGTAGCAGGCGCAGCTCTTAAAGGGGCCAGCAGGGTCTGCTTTGGCCCAGATCCCAAAAAGCAACCAACGGTGAGGTCAGATCTGGGGGACCCCACTGTAGGGGTAAATGTTCACTTTTCTTAAGCAAGGATTCCCCAGGACAAACAAGAAGATTTCAAACCAAGAGTATAGACCAAAGAAAATTCCCATATTTATATTTTTGATACTTTTTAAAGGCACTCAAAATGGAAAATGATTTTTAAGCATGATACATGTCGTATACTCTATTGTCTAAAACATGGCTCATAGGTACCATTATATTCATGTCCATTGGAATTATATGGAGTTGTACCCAAGATTCTATAGACATATATGTGAGAAAATCCCAAGTAAAATCTCCCAACCTGACCAACAACATTATTTACATAACAACACCCCTCACCAAGCTTTGATTATTACTGGCTTGGTGCTGGCCTGTCCTGCTTAATTGGGTAGTTGACCCTGTTGTTAAAGTGAAGTATGCAGGTGTTGTTGTGGCATGTGGGGCAAATTTAGGGTCATCAGTGAAGATTTTCTCACCTCAAATGCTGTTTCATTCAATTATAAGCCTAGATACCTCAACAAACATATACAGAATAGTTAGATTACTATCATCACTTCCAATTTCTTTATTGTCAAACTGCAGACACTATTGGGTTTTGATGTAATTGCCACTAGTTGATTTTAGGGATGTCTGGCAAAAGTTGGCTACTTTATTTTTATGGGAAAATGTCAGCCAAATTTTGAATATTTTGTCTTTGAAAAATTGGAAAATTCTCCATTTTAAATTCCATCAGCTTTCCAGCGGTGTATTGCAAATGATTCTGATAATAATATTTCTAAATCAGCTGTTGATGCTAGTGATAGGGACTCTGTGGTCTGCAAGGGCCCAAACTGGCTATATATCCCACTTGGCAAAAAACCTTTTTAAACGTTTTTTCAACCAATTTTCAACCAATAACTCAATGGGGAAACCAATAAAAACGTGTTTTCCTAACGTTAAAAAACGTTTTTATGCCAAGTGGGATAGTACGGGGTATGTCACTCTCTCTTGGTAGGTCACTCTTGGAGCCGCCATGTTGGTACAGACTGCTTGACAGTAGGCTCAAAGCAAACATGGAACATTGCAGTCACAGTGCAAACCCTTTGGGCTCAAAGCAAACATGGAACTACAGTGACTGACACTGTCCTAACCTTCTCATCACAACCTCTCAAGTTGCTGCGCATGGTGGTCTGCATGGCCAAATGGCGTGAGTTAGAGTTAGGCCCCTGTGACGTCACAGAGCTGTTAGCTGCGGGCAAACATTGCCTACAGGTAGTCAGGTACATGCACCATGAGTTATAACTTAATAAGATATTGATAGTATCTTCCTAGATAAGGATATAAAAGATGCTCTTACATTCAGTATGTCTTGTTTATATTAAAGAATATAATAACTTTACATTCAGAATAATTCCCAAAGACATAATTAGCATGTATGGGTAAACTGCATGTGGAGTCACCTTACCCTACATGCACCCATAGGTCAACCTGATACATTAGTTTGTTTGCCTGAAGATACCCATAAATAGTAACAGTTAGTAACTGTATTTCACGCTATTGGTCTGTGATTACCTGTAGGCTTACTTATCCGAGCGTTGGCTTTGGCTGACATAACGGTAGGTTATAACCCCATAGTGTGAGTTACAGATGTCGATTTCACCTATAATATTATGTTGTTCTCTGCGGGCAAACAAACCAATGCACTGAATGGACCTTTGGGTAAGGTGACTAGGCCTGACTTACATGAAAACTATGCACACATTGGAATTTTAGCTTTATGTCCTATTCTACATGTTAAATCATGTAATTCACATACCAATGAGATACAAATAGTGTATAGGGGCATTCCATATAGTCATCTAACAATGCCCTATCTAAATACATTCTAATATTTTGAGGAGCTTCTACTCATGGTGTGGTCACCTAACCATGTGTTGCCAATGTTTGCCGGCACCTAACCACCCTGTGACGTTACAGAGGCCTAACTGTAACTCACGCTATTGTCCTCTTTGGTGCAAGTGGTGTAGGAAGGTTAATTACGTTGTTAGGCATGAGACACTATCTCAAAATGGAGCCCAAAGTTGTAGTTGTTTTCATGATTGAGGGATAGTAAAATTGCACAAATCTTGGAATCAGTTTCAATAAATCAGTAAAGGTGCGTATGTGAATTTCTGGCATGCTTCACTATGTGGAGGTACTTATTACATTCTCAGGGGGCAAATAGTTCAGTCTACATAATAACTGATTCATGAAAGACATTGTTGTGACTTTTGTTATTTCAATTTAATCATTTGAATGTGTGTTAGGCATCCCTCTATTCACTTTTTCAGTGAACTTAGGCCGTATAAAACTACAGGATGGTACATCATAATCTGAAATGGTCTTTGAAGAACTTCACTGAAAAAGACGCCACTATACGTATTCTCTTAAATCGATCGTTATCTGAAGAGCACCGTCCAGTGGAATGAAAGTTTTGAGGAAATACCGCTGCGCGTGATATTATCTGTTTCCTCCAATAAATATAGAGATGTTCTTTTAGAATGGGTCATAAAAGGGTCATAAAAGAAGTCTAGCCTGATTATAGAGTATTACAGTATATGGACCATGTAGGGATTTTATTCCATGCAGGTCTTCTCCTTGTACTAATGCGACTCACAGTAGATGCTGACATATAAAACCTGATGAGGTGGTCTGAGGTGGTCTGTACACCAATGAGAATGCTATAAATTAGAAAACAGGCAGCCACTGTACTTTTTACAAGAATCTCAAGGTGGCAGTGCTGTTGTACAAGGAATCTCTATGAAAATAACATCTCTGTGAAAATAACGACGGATCTCTGGCGACAAGAAATCCTTTGTTATTTTGACGACATTTTGTTACAGTGTGGTTATACTACTGTAGGAAACAGGTTAGTGTGAAATGCCCTCGTGGTCACTGGTATGGCTGGAGTGAATGGGGAAATCAAACTGTAAAATTAGACACTGTACCCACCGAGACAGGCTATTACATTTGCATAGTCTTTTATTTACACCCTATCAACAGGGAGGTAATAGGATAATATCCAGCTTCATAACGAGTAGCTCACCTGAATCACGTGAGAGCCATCAGGATCTAATGCTGAATTCGTCATGGATAAATAACTTCAAATTCCAGCGTCCAATATATGCTTAGTATATGTGGCCTACTGAAGGTGAATCTACCAATAAGTATGAATCGGTCATAATCACATATTGATCAGGCCATTTTGGGCAGAGAAGAAGGTGAGTACTCTGTTGTCCAAAATAGCCAGGTCTCATGTTAGCAACACCATGTTAGAGAAAGAAGAATATGTCATTGTATCTTGGCCAATTCTGAGTTTACCACCACGCCTAGTCTCATTCGGATTAACATCTTTACCCTGTCATGTCAGCAGGTGTAGGTCTGACCCCCTGGGGATGGAGTTAATTGAATATGGGCTTCTTTCTTTGTTCTGGCAACGCTGTACTACAAGGTGTTCCTCTAGTTTATGGCCCCTGTTGCAGAAGGTTAGACTTAATGTGACTGTTCCTCCAGGGGCACTGCTAGAGAAAGGCTCTATGGGACAGGTATGCAGCTGGGCAGTGCTGTAGCACCATCTGAACACACCAGAAGCTTAAGGTGGTACCTTATGGCACGGGGGGGGGGGGTCCACCCTGACCCCCTATTTGGGGGTCAGGGCGGAATCTTCTGTGTGGTCTTCTCCATATGGATAATGTCCTGATAGATCCCGTACTGAGGTTATGAAAGGTTTGTCCTGTCTAAGATGCAGATTCGATATCGATGAGAGAAGTGTGTGTGTTTGAGGGGGTGACATTGCTATGCGGTTCTGATGCTAGTGCACAAAAACTCATATCAAACACATGTGTTGGAAAAAAGAGGTAGTATGTATTGATACTAACTAGCCTGCTATCGTTTTGCCTCACACCCTTCAATGCATAGCCAAGTGCTACAGACACCGAGTGGTCATTTTGTGAACTACAGCTAAATTGTGTTAAGAGGAACCTGTCAGTTTTTTAAGCTAATTTTAATCATTATTTATTTGAAAGGTAGCCTTAAATAGACGATTTCTTCTTTTCCTGAAGTATTCAAACATTTTTCTACAGACAGCAGATCCACCCCCTCTACCCTCCTCCAGATGTGGCCCATAGACTCAGTGCTTAAGGTCCCACCCTATTTGCATCCATGTACATCGAGAGCAGAAAGTAGCTCTGGGACCATATGATTTTATGTGACTATTTTAACCAATATATATTTCTACACTTATCTTTAGTTTTTTAGAAAAATTCCTCATCTAGTTTCTTGTGGAAAACTCACCCAAAGTCACTGACTTTTAGGTGCTCATCCATTTGAGCCCATATATAGTGAAGCCATCTTTATACATTGGCCAGACCTAGGAAAACTAGCACTGGAACCCCGACTTTTTATTTCATAATTTGATTACAAAAGGAATAAAGAACTTGTAGAGCAAGTTTAAAGAAAACTCCTTGTAAATCATTTTTGAGCCACCTGTAGCACTTGACCTTAAGATAATGTTCATAAGAGAATAAATTTTATACACTTTGAATTTTTTTTTTTTTGGTAAAATTAATTCAGTTAACTATCATTTCACTCCTAATTCATAATGCAGGCTGTACATGTAAATTATTTTTGTTTACAGGAATCCAACGGCACAAATGCTGTGAAACGGCCTTCATTATCACTTTGCTATTATTCATGATTGGCCAAATGCTCAAGGTGATAACAGACATTTTGAAATATAGAAGACGAAGCGATATCGTTTCTCCCTGATATATAGCACCCAAAGTGCTGTCAAGAAAATAGGTTCCAACATCTTGGGTTGGGGAGGCTCTAGTAGCTAGGCCCTCTCAAGGACCATGGATGTGACATCCCAACGGATCGAATCAAAGCAGTGCCGATCTGAGGATAGGGACATTTGGCCTATACCCCTCATGTGGCTCACTCAGCTGTGGATATTTCTAACTGCCCCCTGGGCGGCGCTAGGCATGCTGGAACCGGAAGCTACAGGTCAGGTGGGTAGACTAGTGCCCCTGGTGGTAGAAGTAGTTAGGCAGAGAAGTCCCTGAAAATGCTCTAACCCCAAAGTGGCTGATATAGTTTGTTTTTTTATTACTAATTATTAATGATATGCTATCCAGGTGGGTGGGCTTTTCCCATCCTTGAGCAATTTTAATTGTTCATGGGGGCCATCCACAAATTATGTCATGCTGAAGGGGGGAGGGGGAGGGTCAGGCCCGGCATGACGAAATGAATTTTCCATATACCATCAGCATTGCAAAATTGGCAAAAAAAAACATGACAAGGGGGGGGAGGGCGGGTCAAAAATGGTCAAATTTTGCATGACGTCATTTATGGATGGTCCCATGGTTGCCTAGCAACCAACTGATTTCAGCCAAAAATGCTTAACAACAAGTGTTTACACTTGACATAATATAAATCAGACTTCCCCTAGCCCCCCCCCTAAATCAATGCTAGGGCTTAACAACATTCATAGAGATTATAAAGTACCCCTATTGTCAAGCATTTTTGGCTAAAATCAGCTGGTTGCTAGGCAACCATGAAAAATTAACATTGCTCAAGGGTGGCAATGTGCCACCCACCTGGAATTTATTGTACGATGGTATATCTTTGAGAATCAGAAGCAAAAAACTATATCAAGCACTTTTGGGTAGAGTGAGCTCTCTGCCTAACTAAAGTGGGATTTACTTTATTGGTCGTTGTGGGCCGCTCACGTGATACCACTACCAACATCTGCCTGTCACTCTCTGAGGTAATCATCTCCGACCCGTGCAATCGCCGCCGGCAGGCTGTAAGAAAATCTTCCCTGCATACTTGGTTGTACCGATTCTGTTCAAAGTCTATACACGAAATACCTGCATGTATATATAGGCTATATTTAGTTGTTAATTCTTAATTGTACAAATGCTAGATAGTAGAGAGGTTAAGATTTGCCTACTTGCAACGTGTACGGCAACGTCTGGCCTACCATTTACTATCATTCTAGACGTACATGTTGCCGTACACGTTGTGTTCTTAACCTCTCTAGTGACATCGAAATGGCAAGTTTCTCTAGGAAATTAGGACATCATGAATGACATAAGTTCATCAATTATAGGGATGGAAAAGAACCAATGATCATTTGAGCTAATGAGAATACTTTTAGGTCTGACCATTGTTTATGTAGGGCCTATATATGTAGGGTTTTATGGTGAAGGCACAGCAAAATTAGGAAAGTTGTCAGGGAAATTCCAATAAATCATTCTTTTACCTGGAATCAGGCTTGGATAGGACGACATTGTACATTTCTTTTCAACATTTAGGTAGAAATCAGACACAAAAAAGGAGAACACATTATCTTTCATTAAAACCAAAGATTGCTTGTAGATATATCCGCTCCTGCAAAATACTAGGTAGCCCTGCTTATATTTATGAATCAGCAGAAGTGAATGTCCTGCTAGGTGGTTTTATTAGAGAGGTTAATATCACGACGTGTACGGCAACGTGTATACGTCTAGAATGGTAGGAAATGGTAGGCTAGCCGTTGCTGTACAGGTTACAAGTAAGCAAATCTTAACCTCTCTAATACCGACCATTTGGCATTATTTCTCTACATCATTCCATTTGACCTCTCTGTGTATATTCCAATTATGTTATGTAGGTCTGTGCATTGTTAGCATGAATAACAATAAAGTACGTTGCATGTATTTCCCTCGAAACAAGACACGGGAAAATCCCGTGAACGACTGGTGAATCTGTGAGCACATATTCTCGGGAAGATCCTGGGAATAGTACCTACAATCCCGTGAATTACCCTGATATTCCCCAGTTTTTAACAGGGCCCTCTAGTGAGATTTATACACATAAGTCTGATTCTTCAGCATAAAGTGAAGATGCCAGAGTCCACCAGGGGCCTCTGTGTGAGCATGGAATCCTGGTTTGGTCCAAAGAACAGAGAGAGGGAGTGAGATGGAAAGAAATGAGAGGGTAAGAGAGGCACAGAGAGAGCAAGAGAGATAGATATAAAGAGAGAAAGAGAGAGAGAGAGGGAGAGGGAAAGGAGAGAGAGAGAGAAAGGGAGAGGGAAACGGGAGAAAGAGAGGAAGGCAATAGAGGGAGGGAAGAGAGAGAAAGAGAGCAAAATAGAAAGAGAGCGAGGCAGAAAAAAAAGAGGGAGAGCCTTGCCCCCCCCAAAAAAAAAGGAAAATTGATTGACTTAAGCTACTGACAAAATTGATGCATAAAGTTGATTGAATCATTATATTATGTGTCCCATTCTAATATGTGTGTGGTGCACATATGCATGGGCACTGACACATTCATCTGTGAAGATGTGTAATGTAGTTCTCACCATGAATATGACCTCAGTTGTCGAAATGGCGTTAAACATTTATTACTCACTCACTCTCCCGTTCTAATAATTATGACCCTTATTGATATCTCACTAAATGTGCATGTTTGCTAGACATGTCTTGAACAGAGTTAAACCCTTTAAGGGCTAACCCTAATGCATTAATGCGTTTTGGTTGTCATGATGCATTAATGCAGCCAGGGCTACATTCAAGCATCATGCTTACGCTTTGGGAAGATCAGCATGATGCCCCAATGAAGTGCTGGCATGCAGACTCCCCAAGTCTTCATCGGTAAAACATGCCAGCCAATGGGCACGTTACACTACTGCATCAGCAGACCTTAAAGAGTTAGGTAGCATTTAGAGGCCTGGCAAATAGGCACTCAATGATTATAGGGCATGCTAAGTTGTTTACGGGCACTAAGTAAAGAGTAAGCTAAATTTAGACTGTCAAGGTTGTAGGGTGCAGGCAAACCACCTGTGGTACACACTTACAGAACAGGTCATTTTAGTCAGATGGGGAGGGGGATTTCTGGGGCATAAATGGGTGAATGTAAAAGCATATCTAAACTCAGCCTCCTATGAAAAATATACTGGCATCATTTAACACTGTCTGTGCTGTCTACTTAACCGTGTTAAAGCGCCCAAAATCTCACTGTGCCTTATTCACTGTACTAAATAAATACCCAGACATTTGGTTTGGTCTTTACCCCTGGTCCATATCCAAGACAGGTATTATGAAATTTTAGTGCTGAAGAGTCATTTTAACACCTCCCCAACCCCACTAACCACTGGTACTTATATGAGACCAGCAATCATTGCTGAGTGTCAAGAATTAATCTTCTCAAAAATGAGCATCAAGATACTCACATGGAAAACTTTTCTGACTCTCTTTTGTGTCATTTTTGGGGGAAAATATTTGGGGAAATCTCAAATTTACACCAGACTTCCTTCATATGGGATGCATGCCATAGTTCCATCCATTGAAAATACACTGTAACAGGTTTATGCCTAGGTCCATCACACCTCATGTATAGACTCACTATGAACTATGTGATATTTAATGGACTATAACTATGTGATATTTAATGGACTATTAACACATTAATACCATGTTATGACATGTGTCCGTCGAGAACATATTTGAGTATGATTTGAAAAATGAACGTGACATATCACATGGAAATAGAACCACCCCTGTGCCCCCTCACCCCCTGCTGATACCTACTGAGCACTCCCAAACACCAACAGGACCAACCAGTTTGGGCTACACTGCCCCACCTCAGCTGTCATTTGCACCTGGCTCACCTACACACAAGACCTGTCTCCAAAAACTGAGGGTAACAGTGGGTAAGCATAAATTTGCCATTTTTCACCATTTTCTATTCATTATGACATGCAAAGGTCACCATTTTCTTGCTGCTCTATTCATAAGGGCACTTACAATCCTAAATAGGAAATGGCACTAGTCTCTCAATATTACCAATGGCATTGTGCCTTGTTGTGTGCAACATTTAAAGAATGCAAAATTCAAGCACTTTACCAGCATTTGCAATGATCCATAAAAGAAATCCTAAGTACTTGACTGGATCTTTATTTGCAATAATATGTGATATTGTACATCTGAAGGCATGATTGCAAACCTATACATGTAATTGTGTGGCCACTGGCTGTGTTCAGAAATAGCCCTCCTTATTGCAGCTGCATACTACTACTATACAACTAAGTGTGAGAGGCAGTCAGACCCTTTCCCAATCCAGGTCATAGTGGGCCCACCTTGTGTACTGATTACCTTACCTCTTATACAGTGTACCCATTCCCAGCCAGCCTAATTTGGGTAACTCACACAAGCACCTAGCAGAAGGTGACTTTATTTGTATGCAGGGTTGTTGTAGATTGCAACACTCATGGTTAGATTCCCCTTCTGTCCCAGTATATTTACATGTCTGTAAAAACCAAAACCAATATTAATGTTCAAAGTCAATTTCATTTCATTGCTGTCAAACTGTCAAGGTGTCAACTTATGAAAACCAACTTGTGACAGGTATCTTTTAGCATTGCATGGTGCACTCTATGTCTTTCTATATGAACAAAGTTTATACCAGCAACTACTGGGTAGCTATCGGTTCCCTCACACAATAACTGATGGTTCCACACCAAGTAGTTGGTGGTTCCAGCATCCTGTAACTAGTGGTTCCCACCCACTGTAACTGCGGTTCCACACCTATCCGCTACTGGCACTGGATCCCATACCAAGTACCTGCTGGTTCCCACACCCAGCACTTGGTGGTTCCCATGCACATTAGTTGCTGTTTCCTGGACCCAGTACATGCTGGTTCCCACATCCAGTAGCTGCTGGTTCCCATATAAAATGGTTCCTAACCCAAGTAGCTGCTGCATCCCACACCCTTGCTGGTTCTTGCACCCAGTACCTGCTGGCTTCCACATAGAGTAGCTGGTAGTGGTTCCCACATCCATTAGGTGCTGGTTCCTGCACCCACTTCCTGCTGGTTCCCAAATAGAGTGCCTGCTGGTTCCTACATCAGGTAATTGCGAGTTCTTAAAAGAGTAGCTGTCAAAATAAGTCAATTGGGTCAGGATAGGTCAAATTAGGTCAAATATGTTGAAAATAGGTCATATTGGTCAAAAGTATATCTATTCGGGTAGCATAGGTCAAATTATGTCAAATATGGTGAAAATAGGTCAAATTGGTCAAAAGTAGGTCAATAAGGTCAGGATAGGTGAAATTAAGTCAAATAGGGTGAAATTAGGTCTAATTGATAAAAAGTAGGTCGATAAGGGTAGGATAGGTCAAATTAGGTCAAATATACTGGAAAAATATGTCAAATTGGTAAAAAAACAGGTCAAATAGGGTAGGATAGGACAAATTAGAGTAAATATGGCGAAATTAGGTCAAATTGGTCAAAAGTAGATAAATAATGTCAGGATAGTTGAAATTAAGTCAAATAGGGTGAAATTAGGTCTAATTGATAAAAAGTAGGTCGATAAGGGTAGGATAGGTCAAATTAGGTCAAATATGCTGGAAAATTATGTCAAATTGGTGAAAAGCAGGTCAAATAGGTTAGGATGGGACAAATTAGAGTAAATATGGTGAAATTAGGTCAAATTGGTCAAAAAAAGATAAATAATGTCAGGATAGTTCAAATTAAGTCAAATAGGGTGAAAATAGGTCTAATTGGTAAAAAGTAGGTCAATAAGGGTAATAATAATTGATCAGAAATAGATCGATAAGGTCAAAGTAAATCAAATTAGGTCAAACATGGTGAAAATAGGTCGAATTGGTCAAAAGTAGGTCAATTAGGTCAGGATGGGTCAATTAAGGTCATATATAGTGAAAACAGGTCATATTGATCAAAATTAGGTCAATTAGGTCCAATAAGGTCAGGATAGATCAAATATGGTTGAAATAGATCAAATTGGTCAAAAGTAGGTCAATTTTGTCAAAATGTAGGGTATGATAGGTGAAGTAAGGTCAAATATGCTGAAATAGGTAAAAGATGGTCATTTAGGTCAAATTATGTCGAAATTTGTCAAAATAAGGTCGACTATGACTATTTTTGACCAATCTGACCTATTTTGACTATATTTGACCTAATATGACCCATTCTAACTTACTTTGACCTAATCATGCTACTTTTGACTGATTTGACCTATTTTAAGATATTTGACCTAATTTGAACTATCCTTACCTAATTGACCTTCTTTTGAACAATTTTACCTATTTTCACCATTATTTGACCTAATTTGACCTATCTTAGCCTGATTTGACCTACTGACCTACCTTTGACCAATTTGACCTACTTTTACCATATTTGACCTGATTTAACATCCTTGACCCACCTTTAACCAAATTGACTTATTTTCGCCATATTTGACCTACCTTAGCCTACTTTGACCTACTGGACCTAATTTTGACCAATGTGATCTATTCTTACCATCGTTGACCTAATTTGATAGAATTTGACCTGATTGACCCATTTTCAACCAATTTGACATAATTTATCCTAGTCTGACCTAATTTCATTCAATTTTACCTACTTGGAACCAATTTGACCTATTTTGACAAATTTTAACTATCTTGACTGCTTATGACCTAGTTTCATGCAACTTTCCCAATTTGCCCATTTTTGACTTATATGACCTTTTTCATCCAGAATTTATCCAGATCACTCTTTTGCTACTAGGTATGGGAACCGGTAGCTACTCTATATCGGAACCAGCAGCTACTGGATATGGGAACAAGTAGATACTGTATGGGAACCAACAGCTACTGTTTTCAGAACTAGCAGCTACCTGATGTGGGAACCAGCAGGCACTCTATTTGGGAACCAGCAGGTAGTGAGTGCAGGAACCAGCACCTAATGGATGTGGGAACCACTACCAGTTACTCTATGTGAAAGCCAGCAGGTATTGGGTACAAGAACCAGCAAGGGTGTGGGATCCAGCAACTACTTGGGTTAGGAACCAGTTTATATGGGAACCAGCAGCTACCTGATGTGGGAAGCAGTAGCTACTGTATGTGGGAACCAGCATGTACTGGGTACAGGAAACAGCAACTAATGTGTATGTGACTACCAAGTGCTGGGTGTGGGAACCAGCAGCTACTTGGTATGGGATCCAGTATCAGTAGCTGATTGGTGTGGAAACACCAGTTACAGTGGGTGGAAACCACCAGTTATAGGATGCTGGAACCAGCAGCTACTTGGTATGGAACCATCAGTTATTGTGTGAGGGAACCAATAGCTACCCAGTAGTTGCTGGTATAGACATATAGAAAGACATAGAGTGTACCATGCAAAGCCAAAAGATACCTGTCACAAGTGGGTTTGCATTCATGAGTTGACACCTTGACAGCTTGACAGCAATGAAATGAAATTGACTTTGAACATTGATTTTGCTTTTGGACTTTAACTTTTTTTGTGAAAGTCAACTCTTTGCTCCAACTTCAATTTGACCCTTGTGGGCCACTGTACCCACCTCCTTCTGAGTCCACACCCACCTCCCTCTATGTCCACACCCATTTTCCACTGTGTCTACACCCACCTCCCTCTGTATCCACACCCATCTCCCTCTGTGTCCACACCTGCCCTCCCTCTATCTTCCTACCCATCCCCACTATGTCCACACCCAAAGCTCTCTTTGTCCACACCCACTCCCTCTGTGTCCACTCTCATGTCCCTCTATGTTCACACCCACCGCCCTCTATGTTCACACCCACCTCCCTCTATGTCCACACCCACCTCCTTCTATGTCCACACCCACTTACCTCTTTGTCCACACTCACTTACCTCTTTGTCCACAACCACTGACCTCTTTGTTCACACACACCTCACTCTTTGTACACACCAAACTCCCTCTATGTCAACACCCACCTCCCTCTATGTCCACACCTACCTCCTTCTGTTTGGTTTGGCATAACCTAGTGAGTAATGGATATACCATTTGTCTTTATAGGTGCATGAAGTTGGACAAATGAAGACCTGGAGGCAACATCCTACTAAGTGGTTCAAGAGGACAACACGTTCTACTCCATATGATTTTTTCAAAATTTTCAAAGGTTCTCTAAAATTGTTATTTGACATGTATGCACATATTTGCCAATGATTTTTTCTGATATCCCAAGCAGGAAATGAACATTTCTAACACCCACCAGTGAAAACCCAGCAAAGAATAATTGCTTTTCAGTGACCATGATCACTGAATGGTTGATAGTATGGAGAAACAATGAATTTCTACAACATGCTTGGCAAAGTCCTAGATTTTTTTTTGGTTTTTGTGGCCCATAGCCTTTAACCATTACAGCTATGTAATAATGCTATCCGTAGTATCAAGCACATCTAACAAACTGTGAACAGGTCAGCTTGACTCGTACACCTGGCCTTCAGAACTGGTCATGTGACCATAGCACTGAGACACACACAGAGGACCTGCCCTCCCCCCACTTGGCCCTTCATAGGATGTGTTACAGTTACTGATTGTTAATATTTATGGGTCTTTTTGGGCAAACAAACCAATGCATTAAGTTGACCTTTGGGTAAGATGACTAGGATGCACTTACCTGCAAACTATACACACATTGCAATTAGATCTTAATCTCTTGTTGTACATGTTAAATCATGTAATTTACATACCAATCATAGGAGCATTCCATATAGTCATCTAACAATATCCTATCTAATATATTCTAATATATTGAGGAGCTTCTATTCATGGTGTAGTCACCTAACCATGTGTTGCCAATGTCTGCCTGCAGCTAACCACCCTGTGACATCACAGAGGCCTAACTGTAACACACCCTAATGGTCACGACTTTGACAGTTCTCATACCCCCTCCTCCACAGTAGGGCTGCACACACCTCTTAACCCTTCAAGGGCTTCTGATGCATTAATGCATCATGTCCATTGGACATCATGATGCACCAATGTATGAAGTGCATATTAGGAGTACAAAGTGACATGGCATTGGTTAATTGGAGTCTTAGAATGGAAAACAAGCAAGTCATTCCCATATTAGGAACCCAGTCACATAGTATTGTTATATTTGGAGCAGTTACTGCTACAAATACAAATGTTGCAGACTGGTAATACCTACACAGCCGTTGTTCTGTTTACTGGTGTCTATTTTTACACATCCCAGGTCACTTCAGGTACATACAGAGTGATTGGTGGTTTTGGGTTTTAGGTATTTAACACAAGGCGATCCTGGATAGTCATTGGTAGGTGTCACACACTGCTATTTTACAGGCTAGGTTTATATGTATACATGTTTATTTTAGTAATTGTTAATGTGGGTTAGAGTTTTAGCACAAGGTGATCCTGGACAGTCAGCAGTACCGGGGTAGGCATCGCACACTGCTATGTACAGGCTGGTTCTATATTTTAGTGGTTGGTAAGGTGGGATTAAAGTCTGCATGTTCTCCAACACTTAATTAGAGCATTATGCTGACCCTTTTGCAGTGTGTGTATCAACTCATATGGTCGTCATGATGCATGAATGTAGCATCATGATGACCGATGGGCATGATGCGTTAATGCATTAGTGGTCCTTCAAGGGATGTAATGGTTAGTGAGTTGGGATGTAGTGGTTCAGGTTGGTGAGTTGATGCATTTGATGCATGGCCATCAAAATTTATATGATGCCAAACTATAGTCCATCCCTGATTACTTGTCACTTGTACATATAATAACTGCAACCTATAGTCCATACTTAACACATGTAAACAGATTCATTTCCCTTGGACTATGGGCAGAAGGAGGGGTCAGCTAGTGCTGGAGGAATGGATAGGCTTGTAGCTTACTGCCGGTGGGGGACCCATTCATATTTTTGAGATACAGAACCTTTAATATTATATAGGATTATGCAGTAATTTGTCACATTATTCCCCATATTCATATCCAAAAGTTGACAGATTTTTTCATAACTTCCTGAGCACTTAGATTATAAGCATATCTTTGTAATGAATGAAGTATCAACATATAGTCCAAGTGGTAACACATTTGACTCTATATCAAAAGATCTTGGGTTCTATTTTATGCCAGGGAATGTAAGAACATCTGTGAGCCAGCAAGCAGAAATGAGGGTTCCTGCAGGATTTAGTACCTGTTTTAGCCACCAGGGGGCACTACTATGGGCTAGAATAGGAAAAATATGCCTACAACTGCTATAGGCTACTTTTTTATGGACAATCCAATGATTTTTTTTATAAAACATTCTATTTTTGGGGGAAAGGGTCCATATTTGGCATTAAAAAGAATGTTTTTGGGCCAAAATAGGCATTTTTGTTGATTTCTGTTGCCATGGAAACATTATTTTCATTCTAAATAAGAAAATCGATGATCCCATTTGAAGGAACATTTCATAAGGTCCATTATGGTGTAAACAGAATGAAAATACCATTTCTACATCGAAAGTTATGGGCAAAAGAATGAAAATTTATGCTTATTTAGCTAATTAGCATAAATTATGCTAATTACAGATGTATCTCATGACCAATGGGACTTATGGCTTATTGACATTCACAAAATGGTCATACCTACCCATATTTAGCAAGCCATTCCTCCAAAACTAACAGGAGTATCTTCTCATGCAATATATCACTGTAAAGCTAGTGATCTGAATTTTAAAGTTGACTTCTAGCATGGAGCACCCTTTCTCCTTGCCTCTACACATCTATACAAATATTTTGGGAACATTTTGATTTTCTTTTTTTTAATTTGGCTACCATAAAACGTTTTTTAATGTTTGTCAACATTTTTTCATCATCCAATTGATGTTTCTGGGACAAACCCCCTCTCTATCAAACGGTATTTACTAACCCTGTTATTAAGCTATACTATCATAGAATGTGTTTGTCTGAAATATAGACAGATTGCAACCCCTCTTTTCCCTCTCCTGCAAAACTTGAAATATGCAGATACAACGTTGTTGCACTGAGGCAACGACATATGGATGAAAATCAATATGAAAAGCAAATGCTGTCATTCACTGTTAGTATAAAAGACACACAAAAACAATCTATTATCCAATAATTTGTAATACACTAATGAGGTTTATTATATAGAAGTCATTCTACCCAATTTACAAATTGATATTCATGTAGTAGATTAATTTGTTATCATTCCATAATAAAACTGATTTAAACTAAAACTTTCCCAAAAATATTATTTAGATGACTTGTTTTAAGATAAGCGGAATTTTTATCAGTGGTCTCATGCATTGGTTATTTGAATTTGTGTAGAAAAGTAATTTTTGTTTAATTTAAATTTATTTTGAGTACTTTGCAAATTTTGAGGGGCCCAGATAAACTTCCTTTATAATTGAGGCTGGTGCCCCTTTTCCTATGCCCCTGATTCATGTTCCACTTGAAATAACTACTACCCACACATTCACTTTAACTCACGGGCATGTACTTTTGTTTTCTTTATGCAGGTAGTCAATTGCAACACAGGAGCTTGATGAAATCTGCTAGATAGCACATATTAAGAGAGGTACTCCAGAGAAGAGGGCTGGCTGAAAAACAGCACAGTGGTGCCACCCATATGATATTTTTATTGCTGTCATAGATGTTCTGTCAGAAATAAGATACATTAAGTATGGCTATTTAGGGAAACCAAACTTTGAGAGGCTTGCATTGTTGATTCCTGGATTCATCATGCCTTTTTTGGTAGATTTGAATAAAAAGATTCAGACATGCAGTCTTGAATTCTAAGCAAAAGAAAATGTAGTTACAATACCCTGTCTATAAGGTGCACCCCACATTTAAGGCACACCCAGACCTTTCTAATATGATAAAAGGATATGTAAATGTAAATATTGCAGAGACTTTGGGGGAAAATTTACTCCCAGAGAGAAAATGTACTCCCAGTTTTGCTGCATCTAGAAGATGCACCAAAGGGCAATTCTTGCATATAAGACATGCCATATACATGGTGTATTACAATATAATATTGCAAAGGCATTTTATGCTATGTTCCTGCCCCCTGGTGGCCAAGACTAGAACTTCAAATCCTCTATGTAAGAATGTATGGTAGTAATAGCAGTGTAGATGTAAGGGTAAATGGTTTTCCATGTTAAAAATCAATAATCAAATTGAGATCACACCTTTCAGTGTTATATTGCATAAGAAAATACTCCTGATAGTTTGAGAGAAATAGCTTGCTAGATATGAACCCATGAGTATTTATAACCATATCCCCAATCTCAATATGTTCTAGCTCTATTTGGCCTTGAAATACATCCATTTATTTCATTATAACTTCTGGTGTAAGAATGGTATGTTCTTTCTGCCTTCACCATAGTAAACCATGGAACTTTCCCACAAATGGGTTCCTTGATTTTCTTTTGCTCCTTTGTGCTCCCTTGTGCTCCCTTGTGGCAAAATTAGGAAATAAATCTAGCACGGGCTAGGCACCAATCCTGTTTACCTGTTCGAGACTATATGTGTGATGAAAAACCTGAATATTTTCATTGCGGTGGAGCTTACTCTATTCAATATGCTGATGCTGGCTTTTTTAAGGTAGATGGCTCTAATGCCAATCATGTTCTCTGTGCAGGTTTCTGCACATGTGTACTTCTCTATGGCTAGTGAACGACTATACAAAATCATAGCAGGCCCATGAAGCTGAGGTGAACTCTCAATCTTCTGTGTCTACACCAGGCACACTAACTAGTTAGGCCACAAAGCCAGCTGGCTGTGTGGGGGTTTATGAGCAGTATTTAGCCTGCATGATGTAATTCTATTATTTTCAGGAGATTTTCAATGTGGAAAAACAATTCAAAAGTGCATGGGACCACATGATGGTAATATATTTTCTGGGTACAGAAAGTTAATGAAAATATTCTGGGAAAGTAAGCCAAAAAATTAGCTACTCTTTAATGAGATTCCATGCAAATTATGGCAAAACACTGTATAACCCTATGGTAGATTCATAGATAAATATCTCATAAACTAGCATGGGACCCTATGCTAGTTTATAAGACTGCTTTCTTTGTACTATTAGAAAGAGAAAGTAATTACAAACATCTGGCGAAAATTTAGCTACTTTTAGCCTATGGGCGCCATCCACCTTCCCCATTTATTGCCCCCATTCTAGATGTATTTATTACCCAAATAAAGGCTCAAATCAAAATATAAGTCAATGTGTCTAGTTTTGTGTGAATCTCTATATTGCTCAGAATCTATCAATCGAAATGATGGCGTTTCAAGGCTAGATCTACATCAAAGACAAATACAATGAGAAAAGTCTTATCATAGGAATACAAACTATCAATTTCAAATCTTAAATTGAGGTTAGAAGTGGGGGTTATTTGCAAAAGTATTTTCAATATTCCCGTGATATCACATGAATTTACTGTCATTTCACGTGATCCCGTGATATCACGTGAATTTCTGCTCACAGAATCCCGTGAATTCACGTGTAAAATTCACGGGAATTCACGGGAACGACACCAGTTCAACACGTGATTTTACTGGTGAATTCACGTGAATTTGTTTCAAGGGTTATATAATCTCTCAACATTGTACTTTATACAGACAATTATACACATTTATGACACATGATACTGTGGGATGACACATGATACATACATATCCGCTTGACACCTTTTATCCGACATCTATAGATAACGCACAAGCAGGTTCGTAGTCAACATTAACAGTGGGTCGATATTTCACAAAGCGTGGCATCCCCAAATGATAAATACAGTCCAACCTGAACACCCTTGATCTTCAGAGCATCCACATAGACAAAGCAACGAATGCCTCTTTTCAGTGGTTATTCATGAGAACACTACCAGGTAATGTACTGACAGTTATCTTCAACAAATAGGTGTTGCCTCTGTGACAGGACCTCATGGTGCCACCATGCAGGCCCTATTCCTTATCATTACGATGTACCTTACCTGGAGAGAGTGGTGGCAGATCTGCTCATCACTACTGCATTCATCCATAGTGCCGACAATGTGTATAACACCTATTATGTACAATCCCCCAGCAAACTTGCCAGGACTGCTCTCATGCATCATGGCGAAAGGTTGGCATAATGCATGATATCGCCTTTAGAGGGTTAAGCCCCCCCCCCATCCCTAACTCATTCTCCCAAGGTCGTTGTTATGCACGCCTCATGACAAGGTAGGCTCTGTACAGTACATGCTGGCTCATGGAGTTAGCCTCCGGCACAAGGTGGCCCTGATACACCGGAAGTAAGGGGAAAATTTCTAGTATGATTTCTAGTACGCATGCGTGGAGATGTACATAGCTGCGACACAGAGCGGTAACCGACTAAGCCCTAGCCCCCCCCCCCTTCCCGTTAGGCCAAATCTGTGACTGAATGATTGAGAGTATTATTTTCAGGTTTTTCAATGATGACAGGTGTTACCCGGTTATTTACTTTGAGTCAGTCTCGATTCGTGTTGGTTATTGGAAATGCCACTAATTAAGTGGTATACAAACTCATCGCCACAGAACGACAGGCTCTTTTAAAATGCCGCTTCCTCTGCCAATTCTGGCCACTAGGGGGACATCACTATGGCCTAAAAAGTGAAAAATATACCAAAACTTGATATATACTACCTTTTACGTAGGTTACAATAGTCCTAAAGGGAAATTCCCAATTTTTTTAGGAAAACCTTCCAAATTTTGAATGTAAATAGAACGTTTTTGAGCATTTGGGGGCAAAACTCAGTGCTTTTGGTGATATTGGTTGCCATGGACACATTATTTTCAGTACTGATTGAGGAATCAAAAAAGCCTATCTGTAGCCACGCCCACAAGGATTTAATCATTTACGTGTAGGACTTCAGGAGATGAGGTGCACTCAAGGTGCAGGTCTGAATTTCCATGCGATACATAGCTAGGCCTAAGCATCGGAAGGTTAAATAGTCTTAATGGTGAAGAATCCCTATAGGTGAAAGATCCTGAGATGTAATACATAATGACAGCAACGATGAACCTAATGTAGTAGTATATTTATATAGGTTCAGGAAACCTCTGGTGATAGTTTGCGCTAATAATCATAAAGCACATAAGGCAAACATTACAGGGTTAAGGGATGTGCACATAAGCCTTTATGCCCCCCCCCAACCCTGTGCCCTCAGGTCTCCCCAGAACCTATCACACCAGAGCTACTTATGAATGAAAGCAAGATGGCGCTTGTGTAAATAGCCAGGATTCCCATGTGCCATCCCTGTGGTGGGGCCGAATCCACATAGGCATCCAGTGTATAAATCCTCACCGCAGATCAGCCTCACTTTGAAGTCTGGACGCCAGCGTCCTCGTCCCCTGTCGGCAACCATCCTCTCTACTTCCTGGGTCAAGGCTACAACTTCGGAGCGACTCGGGACACGTCGACAGTTGATTCGGCAAACCAAGGGAGCTGCAGAGGTCGCTGTAAACGAACCTTGTCTTATTCTTGCGCTAAAACAAATAGTTACCACAAAGAGTTGATGGTCACTGTGGCCCTTGGCCCCTGGTCTGCAGTTAAGGTAGGGTCAAGTAGGCGACCTCCACCGGTAGATTAAGCATGTCCAGATGAATGTTCAAAGCCCATCTTGGTGTTTGGGGGTCAGGAACATGGATTAGTTCGAGGATGGAGCATGAGGAACACTGGTTAACAGAATATACTTTAGGGCACGTGTTGGTGTCGGGGAATCTTCTACACTTTGGTTCTAATGTGTTTAACTTCTGTTCTCATGGTGGTGGTTTATTTTTAACCATATCCAATAGCACTCTGAAGGGTAGAATTAGACCCAGTAGCATGTGGAAAGTAGACTCTGATTCAGCAGCACACGAATAGGTAGAAGGGGAGGAAGAAGTATATGGAAAGTAGACTCTGATCCAGTAGCACACGAGTAGGTAGAGGGCGGGATAGTAGTGTATGGAAAGTAAACTTTGATTCAGTAGCACACGAATAGGTAGAGGGTGTGGTAGTAAGTGTTTAATGTATGTTATGGGTACGCACGAGTGGGTTTATGGGTTAATAATCCATGACCCCGAAGGGGGAGTGGATTATTAACCCATAAACCCACGAGTGCGTACCCATAACATGCATTAAAGCGTTTATCGAACATATTTCTCCATTTTGTTTTAATTTCTTACCTTATAACCCAAGAATTAATCCAGGAGAAGACATTTTGTAAGTGCATGCGATCCGCTAGTTTTGCCAACCCGCCATGGCCATGTTGTCGTTCTGTCCGACATACCTCCACCTTTACACTCATTTTTCGGGTATAATCCAATAATGTCAAGTTCTGTACTTCTAACACAGCCAAATATACGATCTCTAGTTGGTGTTCGCCTTCATTTTGTCTCCATTTTCTTCGAAATAAATAAGAATCCATTGATTTTCCATAACGATCCAACGCACACGGCCTGGTACACGGCCATTTCATCTTGTTGACGAAGCGGATAGGTGCCCGGATGTACCTGACCTACTTTCGGCTGAACCCACTTCCGGCAAGGAGGTCAGCCGGGTCAGTCGTGTATCGCTATGGAAAATCAATGGATTCTTATTTATTTCGAAGAAAATGGAGGAATTTGGCATGGCATGTTCATCTAGGATATCTAAGGATGGTTCTCTGTTAATAACTCCACCAGGCTCCATGGATTCTAGGCTAACGAGGTGTGTAAACATCAGGTATGTCGGACAACTTTTTCAAATTCTTGATGTAGATTCATATCTAGCACCGGTCGGCTTGGTATAGTGGACAGCGAGCTCGCCTCCTGCCACAGCGGCCGGGGATCGATTCCCCGTTGAACCTAAACGGTTTTAACAGGAAATGTATGGAGGAGTTGACATTGTATACTTCTCCAATTTATTAACATGTCCGGATTGAAACCAGCAGCCTCTTGAAGACGAAGAAAAGGTCTCAGAGTGCGTTATGGCTGGATAAGGAACTGGGGTTATGAGCAAAAAAGCACTGCTGAGGCCCAGATAGTTAGATAATAGTATATGGAAAGAAGACTTTGATGCAGTAGCGCAAACATATTATAGACAGAAGGTAAAGAGTGGAGTAATAGCTTATGTAAACTAGAGTTTGATCCTGTTTAATCAAACGTATTGGTTGACCCAGTGATATGTCATGTACATATATATGGCACGGGAATATACTTTAGACCTATAGGGAAAGTACAACACACCTAACAATACATCGAATTCCTGCCACCTGCAGTTACTACAAAGTAGGCCTATAACCGACTGTGGTAACTAGAAGAAGGAGCCCCTGTCCAAAAAGAAACTGATAGCTTCTTACGTGTCCAAGATAGGGAGCTCTCTCACATTAAATCATACTTTTTGATCCAAAGACGTCTCAACTTACAATGAATAAACGATGTATGTCTTATCTTTTTCTATGATACTGCTTATCCAGTCAGCCCTTGCTTCCTCAGATATTAAAAATGCAAGGAAAAATGTCTGAGGAAGCAAATTATCTGAGGAGGTAAGTCTGAATATAATAGAAAATAGACATTGTTCCAGATATTCTGTCAGTAGTATATAGGGGTAAACTCAGCGCACCTGACACCTAATGGATATTATTGGAGCTGCTTATAGCTGGGTTTAATGGAGCCCTCATGCGGTTAAAAAAAAATAGCGACACCCTTACACCTAGTGGATGTTATTGGAACTGCTTATAGCCAGGTTTTAGAGGAGTCCCCTCATGGTAAAAAAAAATACTAGTGATGCCTTTACACCTGACACCTAGTGGCTATTATTGGAACTACTTAGCTACTGTATTGCACACCATGTAACATGCTACTTTCTTTTTCCATCAAGAAATGAAATGTGTAATTAACACAACACAACACAACGTAGGTTTATTTTTCACTTGTATTTCATGGTGAATGAAAGCTTAAACCTCAACAGTGATGTCTTTTAGGTTAGCTGAAACCTCCGTTAAACTTTCTATGTAAAGAGCTATGTCGGCATGACCCATGTTGTTTAACGCCACAATTAAACTGCTGGGATGAGATATCTTCTTGTGTTTCCATAACTTACGAACTTCAAGGACAGGGTTTTGTACACTTCTATCAGAGGGAACTGGTGTAGAGCAGAGGTTAAGCTCAGAAAAACTTAACTCCAGTTCCACTCCCAATTCTTTCCAATCTCACATCAACTTCTGTGCAAGGTCAACAAACAAAGTTTCTACTTTCCATTCCTCTGTAGGTGTTTCACTGTGATCTGCCATGTTGTGATATGCCATGAACCATCTGCAGTATTCCACTAAATCGTTACGTCCTATCTCAATCAGTGCATCTCTTAACACCATCCACTTACAACACCCATTTTTCCTGTACCAACAAGTTAGCATTTCTCTGGCTATTGAAGCAATGCTAGTTTCACTTTTCATGTACTCCATGAGACGCCTATCATTTTCCTACCTATTTTTAAACAGTGTGAAATCTGTGGGATATTTTGTTTTTTTACCGTTGTTGTGGTGGTAGGTAGGTGGGTAGGTAGGTAGGTTAGATAGGTAGGTAAGTAGGTAGAGTGAGTAGTTAGGTTGGGGTTATATAGGGTAAAGTAGGGTAGGGTAGGGGGTGCGTGTATGTTATGCTTGTGTGTGTATGGTGCCCCCTTACCCCCCTGTTACTTAAGGGTGCCCCCCTCCCCATACTTTACCCCTACCCTACCCTACCCTACTACCCTACCCTATCTTTTTTTACACCTACCTAACCTACCTACTCTACCTAATTTTTTTCTCCCCCTCCTTTATTCTAGCTTGAACATCAAAAGAAAATTGTTTGTTCTTCAACCATGAACCAGTGAGCAGCAACGGGTGTGTGTATGTGTGTGTGTATGTGGGGGGGTGGTGTCGACGGCGGCGGCGGCGGTGGTGATGGAGAAAATGTTATGATGAGGGTTACACATGCCATGGTACACCTGATTATTATACAAGCATGGAGAAGCGTCCAGTGGTTGACACTGGCGAGTCTTGGTGGGAGAATGTTATGATGAGTAGGACTGGAGCCTTTCCTTTGATCCTGAAACATATGGCACGCGTGCTGTGGGAGAGTGCACCAAGTAAAAAAAGACTAATTGGAACATGTTAATAGGCTCATTCATGGAGAATGTTATGATAAATGAAACAGGGTGTAATCCATAAATGTGAGTACGTTAATAATGACGAGTAAGCTGGGAGGAGCTAAAGGTTATCCACCCTTCATGGTCAAATCTTACACCTGTTTTTTTCATCCTGGAGCGACAGAGAAGGTTAATGATGAGTGAAACTGGAGGTATAGGGGAAAAAAGTAAAATCAAACATTTGGCTTTGATCCTTAAGCACAAGTATTATTGGAATGTTGCTTTTGCTGCTTCTGCTGCATGCTCACTGGTGGTTGTGGCAGTGGTGGTGGTGGTTGTGGTGGTGGTGGTTGTGGTGGTGGTGGTGGTGGTGGTGACGTTGCTGCTGCTGCTGCTTGCTGCTGATGCTGGCTGTTGCTGCTGCTGCTGCTGCATGGAAGCATGTGGTTAAAATCCATTACTTTTCATGCTTGTAGTTTGGTAAAAAAAAAATCCATCATCTCTCTGTCTTTTTTAATTGTTTCTGGAGAGAAGAGGTGTCAATGTCAGTGTTGCAGCATGCAAACAGGATGAAAACTAACTACTAGTTTTGAACATAACATTACCATAACACATAACCATAGCGTGGAGCCGACACCGTAGAGTTAACATAGCCTTAAAATATGCAGCGGGCACCAGAAACTTAACATTGCAAAGAGGTTGTGGTGGAAGAATGTTATGATCGAGTAGGACTAAAGGTAGGGTGGGGTAAAATCTGACGACTGGCTTTGACCCTGCAACACAGGTACCATTGGGTGTGCAGCTGTCTTTTACTCTCCTACAGCATGTAGCACAGATGGTCATTAACAGCTTGTAACATGTAAACAACATGTAAACTGCCAATTTGTACATGGTGATATGCAAAAATGCAGGGGTTTATTGTTTTTAACGGTGTGGTAAAGAGAGTGTTGTTATGAGTGAGTGAAATGATGCCGTATCATGCCTGGTTAGGTGCATGCCTGCTTTTACCACCCTTCATGTTAGCTCAAACATAAAAGCAAAAGAAACATTTATTATACAAGCACGGACCAGTGTCCAGTGGTTGTGGGGGTTGTGGTGGGACTAGAGGTAAGGTTGAAATCCACACTTGTGTTTTGATCCTGGAGGACAGATGGCAATGGCAGTGGTGCAGCATGCAAACAGGGTGGGTGTAGACTACTAGTTTTCAACATGCTGATGGAAACATTTTTTAATTGTGTGCCATGTAAATGATGTTGAGTAGCAAGGAGATTTTTCTTTTTTCAAAGAAAATATGACAAGGGCGATTTTTTTTTCTTTTGCTCAGGATATATTGGGACATGCACAGGGTTGGGTCATGCACCATCTCTCGAAAATTTGAGACAAAAAGTTTTAGTTCTAGTACTTTAGAGTTTACTGATTATGAAAAATTGTAAAAATGCACTCAATCTCTTGTCCAATGTATTGCTGACATTGTTAGCTTTAATTTGATATCAAATATGCCCATATTTTTCTATTTTTACCATGTTTCTGACTAAAAATCTGTAAAAAAAAAACATGGAAAATAGTCAATTTTTATAAAGAAGTCATGGAGCATGTGGAAACTTAGCATTAAGAACCCCCACGAGATATTTTTTGAAAAAAAACTGTGCTATTAAACTCGCTTTTTTTCAAACAACAAATTTAAAAAACTTATTCTTTGTTAAATTGGCGTTTTTTTTACTTTTTACCAACAGGTGACAAAAAACCAAGAGGTTTTTTTTCTTCTCTTTTTTCTTCACTAAGGGGTAAAATGGTTAACAGGATAAGCTGTGACAACTTTGCATCCTTCAGCAGATATTTGTGTAGAGGCAAGGAGAAAGGGTGATCCGTGCTAAAAGTCAACTTTAAAATTCAAATCACTAGCTTTACAGTGATACATAGCATGAGAAGATACTCCTGTTAGTTTTGGAGGAATGGCTTGCTAGATATGGGTAGGTATGACCATTTTAAATTTGTTAATGAGCTCTATGTCTAATTGGTCATGAGATATATAGCTAATTAGCATAATTTATGCTAATTAGCTAAATTCGTATAAATTTGTATTCTTTTGCCCATAACTTTTGATCTAGAAATGGTATTTTCATTCTGTTTTCACCATAGTAAACCTTGTGGGATGTTCCTTCAAATGGGATCATTGATTTTCCTATTTAGAATGAAAATCATGTTTCCATGGCAACAGAAATCAACAAAAATGCCTATTTTGGCCCAAAAACCTTCTTTTTACATGCCAAATTCGGAACCTTTCCACCCAAAATAGAACGTTTTATCAAAAACCATTGAATTCTCCATAAAAAAGTACCCTATAACAGTTTTAGTCATATTTTTCCTATTCTAGTCCATAGTGGTGCCCCCTGGTGGCTAAATCTGGTACTAAATCCCGCAGTAACTGTCCTTTCTGCTTGCTGGCTCACATTTGAGTTACCACCCTCACTATATGACAACAGCCTAGTGAGGAGTGGCTAATTTCAGTTCTGAACACCCTTTCATAAACGATTCTGTTGGGGATAAGGGTGGAAAATGTAATTTTGTCCGCCTGAAATAGCGTTGTTTTTATCAACCCTTCTACCAAAGTGCGATCAATAAAAACTGAATTTCCATCCTTTCGCGCGTGAAAGAGATTGAGGATGCACAGGGTATGGCATGGCGTCTCATGATGTGCATTACAACATTATGAGTAAGCTCAATCTCCGCTACCTGCCAATTTTTACCTTTTGTGATCAATTTTTTTATGGATGGACCGTTTACCGTTCTTTATTAAAGGTGTAGTGTTGTTTTGAAGGAAACACTCTGAAATTCAAATTTGGAGGAATAAACGCGTCTGAAGGATGATGTTCAGTTGAAACAGGTACCTTGTTCTTCACCACCTCTTATGTCTGAAATAAAAACCTTCGCTTCTCTTTTGTGAGAAGTGGATAAGCAGGAGTCATGATCAGCTGAGCAGCTCTTGTCTAATGTGAGTGAACCTTGCACCATCAATGGTCACAGTGGCAACTCGATGGTCAGTTTGACAGGGGGGTGGGGCTAATGGATACTGGGGAAAAGGGGGTGGGAGGAAAAAAGCTGCTCAACACACTGCACATGGTGGCAACTTGGCAGCCAGTATAACATAAACAAAACAGGGTTGCATATACAGGCTCATTAGGCTGCTGCTGGAGGGAGGCAAGGGAAAAGGTAGGGTTTATGAGGAGTGGTGAGCTGCTCACTGACCGTCACACGGGTGCTTTTAGCACTACTGCTGCTGATGCAACCACACCTACCACAGCTTCACTACACCGCCACCATCATCTCCACAGTTATGTCGAGCAAACTGAAAATGAGAGGTAAAAGGGTACCACCCCTTAAACCACAGCTCTCTTTTACCCAGGGCTTTCTGTCCGCACGTTGTTATGATATAACAGTGGACGATTCCCGCACCGAGGGAACAGCACCACCCTATTACTTACCGCTCACCCCGGATAAAACTCTAGAGGTGGCTCAATGCATGACTTGCACAGTGAATGGGACGGTGGGGAAAATGTTAAAGATGATATCCCAGCTAAAATCTTGTCATTTTTCAGTTAGGCCAGATTCCCATACAATATTCCTTCCTATTAGTATTCCCCAACTTTTAGAGCAATAGCTAGGGCCTTTCATATTGAAATATGCACATATATAGTAATAATTTTTAGTGTAGGTCGACACTAAAACTGCCGGATAACATGCCAAGCTTTTGGCAATGGGCCAATGTTTTAGGCTGTATGGATGGGTGCCTCCTTTAGTACCAACAAGCCCTGTACCACAAGGCAATCATCTGGGGGAAAACAAAGTCTACAAGTGGCCATCCACCTCCACTATGATCTGGAGGTCATCACTAAAATATTTTGGTATTGAATAGATGAGTTCCTCCCATTCGGCTATCCTAATAGAAAGAGCTATATTTACCTCCACACCTCGTCATAGTGTGCCCAGCTGTGAAGTCATGGATGAGTAGTCACCTCTCTAGAATAGGTTGCAACATGGCTCATTACTGGCACCTTGTGGCAAAGGGGTGCATTGCTTTACCTTAGCATTATACCTCTATACCAGGCCTCATGAAGGTCCCTTTTTGGTTGATGATGTACAAATGGATATAACTATTGTGATAGGGGCAGGCTGGTGGAGCCCCCTTTTGTTGATATCATAAGCTGCTCTTGACTGGTCAGAGACTTTTCCCGCCATGGGAAAGAATAAGTCTGCATCTAAGTGTCTTTTGTTTACACATACAGGTTACTCTCATATCAAAATGGTATGTGCCATTCAGTAGGGAAATAGGTAACATTGACCACAGACTGATTGCTTGAACATATCCCAGAAGGTCGCTTTAGTTGAAATAGCATCTTTAAGTCTAATTTTGACATAGGCGAGTTTCTTCACCACTTCAAGTACACTAAAGCCCCCACAGACCTAACTGGAGTTGTTGCAACAGCACCACCGAGGGCAGCGTCACCATCACCATCACCACCACCATCACCTGGAGACATCGTTGGCAACACACACACATCGACCAAAGAGGAGGAGGAGCAGGAGGAGGAGCAGGAGGAGGAGGAGGGTGAAAAGAAGTCAGTGGCAGTGGTGGCAGGTGTTACTTCACCCCCACTATTGACTGATGAGAAAACTTCTTCCACAAACTCGAGAAAGAAGAAAGGGACAGGGTCAGGAACAGGGTCAGGGACCCAGTGGAAAAAAAGAAAAAGCAGAGAACCTCTAAAGCGTCAGCAGCAACAGTAGCAGCAGCAGCAGCAGCAGCAGCACCACCACCACCACCACCAGCTCCATTGACACCAAGACCGCTACACCTTTGGTCTGTAGGTGAAAATGAGAGCATCAAATTAACTTCCAGAAAATGGCCTAAGGGAAAAAGTGAGCGGATAAAGTATTATGTATCGCGCTCCTAACCAAATTTTCTACCCCAAAGGTGACAAGAACACATAGAGGTGTACAAGAAACCCAACGTCAAAGGTCTGGCCATTCGCTCCTACATAGGTAAACCCTTTGAAAGGTGTGTTAACCTTTCAGCTCCCCAGGTCAGACGGATCATCAGCAAATGTCCAGATCTCCTAAAGCACTACTTTGATATTTCACTCCAAGCCTGCCAGGGAGCGCCAACGATTTCTCATCTCATAAAGGATTTGGACGTCTCCACTGATGCACCTGCTTCATTCCCTGCTTTGGTTCTGGTAAACCTTTACAAGGGTGCAGGTAAAATCCACATTGGCACTCAGTCCTACATAAGTGAAATGAATCGTTCTGAACCCTCTGCCACGCGCCTTCCCACCTGTCCCTC
Source organism: Acholoe squamosa (assembly GCA_949317995.1). Classification (NCBI taxonomy): domain Eukaryota; kingdom Metazoa; phylum Annelida; class Polychaeta; order Phyllodocida; family Polynoidae; genus Acholoe; species Acholoe squamosa. The sequence continues at coordinate 32,957,310 of OX439044.1, forward strand.
ACACTGTGGCCACACAGTTACGCCTCAAGTGCTGGAAACTCTTCAAAAACGTGTGGGACCACTTCTGGAACAAGACTACAAGAGTTCCTACCAGTGAAAAAAAAGGGTCAGTGGTCAGCAGCTTTTTTTGCTTTTTTTTTTTTAAAATCTGGTCAACAACTCCTCTCGTGTCAAATTAAATGTGTTTCATAGCATTTTAGCATCCTGTATTATGTACCATATCAACAACTGGTGCTCAGGTGTTACAATCATCAAAGCGTTATAGTGTATCATCTTAATGCATAGAAACTATAGTGTAGCATGCACCATGAAAAAAATAACAAAATTTACTTTTTTGTGTCTGAAAATAGAAAAAAGACTTCTTACATGGAAACTTGTGATGGCAACTTTAAAAATCTATAGCTGGTTTAGAAAACGATACAAAAGCGTTTACAATGTCAGATTTACCACTTCAAAAAGTGATTCAAAGGTTAAGCAAGTCATTGTTTAAGCATTTTTTTGTAAAAGTTTTAATAAAAATTAAGGTTAAGGTTGTGTTCTATCATGTATACACCTGTGTGGAAAAAAAGTGAAAAAGTAAAAAGAAAAAAGGGAAAAAGTAAAAGTAAAAATTGCATAGTTTAAGGTTGTATTCTGTCATGTGTATACTGTGTAAAAGGTTGTGTTCTTTCATTCATGTATCCTGTGTGAAAAAGTAAAAAGTAAAAAAATACATAGTTTAAGGATGTATACTGTGTGGAAAAGTAATTGTGTAAAACAGTAAAATTTTAAGGTTGTATTCTATCACGTATCCTATGTGAAATTCTGTCATGTGTATACAAACTATGTGAAAAAAAGGTTTTTTCCCCTTATCTGGTCTTTGGTAGTGTTTTAGCTAAGCAGGCACCATAATGTCTAATCCTCCTGTTGAATTTTATATGTGACGTCATTTACAGTCAAGCACAACATACGGTAAACCTTCCGCAATTACTCCAGGCAATAATATAAGTAGTGTGTTATACGATTTGAAGAAAACTTTTTCTGGGAAGCAATTCCTGTAGACAACATTCAATATTTTAGAGGAGATGAACCAGACACTGTTGACCACTGTTTAAATAGCTTTAATATGTGCAAGTTCTTTAATGATGCTTCTTGGGATGCTTTTTTCGTTTGCATTGACTACTGTAAACGTAACAACATTACATTACAGACAAAGGATTGGTGTATTGGAGTATATCAATTACACACTAAAAAGACATGTCCACGACATTATATCAGGTACACAGTAGGTAGCGTGCGGAAATTTGCAGCATACCTTCAGGAACTAGAAATTTACCCCAAAGTGGGTGTATTATGCCATTGTAAAAGTGATCTAAACATTGGCAAAATATGTGAAACCATATGTTTTACCTGTCTACAATGCACCTTGGAACTTTCAGCTTTAACTTGGTTGGGGTAAAAAGTCATTTTTCATTCGAGCTGAATTTCAAGGAAGGCTACCTTTCAGGGCTTTTAGCTTCACTGAAAAACAACTCCGCTTACTTTCTGGATCTGGCGTTGTTTGAACCTGCAATTGCAAACATAGCTAGAAAGAAAGCTTAAAGTCAATGCATTGGACAAGAGCTAAATCACAAACCGCAAACAGCTCTTTCTGTTGCATATGTAAAAAACCTTCTAATGGTAAAAGCACATTTGTATGTCGAGGTTGTCTGTATAATAAAAAAAGTGAAAAAACTGCGTTGTGTTGTGTTGAGTTAATTACATGTTTCATTTCTTGTCGTAACGTTTAAATTACATCGATATGGAAAAATAAGTTTATGTCATGTCCTAACCACAAGGGGTCTCCACTAAACCCAGCTATAAGTAGTTCCATGACAACACAGTTTGTATATTTTTGACGGTTGCCATGGCAACCACCTCTCAGCCAATCAGAGCTCGAGAAACGAGGTCACATACCCATATATGGTCATGGGTGTGGCTTCCAGTGAAATGCTGGCTTCTGATTGATCGGGAGGTCGAGGTCAAAAGGTCACTTCCGGTTTGTAAGTAGGTCAAAAGGATTTCAGTAGCTGTAGCTATGCGCTGAGTTTACCCCTATATACTACTTCTGTTTGAGGTAATGATGGATCTGAGGAATCAATAATATCGCCCAACAGCTGCCTTGAAACAACATACAATTTGTTGGATATGCAAAGCGAGTTTCAAATATATAAGAGAAGGCACGTAATGAAGTCCCATATCCACAGACTTTGAAGGACTGCTCAGTGTCTACTGAAATGGTCCACAGTTATCGTTTTATCCTCCTTTCTCGAAACCCCTCTAATCGGACCTAGAGAGAGGCTACTAGCCCTGGCTGCTGCTTGCGCGCCCAGTCTCACATTATTGACCAATCAGACCAGAGGATGGTCGGCACTTCCTCCAGATACTACCAGTAGCCAGTATGGGTACACTAGAGGAAGTTTCACACCCCCCCCCCTCCACACACACACAGAAACACACGTGTGCACACATAATCAGCTGCCACCCACGAACCTCTGAAATGTGTTTTCACCCCGAGATGTTCTCATCATTTGTAGTCTGGGATGTGTTAATATTGTAGTAATAGGCTCTTCAATGGGTATGGACCACTGAATTCGACATGGTGACATGGCCATTTTTTAAAATTGACAAGTGACATGGACCTTAGTGACATGAGGCAAAAAAATAAGTGACATGACATAGGTGCTTTCTTAAATTTGACATGGGACATGATAGGTTCTTAGAAGTGACATGGACATGGGGATTTAAGTGACATGTGACATGACCATTTCTTAAAATCGACATGTGACATGGGGGACCCCCCATCCCTACCTCCTCTTCAGAAAAGCGTTTACATATTCAACCCTAATGTCCAGTTCTCCACACCTTGTAAATTTTGTATTCATATACATTTCAAACACGATTCCATCCAGCAGTCTCTTCCCATACTACATCATCTAGCCCTTGGGAACATTTTGTAATGAAAATACTAGGGAAAATTGCCAAGTTTTCTAAATTGGATCAAAGTGTAACCTTTTTCTTACTCGAGTATGGAGGAAATTCACATGATATTGATGGAAATAACAAGAAGGCATGTGATATCATATATAAAAAGTTCCCTAGTTATATATATTTTTCAATATAATGAAAGTATAAGGAAATAGAGAACAATAGTGCACATTGGTCCAAATTAGGATACCAACTTGTCTAATTTAGGCACCTGGTTGCATAAATTGGACCATTAGGCTTTGATTTTTAATTGCACACCCTGACTAGAAAAATTCAAATTCCTAGACTGTTACGCTATCATTATAAAGCTATAAGGTACCCTCACAAAGTGTGCAAATTCTATTCAAATTCATAGAAATAATCACTGGACAGGAAAACGTTCTTAGGGGTCCAAATTTAGCAACTTTCCCCTACCTGTATCCTCGGGATATCTAGCACTGGGACACAACTCTGGTGCAATGTGGATAATCTACCTGAACAATATATTTAGCCCCTGTAGACTAAGGCATACTGGACCCCTCCAGAAAGTGGACATGAATGAAATGGATCCTAATTCTGGGCGCATTTACTATCCATCCCTGTGGCTAAGGAACTTGATCAAGAATTTTTGTAATCCCAATGTATATATTACCATTTTTGGCCCCTCCCTATTAAGGGGGTTTTAAACACCCCTTTTATTCATGTCTCATGCCGTCTCACCATTACATTTTAATTACCGTAATCTCCCGCGTAGAAGACACACTGCGCGTATAAGACGCACCCCAAACTCAGCACATGCATTTTCGTGTATAAGACGCACATTTTAATGCTAAAATTTGTAAGATTAGTACTGTTCTATAGTAAAATTACCCCCCGTATAAGACGCACCCTTAACTTCAGAAAATCCTATAAGACGCACAAGGCATTTGTTTGGCTTAGAGGACGCGTCTTATATGCGAGAGATTACGGTAGTATGAAAGTATGGTACCAATTATAGAACCTTGTGGCACTTTGATTTCTCACAAGTCTGCCATTGGTTGTTGTTATTGGAATGATTGAATCGCAAGTCTCATTTCTTTAGATATTCAAATTAGTGTTATTTGTCGAAAGCCTTTGAATAGTCTACAAATCTGGCTAAGTATCACCATGAGCATAACAAGCTTCACAAATGTGTTTGAACATAATACTGTACATTTCTACATCACTTGCTGCTGCTAGTGTGGAACCCATACCTACAAATTAAGTTATTATTTGGATGTCTACTAATGAACCCATGCATTAATTTTGTTCTCTCTTTTCCGAGAAGATTGCCAAGTAAATGACCAGTTGGTTGGCTATCAGCCTTTCTGAATTCTCTCAGTTAAATGCCCTTTGATGAGCACGTACGTGACATTGCGTAATCCCTATGCCCTGATGATCTCTAGAAAATGAAAAGAGGACGAACATATAATGTCTTTATATAGATGTTTTATTCACCAGTGTAAAAATAACTCCACTCATGACGAGTTCAAGTGAAACTTCTGTACTTTGAATGCTATCCATAGTGTTACAACCAGCAAAATAAATACAACATTTTGATACAAAACAAATCATGCACACTTTTGCTACTGGATAAGACTATCAACACAGCACACAATCATATCCAGAATATAGAATCAATTTCATTTTCTCCCCCATTCTCTCTCAAAGTAAATGGGTTTCTTCAATGCAAGAATACATTAATCATCTTTGGTTGCGATTGAAACCACATGACATGCCTAATAATATAACTGATGAATTTGAAACACAATTCATATTACAGAGATTCTATCACCAACCTCATTGTATTCTGAACTCACAAAATAATGGCAGTTTACTTTTTCATTTATTTTTTCTCTCATGCTAAAATCTAGTCAGTATATTCAGGCAAGATGTATCGAAGACTGTGGTACCAGAGAGTTTTGGAGGTCACAAAAATTTAGCTTTATTTAAATATAAAGCGACACAGCTAGACACATTTCTTCCATTCACATACAGGCTACCTATAAAATGAGCAGTCGTTTACTTCATACACTTTATCCCTGAGTGATAAGACTGGCTCATATTTGAATTATTAGCATGAAATGAGGTAAACATATCTTCAGTATTATTATATTAATATTACTACCTTCTCTATGCAAAATAAAAGGGGGTGGATCTTTGGATAAAGACTGGAGGATATACATATATCGATAGACTTACAGGAATGAAATTAATATCATATCTGGAAAGTTCTATGCTGGTTGATTTACGAGAAAAATAATATTTTAGTCGTTGCTAAACAACTTCTATTTGTACTTTGTCACTACTCAGAAAGAATCCAGCCTTTCATTCAGTTTTATATTACGAACAGCCTCATTAATTTATTAGATGAGGGGTATATATAGGCCACTGATTACTAACGTTTTAAAACTCAATATGAGAATAAGTGCATGGGGTATGGGTCTCTAAATGTTCTAATGGCCGTATTGAACTTAATTTCACTTTCCTTAGATCAATATTACCACAATATCCTCAGCTGATTCGATGTTACAAGTACTTAGTAAAAAGTCAATAAGACGCCCAGAGAGACCATAAGAGTTTATAGAAAAGAGGGCTTATCGGAGGAAGCAAACCAATATGATAGAAATGACCTCTAATTTGCCCTGAAGAAAACACAAGTCTGGGCACTCCTTCACACTTAGCTTCAACATCAAATTAAACAAGTTTGTGAGCCTAATTAGTCATATTATGATAAATCAGCAAGTCATCTTTGAAGAATCGTGAAGACATTATCAGAAACTGCCTTTATGAGAACCTAGGTGTACGTGTTATATACAGATAAATTAACAATGTAAACTGGCAGTATCTACTAATTAATTGAAGTAGAAACATCAGCCAAGGCCTACTCTAAAAACGGTGTGGAAGAACCAAGGCATTGGAATCAAAGGTCTTAATCGTACGCTTATCTGCCAGGTACACAGTTGACGGTGTTGGTGCATCTAGCTATTGTATAAAACAACTCATATGACACACCTGGCAATGCTCAACATAGGGCAAGACTGTATCATTTGCAATGGCATATTAGTATTGAGACGAAACCATTCCATTGAGTTTCCCTAAGCAGTATCATGACGCTGGTCATTCATCGTTCTCCCTACCATATAATGGAAATTGCTGCAACGTCTTGTAATATGCAATTATTTACAGACCAACATAGCTAATGATGGAAAAATCTGAGACAAACACAACACATCTGCTCCTGCTTCAACAGCTCTATATCATCATGCTGTGCTTCTTCTATCTACAACCATGGCAAAGATGTGTTGTCTACAGACTGCAATTCTAACTACTACACAGTAGTCCTGCACAACTGTCCTCTACAACTCTATCTTACAACTTGTACACAGCACCTTTCTGTGCATGTATCATTCTACGCGACATGCCATTGACATAATATGATACCAGAGATTAGGACTACATTTATATATTACCATAAATTCTCTTATATAAGCCACGTCTTATACAAGAACTTACTTATAGGCGCAGCTTGTAAGGTCCTCGTGTACTCAGGGTGTGGCTTATACGAGGGGTTTTGACACCACAGAACAGTACTCCACTGCCATTTTCAAGCCCAAGATAAGGCTAGTAGCCTCCTCTCACACTTAGGGTGCTGCTCATACCAAGGTGCGGCTTATACAAGGGAGTTTACGGAAGGTCATTCACCTCCATCCCCGCAATACTGAGTAAACAATTCATATGAATACTACATCTTAAGTAAAGAAATTATCCAAGATCGGCTTGTAATGTGAAATGAAAGCTTATAACAATCAAACACAATCCTAGCTAGTTAAAGGCACATGTTTAGGCAAAACTTTCGGTACCAGTATTTTAAATTGGGTCCATGGATGAAATCACATTTTCTCTACTTCATCAATGTACAGTATTCAGTTTATATATTCCAGGCTGATTCGTTTTAGGGCAACTTAACTCTATACATAATATTGCTGTAGATGTAGAACTTGAAACCGCCTTAGGAAGTTCATTTAAGAGAGGTCTGTAGCCAATTTTGATTATACATGTATCTACCCATTTTTCGTTTAATACACTTGTCTCAATATCAAGCATTCAATTGTTTTAGGAGTCCTGTACGTAGAAGTTACAACATTTGTTGTTATGTGTTCCTTTAGAGAGAATGGTGAGCCTCTAGTACTTAAAGCAACACATACTCTCATTATGCTAGGCATAACTGTAGTCCATAGATCCATCTTTAACACTTACATATTACCAAATTGAATGAGATCACTATATAAAGTACATCTTCAGACTGTACCTATCCCCATAACTAATAAATACAACTATAAATAACACTATGACAGCCAGTACCTTTTCATACATAATACTAATAACAATACCAGTGAAACTTTCACATACGTGTACACAAATCTAAAACAATGTTCTCATGTTTCTATGAGCTACATATTCAAGACTCGCTCAACATCCATTATTACATTTTTTCATACAACATAATGATATCCTTTTTTTTAAATTTGCTTTTTACATATAAATGCACTGAAAAAATATCATCTTACACAACTTCTGTAAAGCTATGTCTTTGTTTTCAAGTGATAGGTTTCTGGTCATGTTGCGCATTTCATTGACCAGGTCTAAACAGTAGAGCTCTATTCTCTTCCCTTGATCCTTACCTTCCCACTCTTTTATGACAACTTCATTTACGTGCCATACATGGATTTATGCGTCTTCTGACGATACATACCTCTGAACAATAGGATACATGCTCAATATAAATGCAAATATGTTTACACACTTCTTTAGATTAGCCATTCAAACACCAAATTCTATTTCCATTGTAATTCATGTCAAATACTGTGTACCGGTAGTTGCGATTAACATTATAGCTTACATTTCAGTTCATTAAATGAACCTTGAAAGAATTGAGCCAGACCCTTCTTAATGACAATATTATTTGGAGGTATCAATTGTTGGTGTTAATTTATTTGTTTAATGCAACGTGAGCTATGGCGGCAAGTACATGGACGTTGACATATGAGCAGTTCAGAATGCCGACATCTGGCCTGCAGAGAGGTCATAAATATGAATAATATAAAGAGGCATGTATGCATGTTTTCTTTAGAAATAACTCTTCACTGCCTTCGTCACACAACAGAGCTTGCATGCATTTCTTTTCCACATAAAAATGTATTAGATATATATTTTAGAGACGTGTCCAAACCCTGACAAAAATTAAAAGCTGACTATATTTACAGGTGCAATACTGAAGAACACAACCATGTTTTGTTTATCATTCGATGTAGGTCATTTTCATTTTGCAAAAGCATTTGTTGAACATGGATCCTTACAACTTCCCCCGACTGGCATCTTGAGTGCGATGGTACTTATTTGATATCATTATGGAATGTCTCTTTGAGATGTATTATATGATGATAGCGTCTGTAGCATTCAAGGGTAAGGGCCGCGGGGCACTGGAAAATCAATTGTCACATAGAGTAGTTTGAACTTAGTAGTTTTGAAACAAATGTATCAGTTTAAGAGAGATATGCCATATCATATATGTCCAGAGTTCCTGATTACAGTCACAGAATGATATAAAATACCTAAGAGCATAGCTTTAATAAACTGCTGCCTTCAATGTTAAATAATATTCGTACAGTCATATTCCAATCAGTGAGTGAGTAATAGATGTTTAACGCCATTTTGACAGCTAAGCCTCAGCCTAAGGTCATATTCATGGCGGGAACCTCATTACACAATTTCACAGAGGAATGTGTCAGTGCCCGCGCATATGTGCACCACACACATCCGAGGGGATAGGAAAGAGGAGAAATAGACCCTTTTAAGTAGGCTAGGGAGGCCCGCATAGCCCAATCATAATCCATGCAGTCATAGCCATGCGATTGCCCAGTCATAGCCAAGTGGTTATAGCCTAACCATAACCCAGTCATAGCCAAGTCCGTCCTGCATCCATACATAAATCCAACCATCTGGTATTTAGTGAGAAATTACCTGAGTGAGGCTCTATCTTATACCGATGTAAGGGATTGACCATTGGCTAATAATTAAACCAGCAAAGTCGGTATACACGTTTACCTTTCCTTTACCACAGTGGTTTGGTCCATCACTCCAAAAACTCCTGCTGCCCTGCTCCTGGACTCTACAAATCTAGTGTAGCTAGCTATAAAAACTAATGGGTCCAGAGCCAAGTTTAGCTGTCAAGGCTGTACCTGAGACCAACAAGGGAGGAGGGCCAGGCTTAGTGGATCCCAATGACAATGCGGCCCAGGAAACGTTGATTTGCCTTGAGGACTGAGGAGAGCATTGATATATGTAGACAAACTGCGTCCTCGAGGACAGCAGTTTAATAATGATACTCACTATCTAGAATTAATTTATGATATTCATATCACACTAGCTTATTATTCATATCACACTGACTTATAATATATCTACAGATATCTTCAGAGATACTTACTGTTATGATATGGCAGTGCTCCAGTCCCATTAGGAAAACCTCTCGGGCCCGCTCCATTCTGTAGTGCGGGGCCTGTGTATGATTGTGGTGGGACCAAGTTCTGATGAGCAGCAACCATTCCTGATAACATCTTACTAGCGGTTAAGGTATCTCCACTACCGAACTGCAAATATAGTTTTGTAAGGTGTTGTGAGATAAATGATGGTGATACCCGTCAGAGTGTAATTTCATGTTTAAGATACTAGAGACCTACCAGTAGTGAAGATGGTTTCAAAAATCCAACCAAACCAAACCCTGGTAGTCCGAATGATTTTAAATGATTCATACCTTGCAGCATCTACCATTATAATGGACGGGCTAGTTTTACATGTTATTGATAGAAAACATTGGTAAAAGTAAAGTACACTTACTGCTGTAGCAGCAGGCGGGAATCTTTGCTGTCGTTGCATCATTTGTTGCCGAAGCATTTGCTCTTGTCTAATTTTCTGTTCCTGCCGTAGTTGTTCCTGTTGTCGTTGTTGACTTTGACGAAGTTGTTGCTCATGCATGAACTGTTATTCGTACCGAGGCAAATTGGGAGAGATATGTTATTATTCTGATATTTAACACTACCGGTACTTTACTTTCAAGTATCTGACAAAGTCTTTTTGATTTTCAAATTCGTGTCGTACATCTACAATGTAGTCAAGTCATAATCATAATTGGAATGCATTTCTAAAGTCAAGAGTAAAGATGATAAAATAGAGTGATTGATAATAACCTGTTTAAAGGGTGGTTACATGGAGGATATTTTGATGCAGTAAAAATATCTGTGGGAGATGTTTTAAGACTAACCTGAGCACTATGCATCATCATAGCTGGGTCTCTGCTCATGGCTGCTGGATTGATGCCTGGATGTGGGTACCGACTGCCACCATACTGCGCTGGCATCATGCCAGCTGCCTGTCCTATTGCACCTTGAACAGGATGTTTCCCATACTGCGACTGACCGTAACCGGGCATCATGTGACTAGATCTTGACATGGAGTCCAGATCCATTCGATTTGGCTGTAATAAGTTGGGTTGACCTGGCATCGCTGCCCTTCCAGGTTGCTGATACTGACTTCGGTACCGGTCTAAGTCAAGGATATTAGAAGGTGAGGATGGCCTCTGGTTGAATGCATGCATCATAGACATGTTGGACTTCGAGGACTTTTGTTGATCCAGATCAAGGAACTGTTTCGGGGAATCGGGTGGAGTGACCGATACTGGTCGAACTGCTGGCAAGACGCCCATCATTTGGTATGATGGCGAAGACGACAGCAATGGTTCAAGGGCTGGAGGAGCTGCCTTAGACACCACAATATTAGATCTCTTAGCCTCTTCCTGCTCCTTTAACAATTGTGCAGCAGTCTTTCGGATTTTATCTTTAGTATTAACATTACCATTAATAACTGACCCTTCAGAAGAGTATTTTGCAGGTAAACTATCATCGGGAGTTTTGGATTTTGGCACTGGAGCATCTCCATCCTCAACTCCCGGTCTCCATATTTTTGCCTGTGTGGGGTCTGGACTGTCCTGTTTTCTTTTCTTCATAGGAAGGATGTTACTATGTTCTTTAATTGAAGGAACCTCCTCTTTAAGTCTTTGTGGAGGATCTTCAACTTGCATCGGTAGGTCCTGTTCAGCTGGTTCGCTTTGTGCAGTATTTTTGCTGATTGTCTCTTTGGACTGATTAGGAATATCAGATTCCATAGACGCTACTGCATCTGGCCCAGGGTTACCACTGTCCGGCCGAGTTTGAGGTAGTTCTTGATGTTGCATGGGTTCTTTGTTAGAATTTTGAGGTATCGCTGAGTGTGGTCCCACTGTCGATGGTTGTGGAGAATTGCCATAATTGCTCCCAGGAAAACCTGGCGTTGGTGCATTTGGCATTCGAGAAATATATTGCTGGGTATTCTGCATATGATTGCCATACATTGGATTACCTGCTCGAGGCTCTCCATACATGGTCATGTGAGTATGATATGCCTGCATATTATTTTGCATACCGTGTGGGTGCAGGACTGGTCTCTCCATATGGGTTTCATGTTTTTCCATATACCCACCTGGTACTTGTCCAGTGTGATTCCGCAATGACTGTGATTGACTGTGGTCTTCCTTTTGATTCTTCGGCCCAGACTCAATGGTTTCTACTGAACTTCCAGACAAATGTCTCTTCTTTTCTTGGTCAATACTTGATGACTGACTAGAGAGTGACTCTCTATTTGAGTCAGACAAAATCACATTGCTAGGATTCAGACCTTCTTTTAATTCTGAAGCACTGCCAGGAGCACCTGATTTAGCCTCATTACCAGGTTCATTTACTTGACTGTTATCTGCTGTATCTTCAGGCTTATTATCAGATGCCCTATTCTGGGCTCTTGATTCTTGCTGTGTATTAGAATTAGCAGTCGCAGTAGACTCATGTGTGGTTGCTGTAGTATTCTGAGCTTTTGGGTAAACACTATGTTGATCATCTTTTGTTTGTGGAACAGGCTGTTGAGCTTGAATTGGTGATTGGTCCGGTTCATCCCCACTTTTAGCACTGATTTGGTTTACAGTTGTCGGAGCTGGGAACCTATCTGGGATACTCTGATTACTAGAGGGAGCCCCATGACCCTGTGGATATTGCCCAGGAATCACCTGACTAGCATTAGTACTGGGGATTGGTCCAGAAGGATGGAATGGTTTGGGTTGTTGGCCATATTGCTGTTGTAGATTTGGCTGTGACATTCCTTCGGCCACTGGATTCTGAGCAGACTGCTGTGAAGTAACTCCAAATCTGGGACCTTGTGGTGGCATTGCACCAAAATTAGGGTCTATTGGTCTTGGTCCCTGTGAAGGCATTCCACTGTAACCCGGTTCCCTGGTTGGGTAAGGACCATTGGGTCCCTGCTGTATATATGGCGCATCTGGTCGAAGACCATATGGACCAGGTCCCCTCTGATGACCATAGTAGCCTTGCATGTGTGGTGCTTGATTTGGGCCACCTGATGCCTGGGATCCCATAGGCCTTTGCATTCCTTGTGGCCCATCAGGTCCCATTGGTCGAACCATTCCTTGATAGCCTGGGTAGTATCCTTGAGGGGGATAACCATGCATGGGGGGCATACCCTGAGGTCCTTGCTGATGTTGCATTTGTCCAGGACCAGACATTTGCTTCAGCTGTTGTGGGCCTCTTGACTCATCTTGCTTAACATCCTGCGAACTCAAATTTGAATTTTCCTTTCGAGGAGAGTTTCGTCCTGCTGAATCTTTATCGTTGAGATCGTCCTCTACTTCATCTTCCATTCTAGATTTCTTCATACTCTTCTTTTTCTTAGATTTAGGAACAGTTTCATCCATTGGATTTATGGATGGGCTGGTTTTTTCTTCTGAATGCGAATTTGGTTTCATTTCTGACTTGCCAGGTTCTTTGCCTGAAGAGATAAACTGAGATGTTGGGTCCATTCGCGACATAGCCCCAAGGAACGGGTGACTTTCAACCATATTGGGACGAGGTGGCTGATTTTGTTGGCCCATAAAGTTCTGCCTGGGTGCATATTCAGGTCTGTAAGCAGGATTTCCTTGACCCCTCATCATACCTTGCATAGGGTGGCCCATTATCTGTGGCTGCATACCTCTATACATTCCCATATTATAACTTTGCACACCATAAGCCATCCGCTGTCCTGATCCTGCCATGTATTGCCCTGCTTGCTGGTAATTGTGTCCTTCCTGCATGGGCCTACCAGATGACTCCATTGACTTTGGGCAATACCCTGAGGGTATCTGCCCTGATGATAAGAAGGTATTAGTAACTGTTGTGGGGGCTAATCCCTCACCCATCGATCCTTGACCAACAGGTGGGAGCATTGGTTGGGAATTTTGACTTTCGGTGTTTGCTGCAGAATCACTTCCTTTAGCCTCCTCTGCTGTATTTTCATCAGTTTTCTTTTGCACTTGTGCATCTCCATTCTTGTTTAGTGTTGACTTCGTGTCACTGAGTACTGGGACAGCTACCTGAAGGCCCTGCTGTACTGTGGTAACTGTAGTCTTTGCTCTCCAGTATGAATTCCTGATGGCATTAGGGCAGTTTGAATTATAGAGATGTGGCAGTATTTCAGCTTTCTGTCCAGATGATGATGTTGCTGTTGAAGATGTTGTTTCAGCTTGATCTGTGTCCTGACCTTGCACAGCACTGTTTTCAGTGCCCTTAGCATCAGTAGAATCCATTGGTTCATGTGCTTTATTCCCTCCCTGTTTACTTGGAGTCGTGTTATTTGAGTCAAGTCCTTCATTATCATCAGGGTTTCTGTTAGTTTGAGATGGATCATGTCTATTTTGTGAATTGGAGTCCTGCGGCCTAATATTCGGATTCTGTGGTCTAAAATGCTCATTTGGATTTTGAGGCATGCTCATTCTAGCTGGGAACTGAGGATCAGGATGCATCATTCTTGGTCCAGTTGGATACCGTGAGTCATTAGGCATGTGATAGTTTTGAAGATTATAATTAGCATGTGGTCCAGGTGGGTACTGATGGTCATATGGCATCATTGATGGGCCTTGCTGCCTTTGCACTGGTATTTGTAGGCCACTGTCTTGTGCTGCTTGATTCTGATGTTGGTGTTGTTGTTGCTGTTGCTGAGGTGGCTGTTGCTGTTGTTGTTGTTGAGTTTGACTGTTCTCTGGGCCCTGTTCGTCTTGGGCTTTAGGTCCTTGAAGGTGACCAGGTCCATCATGACCTTCAGAGGTACTATCAGTATTTTCAACTTTCTCATTGATATTTTCCTGCTTGTTCTCCTCACTGTTGTCTTTCTTTTCAGATCTGCTTGGATCAACTGCCATTTCCGACTGTGCAGGTGTCATATGATTTGGCTGTTCAGTCTGGTTCTGAGGTTGTTGTGGTTCCCCTGCTCCAAATGCCCCATATTGTCCCATTGGCCTTTGTCCACCATACGTCATCTGATGTCTATAGGGACCATTGGGTCCCATTGGCCCTGAAGGTCCATAATACCCTTGCATTCCCATTGGTCTCTGCATTTGAGCTTCAGGTCCATACTGTCCCATTCTATATGGTCCCATATGTCCAGGCATTCCTCGGGGGCTTTGTTGCCCCAGTTGTCCTTGCATTCCATATGGTCCTGAAGCTATTTGATTGCTGTTTTGTCCTTGGGGCCCCATATGCCGATACATTCCTTGAGACCCGTCAGGTCCCAAAGGCCTTTGCATTCCCTGGGGTCCCATAGGCCTCTGCATTCCTTGATGCCCTTCTGGTCCCATAGGCCTCTGCATTCCTTGATGCCCTTCTGGTCCCATAGGTCTCTGCATTCCCTGGGGCCCCATATGTCTTTGCACTCCTTCGACCCCTTCCTGTCCCACAGGTCCCTGCATTCCCTGTGGCCCTTCAGGTCCCATGGGTCTCTGCATTCCCTGGGGGCCCATAGGTCTCTGCATTCCTTGAGATTCTTGCCCCATAGGTCCCTGCATTCCTTGAGACCCTTCAGGTCCTATTGGTCTCTGCATTCCCTGGGGGGCCATAGGTCTCTGCATTCCTTGAGGATCTAGCCCCATAGGTCCTTGCATTCCTTGAGGACCGGCTGGTCCCATGGGTCTCTGCATTCCCTGGGGGCCCATAGGGCCCTGCATTCCCTGAGACCCTTCAGGTCCCATGGGTCTCTGCACTCCCTGAGGGCCCATAGGTCTTTGCATTCCTTGAGAACCTTCAGTTCCCATAGGTCTCTGCACTCCTTGTGTTGCATCTGCTCCATGCATTTCTTGTGGCCCTCCTGGTCCCTGCATTCCCTGGGGCCCATTTGGTCCTTCAGGGCCCATAGGCCTCTGCATCGATGAAGGACCTTCATGTCTGCTTGGTCCCTGCATTGCATTGGCTCCAATAGGCCTCTGCATGTCTTGAGGCCCTCCTGGTCCCTGCATCCCCGGGTGTCCCATGGGTCTTTGCAGTCTTTGAGGCCACTGTGGACCCATATGTTGTTGCATTCCATGTGACCCTACAGGTCCTTGAATTCCATTTTGTTCAGAATGTTTCTGCATTCCTTGTTGTCCCCCAGCCTCTTTGGTTCCAGATGAATCCTCAACTCTAGGACCAGTGGAACCATCAGGTAATGGAGCATTTGGTCGCATTTGATTCTGTGGTCCATACCCTTGTTGCAGTCCATATGCTTGCTGTTGTCCATATTGGTTTGGTTGGCCCCATGGCTGTTGTGGCACCGCCCCCTGTTGTCCCATACCAGGTTGTCCAGGATGTCTGCTATAAGGACCATACATCTGTGATTGCCCATTCACCATTCTCTGCTGATAGCCATGTGGACCATAAGGGCCCTGCGGTCCCATAGGTGGCCCTTGTCCTCGCATCTGCTGATGTTGCCCTGGATATTGTCCCATTTGACCCTGTGGGTGGCCTTGAGGATGGCCTTGAGGGTAACCTTGCGGATGGCCTTGAGGATGACCTTGAGGATGACCTTGAGGATAACCCTGGGGGTTTCCTTGAGGACCCATGCCTGGTCCCATCATTCTTCCAGGTGGCCCCTGATTGGGATGCTGACCAGGGTACTGCCCTTGCTGATTGGGATATTGACCTGGATACCGACCCGGATATTGGCCTTGTGGATATTGTCCAGGTGGGCCACCTTGATACTGCCCTTGCTGTCCTGGATATTGTCCTGGCTGTCCTGGGTATTGTCCTTGCTGATTTGGGTAGGGTCCCTGCTGACGCATATATTGGCCTTGTTGAGGGGCCATGTAACCTGGTCGTTGGGGGTGCTGTCCCATACACCCTGGGTGTTGTTGGCCCATCATAGGCTGCCCCTGAGGACCCATTTGTTGTGGTCGCATGCCCTGGGCATATGGTGGCTGCATGCCCCCTGGTCCAGGATTCATAACCCTTGTGATGGCAACTTCACCATTGCTGAAGGGAGCTGGCTGTGGTGCCTTTGCCAGTAAGCTTTGTTGAGGCTGTGGTGAGTTGGAGTCAGATTCCAGCACTCGCATCCTCTTTTTCCGGGGAGCACCATCTTGGGTTGCTGAAGAACAGGAGTCACCCGCTGCTTCGCTTTCGGCCTCACTTGTAGAAAACTGCAAAGTAAAACCAATATGACAATACTAATTGGTACAGGTTGGATCTTGTTGCAATTGATAAAAACATCTATAGAATCGTTGCCATAACCACAAAATCCACTGTTTGAGATATAATTTGTCTGTAGAATTCAGATGCATAAAGAACTCTATACGGTACCTATTCAGCTTAAAGCATGACTTAATTCTATTACCCTATTTCCAGTTAGTTAAGTGAAGAATTTATAGTCAATAAGTTAAGAATTCACACCAACTTGCTAATCTTAATTACAGTAAGGTATGACTCAAAAATCTGGTATGTGTTGCTTTTTACCTTTGCATCCTCTGAAGCCATGGTAATTGCTGTACGTGCTCTTGATGAAGCTGCCCGAGACTGGCGTGGGTTGCGTTGTGGTGTTCCAAAAGTTGCTTCTCGTGCCATCTTGGAATTGAACTCTTCGTCGCTCTCAGACATGTTCTGCTCCCTCGGAAGATGTCTTTGCACTGCCTTCTGAAATTTCTTTTCGAGGGCCTTTGCCATATCTGTGTATTCTGCAATTTTACAATTAGGTTCATAAGAACTATTTTCTTTTGTTTCTTAGAGTTTATATTTTCAGTCATCTACCAAATCGAGATGTCATACCAAGCTTATAGGTATTTCGCCATATCTATTATTGGAAATCAAAGGATTCATCCAGAATGAGAACATTATACACGTATAGACTATGGGTAGGTTTAAATAAGGGAAGAACAGTATTAAATGATAGTACAAATGATAATGATTTAAAAACATATAAGGCAACTGCTTTGTCAAATTTTAATATGTTATGAATTTCTAGTTGCCAAGAGCTTAGAATTTTGTAGACATAATTATCCTTATGAGGCTTTTTGTACCCTATCATATATCTTACCACTGTCAGTTCCATTGTAGGCGTGGCAGTTATCAAACATGATGGTAAAGTCTTCAATGAACTCGTCTCTACCTCTGTACACTTTTTCATTCAGTCGTTTTTCAATAGTAGCCATGTCCATCGGGTGCTGAGAGAAAAAAATCACAGTGTGAGTCAGTGTCGATAATTGGTTTTCCAATATTTTAAATATTATTGTGCATTTACCAACACCGGTACATATACACTTAATATGTTAATGCAGATTCCATTTTTCAGAACAGCTGGACGTTTTATACATACTAGGGAGAGGGGTTAAACTGACAATGTACAAAATCATCATGACCAGGTTGGGACTTGGAAAACTCGCAGCACTGGGTGCAGAAGCGCAGTCAAGCATGGCACACTAAAATTGGCCCCTCTATAAGAGTTTGACTTGTATGACTCTATGGGTTTTGCTCTTTCTAAGGCTCTATTGTACATTTAAATGCATGAAATATCAACTTTGAAAGGTCTGTAATAGGGCTACCGTAATCTCCCGCGTATAAGGCGCAGTCCGCGTATAAGGCGCACCCCCAACTAAGGGAGGCCTGTCCCACGTATAAGGCGCACCCCTAAGGCCAGATTTTTGTTAATTTAGTACTGTTCTATAGTAAAAATACCCCCCCTATAAGGCGCACCCCAATCTCAAGGCAATGTCCCTCCCACGTATAAGACTCAGCAGCATTTTGTTTGGCGTATAAGGTGCGCCTTATACACGGGAGATTACGGTAGTAGCTAATTGTCATAAAAAGTTTATTCAGTTTCCACAGCTTATATGGTAAATCTCTGAAAATAAGGTTCTACTTTCACTAAGAAGATTTCATTGAAATATTCATGAGCCCTCCCCATAAACATATCACCTGGGCCATTTCGATAGGGAACTTGCTTCATATGTAATGACAGGCAGATTGAAGGGGGCACAGAGGGTTCTTAAGGTGCCACATCTTTGCACCTATTAAATTCCTGCTATCTCGTTGATGGAAATGATACCATGAAAGCTCACTAGATGGCAACAATGTAGATCCCATATCCACCTTACAGTAAGGCCTATGCATACATGGTTCAGACTCTATCTGCCAGATGTCAGCAAAGTATTGATGAATACCCATTTGCTACCTTCTTCAAAGTTGATCTTCTACAGGTCAATATATACTTCTTTGTAATAAGTTGTTCATTCTAAGGTCCAATGTCGTCCATGAGGTAGAACCTTTGTTCCACAGTATGCATGAGACCATACAAGAGGTTCCATAACAGGTTTTGGGTCAATGTGACTGCTGTTAATAAGGTAAATTAAACAGGGAAGGCGGCCTAGTGTGGCACCATAAATTAAACAGGGAAGGCGGCCTAGTGTGACTGGTGCCAATCTCCCACTGCCAGGCTAGTACAAATCTATAGTAGGTGATTGCTTACCCAACCCCTCCACATTCACATTGATTTATTTGGTTCTACTCATGATAGAGACATAACCAAATATGTTCTGACAAGGATACAATGTGGCCTATCACATGGGAGGGTAAAATTGTGAACTTTTGTTATTTGGAATAATAAAGTGCCTAGACCAGGTCCATTGGAAACCCATAACTATTAGATATGGTTGTTCATATTTTACCCACTAGGGGAAGGGGCGGACGGGTGGTACTGTTGCTGAGTCTAATTCACGTGTACGACGCTAGAAGTCAGCACTGATATGTGTCAGGTTCGGGACCATGGCCTGTCATTGGGCATCTAATGGCTATACTAGGTCATGAACAGGTAGTGTTTACATAGGTTCCTGGTTAAATTGAATGTCCTACCTCGATTATGTCATAGTATCCAGGGGCATAGGATTCCTGTACTGGGTCATGGAAAGGCCAGGAGTCCGGATGTTCGTAGATAGCATCAAAGACTGGAAACATGGTGTAAAATGTTGAATATAAGGCACCAATGACAAAAGAAAGAATACATCTTCTATACAATATATTCTATGATGATTTCTAGATTTATTTACATTTCTTTCTTTCTTTTTATTTAGTCATTTATAAATCTTTATGCATCTCATCCTCTAAGCAACTTCAAATCATCAATTATAAACTCATCTACATGATTCTCATACATTTAACAAATCAATGGATCATATACCTTTGAACATGGCAGCAATCATATCTTCCCCCAGTGCGGCTGGTCTGTATTGGAATAAACAAGAAAAAAATGCTGATTCTTCTACCACACAAAAGATTTACCATATAAATCATTTATAAGTCTAACATCGAAATGTTGTGTGCCATTACCCAACAGGTCCAATAAAAACAATAAAAAACACACATCATCTACAGCATAGAGTGCAGGCATTACGGTAGACTTTAGATGCAGAGTATCAGTGAACCATGTAGATATAAATTACGGGGTGTCTTCTCCCTTTTATCTTTTTTAAAGTCCCTACTGTTTTATAACAGTTCACTGTTTGCATCCATTTACATTTGATGATCGAGATGACGGTCCAAGCTGGGAAAACCTTTCACAACGTGCAGCAAAAAGAGCATTGATGTTCAGCTAGTCATAGGGTTAGTTAGATACTTACGAAGTCGCTCCCTTTGTCCTTGAGCTTCTCTCGAGTCGGTCGTGGAGTAGCTCAAAGGGGATATCTTTACCATCGGCTAACATCTGAGCCCGCTCCTCACGTAACCGAGCGCGCTCTGCCCGCTCTGTAAACATACCACCATCACCATGCCATCATTCACAATGCTTCTTTGGGCGTAATGACAAGATAAAAGATCTGCAAACTAAACTTCGGATCTCTTTTCACGTGCATTGAAAAATTACTGGCTTTAGCTCTTTTCAGTGAGTTATTCTTTTTTCTGTAAAAAAGAAAAAAAGGTCAAAAGTGGAATTCTTGTGTATTACCTACCATATACTACAAATATATCGTCATTTAATCTCTACCAGTACCTACCTTCGGAGGCCCGCTCCTTTTCTTCTTGTCTTTGTCGCTCTAGTTCCTCCTGCTCAATTTCCTCCATGCGCCTGCGCATCGTGGCCTCCTCCTGTTGTCGCTCCCGGTCCTTCTCCAGGCCCTCCAGGATTTCCTTTGCCTGCAATATAAAGGTGAGTTCAGTTATTTCGATACAAGCTCACCATACCAAATATCGTATTCCATATCAGTTACAATACTGCAAGCGACATAATACTCAAGCCACACATAAGCCCACTTAGGGTTTCAGTTTGACTTTACGCAGCACATTCCAAGTTCTATTAATAATATTCAACACCTCATGCATATGCCACAGCAAGATTTGGACACACTCTATGAGCAGCACCTATGCCTGTTCCATCTATTTTTCATATGCCAGTTTTTGCGGCTATCACTTTGTTACATAGCTTTGTATTGTCTCCATTTTGTAGGGTAATCGATAACGTAGACATGTATAGTTTATATCTATGTCGAAAGGGACTTTCCTACTATGAGTAAATGTAATGGTAGACCACGGTGAAAAAATTTACAAAACTTTCCAAGTGTCCCCACTGGTATACAACCAGGAATTTGGCAGCATAAAGTGATGAAACTGTATGTGCCCTTAAACAGGCCCTTTTCTGCGATAGAAAAAAAAGAGCAAATGCATGTATCACCATTCAGGACCAAATTATGTGAACACACGCGTCCTCTCTATTGTGAATATTTACTGTGTACTTTCATAGGGCTCTGAGCAATTCCAACAAAGCTTAGTGTAGAGAGTGTACTCAATTAGGAACGATAACGAAAGGATGGTTTACATATAAGATAGGTTGTAATGAAAGATATGGACTCCATTTAAAGACCTTAATATAGCCAGGCAGTACAGAGTAGGGCTTCAGTCCTCCCATAAATTGCCATGTGCCACTACCAGGTCCACTAGGCGCGCCAAGTGATAGGAAAGTCTTTTGATGGTGGACAGAAGGTGACCAGTGTCCGCATGTCACAAAACTACGTGACCCTGAGGGCACATGACCCTGTACCAGTAATTTATTTGTGCCTCACACCCTATTTTCACCCTTACTATTCCTGCTGACACCTGCAGGTCAACAATGACACTAACTGAGCGATAATAAGATCACTCTTCCGTACCTATAAAATATAAAGTCTGTTTTCAGGATCCAATAAGTACCAGTAGGCAAAATCATTCACTATAACCACCAATAGCGCTAATACTACTACCGGAAGTTTTACAATGAACACATGGAAATATAATATATATTTATTATGAATTCTTTGATAGAGAATAGATCTTTATGGATTTATAAGATGAGTGATATGGTCAGCAGTTTGTGGTCGGTGGTCACCTGCTTACCCCTGTCATGACCTCTACCCTCCCTGCCCCCCGTTACACAGCGCCCCTAGTGGGCACCACAGGGGTTGGGACCAGCGGTCTGTCAATCAACAATCATATAGTACCACCACTACCAGACTCAATATGAATGCCTTCCTATTTCAGGTAATTTTCTCCACATGTCCAAATTATTTTAGAGCCCATTAACAAGCTATAGAGGAACAGAAATGTGAAAGGTTCAATACACGAAAAGGACCAACAGAAATGTGTGTCCATTATTGTCGTAGTCCTGGTTCAGAAGGTTTCGGACAGGACGAGTCCATATGGGTTGTCTCTATGGGCGTGACATAAAGGTCACAGCTGTCAATCAAAGTGGAACTAGTTACGCACTTATAGACGGTGATGGGAGGTGGGAAGGAAGGGGAGAGGTCCATTACCAGGCTCTCAGGCTCATGTGGTTATGGATATTCACTGGTTATATTTTTATCATTTTCGATTTTATCTCTTATTCATTAGCCAAATACCTGTATAAAAAGATAATTACTACGGAGGAGGACAGAAGATTTTGTTCGCTGTTTAAGTTAAAGATAATATGAGCTCCTTTCCCATGTTCAGTGGTACATGTGGGGGTTCACTTTGTTGTCCAGCTGGTGTACGAGTAGGGAAAAAGAGTAACGCTCAGATTCAACTCTAAAACTGCTCACCCCTGCCCTCAAAGGCAGTACCAGCACAACCAATCAGTGACATACCCTGTATGAGTGTAAGTCCACTTATTTGATGATATAGCATTTATTAAACTTTTCGAGCAGAAATTGTTTGTCAAGTCGCCTTACCAAACGATATTTATAAGACATCACCGTTTGAGGAGTAAGACAGTCTCCGAGCAGCTGGTCGGGATCAGCATTGGTGTGGCCACCTGGTGTGGTCCCGCTGGACTAATCCACTCACCAATCCTACCCTGTCTCCTGTCCCGAATGGGATACACTTTTAGAACCAATTCTACCAAATACACATGGACAATTATGGGGTGCATTTTCTTTTCATAACACAATTAAATCTTAGGCAGACATTTAGGCTCACGATTTGAAAGAAAGATACAGGTTGGGTTTTTTTCTACACAGATTTCACCCACTCATCTGAACCCATAGTACTTAAACAGAGCGTATCCTCATCCATTGAACTGGCTTAAAAGAGGGCACTCAATTTAACAGTCATTTGATCGGCCTCTTTTAAGCCCTCAATTCAATCAACTTGGGCAGGCCAATTAAGAAGTTAACTCCTTACTACGGTCATGTACACATTATATACTACGGCCCATTTGACCTCATTTTATGGAGATCATCTGTGAGACGAATCTTACAATTATCAAACACATTAAAATTTAAACACCCCATTTTATGTGAATAAAGAGGTACCGCTAACCTATTATTAACTAATCAAGTCCCATACATGGACACTAAACACCCACCATGTCTGGAAATATCATAGAAGGGTACTGCTTTTCTCATAAGAAAGTCAAAAGTTTGCCGCTAGCAATGGCCCTGTAGATAGGCCACTGAAGAGTTAAAGTGACCTAGAGCGATAGCATATCACAGAACAACAACTATTAGTAAACAATAAACAAGAGACTCACAATGACAGCCCACTTCAAACCCCCTTCACTACCACCTAAAATATGACTCCACTGCTTAAACAGGGCACTAAGAACCACATTGACCTTGACCTAAGTCAGCGACCTTGACAAACATGTTATGGTTGGCCTTGACCTTACCTCGTCCTCTTCCATGACCCTTCTGGCCCTGAGCCGACCGGAAGCTCTCAGTGGCGCCATCTCCTCTCGTCTTCTCTCGCGGTCCTTCTCCTGAAAGGGACAAGAATGCCATAGGTCAATTGGTGCAAGTGTAGAAGGGGATAATACGTTTCAGAGTTGTTGTTTTTTTATTCTCATGTATGTATATATTTAACATGATATAATTGATACACTGTGTACATTGTAATTCGGGTAGGTAGGTCGAAAGTGACTTTGTGGCAACATTTACCCGGACTCTATACCAAATGTGATCTGATACATGATGTATATCCGTAATATAAGAGTTAGAGTGTCTGTACACCTAGGTTTTACACCAACAGAAAACATGCCTTATACAGCACTCTTTGCGTTCGACTTGTCTTGTCGCATTCTCAGTAATATCAGCACTCTCCGGGACTAAGACAGGGAAAAGATTATCAAGATATATCAGAAGCAATATCCACAATTCAAGAACTTTTTTCTGAGACATGATCTTATCTCTTTAATGAAGAATATCATCAAGTGTTTTTACAAAAATCACTGTGGGCTCCTGGTCATTACTCTCTCAGCCACCCGTTCCACAACGTCTAGCATCGTGGGAATGCCTCCAGGGGGTGTGACGGGCGTCTCTGTGCCCCATGACGTAACAGAGGGGTGTAACGACTTCACGTCATTAACTACACTCTCCGACCATAGACTATATTTCACGTCCAGCCGAGATCCATTAACATTGTTCAAAGAGCTGGGAGATTGAAGGAGACCAGTGCGGCAGATTGGGCGTTGAGGGTGGGGCTGAGATGGCTTTGCCTTACGGGAGTGTTAATTGTCTGAGTGGCTACGGTGAGTTATCTTGTGACGTCATCTATGTGATCTTACAGGCCCTGTAACAGGGAAACCCCTGTGGGAAACCTGAGGCTTAAGAAACCCCACCCCATGTGTAATCGTATAGCGTGGGAAAAAGATAGGTTACCATAGTAACTGTTACGTAGGGGTGTTAGGGGAAGGATGTGGTTGGCGATGTACTGTTTTGTTTGTACATGTTGGGTACATATAATCGCCCTGTTGATGCTGAAACTCCATCCCATTTACTAACATTTCTACCAGAAATCATAGGCCTACTAGGCACCTGCCATAATTCCCCTGAGACTGCAACATTACTAAATAAGGTCACAGGCCTACATTGTATTACCAAATATGCTAACTGCCATTGATTGCCTATATTTCAAAGGCGATACTGCTGGCAATGCTTAGAGGGGTAATATTTTGGAACCTTTTCTTTGCAGTCATGATAAAAGGCCAAAACACACTGCACGTATGACCTCTACAGCTACCTTCTGTGACCTTGGCGTGTGAACCACTCATCAACATTTTCTGGTAGACTATTGAGTCTCTGACAGGTACCTGCCGTTAGTAGCTGGTACTCGGGCTGTAGTCATAGGTAACCAATACACCTCACGCTGTGGACAAGTGTATCGTGAGAATGCAGGACACACCAATAATGCCATGTCTATTAATCTTAATACATGTAACTACCGGTGACTCAATTTCAAAATTTAGTGCATCCGTCAAACATTTTGTATGATTATTATAGGCCCACAACCGTTTTTTGGCTTTTTTTTTTGCGCAACCCTAAAATTTCTATATATATATGTACCATACAGTATACCTAGGACCGATCATACATGACGAGCTTTCTATGATACTGATGCTGCATGGGATGGTACACATACCGTACATCTGTATGGTTTGTACATATACTCTGTTGGGAGGCATAACATGAAACCTACCATACATAGCATTCTGGCCAGTTGACGGTAAAGTAGGAGCCACTGTGGTCAGTATAGTCATGGTGGGTAGGTACAAAAATGTATCTAGGGTGGGATGTATAGGTTTCCTTGACCAGTACTTATGTGTCAGAAAATCTGATGTGTTCTGCTGAACAATTCGAACATCTGAATGTAAGCACAATTGATATTGAAGTACAATGGCTAGTAATAAATAAGGGTAAAATGCAAAAATATATAAGGTCATATAAAAATTATAATGATGAAGTATTTAAAGAACTTTTGGCAAATGTTGACTGGACAACATTTGACGAATGTACAGCTGTATCAAAGTGTAGTGACATATCTATCACGGTGTGGTCTCTGGGTGTTTGGACTCACTAGGATGCAAAGTTAAAAAGATTGTTGTTAAAAATAAAGGTGAAGAATGGATGACACCTGAATTGAAGGTGCAAATAGCAGAAGAAGAAAACAAGCCCTGGCCAAAGCAAGAAAAACAAATTCAGTCTTCTAAGACTGGTTTATTGTCAACACTTAAAAACCAGGTGAGCTCGGACATTAAAGAAGCCCAGAAAACACAGGTGGTAGATGAAGTTGAACAAAATGTTGATGTTCCAAAAGATTTTTGGCCTGCCATTAAGCAAATCATCCCATCAAGAGGCACTAGTTCAAAACAGATAAATTTGAAAAAAAAAAAACACTGATGGGCCTATTGTTTCTGCTGACAAGGCGGCTGATTACATTAATATTTTTTTTCCAATATTGGCCCTAAACTGGCGAATGAACATAAACTATCCTGGTCTTTTGATGGCTAAACATCACAAAGTGCCATACCAAATTTTGAGATAAGCAAGGAAGACGTAATCAAAGTTGTTAAAGATTTGAAAACTTGTAAATCATCTACAGTTGACTATATATCAACCAAAGTTTTTAAAGTTAGCGTTTTGGCCCTATGCTATACCATTGTTTGATTATGCTGATGTCCTGTATAGTGAAGCATGTAACTGGTCACTTGATTCATTGCAGCACATACAAAATCGCTGTTTGAAATATTGTTTAAAGGTACATTGGCTCACAGGAACTGACTAGGTACATCAACGATGTAACATACCCAAACTTGTAGATAGAAGGCTTGTCATGCCCAAGTGTATAAATTCAAAAGAGCCCAGAAGGATGAACTCACCGACAGTGGCCCCCTTTTTCCCCTGTACTTAAGAGTTTACATTACTTTTTTTACCCTAGAATTTAGCCAAAAGTAGGGGCTAAATGAGGGGCGCGCCCCCCCTTTTCAAAATTCTGGACCGACATTAGGCCTAGAGCCACACGCAACGCTCCTGCAGTTCTTTTGAAATACAATCAAATAAATACTTTTTCATATGAAAATAGCTTAGAAGTTAGAGTAGCTCAAACCTGGAACAGGTTACCGGTATATGTAAGGAATGGTGAGAACATCAGCCAATTTAAAACACTCATGAAAACTAGAATGTATCACTCTGTACCATATAAGAACGCCTTACTTCAACTTTACTATATTACTATAAGGCGCGTCTTATACGCGAATCAGATCGTTCATGGGTCTTGTATGCGGGAGCAAGGCTGCCTTGAGTTGGGGGTGCGCCTTATACGGTGCCACCTGGTGTGTTATTCTAGAAATCAGAACCTACCACCAGGTGGCAGCAGTGCTATGGCAGCCAGGAGGATTGATTATAATGCTGCATGGATTCTCTTGGTTAAAAGGTCAAAAATGTCTAAGGCTGTGCCACAGGCACAAGTATGATTGACTATCATGTATTATGGCCATAACTCACCAGGGCTGCAATGTTAGACATTAACGTCTAGTCGATCAGATAATAAGAGTGTGTAAGTGATCCTGTTTTTAAAGGGCTAAAAGGTTTAAAGGTTCCCTTCAGAGAGGCGCCTGGGCAGGCATGGTAGTTTGCTCAAGATCACTCTGTACGGAGGAGCCCCAGGACAGGGTATCTCTGTCTATGGCAGACTGAGTCTGAGAGTGCCTGTAAGAGTGGCAGTGGGGACTGAACAACACTCTTGTAGTGGTGTTTTGAGATTGGCTACAGCAGAACTAGTTGAGTACCTCAAGGGACACAGAGTGTTAGTGCATCATAGCTACCTTAGGCTTAGGGTAATAAGGCCTTTGTGTGGTTGTACATATATGTAGGTGGCCTGTTAAAGGGTTAAGGATTACCCAGAGGTGTGACAACATCAATACTCTATTCCCATGTGTAAATAATCTGCTGGTAGCCCTTTTAATATGCCTTGTCAGCACAATAGATTTATACAGGGTCCCTGTCCTATAAGGTAACAGCTTTGCAATGCTCATGGAGACACTGTATCAGCAAAATATGGTAAGGTTTAGATAGATGTAAATACTTGATTGACGTCTAGTCAATCAAGTAATAATATAATTAATAAAGCTCTCAGTGAGTGGGGTGCACATACATTTCCATACACTTTTATGGTGAGCAGAAAAGTATGCTTCATTCAGCAGTTTAAGGGTATATAGAGCACCATGGTATAGACTACACCTTTTCTTTGGTTAAAGAAAATACATGACCAGTTGGGGTATTGTTATTTGCAGACAATATTTGAAATGCCCCTTTGGGTTGGGTCCTTTGAGTGGACCATGCTCCTTGAGTTAGGGGTGCACCTTATACGCAGGTTTTTCAAATATTAGACTCAGAAGCAGCAGATGCGCCTTCTACGCGGATCTGCCTTCCCTAAGTTGGGGGTGCGCCTTCTACGCGAGAGATTACGGTATACAGTAATATTATACATGTATTGTCCAGTAAGTCCTGTGCGTCCTTGCTCATCAATTATGTAATGAATCAATGAGACTATGTGAAATGATTGATAGGGTGGAATCAAACATCTGCAATGCAGACTTCCACCCTAGTCTTTATTTGACCTATTTATAAATATTCAGTATGATAGATCCCCTGCAAATTCATGAAATGGTAGGTAACAGGATATCAGACTTCAATTACATTAATGTGATACATCATTAAGCTTTATTCATTGTACGAGCATACACATATTGCAACTGGACCTGACGTTTACTGTATCTGGGAATTAACGCTGGTCAATAAAGACAAATCTGTTTTAAAAAAAAGAAGTGGTCAACAACACCCCAGTTACCTGGTGAGTTATGGTGACCATGGTGACCAGGTGAGAAGGGGCTGCAGGTGCATCCCCCGAGGGTCACTATACTCCTACCTGGTGGATGGTAGCTGGGGCAATGACACAGGGGACACAGGTCATCCACCTGAACACTGGAATTAACCCTGTAAGGGAAGCACAGTGCATTGATGCCTTATGCCCTTTGGCAGTCATGATGCAGGCGAGTAACTCGCCAGGGTTGCATTTCTACATCATACCGACCTTACGACAGAGGAGCATAGGCTATGCCCTTAGTCTAGACTTCAGGCTTTCCTTAAATCGTTAATATCGTTCTTTCACCTCACCTAACCCACCCCCGGCCCCCCATCTCCCAGTATCCACTCCATCTACCTGACCATACCTGCTCAGATAATACCCTCCCTCCACTCTTAGGGACCAAATAAAGGTAGCCACACGCCCTACAAATATAACTACAGATGTTATGGCACGACTAACACCTGCTACTTACGCTAACCTCAATGTAATAACCAACTGTTTCCCACACTACACACGAGCTGCCCTTTTCCCTCAACCAATTGGTAACTGTTAGATACTGACCAGGCAGCTGCATAGTCCAACAATAATTAATTATTGGGAATCCCTGGATTTCTGTTTGAAGTGTAGAAGTCAGAAATATAGCTCATTTCCACCGGTACATTGGATATATCAGATAACGGATCAAGTCAGTAGATGTTGATTATACATTTTTTGTACAAGTATCCTTGCCCCTTTGCAAAACAATCGCCATCTCCAAAACATTTTAGAAACCTATTACATTGATTTTATTTTATATAGACCGTTTAATTAAGTCAATTTCACCTTTCTTCTCAACTCCTTGAATGGCCAATTTGCTTTGGCTAATCACCAGGCTCCTAAGCGGGAATTCTAGAAACTAACAGGGAAGCATTTCCTAAGTTAGGAGCCCACTTAGGAACAGATAACAGATGCTACCATACGGACAGAAACGACATCTAGTGAGACGCCGTGCAGTAAACGTACATTGTCTAGATGTCTACCCCCTAGTATGCATTGTGAGAATTAACTGTTCCTGAGTGGGGGTCAACTAATACCCACATTGTAGTAAACCCAAACTTGTTGAATTCGTTTTTTTGTTGTTGTTTTTTTAAACATGAGACAGATCCAAGAGTGATTTCCCCCCTTCTTCTACTTGACTATATTTTCTCTCTGTAGCCCTGGCCAGTAACCCCCACCCCCGTGCGTTTTCCTCATAGCGTGCACGAGTCTACATGGGGCGCCATTGGATGCACCTTACAGATTAGTCCTGAACATGGGGTGCACCATATAGATTGGTCCTGAACATGGGGTGCACCATATAGATTGGTTCTGAACATGGGGTGCACCATATAGATTGGTCCTGAACATGGGGTGCACCATATAGATTGGTTCTGAACATGGGGTGCACCATATAGATTGGTCCTGAACATGGGGTGCACCTTATAGATTGGTCCTGAACATGGGGTGCACCTTATAGATTGGTCCTGAACATGGGGTGTACCATGTAGATTGTCCTAGATTGGTCCTGAACATGGGGTGCACCTTATAGATTGGTCCTGAACATGGGGTGTACCATATAGATTGGTCCTGAACATGGGGTGCACCATATAGATTGGTCCTGAACATGGGGTGCACCTTATAGATTGGTCCTGAACATGGGGTGTACCATATAGATTGGTCCTGAACATGGGGTGCACCATATAGATTGGTCCTGAACATGGGGTGCACCATATAGATTGGTCCTGAACATGGGGTGCACCTTATAGATTGGTCCTGAACATGGGGTGCACCTTATAGTAGGATGCACCTTATACACACACCTACCAACCAATGTCGTCCATGGTATTTTGAGGACCAAAGCAAAGCTGTGTGACACCTTTGTGAAGTCGATAGCAGGGGAATGGGAATCATATCTCTACGTATGATCTATATACCTCTCCAAGTCTTTTTGCGAGGGAATAATATATGCATCCCTGCTCCTTTCTCTCTTTTATTTGAAAAAATGGTCATTCCCTTGTATCTGAGACAGCCACCTGACGCTCCACCCCACACCTACTGGTGCTATATCGGGTGTAAGCGGGAGTGGACCTGGTTCTGGCAACATGCACTGATAAGCTGATAAGATGGGAACCAGCATGTCCCTGGAACAAGGTACCCATCATGATAATGCCTTATCAGTGTGTTTTGCCACCTTTGGCATAGCCAGCGAAATTCAAAATGGTGGATCCACTGGACATGGGTCTAAGCTCCTATATACAGACTGATTATTAGCCAATGAGGTAATCTCAACTATTCATTGCGGTCCTCTCGGGGGCCAACTTGTACCCATCTGATAGGTCTTATCAGACTTCAGTAGAACTCGCTGGTAACAAGCTCCAGTAATGGCCGCGCCCATGGGACAACCTGCTACCTCGGAAGACAGGTGTATTCCACACCTCCATCACATACCTTACACCTCCCATTCACACCTGGATAGGAGTAGCCCACTTCAAAGCTTAAGTCGTGACCACTAGAATAGTGGAGATCCACGCCTCTTCTCCCATTGCCGCCTCTATTCAGACAGTTTCCTTAAACCAGGAGTGATTCTATAAGGTTTTGTGAACAAGCATGCTCTTCATTTCAACTAAGGCGTGTATGAAAACGAAACCCGAGTTGTATTCTTCTTTGCTTTTGAAGGTTGAATGAATTAGACATGTTCGAATGGTGTAAATTTATCTTCAACATTTTGCATTGGTGATATACGATATCCCCGTGTTTATTTCACCTCGTTTGCCCCCCTCCCCACACAGCCATCTCAAGAGTATACATAAAAGAAAGAACGCACCTGAAAATCTTGGATCTGAGGTGCGAGCTCTATAATTTAGAAAAGGATGTGGAGCAGCCTTAAAAGAGGGCACGCACGCACCTCCCTCTTTGTTGAGTAATTTTGGGCTAGATTTGAGGAAATAATTCCTTAAACTTTAAAGGAAAGCAATACCCTATGACATGTTGACAGCCTTTGTATCAAACAAAAAGATTCGGATGTAGTGTAAGAATGAAAAAAAGCTGAATCACCGGATGCATTGCGCGACGTCATAATATTGGGCTAAATGCATTTTTTATGTATGGATGTGTCTTACAATGATGAAGATTTCTTCGCCCTACCACAGACAGTCTGAAGCAATCATCTAAGTCCTGGGGAGGAGACATGGGGGGCAAGTGGTGAGACCCCTCCTCTCTCCTCAAGGGCAATTGTCCCAATGTGATGACTGGTGCTTTGGCCGGCCACCACCAGACAGTGAAACCTAAATATTAGAACCCAACAGCAGTCCCAGTGGTTGAAATGATTTTAGGTACCAAGGGTTCTTGTAAATCAGGATAGTTCACCAGCGTCCCGCAGAGATGGCGCCGCACACCACAGCGCCATCTCGGTTTGTGGCGCCACTAAGCGCCAGCCGGACTTACTGAATAAACGCTGGACAGTTACCAGGTATGCATGGATGTTCTCAGGGATGAATTGGGTTGAGATTTTGGGTTGGTATATTGCCTTTGGTGTAGTTTCGTCTTTGTATTGGTTTAATTTGGTGTCAAACTGATGTAGACTCGACGTTTCCTTCTAGTCAGCGGTACTATGAAGAGAAATGTATCTACATTCACGGAAACCGAAGGCTGCTTCATCTCCAGCTCATCACTTATTAAGTTAAAAAGGAGGCGAGGTGCCCGGTCCCTGAACTGCAGTACACGTCTGGCACTATCTTAGCAATGGGAAACGCCAATACATGGGGTTTCTGCATATTAGGAATATCCTCGAGATTTTCAAGAAGAAAAAAAACTATCGTGATAAATGTCCACGCTCTAAATTCACGAAA
Organism: Acholoe squamosa; assembly: GCA_949317995.1. Classification (NCBI taxonomy): domain Eukaryota; kingdom Metazoa; phylum Annelida; class Polychaeta; order Phyllodocida; family Polynoidae; genus Acholoe; species Acholoe squamosa. The sequence continues at coordinate 32,989,696 of OX439044.1, forward strand.
GGTGGTCGGGAAAAAAAAACACCCCTCTCGAGGGATGCAACATAAAAATCCTAGCAAATCGCACGAAATCTCACCCCTTCCCCTCCCAGAAAGGACCCCTTTGGTATAGAATACCAGCGATATCATTGTTTCTTGCCATTCACTAGTGTATACGCCCTATTTTCCCTATGTAATAAATCACCACTAATACAAAACAAGTACCCATGGACGCTAAGAACCCTACCCCTGCCCTACCTAAACTAAAACAGACTGATTAATGTATCCACTAACAGTGACCCCCTAGGGTAACCCACGAGGCAGACAGGCATCCACTCTAATAATTTAAACAGGTTTTTAGTTATTTACCCTGCAGGCGTATTTACAGCACATAGCACACTTTGTTTTCACATTATACACGCGGTCATTGGGGCTAGTATAGGGACAGAAACCATGTACAATTTTCATCTAATTCGCTAGTAAAATGGAGTAACTTTATCCATGTTTTTCCAACAGCTCAGTATCATGAGAATGAGTTCATGGGTAATGACAATAAGCCTGAACTTATTTAATCGCCTAATGTAGGCACTTACCTAGTTTTTAAGACTTTGTCCCATGCATTTTATCTATTAAGCAATGGATAGATCTCATAAAAAAAGTGGATTTGCTCTTTAAATGAAGTCTCTATGCCAAGTATAAGGGAAGTTATGACTGATCAAAGACCCAAAATCTTAAGTCATGGCGGCAACGGGTTAAGACGCTAGATTTGGAGCGCTCCACAACTTTGCGAGTTTATCACCACTGTCGACCGATGCACATTGCTTAGTGTATGTTTTACAGTCGTCTAAATATATCGACTGTGTGTTTCAACCATGGCAGCTCAAGCTGACACTATGAGAGGAAAAGGACGGCGAAAAAAGGAGTCAACATCTACACCACCGGTCTCAGTCCTAGCAGACCCGCCATTGTTGACCCAAGAAGCCACTATCGGAGAAATAATTCAAGCTGTCAACTCGCTAGGAAAGAGAATGACTGCACAGGAAACTTTAGCTACTACTACCCTCCAAACCTTGATGAACATTCAGACTAGTATAAAGGAATTTACGACTTCAAACACAAAGGTAAATGACACACTCGTAGAAGTCAACACTAAACTAGCTGAAAACTCAATGGTGGTCAATGGAGTCAAGGAGACACTGTCAAGCTTGACAGCAACGACAGCGGCCTCAACTCGTATCATCCAAACACATCAAAACAAGCTAGAAAGAATGGACAAACTGGAATCCCAGAAAGTGGTAATTATTCAAGGAGTAGAAGAAACTGAGGGAGAAAACCTCTATGAGAAAATGGGTCAGTTATTCCATGATACGAAACTAGAATGGAGTCAAGAAATGATAGCTTCAGTAAGGCGAGATGGTCCGAAACTACGGAGACAAAATCAACATGGCGTCGAAGAAGGTAAACATCGCCCGATTAGATTGACATTCCTTAATTTTCAATGCAAATCTGAACTCATGAAGGGTCTCAAACACCTAAAACATAACAGAGCATGGGACCATGTATCGGTAGGAGATGAGCTGAATGAGAAGGAAACTAGAAACTTCATAGATTTACGGTCAGTGTTCTTCCTATGTCGTGCTAAGAAAATAGATGCCAAACTACGTCAGCGCTCTGTGATAATTGAGGGGAAGACCTATGGTCATAAGAACTTGGACAATCTACCACACCAAATGACACTAGAAAAAGCAAATGAGGCTAGAACACCTGACGGCTTGATGTATCGATCCAACCACCATAAACTGTCTAACCTATACCCAGTAGAAATCGTTGATGGGGACAATGTTTTCTCCAGCGTAGAACAAGGATTCCAATACCATAAGGCCATTCTATGTGATAGCCCAGAAAAAGCTGCTCGTATCATGGAACTATCCAGTCCATATGACATGATGTCAGAGACCAAGTCTTTGAAGCAAACCCCCCAGTGGGGCAAAGAAGCTGAAAAAATCATGTACAGACTTAATACCATTAAATTTACTGCACCTGAACTTAAGGAATACCTGATCTCAACTGGAAACCTCAACCTATATGAAGGAAACTTTCATCCAGTGTATGGTACAGGATATCATCTTGGCCAGGCAAACCTATGCCGTAGTAACAATCTACGTGGAGAAAACGTACAAGGAAAGCTCCTGATGCGCATTAGACACTCCTTGACCAATGCTCAACCTGCAACACCTAGTCAAGACATAGGACAAGGCGCTGACCATCAGCCCAACGTCGACCTGCCACCTGTTCAACCTCAGTTATAAATTCCTCTATCAAGAGACTGTATAGATATCTTTTGTAACAAAAGAACTGTCTTATAGCATTTTGTCCGTACAATATATTGTAAGCAGAAGAATGTCGCTTTGACTGGAGTGCTCCAACCTTAATCTAGTATTATATCTCCACCCCAGGGCGGCCACTAGAGCTGTATGCCCCGTTGGGTTTTTTTTTCTTTATTATTATTTTATTTTTCTACTTCTCATCATATATGTCGCATTTAAACTTGTATTCATGGTATCAATTGATACAGGAAAAATTTATTACAAAAGTGTCGAACTACAATACCTAACATAAACCTGTATAACACTCCCAACTTTAGATCAGGTTTTTCTGTAGTCCATCTTAATGCTAGATCAATAAGAAACAAATCAGCTGGTCTAAAAGACGAGTTAGATAATAAAAATATTGATGTATTATTATTTTCTGAAACATTCCTTAATGATACTGACGAAGACGGATTGTATAGACTATCTAGGTATAACATGTATAGACACGATAGAATAAGTGAATTTAGAGGAGGAGGCCTGATTGCACATATACTCGATACTGTAACATGCTCTGCTACTGCATACCAGCACCTTAATAGAGGAGACCCCAATATTGAAACTCAATGGCTCCTTATACAAAAGGGTATGGCAAAGAAAACTTTAGTTTGTAATGTTTACAGACCACCAAATGGAAATCTAACTGCCTTTTGTGATACAATGTTTGCAACCCTGTTACAGATTGAAAATTTTGATGAATTCGATATTATATGTATAGGCGACTTCAATGTCGATGTACTTACAGAAGATAATGATAAGACTATGTTATATGAAATGATGGATAATTTCAACCTTACTCAACTTATAAACTGTGTTACTACTACTGCAGGCTATAACACGTGTATTGATTTAATTTTCACAAATTGCAATAATGTCTTATCGTATGGTCCACTAAATATTCATTTAAGTGACCATCTCCCGATTTATATTATACGAAAAAATCCCACAATTAAAGCTGGTCATAGATATTTCACAGGGAGGTCCTATAGAAATTATAACAGTATAGCTTTTTTAGATAAAATTAAGAACTTAGACTGGACTGACTTTGATAATTCACAAACCTCTGAAACATGTTGGAAAATTTTCGAAAAAAATTTATATGATACTCTAGATACCATGTGCCCTATCAGAGAATTTAAAATCAAAGACAAAAGTTCACCATGGATGTCAAATTATTTATTAGAACGAATTAATGATAAAAATGAAATGCTGAAAACTGCTAGAAAATCTGGATCTGTACTCGACTGGCACAGAGCTAGAACCATAAGAAATCAGGTCAACATGGAAAAAGAGACCGCTATGCAAAATTTCTTTAAAAAAGAATGTGATGATAATATCAAAGAAACCAAAGCATTTTGGCGAAGTATAAAGAAAGTTATTCCATCAAAGCAGCTGAAAAATAATACAATAAATTTGATAAATGAAAATAAGAACACGGTGGAAATACCAGATACTGCCTCATTTATAAATGAATTTTTTGTCAATATAGGACCGAATCTAGCTAGTAAACACACAGTCCCATGGTCATTTGATGGCACAACTTGTATACCGGATATGCCTGACCTAGAAGTATCTAGGGATGAAATTATAAAGTGTTTAAAGGATATCGATACATCAAAATCTTCTTGCCTTAATTATATACCTACAAATATATTTATAGAAGCTGCTCTGTGTATGATAGAAAAATTTGAAAAAATAATCAAACTATGTATAGAAACCAGTAAAATTCCTAATAGTTGGAAAATTGCTGTAGTCACCCCCCTACCAAAAGGTGGAGACAATACAAATGTATCTAACTATCGTCCAATCAGTGTGCTTCCTGTACCAGGTAAAATCTTTGAAAGGTTAATACATAATGCTATCTCCCAGCACCTGACTGCTAACTCGATATTGACTGAACGCCAAGGAGGGTACCAGAAAGACAAATCCACAACTGACTCTATAAGCTTTTTTATAAATGATGTACTAAGAAACCGAAATATAGGATATATTACTCTAGCAGCATTTATTGACATTAAAAAGGCTTTTGACTCGGTTAATTATTTGATATTACTTGAAAAATTAGAACGCTATGGTATAAGGAGAAAAAACTTAGAATTAATTAGAAATTATTTAACGAATAGAAAACAATGTACTATGGCAAATAATATCAAGTCAGCAGAATTACCCCTAACTTGTGGTGTACCCCAAGGATCAATTTTAGGTCCTTTATTTTTCTTACTTTATATTAATGACTGCATACAACAAGATGATATACATAAAACAATGTTATATGCTGATGACAGTGTACTATATGTATCCGGATCCAATATTGATATATTAGAGACAACTCTACAACAAGCATTAAACAAATTCATAACTTGGGCGAATAAAAACAAATTAACTATTAATGAAAGTAAAACAAAAATTATGACCTTTTCCTCAGCCCAGACTCTCAAAAACCTACGTAGACCAAATATAGTAATAAATGGAACAGCACTATTGTGTGTAAATTCTTACAAATACTTAGGGGTGATGATTGACCAGGAATTGAATTTTAACCTACATGTAAAGACTTTAATGAAAAATGTTCGCTATAAATCATTCCTTTTATACAAAATACGACATATGCTATCACATAAAGTGCTCCTACGTGTATACAAAACTTATGTATTACCAATAATTGATTATGCTGACATATTCTATGATACTGCCAATGGAACTTTACTTGATGAACTCCAACGACTGCAAAATAAATGTATTAAGACATGCCTAGGTTTAAATATTTTAACATCTACTGATAGAGTGCATCACGTAGCAAATCTACCTAAACTTATATATAGGAGACAATACCACTGTAAGATGTTTGCACACAAAATGGTCAGACAAGGTATTAATGTTAGAGTTGCAAATAGACAAACTCGATTGCACGATGCTCCTGTACTTTTTTATAGTAATATTAATTGTAAAGCCTATGATAAAGGTCCAGAAGTAAAATGTGCACAATTGTGGAATACCCTACCTGCAAATACTAGGAATATAAAAGAAATAAGTACTTTCAAAAACCTGATGAAAGAGGATTTAATGGATTCCATCCCATAAGAAGTAATATACAGGATTCTTATATATATATTGGTCAATCATTTCAATGCAACATTATGATTGTGTTTAGAAATAACAATTTTCTTTTTAAATACACTTATTTATTGTTTAAACACAATTATATATACCGCCATGTACTGAAACCTGAAGTCAAACTACCTCTCAGGAATCTTTTTGTGTAACGTCACATACCATGGGGAGAGGCATAATAATATCTTTTGATACGCCTCAACCCACGAACATATTGGTCTTCATATACTTGTATTCTTGCACAATCAAATCCTGTATCATCTGCTCGTTGACTCATATGTCTATGACCAATAAAGTTCAAAGTTGTTCAAAAAAAAAAATCGAACCCAAAATTCTGCCAGTGTTAAGAGTTTAAAAAGGGGCCAGATTTGTGATCAAGCATATCGGATACAGGACTGGCTACATCTCTGAAATCATTATTTTGGACTATTTTCTTTTCATGTATGGAAGAGTTCCCCATAAAAGGTTGAAAATCAATGTATCATATCAAATTTTAACAATTTAAAGGGATTTTATCTTGACATAATATCATCTGCGATTTAGCGATCTGAGAGAATTGGTGCAAAATTATGGAGTTGATATGAAATCTTTAATTGGTCAGAATTTCTCTTTAAATTGACATAAAGACTTCATTTAAAAAGGAAATCCACTTCTTTTTATCAGCTCTATCCATTGCTATATAAATAATATATATAGGATTGAATTCTGGCCTTTATACCAAAAAATGCTTTCAAAATTATGGGTTAAATTCACTTGGGGAGAATGGGATGTTTGCCTGCATCAATTATTTCTCATATAGATTCATATTAAACCCCTAATCAATCCCTTTAAAATGAGCCCATGTTTGTTAAGATCCTCCAATAAATAGCTACACAATGAGATGTCAAAGAAAGGAGAGTTTAGCACTCCCCAGTTTCAGCTTTATCACAGTTTCACACCTCCACTGCAGCAGAACCATGCACTGGGGGTAGGTAAGTGCCTACCTAATGCTAGGAAAAAAAAAATTCAACATGAAAATCCACATTCAACACTTTCTCTTCTAACTACCGAAAGCCTTTTTCCCATTCTCTTGTTGTTTTCTTTTTGGAACCATTGTGAAACATATAAAACTATTTAAATCGGTCAGTTAGCAAAAAAGTCTCTATTGAGTTGAACCAAATGGGTAGGGATTCAGAATGAAGATCGTGTGTTGTGGGGAGGGGGGGGGGGTGTTATCATGGTGATTGTGAGTCTGGCAGGTGGTACTACAGTGGGAGGATGATGTCAGCATCAACACGTGCCTCCTGTAGGTAGTAGGGTCACTGCCTACTGATCTCCTCTATTCTACAATAATCTTAGTGATAGGATTGTGCTTTTAGTTTAGTCATTAACCCTTTAAAATGGTCTCAAAGTCCTCTTCAAGGCAATAGAGCACGAATTTGGAAGCGCCAACCTTGAGTGCGTTCATGTGTATGAATGTCAGTCTGTTTACCATTGATGTCTTTAGTGCTCGATCGATTTGTGAAAAAAAAATACATGTGATTAGATCAAAACCCCAATAAGTGTTCCACTTTACGTAAATCATTGTGAATACGACATATCACAGCCGGTCATGGTAATGGTTGACCAACAATTATCTAACATGTGTCGTGATTAAGTAGGTACCTGGATCTTGTGTGTACCACATCTGGTAACCCTTAGTAATAAAAAGTAGCCTCAAACCTTTAAAGGCACAAGAATGCCTTGGGCTTCATGTTCTTTGGTTGTCCTGATGTACCAAGTCATCACCAGCAATGCACTGGTACATGGTGTGGATCATTGGAGAAAGTATCAGCTGCAGTATGATGCTTCTATTGGCACAGGCTAAGACTGGACATTATTAGGACGACCAAATGACATCGGGCAGTAAAGCACCATGAGCACTATGCAGCACTTACAGAGTTAAGTTGACCCCAGGCACGTGAGGGTTGACCTCTATAAGTTAATAAGGACACACCTGGGAGAGGAAACACACCAGGCTTACGTCAGCCGGCTACATGGATGGCTATACACAGAGCCACAGGTAGGTCAGGCCAAGACCTTTAATTCTTTGTTATGGGGAGGTACGAGGGTAGATTTCCCGTATTTCCTTCTATATATGCACTGACCTACAAAAATACCAACAATACTAAGACCAATCTTTTTTTTTTCTTTCTTGTGCAAGTACATATCTACTACATTGAGTAGTACAGCATGAAACACTGGCTGGTTTGATGTGACCTTAATGCATTGTATACCATGATGGACATCTATGGCAAAATCACACAGAAAGGATCACAATATCTGGGTTAGACCAGTTTTTTGTGTGTGGAACCCCTGGGGTGGTGCTGGGGTAGAGGCAGGTGCAGCAGTAAAGGTACTGATAAAACAGATACCCCGCGTCTCAAAACGTACTCTATCCTAGAGAGAGCGCCCCCCCCCCCCCACTTCATAGAAGAAATATGTAATAACAAAAATCATGCAAATCTATTGAATCTTACTTAGGTTACTAACAAAGTATGTTAGAACATGATAGATTAAACCGACCAATGAGAGGGCAGGATTTGAGGGTGTCTATATGCTGTAGAATCCAGAGCAATAAAAGTACCATGTTCTAAGTCGGATAGAAACTTTATCGGGTTCCTACAGGCTATAGACCCCCTCCTGCATCGGGTGTCTATAGCCAGAGTAGAAAGTATGAATAGCTGACAGGGAGATGTATAGACCACAGTTACTTTTTGTAATTACATGACAGTAATGCAATCCATCATTTCATGGACACACACCTTCAGTCCTTTTCTAGGAAACACTGACATACACTAGCCCCGAGCCATGCCGAGGGAAACCAAATTAAAATAAAGTCAGTAGCTGTGTTGGGCGTGATAAAGGTGTCTAATTCTCAACTTGGAGGAAGTTTATCGTAATCCGCGTTTTACTCACATTGCATAAGGTATATGTGTATATGGGCCAGACTTCCCGGGGACGTACAGTTGGCATTTTTTCACACTTTTGCATGCTTATGCAGCCATAGAATATAAATTATATATCATATATGAGAAAAATGAATGTCTAAATGAAATACAATATTATTGTGAAATACACTGAATCTTGGAGGAATGTATTTGTATTGGACGAGGATAAAATCTGGGCAAGATGATATCTCTATCTTATGATACTGGAGCGAAATATAGACATTTACCACTATGCACTGGCAATGAATCATAGCGTCGACATAGGTGTGACATTATAACCATGGCCATACTATTATAACCATGGCCACTTCACTATAACCATCCTGTTTGAACCATCATTTCCCTCTCATCTTTTGCTGGATGTGCCCTTTATTTGACCTTACGTTCACACCGGTAGAGCCTCGACACTAAACAACTATAAGGGCACTGCCGCTGGTCTGGCGGACTCCTAGAACTAAGGGTATTGTGATCCAGGGTGGTTGAAGTGACCTCATCCTCCCAGATCTCTACTAGGCAAGACCCTGAGATAAAAGCCCTCAGGTGTTAATGACCTCAGGTAGGCTAGATGACCTCAGACAGGCAGGTGTTCTGCAGGTAGGAGACATGTCCCAACCTGCCCCGACTACACTGGCTCACCTGGTGGTACGTGGGTGCAAGGTGGGTGGGGCCTGTGTGATTAGGAGGGCGTGGCCACACAGTAACTTATCTCCAAAATCACTTAGTACATTTGTACTGGGTCTACACTCTGAGAAATGGATATTAGGCGATAAGAGATGGACGATGAAGAGGTTCACATTTACAATTTTAATGATGTGGCCTCATTTATGTATACCCCTTCCTTTCAGAATGGCATAACCTTTGTAATTAGTTAACAGTCATGGTCATTTTTGTCAGTGTCTTTAACTTGTGTAGATGGTGTATACTGGACGTGCAGCCACATATTTCATGCAATGTATTTGCCAAATCCACAAGATAAAGTACAAATATAGCTAAAAGCCAAACTCCCCTTGAAACAAAATGAAATACTGTCTATCTCCAGGTTATTAAGTTTCGGACTTCTGGCCATAAGGCTTATGTGAATGGGTACAAATAATATAGAAGTTTCCGATGAAATTTTAATGAGCATGTCTGTTTTTAGAAAGGAGCCCTGGGTTAAAAAGTGCGCAAGTACCTGGGAAGAACATTTGGGGATAGCATTCTGTCATGCATTAGAAGAAATTAATGGGGACAGATACAATTCAATATACATGACTGAGGATGGCGTAAATTGATACGATAATTTATTAATTCATAATTCTCCATTCGTAAGTAAGAACACACAAAATTTACCAACATAAATCTATCTATAGCATTAATCCTTTCGTCTTTGGCACTTGAACAACAATCTATTATCGAAAGAAAATGTGGAGAACATGTATTCACATCAGGGCTCGACAAATCCCTGTGCCCAATGCCCATGACTCAAGAAAAATTCATTGGGCACAAAAATATTTTCAAGTTGTGCCCATTGGGCACAGCTGTCCAAAAGACATCAGCACAATGCTACGCTGTTGAGATCTGTGTCTCTAAAACGTTAAATGAAGTTGTTTCACCAGAGAAATTTTTCATTTTTATCTTAAAAACTATGTGTGTTCCATTTATCTAAATATGTAATTTTGTGTCTCTTTCTTTTTTGAGTATAGAAAGCAAAGGTGCTGGGCACAGAGCTTGCTTGCTGGGCACAACTTTTTTTTTGCCCTTGTGCCCAGTGGGCACACAGTCTCTAAACTGATTTGTCGAGCCCTGCACATTCTGTGATATTCAGGAAATTGCCACAACATGTCTTTCGTCACAAATCTCAAATTGAGCAATGGCTGTGGATTGGGAACCTGGCTATCATTGAACAGACTGTCAGTAAACACTATACACGTGGATGTGTAGTTATGATGACGATATTGCAACATGCAGTGACCTAAGCAGGTGTCCTGCGGGGCTAGCGTCCACTGGGTATCATGATATCACATGGCTGACATCAGACTTATTAATCAGGCAATCCATGGTATGTTCTAAAAATAGCCCTAACGTCATTCAAGGCACCAAGCCTGGATGTGTTTGAGGGTTGGGGGCGGGTCACGAATGGTTCTAGTCATCGGCTAGCTAAGCATTAAACACCGGACAGACATTTTTTTTTTTCTTTTACCAGACTTCACCTTTGCTATTGCAGAGGCGGATTTCGATGATATACAATTTATACTCGAAATTACTTTGAACTTTACGTGTGTGTGTTGGTTTTTTTCTGTTTTGATTCCAATAGGCTCTTAATGTGCCCAGCGAGAAAAAAAAATCCAAGCAGATGTTAGATCTGTCTCGTGTGGCACAGGAGACCGTGAGTGAGCTGCGTGGATGAGTCGGTTGTTTGGGTTGTTGGTACCTGGCTGAATCACTGCTCCATGGCGTGTGCCGCTCGGGAACTTCCCGGTCTGACTCAGCGTCTGCTGTGGCGAAATGTCGTCTGCCCAAAAGAGTGCATAAATAAACTTCATTTCGTTACCGCGTTAACCCCATCACACACCATCTGCTGTTAGTTACTGAGGGCTATCTGCACCTGCCGACATGCCCCAACTTGTCTACTACTTACACTCTCATCATACCTCTAAATCTACGCTTTCTACCAGCAGAAACATTCAATCAAAATGGATATATGGCCTTTCATTTTTTGCTAGATACAATGAAGGCATATTATATAGCAACCCATAGTCAAAACGAGAGTTTATCAAGTTTAAGAACTAGGTTACAGCATAACTTTCCTAGCAGTTTTCAAGAACAAATTAAGAACTGCTTTTAATTACTGTACATGTATGTATATAGGCCTAAACCTCGATCAAAGAGGGTTATGTGCTTAAGTGTTCTGGTACAACTAATTGAGCAGCAGAATGCTGTTGTGAAATCAGAAAATCAATTTAAAGCGCTGTATACAAAATCAAAGATTGTGCGACGCTATCATGGCCCATGGGCATATGATTTGTCTCCAAAACTTCAAAGGAAAATAATATTACACATGTATTGCCTTCTCTATCAGTAAAGAATCTTTCTGGGTATGTGTGTGATTTCCGGAATGATATCCATGGAATCACAGATGATCAAATCTCTACGGGTGAAAACATGCTTTACACTCATAATTTCCATTTCGTTTCGGTTTCTCAGATGTATTTCTTTACCTTAGAAACATGCTAACTGGCGTTGCAATCATGGCCAATTCAACGCTGAATCTGTTGAGATATCAGGATATCTCCTGTTGCCAAAGGCAAGCGAACAGGTACACAATGGTGTTGAGGTAGTTACTGATTCCTTATCTGTTTAATTTGGTGTGGTCATGTACAGAAGGGTCAGAGAGCCATGGTCCTAGTTTTCCACCAATCCCCTTCCCCGAAAACATGTAGAGAACTATTAATTTGGCTATTAATTCTACAATGTATTTGTAAGGGATCAATGGTATATAGGGGTTCAAACTTCACAGATCGATTTTATAATATTTAGTGATCATAACAGAACAAAATAGATCAAAGCGATGTTATTCAACACGTTATCATCCCGGGAACCTCCTACATGCATGTGTATCTGAATAAACACATGCATTTCTACATGTAGTGATGTACGCATACATACATTTCAGAGCTAGAGGTATGTTCTTCCTACCTGACCACCTCACACAGAGGGAGTTGGACGGGGTACCTTCACACCTGGACACACCCATTCACACCCTATTATCACCCAGGTGAGAAGGTGATATCGATACGGCCGGTGTGAACATGTCAAAAGTTCACACCACCTAATGGTGCATGATGGTGTGTCAGGAAAAGTGATGAAGCAAGGGGAAGGGGCAAAGGGTGAGGCGGTCAAGGGAATATGGGACAGGCCTGGTCCTGCTGGATTGGCCACCTTGCTCAAGACTTTGGTCGTGATTTTACTCAAATTTTTTTTATATATTCATTTCTGACGAAGCAGGAAAATTATTACATCAAGGGGAATATCCACAAATGCTCTAAATACAATATTTAAGGAGATATGACCAAAAGAGTAAAAAATTAAGCAAAAACAGATCTAGGGTAAATTTTCCTGAAGAATCTGATTATGCTGTAGCCACGACTCTATTTTCCCTCTAAAATGACCTTATTTAGAATCCCAAAAGAAAGTTTTTCCCTTATTTTTTAGCACATTTGTTGACATGAGGTTGGCATGGAAACCATAATTTTCTTCTTTTTGGATAAAACGTTACTTTATCTTATTAACCTGTCCATAAGGTTTTCATAACTGAAAACAGAATTAAATTACCCCTTCTAGATTCAAAACTAATGAGGATTATGTTTAAAAATTGTTATTTTTTACGATAATAGTATATTTTATGCATTATGCCACAATATTTCAATACGTTATAAAGTTAAGTGCTATCCTGAATTTCTCCATGTAGCTGACATGCCATGTTTGAGATTTTATATTTCTGTAGCTATTTGGAGCATTTTGTTATGCAAGATACCAAAATGTAGCGGAAGACATGAATTTGAAAAAAAAAAGGATTTTCCCCTAATGTTATGAATTCCCAAGTTCTGTCACATTTATTGTACAGAATATTATATTAATGACGAACCTATGGGGGTAGTTCTAAATGATCACCTCAGGTCGATTGTAAATATGACGATTCATGCCCTAGAAAACAGCTGTCATGGACGGTCAAGTGCTACACAAACCAGTGCCTTTTACCTTTGGTTAAGCTTAAGCTCTGATATTCATGTAGAAAAGCTTTATAGAGGATTGATTTGGAGCTGATTTTAGCGTTAACTTTAAAGTATGATTTCAACTCTAACAATTCCATTTCAGGTCACATGACTCCTTAACATGCCTGAACCTCGATCTTTCTCCTTATACTTTGAGTTTAACATAAGAATCTCAGGGGCGTAGGAAAGAGGGGGGGGGGGCAGGGCAACATTGACACTTGGGATCAATTACCTCGGTTTCCACCCCGATCAAACTCCAATTAACTAACGCAAAACTTGATAAGATGTCTGGGTCGAGATAATTACTTTGTTCACAATTGGCCAATTTGAGGTGTGTTCTGCATCAGCAGTAAATACAAGTCAACCCTAGGGGTGTTTTAATGGGGCGAGATTACTATCAAAAACTGAAGCTATCATTCATATGGGTATTAGGCGCGTGTCACTTTGCTGACATTGTATTCTTGGCATAGAGTGATCTGTAAAATTAAGCACATCTCTCATTAGGACATTGCAAGTGCAAAACGAAACTTTTATTTGAGAGTAGCTTAATGTTTATCACAATTTATCTAAATACGAGTTTGCCGAAACAAATCCCGTCCTTTATTTTGATGTAAAGATACTAATATATGTCCTTCCATTATAGACTCTCCACCAGTTGCCAAATCTCGGCCTTATCTCGTGGATTCACGCAGCTCTCAGTCAGGTTCCCAGGATTTTTCCCTCTTTGTGATGTTGAATTCTATGGCCACTGACAAATTACCCTTACATTTCTCAATTTATATCTGCATATATTAGGTTGTAGGATGACTACTTCTAGTAAATATACATAAAAAATGCTGAGATTTGAACATTTTATTGAGCTAGATGAGAGGAAAGTAAACATCACAAAGAGGGAATAATCCTGGGAACCTGACTGTGGGCAGCGTGAATCCACGAGATAAGGCCCAAGATTTGCAACGAGAGAACAGTCTATGGATCTCCAAGTCTCCGTCCAATTATAATGTGTGTCTGCCTCTGTCTGTCTTAACTTGCTATTTCTTCTCCCCTCCCTAACTCGGAAACATCACTTTAAGGGGTTAAGCCCTCAAGTGCCGCATACTAATAGAACGTCAGTGCATTGTGTTCATTATTCACCATGATACACAAATGCAGACAAAAAAAAAATATTTTCATTCAAAATAGAGGAGAAAATAGGATTTTCGACCATTTGGGGGTGAAAAAAGGGGGTGAATAGGATTCAAAATGTACAATAACAACCTGCGGTGTGTAGATTACGTATTTAGAGACACACTTTAACTGACATTGTGATTGACACTAATGTCAGGGTCATTGGCATACTCATCACAAATCATTTTCCAAGAAACTACTGATTTCTCTACTGACAATCACAAATCAATAAGAGAAAACATAACTTAGCTCCCTGGAAAATAGGGGGGTGTTGTGTATGTCCTTATTGTGTATGTGGAACTAATTCCTACAATCGAATATGCATGGCATTTTTATCTCACTACTAGCGGAATGAAGAACAGGTGGGCACTAGGTCGGAAATCAGAATTCCGATAGAAGAAGGGGGGGGGGGGTCTGTGAAAAAATGCATCTCTATTTATATAAATGGTACTTGAGTAGGATTTCTAGAGCTCATAGTGCTCACTGGCTCACTAAAGAAAACATGGAGTACAAAAGCAAATACCCTTTGAGCGTTGGCAAGAAACGTTTTTGTCACACATTTTACACATTATACTGCAAATGGAGTGATGGTCCAGCAATTTATTCTACGTCGAGGGCTTCAGAGAAACAAACAGAATACCATAGGTGGAAGGTGATTTATTTGGTTTTTGAACATTAAGGGACTGGGGGGTAAAAATAGGCACTTTACCCCCTGGAGAGAGTATTAAGAGCTGTGGTCTGATGTCCACCTGTGTTTACCTCCTGTAGTACATGCAGTACTGGCCTTCCTGGTGGACAACCCTGTTAGCTACCTGCGCCTCACACACTCACCTCTCACCCCTCGCGTGCTGACCACACCCGCCCTGCAGGGGGTCTCTTCCTCAGTCTGCCAAAGTGAGAAGCATTTGGAAAATGGGGGGGGGGACAGGCAATACACTGTTTAGAGACCGAGATTATGACATTGACAATTAAAAAAGATAAAGAAGAATATGATCTTCTGGCTATAATGTTAGGAAATGCACACAAAACACACCATGTCCCACATGGTCAGCCATGACTCTTTGATGACCCGGAAGTGACTAGCCCACCCCAACCAAGTGCTGCCCCCTGAGGAGGGACACGGGCAACCCCTGGTGGTACTAACAAATACTACTCCCCTCCCCTCAGTGGGATCATTTCCACAGACTCATGTCAAGGCCACATGATTTACATGCATACTGCACAGTAATGGTCCATAGCATGGACAATGATGGTCATACTAAGACAGTCTAAAACATGCTCATTCATGGCTTCAGATCAATTGCACACAGAGGGTTCCATGATTATACAAAATTATGGTCATGAAGTGGTGCTGGATAAAGTTTCTGTGGGATAACATTCCCTTGCACGCCTATGACAACGGGTATTCTTCCTGTGACACCTCCACTGTGTTTGCATGCAGGTCCATTGTTGAGGATTGTCCATGGAGGGTGTGTGTACTGGGGGCGAGGGCAACGGGAGGGCATGTAGGTAAACTGCCCTCACCCCTCATCTACTCTCTGTGCAGAGGCATTGTAGTTGCTGTGGTAACAGGACAACAAAAGGGCCCTGACAATGGTGAAGACATGCTGTGAGCATGTTGCTCACCCCTTTCCTGTGTCCTAGCGGCATCAGGTTACCAGGCAAATAGGGGTGTCATCATTACTGTCCTACACCTGTCCACTGCAGTATTCATGTCCACCCTTTTGTCTAAATCGCATGAGGCCTTAATGGTAGGGCCCCTTGTGCACGTGAGCCACAATAATCGCCGAGATTGAGTGGGACTGGCGGAAGTAATCCACTGACCCTTAGTACGCATGCGTGCACGGCGGGGTTCCGGTGTAAATATTTGGACTTTTCCTGACCCTATCTCAAACCCCTTTATTAATGCTCACTGCCACACTCTGACTATAGGATCACTACTTTAATCCCTCTCAGCCTGTGAACCCAAGTATCAGCCATCATATAAGTGCCATATACTAGGTGAAATGAAGGTGATAATACCTGAGGTGAGTGACAATACATGTACAATAAATACATGGCACCTTGTGATAAGCATTGACCATGGGTGCTAAAGGAGGCAGAGGGAGGTACGTGTGACCTCTGGAGGGATTGTCTCTTGGGCCTAGTGTAGGTCTACAACGAGAACTAAGTGCCCACAGAATAAGTTAGATGTAAAGGCCTTGTAGACGAGCCTTTGAGGAGCTTTTGTACTGCTTGCAATGTATCAGAAGAACATTGTTGTTGTTACATTCAAAAAAACTTTATCCAAGGGAGGGTTCAGACATATACTAAATAGAGACCTATCACTCATTTTGATATAATAGAAATGATACTCTTGTGGTTGAGATCAAGGTGATTTAACGATGACGGGGCACATATTCCCTTGGAAAATGCATATACTAAAGTAATATATGATGATTAGGGATGCACCAGATAAAAACATGGGGCAGGGCAGAGTGGTTTTATCTTGCCCCAAAGTCAACGAGTGCATCCCTAATCATCAGACATTGCATTCACTGACATACAAACATGTATTATATGGTATCTATAGGGTCCCAGACATAAGACTCATCTAACCCAACACCATTGTCCAGCCCCCAGGTTCTAGTCCCACCTATGCTGAGGTTTTCCTGTATGAACTACTGTCAAAGCTAAACCGGAGTGAGTCAGAGTGAGAGTGAGTAATAGATGTTTAACGCCATTTCGACAGCTAAGGTCATATTCACGGCGAGAACTACATTACACAATTCCACAGAGGAATGTATCAGTGCCCATGCATATGTGCACCACATACATGCTGAGGGGATAGTAAAGAGGAGATATAGACCCTTTTAAGTGGGCTAGGGAAGCCCATAAACCTGAGCTGCTGTCACATGTAAGAATAGTATAGAAAAAAGAACGATGTCAACATTCAAGCGCAAATCTCAGTGCCTCTATTCTGTGATAAATGCACTCAGATTATCTAGTTTGGGCACCTGAAATCGTTCTGAAATCTGATAACCGTGGTATAATCAATTGTATAGACACACAATACTTTGACGTGAAAATACAAAGATCTATGAATTTTATTCATCAGGATGCCTATAAAAAGAGCTACATCCCAAGTTTCAGAAAAGCTGTTACCTGTGGTGTATATATCTGATCACCAGGTAAATATACACCACCCTTCAACCCATCTAACCCCAAAGCACCACCCCACTTCCATACTTCCCACCTTCCACCTTCAACCTGTCATCCAACTGCAGTATCACCTGTAGCCCTAGGACAACACTCAAAGATGGTCATTTGGCTTGGTCCATTTTCCACTCAACATTCCCCACAACAGAGGAGCACTGTTTCAGTTTTGGAGTTGAGGGGAGTAGTATACTTGGGGGTGGTGGGTAATGGTTGGGCTAACACATCCATACGGCTCTAGCCCCTGGGCCATAAGGGCCGCATAGTTTGGGGTTCAAATCAATTGGAGGCTTGTGAAAAAGAGTGTGAACCCATTTTGACAGATGAAACAGTATTAACTGTCCGTGCACACAACGCTCATTGTGTATGCCTTGACTTTTCATTTGGTTATTCTGTTGGACAGCTATACCATAGTGTATTACAGAAAAGTAAGTTAGATTTTCTGTTTTTTTCAAAAGGGGAATCTGTCTTATCAATTTAACTGGATAAGATGGAATATTATTCTCATCTTATGATTTGTCAGATGGCTTTGGCAGAGGACATGTCGGTATACACAGCGGTGCAAGGCCCTGTCCGTGGTCTATAGCACAACAGTATTTGATTATACTATTATGTAACTAATCTCTTTGCTTTATATATTTCCTTTTGACAAGGTCAATCGTTGTTTGTTTCCGATTATTTTACTTTTCCCAAGACGAGTTTGCCAAAAAACATTATCCTGAAATAAAAGGTGTACAATGTAGATTTGTGTTGAAGTAAACATCACCAAGTTTATCATTTATACTTCATAACGTGTGAGATGTAGGCTACAGGAGGACTTAAAGGAAGAAGTTTGCTGCAGTATTCCTAAGAGGGTAAGATGACAACACGTGGGAATTTGGGATGATGAGAAGGGAGGAATGAATGGTAGGGGTATAGGGGGTGTCGTATTAGGTCATTATACTAGGATACGAGGAATACAGACCATGACTAGTACTAGTCATGGGAACGGGACTGATGCAAGAGTGATAAACACTGGGGATGGGGCAGAGGACAGCGTATGGATATCAAGGGGTTACAGCTGAGAACAATCGATTGATTGATCCCCTGGGCTGACAGAGGGAGTGGCTTTGAGTGAAGGTTAGGACTGGGTAGAGTGGTGAGGGTGTGTTGGGCATAGATTGTAGCGTACAGGTAGGGTAATCAGGTATTGCAGGGCTACAGGTGAATACTGCAGGTAAAAGCCTCACCTGAGGCTACAGATTCATCTACCTGAATCAGGTACACCATCCCCTTATAATGCCCTCTAGAGAAGGGCGTTTACCGTTACCCCACCCTGGGGGTACCAGGAATGCTGTATTTACTGTAACAACTGCTGATATTGTCCTGATTCTCCACACTCATCTAAACCTTTAAAGACAGCATTGTGTTATTATAATGCAGTGTAGGTGCTGCGTGAATGCTGATGGCGGATGCACTCTAAAGGGGTCAAGAGCCTATAGCTATATAGCAAAACCTCAGATTATATTAGCTAACGTTGCAACTTGTTTCACTGCAGGTGGTCACTTACATAATGAGTGATAGTGATGTGTCTAAGTAGTTTAGGGCAGGTGGGATGACTACCGTAGATGAGCTTCTGTAACACCAACACCTATCCTGTCTAGTCACACCTCAACGCCCTACGGCACCCATCTGATGAAGTTTGTGGAAATGTCCTTTTTAAATTCATCGAACTCAGATCTAAAATGACCGCACTGTCCACATCATTCTCAACAAAGTGATGAGAATATGACATCAAAATTTGATGGTGTGAAATCTAAGCCTGATAATGACTCTTCTCCTGTAGCCGACGTACTGCCCTTTATTCCCTTACCCATCAGTTACCTGTGTCTATCCCAAATAGAGATAACCCAACAGGTGAGAAATCACCTCTACCCAGCTACAATATTCTCTCCCCTATACCCATTTACACCTGACCTAGTGTTAAGGGACCGCCTGATGCCTCACCTGCCACACCCCTTTCCGGCTCATGTTCACACCCCTCACCTAGCACCTCACACCTCAGGACATTAATGATGTGGCCCTTTTTCAATCAGCACCCCTCCCTCTTCCTGTTTGCCTTTCCACACAACAAAGGCTCTCCTAGAGGGAGGCTGCAACCATATCTGCCAATCTGATACTTCTGTGAGGGGGAAATGCCACCCATTTAGGGCGTTGGTATAAAGTTTTTATTCACGTGCTTTTTTTTTGTTTGGGTTTGTTGTTGTTGTTGTTGTTGTTTTCACAGCAAAATCAAATTTTCTGAGACCGTATTGCGATTCAAGATTGGAAGTGGGCATGGAATAGGTCAAGTAGCCTGGCTTTTTATTAAGGTAAGAAAGTGAAGCAGCCATGGCCTGGAGGCTATCTACCTGCATGGGTTGATACAATAGTAGGCACATCCCATTCATACCAACAGCAGACAATGCAATAACACCCCCACCTGATACCATCTCCCTCTGGCTACAGATTAGCCACCAACCTGTCCCTCTCCCTATCAAGATTCCCAGTAAAAAGCAACCTTGGTCTATAGACAATACATTGTAAGGTTCATAGTACCAAGTTCCTACCCCAGTCCCAGATGCTATCTGTGGACAGGACAAAAATAATCTGTCAAAGGGTCATTTTGTTGGTGTTTTGTCAGGAAGTGTCAGTCAATGGGTGGCACTAAGACCTGCAGTTATATGTCCTAGGTATATGCAATGCCCTGTGGGGTGGGGCAGTTTTGTATGTGTTTTTAAAAGGGATGATGCTGTTGGTGATGATTTGACATTAACCCCTAGTAGCAGTATTAGTCTACTTAGTGTCAACACTGGTAGTTATGTCTCACCAACTATAGCCATACCTCATATACCATGGGCATTTACCCCATACACCCTGGGCACTTATCAAAATGGTGATAAATAGAATTAACCTATACTGTAAGTGGCTCTAATTCATATCATTTCTATAGATATTTTGAAAAGACTCGTGAGAAATTGAGCCATTTGTTTCTTTTCTGTCAACACATCCGGTCGAAGGACTAGCAGATTGAGACTGATTATCCTAAGATTTCCGGTTCACAAGATGCGGGAAAGGCACAAAAGTATATCAGGGTTGCAAAATTATCTCCAATACCATTGGGATCCCAGGATAATGATTAAGGGTAGTTAGTTTTTTGGGGTTTTTTTTATAAGAGATCAAAATACACAATCTGTGTTTGTCCTGGTTGCGTTTCCTTACATAAAGATTCTTTTTTTCTCTGATTCCTAACTAAAGCAAAGGACTTGCAGAATACAAGTGACCTTCCTGCTCAACTACTTTCAGCCTCCGTGCTTCCTGGCCCATCTTAAAAGGATTTTGATATCTTATCTGTGTGGCTGGTGCACATATGAACGGGCATCGACACATTCATTCATCTAGATGTATCCGTAGAAGTTTAATAAGGCTTTCTCGCTAGAAATATGACCTTAGTTGTCGACATGGCGTGTAACAACCAACACTCACTCACTTTCAGCCTCCAGCTGCCATAGACGGGATGTTTATCCAATGAAATGGACATTTGAGGCCAGGCAAGGGCGGGGTTGGGGGAAGGGGTCTCAAAGTCTTCTTTAGATTTACAAAACTTAATTCAGTCATAAACTCTCACACCATATATCGTGTAATTACACCATAAAGATAAGCCATGGGGGCCTAATTGTGAAAAGATTTACCGGTAACACCCCCATGACATGGTAGAAATCGTTAAAGCCTCACTGCAGAAGGAAATGGCTGGGGCTAAATAGGAAATGATGTGTTAGAATGGGGATGAGGAGGTTGGTATGGCCAGGTGTGTGGTGGGTCTGGCATTGACATGGAAATGACTGCTGTATAACTAGTGAATACACCAGCCTTAGCTATATAACAGGTATTGTCCAGTAATCGGGGTCGTTTTCTACCCAGCAGGGAGATATAGGGTAATCCTAGTAATATATTATAAAAATTGTGTTGCACATCACATGGCTGAAAAATCTAGAGCAAGTATGTAGATAAATAGTGAATATGCAATTACAATTCATTCAAAAGGGTACCCAAAGCTTAGAGTTGAATATTATTGGCAATTACGATGGAATCAATGCCACTGTCATTTTTGCCGAGTAAAGTGTGGTTATCTACAGCTATCTACATTTCTGGCCTCAATGGAGAGAGGTGGGTAAGGGTAGCAGTATAGGTATCTTGACTAGGGACATGAGAAGGATAATGGCGTGGTTGGGTTACCCTGGGGTATAGTATGTATACCTCTACCCCTATAACGTAACAGGCCTCTGGGCTGGGGTCTGGTGTACAATAACGGATATTTTCGAAAGAGAATCCCCACTAACTGCACCTAGTCTCCCATTATACTGAATGCCAAGGGGAAACTGCCAAATGAGCTTGGAGATTGACATGGCCCCTGACCCTTGGTTTTTTCATCACTATAAGGGTGTCCATATGGTGTGTGTTTATGGGAGATGAAATGCCTATATCAATACATCTCCAATATCTATAGATACCATTAGGTGTACTATATACCTGGCCAGGAATAAGTGCAGGTCATATAGGCGACCCCAGAGATGCTTTCATGCAATTCAGAACATATATTAGTAATCTCAGATAGCAAATGAAGAGAGCTATAATATAGAACTGTTCATTTAACGGATTTTCGCAGTGAATTTTATTGTCTGGCAATTCTATGAATCTAACTTTCACGAATAGATCTATACATTATAATCACATGAATATATAGATGTTAAATCACTATGACTGCACATCTTCTAAGCCAGAATCATTTCTAGGACTAAAAACAAAAATATACCAGCGCTCATTATATCTTATCCTTTGAGTAAGTGTTTAGAGTACCGTTGGTAAACCCAATTGATTCATCAACATGTTAATGTTTTGCGATTTCTCATCTACAGAAAACTCAAAAGACATGATTAGTAACGCCCTGAGTGTGCACTACAATAACCTACTGTTATGTGATCAGAGATGCCACTCACTTGCCGACAAAAAAAACCCAGGAAAACTGGACTTTTGACACATTTCCCCAGGAATTTAACATAATTTAATACAGAAATCTTGGGATCAAAACCAGGAATTCCTGGTACACCAGGAAAAGTGGCATCTCTGTGTGATACAGTCCTAAAGTACCGTGATTATACACATTCCTAGACCTAGCGATGACCTGGGTGTCAAATCAACGCTGTGAGGGTGGAGCATGAAGAGTCGGGCATTGGGGTGGCACCTGTCACTGTGGGTGAATCAGGCCTATCAAACTGACAGGTAGCTGTCAATCATAGTTAGTCCACGCCCACTCGGGTATAGGAGACCCTAAAAAATGGTTGGTTAGTAGGTGAGTTATCTCAGCCTGAAATCTTAGTGTGTCTATTAGGGGTGGGGTGGGTTTTTGGGGTTGGATGTGACACTTGTGCCACTGGGTGTGACACCCACCGTCATAATCAGGGGTCTGACTAGACTACGTGGGCGTTGTGGTAGGCAAAAGGGTGGGGAGGTGGGGGGGGGGGTAAAAAAATATGACCTTATGCAAACCAGGTAGCTATACTCCCATACATTGAAATGCATGTCTGCCTTTCATGTGACATTCATATACAATGTAAATCTAAGATGTCACATTTCTTCTCCATGTGAAAATTACATCTCCATCCATGTGAAAATTACATCTCCATCCGGTGCTCACACATAGGCTTCCTAATATTCAAGACTACTGTTCTAGCTGCAGTATCTGACACAACTCTATTACTCACACTGATGTGTCACAGCCTTATCGCAAACCCAACACTGGCTCCGTTTATTTTTCATAAACTTTCAGTTTTCTTATTTGTGATGTCTCATCCGTTAGATGAATTAGGCACCTGCAGTCTCAAGGACTACAGACTGGTGGGGTGTGATTCAGGGCGGATAGTGAGAAGGGGACAGTGAATGTATCAGGCTGAGTGTATGGCCCTCTAAATACCGCACTCTTCTTTTATGTATTATGCCCTACGGTCGCCATCTTGCATTATTGAAGCCCCGATGCATAAGTCCACACACCAAGTCAAGTTCAAGTTTCAAAGTGTTTTCATTTACTAGAAAAACTCACAGCTTGCCCTTCCGACGCTCTACCTGTATCGTTCCTCTAGGTCTAGGAGAAGGCTGGAGCACTAACGTATCATGCGGACTCTATTAATGCGTTATATACTTCCAAAATGACACACAAATCTGTTCTGGTAAGCAATAATTCCAGTGCTACACTGGCATCATGCGCCCCTGGATTAAAAAAAAAAGAAAAAAAAAAGATTAAAAAAAAAGAAGAAAAAACAAACAGAAATGAGGAGTGGGTATGAGTAACTCGTTACCTGCTCCCGCTATGAGGTCACCCACATGTTACTCACCTGTAAGCAGAAAGGGACAGTCATTAATGTTAGTTACCATCAATCATCAACTCACGTGTGATCAATGTAATAGGTCACCACTTCAGGTATCATTTACACAATATAAAAGTGCGCTCTGACACAATCATATTTGAAATGTTTTCATAATTAATGTCAGTATTTCAAGCAACATTTGGGCGAGCGCAAATCAAACAATATCCATACGGTATGTGGTATAACGGTAATGACTGGTTTCAGTTCCCTCCAAGTATCAGCAATTCTACACAAAAGGTTAACAGGTCTATAAACCTCAAACTAGGGTATGTACTTATGAGGTGTGCTAATCACCGAAGATTCGGTTAGATATGTTAGAGTAAAAACTATTATACCCCCCGGTATCTCCTGGCGCATGTATACTCTCGGGAGCACACTGTCTCCAGAGTGAGGCCTACTGTAAGTAGTATACTAGGGGTAACCCTGCTCCTGGCACCGATATAGGTACCAAAACAATCAACTATATGATATACGCCAAATCTTAACACTCGTTATTCTAAGAACATATAGAATGCTCTTATCATAATCAATATATATTCTGATTACAATGTAGATCGACAACTTGTATATTAATACAAATGGTTTCTAATGAGAAGTACGGTGAAGGAAGAGAGAGGACTCGAAAGGGTTTCCCTAAACTTCTTGTATTTGTATTAACTCTACCCTCTAGCATAAGCATCACTCGGTGATCAGACGTGTCCTTATAATGTTGATGGAGGAGAAACCCCAATACCGTGACCATTCTCACCCTCAGTGTATAAATGTAGGGCGGCGTGGGGGTGAAGAGGAGTGGTGCATTCGAACATGTTTACATCCCCGAGGCTCCATGGACATTTAACCCTCAAAAGGCCCCTTTTGTTATGAGTGCATGCCTGGCGTCTGGGGGATTTGCTAGCTGAAATTAGGTATCGTTCTGTTACTACAGACCAAAAAGGCCTACACGTTCAACGTCAAAGTTGCACCTACGTTGTGCCAGCGAGTAAGGTCTACTCACCAACACTGTGCTGATGTATTGTATTAACAACTGACGATGAAACTGGAGATATACATGTACTGTCCTTAGAGGTTTTAGGTGTGTGTCTGAGTGTGGGGGAGGGGGGGGGTAGTAAGTGGAGGCTGGAGAGGTAAAGATGGGGTAAGAAGAAGACCACTTTGATAAGTCACTCTGTGTGACAGAGAGGAGAAGGAAGAGTTACCTGTCTCAGGTAGGACTTTGATGTTACCGTCTTCAAAGTGACAAGACCTACAGGGGGATGGGACAGGGGGAGAGAGGGCCTGGGGTGAGGGGGCCGCGACACGCTCTGACGGCCGACATGAGAGTCGACCCCGACGCCATATTTCACCCCGACGCACGTCACGGGCCGACGCACGACACTTTTTATTTCCTGTTTAGAAACATTTTTAACATTCCCCTAAAGGACGCTAGGCAGAGGCATGAAATATAGCCTTTGATACAGCCACTCCTGAGTTTACAAAGAGGGAAGTGTGTTTACACAACATTTCAAGGGCAACCGAGAAGTCTGCATTCACCCATGGAGGAGGACTATTAGTTTTCATTTTTCTTTAATGTGCAATAAATGAACCAATATAAACTAGACACAGTTTTTTTTCTGATCGAGTATAGAAAACAAAGACATTTCTGATATATCATCACGAGGAGCAATATTGGTCTATGAGGGATACTTTATATTACAAGTTGCATATGGGCACCGTTATAGTGTATTGTGAGTTGAGACAAGGTGAGTGCCACATAACAAGGGTTGGGAAGAGCCTAAATTGTTTACTCTACCCTCTGAAAAAAAAACTTCTTACAATAGGCAGACACAGGGATTGTGTTTTAAGTAAATAAAACCATGGTAGGGTGGCAACATACAGGGCACAATCTAGGTTTTAGTCTCCCCTAACTCTTACATATTATATGTGATTTTTTATGGAAGGAGTTCAATAAAACTTTGAAATAGTAATCACTACACAGGCTGATATCTCCACTATGTATTTTCCCAAGTTAAATCATTCCTCGTGTAAAACACGTGCTGAAGACCATTCCATTTGTAGATAAAATAAAATTGATTTCGCCTGTATACCAGTATATCTCAAATGAGTAGCCCAGAGGAAAGACACAGGCGAATGAAACATGAGTTATCAGACCAATACATGTACAATGTTTGGAGGACGCTATAAACACTCAAAGAAACATGCATGTACCTTGTAGTAAGGCGGAGGACGCCAATCCATTACATATATATATGTCAGTATAACAACTTTAATAGATGGAAAATGGGGGTTTATTGGCATATAATGGGGACTGTGTCACTTAGCGGTATACCTTTAGTCTCACCCCTGCCTCACTTACCCGCCTTACAGACACCAATTACATTGTTATGGGATATCCTATGTAGGACAGATTATAGAAATATCAAAGGAAGTCTATCTCATACCGCCAGGGTAGGGCAGACAGGGAGGGGGGGGGGTCCCCCTCTTGAATTCAACTCATTAAGATCATTTACATAATTGCCTTCATATTCCCCTATTTAACAATTGCAGAGTCGAATACTTATTTAATAAACGAGTGTTGAAGCGATTGAACGCGCAAGTAACTTGGAAAGTATGGGTCTGGCCAGTTTGACACTACAGTGACAGCAATGTGGAAGGCTTACCAACAATTATATAGAGCTGTAGTAGTTGTTAATATTAAGAAATCTCCCAAACAAAGAAGAAACATACTCCATACGTATTGCACGCCCGCCATTTGGAATTTGCCATCAGTCTGCTGGGTATGTCCTCCTGTCCACACCAAATTTTCTCAAATGATTTCAAATCATTGGTATTAGGCCTGTTTGTGCATGGGTCCATCTTCTTCTTTGTAAACTATAACATATTATTAGAATTTCTTTAATATCCACCATGTTTGTATCAAAGTCACATGCACTCACAATGTCGTAAAAGTTTAACCGCTCGGACGTTTTTTTTTGGCAAAAACATGTCAAAACAAACACAAATTGTTTCACTGAGAATTATGCTAATGATTTTATTGTTATGTTTTTAAATCAGAAACAAAAACAAATGTCCAATATAAACATAGAAGGAAAAACAACATGCAATATATGATTTCTTATCAAAGTTCATCATGTGTATGACACCCAATGCCACCAGATCTGACCCCTAAGCTGACACCGCCATAGAAAAGCATTGAGGGCACAATGTATCTTGCACCCAATTTTGAGATAACCTACTTTTTTTAAACCTTAATATCACAAAGATAAGGACCAGATAACAAGTAACAATTACACCTCTATGATCCTGAATATGTACACTATTTCATGATACATTTCATTTTCTCTCATATTTAATCATTTTGATGTAATTTAAGGGTGAAGTGACAGTCCCATCTCTCAAAGAGGCCATTTTGAGTTCTTAATTTTCGGCATGCCCCCACCGGTCTCTTTTGTTAACGCGGAAAGTTTACTTTCCAAGTTAATTACACCCCTTTCCTTCCATGATGCATGAGTGCAGCACTGGTGACAAATTCGCCAGTGCTGCATTCATGCATCATGCCGACCAAAGGGGTAGGACCTGCACACTCTAGAAAGTGTGACAGTGCGAGCTCACGAGTGTAAACGCCAGCACTTCAGCGGCACACAAAGCAACATGTACCTAGCTGTATGATGTGGCCTTTGAACGGTTAGAATACACACCAATTTTGATCAGTGCCATTTTTATTCAAGTTTTATATAGTAATTAACCCCTGCAATTAACATACTCTGTATGTGCACAAGGATGACGACAAAAGAATGTGTTTTTACTAATGAAGAAATTAGTTGCGGTTTTTATAATGATTTGCAAGAAGGGGAAAGCCATATTTTGCAGATAAGATAAAACTGATTCACCTTAATTATACACTGACAGTTAAATGTGCCCAGGTCCTTTTTATTAACCCAGCGACTGTGTGATATGATAATGCACTATAGCTACAAGTAACCCATGCAGATTCCTTGATGTGAGCAATATGCCGACAACTCATTAGTACAAAGGTGTCACGTGAGATGAAGTATTATTAATCACAGTGACACACTCCACATGCGAATAATCGATCACAATGACACACATCAGAATACATGTGTAACATGTACATCCTGGGGTCACCCATCCCACAGACATCCTGTCGGCAATGGAGAGCAAAATTGAACACGGAGTGTAAACATTTTTTAAGAAGAAAATGAGGAGCTGGTGATGAAAGGAGGAAAAGGGCAGAGCAATACGCTGGGCAAAGGAGAAAGACTGATTAAGTAAGATAGAATGGGAGATACAGGTGGGTGTGGTGACAAGGGTATGAGGGAGGGGCAGGACAGGAGATGCTGTATCCTCACACCTGAGCACACCTGGACACAGGTGAGCAACCTTAACACCTTTGAAGTCCACCTTGATCACCACACCTTGGTGATACATGTATAAGGGCGAGGGAAGAAGTCTTAGGGGTATAGGCCTATGTATGGCTCTCGAACTGGGGTTGTCATGGGTGGCGAGGACAATAAAAAATATCTCTATGTAGCAAAGCTCTGATATTAATACTGAGAGAAACAGAACAGCCATTCAGTTTATTTCATCTTCGACTCAGGGGATTTAACGACAGTAATGGAATTGACCGAGCACAACGATTCCTGATAATTATGTTCATTTTAATACACTCCCTCAAATAATATTAAAGGTAGATTTTGTAAAGGCATGTAACGGTCTTTGGAACTTGAAAACCCATAAAACCAGAAAACCATGAAGACTTTGATTCCTGCAAAGACACATTTGGTTAATTGCATACATTCTGATACATATTAGAGGACGTATCTAACTTTGGTTTATTACCATTTGTTCCCCATGATACTCCTTGAAATGCACTTGTTCACTTGCAATGCCTTGCCTTGCCCTCAGGGGATCGGGATGGGTAGGTAGCATGGAAACTTTATTCAAACCCAAGTATTCCCACGCAGGGAAGAGAATGCTCTCTTTTATTCGGTCACTGGTTTGGGGCTAATACTCAAACAATTATAAACCAGTGTAAAGGCATTGAACCAAGTAAAGATGGGGTTTATCATTATAACAACGTATGGAGAAATTGAAGATTTGTGGGAATATATTAAAATGCTAACACTAAGAACATGTCAATCATTGATACCGTGATAGAAATCGATTTATTGTTTTAACATAGATTGTCGGCTCTCACATATATATTGGATTTATCGATTTACTTATCAAATTAGAAATATACAAAATATACTAAAGTGCTTTGAAATGGCAAGTGATATTTGATAGTACATTTGTCATTGCAGAGTGTACGATGCCCGGATACGATGTCAATGATACATGTACAAGCACTGGTGAATTCCCACTGGTGCATTGCAGAAGACAGTGGGGGTGAGATCGGATGCCGGTGTCAATTTGATAGATGAACTGATGTTGTTTTTTTTCTGGCATTGTGTATTGTACATTATGGGCAAAGTGAATAATATGTTGACGAGTGGATCGAGGTGTACATGTGTGCATATGTTCAATTGCACTGAGATGGGGACAAACCCATTTTTCACCATGGGAAGGGGGTAAATGTGACTAAAAATTGAACGTTTTGGATATTTTTCATTTCAATTAGGTGGGTAAGGTCAGGATCTTGCTTGGAAACTATGGTTTTGCCCATGTATGATTAATATTTAAAGCAGCAGACTACAAAATATAAGCTTTTTATGGGGTATTTCGAATGTTTTTTCATAGTGCTCCCACTGGTATGGGGCAAAGTAAAGAGAAAATGCATTGGAAATGTATAAATTTTTTATATTTCCACTAGCCCCCAATATTTAGCATTATATATAGTCAATTCAAGGACTATTCCCCTTATCTGCCTGGAGTTATTGCTAAAAACCTTGTGGTGTAGGTAAAGTGGAACCATACGTGCCTCATTCTTTAATAAATGATAGTGGGGAGAAATAAATCATATTTATCAAATGCAAAAATATAATTAGAGAGCCTTAGGTGTCAACTATCAGTCATTAGGTAAAGAATTTTAGATTCATTAACATTATACCTCAGTATTGCCATATGTGAAATTGCAATGTGATTTGGTGTAGTTTTAGAGGAACCATACGTGCCACATAAAGTGATTCCTCCAGTGCATAGTTATGGGATTTCCTAGAGATGCATGGTCATAAAGATTAACCACTTATGCACCTATCTACATGTAAATATTACAGTCTCATTATACAACTCAATGGAAATCTATGGCAGTTTTTCCATGTCAGGAACCGTACGTGCCACATGGAACCATACGTGCCACAATATGTATTATGCCTGAAATATCATGAATTAAGAAGTTTTGTTGTAATGACAGATTACTATTATAAAAGGGCAATGCCCAGCATCATGTAAAAATGATATCATGTCAATGTGTTCACTTGATGGTGGAAAAATTAACTCCCCAAAAATGAGCCTATTTTGACCAGAATCCCATAGGAACTAATGCTAAATAATGAAATTGACTCTAAAATTGGCAATTTTTGATATTAGTGTTCCCAATTTTCAGGGTAGGTGCCTCAGTGCGCCAGTATTTTAGACAAAAAATTTCAAAACAATCCAAGCAGTTTCATTTTTACCGCTTAGTGAGCCCTGTGTGACCCCAACTCAGTGCAATTGACCATATACATGTCCCATATATGTTATCATTATATTGCACTTTCCTTCTGATGTTTCAGTGTCGGATGCAAGAAACTAAAGATACATACTCCTATAATTTGAAATTTTTTTTATATATATATAAAGCATTAAAAATGATTTAAACAATCAATTCACACAGACTAATTCATGCACCATGACTGCATTAGATTATTTTAGATAATTGCACCTGATCAAGTCCCTAGGAGGCAGTATGTCATTTTACTCTGCTGTAAAACTAGACAGTATTGATAATCATTTCCATATGCAGTTCATGCCCTTTTAAAAATGCCCATATACCCTATACCCTTCCCTACCCGCACTGTTAGTGTAAATCAAGTACATGTCAACTTTCCATTAAAGGAATGGTTAGAAGAGAAGGCCTAAAGGTCAGTCAGGGGAAAAACTCACATTTGACAGAGTCAGTTAGAGCAGTTCCTGACCCCAACCAGTGAGCAGCTCAAACAGTGTGTGCTGCTCCATGAGCTGCTCCCCGCCATGTTCTCAGAACGTGATATGTAGTAAATCAGCCCCCAGCTGTGGCCTACCTCCACATGGGGGGAGATACATGGTGAGGCAACTCCTCTCTACATTGCTGCATGCATGGCTGCAGATCTATTTCAGCCCTGGTATATGAAGGCCTCATTAAGATAACCTAGGGGGCAGATAATATGTCCCCAGCAGGTGATATTATGGGGATTCGTATACTTCCCAATGGGTGATTAAATTTGAGTTAATTGGCCTGTGCACTTCCATACCCAATGCAGATTATAGAATGTATTGACATGTATATCAATGTATTCATTTTAGACGACCAGCAACGAACTTGTATGAAGATATTACTTTTCTCCCGTCGTTCCAAATAAGAACTTCTCTTGACCTCTTTGATGAATACCAGCTTCAACCTCTTTTCCCTTTCTTTGCTTTATGATTGATGGGTGTGCTGCGATTGTGAGCACGGAGGGACCTGTTTTGTGAGAATCCCCCTCTGATAACTGTTGACCCTGGAGGCAGGGGGTAGGGGCTCGCTCCATGCTACATACCAACTTGTTCAACCCCAGGGGATTCCCCATCAAACCAGACAGCGACAACAAATTATATCATGGAGAGGTGGAGGGGAGGTCTCGGTAGACCACGTGGTGAGGGAGGTAGGCAGAGTGGGATATCAATCATATTATCATTTCAATTTTACATATTATTTCATTTTGCAGACTGATAAAGAGTCTCCATCCCCTAAATGTTTTCTCAGTGATGATCGACTTTTGCTGTCATGAAGTAGGAAAATCCCATCTCAAGGAAGATAGACAGATAAAACGGGGACCGGGAGAACAGAGCTAGAGGGAGAAAAATCAAGGGAACTCAGGCTGGGAGTCATCTCTGCTGGTAGGAGATGGAATACGATCTGGATCTTCAAAAGTAGGAAGTAAGTGGGAGTAACAGACACAATGTTCATGTCCCCTTTGCTGACTCCCACACCTCCAGCACCTCAGGCCCCCTGGTGTGGTGGTTTATGCCTTCCCACCTGCTAAAACAATCGTGCCCCCCTGCTGTCACTAAGGCCATTTACAAAAGACACAAGAAACCATTATTCCCTACACTCTGTGATAAATATTACCCAAATGCATCCCCAACTCCGACCAACATGTATTGCCATAATAGGGAGTGTGTTAGCAGGGTGTGGTGCTCGTTGTGTAATGGATTGAAATGGTGATTTACAGCAGGACTTGTGAACATTATTGGCTGTCACGATCCTAAGGACATTGGGCTAATGGACAAAGTGTGGCCGTGGAGTGAGGTGCCAGAGGGCTATACATTATAAAATCTGTGTGTGTGTGGTGTGGGGGGGGGGGTCGTGGAGAGCAGCTACATTGAGTAACTGTTATAACCGTGTATGGACAAAAAATAAACTAAACCAGATAGAATTTCAGACTCTGGATACAACCGACAGGAAAAAATAGAGCAGCCATACAAATGCAGCATGGACTCGAACAGGCTGACCATATGGTTCATACATTGGCATGTGCTAAATTTGATTTCCAGTTGGTGGGGTGAATTGGTTTAGTTTCCGTTTAGTGACTGCACATCGAAGTATTGTGAACGTAACTGTTATTTACTGTGCCTCTGACTATTCAGGATTGCTTCTTGACACAAAAGAAAATACCGTTTCTCTCGACCCATGAAATGTGGTTAACATGTTGATGTATCAATCCGAGGTGCTAGTTCTTTTTCAACATGGTTTTACGACTCTTGTTTTACTCTGATCACTGCGGACATGTTACAACCAGAGACTACAAGACCATGCTCTAACCTAATACCATTCCTTATTGCACTTGCTCAGAAAGTGAACAATAACTAGAATCCTATAGATCAATTGTAACACACTTCTTACGAGAGCATCTTTTTACAAAGGCATAGCTCGGACGGTAGCGGGTATAGGCAGTACCTTTGATAACAGATGAATAACTTACTTAATGCATTTGATAGTCCACACTTTCCCCTTAAAACCTTTCCTTACTAGATGTGACAAGTAGGAGACCTTTCAGAAGTTTAGTGTGACATTACATCCATCTTCTGTTGTCCTTAGAACAAGGCAGGTATTGCTTCAGAAGCCAGATCACTTTTAGTACTAACTCGAGTCTTATCCCTTTAAAGACCATATACTGTATTAATGCACTAAACATTTGGCATAATAGTGCATGAATGCAGCCATGACAGGAAAATGTAACTCGATAGAGCTACATTCATGTATAATGCCGATCCAATAGGGTTGAACTTGAAGGGTCGGTCGGCATGACCCATCGGTGCAGTGCTAAAGAGTATCCCTATCTCAGCAGTGCATTTATGTAATATGCATTCTAATATGGCAACAAAGGAATTCTGTAACATCATGTAGGCCTAGAAGGGTTAGATGCCAACAGGTTGCAGTGTTTATGTGCATGCCCTTCTTTTCCCTTTTTAACTCATGACCAACTCAACCACCCCCTCTCCCACCCTGCCCTACTCTACCCTCAGGACCCTACTCTCCATGTTGGCAATGTGCACTCTTCAAACATAATGCAAAAACTCTCTACAAGTGCTTTCTATTGTACTGACTCTGCACCATAACAAGTTCTAGACTATTATATATGCCATTCTAAGTGACGGAATCAGGAGTGGAAGACCACAGATTAATTTCCTACCTCACACAAAGTGCAGATTGCTAACACCAATGCTGGGGAATTCATTTCTGGTGTTTTAGGCCCTTTAAGGGCTGTACAGTCCTTGACAATGATCTTTTCTTTCTTTTTTTTATGGGGGGGGGGCTATACATTTATCCATCATCTTGACCCTATGAACTTGGTGTCCTTCTGTAAAATGGGCGATATGATGAGCAGTGCAGTGCTGGCAGGTCAATCAATAACATTGCAGAAATAATAAGAATTAACCGTTGAATCTACCAGGCATCCTCATAAAACTAAATAGTGAACCACCGTAATCGTATTATTAAACTATTATTTTGACAACATTGTTTTACAGTGCAAAGTTGTGACAATCTCTTGCCCAGTTTCAGGGTGAAAAGTAAGGGTGTGTCAGAGATGCAATAAGTACCTTAAGAAAATATCTATGGAAAAGTGTGGGTTCACATGTGACTCTACCACATGTCACCAGGGCGCGTGACGAGTATTTCGTTGTCACTCTCGCATCACATACGTGGTTCACTCCCTCACTCTGATATTTGAGGAAATTGAGCTATGATATGCTCGGAGAACATATTGTAACTCATCCAGTTTGGGATCGCGAGTAAAAAACAAACAGATCCTACAACAACTGAGGAACCCCTCCCCCCTACCTTCCACTGTACCCCAGCCGGCTTCAACCCTTCCCACCCTACCCCACCCAAAAGCAACGCTTCTCAGAAATTTTGCTGACAAAAACAGGGAAAGACCGCTGAAATTGAAGGCATTATGAATGGGATTGGTTTGTGTGCTTTACTGCAGTCTAAGAAATGCCTAAGCGTGTTAACATGAAACCTGAACCGGGCCAAGACTGGCTCTGAATTCAAGACTCACGCATGCTCGTGAAGGTTGATTTAAATAGATAAATAAATGTAATCGAAAAGGATTTGGAGAGGAGCTCGGGAGAGGAGTATTTACTATACACCTTGAGGCCATGGTGTGACAGAGGGCCTAAAACTAGGGGACCCTGGAGGAGTTTTGGGTGGGGACTTGTTGGCCGTACCATATGTGGGGAGCAGACAGGGGGTCACACATCTGTGACAGGTCAGGTGGGCATAGACACTAGGGAAGCAGGAGGGTGTTAGACTGGAGAGAGCCGTTTTAGACCAGGTCATGCTTTATCAGTTGTGGAGGGACTAGTACCCTTTAGACCAAATTCATAAGATGGAAGGAACGATCACACTTCTTTGTTATATTAAGAGAAAAGACCACCCTTTTTTCATGATGATCTCTTTTGATAGTTATTGTATCAAATAAAAAGATTCTGGGGTACACAATTCCAAATATGATGTAATATGGGCAGGATGTAGGCTTATCTGCTGCATTTTATGACGTCACAATTGCTCCAAATGCACCAGTTACTGCATTGATTAGGCTTGGTAACTGATACAAATAGGTTCCTATTATATTAAAGTGCAGAACATCATTATATATCCCGTCAGATACTTAAGTTAAGATGCCAATTATCAAAAGAAATACACAAGCTTTTTCAAAAGTCATATATTTGTATGTTGATGATTGGTGATGTACAGTCAATAATGTGGTGCATTTGACCGATTGTGACGTCATATCAAGTATCAGGTGGACCTGCTTCTTGGTCTTGTGATAGCAGAAATGGTGCTATGTATACCAGAATCTTTTTATTCCATACATAGCCTACGAAAAGAGGTTATCATGAAAATAGGGTGGTCTTTTCTTAATGGAATAAGATATGGTAAACCAACCCAAGTGCTGACTTATCCATGTATCATTCCTTTTATACCACAAGTCTAACATATTAGTTAAATTCCATTTCATTTCACGGGAAAAGTCTTTGAATCCCATTTATTCTGATGTGTGTCATAATAGCAGTGCGGTTATCCACTTCTAAGACACTCATTTTCTAGTGCCTAAAGTGGACAACCGTGGTATAAGGAAATAATATTGTAGTAGCCCCGCAAGTCTCCAGTATCTTACTCATGGCATGTCCAAAATACCTGTTACTATCAGTGTTCTGGACCTTTGTCTATTTGTAAAGGGTGCCAGAACTGAACCAGATGCGTGTCTGCAGGGAGGGGAGAGGGGTAAGTTACAGGTTGTGACGGTGCCATAAGGTCATCAGTAGGGATTACATATAGCATCCCTGCCTCATTCTACCCTCCCTGTATCACCCACCCTCCACCCTCCCTCCCGACATGGCTTCTCCAGGGTCCTACTGTCATTTCCCGCCCTATCCCTGGGGTAGCTACCTCCAGGGGTTTGGTCACAGGCGGGTCACAGGTCAAACTCATCCCTAACCCATATTTTTTTCCCTTGAAAAGGTACTAAGTTGATTTGTAGTCACTGATCAGTGATCTTAGTTCCGTAATATAAGGGGGAGCAGGTCTGTCAGAGTAGATCTGTTGTGGTCAACTTAAATGTGCCCTGTTACCGGTAAGTGTTGTATCAGATCTAAGCAGAACAACACATGAATAAATTCTATATGGATTGTTAAAGAATAAAAAATCGACTTTAATTTGGTAGTTCAAGGGCAAGATAGAACCCGAGCACATGTATTTGTACACTTTCACCTTCATAACTCTGGCCCAGTGTGATATTTGCACTGAGCCATTCCAAAACATTCATATTTCTTTCATTTCTATCCAAAGCCAACATATCAGCAAAGCATTTCTCTGGCACCCCAAGGTTTCTAACCATATAACCTGAAAAGTGTGTCAATGAGTTTTACATCAAGAACTTGATGTAAACGCCCTTTTTCCAAATCAGCAATGCTGTAGGAGAATGACATGCATGTTAGCCAGTATCCAATGGGGCTGCGTGGACATACATCCAGTCTGTCTGGTTGAGCAGCTTCGTGGTGGTCTCAAACTGTCTCAGTCCAAATAAAACCCATTCCGTCTACAGTGAGTTGTTTTCTTGGAAGACAGTATTGAGGTAACAGGAGGGGTAACAGAGGGGAAAGACAAGACGCCCCAGCCGTTATAGCCACCCCTTGTTGTGATGGCCCTTGTGACCTAAAAGAACTACACAACAATAACCCATGTTGGTCATGAGTTTGTTGTTTTCTGCTTCCATAAATATCGTATTGTTTTTGGTTCTACTTGCACCAAGAGTAGGGGAGACCGGGGCACAGTGGGACACTTTTGGTCAGCGTTGCTCTCCTGTTGAGATACTTAGGAGAAACAAACAAGTCATGGTCTCAAAAAATACCCATGAATAGTGGCTACAACCATAGAATAGTAATCAATTTCTAACTAAAATAGATTTCATGGAATTGAATTTTTCCTGGAAAAAATAATATGTCCCAGTCTGCCCCAGCACCAGGGCACAGTGGGACATATCAAATATCATTATCTAGGCACCCAAAATGTACATTTATACAGACATGAATTACTTTCCAATGGGTATCCTCTGTATAGATATGTTTACCTAATCTGCTTATTAAGAGCACAGTAGTGAATATCCATATTTGTGAGAGCACTGGGGCACAGTGGGACACTCCTTGCCAGATTTGATAAAAAAAAATGAAATACATTTATCTATGTACATTACTTCATCAAATTCCTTATCAATCTCATATTTAAGGCTTAATTTTTAGGAATAAGGTTGTTTTGGGCACATTATGACACCCAGGACTCAAATGAATGTGTCCCACTGTGCCCTGAAAATGACTGTTGTCCCACTGTTCCCCAGGCATACTTTCTTCAGATCTAAGGATATAACTTATGGCACACATAACTTGGGTGTTGTGACATTCAGTCCAAAGTTAACATTTTTAGTTGTAATTACATGAATACAAACATAAACTTCATATCTTTGAAATTCTAGAGAGGAGAAGATAGACAGGTCATTGGTAAAATCTTACTTTGACCCACAAAAAGGTGACATAAAGCAACCCAGGTAAAGTGAAGCAGAGTGTTAACAAAAGTCTGGTATAGAGAGAAGGGGCCTTCCATATGACTGTCTTTGGTAAAAAGGCTTAAAAGATTTCCTTTCTTTTCTTAGAAACATGATCCACTGTCCCACTGTGCCCCATGTCCCACTGTGCCCCGGTCTCCCCTATGATAAAGCTAGTATGAGCCAGAGTGGGGTTCACTTAGGGTTCACTCAGCAGCCTCACCCTTTTGTTTGCAAATATATGTATATCGTATAGGTATAAAAAGAAATTTCAAGACACTGTCCAAATCTAGACCTAGACGCAGCATGGCATCCAACTCTGAACCCTCTGTGCCTCCCGGATCCCATAGGCCACCCCTTCTGGGTCCGCCCTTGATGTCACTGTAGTGAAGGTTGAAGAGGACCTTGAAGTGATCTACAATGTATATACTAAACACACCGGAGAGCTGACTGCTTTGTTAAATCAAAGTAGCCAGCCTATGGGTAACGGGTTGTATTAAATAAAAAACATGACACGACTAAAAATTATCTTTAATTACTCACAAGAAACACCATATGGGAAACTTGCATCCTTCCAAGAGCTACTCACTCTTGACCCATCTTCACCAGGCGTTACCGCTGCGACCTGTCATACACCCCCCCCCCCCCATCCCATACCGTGTGCCTTCCGTTCAATATGTCACGGTGACGTATAATGACGCCAGCTGACATTACACTGCACTAATGCTAGATGTGTAACCGTGTATACCATCATGCCGTAACTTGGATAGGATGACGTAGCTGTGACATTACGTCAAGCACGTGTAGGGCGCGTCCTGCGTCCCCCTGACTGCGCACGCGTCAACACTATTGACACCTGGTGTCAATTAGGTGAAACATTCTCGGACAGTTGGACTGGAAACCTTCGTGTGACCCCCGTCCCTCCCCTCACTCCTATCTCACAAAACATCCAAACCTGCAGTATATCACAATAATGCCGGGGCCTAATGCAAGGAGTCAGATGTTTTAGACCCAATTCTTAGATACGGTGGAGACACTAACACAAAGATCCATGCATACTGCGTACCCCTGCCCGCGTCTATCATACATGCGTTCTCTCATCCATGTACGATATAGCATGGGTTGCCATCCTGTCAGCATTTATGGTTGGATTGTGTGCGTGTGGGGGAGGGGGGTATCCAGGGTCCGCGAGCAGCTTTGGAGGAGCTGTGAGGTCACCAAGCCCTAGCCCTACTAGTAGATACAGGCTATACTAAGATGCCATACGTGAGCTACTCACCAACTCGGGTCCTTCCAGTGACTAAATCTACTGGTTTCTGGTGACCTGACCCATATACATGCATGTTGTCCCTGGATGTTGTCATATCAGTATGTATACACTGGACAAAAGAAAATGGCTAAACGCAGAGATTTTTTCATTTATTTTGCAGTCTTAGTCCACGCCTTCCAGGCCACAAACTAGCCCTCTGTGCGGGGCGGTTCGATGTGGGATATGATGGAACCCATTCAGCTCAGGGGTGGAATTTAGCCAAATTTCATATAAACAGGTACAGATCGATATTTACTGGATTTGCAAACAAATTTGTTATGGCAATGGGTGGTTTCTGGCACAAGGCAAGATATCCAACCTTTGATGTTTACTCTCTAAAATTGTAGCACACAAGTCCCTGTATTTGAAATGTAAACAGTTGTCAGCAGTCCTAAGCAGTACTCCCAATGACAGAGCAGCATATGGAGCAGCTCGGAGGTAGCCCAGCTAGTAGTACATGTAGAGGTAATCATGGGCTGATAAAATTTGTAGACAGATAAGAACAGTCATGTCCATGCTGTTCTTACCAGCTACATATCAAGTCTTGATGACAGATTGCCACAGAGACAAGAGATGGGTACAATGTACATGGGTATCACAATGGGTGTGAACTGACAGTCAGTCACAATATTGTGATTGTTCATCCCGGACCAGAAGGAAGTTTTATACTTCCAAATTCGGTGGCTACTGAGAATATACTGATCAACCACTGCATATTTCAGTAGCCACTCATAGAATGCATGCACTCCCAAAACAACTGACATAACACTGCCTTTTCAGTATTAATTCGGTAGTCTACTGACTCTCAACTTAATTTGCAGTATGAATGCAGTACCCTATTGATCCTCTACTGGTATCACTCTGTCCATTCATATGGGGTCGTGATGGTCTTTGATATATATGTACTACAGTAGTGATTGAAGATACGCATGTATGAAGGTGAGATTTTACTCACTGCCAGTAATAAGGGCCTGATGTAAATAACTGACTAGCAATTCTTTCTTTGTCACCTTCATGACAATTTTCAAATATTATAATGAAATAATATTCAAAATAGGCAATTTACTCATTCTAATAAAACTTGCCCCCTCCAAACTGAATCAAAAGCACACTAACCTACGCTGTATTTGACCTAGTACAGAACCCGCAAAGTCCTTGTTAACACTGACAAGTTGAGTCCTTGTGACAGTTTGATCACTTAAGTGCTGCATAACATAATTATTGCATTAGTTGCACTTGGAGTAATGATACAGGAATGTAGCAGTCATAGCGGGTTGATGCACTCCTGAGGCATGACTGCAGCCCCTGGTAAGCAGACTCACCTGGCCTCAATGTCTTACATGGTGAAAAATGGATGAACCTGTAAAACATTAAAGCATCAAAACACAATGATACCCTTAAAGGGTTTCAGGGGTACCTGGGGGTACCTGAGACAGGTAACGGTACAGACTCCTCCAGGGCAGTGACCTCCTCACGCAGGTGGCCTGCAGGTGGCGGAGTGAAACAATGGAGAGGTGCACACTGGAGCACCATGAGCAGGAATGTGCCCTTTGTTGTAGTGATCACGTGACAGTGGGAGGTGGTGCCCCCTGGTGGTCATATCTCACACTAGCACGTGCACAAACCTGTATACCTGTACGTGGCCTGGTTTTAGGTCATCTTTGTGTGTATTCATGGTGTACATTGAAGTAAACTTCTACTGGAGATCCCAAATAAATTATGGCCACTTTCACAATGCTTTCTCTCTTACAATTAAGTATGTGATACTAACACTGAATAGCTGCATGTATTGGACAGCGCTCAAAGATGCAGTACATTTACCAAATTTGAAAGCAATTGTAACTACCAACGCAAGATCATAGCATCCTTGACGATTTAAACATGGTCCGCTTCCACTGATGTGGAACAGTCCAAAACAAAATATGCTGACCAATCAGGCAAAATGACTTCAGCAATCTGTTATTATTACCTTTTCTGTCTGGGTTTATTATAGTTCACTAGAGTGTCTCTTTATGAATTAGAGAAGTGCAAGAAATGAAGAAGTAAAGCCTATGTCAGATGCTTACCTAACATGTGGTATTACCTGTCTGCACAGTGCTGTCTATAGAGGCTAGATTACAGCTAGTTATCTTTTCAAATTTGTTATTGAGTATTCTCCAATATGACTGACTCCATAAGCCTACGTCACTTGACAA
This sequence comes from Acholoe squamosa, assembly GCA_949317995.1. Classification (NCBI taxonomy): domain Eukaryota; kingdom Metazoa; phylum Annelida; class Polychaeta; order Phyllodocida; family Polynoidae; genus Acholoe; species Acholoe squamosa. Next base: position 33,030,959 of record OX439044.1, read on the forward strand.
TGGTCCTTTACAATCAATTCATGGAAACGTCTTGACGCCACATGAAGCAGGAAAAGCTGACGTGAGTATATGAGGCTATAGCCAATATGAGGCTTACCAGGTAATTGCCTGCACATAGCTTACACTGCTTATTACCCAAAGTCACCTCTGCTAACTTTTAATTAGTATTAGTGGAGGTAAAATCAACCAAACCAAACCCAAAGTCACACCTGTAGCTGCTGGAGGTGTGACAATGTCACACCTGCCATAGGCTACCCGCCACCTGGACTGACCCTGCTACCTCGATACCGCTTACCCGGTAATTACCTTTTAAGAGCATCATAGTGATTTGATGCATAGTGCTCAATGGTCATCATTATGCATGGATGCATCACTGCCATGTTTTTCATCTGTGTTTCCCTTATGTACTCGTATCACCATGTCGACCCTTCGGGAGCGTATCAACCCCGAAGAGTTGGCATGATACTTGAATGCCTTTGCAGCCTCCAAGGGTTAATATCCCACCCATCACTCATCCCAAGACTCACGTAGGGACTTGTGTAGATTCAGGTTAATGAATTCCTCATAAATAGGGAGTCAACTTGTGAATGTTTCATGGGACGTTCATTGCATGTGGGCTTTTAATGTGAAAGAAATACCATGCAGCTCATAAATCTGTCACGCTGAAAGTGAGTGATTGGTATTGAATATGACATAAAAATCCATGTGCCGGTTACATTTTATGTAGTTTATGCAAATAGATGTTTTGCGTCAATTATACACTGTGGTCGGCAGACTATATATTCTAACAGAACTTAAATGATTTCCAGAACCCAAACCACACATAACCGAGTTCAAGACGTTTTACATAGGATTCCCATACTAAGGTACAGGTTTTTAGCAGGACATTGATAAACCCCACAGCATGGGGCCTATGCATATAAACCTTCCTTTTACTTTTTGTACTAATACTGACAATAGGGTATTGTGTCAGCAGGAGGTGTAGACCCTACAGTGTTGATTTACAATGGTTTACAATGTTGCCCATACATGGAATCCACCTTATGTTTAGCGGCTTCCATGAGACAAATACTCATAGGGGATGACGGTGGGAGAGGTGGGTTGGGGGAGGGCTTTTTTTCTTTCTCTTCTTATTTTTACCTGGTTTTAGGAGGCGGGGGGGTTCTCGCTGTTCCCCGCTGCGTTCAAGGCATTCCATGCACACTGCCTTAGGAACCAGCGAAAATTCCCTGGCCCCCATGGGCTTCAAAGGTAAAGCCGGCAGCCTACCCTGAAGACAATAGCACTAATGGCTATCTATGGCTGGGGGCTGGACATGAGTGGACACTGGATGCCTGTGCTGACCACTACCCATGAGGTTAAACCCCTTTATTATGGACCCCCAGTGCCTTCAGGTAGGAGGGAACCTGTTAGGGGGTAGGGACAGCTCTGTTATTAGCAGCGTTTAGGACAAGGTGGTACACGGGCTTAACTGGAGGGCACGTATGGTTGTTGGACAGTGGCCTGCTGGTGGAGGCAATGGTCAAGCAGTGCTCTGGTTTCGAACCCTGTAAGGCCTACACAATACGTTATATTGTGCTATGTCTTTTGCTGTGCTTACTCCACAACTGCATCCATGTGGTATGCCAACACCACTGGTTTGAAACAATCAAAGGTCCTCACGATACACCACTGCAGTACAGTCTTGCCAGCATTACAACAGTGCATCAGGACAACAAGTTAATCTAGCCATGCAGCCCCAAAGGGTTAATCCCCACCCAGCATACCTCATCATCACCACTTCTACCCCATCTTCATTTCAGGAATCACAACCAAAGGCTTCCACCTGAATCGGGACTGAACGCTACCCTTATAAACTCTCCAGTATCGCTCAAATACACCTATTATCGCCGACTCCCATTCTCTCTACTTAGTATTGAGCCTACCGACAGGTGCCACTTTGAGGAAATCGCCAGCAAATTTGGGCCCTTCATTGGCCAAGGCAATCTTTACATCTGACTCTACAGGAGGTGGTTGAAGGCATTATCTGACTATGTCGTGTTAGGGTGGGTATAATGGGTCAGATATCAAGGACCTCTTGGCCAGACATAGTGATTAACATGTCAATATAGGACTGCAGGTATTGGTTCTTGATATTCACTAACTTTTAATTAAGTATGCCCTGTTGACATCAATATTCAGGCGACCATCAATACAACTTAACCCCCAAATCATCGAGGGACCTGTTGAAGACACATGGTCAAGTCAGTTTCATTTCTGGTGAACCCTCCATACGCACTTGTACTTTCTGAATCTGGATTGCTCAGGCAAAATAGAAGTAATTTTGTCTAAAAATGGTAGTAAATCTTACAGACACAGCTGACATACATGGTTATGTGAAATTAATGTATTAATTTATGATGGTACATGTATTGGACGGGTTGCTGGGAGCTGGGAATGCCTGTACCTTGTTCCCTCTGAATTGCAATCCTGCTGAGCCTCATCCCAAATGCATCCTGCATGTACTAGCAGCCACACTTTGTCTTTTAAATAATCTGAAGTTAATGCATTGTGCAATACCCATTGTCTTCGACGTCAGCCATTGTTGCCATTATGAATACTTTCTATAGGGTACTCCCCTGAACACATGTCACTGGATTAATATGCCTGTATGTAATACACACGTACTATTTATTATATATACCTGCAAAAACTTATACAAGGGGCAAGTTAGGTATGTATTAAGCCGCACTACACAGACGTGTAAAAAGGGGGATTATTAAAGGACAATTCATTACAAGTGCTTCTGGGGACTTAAAGACGTTGTCCAAGGACGCGTGTTACAGGGCTTATTTAGAGGCATTCCTCTATCAATCACACCCACACAATGTAGTGGATGATAAAGAATCAAATAACGATGGGAGGCCTATAGGTCTTCAATCTTTTAGCTAGGACTCGCTCATACAAGGCCTGATCAGGCGGAAAGTGGGCCTTACAGGCCGGGGTAGATCAAAAACGTGTTGGGGCGTGTTGGGTTGACCTAAGGATCAGGGCAAACATCCCGCTGACCTCCATCATGAGCCTATACATGGGGGGTAATAGTAGGGGCAGGTGGTAGGGCTGCTCCTCCTCCTTTCGGATGTGTGAAAAAGCCAAATTATCCAAGGCTCTATGCTGGTAAAAATGAAGAGCTTGATTCTATGTACTCCATTTTCAGTAGACTATGGATGATGGTAGTTAAGAATTATCCTATGTTTGAAGCGATTTCCAAACCAATTTAGATCTAATACTGGTACATACGTGGAGAAGAGTCCTAGCCTACAATATCATGAATGTCAAATGTTTCTACCTTAACCTAACAGGTTTACAATAATCAAATCATCCCTTTATCAATAAGGTCATTGGGGGCGGTGGGGGATAGTGACCTGGGATTTGGGGCCCCGCCCCCATCGAACCCACCTACATGTACGTTAACAGGCACAACACCTGTCATCCTCACCCAACCCCTCCCATAAACCTGCAGTTACTAAACTGAAGTATACACAGCGGTTGTTTTAGACGTACGTACGTGTGTCATTCACATCTTAAATAGTGAATTTTACCAGAATTTCAAACATGTTACCAGGCTAAAGTTCACGTACATGTTCATGCCAGGTGGAGATCTCTATTCTTTAACCCCATTCTATCATCTCCAAAATACCGATCACACAAAAAGAGAGAGCAAGGAGTCTTCATGTGCATGTAATGATGCAGCGGAAATCTGAAGGGTCTGCATCATTGTTAGTTGCACACTGAGGTACAACTTTACAGTACATAGATTTCTTAAACGCTTGACTCCAGCACCAAATGAGATTTTAACATGATTCACCATATATCTCACTGCAACATTTGATATGTAGAATCAACATGAATTAGCAGGCTTATCTTTAAATGTCACTATCGGGCTATAACAGAGACAAGTGTATGTGATAATACCCACTAACATTGACACCAATCTAAAACAGACTCCCATAATGATGCCCAACGTGCAGGACACACCTGTAACTAACGACCTGCCTATACCAAGCCAACAGCTATTTTACTAGAATACCAATCACATACAGTTGTGACACCAGTCCTACTGCTACATACAGTTACCTACACTATACTACTCACCCCCCCCCCTTACCCATAAACCCAGGTGACCTATGCCCTGGAGTAGGACCTCGGTAGGGGACTGGGCGTGGCCAAGGTGGACACTGGGTGTATACCTGAAGTGACCAGGGGTCACAGGTGAAGGGTCAAAGTGCATGCCGTCACCACTGACCAGCTGGGCATCCCCCCCCCCCCACCAACACACCTGACTGTAACGGTGATTAGAGCACGTTTACCTTGAAGAAATGTAGGTGGGAAGGTAGGCGTTGGACAAGATGTCAACTATGGACATTGTATAGAGAAGAAAAGGGTGGGTGTGGTAAGAGAAAGGGGACGGTGTGACTCGGTGGAAATTTGGTCTAGACATGCATGTCTTCGTCAACTGACAAGCCATGAACCAAGGAGACATGGAAGGATCGTAAAGGAAAGTGGAAGGTCTGTATCTTAAAACATGCACATCTTGCGGTGTCACTTGTGCTCTGCAGAATTAAACATTATACTCGAGCCACACAATTAGTATCTACACATGTAAAGAGGCGGTCAAAGTCTTAAGTAGCCAGGCATTTAATAATGGGGAACATCCACCGGAGGATCCATAGCTACATTTCTTTTTCATAAACTATAGGACTGGTCACAGAGAACACCTGTGACATCGACATGCAGAACAGAATGTTTCCTACGGTATAAGCTGAACAGGTGTAGTGCAGAACTTTGGACTATGTGAGATATGCTGACATCGTGGAGTTCATAAGGAATGTTTTTGGAGTGTTGGCCAGTGTACATGTATCTCTAAGTATGCATACTATAGGGGCATGGCTGGTTTGGACTCAAGTAGCTGTACTTGACATGTTTCTAAGGGTCTGCATGTCTGGCTAATCTTCTTTTTTTTCAACAGAACTGTCACAATACATGATTTACTATTTGCAATCAACTTTATTTATTGTTCTAGGGTGGGGGTGGGGGATAGTTCCAGCTGAGAATTCCGGCATACATTAGCCAGGCATTATCCACAGAATCTAAAGAAATAAGCTATACTTACGTGACTGAAAGCACCGTGGAAATAGGAGGAATTTTATTTTTGGACTCACCTAAAATAGAAACATAATATAGACTCTTATAAACTGTAAATAAGTCATCCCGAGACACTCAACAAAATAAACATTCACGTGAAGGGGCATCAAATCACTTGAAAACTCGAGCGCATTCACACCAGAGATGGCACGTTGAGGTCCAACTGTCACCTTCAAGGGTTTATTCTATTACTTGTCTGGTTTAAGTCTCTAAACCCTCACATAACTAGAACTATTTTTAACCCTAGCAGCATTAAGTTTGTTCATTCGTATCTTTCATTTTTGTAGCAATGGGGCATGTTTTGCTACTTTGCCCAAATTTCTAGCTTTAAATAGACTTGCCCCCTCAAGTATCAGAACCTACATGTATACATGTACGGTTGGTGATGCGTCTTATGCCTTTGCCTTCAGGCCCATTCAAGTAACTTGTCGGTAAGATAATGGAGGGATTCAATGACTAAGACCTTATCTAGATATTTGTATCACGTGACAAAATGACCGTGTCTTGTTCACATGCTTCAGTTAGCTAAGACATAGAAGAGCCCTCTAGTGACGAAAGGCGGCACCATGCCCGTCCTCAGACCTGTCAATGGCCATTGCCCTTCGTCTGCCTGAGGCGACGCGTGGCTATAGTTACCCAAAATGTCTCCATGGTAACCACGCTGTTTCCATGGTGACTATGCCATTACCATGGTTACCGAGTCGTTATCATGGTAAGAACGGTCTCTGGAGGAGGTTATAAGGGCCTCAAGCACATGTCTGGAATCTAGAGTTTCTTTTGATATTCGCAGGTCGCTGCAGTCAGACCATAATGTACATCGGTGGTTATTTCAACAAACAATTTCAAGACAATGCAGGTCTGCACCCGGGGGTCTGCAATGGATCAGTCTGTGCAGACTGCACATAAAGGCACTGGCTCTATTTATTGGACAACCCATGCCCTGGGGTGGAGTGGGGGGTCTGACAGTCGTTCTGTTCAATGTGATAAGCATCTACACCCGGGCATCTACAACAGTTATAGACTTTTGATCTTGTTATTATTAAGAATATAATTTTATTAAGCATGGATCTAGAATAGTAGCAAGGTTTTACCATTCTTTTTTTCAATGAGTTCATTGCCCAAATCATCAACGACAGCCACTATGAGTTGAAGTTGTAATTTATACTCCCCTTATAAGATGAGTTTATAATACAACTCCCATAGATACCAGAATTACGGGTAGCCCTAACCCCATGAGATGATTGCCTTCATATTGAACTCTGCATAGCAGCTTACCTCTCCCTACCATTAGCTACATCATAGGCCGTACATACACGGTCTACAACATAGCAGCTTACCTCTCCCTACCATTAGCTACATCATATAGGCCGTACATTCACGGTCTACAATATAGTAGCTTACCTCTACCTACCATTAGCTACATCATATAGGCCGTACATACATGGTCCACAACATAGCAACTTACCTCTCCCTACCATTAGCTACATCATAGGCCGTACATACACGGTCTACAACATAGCAGCTTACCTCTCCCTACCATTAGCTACATCATAGGCCGTACATACACGGTCTACAACATAGTAGCTTACCTCTACCTACCATTAGCTACATCATATAGGCCGTACATACACGGTCTACAACATAGCAGCTTACCTCTCCCTACCATTAGCTACATCATAGGCCGTACATACACGGTCTACAACATAGCAGCTTACCTCTCCCTACCATTAGCTACATCATAGGCCGTACATACACGGTCTACAACAAAGCAGCTTACCTCTCCCTACCATTAGCTACATCATATAGGCCGTACATACATGGTCTACAACATAGCAGCTTACCTCTCCCTACCATTAGCTACATCATAGGCCGTACATACACGGTCTACAACATAGCAGCTTACCTCTCCCTACCATTAGCTACATCATATGCCGTACATACACTTTCTACAACATAGCAGCTTACCTCTCCCTATCATTAGCTACATCATAGGCCGTATATACACGGTCTACAACATAGCAGCTTACCTCTCCCTATTAGCTACATCATATAGGCCATACATACACGGTCTACAACATAGCAGCTTACCTCTCCCTACCATTAGCTACATCATAGGCCGTACATACACGGTCTACAACATAGCAGCTTACCTCTCCCTACCATTAGCTACATCATATAGGCCGTACATACACAGTCTACAACATAGCAGCTTACCTCTCCCTACCATTAGCTACATCATAGGCCGTACATACACAGTCTACAACATAGCAGCTTACCTCTCCCTACCATTAGCTACATCATATGTGACCCATCCTTACAAAATGGTTCGGAAGTCGCACATGCAAAATGTTTAGTTATTGGCATAATCATTTGCAGCTCATCAAGAGCTTTCATTTGGAATATAACACTTGCATATTTGAACCAGGTGGTCCTCTCTAGATCTTCTGTAGGAAAATTTAGTTGGATCGATTAAAAAATGATTTAACTGAGATAATTGACATATTAAACATTTAATAATCTATGAATCCTATATGATTCCTATGTAATTCTATATAACCATTAAAATTAGATCTATGTCTTTTGGGCATTTGGGACCTAAATTCAATCTAGTAAGCAAGGATTCTGAAAGATATCTACCCATAGGTAAGAAAAATGCTAAAATATCAAAAATGATATTTTCTGACACTATATCACTTGAAAGGGCCATATCTAGGCTTCTAAATGTGCGACTTCAGTACCACTTTGTTAGGATGGGTCACATATAGGCCATACATACACGGTCTACAACATAGCAGCTTACCTCTCCCTACCATTAGCTACATCATATAGGCCGTACATACACGGTCTACAACATAGCAGCTTACCTCTCCCTACCATTAGCTACATCATAGGCCGTACATACACGGTCTACAACATAGCAGCTTACCTCTCCCTACCATTAGCTACATCATAGGCCGTACATACACGGTCTACAACAAAGCAGCTGACCTGTCCCTACCATTAGCTACATCATAGGCCGTACATACTACACGGTCTACAACATAGACATTCCACGACTTAATCTAACACTAAGCCTCTCCACACCATTATCAAACAGAAAAGTCGGCCTCACATTACAATAAGAGTCTCCACCTTATAGCCTCCAGGTATATATATATATATATATATATATATATATATATATATATATATAGGGTCATATCGAGAACTTAAAAGCTGTACTGCCCCTGGACTGTCCTTTCAAAACCCCTATAGTCAACCTTACGTTCGGGCATCTACATTCAGAATAGATAGGACCTTCAAGGTCATTGCCCCTACACAATGGAGGTTAGGGGAAGTCTTGAGTCTCTGTGTTTTTTCTGTCCACAGTTGGTATAGAAACCAGAGGGAACTTAATGCGAAAGGTGGCCAGAGGACCAGTGTCGGCTCTCTTCATGTGACAGTGGGATCAATGAGATTATTCCCTTGTCCCTGCTAAGTGGTCTCTTTGAGGGTGTGTGATAGTGGGTGGGTGGGAGAGTGAGGTAGGAGAGAGGTACATACATGTGTGTGCTTTAGGCTTGGGATAGAGATTCGGGTGGGGTGTTCAGTATTGAAACTGCTATGCCAAAAGGGAATGGTATAGGACACTGCAGTCATCGAAGAGATAGCAGCCTTGAACTCTGTATTGGGGGTTGCCATTCTTATCCATCACCTATTCAAAATTGGTTACTGATAGTGATTACACTTTCAAAAATTTAATATGATACCGTAATCTCCCGCGTATAAGGCGCAGCCCGCGTATAAGGCGCACCTAGAGTTTTGGAAAATTCTCAAAAAAATGAAAAATTCATAACTTTGGTTCTACTGAATGAATTTTCAAAATTCAAAAACCTATGGGTAGCTTGGGCCACCTTGGGCCCTCCTGGGCCCCATTTTGTCCTATTTTGACCAAGGGGGCATGTAAGATATCAAAAGAAAGGTCTTGGTGTCCCCCTTGTGGATCCAATGAGAACTAAAACCCCTCGTATAAGACGCGCCTTATACGCGGGAGATTACGGTATGATATTGAGGATTCGGATAATTTATGTTCTTTTAATGTATTTTAAGTTTTCTGAGAAAAATTGCCATTTTTACCATGAGAGCTAAAAGAGGGTCTGACTTAGGAGGAACATCAACCTACTCCTTTTGGGCAGACATTCCATACATATCTGTAGAGGAGGCAGGCTTGTCTGAGGGGGTATTAAAGGTTTAACAAAACATGGGTGTCCAGTGTCCTAATATTTACATCCCCACTGCACCAAGAGTCACCAATCACTACACCCCTACCGACCCACACCACCCCCATACCTCACAACTACTCCCACTGAACACTACTCAAGCTGCACATGGCAATATTCCTATTTATACCACGATTTCGGCACTTCCGGTGGGTTTATATGCAGTTTAGCCGTGCATTATTCTGCATATACCACCCTTGTGCATTTTTGAAATTTTTGGTATATACTTTTTCGGTGTCAAGTTGGACTTAGAATATTTTTGGAGACGCTGGCGGACATAGAAATTTAGCCTCGCCATTATTTCAATGTGAAAAATCGTCCAAACTCGTATGAGAATTGAACCCCGGCCGCAGTGGTGGTAGGCGAAGGCCTTAGCCATAGCGCCACACTGAACGGTGATGAAACCCAATGCGAAGGTAAATAACTTCTAACCTGGAGTCCTAGTCGTATGTTTTCAATCAGTTTTCGTCCTGAATCCAAGCTTTTCATGTTATAATATCGAAATCCCAAGAAGTTTTCGATCCATAGACGAGGAATACGTGCTAATTTTTTCCATTTTGTTCGATATAAATAAGAATCCATTGATTTTCCCGTGGCCGCTCTGCGCGAAGCCATTGTTTCGGCGTCTTTCTTGTACGACAAGCAGTTGACCTATATCTACATCCGGGCCACTGACACACTTTCGCCGGACAAGGAGGCGGGTGGGAATGGCCGGACCGCGGCTCGCGTACGTTGGGAAAATCAATGGATTCTCCTTTATTTTGAATATATTGGACATAATACGTATGGAGGGATCATCTAGACTATCTAAGGATGTATATGTTTTATTTTGAAGACGTGTCATGGCTGGATTCCATACGAAAAGTGACTGTAAACACGGCGGTACCTGTCCCGTCAAGGAACAAAAACAATGGCTTCGCGCAGAGCGGCCACGGGCCGTATCGCTTGCTTTTACAAAATGTCTTCTCCTGGCTATATTCTTTGGATTACAGGTAAGAAATTGATACAAAATGGAGGAAATGGTGGTATAAACCTATTAGGTGATGCATATCGGGGCCCCACAGGCTGTATATGCTGTATATACCCTCGCCGCTCCGCGGCTCAGGTATATACAGCATATACAGCCCTAGGGCCCCGATATGCATCATCTATTAGCTTAATAATAGGGAAATATTCTATGTAATCAGGGATGAAAGTGAGAAGCCATTGAATATTGGTTTTGAATAGGAATGTACATGTATACATAGGTCTTTGAAACGTAAAACGATGCACACTTTGATAAATTTACCCCTAAATCCTATCCGAACACATCCATACAATCACATATAGACCTATATTGAACTTTTGCATTTTTTTGTGTACTTGGGTGAAAAAATATTCTAGATTCTTGTAGATTCTTCTTTTTAGACTTTTTACATTCTTCCCTCATGTGGAAAAAAACTTTCCATGGAGAGCAACATCCTTACCCAGCTCCGTTATTTGACACCTATGTATCCCAAACGACAAGTGGATACCTGGATATTATCTGATATCTCTGTAATAGATACAACCATTTTGGTCGGGATATCTTGGTGATACGGTATGAAGACAGAGATGGTAGGTCATAGGGTTATCAGACCCAGGGGTCAGAGGTTCTGACCACTGAGGACACTTGGGAAGTAGGTATTTTTTTGTTTTCTTTGATCTTTAAAGCACCGAATTGTTGTGTGCTACATGCGGATATTATCACGTGACTGTTCTTTATTCGGTGATAGATGATTTCTGGCACACTCCCTGGGCAGGAACAACTTGACCATTTCTTCTTCTATTTCGTTTGAACCTCTGTCTGATATTTTTTTATTCTAAGTGGGGGCGGGGGGGGTAGTAATTAAAAGTTGGTGGAGGGGGCACTCCCTGATTCCGAAGTCCCTGGGATCTTCACTGTTGTCCTGACTTTGTTTCCATCAACTGGTACTTTTACTTCAATTTCTCATGAATGCCAAGTATTACACTACAAAGAAATCGTATCGCCAAAGCCATTACATCCCCTAGTCCATATCTCAACTTTATACACCCATCCAGACGCCCCCACTGTTGACAGGGGACGAGTGGTCACTCGCCACAGGCCCTGACCAGACAGGAGATGTAGGGGTGGACAAACGGCCTTGAAATACGAGCCGTGCTCATCCTCTCCAGGCACGCGTTCGTCAACAGGTCCACAAGCCACAATGCCCTCTGTACCCACCCCCACCCCTACAAACACTTGTGTCCCCCTCTGCCGGACACGTGCAAAAACATGCCCCCATGCCCTGTGGGTCGCATATGGACCTGCTCTCTCTCTCTCTCTCTCTCTCTCTCTCTCTCTCTCTCTCTCTCTCTCTCTCTCTCTCTCTCTCTCTCTCTCCTGTGATTTATACTCTATTTCCATTCCCGTTCTAGTTTTCGCACTGCTGGGAAAGGTACGCTAAAATATTAGTCTATTCAGAAGCATGTGGAGGTGATTTGTGTTTGTAGACACTAAACGTCCTTATTCTGCATGCGGCTACTTTTGTGAGCAACAGAAGTTTATAACGGGACTTGCATGCAATCTTCAACGGATATGTAGTGAAAACAGAAAGATATACATGTATAACCATGGTCGATGACAATGCTTTAGTGGTTTAATCTTAATCAAACATTGCTTTTGCATTTGAGAAAGGTCCTTGGTTCAAGATGGCCTTTGAATGCTATACGCTATTACATCCCCTCCTCTATCCCTGTTGAGACCCACCGCAGCAAATTCAAAGGTCGGTCGATCTTCAAACGCGCGATCTTCTAAAACTGCGAGACAGATCCATTAATGCTGGGATTGGATTCGTCTTAAAGGTCCTGACAAACAAACCAAAAAGCTAAAGACTAGTAAAGTTCAAATGTCATTGGTCACTATACCCCCTGCCAGTCGGGTCAGTCGTTTCCAATTCCGTTTTTTCATCCAATTTCCTCCGCTCCTTCCCACATCCTCCCATTGCTTCACAGTTCCCAATACACGCTGATTTCCCCAAGACCCCCCCCCCCTGGATTCACCCCCTACTGCCTTGCTTTGAAGCCATTCTCTACGCCCTTCCACGCATGCGCGCCTCTCCCGATGCATGCTGGGAGTCCTCTCTTGGACAATGAGTGAACTTCCCCACGCCTATGTCCGCTCCTGCGAACCAGCATTTCCGGTTACTACTCCGCCATCGGACTTCTGAAACGCCCCAAAAAGATGAATTGTTCTTTTTGTTGCATGGACTCGCCGACTTAAGGAGGTGCAGGATACAAAAGGGTCGAGCCTGGGTTGCCGCGGGCAGTTTTTTAATTACTACACAGTAATTGTTTCCTCTTAGTACCATCAAACTCCCACCAGGGTATTTGGGACAGGGTTCAACTCGGAGGGCGTGTAAGGTGGATTCTCCACACTTGTCGCAAGGACCCACCCTATATTATATGGTCACTGTGACCACAAGGACCAAAGCCAAAAGAGGCAATCTGAGAGGTATACAAACAAAATCCCCAAAACCCCATATTCTCTCAGCCTCCCCTGCATCCTGCCTTTTAGCACACATCTATCCCTCTTGGAGGATTGCATCTGGGGCGCCTAAGTTGTATTACTTCATCATAAATTGTCAGTAAATACCAAAACCAATTATCAAACAGAATTTGACAATGCATGTAAAAAGTGGCCTGTGATTAGAACTTTATTGAGTTTACACCTCTGTAAGGGCCACCGCCCCCATGAGGGCTTCACCTAGGGTATGTCAAAAATAGTTATGTTTGAGGTAACACAGATATACAACATATCTACGAAATGTCCTTCATTTTCAAGACTACCTCTTTTTGGGAATGTCTTCTAAAAGTCAGCAATTAAATTGCCCAAGAGACATTTGAGCTCCTAAATGGAGAGGGCTTATGTGAAAGATTGGAATGCATGCTTTTACATTTTGTTTTAAATGCTGAGAAATCTGAAAACTTAAAATGAGGAACACCAACATAGAGTTACCTGTACCTGACAGAAATTTCATGTCGTCCCAATTTTTGCCCCGCCAAGTAAGGTTAGCCGAAACAGAGATATACCATTTATCCTTGGATTGGGGCCTTTGTTTGATTTTACCTGAAGCACACCTTTACCATGGAGACAGGTGTTATTTCTTTGATGTAACCGTCCTATACAAAGCTTATGATGTAACCATTAACTGCCTCCGGGTTACACCTGGTCTCTCAGGTATCCCACAGGTAATATGAATACCTTTACACACCTGAGACACTACTTTGATGACACAATCTTCATGAATATTTAATTCCAGTGCTCTATGTGTTGTGGGATCAAAAATAATAAAAGTTCATCTAATTAGGAGCTATAACTTGGGGATACATGGAGCAAGAACATGCACGTAGATTATAAAGTACTACTACCAGGTCTTAATAATAGTAGTGGAAATTCTCAAGAAAAGGGAGCAGTACATATAGGTGTTGTCAATGAGCTAGTACAACATGGTATAGATCTAGTATACCAGGTACATGTTTGTAGTCTGAATACATTAGCAGGTAAATCACCATACCAGACTCGATGGATGTAAGTCCTACCTTTGAGGACATAGCCTAAATCACATCCCTGCTGATCACAGTCCGTAAGGGCCACATCAAGGTTTCTTCCTCTCCCCACTGTGCTCATTATGCACAGGTAAGTGTCCCTCAGTGACCACCTGGTGGGGCACCTGAATACCTACACAGGTACCGCCCCACACCATGATATCTACCTGGTCAGGTACTTCACCTAGGGTACACACCTGGCAGGTACACCTATTACAAAGTGACCAATACCTAACACATGAAATTATATATCAAGCTTTTCACACTCGGACCAGAAAAGTAAGTATGATTCAGGTTACATCTGACCTTCTCGTTATTGATGTATATTCCAGACGTATATGAAATTCCATTCACATGTGAAATAAAAAAAAAAAAAGTATCAACCTTTCACACCTCCCCCAAGTATTCTCTAGATAAGTTGCCAGACATAAATTCAGCGCTATGAATAAGCTAATTGAAAGATATGGGATGTGAACTTTGTATATGAAAATGCACTTGCAACATTCGTCAACATTTGTTGTAAACAAGCGCTGAATTATAGTCTGACTTAGCAGTATACAAGCCATGGGACCAATCACTGAGGGACGCTTCAATAGAGGAACGCCCCCCCCCCCCCCCCCCAGTGATGGCAAAGGGTAAGGGGTATAGTTCTAATCCCGGTCCCTGCACTCAGCACCAAAAGGGGACGTCACCTGCGTTCTCCATTTGCAAAATCATCCCCTTATCCACTGATTTTGAGGTGAAAAAACACCCCTTATTTTAGAAAAACACTGATTTTTGTGGGCCTAAAAACACACCTTATTCTCAGAAACACTGATTTCTTCGGCCATAAGCATCCACATTTATAGGAAACAGAGAGTAGTGTTATGTTAGGCTCAACTATGACATTAGACATTATATCTGCAAGACATGCACCCCTCTCAAAATAGACCCCTTATCTGGAAATCCTAGAGTTTCCTTGAGACAAAATGAACCCTTATTTTAAAATCCACTGATTTTTGGCCAGAAATGGACACCTTATTCTGGAATCCTAGGACCTTGGAAGTATGTTAAAAAAATACCTTTATTCCACGTTTCTTTTTTGAACGCAGGTGACGTACCCTATGTGTAGCAAGTGCAGGGACCAGGGTTCTAATATATTAGTCCTATAAAGAGGGCATTGCAGGGGTAGGGTAGGGAGGTGTTTCAAATCGGTATGTCTTTGATGTAAGTGAACTTTGAGTAAGCAGAATTTAATAGTGAAATATCTCCTTATGTATACCCCCTACCTTACCACTACCACCATCATTCTATTCACCACCCCTCTAAGATCATAGTGGTCAGCAGAGTGGCCAGTATTAACACAAGTGCCCCCTGGAGGGCAGGCCTAAAGGTGACCTATGAGAAGCCTTAGGGTAGCCTATATAATGGGTGTGGACCACTAAATTTGACATGGTGACATGGCAATTTCTTAAAATCGACATGTGACATGAGAGGTTCTTAGAGGTGACATGGGACATGGGGATTTAAGTGACATGTGACATAACCATTTCTTAAAATCGACATGTGACATGAGAGGTTCTTAGAGGTGACATGGGACATGGGCATTTAAGTGACATGTGACATAACCATTTCTTAAAATTGACATGTGACATGGGGGACCCCCCATCCACACCCCCTATATATGAAGCTAAAATCTCAAGGGCAGCTTTATATGAGACCAAATCCTTCAAGAGGCATTGAGTGTTATCTGAAGATGAAGAATAGTTATGAAGACCAGGGAGTACTTTGGTAGGGGTGATTAATTCCTATCACTTTGTACTGGTGTGTGTGGTCCGTGACCAGCACTGACCCTTACCTGAGTGGACAGGTATGAGATTCAGAAGAGGGAGTTAGGAGTCACAGGTGTGACACAGGTAGCCATAACAGGTGAGCACCATACCGAGCACCACATTGTTTTCCAACAAAAGTGAGTGAGAGTGAGTAATAGATGTTTAACGCCATTTCGACAGCTAAGGTCATATTCATGGTGAGAACTACATTACACAATTCCACAGATGAATGTGTCAGTGCCCGCACTTATGTGCACCACACACACCCTGAGGGGATAAGAAAGAGGACATATAGACCCTTTTAAGTGGGCTAGGGAAGCCCGGCCAACAGAAGTAATTTATAGTTAGCCATGGGGATGCATGCCTTAATCAAACAGTGTCAATTTAGATTAACCCTAGAATTCATTTTAGATTCAATAACAGAGATATCTAGCCTATGGGACACAAAATGCATTTCGCACAGATAATTCCCAATCGCCTTTATGATTGAGGAGGTGGTCAGTATTATTCAACCTTCTCTCATGTGTGTACCAAATGGCAGAGAAGGGGGCCTTGTGAATCTAAATTCAAAGAACTGACATGATTTGGTGGTATTTTCAGGTCTTTGTCAGGGTTCCTTTGATAATTGTTATATGGAAAATGTAGCCGTCTTATTCATGGTCTATCTTCTTCCTATGTATTTACCCCACTGTCTGACACATAGCTGTACCAAGACAATAGAAGTCACGACAGGCCCCACTTGACATTCTCCAGGGTCGTCTTTAGTATTGTTTGTCTCAGTGTAGGCATTGATAGCACCTCACATCTAACATCTCTCTGTCCCAGACCACATAAAAGATGGATATCCATATCTTATCACCCTGTCCCCAGACACTGCAGGCAAAGAACTGCTTATCAACACTTCATAAATACTCCATCTAAGGAAGGAGGACGGGTGGGTATTGTATTTGGAAGGACCAGTCTGACGAACTGATGTAATATGGATGCATAGACAATGGGTATCTAGATGGCTGATGTGAATTGTTACAAGGGAATTCTCTGTCAGTTGACAAATGGGGAACATGTCAAACATTATCACTACAAACATGCATATGTTATACAAACGGTTCCCTGATCAACGGATCATCCTATGTCCGCTAGTTGGTGCCAAAGTAGACATGATATGTACAAATGGTGACATGGTAAAACAAAAGATCATGGATGATGCCATCTGGGATATAAATAAGGTGGTGTATCAACTGAATAGGGAACGCAAGACCTCTACACCGTGGATATCAAGGGTCGTCCATACCAGTCATCCAAGACAAGGAAGAAGGGACGTGTATGACGAAATGTCCGATGGTATACATCCAAATCCCGAGTTACAAACCAGATGGGCACACATATTCAGCAACCACCGAGATATGCTTCAGAAGAAAATTGCTCAGAACGGCTATTTGGCGGTGTAACTTACAATTATTACTGGGTATACATGTGGTTTTCACCAATCCACGCTCTAACGGTTATGATGAGCCACACATGCCATCTTAGATTACTGTTAGTTTATCTTACTAACCCTAGAGTATACTTTTTTTGGTACGGGATAGGGGGGAGGGTGGGATTGACCATGAGTGAAAGAACTGGAGATGTAAATATATTTAAATGACGACAATTGATGTAAAGGACTTTGTGAGGGAGAATTCACTTAATGTAACCCATATTAATATTAGAAGTATACGGAATAAAACTGCAAGTTTTCCACTTCTTTATGAAAACACAAATATAGATTTTTTAACATGTTCTGAATCATGGTTGACCGATAGAGATTTAAGCTCTGAGTATCAATTGAGGGGTTTTAATATGTACAGGAACGATAGGACATGGTTGGAAGATGGTAGAATAAAAAAGGCTGGTGGACTTATTACTTATGTTAAAAAAGAATTTGTGACATTGGATAATTATTCACATTTAAATATGTCGACCAAAGATATTGAATTACTATGTACTTATGTAGCAAGGGAGAATAGGAAAAACTTATTTATATTAAACGTGTATAGACCGCCTCAAGGGGATTTCGATGTCTTTTGGAATAGATTGCAAGCTGTTATAAGTAATATTGAGGACAGAGACAGGAAAGAAATTTTCATATTAGGCGACATGAATGTTGATTTTTTATTAACTGCTCATCCAAATACTATTGAATTGAAGGAGGGTATGGCGGGATATGGGCTACTGAGTTTTATACATGTTCCAACTAGATATCCTGTTAACGTCAATGATAAAATCGCCTGTCTAGATTTGATTTTTTCAAATAGTTTGTCAATTACTGATGCTGGCTGTGCAACTTGTAATTTAAGTGACCATGAAATGGTTTTTGTAGTATGTAAGCATGATAGGCCTCAAGTTGAGACAAAAGTTGATATCAAATGTCGATCTATGAAAAAATATGATAAGGATTTATTTATTAAGTCACTTAGTGAATTCAATTGGAACAAATTTTATTTGACCAATGATGTTGATACACTATGGAGTATTATGTTAAAGAGGATAAACCATGTGTTGGATGTAATGTGTCCCTATGTAACTCACAGGGCAAATTCAAACTCGAAACCCTGGGCTACTCCTGAGTTAATTGGTCAAATTAGACATAAGGATAATGTACTACAACGTGCTAAGAAGAGTGGTGATAGGCATAGAATTTCGGCGGCACATAAAGAAAGGAATAAGGTCACTCAATTGACAGATAAAGCTAAGGGGGATTTTTTCAAACAAAAAATCTGGGAAAGTAAGGGTGATCAAAAAAACTTTTGGCGGGAAGTTAAAAAGGTATTACCACAAAAGAAAGGGGAACTACCAATTATTAATCTTACTGATATGAGTACCGGTAACCTTATGCCTATCCACACTGTTGCAATGTATATTAATGATTACTTTACAAATATTGGGTATAATTTGTCCAAAGATAACAACACAATATGGAGTTTCGATGGGCCTTTTGACGAAGAAGATGGAAATATAGCCATGACTACTGACAGAAATGAAGTTCTAAAATTGCTAAATAATATTGCAACACATAAAACTAGTGGGGTCGACGGTATTAAAGGGAATGTTATGAAGGATGCATTGGTTGCCCTATTGGATCAGGTCACTCATATGTTTAATGTATCACTTGAGACTGGTATTATTCCTAACACTTGGAAGAGCGCCTGTATTGTACCGATTCCTAAAGATGGAAATCCGAATCTAGTGGAGAACTATCGGCCAATCTCACTTCTGTGTACCCCAGCCAAGATTTTAGAAAAAATAGTTCATTCAAAACTCATGCGGCATTTAGATACATTTGAAATTTTGACTGACAGACAGGGAGGTTATAGGAAAGGGTTTTCCACTATACAAACAGTAGGGGAATTAACTGATGACATACTAAGAGATAGAAATGTTGGTATTGAAACAGTGGCTGTGTATATAGACCTGAAAAAGGCCTTTGATACGGTTGACCACTTTATTCTTCTTAAAAAATGTGAAAAGTATGGTATTAAGGGTAAAGCTCTGTCCTGGCTCAATAATTATCTCAGAGGGAGACAACAGTGTACTTTGGCCAATAATGTCAAGTCGGATTATTTACCTATTACTTGTGGAGTGCCTCAAGGATCTACCTTAGGACCCTTATTATTTCTAATCTATGTCAATGATGTTGTACATGTCTGTGATAATAGCAAGATTCTTCTATATGCTGATGATACAGTCATTTACCATTCAGGAGGGGATAAGAAAGTTGTAACCCAACAGTTACAAAATGACCTGAATAAGTATAATGATTGGTGCTCTAAAAATAAGTTGACAATTAACATCAAAAAAACTAAATTCATGTGTTTCGGCCTCAGTCATAGATGGAAAAATTGCAAATTTAAAATAGGTGATCAGCAGATTCATGAAGTTGAGCAATATAAATACTTAGGAGTAATTCTTGATCAAGCATTAAATTATCAGAAGTTTATTGAAAACCAGTTAAGAACAGTAAATTTTCGTACCTATCAATTGACAAGAATGAATAGGTATATAGATATAGATACTGCTGTTTTGATTTATAAGACGTTCATCTTACCCATTCTTGAATATGGTAATGTATTATTGTATGAATGTAATGTAACACATCTGGTCAGAATGCAAAGAGCACAGAATAGAGCCTTAAAAGTTGCATTAAGAAGGAATTACATGGAATCAACTAATATTATACATTTTGATGCAAATATCAATAAGCTGGAAACTAGAATGGTTGCTCACATTCTTTTAGCAGCATACAAAAGGTCAAGACAACACAAATATGTAGACCAAAGAAGGCTGCATACTAGAGCTTGGAATGCACCTATTCTTAAGTGTTATACTCCACATGCTAAATCATATACCAGAAGTATGGAATGGAATTTAGCTTTTCAATGGAATAATTTGGATCCTGAAGACCGAAATTCTCCTTCCTTTCAGTCCTTTAAATACGAAGTTAAAAAATTCCTACAAACAAATCTTCCGGGTAAAGACTAGTTGCCCAGTCCCACCTCTCCTCCTAAATATCCCAAAAATGACTAGAAAGGTTGTTTATTGATCATCTTTATTACTAACACGGGTATGAATATTACAGGTGTTTTGCACAATACCTGTTAATATTAATATAAGTGATAGTGGGAAGTTTGACGTTTTGCACAATGTCATTCTTCGTAGGGTTCTTTGTGTACAACTTAGCGTTCAGTTAATAAGTTGTAATGTTATTATATGACTACTGAAGTGATGTATGGTAGCATTCTTGATTGAATTGTTCTAAAAATATTTACTGCAGTTAAAATACTCTGATTGTTTTGTACTCATACCGCCATCTTTATGATAGTTATTTTTCCTAGGCGTTGAACATAGTAAGGGTTGCCAACTTAAATATTAGTCTTTCATAGACTAAGCGGCGACCCGTCTTTATTGTCGCCCTGGTAAATTATGGATCTGTATTTAATTTTGTACATTGTTGAACTATGGCAATAAAGACAAATTCAAATTCAAATTCAACCCGGGTCATGGTTGGCGCATATTTCAAATGAGAAAATACTCTTTATATCAGATTATATTGGCAGATAAATCTGTGGGTAATTTACTTCAAAAATGCAGTATATTTGCAAAGTTCTGAATACTAATCAATCGGTACTACCCTCAAGGTCCAAAATTCACTCCATTGCTTCATCTATTATACACATTCCAAACAACAATTCATAATCTTTTGACCAGATGTACTGTAGGCCGTCAGGAACTCTGCTTGAGAAGTGACCAAACCTCCAGGGCATGTCTTGTATGGTCTGGGCGATAATAGGTGCACATCTCGTGAGTCTGCCTCCCTCTGTGGCTGACATCAAAAGGACCTTGGCACCAGTCAGTCTCGCACCCTGTTCTGTAATGACAGAGGCTATCTGACCAGCCACCTCTTACCATGTCATCAATGTCCTGGTCACTACCAGTGTCCAGCCAGTCTGACCACTGCCTCCTCACCTCCAGTCCTCACCTCTCACCCCGCCCAACGCCCACCAGATTACCCAGGATTGTAATTTACTCCTGTGTTCAGGTATCTAGGGGTATAATAGGCATCCTCCTCAAGGGTATATGGTCAAAGGGGTTTAAGCAGCGTGATATTAGAGGCTCTACTTCCATTAGTTTTTAAGTGGACTTCAATGATAGGGTTTTCTTTGAAGAAGTGCATGCTCAGCAGGTAGCGTCTTACTGGTAGTATTGCCTGGGTGTGTGATATCAGGTTGTAAGGGGCCTGGCATTGGAAGGTAGTAAAGGTGAACGTCACTGGATGAGCAAAGGTTATTAATACAGTTAACTCCAATATCATACACATTTTCAATTTAACATAAAATACTCGGTCCAGTAAACACAAATGCAAGAAAGTATATCGACGCATATACCCTCTAGACACTAAAGGTATAGTTCTTGAAAATAGCTCCCATGGTTCAACAAGATTCTATCTAGTTAATAAAACTAAAGATAGTTCCAATAAAGACCAATGTATTGGAATAGATTAAGAGGCTGGTCCTTTCGACCGACCCCAAAAAGGTCAAACCAAATGGGTCAAGACCAAAGCCTAGGAAGACCCCCTCGGCCTCGCTCCTTTGACTCATACAACTCATTGCCACTCCCTCTAATAGTAAATGGCAACATCTACAGTTGATATTCAGGTTTCATTTTCTGTGCTCCATGATAGCTGCCCCTGGGACAACTACCTGCAGGGCACAGACTGACCGGTGCCAGTCCAGATGACCACTGGTCAGCACCTCAATTTGATATCGTGAGACTGGGGATGTGTATAGGTTAGGGACCCGGGTTAGGGAGAGAGCCTGAGCCTGACTGAAAGTCTCTCAGCATCCCTCAACGCCCTGCCACTTTATGGGCGCCAGCTTTATATTCCCAAACATGGCAGTTAACGAAGAAAAGATAATATGGTCCACATCTTCTTTCAATTTTATTCAAACTTCACCATCTCGGGTGTGGACGATTGGCTTCTATCATGATATCGACTGCATGTACATATGTACTACATGGTACTACATGTACCAGTATGAAGACTATATTAAATAGCCATGACCATCCAGTCACTGACTACTGAGTGCTTCACGTATTCCAAACATTATTAATCTCTCAAGGTATCGTGTGTCGCGCCATTGTACTGCACTTCAATGCTATTGATCTAATATTTGTTTTAGGTGGTAAAACTTATGCATTGAGAAAATAATTTTACTTGAAGCTGTCTCAGAAAAGACAAAAGCTTTATTCTTTGCCAATATCATTACAGACACCATTACACACATACAGTATTACTCGTGGTTTAAAATAACATGCTATTGATATTATCAAGTGGAACCTTGGAACTATTCATTGTTCTAGTACTGTATACAAACAGCAAAAGTACCTGATATTCTCTGAGGACAGAAAAGGTATTTACCCCGACCCCCGCTGTTGGACCCTGATGCCTACTCATTCCCCCTCCCATCCCCATGCTTTATATCTTTATAAGTATATAGAGAATTACAAAGATAAGAATAAGAAAATTAGATCTTGGCATAGGTATCGTTCAAGCTTGAGTCAGTCCCCCCTACCCTTAGAAAAAAAAGAGAAATCAAAGGTAGAGAACCTAGCTCTGCCCCTCCACACACACATCACTCTAGGGTCCGTATACATGACGTAGGGTGATCCACCATCTCTGTGTGACGTCACAAAAAGATGTCATGATGACGTTACGTTCCCAGAGTATCGCCCTGTCTGTTTATATGTAGAATGGACACCTGAGACAGTAGGAAGCCGGCTGCCATAGTCAACTGAAATGGGGGGTGTCTGACTAAGGTATATTTCTCACGGGCTGATTTGCAGGTTAAATGGTGATCACCTTTAGAAATGGGCCCTATAAATGTAATGTCCAAAAATATGATAATTCACAAAAGTTTTAGGGCGTACCCTAAGGTTAAAAGGTAAGATATAGATCCAATATGCAACATTTTTACAGTTGAGTTTTTAGGGTGGAGATCCAATAGATGCACATGCCTATATATTCCTGTAACTGATAAGTCAAGTCAGAGATTCAGGAGATCCCATCATGGAATAAAGCAAGCGAAATGATAAAGCAATGGCTGGTAACACAGTAGTACATGTGTACTGTCCTACTAGACATGATAGCACCTTGCTGGTGTATACTCTGGGCCCTGGAAGACACTCAGCTGATGTTTCACAATAACAAGACAGAAGTACATAAGGCGTGCCCTTTCATAACAGAAAATACACGTGTGGGGCTGGAGGACTGGTCCTGTTATGGCCTGACTAAAGTAGAGAGTTGAACTTGTCATGTCCTTACTTTATTAGGTGATACCAAGGAGGTTGTAGAACTACAACCTATTTGGTGGTACTGGACGGACCAAACGTGTTATGTCCACAGTCCTGACTTGAGTACTTGTGGGGGCTATATAGCTGTCATCTCCTGAGAGCCTGAATGGGGATAGGAGTAACTCAGTAACGGTTGTTTAACGCCATTTCGACAGCTAAGGTCATATTGATGGCGAAAAAAGTATAGTGGATAGGAAGGTTAAACTTGTTATGTTCTGACTGAGATCAACATGGGGGATTCGAAGGCTGCACTTAGCATGTCCTGACTGAGATCCACATGGGGGGGGGGGCAGGGATGGCCAAACTTAGCATGTCGTCCTGACTGAGATCCACACAGGGGACGTGTGAATGAGATCAACATGGGGGAACAGGAAGACGGAACTTAGCTTGTCCTGACGGAGATTCACATGGGGGCTGGAGAAGCCTAAGGCTGAACTTGTCTTGTCCCGACTGAGAACAACATGGGGGACGAGGAAGGCTCAATTTTTCTGTCATGACTGAGATCCATATAGGGGACTGGGAAGGCTGAACGATAGCTGCTGATCTTGTCATGTCCTGACTGAGATGCACATGGAGAATGGGGAATGCTGAACTTGTCGTGTCTCAGATCCACATGGGGGACGGGGAGCCGGGCCGGGAGGCTAAAGTCATGTCCTGACTGAAGTGTATGAGGGGATTGGAGGACACAAGGTGTCATGCCTGACCTACTCTTATGTACTATTTACCTTGATCCCGATCATGATGTTATGACAACTCCCTCCTGCAGTACTTGATTATGGCACCTTTCACTACCGGGACGTTAAATATGTACGGCGATTTACACGATGCTTTTACTTGATGTTTTAATGAATCATTAAATTTGCTCACCTGTAGGATTGTGATTGAGGTATACTGATGCAATCATGTTTGTCTGGGACATTCAGTCTGACCTTGTTGACCTTGTTCTGGTCATCAACGTGCAACATTGGGAAAGTGGGATCCATGAAGAGCCTGTGTCCGGGCCTGTGTATGTGCCCACGTGGAAGGAAACAGTAGGGGGACAATACTGTAGCAAGAGACACACAGGCACAGAGCAGGTAGATGGGAGGGGCCCCATACATTAACAGATCCTCACTAAGATTAAGACTGAGATACCACCCCAGTAAGTGGAGGAGGCGGGGCTTAATCTTCTGACCATTCTGACCTTAAGATGATGACGTCACGCGCTCACGTCGTGCACGAGACCGTCACGAGCCTGGGAAAACCAAACAGCATGACGGCCCTGGGCCCGAGCACCATCTGCCAGCCTAGACTGCCTACCTACTACGGGTAGTACCTGTACCATACCAGGGTGTAGGGGTAAGGGGCTTGTGGCTTAACTCTTATTGTAGTAAATAAGGCATGCTTCATGCCTCTATGACTCCTTATCTAATACCTCCAATTCTGTACAGCATGTTCTTCACTCCTACACACTGCTTAACAAAATATCACTTATTGTCCCACTGCCCCTGTAACCGTTGGCAACAGCTGGAAAGAGGCAGGTTTTAGGTATCATTATTGGGAAAACTGTGCCTTCAAGTAAGGGTTGATGTGTGTTAATGTGTGTAGCTGAGAAGTAGTGAAGGTGGGGGGTGACGGAGTATGGCAGGTGCTACTGGTGAGGAGGATCCGTTCCCACGGTCGTTGTCGGCCACAAGAGGTCAGCACTATCTCCTCATTAAGTAGTCACAGTTAATAAGACGTGCGCAATCAGACCACTCTACCGACTGGCAGATTCCACTTTTGAGTTATGTCCAGTTCATAATGTGTACCTTTTCAGACTATTTACAATCCCAAGCAATTCATAGGATGGGTGTATCCGTCTGAGATTTAGACTCAATATCAGTTCATTTGCCTGTTTAGCTATATATGTATCAATATCCGACTGTGTTTGATTGACATGTGCCTTTAAAACTCGCCAATGCATTAAGAATTACGATATACCATTAATTAGCACTAGCGCAGGAATCAATTTTACTGGGGAGTGGGGTGTCGTAGTACCTCATAAATAAGGCGGACCGTGACTTTGATTGAAAACTAAACATAATAAGGCGCATTTATAGAGCTTGATCGTGGCCAGTTTATCCTGCCTATGCTTATGCTATGCAGTTAAGGCGAACCTTGATTTTGGAAAGTCCAGTAAGCTACAGCTGTGTTCTGGTGATAAGAACAGCAATGGTGTTACAAATTTCGGAGCTAACGTCAAGCAGAGAGTGGATCCACGAGATTATAAGTTACGTAATGTCTTTAAGGCCGAAATAAGTTAGAAAGAATGTATCAAAGAAGGATGAATTATCCTAATTTTTCCCATAATGCATTGAACTTTCACACCTTTTTTCCAACCCATGGCAAATGCTAAGTAATTATAGCTTAAATAACCTAACTATCAATTAGTACTGGTTCTTTTTGTTACTCAGTCGACGGTTCATGTTGTAGCGTAAACCCCCATGCTGTGATAACCATAAGGCCACTGCCTATAATGTAATGTCACGCTCTCAGGCGTGAGAATAATTCAATTTTCATTCATAACGTGTTTTTTTTTTCTTTTTACACTTATTCTCCTTTTCAAGCCATCACCTCCACCCCACAATGTAATGCCAGATAAGACCATTCAACTCCTTGCAGTCCACGTCTAATGTAAGATAAGGATCCAAAATTATAAAATTCCATGGGTGGGCTGAAAATAGTTGGGGCTCTTTGAGGTGGGAAGCCTTTTTTTCTAATCTATAAGATAAGGTTCCCAAAGTATAAAATCCCCTGGGTGGGCTCATAGATATGTTGTTTGAGGTGGAAACCCTCTGCTTATGAAGGTAATCATAATGTGAGTATCCTGCGGGAGATGTGTATCTGAGCCAATATGACAATGGCGTCTTTGAGTTGTTTAAGATTACAGGGGAGGTGGGCAGACAAGAGGGAGGTGAGGGTGATTTGTGGTATGTGCTACCTGACTATTGGTACAGCGTCAAGCAGCATGCACCACAAAGTAGATAACATCATGGCTTGTGGCTGTCACAGTCTGCAGGTAGGTGACGGGTTACATATAATGAGGCACCAATCTAAGGGAACACAGCCATTCCTGTATGGAGGTGGAGGTGGCCATCTTGAAATCAGTTATGTAACTGCCCCCCCCCCATGGCCATCTTTGATCTCGCAGAGGATTGTGGGTAATCTCTTATCTTCCCCTCCACCCACAGAAAACAATGGAAATTGATAAGACTGATAAGCTGTCCCTGCCTCTATCTTAATCACCATCTTAATCAGCTTAAGTACCTGTCCATTGTTTTAGGTGTGAATGGAGGGGATTAGCCTGATAGGGAGACAGTGGTTTGGTTTTACTCAGCCAGGATTATATGTGCCCCCTTAGAAAACTTTTAAAGTTTAATTTCTCCTGTTTTTAAAGTACTAAGTCTAAATAAAGCTTATATTGTTTAAGTTTAAAGTATTTGCTATCCAAAGGTATATATTTTTAGAATATAGCTTTATATAGACTATTAGGAAGGGCCAACCAAAGTCAACTGTACAAAGAGGCCAACTGCTAATCTAGCCCCCGACTACAGTCATAAGCCACTAACTAATTTGTTTGGTACTAGCAATGGCTCTGCTCCCTATACATCGGGTAGGTAGTGTAGGGCCGGGAGTTCTTATTAAATGGAAGAATGTAGAGTTCTACAGGGGCCTTGGGGTACAGAAACCACGCTGAATGCTGGGGCCGATTCCTTCAACAATCGGTGGTACATTTCTTTTATCCCCAACATAGTACATTACTTTCCCAAGTTTGCACGTTGTAGATAATTATGTAATTTAGCATAGTTTATGCTTCGATCAACATAGATCGACAAACATCGAATCATTTCCCCCATAACTTATTATCCTTATCCAATAAACACATTTTCATATTCCTTTTATATACCGGTGGTACTTAATAACATAAACAACCCCCCAATATTGCTATCTTCTATTTTCATTCATGCAAATGGGTATATTGCAAATATATGGAAATGTGGATTTTTTTCACATGAACCCAATAACCTAGGTAACCAAGCTGGTGATACCCCCGTACCTTAACAAGCAGTGATTGTGAAATATTATATCTCAGCATTGTGAGTGAAAGGGTATTTTGGGGGTCGGCCATTATAGCCATAGGCAAATGGAGGTATGTTTAGCGAGCAAAGCTTGTGAACATTGAAAAGGGACGGGGGGCTCCCAGAGAAGACTTCATAATGACCCTTACATACCCAATACACACCCATACAGCATGAAAAGGCTACCATGGAGTTCATGGCGTGCTGGAATCCCACAATTTGGGTCTTAGCCAGCGCCTCACGATTTCTCCTCCCTGAGGCGAAAAAAACTTCGACAGAAATAGTGTCCTTTTCAGCTTAAGGGTGGTAGATAGGGGACCAAGGGTTAATACCCCAATGCCATAGCGTGCAAGGACAACGTGGGAAAGTAAGCCTATGGGCGGGTGATAATAAGGGCAGTTGGGGGTGTTTAACGTGCATGGCACCACAGAACAGGTAGAGATAGTCAGATTGCATGCTGCCAAAAGGAGGTAAAATAGGGTAGGGGCAGGGGGGTCCGCCCCCACGACAGAAAGCTAAGGCTAGTCAATGCAGTCTCCACAGGTGCTAATTTGAGGCGGTTGGGATATGACTTTATTCCCTCTTTTTCCCTTTCCCCTCTTTTTTGAGGGGGAGAATGCGATTTTAGTTGCAATTTAGGGAGGGAATTAGTGTAAGGTTCGACTGTGGGGGTTTACATACCCCGGTCGGTCTTCCTTTTTTGTCTTGGGGAGGGGGACATTGCCTGTGGTCTTGGGCTATCAATGTGTTCTTTATTTCCAGGTTCTGCACTGGCTACATCCGGATATTTCGTTCTGCATAAACATGTTTTATATATATAAAAAAATATGTAAATTCTAAATCTAAATTTTTGATATTATGTGGGAATACACAAGTGTTACTGAGTTTAACATTCAAGTTCAAATGTCAATTAAAGAAAAGAAGCTGTGTCAAAAGTGAGCGTGAAAAATTATCAACTAAAAGAGCTTTTATCACAGATGAAATCTCATGAAAGAATTTCACAGATCTTTTAACAACTAACGGCCACTCCTTTGAGTGCAATATCATTTATGTCTGAATAACCAATTCCAACGATAACATACAATTGCAGGGGAAAAA
The DNA here is from genome assembly GCA_949317995.1 of Acholoe squamosa. Lineage (NCBI taxonomy): Eukaryota > Metazoa > Annelida > Polychaeta > Phyllodocida > Polynoidae > Acholoe > Acholoe squamosa. The sequence continues at coordinate 33,059,885 of OX439044.1, forward strand.
GTGGAAGTCCGAAGTCAAGAAGTTGCCCTGGTTGGCTAAACTATTGCGAGTCAATCAGAACACTGTGGGCTGTGTAACTATAGCTTGTTTGGTGTAATTGGGCTGTTGTGGTGTGGTCCCTGTGACCCTAGCCCCCATCATGTGGTTACAGTTGTACGTGCCATACACGCACCTCATACCCCACCCCTACACCCCCATATAATATTTAAAGTGATATATCCAACATTAGGACTATGGAGGTGTATCATTTGCGAAGTATCAAACTTTTTCTTTTCAGAAAAGGCCGTTTAATATCAAAGATGTGTAAATGACTATCATTGTATCAATTTTTCAGGTAAAAATTACATTCATGGTCAAGGTCCTATTTTTGATCCTCTCGAAGCCCAGACCACCATAGAATTTTGTACATTTTTAGAACATATTTGTATACATGTATCATTTTCTGATTCATTGGCAAATAACCACCCAGTGTAAGAAGATGGCATGTACACAAAGTCATTAAAATACATGTGGTATTTGAGTGATACCTGTTTAACTCCAGGAGTTCCTACCTCAATTTGCTCAATTCACAAATCAGTGTCAACTATTTGGGCATAGAGAACTAATAACAAAATCCAGAACATCAAGTGTCCATCATTAAATATAGAGGACACGGCTTGGTGAGAAACATGACACCACCCACTGTGTATCTGACATGGTCATTTCCAAAGGTGTAAACCAATACTAAGGCTATTAAACGAGTAAACTAGACTTGATAGTCACCTTATTTGTCCACATCTTTAATGTTGACTGTTAAACTATATATCTTTGAATATTTTGTTATATTCATACAAACAATCAAGTCTTTTAAATGAACGGTGTAGAATGGGTCAATGACAAAACCAAAATGACGTCATTTTAGTTGGGTACATTTTAATAAACGTGACTTTCTTTCGCTTTTGTGTTTTCCTCATGAATTCAAACATCTCCGCTAAGCCGCACATGTGTACATTCCTATGTTCTGATTTAGTGATTAGGGGGTTACGTACCAAATAATGACATTAAATCAAATAGGTTCTCCAGTTCCATGTATATTGTGTGTTCATGCAGTCACAAGATTTAAGGTAAAGGGTAACTTTACAGCAATTATTTCTAAAACACTTGACCATGATGGTCACTCATAGCTGGGTGACCACTGACCAACTGTGTGTGTGGGAGGTACACATAGACCTTATGGTCAGTGACAGTGGGCAGTATGAGTGTGGGAAAGATGTCCACCCAGGTAAGGAGGTCAGCACCTTAGGTACTACCAGGGTCAGACCCCTCTCCACCCCACAAGGTGTGGGGGCAACACGCCATGTCTGGGCTTAAAAACCTTTAAGTGCCACATCGTTCTTTAATGCATTACATTATGCCCTTTGGTCGTCATATTTTATGTAACTGAATTTCTATTCGACAGAGCTGCATTCATGCATCATGTCCACCGGTTACCAATACACTCTCGCTGAGCCCACATCATGATGATGCGTATAGCCTAGCCAACAGACTGGGAATGCCTATGCTACAATGAACACTGAAATACCATGTGAACATAAGGGCATAATAACTGAAAGCACCATTAAGCCCTTTATGGGTTAGAGATGGGTAAGATATGAGGGTGTTATGGGTGAAATGGCAGGGTAGAGAAATACCTTGTCACTGTCTGTTATGGGATGGGTAGACGTAGGGCAGCCATGCCAGAGTAAGACAATACATGTGATTTGTGTGCCCATAAAAAAAGTACAGATACTATACTAAGATTTCATAGTGCATGTTCACTTCTGAAGACGGGGGCTTGGGAGCCAGAATGTTTCTTACAATATTATATTATCATAGTAAACACCAAGGCTGTTTATTTGTTTTAGGCTTGTACATTTTTGGGGACCAGGCAACTTAAATGTATTTCATGTGTAAGGTGGTGCACTGTTGATGTGGGACTTGGTACGTAATATAGGGAGAGTATTGAACAGCCAAAGGGTAGAGGCAGGCGAAGGGGCTGAAATACAGAAGGGGGGTTGTGGAGAGGATGGCGAGGGGGTCAGCCCATGACCATTTTCTTCTATGCTATGTTATCAAATCAGAGCTGAATACATTGATTCATTGTTAAACCACAGGTACTCGACCCACCTAGACTTACCACATATACCAATACCTACCTAACCTCTGTACCCCCAAATATTAGAAAGTCCTTAGGTATCCATAATCACACCCAGGAATCTACTTATTTATGTCATAGGGCAGACAAGACTGGCTGTAATCACTTTACTGGAACAGAGGTTATGCAGCTCATTCATTCTCATCAGACTTGGCCCTATCCTTAAATCTCAATTTCAGGCTTGCTTGTTCGGCTACCCTCACATCACAATATATAACCCATTATGGCCCTCAACCACTACCATAGGTAATAGCAACAGACAATCAACTAATTCCTTATATTCATCGTCAATATTTTCCTTATCAGGGACAGGTTTTCCTCTTTTCTTTTGATTTTTTTCCCCAAGAATGAATTACCTGGTAGTATTTCCTAATACCAATACTAATTACAGGTATATATAACCTAATAGGAGTACTTGTTATTTGTATGTCATTTCCATTGATGGATCAAGACATTGGCAATTATCAATTGCCAATGTATAATTGCCAATGTTGTGTGTGAATTCTTCATGCTGAAACCAATATTATATTTAACATATAGAGATAATGATATATTTTTGATCAGAATTAAAGAGAGATTCTTTAATAAGGCCAGGAGAAATAGACCTGGCATCGTAAATACTGCTCTAGTTAGGGCAAAACAAATCCAAAGAACCCTAAATCGGAAATCAATTTTAAAAAGAAATGTGACTAGCACTCTATTAAATAAGTATAAGTCTGACCCGAGGAGATTTTGGAAAGTAATAAACAGTGTCTGGAAGGGGAAAAGTAACACACCTATACTGAGTTTAAAAGATGGAAATGGTAACATATTAGATACTGTTGAGACAGCAAATTATGTAAATAATTATTATATACAAATTGGTACTGATTTGGCGAACCAAATGGAAAGCCTGGAGTATATACAGAATGATATGGAAATTGACAGTATTATGAGTTTACATAATGTTACCTTAAACCATTGTAAGATGGTAGTTAAAACTATAGCTGCTCATAAGAGTTCATGTATAAAGGACATACCCTGTAATGTTGTAAAATGCCTCTTCTACACAAGCCTGTATTATTGCAAAGTATTGCCAATATGTCTATTAATACCGGTATATTACCAGATGTTATGAAGTTAGGACAGGTAGTACCTCTCCCAAAAGATGGAAGTTTTAGTGATGTATCCAATTGGAGACCTGTAACAATGACTAATGTTTTTTTCAAAACTGATTGAGAAAAATATACAAAAAACTCACAAATTTTGAATTATATTATAGAAAATGATATTATCAGTAGGAGTCAATATGATTTCATACCGGGTAGGTCAACCGTTGATGGTACCTTTAGATTGGCACAGTATCTAATGGAGGCGAGAAAAAGGGGCGATTTATCTTCAGTGTTATTTTTAGATATAAAAAAAGCCCTTAATACGCTAAATTTGGATATAATGATGAGTAAATTACAAACTATAGGATGTGAAGACGGTTGCTTAAGATGGTTGAAAAGTTTTTTTATATGGTAGAAAACAAACTACAATAGCAAATGGTGTACTATCTGAAGGAAAATTATTAGATTGTGGCGTGGCTCAAGGGACAGTATTATGTCCATTCTAATTAACCTTTATATAAACGACATAACTCAATTGATAGAAAATTGTGAAATAATGAGATCTCTGATGCAGAATGATGTTGGAAATATTGAGAAATGGTGTAAACAGAATATCTTGACAATGAATGTTAAAAAAACAAAAGTTCTATGGTGTCACCCAAATAGGCAACGTATTGTCAAGTATGATATTTTTTTTTTTTTTTTTTTTTTTTAAATACTTGGCTCTGGTTAGATGTCTGGACCACAGGTCACTGATTGAAAACCAAACCCAAGTATAAATTCCCATTTAAATACACTTTATTTGTGGAAAATAAAGCTGACAATGGCAAACACCTTGTATTAACCTCATTTACACCTGATGAGACTTAATAGAGTCGAAACCTTGTTTTAATTCACCCATACTGGATAAATTCCAGTATTCTCTAAATAAATGTTTGGAGTTATAGGTCCAGTGTTTGGAGAGTGAAACCCCTCCAGGCCCTGGAAGATGCATAATTAAGTTGTGTATCCTAGGTGATGGTGACATCATTGATAATGATTACAATGGTCACCCTGGAGACCCCCTTATCAACGGAAGTTGATGAGGTGAGGCGAGCATGGCAACGGTGCCATTTGAAGCAAGGTAGTGAAGAGGTGCGGAGGGACTATCATTTGTTCCTTGATCTTGAGTATGATATTTTTTGAATAATAGCAAATTAGATGTTGTAGAGCATTTTAACTACCTAGGGATTGTTATAGATTTTGATTTAAATTTTAAAGCACATTGTAAGAAAGTTGATTCACATGGTACAGCTAGGTTAAAACAATTAAGAATTATTGTAAAATATTTTGATGATATTACTAGCCTACAGATTTATAAATCAATGATTGTGCCCTTGTTGGAATATTACAGTTTTATTCTAGAGAGTGGTCCTAATACTTTAGTTGACCACCTAGATATATTACAGAAACATTGCTTCAGAGATGGAAGTGACTGAGCTCATAAATCCCTGAAATGATCAATTTAAGGCCCTAAAATATAGGTTATCTACAGTAAGGTATTGGTCGTCTGAACTTGAAAAATCCCTGAAATCAGGAAAAACCCTGAAGACTTCCATCCCTGTAAAATGCTTAAGAGCATGTAAAAAAGTGAGAAACCCCCAGGATATACATGTAAATGATCTATTGAAGTTGTGTAATGTCGATGCTCTGGTTACACATAGGAAAAGGGTGCTACCATAATCTCCCATGTATAAGGCGCGTCTTATACGGGGGTTTTAGTTCTAATCCACAAGGGGGACACCAAGACCTTTCTTTTGATATCTTACATGCCCCCATGGTCAAAATAGGACTAAGTTATGAACCAAAGTTATGAATTTTTCATTTTTTTGAGAATTTTCCAAAACTCTAGGTGGGCCTTATACGCGGGCTGCGCTTTATACGCGGGAGATTACGGTAGCATGTATGATGTTTAAATATGTAAAAGATAATAGTAATATTGTTGTTCAAAATAGACTGCTAAGGGAAATAATAGGATTAAAATTAAGGTCAGTAGACCGAGACTTGAACTATATACGGCACATGGCTATTGTATTATTGACCAATGGGAGGCATCCCTGGCATATACCGCGGAGTCGGGGGCTGAAGGTGTTAGTCATAGTGGCGTCGGGGTCTAATGGCGGCCCCCAGCTGATAATGGCTATGTGAGCTATAGACAGAGTTCCCTATACAGAGGCAATGCTCTTTGGGAGTTACTACCAATGGATGTACAACAAAGTGAGAACATGCATGTACTGAAGAAAAAACTATGTGGAATCATAATATAAGAACCTGGGCTTTGTCATAAGAATTATAAAGATGTATATTTTCTATATGATGTTACTCAACCGAGATGACTGTTCGTGGAAACCATTTATTACACACTGTATGATAACTATGATAATGTGCCTGTATATTGTATTACTCATCAACTGGCTGATGATTATAAAAGCTTCATTGTGACAAGATATCATTGGCCAATAAACCTATTTAAAAACTAAACTAAATACATAATGTACTGATTGATTGATTGATTTGTTTAACGTTCTAAGGCCCGTAAGGCCTCATGGGACTGCCTACATATTGTGTACTCCTCTTTACTATGCATGTATTATGTACACTCTTCCCAGGGTCTTACGGTAGTTCACATGCATTTCTTAAATATATTCACAACGACCATTCCTTGAAGGTTTTCTTCCCATGATTTGACCACTCTGACCAGGCATTACTTTCACACGACTATTAACTCCTCCTTACAATATACCCCACTCTTTGATGTATTCTGTCATTGTCCGCCCAAGTCCCACTAGTATTACCATATACCCCCATAGTATACTGCCATACAGGACACTTCCTTTTAACATGATGCATATCTTTCTACCAAATTAAGATAAGGCTCCACATTGATAACCCTACCAGTACCTATATACCATGGAACAGACCCCCTGGGCATGTAGCTTTGATACGGGGCGGTCATACTGACCCATACCTTTGATGAGAGTTGATTGAGAACTAATCTCTATCAACCATCACAAAGTACGCACTAATTGACCTGGTCTCTAGCGTTCCGCTGACCTCTGAGTGCTGCAGATGCCCTCGGGTGTTGACCTCCTAATGAATCTGATCTGTGGGTGCTGTATAATGTTATGGTCTGAGCGGGGAGGGGGGGCTATATAGTTCTATATAACCTCCCTGGTCTGAGTGAAATTAGACATTGATGTGTATACATGTGACCACGATTGCTTCAAAGAGAAAAGAAAGGTAATCTTATCTGTCTAGCATACCGATACTTATATAGGGGTTGGATCAGAAAGGGTGTGTGCACCTCCGCAAAACATGCTCCTTTGGCACTTTCTATTTTCTTCTTTTTTCCTAAATCTTTCTAAATGCAATAGGACTGTCACTATGCTACATAAAGAAAAAAAATGCGGTAGTATTCAGCTAAATGGATGTAGAGGTCCCCAGGAATTCATCGTAGGTTTAGATAAAACAGTCTTTAGTATTGTCTGAACTATTTTTATCGGTACTGATGTTCTGAATGAATTCAATTTCCAGGTTCTGTTATTCATCACGTGTATGAAATATTGAAGCATAACCTGAATACAACCCTCTCTATACTATTGCCTGGATAATATTTCCACTGATCCTTTTCAATTGCCTCAAGGCCATCATGAAGATATCATGTAAAACAGGTCACAAAGCTTAACACCTTGGACACGGTTGTTAATATCTGCCTGATCATGATACAAGTGAGATGAATTTGACCGTTTTTTTATCACATTAGCACCACTAACAGAAAGTCTATTATATTTCAAAACTATAAGATCTAGGATTCAGTGTGAAAGGCAGGCGTGGCCTTGTGTCTGGAGTGTGTCTGGTTTGTGCCACGTCGTGAGGTGAGGTGTGACAGTGTGTGTGTGTGTGGGCGGGGGGGGGGGAGGGAACGAGCCAAGATTGTGGACGTGAGGTGACTGTGAGGACTTAGGTACCTCCACGTGTAGACACGGGCTGCAGCACACGACCTCCGTCCTACTTTGTAATAATGTACCGAGTTGAGAAGAAAATCTTGTCTGGATCTTATCCCTTTAAAGGTTGCATAGTGATTTAATGCACCAAGGCTCTTCATCTTCACTCTGCCTGAATGTGGTAGCCCTTATGTGTAAGCTTATACCAGGGCTGCAGTCATCCAGTACGCCAACCTTACTGAGTTCATACAGTCCCAAAGGACCAGCATGATGCACAAATACAGCACCAGTCGGGTACTCACCAGGCCGCATTAGTGCACCATGGCCATAAGTGGATCAGCATGATGCACAAATACAGCACCAGTCGGGTACTCACCAGGCCACATTATTGCACCATGGCCATAAGTGGATCAGCATGATGCACAAATACAGCACCAGTCCGGTACTCACCAGGCCACATTAGTGCACCATGGCCATAAGTGGATCAGCATGATGCACAAATACAGCACCAGTCGGGTACTCACCAGGCCACATTAGTGCACCATGGCCATAAGTGGATCAGCATGATGCACAAATACAGCACCAGTCCGGTACTCACCAGGCCGCATTAGTGCACCATGGCCATAAGTGGATCAGCATGATGCACAAATACAGCACCAGTAGGGTACTCACCAGGCCGCATTAGTGCACCATGGCCACAAGTGGATCAGCATGATGCACAAATACAGCACCAGTCCGGTACTCACCAGGCCGCATTAGTGCACCATGGCCACAAGTGGATCAGCATGATGCACAAATACAGCACCAGTCGGGTACTCACCAGGCCGCATTAGGGCATCATGGCCACAAGTGGATCAGCATGATGCACAAATACAGCACCAGTCGGGTACTCACCAGGCCGCATTAGTGCATCATGGCCACAAGTGGATCAGCATGATGCACAAATACAGCACCAGTCGGGTACTCACCAGGCCGCATTAGTGCACCATGGCCACAAGTGGATCAGCATGATGCACAAATACAGCACCAGTCGGGTACTCACCAGGCCGCATTAGTGCACCATGGCCACAAATGGATCAGCATGATGCACAAATACAGCATCAGTCGGGTACTCACCAGGCCGCATTAGTGCACCATGGCCATAAGTGGATCAGCATGATGCACAAATACAGCACCAGTAGGGTACTCACCAGGCCGCATTAGTGCATCATGGCCACAAGTGGATCAGCATGATGCACAAATACAGCACCAGTCGGGTACTCACCAGGCCACGTTAGTGCATTATGGCCACAAATGAACATCAACTATGAGGCATATGTAGTCTTAAAAGTGTCATAGCATGTAGTCACCCTACAGTGAGCGCCATGTTGGAGCCAACACCCCATTTCGACTCTAATACACATGATGAGTGCGTACTATATGTATCATGCCCAATCCTCACAGATCCCAGGCTCGCCCCCTCCAGCCCGACAGAGTACACGGGCTGGCTTCATACCTTCATCTGGGTGGACCGGCGCCCAGGCGGCGAGCTAGTTCTCCCAGCAGAGGCTCTACTATTCAGTATTGACCAAACATCAGTTGGGGAGTGAATACACTTCCAAGTTCAATTAGATTCTTATCTACATCAAAGGGGGCAATAAAACAATAAACTGGAATACACATCCAGTGAAAGGTAGAGGTGACCCCAGGCTATTGAACTGAGTAGCAATAGCCGCTGGCCGAGGCTGCACAGATCCCAAAACTCAAGTCTTGCGGTCTAATACCGTTTACTGCCTATGCTGGCGTGTTCCCCATTTATTTCATATTTCCTTTTGAAAGCGCCCTGGGCCGGCCGTGAGTCTTCTCCCAGCCACTTTATTGTATCATCATTTTAACGATTGGTAAATACTTACTACTACTGTCATGAGGCAATGAACAATTACAGCCATGTTATGTGCGAACAGATAAAAAATAGAATAAAAATAAAAACAACATCAATACACATATCTCCAGATCCAGCCTCATGAAAATTAGAAATGATAGGGAACCGTCGAGGGTATGGGCCTACTATGTCAAGAGACTGAAGCCAGTCTACTCTACCCCCCCCCTCAACCATGCCTCTCAGCACTCCCCATGTTTCTCGTGTATTGCTCACGGGATGCAACTCATCACCCCTGCCCATCCCTTCACGGGAGGACCCTGGAGGAAATATGGCGGGAAAATGACAGCACTGGGAGTGGCGATAGGGTTTGGAGTGGGTTGAAAATAGGGGTCAAGGGAGGGGAAGTATGTGTGTGTGTGTGTTGGGGAGGGGGCGGCGGTCGTCTATAGTAGTTCAAGGCCCTGGGAATGTTTGCATGTACAGAGTGTAATACACCACCCTTTACCCCTAGATGAAGATGCTACTCAAAACAAACCTACAATAGGATGGTACAATTATTCAATCCATGTACTGTAACTAGTCCTATAAACTGTAACATAGGATAGTATATTTTTCTGATACACTAGCAGAGCAGGTGTATTTTGTTGTTGTGTTACATTTTTTCTACCTCCACGCCCCCCCCCCCCTTTCTTTCTACATTTCTTGGAGGAAGCGGAGCGGGAGTATTCTTTTTTTCGCATGGGTTTTGGGGGCCGGTTTCTGATCTGTTTGGTATATCCAATCGTTCTTAGTCAACATAATTATATTGGTGTATCGCCCTGCAGAAGATTATAATGCATCTGCTATTATCTAAACCCGTGTATTGGTCATGGTCCATCGTACATGTAACCAATAGCAGACACGACGACTTGACGTGTATTTTCAGCCATGATCATGATTGACTTATTACAAATTGTTCAAGACCCTTGTGTTCGAATACGCTGAGATAAGAAGTAAAAAAAAACACAAGTATTTTTATTGCATGTTTATGTCAGCATGGATCAGTGCAATACACATGACTAACATGTTTCAATAACCATGACCTAAGCCTTATAAGTTGGAACTCAGGTGTTATGCTGAGAAAAAAATTAAATATAAAGAAACAGTGGCTGCATGGGGAAAAAAAAGATCAACGATGACTCAAAACAGAGTGTATTATATGTGAACAGAGACACTATGTCACAGGCGTGTTGGTGGTTGTGTTGGTGGTTGTTGGTGTGTAGGTGGTGGAGGGGTAGGGGCGTTGTTTCATCAGCCAATCAGCGAGAGAGGGGGCGTGGTTTGCACGCGTTCAGTGGGGAAGCGGGTGGAGCCTTTTCCAGAGCGTGTCAGCGTCCTGCTGCAGCGTCCCATGTCGCTGCGGCCAGACAGGCGTGGCCTATGGAAGTTGATTGACGTGCATGGGTCAGCAAGCACAGGTGGCTTTATAAAGAGTTGGATTGGCAAAGCAGACGACAATTCAACACGAGACACTATACGAGACACTACCATATTTCCACAGGGTGAAGATGCACATTTAACATCAACCTTGAAGACACCACCTCATGTGTATGCTAACGACATAAGTAACCACCTGTGGATACCATATTACGCATATACGACACACATACTTACTGGAGTACCACTACCTCAACTTCAAGTTAACAGTACACAAATACCATGGAGAGCATCTGGAGTAGTGACCAGCATTCACTTCTACTATTCCTGTTTATTTTGAGCACTTACTGTCTCCAGTGTGTAACACCTAGACCCTTGGATGAGGGACAATCTAGCACTACTACCCAAAGTCAAGCTCACAGTGAGAGTTGTGTTGTCTACCTCCAGGGCAGGATAGAGAGGTGCCTGGACAGATACCAGCAGATTCTGGTCACGTACCAAGCAGAGAGTACCACCCAGGACCAGAGAAGGAGACTCAGAGCAAGGTTCTGCCAGTAAGTAGTCGTCCGCCATACAACGACATACCTGTACATGTATAATGTTTACTAAAGTTTAATAGAGCCCTACATTGCTTCAAGTTCAAGCTTGTATGAATGCCAATTCTCAAGTCGGTCTCAGAGCAGTGTCCTCTCTGTTTCCTGTGCTGAAACCACTGCCGCAGTTTCCCATATCCTTTTGGTATGACCCTTCTCCACATGTTCATATCTGGCCAACCCTGTGTATATTTCCCTTCTTCTGTGTCAGTGCCCATGATTCCAAAATAATGTTATGTTGGAATCACAGAAATAGCACCAGGCTCAGATAGTATTACAACTAGTCGTAGTATGACGACCACCTCCATACGACGTGAGGAGATACGGGGCAGGGTCTCTCTGTCTATATTACAACGTACAATACACACCCTAGACTTAGCCATCGTCATACTTGTCCCTAGTCTGTTTTGTAGGCATTATATCCCAAACCCTGCCGACCCATCATACAGACCCACACATGTACAAGGGATGTATTATGCTATTCCATCTGACCAACACATGGCCAAATAGGCCCGAATACACAGTAGTAGGGGGCCTATCCCCCTTCGGCTTATGTAGTACTCAGTCCGCATCTGATGGGGACAGATTATCCAAACAACCAACCCCTTACCCTTCCATCCTACATGGGAGGGAATCTCCCTGGGTTTTAGGCCCCCTGTATATCTAGGGTTATGTACAGTACTATCAGCTGGCTTCTATTACTACGTACTGCATGGTCAGCCCTGGGTGTGTGGGGTGCTAATGGTGAGGGTATGAGCTTGAGGTATGAGGGGGAGATAATGCAGGTACAGGGCATTAGCCCCGGATTCTAGCACTGTGGTTGCCTTGTCAGATGTTGGGCTGGAGTATAGGGTAGTAAGCGGTGGAGCTTGTTACTTGTATGGGGGGGGGGGGCAGTGCACATGCATGTCCTGTAATTCTATAGATAAGTATAGAAAGTGGCGGCATTCTCATCAGCTTACCAAACCGTGATTGAAATGACCGTGAGATAAATTAGCCTACTAGGCAGTAAATGTAAACCTGTGGTTCTCTACTCTAGGCTCAAGCTAGAGTCGTAGGACCATATATTAGGTAGATGTATTGAGAACCCACCTATATAAGTATACCATCATCAGTCCGTACACTATGCCCCTACGTTACCCTCAACCCCTTTACCTATGAACCACGTTCATGGGGTCTGATTCTATGACAAGGGCAGGTCAGGCCAGGTCCTATTTTCTGGTCCAATACTCGTGTGGTGGTAGATCTTTATGTGGAAACCCAAAGTGAAGGAGTAGTCGGGGTTACAGATGGGTTGTGTGGACCAGGTCTGGGGTGGGTGATGGGGTTGTGAATCAAACTGGGTCGGATTTTAAGGCCGTCTTTTTTTTTCAAATCAAACGTCACAAGTGATTTTCGTCAAATTCATAATGGTTGTGATGTTTGCAACCCATGCATATTATACTGTCTTCATAATCTTTACCATACACAATTGACATATAGTCATAGACAAAGTGTAGCGACGATCGACTCGACCATCTTGATTACAGCAGAGATATAAAGGTACACGTATCTTTATGTCTCTGATTACAGCAAAGTTCCTCCATGCAGCAAGTACTAACCATGTCATTCTTTCTGCTTACAGTCAATACCAGGTGACCCTACAATGTCTACACGAGTCGCTCGCCCAATGCCCACCTCGTCCTGAGCATCTCAACTTGATACAACTACGGCTTGGCTACCTGAGGGGCTTCATGAGTGCTACCTGTAACCCTGGACGTCCTGAGGATCTTACCCCTCAACCCACCACGCCAACCACTACTACAACCTCACTCCCTACTACTTCAACCACTAAGCAGACAACTACGACTGTATTCAAGCGTCGTAAGACCACTACAAGGCCGGCTGTACGTCCACAACATAGGGACTTTGAGAATAACAGCCTCAAAGTTGGATATACAATCAACTCTGAGGCGCCGGATAACAACGCCGCGACGGGACGCTGGGGTACTATGACCACAGTGGCGCCGCCTGGTATGAAAATTACGAGCCAGTCGCCCACAAAGTTCCAATTGCTGTTCGGATACCATGGCACTAAAATAGCAGTCAGTCCATCAGTTATAGCCTCTAACAAAGTGCATATGGAGCGTAGTAATGTGGCTAAGAGTGACACAGTAAGGATTATATCACTTGAATCTGCACCCAGCGAGGATAGTATACAAGAAGGAAAGCAGGTTTCTGAGAAACTAGACTGCAGTGTGGATGAGAACAATAGGATTGATGTGAGATGTATATTCTCTGGCTCACAAAGACTTCAAAACACATGGATCTATGTAGTTTTATCTCTCATTATCACATACTTGACATGCTGGCGGTGACATTTTATTTAAGAAAAAAAAAACTCTCTTCATTCCTGATAAGACTCAATGCAATATCTGCAGAAATCCAAAAATGTGCAATTTTAATCTTTACTTCCAAATATGTATACATTGTTTGTATATAGTGTAAAAGACCTGTAAATAATAATTTATTTAATGACACAAAAAGACTCAGTTATGCACAAGTTAAAGCTGAAGCCAAAGGCCAACTAAACAGTGTGTGTATGTACATGTATGTACATTTTGTATGTGAGTGAAAAGCGTAGTGTTGCTACCATAAGACAGTAGACATATTTACTGGGTAGTTAACAGCGCATCCGACGGCAGTCGTACTTAATTATTGACACACAATGTAATTGTATAAACTGACACAGAAAGAGTATATTTTTGTAACATAGTGTATATATTGAATCGTCCTATGTCATACCATAATTTCACTTCATTCATAATAAATTCATAAACTTCAAATCGTACAAACATATATAGCGTTTTAGTTAATTTACTTGAAAGAAAAGAGAAAATATGTTGATGAAATGCACCTGTGACATTTACCGTAATCTCCTGCGTATAAGACGCAGTGCGCGTATAAGACGCACCTAGAGTTTTGGAAAATTCTCAAAAAAATGAAAAATTCATAACTTTGGTTCTACTGAGTGAATTTTCAAAATTAAAAAACCTGTGTGTAGCTTGGGCCCCCTGGACCCCCCCCCCTGGCCCCCCTTATGCCCTATTATGACCATCATGGCATGTAACATATCAAAAGAAAGGTCTTGGTGTCCCCCTTGTGGATCCAAGGAGAACTAAAACCCCTCGTATAATACGCATCTTATACGCGGGAGATTACAAGGAGATGGTTTGAAATTTATCAATTAAGAGTCAGCAGTTGCACTCCAACACCTTACTGGTTAGCAGGTAACACACCCCTCTTTTTTTATCTTTTTTATCTGTAGTAAAAAGTTTGAATATGAGCCCAGATATAGTACAAAAATTAAGTATGCGCCTCCTCCGAATCCCTGATCCACCACTGACCTACTTCGTATTAACTTAAGTACATTATGTGTACTGTATAGCACCACTAAAATAACATTGCTTGACTATATACATTCATCCTATGAAGTTGAAGCCTATGAGGTTGAAGCTGTCTGCCCTTAGTGTCTTGATAGCAGAAAACATTATACCCCCAGCTGTAAATTGCGTTCCGGATATATATATATATATATATATATATATATATATATATATATATATATATATATATACGGACCTAGCACATTGCTAGTGATAGGTCCGTTTATACTGACAATTGATTACTATCCATGGGAATTTTCTTTAAATCATATATGGATTCTCCATGCCAACAGCTTTAACTATGTAATCACTGACCATTGTTCTGGTGCTGATAAAAAAAAAAATAACCAGAATCGTGAATGCTCTGCTCGAGAGTCGGGCATAACCACGATGGGGACGTAGCCTAATATGCTAGTGCCCGGTATTATTAATTGAAGGCTCTAGACAGAAGGATTGATTATAGGCTAATATGGATGAATGTATGTACCTACGGTATCAGCATTTATAAATAATGACCACATGTAGACATCTCGCCTGTAGGTGAGTGGAAATAAATACATGTAGCAGAAGTTTTAGGGGACAGGGAAAACACGACAGTACCGGATATTTGACAAGTGGGGGATTGTGACTACCTCATAATATAATCACATTTATCAAAGCATGTATACCTCGGTGCGATTTTAATGCAGAATCTTGTCAGGTTTTCTGTGAAGGTCTATGGTCATCACATGGTCTGCAACGGATGGGGGGTGGGGGTGTTGCGGCGAATATCACAGGGGGTCATGGGTAGTTAGAAGGGGGCATATGGCACCCGTCTTCTGGTAAAGCAACGCCTGTGACCGATGGCACCTAGCACAAGAAGCAAGAAGGAATGACGTCACAAAGGGCCGGAAAGTCGTCTGCTGTCTCATCTGTGGCATATAACGAAAGGCAATAGCTAATTGAAACTTTAATACTGTTATTCCTGGGGCTCTCTCTCTCTCTTTTCCCTCTCTCTCTTTTCTCTCTCTCTCTCTTTTCTCTCTCTCTCTCTCTCTCTCTCTCTCTCTCTCTCTCTCTCTCTCTCTCTACTGCAACTTATAGAACCTCCAGGGGGAGCTTACATGAAGGGTATATTTTCTATAGAACAATGCTAAAATGCCCTAACTCAAGCTTCAGCTGTGCCTTGTACCCTTTCCTGTTTTGTATAAGGGTCAGAGTTATGGCCTCTCCAAGTCTGTAAGCGCCGGGCCAGATATTCTTCACAACATTACGGCAGGCAGCTTTGAAAACGCTAATAGACATATGTATTATACTATGATACATTTATCAAAATAGAACCATGTGAGAGCAATTCTATGGCTATGCTAAATCACATCTTCCTTGATATGCACCGTAATGTGCACCTCGCATGTAAGGAGCACCCCCCGGGACGCACCCCTTAGTTGAGGGAATCTTTAGGTGCTTTGGTCAAAGTTCTCTTATAAAACACACAGTTCAGGACTTGGTACAGTGAGACCTTGATAATCCGTCCCTTAATAGACCGTCATACTTGGGATCCAGTGTGGCTTGGACATTCCTATACAAATCTATTGTAATATGCTTCAATAATCCGTCAGTTTTGAGATCCGACCAAGACTTGTCTGGAATGGGGGTGGCCGGATTATCAAGGTCTCACTGGATCGAGGATTTATGACTGGATCTGTGGGGTGGGTATGTGGATCAAGCTTTATTGAGGATACAGTTTTCTTTTTCTACGGTAATAGATAATAAAAGTATGCCTGCCGCCCGCACCTACAACCTTTTTATCTGATAATTAAAGGTGATATAATGCTTTTTTTTAAAACTGAGATGTAGGCGCACACAACAGCAAGTCTTGGATGTGAATAGCCTACTGGCATCACCGATGGTGGATCACCGATCGGCTCAGAGATGACACCTAGTAGCAAATGGCCGTACTGACACTTTTGTGCAGCCCTCTGGTGCTAAAGGTTGCACTACACTAAATGACGCTAGGTGGCAGCAAGTCACACAAGCTAGACCTGCACTGAAGGGTGTTGTACAAAGATTATTGGTATAAAATCGACAGTGGAAATGTAAATGAGGCATCAAATTAATCCTTATAGTGTATACTAACAGGTTTGAGTGGTATCTAAGATGGAATTTGATGTTAGATTGGGCCTTTGAGGTGAAAAGGAATTATTGATTTAATGCAAAATATTCACTGCAAAAGTGCATGATTTGGGTATGTCCACAGGAAATGGCCTTTAAAAAAATTAAGTCACAAAGCAACCATGCAAACAGGTCTAATTTTTTTAGGAAAAATGTGTGGTTATAAGAAAATCATAGTAGCTAAGCCCAACGAACAGCAGGGATATTTTATTTTAGCCCAAATCCTATATAGAAATATAGAGAGAAAACAATTAGTGTAGTGCAGCCTAAACACTAACAACTCATTTCTTCACTATCGTAGCCCACACAACGAAAATGTTTCAAGTTGACCGGCCACCAGTCCCTATGCATATGATGGAGGTCGTTGTACTACGACTAGTTTCAAGGTGACTGAAGCTGGTCCTCACGCACGGGTCCTCACAACATGCTCTAATAAGATGGGAACCAGTTTGTCCCTGGGAGTGGGTGTAATCCAAAACAAGGTACCCATCACGGTATGTCCTATTAATCAGTGTGTTTTGTCACTTTAGGCAGAACCAGCAAAATTTAAATCGGAGGACCGACTGTAACCTCCAATACAAGAGGGTTGGGGGTGACAAAAGAGATCGCGGCAGATCAGCAGTTCTTCAGGTCTACCAGTTTGACAGAATTTTGTGATTGGTTAGACAATTGGACAGATTCAGCTGCAATGCAAACGACGATAATATCCCTCTCTTCTTATAAAATTTGGAAGGACAACAACCCTAATGATACTGTCCCTATGCCGTCGAACCATGGAATGGCAAAAATTGGGCTTGAAAAGTCAAATTGTCCCAAAAGTCTGTCCAATAGTCTTTTCAATTTCTGTCAAATTGTCCAGTCAAATCATCCTGTCGAACCGGCAATATGTTGAATTGTCCGTTTCACATCTGTCATACATCCACTTTAAAAGGTTTACCCGGGAATGATTAACCAAGCCCTACAGCGAATCAATTAAAAACTACAGCAGACTTTTGCAGTTTTTAAAACATAAAATTTCTGCTCTGAAAAAAAAGACCAATGCCATCTATGGGCAATGGTTGAAGGCAAATACAGTAAATACATGTACATGACTTACCTGTTGTTCATAGATGCCGGGGAGATCAGGTAGGAAGTCAGTGATAACAGTCTTGTAGATAAGTCGCTCACATTTTAACCGGCTCTTCTTGAACCGCTCGGCAAAGTTCTCCCAGTCCTCCAGGGTGTCGCACTCCATGTGCCATTTATTACGGATTGTTGGAACTACAGTGGGATTTCCCCCTTCTGTGCACAGCTCCTGCTCACGCTTTTTCACCACAGATAGCACCTCATCTTCACTACTCGATTCATCGCCATTCTCCGACTGAGTATTTGTTGTAGTAGATGGTGAGTTTGTTTTTGTGTTTACAACAGTTTTTACATCTTCCTTAATAGAAGAATCTAATGTTGAGTCGGGTTTCTCATCATCAGTCATACCTTGTTTCGAATCAGAATTTGTTAGACTGGAGTTGTCTACTTTAGAATCACTCTGTTCTGATTTCACTTCATCAAGTTCCAATTCACTCTGGTGTTGCACAGCCTTTGAATCTACTTTTGGATCACTAGACCCTTCCTTCTCATCATCTACTTCCGGATCGCTTGACTCCACAGTTATATCTGCTTTCATATCACTCGACTCCTCCTTTACAACATTTGCTTTCAGATCACTCGACTCTGCCTTTGGAACGTCTACTTTCGAATCACAGCAATCACCTTGGAGAGAATCTCCCTTGGTGTCGCTACATTCCTCTTCAGCAGTGACCCTACTTTCCTCTACTTTAGGGCTACAACCAATAAGTTTTGATTCGCTGTCCTCTGATTCGAGCTCATAAAGTCCCTCTTTTTTTATATGATCAAGTTTTGTGTCTAAGTCACTCTCTAATTTTGATTTGACACCGTTCTCAAGTTTCACTTCTTTAACATCTTTCTCAGAGTCAGTTTTCTTACCCTCTATTTTTTTATCTGATATTGCACTTGTCTCTGGTCCGGTCTCTGTTTTGATTTCTGACTTAATTTGTGCATTGCACTCTGTAACTATTTCACTACTTCCATCATCAACACCATCAAGTTGAGGAATACTACAATTTTCATCTATATCACTTTCATCTTTTTCTACCTTTTTTTCAGACACATCCATCTTTTCCACAGAATTCTTGTCGTTTTCATCATCTTTTTCTGTGCCTTTCAACGATTCATCGTCACCCTTTTCTTTATTCTTAGTTCTACATTGCTTTTTGACAGGTGCCTTTTCGCTGTCCTCATCTTCAGAAGTGCTAGCATCAAAGGCGCTTTGTTCCTCCTGCTTTTTCACAGGGGATTTTTTCACTTCTTTCCTTTTGGTATTTTTATCATTTTTTGTGATTTTTGTTTTGTTTGTTGCTGCTCTAGTGGGTCTTCGGGAGACGGCTGGCTTTACCGGTTTATCATCTGAGTCTTCTGAGCTTTCCTCAGAGTCACTCTCAGAACTGGCAGACTGGGAGGAGGAGCTTGCACTGGGGACCGTCTCTGCTGATTTAGCAGTTGACCTGCCTCCACGCCGACTGCCAGCTCCACGGCCGCGGCCACCCCGTCCTCCACGACTTCCCCTCCCACCGCCACGTCCACCACGTGCCTGGCCCCGAGTAGACTTGCGGCCACCCCGAGATGCTCCCCGACCACCTCTTCGTGATTGGCCAGCCAAAGATTCCGAGTCAGATTCCTTGGAGTTCTCTGTTCCTGATGAATCACTTTTGATTTGATTAGTCTTTTTCCTCGGAGACTTCTGCACTGGTTCATCCTCAGTGTCGTCACTGCTGTTGATATGAAAGGGTATATATCATAATGTGTATTGCAAATGATACTTTAGTTCAATTTAAGTTTTCACATCTCTTTTCAGCTAATTGTCCCTGACAACTTTTCATTCCATGATGCGTGGGAACCCTGAACATGGCCACTGCAGCTTAGAAAGTTTCTAGAACTCTGGGCACGGATTACTTATAGAATTTTGCATTATATAGACTATAATAAGGATAATTAGGAATGACAACCTGTTCAATCCCAGAGTACGGCTTATAGGAACGCCAATCACCCACGCTGCAGCATATTAGTCAGCCCTGCTCATTAGTGGGGATTTATGGCAGGCCACACAAAAAAAAATAAGTTGGCCACGGATTTTGGATTTTGGAAAATGGTGCATGCGAGCGAAATATTTTTCATTTTTTTGCCAATTTTTTTTTTTTTTTGTCTATGGATTCTAACCATCAGAATCTGAAGCAAGCGATATATTTTTTTTACTGGATCTGCCCTACATTGTTCCTGTGTAGTGTGTATTGAAATCCTTTGTCTTCTAGGGAATTGGAAAAGAGTTCTCACAAATGTATTCTAGAGCATTTAGTGCTGAAGCTGCCCGGATAATGTCAGTAAAGCCACAATGGGAAATTTCATCCAGGATAGTTGCTTCCCCATGGGGTGAGTGAATGACAATATAGGCTGTAGGTTCTTAAGACTGGAAAAAATGTCTATCCCCGACGTCTACTTTTGGACCAAGGTCCAAAAACACATGAAATCTCTAAGTATTGCTCAACAATTCTATGGTAAAAACCTCGGAGGTGTAGGGCAGAAATCAATATTAGTTGAACCTAGAGACTTTCACCATTTAAACAAGCGTGTCTATTTTATAGTGTGGGTTCTATGTCTGGCAAAAAACACACGATTTTCTATGAAAATGGTGCGCATGCAATCCATGGCCACAATATTTTTCAAAATATAATGCAGCAATGTAGATTGCTGATAACTCGAAAAGTCAAAAGCCTGTGATTGACTCCCATGAGTTGTGCACTCATCCTGTTGCATCAGCACTCCCTTTGACTGTCACACCGTCCTTTAAAGGGGACACCATGGAGTCTAGGCTGACCAGCTGCCCATGTTTGTACCTACACTACAGGCAGATCTCAGCAAACCAGCCATCCTCCCTGAATGGCTGGGCTCTTAGTAGAACGGATGGGCAAATCTCATGGGTCAATGGAGGGGGGGGTGTCAGTCAGAAGATGCACTTCCGCGCAATGTGTATTATACTAAGTAGAAGGAGGTGGGAGGAGCAGGGGGAGTGGGATGGGGTGGGAGGGGGCCAATACACAACTGACTTTAATCAGATTTATCAGTATCAAAGGGGCAATAAATTAATTAAATATAAATCTCTCTGATCTGCTATATGTATTCCACCACAAACTTGACACTCACTGACCTACTAATTACCTGTTATCTTGGGGAGAATGCTTAGGCCAAGCACAGACACTCAGGGTACATGGAGTCAAACACTCCCTCACCCAGGTTATTCGCACCACCAAGCCACTATTCGCATAACTCCCGCCAAAACTGCACAATTCGCACCACATTGCAAAAAAAGAGGCGGGAAAGTTGACACATGGATCAACATCATATACCTTCACCATTGGAGGCAAAAAGCGTCTTATGGCTGCCAACCAACTGAGACTGTACAATATTGACAATTTCTCAAAATTTACAAAACTTGGTAATGAAATACCTTGTCCTGCAAGACCCCTACATCTCCTCCTTTAATGGCACTACAAATTCATTAAGTAATTCTGCCTCCTATATATAAAATTTCCATCTTTTTTGAAACTTAAATGACTTAAAGTGCAGGGCCCCAGGGTGTCTCCTTACAAGGGGTCAATGGTTAGGAGGTTATGTTAAGGATTCAATTGAAAATTGAGGATCTAAGATCTATGATCAAGAAGCCCGTGTTAAGGATGCAATTGAGAGGATTCAATTTAGGATCTGTCATCTATGATCAAGATATTAGGATTTCATATTTAAATTTGACGATCAATTCTGAGTTTAATATCAATTCTAAAAGCAGTTAAATTGCAGTGCGTTTCCCGGATTAGAAATTTATCCCATATTTTCGGCAAAGTAAACACAGCAAAGCTGTAATGCCGTGCATATTCATATCATGTTCTAAGAAGTATAGAATTGATTTACAACATTTTTAATATGATATTAGATCAAAATTTTCAGAACAAATATTATTTTAATACGGAATCTAAAAGCCCTTCATATGTTGTGTGTTTTGCAATTTATTAATCTATAACATACTTTCAGGAAAGTAAACACAGCAATGCTGTAATGCCGTGCATATTCCTATTATGATCCAAGGAAAAAAGATCATTATATATGAACTCTATGGCCTTTGGAATGGACCTATACTTAAATATATGCTCTGATTGTGGTGCTTCCTCGCTCTCCATGTAAAATCCTGTCCCATTGCTATAGTATGGAGTAAACCTATGCCTGGATTAAAATATGCAAATAAGGAATGTGTGTGAGGGTTGGGAGTAGTGTGGTGGTGGTATTGGTGGTGGTGGTGTCACAATGGTCACTAACATCCATCTGATAACTTTTGAAGATCAAAATTGACCATATATGGCCTGGATCCCTGTGATTCCTGAAACAAAGATGGCTGACACACAAGGAAAACAAAAGAATTAGGTAGTTTAGGTGTCCCAATGGTCACTAATATCCATCTGATAACATTTGAAGATCAAAATTGACCACAAATGAACTGGATCCCTGTGTTTCCTGAAACCAAGATGGCCGACACACAAGGAAAACAAAAGTATTAGGTAGTTGAGGTGTCCCAATGGTCACTAACATCCATCTGATAACTTTTGAAGATCAAAATTGACCACATATGACCTGGATCCCTGTGTTTCCTAAAACCAAGATGGCCGACACACATGGAAAACAATAAAATTGGGTAGTTGAGGTGTCCAAATGGTCACTAACATCCATCAGATATCTTTTGAAGATCAAAATTGACCATATAATGGCCTGGATCCCTGTGTTCTCTAAAACAAAGATGGCCGACACATATTGAAAAAAATAGAATTAGGTAGTTGAGGTATCCCAATGACTACTAACATCCACCTCATAACTTAAAAATTGACAATATATGACCTGGATCCCTGTGTTTCCTAAAACAAAGATGGCCGACACACATGGAAAACAACAAAATTGGGTAGTTGAGGTCCCCCAATGGTCACTAACATCCATCTGATAACTTTTGAAGATCGAAGTTGACCATATATGGCCTGGATCCCTGTGTTTCCTAAAACAAAGATGGCCGACATATATGGAGAACAATAAAATTAGCTAGTTGAGGTGTCCCAATGGTCACTAACATCCATCTGATAACTTTTGAAAATTAAAATTGACAATATATGAGTTGGATCCCTGTGTTTCCTAAAACAAAGATGGCCGACACACATGGAAAACAAAAAAATAGGCTAGTTGAGGTCTCCCAATAGTCACTAACACCCATCTGATAATTTTTGAAGATCAAAATTGACCATGTATGGCCTGGATCCCTGTGTATCCTAAAATAAAGATGGCCGACACATATGGAAAACAATAGAATTAGGTAGTTGAGGTCTTTCAATGGTCACTAATATCCATCTGATAACATTTGAAGATCAAAATTGACCACAAATGAACTGGATCCCTGTGTTTCCTAAAACCAAGATGGCCGACACACATGGCAAACAATAAAATTGGGTAGTTGAGGTGTCCCAATGGTCACTAACATCCATCTGATAACTTTTTAAGATCAAAATTGACCATATATGGCCTGGATCCCTGTGTTTCCGAAAACCAAGATGGCCGACACACATGGAAAACAATAAAATTAGGTACTTGAGGTGTCCCAATGGTCACTAACATCCATCTGATAACTTTTGAAGATCGAAGTTGACCATATATGGCCTGGATCCCTGTGTTGTCTAAAACAAAGATGGCCGACATATATGGAGAACAATAAAATTAGCTAGTTGAGGTGTCCCAATGGTCACTAACATCCATCTGATAACTTTTGAAGATTAAAATTGACAATATATGACCTGGATCCCTGTGTTTCCTAAAACAAAGATGGCCGACACACATGGAAAACAATAAAATAGGCTAGGTGAGGTCTCCCAATGGTCACTAACATCCATCTGATAATTTTTGAAGATCAAAGTTGACCATGTATGGCCTGGATCCCTGTGTTTTCTAAAACAAAGATGGCCGACACATATTGAAAAAAATAGAATTAGTTAGTTGAGGTCTTTCAATGGTCACTAACATCCATCTCATAACTTTTGAAGATCAAAATTGACCATATATGACCTGGACCCCTGTGTTTCCTAAAACAAAGATGGCCGACACACATGGAAAACAACAAAATTGGGTAGTTGAGGTCCCCCAATGGTCACTAACATCCATCTGATAACTTTTGAAGATCGAAGTTGACCATATATGGCCTGGATCCCTGTGTTTCCTAAAACAAAGATGGCCGACACATATGGAAAACAATAGAATTAGGTAGTTGAGGTCTTTCAATGGTCACTAATATCCATCTGATAACATTTGAAGATCAAAATTGACCACAAATGACCTGAATCCCTGTGTTTCCTAAAACCAAGATGGCCGACACACATGGCAAACAATAAAATTGGGTAGTTGAGGTGTCCCAATGGTCACTAACATCCATCTCATAACTTTTGAAGATCAAAATTGACCATGTATGGCCTGGATCCCTGTGTTTCCGAAAACCAAGATGGCCGACACACATGGAAAACAATAAAATTAAGTACTTGAGGTGTCCCAATGGTCACTAACATCCATCTGATAATTTTTGAAGATCAAAGTTGACCATGTATGGCCTGGATCCCTGTGTTTTCTAAAACAAAGATGGCCGACACATATTGAAAAAAATAGAATTAGTTAGTTGAGGTCTTTCAATGGTCACTAACATCCATCTCATAACTTTTGAAGATCAAAATTGACCATATATGACCTGGATCCCTGTGTTTCCTAAAACAAAGATGGCCGACACACATGGAAAACAACAAAACTGGGTAGTTGAGGTCCCCCAATGGTCACTAATATCCATCTGATAACTTTTGAAGATCGAAGTTGACCATATATGGCCTGGATCCCTGTGTTTCCTAAAACAAAGATGGCTGACATATATGGAGAACAATAAAATTAGCTAGTTGAGGTGTCCCAATGGTCACTAACATCCATCTGATAACTTTTGAAGATTAAAATTGACAATATATGAGCTGGATCCCTGTGTTTCCTAAAACAAAGATAGCCGACACACATGGAAAACAATAAAATAGGCTAGTTGAGGTCTCCCAATGGTCACTAACATCCATCTGATAATTTTTGAAGATCAAAGTTGACCATTTATGGCCTGGATCCCTGTGTTTTCTAAAACAAAGATGGCCGACACATATTGAAAAAAATAGAATTAGGTAGTTGAGGTCTTTCAATGGTCACTAACATCCATCTCATAACTTTTGAAGATCAAAATTGACCATATATGACCTGGATCCCTGTGTTTCCTAAAACAAAGATGGCCGACACACATGGAAAACAACAAAATTGGGTAGTTGAGGTCCCCCAATGGTCACTAACATCCATCTGATAACTTTTGAAGATCAAAGTTGACCATATATGGCCTGGATCCCTGTGTTTCCTAAAACAAAGATGGCCGACATATATGGAGAACAATAAAATTAGCTAGTTGAGGTGTCCCAATGGTCACTAACATCCATCTGATAACTTTTTAAGATCAAAATTGACCATACATGGCCTGGATCCCTGTGTTTCCGAAAACCAAGATGGCCGACACACATGGAAAACAATAAAAATAGGTACTTGAGGTGTCCCAATGGTCACTAACATCCATCTGATAATTTTGAAGATCGAAGTTGACCATATATGGCCTGGATCCCTGTGTTGTCTAAAACAAAGATGGCCGACATATATGGAGAACAATAAAATTAGCTAGTTGAGGTGTCCCAATGGTCACTAACATCCATCTGATAACTTTTGAAGATTAAAATTGACAATATATGAGCTGGATCCCTGTGTTTCCTAAAACAAAGATGGCCGACACACATGGAAAACAAAAAAATAGGCTAGTTGAGGTCTCCCAATAGTCACTAACACCCATCTGGTAATTTTTGAAGATCAAAATTGACCATGTATGGCCTGGATCCCTGTGTATCCTAAAACAAAGATGGCCGACACATATGGAAAACAATAGAATTAGGTAGTTGAGGTCTTTCAATGGTCACTAATATCCATCTGATAACTTTTGAAGATTAAAATTGACAATATATGACCTGGATCCCTGTGTTTCCTAAAACAAAGATGGCCGACACACATGGAAAACAAAAAAATAGGCTAGTTGAGGTCTCCCAATAGTCACTAACACCCATCTGATAATTTTTGAAGATCAAAATTGACCATGTATGGCCTGGATCCCTGTGTATCCTAAAACAAAGATGGCCGATACATATGGAAAACAATAGAATTAGGTAGTTGAGGTCTTTCAATGGTCACTAATATCCATCTGATAACATTTCAAGATCAAAATTGACCACAAATGACCTGGATCCCTGTGTTTCCTAAAACCAAGATGGCCGACACACATGGCAAACAATAAAATTGGGTAGTTGAGGTGTCCCAATGGTCACTAACATCCATCTGATAACTTTTTAAGATCAAAATTGACCATAATATGGCCTGGATCCCTGTGTTTCCGAAAACCAAGATGGCCGACACACATGGAAAACGGTCCCAAGACTCCAAATAATCCAATGCCACGCCACTTAAAACTCCTAAAAAATTGCACCATACTTATGTGTACATGTATAAATAAATATACATGTAGGTGGCCTTTAGTGGGTTAATAGTCAGTGGTGCTGAGAAATGCACCACCAGCAGAAGAGAACCACATGGTGCTTGGGGAGGTGGTGCTAGGCAGGTATGGGGCCACCCCAGGAGCACAGCCACCACCACCATTCAGAGGTGGGTGGGGGGGGTATATATACTACCGTAAACTCCCGCGTATAAGACGCGCTGCGCGTATAAGACGCACCCCAAACTCAGCACATGCATTTTCACGTATAAGACGCACATTTTTAGGCTGAAATTTGTAAGATTAGTACATTTCTATAGTAAAATTACCCCTCGTATAAGACGCATCCCAAACTTGAAAAAATCCTATAAGACCCCCCAGGCATTTGTTTGGCGTAGAGGATGCGCCTTATACGCGGGAGTTTACGGTATATACCATGGCTCTGCCTGAGGTGTCCAGGGCTACCACCACTCTGTCCCCAGGGTCTACAATAACAGGTCCAGCAACACCACCACCACCACTTCTATGCTTGACTGGTTTGAAGATTTTAATCCAGGTATAGGCATACTCAATACTGTACCTATGGACAGGATTATACATGGAGAGCGAGGAAGCACCACTATGAGAGCTTGTATTTAAGAATGGGTCCCCTCCTATAGCCGTTCATTCCTAAGAATGAATGGCAATAACTCGCTTTTCAAGTTAATGAAATAAAAATTTCCATTTCCAAAAATAATGAGCGGGAAATCCGTAGACCAACTTATTGTTTTGGTGTGACCTAAAGACTCCAATGTTTACAATCAAAATTTTTTCCAATAATGCATACACTGTGCAGTATATACATGTACCTGACAATATATCTTGGTGTTCTACTACACAGTCGGCCCTTGCTTCCACAGATTTGGAAAATGCAAGGAAAAATTTCTGAGGAAGTAAGTCCAAATATAATAGAAAACATAGAACTAGTTGCAGATTTTCTGTATGAGGTAATGAGGGATCTGGGGAATCAAAGGATCGAGGAAGCAAGGACCGACTGTACTCACTTGGACTCTGAATCACTCCCATCAGACTTCGTTTTTCCCTTCTGTCTACCACCTCGACCACGATTCTTCCCTCCACGACCCCTTTTTGTACCTCCTGTAGCTGCCTTTTTGTCTTTATCTCTTTCCTTTTTCCGTTTATCTTTTTCTCTGAAATAGGATCAAACCTCATTTATGAAACTGCGATGTCACCATAACTAATCGATAAATTGCTGTAAAGATATGAAAACATGTATAAGTGATGGGTGTTCTGTATGAGGTTATCTGACGCTAATTGAAAGCTCAGTATACCCTACACATGTAGTGCACTTTTACTTGAGATGTTTACAGAACTTGATTAGACTTGTTTCTAATACGTGTGTACAATCTAATATTATCTGTAACAAACCTGTTGTGTTTTGGGGGCTCCGGTTCAGACTCGGATTGTTCCATATCAGAGTGGTCAGACTCGGTGTCTGGATCTTCTCGATACAGACGCGATCCATAGAAGTACCAATAGGTAGCACCTTTGGCATCCTTACCAAGGGGTTCCACACGCAGTGGATCGCTCTCCAATCCCTACAATGCAAACAAAATAAAACCATAGTGTTGTAGATTTTAATACAATAGTAGAGAATAGTCCTGTGAGACATGGCGCGGCGACTTGTGATCTTTTGTCTAGTTTCAGTTGGTGAGGCAGATAGGGCATACTATCATCTGGGCTTTTGGTAGTATATAGCACAAATTCAACCTAAACTACCCACTGCAGCTAAGTACTAATAGTCTGTAGACTGTCCATTCTGCATGCACCTCACTCAGCTGCCACAGGGACCTGTCTTATTCAATGTTCGATGCCATAGTCAACAGGTGTGTCATTATGAGTGTACACTGTCTCAGATTGCCAGGAGCCTGCTCTGCCCCCCCCCCCCCCACACACACATCCAACTGCCAATCACTTGTAATAGTCTGTACCTCGTCACGGGCCAGTAGTCAGCAAGCCGGATCACTCCACCTCTCTTTAGAGGGGGAGCACAGTGTAAGTACCCTGGTGTACATACATGTTTTCAGTGTTCCACAAAATCGTTTATATAATGAAAGGAGTAATCAAATTAATCTTTCATCACCAATAGTAGATACATATTCTGAGATAGCATTATTTCAATGTAAACTAAAAATTTTACACAGAAAAGAATGTAGCAGTTCCACAAGGTGGCCTTACACTTCAACCTCCTCTCATTTACAAAAATGCACATATGGCAACACACTTTAGCACTGATTTCTCCATAGAGATCTTTGACAGTGAATACTTTGTTCAAATACAGAAAATATGATCCAATTGTACCATAACCCACTGAGATAAAACCTGTACTACATATATATAGTAGTTTCAAAACGAACAATTCTAAAACAAAGGCTACAGGGATGCATTTCTGAATCTTAAAATGCTCTAATGCTAATCTGCCATAGGGCTCCAAATGATGAAATGTCTTATCTGCGAATAAAATCAAAAGTATGAGATATATTCTGAAAATTCCTTCACTGATAAGTAAAGTACACACACTGTTGTTATTACATTAGAATAGTGAGCAGGAATAGTCCATAGCAGAGGAGCCACAAACAAAAATAGATTGCAAAGCCTCCCTATCCCTTACACCGTGGCGACTGTGAACCATACACTAGTCTACTCATCTCACGAGTAGTACTCACTAGTCGCCGCGCTAATTAATGAGTAACCAGGCATGGACAAACTTGAGAAATCAATTTACTTCCATAATCCATTCAAAATATCAAACAGACGTCACTTCAAATACATTTTGTTGCATCAGCAAAAATTATCACCACCTGGTCTATGAAAAGTATACGAAACTCCCATTACCGTAATCTCCCGCGTAGAAGACGCGGTGCGCGTAGAAGACGCTCCCCAAACTCACGGTAGGCTGGTCCGCGTAGAAGACGCATCCAACCCCTCTGAATCGATTTGTAAAAAAAAACCCGTACAAGACGCCCCCCCAACTCAGCAGGGGGGGTTCGCGTATAAGACGCACCCCCCACCCCCCCCCACCCCCCCCCCCCAAAAATTGCGTGCTGACCATTCCCCGGTCTGCCGCGGCGCTAGCGCTATGAGTCTATGCTGTCATCGGCACACGGTCGGCGTTTTGCCCGCCGAGCAAATCTACAGCGACCGGTCTGCCGCAGTGCAGGCTCTATGAGTTCAAGCTGTCATCGGCACACGGTCGGCGTCTTCCCCGCCGAGCAAATCTACAGCGACCGGTCTGCCGCGGTGCAGGCTCTATGAGTTCAAGCTGTCATCGGCGCATTTTCCCAAATGAGATGTTGGAAAACCCCGCGTATAAGACGCACCCCCAAGAAATCCTATAAGACGCACAAGGCATTTGTTTGGCGTAGAGGACGCGTCTTATACGCGGGAGATTACGGTACCTAAAGTTAAGAACAAGGGTGATACCTAGAACAAGGGCATTTTACATCTGTTATCTATACAATAAAATGAAATCCATGCAGGAATTAAATTTCACATAAACTTACCCGTAGAACATCACTGACATCATCAGCGTCAAGGCGGAAGTCGCAGAGAGTATGAATAACTTCTACCTTGGTGCGAAGGGGCACATCATAGAAGCTCTTCTCCTCCATCGGATTGGAGCAACCCTTCTCCTCCAGCCACCTATGCCGCATGATGTCCTTTAGGTACAGGTCAAAGTTGTATGGCCTACAAAGAAAATATATTATTATAACCACATTCTGTTTGTTAAATACATGCATCAGATAAAATGTAATACAATGTATACAATTTGGCCTCAGTTGTGGTTTGTACCACCAGTCTTATTTAAGTGTGCACCTTATACGCAAGGCACCCCTACACTCCACTATTTCATTTAGCTCTGCTGACCTTAATTCATGTAGCTCCAACACTTTTATAATATACCGCGCGGCGGAATTTAAGTCCTGAATGTTGGAGAGAAATGTAAAATGACAATTCTGCACATCCTTACGTGATATCGTTGCGCTGGTAACATCCGGCCAACAGCTGACAAACCAGCTCTGCCACCATCGGGCTCCCTTCCTCCGTCTCTGCCGCCAATAACCCATCTTCAAGTTCCTGAATTACAGATGGCATACTTAAGTTCATTTCCCTGTTTACGATCACTGCTATAGATTACCTGTATACAGTCAACTGTATACTATTCGGTTGTGATTATTGAAATTGTACTCTATGTGAAAACAGTTCATTTCTTCCAGTAATCTCATATGAAAATACTTCAATTCCATCACAATTTATTATACCAATGCCTATATATTATGTGGTTCATACTATTACAATACTAGAGTGATGGAAGATGAAAATGTCTATACTAGGATTTCGTTCTGGGACCTTGTCCGTTTTTTGTCCATCTTAATGACTATTTCAACATCTTCAAGTAGCTGGCAGAAATAGCGTGAAAATGGTAAAATTTTTACCAAATTCTCACTGGGGTATCAAGATGACATGTACCCTCCCAAAAATGCAATTCAAATATGTAGGCCATAACTCATTTTTTAGACACACAAGTTTCAGCTATACATTGGGTTTTATAGTATATTGTCACATTAATCCCGAGATCATCATCCAAAGGTGATCAGATTTGTTTTGATAACTTCCCCAAAATATAGATTACAAAAGGAGCTTCTCAGTAACCGTATTTTCACAATTACCGTTATAATCCCAAGAAATATAAGCTGAGCAAAGTATCAAACTATATAATTATATTCAAACATGTGGTAGGAGACAGACTTCCAAGATGGCCACACCACCCCCAGTTTGACAAATAACTTTGCACAGCTGATCTACCTGAAACGTACGATATTGCTAGATGCTAGGAGAGATGCCCAATCAGCCTACCTGATGTACAAACAAGCTACCTCCTTGGGATTACACTTAGTCGAAAATGGCCAGGTTACAGGGTTTCTGATTTTTTTTCTCAAGATTCCAGGTTTTCAACCCCTCAAATTTAGAACGCGAAGGCCAATTCATGCTGTCCCTGCTTACCATATGTTTATAACAAAAAAAGAAATGGAGGAAAAAAATCCCCTCATCCCCCCTTGGGTTTGAAAATTCCCACCCTCTGGACAGGATATACATTTGCATCTTTAATATTGACCAACTTCGCTCTGGTCTTCTGAAATTCATTATTTCTACATGTAACTTTAGTACCGGTACCAAGCTGTGAAAACTGATCAATTTGATGTAATGTAACAAATATCGTAAAAATGAATATTGCCTTATTTATGCAAATAAAAAAAAAGAGATTAAAACAGGGGCTCGAAGAGGCTTTTTTTTTTATCTCTGTGATAAAAACAAATGTGACTTTCCAGAACTAGTCTAGATTTCTGGAGTTTTTCTCTCTCCCATATCTACAAGGGGTTTCTCTTCAAAAATATGGTACCCCTTCCCACCAGCCCATGGCAGTAACAGCCAGCTGACACTATGCCAGCAGCCATTACACATTCTGAATCACCCCATTCCAATCTGATTTTTGAAGATCGATACGGGTTTCTTAACATCTGCTCCCTCCCCACCAAAGTCCAAGAGGGGTTCTCCTTCAAAATCTTATTATACAGACCCAGGGATATTGCCAGGGCCGCGCCCTGCACCATAGGTGCATTAATAACGAAAATGGCGCATTAAACTGCCCACACAATGCGCCCATTTGCGCACAACCTTCCATAGATATAGGGCTATCAAAAACTGAAAGCATTTTGTAAAAATTCCTATTAGAACCAGAGTTATTGAACAAAATGTCTCATGTTTTTTTTAGGTTCTTTTTAATGTATCACACATAGTCAAATTAGAATATTTGAAACGTTCTTACACCATTAGTCCAGAGGTGTCAGTAGGGTGTTGGTCCAACCTCTGAAAATTTTGAGGGCCCTTGAACACTTCACAAGTGGAAGGATCTCCCAACATAATACATTACACTTAAATCTAAAATTGAGGGGCCTCTAAAATTCTGAAAAAGATGAACCTCTGAGGGTCTTACATATAAGGCCACACCAAGGCCCTTTTGGCCTGTGTCGGGATTCTCAATACCAACCAAGGCCATTTTGGAGGCACCTATTATCGGCAGGGCCCTATTATTGGCATATTTGGCCTGCCTGAGCTCATAGGTTCATGGAAAACAAGGCTGGAATGGGTCATGAAATGTAAAATGGTACCTCATTATGTCCAGCATACCCATGGAAATTTGTTTCCCCTTTATCAATGGGAAAGTTGATTTCTGACCTATTAAAACTATCTAGGTCAATAAACTTATGACCTAGATAATAAATTAACTAGGTGAATAACATCTTATAAATAAGTGAAACGTTTTTTATGGGATCAATAGTACCATGATATGAATTAAACATCAAATATTCAACTAATTATGTCCCCTTTCAAGAAATTTAGGGCCTTATCTCTACAGCCCCATTATTTGAAGGGGGTGCTGATAATAGGTTCTAAAGCATGCCCTAGGCTCCTATTATCATCACCAATGGACAAAGTGTCACAAAATGACCTGCTATTATCTTGAAATTGAACGTCATATATATTTATATTATGGGTAAAAGTCTTCTTGAAGCCTCCCCAACATTGCCTTTGAAAAGGCCCTTACATTGGTAATTTCCTTGTTAAAAGTGTACAAGAATGTTGTGATACATTTAGACTTTCTAATCTATATGCTTATAAATATCATCTGTAGGTTGATATTAATATTTGTTAGTCCAATTTTATTTAATGTATGTCAATGTGCCGAGAATAGGAGACAGGTGCCGATTATAGGAGCCAATAATAGGTCAGAAAACATAATAACTGCTCACTTGGAAGTTACTGTAAAACAATGAAAAAGGAGGGAAAAATACTACTCTCCATGTTTGGACTCTATTGTGTTTGATATAAGTTAAAGGTAACATCTGCTTGATGATTTAGCCTTTAGGTTCCGATAATAGGGTCCCCTACCTACTCAATACCAAAATGTTGATAATCATGGCCCATTATATCTCTCTATATATATGTATATATGTATATATATATATATATATATATATATATATATGTATGTATATATATATATATATATATATTTATATACATGTATATCATAATGTTCAGTAAGAATGCACCAGAGTGCACCATTTCAAGTATAAACCCTCAAAATTTTCTTGGGGGAGGGGGGATGGCCCTAAACCCCCTATTCAGATTGCTGTGCTTCGCTTGCGATGCTCGGCAACCTCACTACTTTCACCACGTCTCCCCTGACTGCCCACCACCCGCCCCCCCCCTCCCCACCCGTTGATGAATAATGACCACTCCCTTAGCCTTAGGCCTATCTGATTTTACAGATTGACCCGCTTTTCTGAAGTTCTTCACCCCCCTCCGCTTTAAAGTTTAATACAGTGGCAGCTGAGCGACTATACACCTTGTCAGCCAATACACACTCTGAGTGCGTCTGTCGGCGTCCAGTTGACTTCCAATTTCCATTGGCATTAGCATTGACTTACCGGGTAGTAGTTAGTGCACTTTTATCCTGGGGGGGGGGCACTATATGTTCTATAGTAACCATGTGCGTACACCACCATTGGCTTGGTACCCCTTATGGCGGGAAATATATTCCCAAAAATACACCCCTTTGGACGGGATTACACTGATAACATCAGAATATATTAGGTTCCCCTTTCCCTGCAATGTTCACAAGATTCCCTTCATAATTGAACCCTGAAAAAGGTACCCCTTTTGGCCCAAAATGATCAGAATCAGACCCCTTATAGAGGATCCTGCATGATCCGCCTATATAGTCCAAAAACACCCCGCTTTTCCGCTAGTTTGTGTATGCACATGGTGTCCATAATTATCTTGAGTGCCCCCCCCCCGACTTTTATATACCGGGGTATCATCCACTGCCTATGGATCTCAAATTCAACACAACCACTAAGTCTTTTATTAAAGATCCAATAAGGAGTGTCTATCCTTTCAATCAAACAGTTGATATGTGCTTAGCACTCTGACACTCTGTATTAGGAGCCTCTGACTCTGTATAAATTATAATGCCTGCAAAGCCAAAGGCTGTTCACATCCTGTTGTTTACGGTACTAGTATTAGACTATAGCGTCAGTGCCCCACTTCAATTTACATGAAATAAATATCGTTTTTATATCTACATCTTGATAATATTTTGCATTATCTAATATCCAAGACCGTCTGTCAAGAAACTGGCAACCTCCCAAATCCCGCATAAAAGCTCCCTGACCCTGTCAATGGGCCATGATGGGGTCAACATGTTGTTGTTGTCTTTTTTAATAGTTTTACTTACATCGATGTGAAATTCTGTCAAGTCGAACGCCGCCGCGAACAGTGAACAAAAATGAGCTATGCTCGGCACCTCCCACCAAGACCGTAGTTCTGCAAGAAGCAAGGCATCCATATGATAAGTCCTATGACTCATTAGATTGGCAATAACAATGACAATATGAAAATGTATACAGTTCTATTGTGCGTGAAGCGTCTGATGCTGGAGAAGTCAATAAAGTTGCCCACCTTCCATGTGTAAACGTCCTGC